>OZ014530.1:333266521-334528469 GCA_963966105.1 Volucella zonaria
CGAGGGCGGGTCAATAAGTCAGTGACTTTTGGATTAAAACAGATTTTTTGATAAAAAAATAATTTTATTTTTCAACGTAGTCTTCCTTGAGCTCTATATACTTTGTCCAACGCTTCTCCAATTTTTTTATCCTTTCCAAAAAAAATGATTTGTCGAGGTCCTCAAAATGACGAGATGACTTCATCATTGGAGTCAAATCTTTTTCCACCAAGCCATTTCTTCAGGTTTGGGAACAAGAAGTAGTCGCTCGGAGCCAAATCTGGAGAATAAGGTGGATGAGGGAGCAATTCATAGCCCAATTCATGGATTTTTGCCATGGCAACTGCACATGTGTGCACCCTTGCATTGTCTTGGTGGAAAAGAACTTTTTTCTTGGCCAAATGAGGTCGTTTTTTTTTCAAATCGTCATTGAATCGGTCCAATAAGTTGGCATAATATTCCCCATTGATTGTTCTTCCCTTTTGAAGGTAGTCAATGTGGATTATCCCGCGTGCATCCCAAAAAACAGTCGTCATAACTTTATTGGCTGACAAACCCACCTTGGCCTTCTTTGGCGCCGATTCACCCTTAGAAACCCACTGTTTTGACTGTTGTTTGTTCTCAGGTGTGTTGTGATGGATCCATGTTTCGTCCACGGTTACAAAACTGCGCAAAAACTCCTCCATATTGCGATTAAACAACGCCAAACCTTCCTGTGAAGTTGTTACACGATTGCGTTTGTGGTCGACTGTGAGCAAACGCGGCACCCATCTTGCGGAAAGCTTTCTCATGCCCAAGTGATCATTCAAAATTGAAACCACTGAGCCATGCGAGATCCCTACGGCTTCCACAATCTCTCGCACTTTCAATCTTCGGTTGGCCAACACCATATCGTGAATTTTTTCGATTGTTTCGGGTGTAGAGACCTCAATTGGGCGTCCAGGACGTTCGGCATCTTCAGTGCTTGTACGGCCCCAACGAAATTCAGTAAACCACTTTTTTACCATTGAAATCGATGGTGCAGAGTCCCCATAGTATTTATCAAGCTTAGCCTTGGTATCGGTAATGGTTTTTTTTCGCAAGAAATAATGCTTAATAAGCACACGAAATTCACTTTTTTCCATTTTCTCCTCAAATTAGTGAGTAGTCTGATAAAAATAGCTGTCAAACACAAACTAACTGACGCAGCAAGTTTAAATTTTGACAGGAGTCAACTGACAAATGCCTGTTGACAGGAGCAGTGTTGCTGTTTCAGTAAAGAGGTCAGAAATTCAAAAATGCACAGAATTATTGACCCGCCCTCGTAACATGATTCTCCAGGATTTTGGCAAACGAAACGAATGGTTCTTACTCTTCGGTTAACAATAATTCATACAAAATGTAAATGTATTGCATCCAATTCACCTCATTTTAAATTCTGAAACTTTCTACATTTTTTGTCATTTGCGGGACTGCTCAAGCATCAAACGTTATTACCATTTGCCCATCACAAATGTTTCCTTATGCTCAAGCAATTCACCCTGTCTCACTTTTAAGTGTAGACCTTCACAGATGCATTTCAATTGCTACTAAAACAATGTTTTACTTTATAA
This sequence comes from Volucella zonaria, assembly GCA_963966105.1. Lineage (NCBI taxonomy): Eukaryota > Metazoa > Arthropoda > Insecta > Diptera > Syrphidae > Volucella > Volucella zonaria. The sequence continues at coordinate 333,268,093 of OZ014530.1, forward strand.
CGAGCCAACAATTACCTCGTCAATCTGTAATCTACTTGGATGTCGCTGTCGTCGTCGCCAGCAGCGCGCAAACGTTTCATGTTTTATGATGACAGTGTGTCATAATTTCCAGTGCTCATTTCCATTCTCCAAATGCATTATTCACCAACACCTTCCACATCCCTTACACTCTTATCCCCATGATAAATGTACAAACACTCGGTGGCGGCAATTTCACCTGATCGCAATCTCCAAAAGCCAACCAGCCCGAGCAGCCCAAGAAAAAAACAGAAACAGAAACAGAAACACCACACAACAACAGCCAACAACCAAACAATGAACAACGAACAGCAAACAACTGGAAAAAGTTCTGACATCCACTCACAAGTTCGATGCATAATTCAAGAGAACACCCGTCATTCTATTGTCATTCTATTCAAATGATCATCTGTCTTGAGACTGGTCGGTTAGTCTTCGTACTCTACAACGAGCTCTACCAAGGAGGGGTTAGTCCTATTTGCAACTTGTGCATGCCTTTGATATTAATCGTCGTCAGTTGACCTTTACAACGATTCTTCTACTCATGCTCCCCCTGTCACTCTCAACGCTCCCTTTACGGGGGAACAAAAAAAATAAAATTAGCGCAACACGCGAAAAAAGCGAAAAAGCGTCTGGCACTTACCATGTCAGGAGACTTAATTGATTCATATTTGTATTTGTATTTTTTTTGTTTCACCCTAACCCTCCGGTTACACAAAGTCCATACCAGCCCGGATACACAGTACCCAAGCAAGATTCAGCCAAGCGAGGTTCAATTATATTTAAATTTTCCACCACCCTCGGGAGAGTCGTCTCAACTGTGTCTGCGGCGTCTGGACGAGAAATCATGCACTGTGACACTTAAGAAAAATGCACAAGAGCGTGCTGTAATAAGTTTTGGGTAGCCTCCCATGGCGATGACGAAGCACTCTCTTTTTACCGTTTTGGCAATCTCATTATCCTGGCAAATCCCATTAAATTGTGGAAACATAAACATTACTTGTGCGAGAGTACTCATGTGTTGTTGCCGTATTTTCAGTTGCAAGACACATGTGCGTTATTGTATTGCCACCTTTCAAATCGGTTTTTAAAATGGTTTGAGTCTTGGGGTATCATTTAACATCCCTGGTAATTTGTGCTTATTCAACGGTATACCCAAACAAAGTAATGTTCTTTTCATTTCGTTTACACCTGGGTAACGTGTGAGTTGTATACATTTGTATACATTTTTGTGTAATCTCGGATTTTTCATTAATCCATTTGTTTCGTGTGCAATGTTGTTGAAAGAAAACTCCTTTTGAAGTTTCTGTTTCTGTATTTGAAGGACCTTTTTCCGAAGTACACAGGGTGGTGGTGGGTCGCAATGGCACTGGGTTTTGTGCTATTTTTCTTCCATTTAACAACGTCGAACGAGTCATTCATCTTTTGAGGTTTACCGAAATTAAGTCATAGCAATGGTTACATATATGCCCTCTGACATGACTCTAGAATGAAGGAAAGGATAAACATTATCCTTTCCTTCGTTTTTTTTTTTTTGCGCCGATGAAAATGCCTCCTCAACGTTGAGAGGTTTGTGTACGGAAATCCTGTGTCTGAATGTGAATACCATACCAAAATAGAAAGCGAGAGAGAGAGGGACGATGAAAAGAGGAAGAATTTTAAAAGCTATTGCTGCAGTGATGATGCACTGCATTAGGAGTCCATTAAAGTGCCTGATCCTATTAAGTTTTGTTCTTTCATCCTTTGGACGAGATTCAATGCATTTCTGGATGTGGGGTATGTGTGAATATGTATGTGCTTTTTAAGCTGACTTAAATTCGTAGGCTGAAATGAGCGGATTGGGGGTACTTTTAACAGACAATCCATTGAACTAAATGGAGAAGATGTACGAGTAGTTTCTTGAAAGCCATGTACTCGCATGATATATAGTAAGTATTTCGAACACAACAGTTGGGTTGGTTTCTGTTTTTTGTCGAAAGGCATAAATATTTCTAACCCCGAGACTAACTATTAAGTTTGTATACCTTTCAGACCCTCTCGATTTAGATGACAAAGAAAGTTCACTTCGGATTAGAATTCGAAACGTATGATTTGAATTTTGAAATTTCCAAGAATTAGAAGAATTTCAGGGGAGTCCGCAATAGCATATTACACCGTATCTACACCACGAATGACTCGAATTGCAACCAACTTCAGACTGCTATAATTTCCACACCGTTCATGACAGTGAGCTCAAATTTTGACACATGACAGATAATTTTATTATTTACAAGCCTTTTAAACGATTTGCGTCTCAGTTGTGTTGGAAAATTTTTATCCGCGATGGAATTCAAACGTGATAGTGTGATTGCTTTATATTTGGCTGGAAAACCACAGGTAGCCATCGTTAGAGTCCTCCAGCACCTCAACGTGAATAAATCACTTGTGTCTCGAACTATAGATCGTTACCGTGATACTGGTAGCGTTGCAAAACGCCATGGAGGTGGTCATAAAAAAACAGCAACATCGGCAGAAATGGTTCGGAAAGTGAAGGCTCGAATTGAGCGAAATCCGCGTCGAAGTGGAAGAAAAATAGCTCGTGAGCTCAACATATCATTGGAACGGATGCAACACATACTGAAAAATGAGCTTGGGCTCAAGCCATTGAAGTTCCAAAAAGCACACGATCTTACACCGCAACAGAAAAAAGTTAGAGTCGAAAGAGCGAAGGAGTTGCTACGATTGCATGAAAGTGGTGAGTTGCCGAATTTGGATTTTTCCGATGAGTCGCCATTTGTTATCGAGCAATATGTCAAGAAACAAAATGACCGAGTTTACTTGCCAGAGAGGTCATTCGAAAATTTACACCTTCAGACGGCCACCAGAAAGCAGGCAGCGCCGATGGTGATGGTTTGGGCCACCATAACCGCCGATGGTCGCTCTCCGCTCGTGGCGTCAAAATTAATGCGATCGTATACCATAAAACTGTCTTAGAGGCAGTATTGAAGCCTTGGGCAAACAATCATTTCGGTCGGAGACCGTGGACATTTCAACAAGATTCGGCACCGTCTCACAAAGCGCGCGTCAACCAAGATTGGTTAAAAAACAATGTTCCACACTTCATTTCTTCGACACAATGCATTGCAAATTCTCCGGATGCAAATCCGTTGGATTTCTCTGTCTGGGGTATTTTGAAAGCGAAGGTTGGCACTAAAAAATAACAAAGTTTGGACCACCTCAAACAAGCACTTCGCCGGGAATGGGCCAAAATACAGCAGAGCCACTTGCGTGCAGCGTGCGATGCTTTCTTCGGCCGTCTCAAGGCCATTATTCGCGCCAAAGGTGGACATATTGAAAACTACTGATACAATTTGAAAATTGATGTATTTTCCAACATTTTTTGCTTTGTCGCAATAAAATTTATCAAAAAATAAAAAAAAATTATGGCATTTTAAAAACTTGGAGTTAGAGTCATTCACCCTGTATGTATCTCTGATCATGATTTATGCATGTATCTAATGCACAGCTCTTTTGTGAATCTTCTTCTTTTTAGCGGCCAAAATGTTGCTCAAACCTTACCTTTACTTTACCATTTTTAGAACAGCGTGATAATTTGTATTGCTTTTGCCAGTGGGGAGACCCATGAGCTATACCTCAGATCATTTTGTATGCCTTAGTGTGAAATTGTTTGCTTTGAGCCAAAATTGCATTACCGGAAAAACATGCGTTAAAATAAGGTCTTGAAAACTGAATATAAACTAAAATATAACAGGTCTAAGTACATAATACTGAGGTATCTCACTTTTTTGACAGTAGACGCAATTATATACAGGAAACTATTTGATACGATTTTGAGAAACTATTTACTCGCAAACGAGTTCAATGGAGTGGACATACTAACTTAACTATTATTGACTCTACAGTTCGAAGTAGACCTGGTATCAGCCGATATAGGAAGCCAAGACCTTCTTCAAGATTTTGGGAAGAGTGTACGTATATTTGAAGGTGGTTCACTAACACAACACTGGTTATCATCATATAGACAAGTCCTCGACTTAATTGGTGAAATACGAATATTTTGGAGAGCAATTCTATTCTCTACAGCTTGTAGTTGTAGCATAATTCTGAGTTTAGGTGTCTGAAGGTTGGGAGGTCCCACAACAAACAAGCCAAAAAAGTTTAAAATTTAACACTTATGAAAGCTGGGAATATCCAGAAGTAACGGAGTCTCTCCAACATGACGTTACCGACGAAAAGCTGACAATATGTGCTCGTAATATAGGAATGCCATCAGAGTATTACTTGAGAACGTCAATGTGAAACAACTAGAAATAACCCTTGGAGAGAGTAACCTTATCACCTACTTGCAAAGTATTGTTAACGTCTTTACGCAGATTTTACAGCATCGGGATATAACAAAGAGAATAAAGAACAAGTTAAAAGAAATCATAAGGGATACTAGATTAACTTCTGCATAGTTTTGATTGCTTTACCGCGGAAGGTTGCTACATTTATAAAATATCTCGCAGAAGCTATTATAGAAACATTCCTTAATAGTATCTGAACGCTGAAGAATCTGTAGTCAGATGGCATCCTAAGTGCACCTAAAGATAAACAGAATATGAGCAGTGGAACCTCAATCAGGGTAGTGTAGCGCAAATAGTACAGAAATGAGTATAATTAAGAACAAAATAGGGGCGGCCAATCATCCTTTTTGCTTCCTTATAAGACAGTGGGGTCCCGATTTTGGCGCGTTCGTCGGCCCTACAATTCCCTGGAATGTCTCTGTGGCCCGGCGCCAACATAGGTGAAGGTTGAACGGCTCTGCCATCTCCCTGAGCGATGATCGGCAGTCAAGGGCAGCTTTAGAAATTTGTGAAACTGACTCCGAGATTTGATAGCTGTCTGACTATCCGAAAAGATGAGGATATCCCTTGCGATCAGGACAGGACTACTTTAATTGCCAACATTTCCGCCTGGAATACGTAACATTAATTTGGAAGGCGGAAGGAGAGGAAGACTTGGGTTAAGCTTATTCCGCTATCAGTTTTGATTACGTATGTGTAGAAATTGATTGACTTGCCGTCTATGAAGGCATCTTCTTCCCAGAAAGATCTAGAGCGGATGCTTACATAAAAGTCTTTGTTGAACCAATGTTCGAGCATAATGTAGTCGATGTTCTCTGGAAGAATCCCTAATTTATTAAGAATATTGGCGCGGTCAAATAGTTCATTTGTCCACTTTGTAGTCGCTCCAAGGCGAATAGCGGCGTTAGCAGCCACTTGTTTGTTGAAAATATGTATTGAGGGGTATCAAGTGAAACAGTATTCAGTGCCGCGGGGGAGTAGTACGTAAGACACTGCTTACGCACATTTATGGTGTCCTGCAGTTGATTTCATTGCCTAAGGCGACCACCTGACAATCACCCCGTAGGTGAGTACCAGTCTTATAACCGAGACGTATTGCCATGGGTAATGCGAGGTTGAAGGATTTACAATTTAGTTTCTTGTTAAAAATACGAGTAAGACCCATATATTTCGCTGTATCTTTACTTTTGCAAACCCTTAACCATGGCACAGACACGCTGTAAGTGAATTACCAATACATTGTACACCTCTATAACCTGCTAGAATTTGCTAGAATGAGTGCAATTTACAAGTAAAGTGTCTAGAATGAGAGCGATTTGCACGTAAAGATCACTATGTGTGTGACTTTTTATGTAAAATGGGCGGGTTTTGTGTAAAATGGGAGAGAAATTGGCATTGATGACTATTCACAGACAGAGTCACATGGATAGGCGCGATCAGTAGAAAGCGGGTTTTATTTTATGTTAGTTCATCTATCGTCTATGATTGGAATTTTATATTTCCTGGAAAAGAGTCCAAGATCAATTTTATGGGGGTTTACTCCCAATCCACAGCGATTTGTACATCGCGTCAATCTGTTAAGATTTTGGTGTAAGAGTTTTTTATGGTGTTGAAATGCTTTCCTGAAACGGCTATAGAAACGTCATCTGCATAGGAAACCATCCTGCTGCCACCTGCTTCCAGGTATATCAGCATTTCATTGACCAATACGTTCCAGAGAAGAGGCCAAAGGACACCGCCTTGCGGCATACCTCCGCTCACACTTTTTTATCAGAAGCCCCATCAAGTTTCTCAGCAAATATCATGCAGCGTTCTAACTATGACACTAAGATCAACATCACAATCGAACGAAGTGATGAATTTGCATTCTTACAAGGCCGATCGAACAGAGGAAAATTAAAAAACAAAAACAATTTAACAAGCTGCATGGGAATGACTGTAAATCTTTCCATACCGCTGTTTTTGACGAATTTAAGTTTCAAATTTGCAAAATAAATATCGGTATCCCATATCATTCCCTACTATCCCCAGTACTTTTTTTTTAAATTTTTGTCACTGATTTCTTTCCCTTCCTAACTTTAACGACAGTATTCTCTGCCTTTTATGAGCGCACATTTTTTACGGATGTACTGAGTTAAAATTCTTGGTCTCTAAAAAAGACGGGGAATCAAAATTTGCCCGACGGCATCTTATACCAAGAGCAGCCTTATTAGTTAGTAGTAAAATTAAACATATTTTCATTCCAGAATTCAACATCAAGAACCTGCTGGTGATAGATAACAAGCCTCCTAAGCTTACTCTTTTTGGATACTTTAAATTCTGAGTCTTTTACTTTAATGACTTATACCTTCAGATCAAGACCTTGAAAACTCAGTTTGAAGGTCATTTTTAGACTTGACTTTAATAAAAATGAAATGCAAAAGTATTTGTATTTACTTTTACAATGTTAAGAAAACAGTCTGTTCGGATAGGTTTTCATTTAAGACAGAGTTAGAGTTAGGGCCGAACCGTAATCGACGGAATCTTTCTGGCAGGTAAAGATATTTATTAAAAGTTTTTTCTATGTCCGAACAGAGCACTCAGACAAAAGAACTAGTCCATTGTACTCCTTATATGTTCGATTTACTGAAATTTCTCAGTTTTTCGAAGAAATATGAGTAAGCGCTTCAGCGATAAATTTCCACAGTACCAGCACTCATCAGAGCAGGAGTTTTGTCATTACCTCAGACGTCATGTCTATAAGATATGAGTCAAAAGATAGTTGGCGCGTAAGGTTATCAAAAGTCCAGTGCGTGTTGTACCAGAGATCACTTCCCTTTAAACGGAAGATGGGTTTGAGAGCGCAGGCCATGATATGAACATCATGGTGAGAAAGATTCATCATTGCGTCTAGAGCAGAGCCAGGTATGCTAGGGAAAGGATTCATGCAGCCGAGACAGACCGTTCTTTGAAGTCTCGCAACACCAGTAGTGAGGTATTTTCGTAAAACGACACATGGGATACAATTATTCTTATCATAGACGCTCCTTTACTCCATTAGAATGTCGACAGCGTTTTGCAGGCTTCTAACCTAAGACCTTTAGTCCAAAGAAGTTTCTTATCCCTGATGACATCTTGATACTTAGCTTCGTTAAAGGAAACAATGGTGATGCATTCAAGTACTAGATAAGTCAGTCTAACCAGCTTTCGCCTTTTCGTGAAGAGAACAACCTTGGTTTTGAGGATTGAAAGCCTATTTCTAATACACCATTCGTCGATCACGTCTAAGATTGCCTCCGCCTAGAGCAGGCAGTGTACTGTGTTGTCCGGCCGAGTTACGCACGCTGTTGGAGTCCAAATGTTGCTCACAAGGTGAAGTACATTTATCCGATTTGGACAAATACCTTTGGCTACGTCATTGATGACTTACTACTCTACTTATTTACATAGGTGGCGCTACAGTTCGGGGTGAACCTGGACCTTAACTAACAAGTCTCTCCAGTCAGTCCGGTCTTTAACCAACTGCCGCGAGGTCCTTTTCTACTTGTGCGCTCCAACTAAGGTAAGCTCTTCCGCAAAAGCTTGTCACTCGAAGTTAGATTTGAAGACTCTGCGGTCCGGATCATTGGTGTCCACTCGCTCTAAATATCCTGACTGACTAGGTCGATGTCGCTTACAGCTCGTATAGTTCGTCGTTACATTTTCTCCTCCAAAGCCCATCAAAGTAAACGGAAACGGATTTTTCCCTCGAAACGACTCAGGATAAATTAAATTACTACTCACACTGGAGTTAAGTAACCTCATCTATGTTGACGACGTTGGTTTTAGTTTAAAAGCAATCATGCAAGGGAAATATTGGAAAAACTATACAAAACCTTCTGCAAGTATTTTCCGACTGGCCCATTGAAGGAAACTTTTCAATCAACCCATCAAAGGTGTCCTATTTCTTTACGCTTCCACCAATTCGTAAAATATCAGTGAACGATAAAGTTATAATATTACATGGATACGAAGACCGGCTATTCAACGGAGTCCAGAAGCCAACAAGGCCGGACCATCCTCTCCTTAAATTAACTCCAACATTTTCCACAGTGCATTTGGTCAATTAACCACCAAGGATTTCGAATTAATCACAACTAACTCGTTCACCTTATCACCAGACCAACTACAATTCATATTTGCGTATGTCGTCAAAATTAGAACGCACCATACAACGTCTCGGTTATAAATGGAACCGCCGCCGCTGGCCATTCCACCGTCAAAGTCTTCAATTTTCCAGCGATATCGCCACTCACACATCTCTCGTTAAATGTCCACATTTCATAGAGAAAATTTGCATACGTGGTTAATTACGATCAGACGTGCTGATTAAAATCGCACCGCAGACCATGCACCCCACACCGTGCAACTGCAAAATTGTGCAAATGTGTGTGCCAATATGTAACCAGAGTCTGCAAGGAAACGCGCAACTGAAAAACTCGGAAACGACAACCGAGTTTCCAAAACCCAAAACGCGAAATTCAAAACGCGAACGCAAAACGCAAAATTCAAATCAGCTTTTGTTTACTCTGAAGGAGAAGCGCGCGGAGGAAATCCGCACCGGCGGATGCAATGGAACGTGTAGCAGATGTTTTAGCTGTTCCCATTCTCGTTGCTCCTGGCCGTGCGTCGTCATTGTCGTTATTGTCGGTCGTCTATCCAAAAGTAATCCTGCACGGTGTGTGCTACTGCTTCTGCTAACACGCAATCCTGTCGAAGATCCTTATCGGCTACGGTTTAATTGATTGCACTTTATTGAGCTTTACACACAGGTACGTACAAATAAAGTGGCGAATTAATTTAGAGCTTGTAGTTTGGTAAGCATGCACACACATACACTCCGGGGGGTGGGCTATTAGTGATGACTGTAGTATGTAGTCCTGTCCTGTGACCATAGTTTGCCGTTGCCACTGCTGCTACTTCTTCTAATGAAACAGAACTACTGCAGAGATGTTATACACGGATAACGGTTATACATTTGCTGAATTGAAAAGTTTTCTTCTTTGCCTTCTCGTTCTGGTAGACTACTCGTCGTTCTGGTCCTGTTCAATTGAATTGACACGAGTTTCCATTTAGACAGGGTTTCTTCCTCCACTTCCTATTTCTGCTTTCTGTCCAGAAATTCGAGTATGGAGTTTCGTTTTCCTCTCTCTCTCTCTCTCTCTCTGGGTTTGCTTATTTTCTCTATCGGATCCTTGCTCGAAGTAAATTAATTTCCGTTCCAAGTGCTAAAGTTTTCGTTAGTTTCATTGTTGCATGTTCGTTGTTTGTCCTAATTTCCGGTTTTTGGTTTTCACTTCGTTGTTTTTTTGTTCTTCTCTTTTCTACTGCTTTCTGCTCGTTTTTTTTTTTTTTTTTTTTGAGGAAAGGAGAATGAGTCGATATATCGATTACAGGACAACTGAGAGCTATTGGAGGTTTTTTTGCTTTTAACGGTGTGACGTGCAGAAATATGTGGGGGTAGAGAGCAGGAAATTTGATATTTATTACGAAGATGTTTATATAAAACGGTTGTGTAATGAGACAGTGCCTGAGGCCGAGCGTGGTCATGGTCTTCCAAATCTTGTTCTGTAGGATTACCGATGATCAATTGTAGAGATTTCATCACCTTACGATGGATTTTGTGTACTTAATTTGTCCATCACCAGTTGGTTGGAATAAGAATGTCCAGCGGAAATGGGGGGAATTTGGTAAATATATATTTAGAGGGTTTTGCGAGAGTTCTTTTGTTGGCTTAAGTGTGTAAATAAAAGTTAATGGAGGTCACGTAATATTTGATCATTGTCCCCCGGACCGGAATCAACTTAAAGTTCTATTAGGTGTAGAAACCTTAAAAATTTGTACAAATATGTAATATGAAAAAAACATTCACAACAGTCCAATGTACATAGAGGTGCGTCCTATGAAGTTCGTTTTATTATTTAAGGCATAGAGGGAGGGACCTACGATTTTATCAGACAGCAAACGGCGACAGAGTGAGAGACTTTCCAATGCCAGAAGTTCTCACTATCGGATGTTCGCCATTGCTATCGGTGACTTTAGAAATTAACTTTTCTGTTTTTTGATGTACGGCGTGCGAATCGAACCCAGACTTTCTAAACTAACCAGAGGATGATATACAAAGTGGTTAACAATTAGCCGCTTTTCATCTCTTTCCATGCACTTTTTGTCGGCCATCTGTCCATCGCACCATTTTATGAACTGCTCAATAGGTATATTCTAGTAGTGGTCCGAGCAAGAAGTACACCTTGTCCAAAGATTGACGGCCCAATCTTAAAAGAACGAAAAGTGAATGAGTTTCAGTTCTCACTGAAAACAGATATATAAGCTACGAATGCGGAGGCTCAGCCTTTCGCTGGTCCTGGTAAAGGGAAATTGCCTTCATGAGTAAGCTTTTTGGAAGAGTTCACAATGTGTGCTATGTTGACTGAATACAAGAACAAACCGCAGTTACTGCGCCAACATTCTTAATGGAACCCAACTTCGACAAGAGAAAGCGGGACGTATTAAATATCACAGCAAAAGATATGAGTTCAGTATTGCTGCATACAGATATAGACATTCGGTGTTAAGACTTCTCTTCAAGAATGGAGAACCCTATTTGAAAGAGAAGGTTTTAAGCAGAGAATGTAATGTAGGTGTCCGCCACTGTCAATTTTAAGAAGAAAAGATAATTCTGGTGATTATTTCCTACCACGTGACCGATATCTCGTGCAAATATAACCCGTTCAAGGTTTTCATATTTTTGACATCCCTGCTAAGTTCATTCGACTATGCAGGATGCACGCTGCTCCATCAAGCTTGGTTATGACAAAACCGCAAATTTCAATATTAAACAAAGCGATGCGTTGTCATGTGATTTATTCAACATCGTTCTTGAAAGAATTTTGCGGAACTCATTGACTTAATGGGAAGAACACAGCGAGCTGTCAATAGACCGTTCGCGACTTTTGAAGCAGAAGCGGCAAATATATGTTTAGCGGTCAACGAAGAAAAAATATGCTGTCAACAAAGAGGGACCACGCAACATCGGCGGCTAGGACAAAAAGTCACGATAGGCAGCTAGAACTTTGAGGTAGTAAGGAAGTGTATCTACTTCGGCTCCGATATCAGCTGCGACAAGGACGCCAGCACGCAAATCATGCAAAGAATCACTCTTGCTAGTCGCTGCTCCTGTGGGCTTAGAAGGCAAGGACGGTAGAAGGAAGGTGGTAGTAAACCTCTTTCCCGAGCAACCAAAAAGAATTTATAAAGGACACTGACCGTTCTAGTCTTACTTTGCGCCAGAGAAGCTCGGATATTGAGGGAAGCGGATGAAAGCGCTCGAGGGGAAAGTTTTTCGAATAATTTTTTCTCCCATTTGCATCAATGGAGAATGGAGGGGATTTTTCAACAGCGAACTGTGCGGCCTGTATAGGGACGTCGGTCTCGTCAGATAACCCGGCTGAGATGACTATGTCATCTTGAACACATGGGCACCAGTGCCCCGGCCCGAACGCAGAGGGACAGCAAGGAAGAATACGATCTCATGTTAGGTGACGCACATAAGTGTAAGGGGATCACAGACAACCCCGTGTGCGCAACTGGGGACAGCTAATAACAGATCGCGCTGGCTTGAGAGGCATCTTAGCTGAAGCCCTGTTCCAATTCAAACTGTAGCGCCATCTATTATATGTTCGTAAGTAAGATGCGTTTAAGGATCAAATAAATATGTATGTATACAGGGTGAATGACTCCAACTCCAACTTTTTAAAATGCTATAATTTTTTTTATTTTTTGATAAATTTTATTGTGACAAAGCAAAAAATGTTGGAAAATACATCAATTTTACAATTGTATCAGTAATTTTCAATATGTCCACCTTTGGCGCGAATAATGGCCTTGAGACGGCCGAAGAAACCATCGCCCGCTGCACGCAAGGGGCTCTGCTGTATTTTGGCCCATTCCCGGCGAAGTGCTTGTTTGAGGTGGTCCAAACTTTGGTATTTTTTAGTACCAACCTTCGCCTTCAAAATACCCCAGACAGAGGAATCCAAGGGATTTGCATCCGAAGAATTTGCAATCCATTGTGTCGAAGAAATGAAGTGTGGAACATTGTTTTTTAACCAATCTTGGTTGACGCGCTCTTTGTGAGACGGTGCCGAGTCTTGTTGAAATGTCCACGGTCTCCGACCGAAATGATTGTTTGCCCAAGGCTTCAGTACTGCCTCTAAGACAGTTTCACGGTATACGATCGCATTAATTTTGACGCCACAGTCCAAAAATACGAGCGGAGAGCGACCATCGGCGGTTATGGCGGCCCAAACCATCACCATCGGCGCTGCCTGCTTTCTGGTGGCCGTCCGAATGTGTAAATTTTCGAATGACCTCTCTGGCAAGTAAACTCGGTCATTTTGTTTCTTGACATATTGCTCGATAACAAATGGCGACTCATCGGAAAAATCAAAATTCGGCAACTCACCACTTTCGTGCAATCGTAGCAACTCCTTCGCTCTTTCGACTCTAACTTTTGGAGTTGTGCTTTTTGGAGCTTCAATGGCTTGAGCCCAAGCTCATTTTTCAGTATGTGTTGCATCCGTTCCAACGATATGTTGAGCTAACGAGCTATTTTTCTTCCACTTCAACGCGGATTTCGCTCAATTCGAGCCTTCACTTTCCGAAGCATTTCTGCCGATGTTGCTGTTTTTTTATGACCACCTCCATGGCGTTTTGCAACGCTGTCAGTATCACGGTAACGACCTATGGTTCGAGACACGAATGATTTATTCACTTTGAGGTGCTGGAGGGCTCTAATGATAGGTACTTGTGGTTTTCCAGCCAAATATAAAGCAATCACACTATCACGTTTGAATTCCATCGCGGATAAAAATTTTTCAACACAACTGAGACGCAAATCGTTTAAAAGGCTTGTAAATAATAAAATTATCTGTCATGTGTCAAAATTTTAGCTCGCTCACTGTCATGAACGGTTTGGAAATTATAGTAGTCTGAAGTTGGTTGCAGTTCGAGTCATTCAGGGTAATGAATGACTCGAACTGCAAAATGGGATCTACAGCAGCCGAAATAAAAGGTCATGTGACCTCACACCGAAACACATTTCTGGTTTAAGCCTATTCTTGCATTTGTGATTTCATTCCACCTTCACGTAGGTTAGGTTGGTTAGAATGTTGAGGAGCCTTAATTTAAACCTGGCATACGGGTAACTGCACAATCAGGTTGTAAATATTTTGAAAACTCAAAGGAAAGAAAAAAAGACACTCAAACAACCCAAAACGCAAAGGAGACCTAGCCCAACAAACGAGGATATCAAAATGGAGAAGAAGGAGTAATATCTCCCCTTTCTTGGACGAACTTCGAACACAGAAAGTTGCATCGAAGATGAAGGTGTCTTCAGTTTTAATATGAAAGCTGGAATTGTTAGGTAAGATGATGGAAGCCGAGTTCCTGCCATTAGAATCTGCGTAGTTTGATATTAGCAAGTGCGGCAAAATAACCACCAAAGCAAATCGATCTCTAGTCAAACAGTGGTGTAGGCAATATTGATCAACAAAGATGGAGGAGCATACAACATAGCGCATATGATGTAAAAAAAATGACTGATTTTTCCTCCTAATAGACCGCAGCTCACTGAAAACTATTTCAACCTCCCTAAGAAGCAAATAATCCAAAATAACGGATGATCCAAATACAAGTTTCTTTTTTGAAACTGACAGCTCTTTTCCGCTCGAAATCTTGGCTGCCAGTCAGTACCATACCTCCGCAGAACGAAATGAATCGCTTTACGCTTGAACAACGTTGGGAAATATTTCAAAAGTGAGTGCTGCATTGCCCAAACAGTGTGTTTATTGAAAATAAGTTTTGGCCGAAATGAAGCACCCACCACGCCTGCTGTATGCAAGTTTGTGCAAAAAATTCGTGAGATTGGCTTGCTTGCGGACAGCACTCACGGCCCCCGTCATCATACGATACGTACCGACGAGAACGTGGCTGCTGTGACCGAGAGTGTTCGACTCAACCCATGAACATCCACACGATCAATCTCAACATTTCACACATCAGCCTGATCTTTGCACAAAGATTTTATAAAGCTCATTTGACTCAGCAATTGAGGGCTTTACATCAGCTCGAATTGGACGTCGAGCTTGGCCGAAAAATCTTTTTTTTTTTTCATATCAGCGGCTTACAAACAAAATTGCCGCATCTGGGATCGGAAAAAAAGCACGTGATTGTCGAAAAGCCAATGCTACTTTAAACGCCATTTCGGTTAATGGTGAGCGCTACAGAGCCATGATTATCGAATTTTTGTGGGCTGAGATTGAAGACATGGACTTTGTCGATCTTTGATTTCAGCACGATGGCGCGCCATGCCACACAACCCATCAATAACTGAAATAAAAATGCATTTAAAATGAAATGAATGACAATCGATCTTTTACGCTCTAAGTTCGGTAATCGTGTTATCAGCGGCCTTGGTTATGCCAATTGGCAGAGTCGGAGCTGCGATTTGACCCCGTTAGACGTTTTTTTTATTGGGGTGTCCTTAAGGATCGATGTTATGCGGAAAATACAGAAACTTCTCAAGCCCTTAAAACATATAGTGTTGGAGCCATGCATGAGAAATTGACAGGATGTCATAGCACATTTGATTTGTTTGGACAGAAGGGAAAGCTACAGATGAAAATATCCTTTGGAAACTAATGAACTACTCGTATGTTGTTCATAATTGAAAAGACACTATCGCTATTTCATAAACCTCCAAACTTGAGTCGATTTAATTTAAAGATCTGCAGTAAAGTGCAGATGGGTGCTATATCAAATTCCGAACCCAACAGTATGTAGGCCTAACATATACGAGGGGCGTTCAACACATTCTCGGTATCGGGGTGAAGCCGTGGTTATATATATAAATTGACTTATTTATCAAGTAATACTATTATTTTAGTGCATTCATGTAAAATTTCATATAAATGTGATTATTAATTCGCGTTTTATCTCTAGTTAAACAGAATCATAATGGCAACTGAGACGATGATGTTGAAAATTGAGCATCGCGCTGTAATTAAATTTCTCACTAAGCAAGGAAAAAGTCAAAAAACTATTCATGAAGAGATGGTGGCTGTTTACCAGGGTTCCGCACCTTCATTATCAACTGTGCAAAAGTGGTCAAGTGAGTTCAAGAGAGGCAGAGAGAGAGCATTGAAGACGACCCCCGCTCCGGCGCCCCGGCTACTGCTTGTACGGGAGAAAGCATCAAAGAAGTCAAAAAACTTGTTCTTGAGGATGCCCGAATAAAGGTGAAAATGATGGCAGAGATCACCAAGCTTTCAATTGGTACCATTCACACCATTCTTCATGACCATCTTAACCTTTCAAAGGTCAGTGCAAGGTGGGTGCCACGAATGCTCACAGCGCCTCAGAAAAAAGTGAGAATCGCATGCTGTAGAGAGTTTTGGAGATGTGTAGTGAGAACGCGGACGGTGCTATGGATCGAATTGTTACTGGGGACGAAACATGGGTCCACGACTATGACCCTGAAAGCAAACAAGAGTCCATGCAGTGGCATAAAAAAGGAACAGACCCCCCGAAGAAGTTCAAAGTCACTCCGTCTGCCGGGAAGCTCATGGTCACAGTTTTTTGGGACTCAAAGGGAATCTTGCTCATTGAGTACAAAAAAAAAGGTGAAACCAACAACGCCACATCCTACGCTTCCACTTTGCATAATTTGCGGGAGGAAATTAAAAAGAAAAGACGGGGTAAACTCGCAGCGGGTGTGTTGCTTCTTCATGACAACGCTCCTGTTCACACGGCGCGAGTTTCCAAGGCTGCTGCGCGAGATTGTGGTTTCGAAGAAATCCAACACCCACCCTATAGTCCAGACCTTGGCCCTAGTGATTATTTCCTGTTTCCGGATTTGAAAAAATGTCTTCGTGGAAAAAGATTTTCGGATGATGAAGAACTCAAGTCGGTATTTTGCAGAGAAAGAGGAAATTTATTTTTTTGAGGGTTTAAAAAAGCTTATCTCAAGATGTAACAAATGCATTGATGTTAGGGGAGATTATATTGAAAAATAAAAACAATTTAAATTAAATTCGCATTTTCCTTCATATCGATACCGAGAATATGTTGAACGCCCCTCGTACGTATACCTGCGGTGCATTAATGGGGCACAACGGATACCTATTTTAATAGTTGCAAAAAAGCAATTGATAATAAATGTCATATCCAGAGGGCTGTTCTCGGACAAAAAAAGGTTCATGAACCATACTCCCAACGGCACTGAACGTAACACTATACACAATTTCCAATGATCTATACCACAGCAGTAAGGTCAAGAGTTCAAATACCACAGCACGTTGTGACTCCGCTCTCGACATTCATGAACTTCAAGTTCAAATTCTCAGAATGAGGTGCAAACAGGAGTTTTATGATCTGTTGTCTCATGTATGAGATCAAAAGGTGCCATTATTATACCCCCTCCGCCCGCCGAATGCACGATTTTTAATTTACTCACGTTACAACATAGCAAAATCGCCTATGGGGTTTTATTCCACTACCTTTTCAACACCACGAACCGGATTCTCTCCTCAAGCAAAGGATTAACCATGCCTGCCAATCACAAGATCGTTAATCCAATCATTAAGATAGACAACAAAGAAAATACGTCACGATTCCTTCAGGCCATAGTTACATAAAACTGAACAAGTGTTTTGGGTGGTATGCAATTATCCAACAATTGCGTTTTCAATTATCTTGTAGCAATCTGTTGGATAGAAAAAAGAACCGAGAAAAAAATTCTACAGCTGCAGGCTCCTGGCCGAATAGAGAGAACCAATGTAAGAGAGATCATAAAGTGATCCAAAATAGATTAGACTAGGGGCAATGATTGATTTTAATTTTAAATTAAACTTGCGCAACATAACACAAGAATA
Organism: Volucella zonaria; assembly: GCA_963966105.1. Lineage (NCBI taxonomy): Eukaryota > Metazoa > Arthropoda > Insecta > Diptera > Syrphidae > Volucella > Volucella zonaria. The sequence continues at coordinate 333,285,404 of OZ014530.1, forward strand.
ATAAGACTTTTATGGGCTAGGTTAATTTATCCAAAAGTAGGAGTTTTGTGCCAGATAGCAGGTTAATTTCTAAATGGTTTAATGTGAGGGTTTGATGCTTAGAATAAGTTTAAATACCGCGCCTATTTTTTTTCTCTATCGGTCACAGATGGTGAAAATGCTAGCAATTTTGGATGAATTGAAAAGCTACACTCGCTCATAAAATACAAGACGTCAGAAGTGTGATCTGATTGTTGCAAATTGGTGTCAACTTTGCCAGCAAGGGAGTATCTTCAACTGGTTGCTTTAACGTTTCTGGAGCTCTATGAATTTTTAGAATACGCAAGGCTTGATAAAATGTATGTTCAAATAAATCGTGATAATCGGCCGGACGATTGTGATAAGTTGAGTTCTTGTCTGATCTGGCCACTGAGGTTAAGGGTTGCATGTGACACAGCTTACGACTTTTCACTTTCGAACAAAAAGAACAAGATCTTTTTAGACGGTTTCAGATTTCGTCAACAATAGGCCAATTTTCGCAGTTCAAAACCTACATCAGCATCAACACAATATTAAATTGTTCTGAAAAATAAGAAGTAAGCCACAAGATCCCAAAGTAGAATAAAACAGAGCTTGAAATCAGAATTAGAAGGACACATTTGCCGTAAAAACCAATTAGTGTGTTAACATCTTATATGCAACATAATTCGGTCTACAAGGTAGGTATGTAAGAGTGGCTGTTGGAAATACCAACCCACTTAGGCCTATTGGCCCATTGTGATGCCACGTGAATCTATGATCCTCTTACTAATGGAACCAGTTTGAGCTTATAAGTTTGAGCCCCCATTTAATTGGCTTAATTCAAGCTTAAGAAACTAGGACTTAAAAACAAAAATACAAATAGAATGCCTGCTGCGTCCCTTCGTTCCTCAAGGGTATTCAGGTTAATGAGTTTAAGACGGTCTCGATAGGGAGGTAAGATTAGAGGATCGTTCCAAGGTAGACCTCGAAGAGCAAATCGAAGAAAATGCCGCTGGATCCTCTCAATTCGGATTACATCAACTCGTTGAAAGGGACACCACGCTTGGCTAGCGTACTCGGGAAGCGGGCGAACGTAAGTGATGTACTTATAGAGTGAAAAGTGACATCCTTGACCGCTACTGCAAAAAAGGTTATGGTGCCTTGAAGTCCGTTCATATTTAGGCAGACATGCCAAATTTCAATGCGATACTGTCTTTAGTTTTGTTTTGACAGCTGATTGTTGTTGACGTGTTTGGCATCATGTTGAGTGTGGACAAAAACGATTTTCATTTTCTCATAAAACATTATTTTTTGAGAGGCAAAACGGCGAAGGAAAGAAAAGAAATGTTGGATGAATATTATGGGGCTAATGCTCCGTCAGATTATACCGTCAAATATTGGTTTCGAGAGTTTCGTGGTGGTCGCAACTCCACTCCCGATCAAGTCCGCAGCGGCAGGCCCTCCGATGCGGTTACAGAGAACAATGTCAAAAAATACATGAAATGTTGTTGGCTGACCGGAAAGTGAGGTGCGCGAGCTAGCAGATTCCACAAAGATTAGTACTGAGCGCACACGCCATATTTTGGGCAATATTCTGCATATGAAAATGTTATCCTGCCGCTGGGTGCCGCGAATGCTCACTTTTGACCAAAAACACGAACGCGACAGCACTTCGAAAGAGTGTTTGGACTTGCTGATGCGGAATCGGGCGGACTTTTGCCGTCGATTGGTAACTGGATTTGGATCCCTCGGACTATTATCTCTTCCCAAACCTCAAAAGATGGCTCATCAATAAAAAATTCAGCTCACGCGAGGAAATCATCGACGCCACGGAGGAGTATTTTGCAGACCTTCCGGAAAATTACTTTTTGGACGGGATCAAGAAGTTGGAAAATCACTGGAATAAGTGTATCAAACTAAAAGGGGACTATATTGAATAATATAAAAAAACATTTACAGAATTCTTTGGACCATTTTTTAACGAAGCCAAGTGATGAGTTTGCTGTAGTAATTATCTCATCGATATGCGAGCGGAAATTAAGATCCCTGTCGCACTATATGCCAAGAACGTAAATTCGGGGAGTAGACTTGTTGCACTTACGTGAATAGGTAATCAATTGACATTTGCTGACATTGAGTTTTAAGCAGTTCTTGATGCACCAGGTGGAAAAATTATTTAGATCTATTTGAAGTAGGCTGGAGTCGTGTTGTGAGGAAATGGGCCCGCGTGCTGTTGACAAAACGCCACATGGGCATAGTACCCCGGCGTTAAATCCCGGACCTTACAAATTAATTTGTATCGTTCCCTTGATAATAAATAAATAAATAAAATTTGGTATCTTCAGCATAGAGAGAAAGTGCTGAGTGGTGAATGGACCCTTTCAAGATCGTTAACGGTTAGGATGAAGAGAAGTGGGCTTAGGTGACTACCTTGAGGAACACCTGAAGTGGCCAAGAAAGGGGCCGATAGGACAGACCTGAAACGAGCACTATAAAAACGATTATCAAGGTAAGAAGATATCCATTTTAGCAACATGGGTTCAAAGCCCAGGACGGACTATTTGAATAAGATTAGTTTATGAGATGCCTTGTCAAAAGCCTAACTGAAATCAGTTGTTACAACGTCAACTTCTTAACCACTTTCTAAGGCTGAGAGAACAGAGGACACGAATTCGACGATATTAGTGGTAGTTGATCTACCTTTCAGAAAGCCGTGTTGATTAGGGGAAATAAGAGATTTGCACTGGAAGTTTAAGGATTCGTACAAAATGCTTTCGAGGAGTTTGGGTATATGTGAAAGCTTAGCTTTGGGGCGGTAATTAGTGACTTCGCTCTTTAATCGCTTTTCGTGTATCGGTGTTATGAAAGAAGACTTCCATATCTGAGGAAATTCACCTTGAGACAGCGATAATCGGAAGAGATTTGAAAAACACTTTTTAAGAAATATGGATGGAAGACCATCTGGGCTGTGTAAGTATTCATCATTAAGTTGTTGTAATTTATTTTCTTTTATCGTGTGGTCAAAACTTTGAGAAATAGAGGGGCCAATGGGGAAGTTAAGTAGGTATTTGAAATAAGAGGGATCCGGTAAGAAGGAATTATCGGCAAAAGATTGCTTAAAAAATGTAGCAAAAAAGTTGGCTATAGTATGCGGATCGGTTGATGACATGTTTTCGTATGAAAGGGCTATAGGAAAACCGTCCGATTTTTTTTGGTAGTTAACGAATTGGTTTAAAGACTTAGGACTTATAAGGCTGGGCGAATTGAATTTATGACCCGAGATAGTTTGAATAGTCAGCAAAAGAGTTGGATCGGAGGAAAACTCATCTCTTGTTACGTAAAGAGCGAAGTTTACGATTGTACCTGTAGATACGGTGCTCGTAGAAAAGGTCTTATTGCGCGGAACATAGAGAGAAATATATGATGTAGCGTATGAGACTGTTTACGTCTATATTTTTTAGATCGTTTAGGTCGTTGTAGAAGAAAGCTCCTAAGTGAAGTTTTCTTCTCTGGAAGAGAGCTGGACATGTACAGAGTAGGTGGAGGATTGTCTCCTCCTCTCCCTCGTCCAGGCAGCTTCTGCAGAAAGCATTTGTAAAGGTGCCAAGCCTTCTTGCGTTCGTTCTTCTATGAGGCAGTGTCCAGTGATGACACCTATGATGGCGCTGAGATCTTCCTTATTTAGAACGATCAGAGTACTTAGAGCGATTCAGATCCAGTTTTGGCCAGATTTGTTTGGTCGCAAGACATGTTGGTCCAACATTTCACCTAAGGTCTGTTTTTTTATGGGCATCCAGCTTTAATGTTAGTTTGCAGGTAGCGATTGGTATACCTATGCCACCCTTTTCCGGTAGAATAGGTAAAGTGGTTCCAATTTTGGAGAGTTCGTCGGCTCTACAGTTCCTTGGAATGTCTCTGTGGCCCGGCACCCAACAAAGGTGAGGGTTGAACTGCTCTGCCATCTCCATAAGAGATGATCGGCTTTCAAGGGCGGTTTTAGAATTTAATGAGACCGAGTCCAGGGACTTGATAGCGGCCTGACTATCCGAAAAGATGCGGATATCCTTTGCAGATATCACGTTTTTCTTCAGCCAGGACAGAGTTCTTTAATCGCCAAAATTTCCGCCTGGAATACGCTACAGTGATTTGGAAGACGGAAAGAGAGGCTTAGATTTAGCTTATCTGAGAAAACACCGCCACCAACTCCGCTATCGGTTTTAGACCCATCTCTGTAGAGATGGATTGACCTGTCCTCCATGAAAGCATCTCCCTCCCAGAAGGATCTAGAGGGGAAGCTTAAATGGAAGTTTTTGTAAAACCAAAGTTCAGGTATGGTGTAGTCGATGTTCTCTATGAGGATTCCTAATGTATTAAGAATGCTGGCGTGGCCAAATGAATTATTTGTCCACTGTTTAGTCGCTTTAAGGCGAATAGCTGCAGTCGCAGTTACTTGCCTGCTGAAAATATCGAGGGGTGTCAAATGAAACAGAATGTCTGACAATAAATACATAAATTAATTGATTGATGACAGTTCAAGGTAGACCATGGCCTGGTCTCCTCAATCACTATTTTATTCGCCTTGCCATTTCACAGATAGGCAGACCCATCTTTTTTCGCCGAATCCAAATGGCGAATAAATGAGATGTCTTGTTAGAAGCAGATTTTTTCAATTCGTTGCTTACAGAAAGAGTGATTATCTAAGAAAGTGTATTTTCTATTTTTTCAGTGTATTGCTTGTAAATTGAACCCATGTCTCTGGGCATGGCACTATGGTTATAAAAAATAACTTGTCAAAAATCGTTACAGTTCTAAGGTGGCTGATTAGAAGAACAGTCAATTACTCGGATAGCGAAGACTTTCTTTATCTGTATTGAACAATGCACACATCAAAGTAATGGATTTAAAGAATGATGCGGGCTTTTAGAAGAAACCGCGCCAGCAAACGATCATATACATAAGTGTCGCATGATTTTGAGTTTAATAATCGGGATACGATAATTGCTGGATTCTGTGATCAACGCTGACTTCAGACCTGAGTTTCTGAAAATATAAAGAAAGTTTACTTCCTAAAGATCTAGGAGAGATTCATGAATATTTTGATGTCTGAAGGACCAACGATTTTTATGTGGAATATATGACACATTTTACCTTCGTCAAGACGGCAATCACATTGGGCTGACCTTCTACCAATGTTTAGATGCCCTTAATCAACTACTTAGTGCACATCACAAAGTTGACTTCCCCAGTATTCATAAAGACGGCGTCACTACAGAATTAGCCCTATATCATTAGCATATTATAGAACATGCCATGTATACTAGTGTTATAGTGGGATCTGTTGCATATTCCTTAATTTTCCCTGACTTCCTGGTAGAAGTGAGAACAGCGTTAAAATTCTAGAGCTATTAAAAAGATAATCGGCACTGTTCAAACGAGATACTCAAACTCAAAGACCACCTTAGGATAGATAGAATAAAAGATAGGTGAACTTCAGCTCATAGCGCGTAGATTCAACATAGAAAGACACGGTGCAGACGTTTCCGACCAAATAAATTCCCTACAATGAGTCAACGAGGACATTAGTTTTGTACCAAAGGTAAACTTATTTGAGGTCTCTAGACATATTCGTTGATATGATGGTGGAGGAACTATCGACAGTGCTTATACGAGTACATATATCCATAATAAGGTAAAGGTACTATTCTTGCCATCTTCCGTCCTTGTGTCAATTGTGGGTTGTCAGAAACGGAGTATAATGACTACCTGTTATGGATAGGGATGGTCTTATCACATTATTGGTGACAGGAGCAATCCTGCTAAATATTTTCTGCTGATTGCTGCAGAGATAAGATCCAGCTTATACGTAGTTATCAAGGATAATCAGTAAAATAGTCCTTCAATAAGCTTATAGCTCCACAGGGAAGAGGGACGACTTTAAAAAGTATACCTTTGAATAAAAAGAACTGGTCCTCCTGGTAAGATTGAAAAGAATTTCTAAAACAAACAGAGGAAACGGAAGGCTAAAAATCTGGCTCTAGATGTTGGGTGGGATTCCAATGCCAAATTTTCACAAAGAAATCAAATTTAGAAATCTTGCCTTAAAATCTAAAAACATCGGACGTTACATTAGAGTTAATCGTGGAGGTAGCCATCGGTAGAGTTAGTAAGATTTTCACAAACAGCTGGTGTCTCAAAGACGTAGTGATACTCGGAGTGATTTGGTTCGGATGACGGCAAATCATTGTGAACGGTTCCAACAGGCGGTCCGTTGGAATAGAGCATATATGAATATTTTTCTATCGCTCTTATCTGGTTACCCTATAGAATATGGGGAGCAGATGGAAAAACGAGCTGTACGAATTCATCGGCTTTGATGGCTAAAAACGCATGACGGCACGGTAAAGTGTCTAAGGAAGGTCTTGCCTTCGGTGGCGCTCAAAAGAAAACATTTCCGTTTCAGCTGTTAAGGCCCCGTTCACTACAGTGTGCAGACCCACCAAAGACCTACAGACTACCGGATACCTCTACATCCACCTCAGAGGTCTAATAATCGCAGCTTTTACCAAATATGTACTCGTACATATAGCAAAATTTTATGGTGCTAATAAAAGTATCTAAACAATTGCTATGGTCTCTGGAACTGCAATTCAACGCTGGTCTTTCATCGGCTGTAAGTATGTATATATAAAGAATTAGAACTCAAACTTTAATTGAAACCTGCCCATGTCGTATGGTCACCTCGTAATTGACTTGGTCATGGTATGGGAACTACATTTTCTGAAAAACGCAATGAGTCAGAATTTTCTTAAGCAATTTCAACTGCATTTCAATCATCAAAGATGCAGATAAGGGTCATAAAGAGAGTAACAATCATATCCGTATGTTAGGTCAGTTTTATTCATAAAGTGCATGATCAAAAGGTTTCACTGCACCACGTCGAATTTACTACCGCTAACTACAACTAATAACCAACCGACGACGATAAAAAAAATCGCATTTCACTTCAACCCAATCCATATTTTCCGCTTTATTCGCCTCAAGGGTATTTATAACAAGACCGAGTTAAAATTAAAGGTAAGAGAGCAAAAAAAAAAAAAAAAACAATAAACAAACAAAGCAAATACTAAAATAAATTGTAATTTGCATTTTTATTCATTTTTTTTTTCTATTTTTTGTTTTGCCATATTTTATAGCGAATACTCTCGTATGAGGCCGTACTCGTACTCGTACTCATATGCAATTAGTCGCTTTCAATAAAAATGTCAGACGTACGTGATCTCGGTCGTTTGCACACTTGAAAAACTCAAAAGTCCCTCAGAGACCTAGAACAAGTCGGCAAGGCAAGCAAAAGCCGGCCCGGCGGCAGCTTGTATTCCAACCTACTGTCGCCAATCGCCCGCCAGTTCCATTTCCATTACCATTCCCGGTCCCAGTCCAAGTCCCAGTCCATTTGACGCGTGCGATTATCAACAAATTACTGGACATGCAAAGCTGCATTTTAATGTTTGTTTTGTCATATGTGGCGTGGCTAATGGGTGGCAGCGCTCTAGGGGCTCTACGATGAGGCTTTGACTTCAGAGAAACAAGTATAACTACAACTTTACTGTTACCTTTAGCTGAGGTAGTAGCTCGAGATACTTTTGCGAAAGCGCTGAGTTGTTGTTTTAACTATCATTAGGGTTGGTTTGCATATAAAACAAAAAAAAAAAAAAAAAAACAAAAAAAAAAACAAAACAAAGGGGTAGCGTAATTTTTATTACATTTATGCACCTTTGACCATCCTCCGATATAGGAGTGGTGGTGATGATGATGGTGGTGTTTATTTCCTCCCCTGGACTACCATGATTTCATGTTTTTTTTTTTTTTTTTTTAATTTCTGTGATAAGTGTGAGTTTACTCTTTTATGTCTGCGACTGTTGATGATGATTGATATCTTTCGAATGATGATGACGATTTTCGAATTTTTTTTTTTCGTCCGGTTTTGGCTTGCAGTCATCAATGCAACAAAAATAAAACAACAATGGGACAACAAAAAATAAATTAAGTAGTGACAGGGTGACATAGAAAGTTGTTTGTACTGCACACCTACGATGTTTATTGTTGTCGCTCGGATTGTTGTTAATAATCGTATTAAGCTGAGTCTCTTTCGGTTGTGTTGTTGCCTTTTCCTATGGCATGAGTAATGTGTCTGGCTTTTTTTAATAACTGTTTTGTGTTATATATATGTATATATATATATATATTTTTTAACAGATTTACAAATATACCCTTTTGTGTTTGTGTTTATTAAATTTTTTTGCTCTGCATGTATCCGCAATGAGTCATGAGTTTTGAGATTATCAGTGAAAATAGAAACAAAACTGGACACAATGAACTGAGTTGAAAGCCGATTAGTTGGTTGATTTTCTAGATATGTACTCGTATTTGAATTGTGTATCTGTTGTACATGAAATGAGATGGTATCTATGTTTCCAAGGGTTGCAATGGTTCATTGATTGTGGAAGTAATTGAGTGCTTCTGGTGCCTTTACTCCGTACTGCACTGATTGCCTTAGCAAGCAACAGTAGCAATATGTACTAGACTTTGGGATACTACAATGAGGGCAGAGAAACTATCTATCCACTCCATTAAAGGGTGATCTCCCTTTTGTTGAAGTAAACAAATGTCAGCCAAATTAGAGATAGGAATGGTGTTTCAAATCTTTGATGTATCTATTGCTATTCGCAGACATGTGTACTTTCAAATACGTCGGTCGGTGAAAGTCAGTCAAAATACTGACAAAGTACATCTAATCTGGAACTGGAATTGATATTACTTCTTCGCCAATAAAATGAAAATCGGCTGAAATGTTGTCATCTACAAAGCTTTTAAACTTCTTGAAGCAATAGAAGTTCACTACTGAACGGCAGATCATTTTTTAAAACCACATTTTCCTGAATTGAACTAACTGCAGAAGTAGCACCAGCATCTCTTTCGTTGACTTATTGGCAATCTAAAACAGTTTATGGTATTAGAACTTTCTGTAGGCTTTTATGTGATTCGGGGACAATTTTTCTCAACAGAAAGTACATACAAAAAGATTATTTTAATGGTTCGCCTAAAGGCTAAATGCTTAGCCCTATACTTTTTAATCTGTTTTGCTAATTTATTATTTACTTTTTGCGGTAAAATAATAATGTTAGCGACAAGGAAGCGCAACCATAATATCATACAATCTTTACTATTTAAACGTTGAGTTGAACTTGGTTTGGATATGAAGGATCAAAATACCCTTATCTTAAGTCTCATCTCTTAATCCTTTTCGCAAGCCTTTTTTGCAATGCTCCTGCAAAATTTGTCTTTTAATACATAACGGGTGACCAGATAGCAATGATAGTTTTTCCAATTGTTTTGGTTCAGCAGCTGTCAAAGTTACAAATGACATCCAGCTGTTAAAATATTCAGTAAGGTTTGCCATTTCATCATGCATCGTTTTACCTTGCCGAACGTGCGGGAATTATCCAAAAGTATTATGGAAATTCCGGCTGAGTTGTAAATACGCAACGTGAATTTCGTCGTGAGATCGGTCGTCATCATGCCTTCAGTTTGCAGGCGATTTGTCGCACCGTGGAAAAGTTTGAGCGTGAGTACACTCTTTTGGATCTTAAGTCACCAACCAGATAGAGATTGCTGCGAAATGAAGAAAACATAGCCGCCGTAGGGGCCAGTATCGAAGAAGACCCAAAAACGGCCATTCGGCGTCGATCAGCTGAATTGGTCATCGCCAGAGAGACAACCCGGTGTTCGCTAATTGGGAGGTGGAAATGTTGCCTAGAGATCCGGATTTTGGCCAAAAAATCATCTTCCTGGACGAGGCCAATTTTTTGGTCAGCGGCTATGTCAATAAGCAAAATTGCCATTATTGGATCGAACACAATCCACAAGTGTTCGGACAAACTTGAATGCAACCACAAAGATTCACTGTTTGATGCGGTTTATGGCATGGCGGTTGCCGCGATGATGCATCGGACCTGAGGAAGGAGACACCGTTACCGTCAATGGTCTCAGGTATAGAGCGATGTTAACCGACTTTCTGTGGTCAGTCGAGTCAGCCAACAATATAGATATATCCGCGCCGTGGTTCCAACAAGACGGCGCTACATGCCATACTGGTCGCCGCGATCATGCGATTTGACAAAATTCGACAAGCTATTGCCGGAATAACGCCGCACATATTGGATCGAGTCATCAAAAATTGGACCGACAGGTTGAAGCACTGCTAGCGAAGCTGAGGCGGCCATTTGAATGATGTTCTATTCCGCACATAATGGCATGAACGTAGCTTCTCATACCGTTAAATTCTTTTCCTATCTGGTCACCCTTTATATGGGACAAACCGACAACAAACCGAACATCTATGACTGAGAACATGATTCGAGAACCATGATCTATTCGTATTAGGATTCCTGACGAAAAAGTGGAATCAATCAGCAACAATTTCTTCGGTCGGACTGTGGAGTTAGCCACTAAATAACTAAGAAAGCCATCGATGCTCTGCTCTCTCTATTTCTGCTTGCTCACAGCAGGCGAATAAGTAAATGGTGGTTACGTTGTAATACCACTGGGAGAGAGTGGTAGGGTGATGCCTTGGTTACTCCTGAATTTCTTGCGAATTTGTTAATGTCAGAGATCTTTATAGAGCAGAGGTCATTTATATCTTGCAAATGGTAATTTTTTAAAGGGAAATTGCACAACAGGGAATGCTCAACTGATTCTTCTGCCGCATAAAGCAACGTGAGGGATATTCAATCGTTGCGCATGTCGAAAGGATATATTTGTGAGTTTGTCCGATGTCTGGCCTTAAAAATCGCTTCAGAGTGTGTCATTGGTGGCTTGACGCGATCAAAGTGCCTAATATTTGTGCTTAAGTATCCTAGCCTGGCCAGTTTATCTACGGCATAATTCTCTGGGGGTCCGAGTTTCCGGGAACCCAATAGAGTGTGTGCTGTTTGTCCATCTAGCAATAGGCAAACGACAGTATTTAACTGCCCTCGAATTTATGTCGTTCGAAGTGAAGTATCTGATCGCTGCTTAGATGTCTATACATATTGCATATGTATGCATGCCTTCGGCTGTTCTAAAGTCATCTGTTAAAAATGGAGACGGATTTACTATGGATTACTTCGCATGGCCTCCATATGTTCCTTATCTGCGATTTAAGCCTGTTTCAATCAATTCCTGTAAGTTGAAGATCAGTTGATTGGGACAAAGGATGCAGAGTGAGTTAACTAGCATGTCCTACATTTAGCATTTTCCATTGCTGAGTATCTCTCAGTCTAAGGGTAAAGTGTGTGGAAAGCTGCATAGTAAAAATCTCAATGGGTAGCAAATGAAGCTTAGTGTGGATGGCCATTGGAGAGGCCATCGGTGAACCTTACGCAGCCAGCGTAAGGTCCATTGCCGACCATCAAACGACTATGGCATAAGGGAGAATCAGCCCAACAGATGTAGTAGGCAGACCTTTGAGTCCACAATCTTCTTCTACCTTGATTTGCTATCCAGAATAAGATCTAGGTACCTGGAACTCTTCGAGAAATACAGACTTACACCATTTAATTTCGGTACGATGATGCTGCATGGGATATTGACTCTTCCTGTAAAGAGGGCCAGTTTTATATTGGCCGGATTGATACTTAAGCCACAGCTGCGTGTTCAGCAGGAAAGCATGCCGCAGGCATACTGAGAATGTTAGAAGGTATCTGTTAATCTATCTGACTTAACGCTACTAAACCAAACACCGTTGAGGATTAGAGAGCAAAGATTACACCTCCTTGATGTTTGTTTTCTTATTGTGGAGCACCCACCAAAGGTTCAATTTATAGCTCTACTTTTAAGAAAGAGTGGATCAGGCTCCAAACAATCATTTACATCCAGTTTTTGGCGGGACGTAATCATCGACAAAGAGTCAAAGTTTTTAAAATCGAATTCCTTATCAAGGAATACCACCAGCGTTTATCCTTGAGTGAGAGTGATTTGTCAATGGATCGGAACAGAGTGTTATGCTCTCTCACGTTTTGAGAGTTAAACCGTCTGTGGTTAAGGCCTTACTTTAAGATTCTCGGATTTTTTCGAAAGTCTTAGGAGGAATGATGATAGTAGTTTTTCCTAGATTGGGTATGAAAACTATTTTTGCTTTAGTCCAGTCCATGGTATTGTACCGAGAGCTAAACAGGTTTTAAGAATGCGTTCCAGATGCCTCAAACGTCCTGAACAGAATCTTGTAGTTATGCAGGGAAGACACTATCGGGTTCTGGTATATGTTTCCAAAGTGAACACTGTCATCTTACCTTTTTCTTGCAAATTGTGTCTGGATTGACGTGCAATAGGGAAGATTTGCTTAAAGTAGGAGTGTAGTGTAGTCAGGGAAATGAGTGTTCATAAACAGATTTAAAGGTTCCCTCTTATACGAGGGTTGTCTGAAAAGTTTCCGATCGAACAAGACATTTTTTCTCAATTTTTTTTTTTATTTTTCTACATAGTCTCCTTGTCTACACACTTCTCCCAGCGATACTCCCATCTCTCTAACCCGTCCAAATAGTACTTGGCGTTTTTCTCTGCAAAATAATTGTTCACGAAGGTGATTGCCTCCTCATTTGACGAAAATCTCTGTCCTCCGACCGCAGTTTTTAGATGAGGGAACAAAAAGAAGTCACTTGGGGTTAGATCTGGTGAATAAGGCGGATGGTCAAGCAGTTCAAACCGTAATTCATGGATTTTCGCTATGGCAACCGCTGAGGTGTGAGACGGCGGGTTCTCTTGGTGAAACAGGATTTTCTTTTTCTGCAAATGTGGCCGTTTTTCGCAATTTCTGCCTTCAGATTGGTAAGTAATGATGCGTAGTATGCTCGTGTAATGGCTTTTCCGTTTTGAAGATAATCGATTAAGATAACTCCTTTACTATCCCAAAAAACAGTCGACATCACTTTCCCAGCCGAAAAAACAGTTTTTGCTTTTTTTGGAGCCGGCTCGCCCTTTGCAGTCCACTGTTTTGACTGAATTTTTGTTTCGGGCGTATAAGAGTATATCCAAGTCTCATTTATGTACAGTAATTAATCGGCGCCAAAAATCGGATTTATTGCACCTAAACTGCCCCAACAGAGCGTTGGAAATGTTCATTCGAACACGTTTTTAGTCTAACGTAAGCAAACGCGGCACCCAACGCCCGGACAGCTTTCTCATGCCCAAATCTTGATTTAATATCTAACAAACACGTTCTTTGGACATTTTCATAACATCTACTATCTCTCTCACTTTAATTCGGCGGTCGTCTAACACCATTTGGTGAACTTTAGCAATGTTATCGTCAGTGGTTGCAGTTTTTGGACGTCTCGAACGTTCAACATCTCCCAAGCTCTTACGGCCACGTTTAAATTCAGCTGCCCAAAATTTCACTGCGGTAAATGATGGTGCAGAGTCCCCATACACAGAGTCCAACTTATTTTTGATTTGCGTAGGCGTATTAATAACAGCTTGATACTCAATTTTCGAAACTCAATTTTTTCCATTTTCACAGAAAACGCTAACATCGACTCACTCAAACGACTGTCAATTAAAAACTGCGCGTCCAAAATCGGTAAGTAACTGCCAAAAGATGCACAACTTCTCTAGCTTTTATTGACGAGTGCCGCTATCTTTACGTTGCGGTCGGAAACTTTTCAGACAACCCTCGTAATTAATCTAAGTACCATCCACGTTACGGTCGAGTTCTAGGTGTTGTGCTGGTTAGCATTTCGCTGACAGTATGTCAGAACCTACTTCTATTGGGTTTACCTTAGTTCCTATTTATAAATCCTTAAGGCGACCTTGTAGGTTTCTCAGTTCCGTTTTAATCTAAATCGTTTAGCAGAGTTGAAATCCTTCTAATCCTGCAGCGAAGTTCCTGAAGGTCTTTTATCCACTATTGTCCAATTTTCGCTCATCACACACACTACAATTCAGATACTGTCAATACGTTGTCTTTAGCTTGGCGACAGTCACGAGAAAAATTATAAAAAAACTAGATCAACATGCAAGACCAACTCAACAGTGAACTGTTATTGAAAAAGTGTTTAAAAGCTTATACAGACAGAGTATCAGGGATGGATACCTGCATATATGTATACGAAGAGCCATTTCTTCCTTTTTAAATGAGGAACTGCATTAGAAAAATCAGCGGCAGAAAACAGTTTGCATCGCAGATTCTTGGAAGCGGTGCATAGTGTATGACTTATCAATCCAACATATGGTACTAGCTCATTGCTTTGGTTCTCTGAATCTCTGAATGAGATCGGAACAGGCCAGGGTGATGACATCCGCGGATATCTGTGCTAACGGCAGCCATCAGTTTATTTATATTCAAATCTGTGCGCATAAATGAAAATGGGTTTTAACAATCTCGGCGTGCGAAACTGGAGATACCTAGCTTACCAATCAAGCCTGAGGGAGAAGATTTTCAGTTGAGAACCTGATTGACCCCAAACTGCAGCACCACCTAAGGCAGAGTGTTCCTCATTTAAGCATTGAACAAAGTACAAAGTGGACAAACAAAGTTCAACCAAATAGAAAAAAAAAAGCTGCACATCCTGTGAAGTCTACGAGTATAAGCTATTCCCAGTTGGAGTATGATAAGGAAACCAGTTGGTCCTGAAGAAAAATATGCCAAGATTTAAATGGCCAAATGACGTCGAATTTTATGAACTGCATAACAATATCAACTCTTGTAATATGATCACATGTTTTGTTACCATTTGCTAATGTACTCGTAATTGGTATTCCGAACGTCCTTGACGCTGGCCACTCAATTAAGTCATTGTAAATAATCTTCTTAAATCTTTTAACAGCTTCTTTTGACATTAAACCCATTTATTATGTCGTTAACCACAACTGACACATCAATAAAATTTTATATCCATTCTAACCGTTTCCTTGTGTGTTGCTGTTGTGTGTTCCCCTGCTGTTAATTAGTCCCAACAACAATAACAACTGCCTCATGCATTTGCATACGAGTACAATTTTTTCGTGTCGACTGTACACGAGTATGTTCCTCAACACATTGCACAGTGCTGTGTCACTGTCTGTAGCGTTTTTTTTTTGTTTTGCCTCTCCAATTTTATTTGATTAAAAAATTCCACATAAAATATTCACAACCAATTGCGCGGATTTTCAGTAAAAACGTAAAGGGCAGGGCAAGGGGAAAAATTAAAACAAAAAATCCATTTACCAATTTATTCGCGATTTAAATTGAATTGAAAATAAAGCACAAACTACAACCTGCCAGCCTGCTGGATGTAGTCCGGCCGCTTTCAACTCAAATGAAGAATCCAATTAATTTAACTAAAATTAATTTAGTTAGTCCATCAATTAAGCAAATTAAGAGAAGATTTTTTTGTTAGGTCTTTTCTGTTTCCATTTTTACCGTTACAATTCTTCAATAACAACGACCGACAGACCCGTGATGTTACCAAGTAACATAGTGGTGATGTGCTGCCGGCCTTGGATTAATCGGAGCGGCAACGATTTTGTCAGCAGATCCCTTCGATGTACTCGTACTCGTACTCGTAACACTGCTTAATTGCTTATTGACTCGTAAATTAATTTACAAATTAACTACAAAGGCCGGTGTTAAAATTGCATATGCATTAGTGTGGCGCGCAATTAATGTAAACAGAATTAAAATCTATCACGCGAATCTACTTACGACGAGCACTACGATACGGATACGAATATGAGAATGACTGTTAGTGTGAGATTGAGTTTGACTTTGAGTTCGAGTTTCAGTATCTACGAGTATGTGCTTTTTTAATGAAACTGTTTTTCGTAATTGTAATTCAACAATGTTGTTTTAAAATCAATTAATGCAAAAGAAAAAAAAAAAAAACAAAACAAAAGTTAAACGTAGTTTAGTTTACCCATATTGTAGAACAACTCAGGCGGAGAGCCGCTGATTTGATCGTAAGCTAGAGTTATTTATTGAAAATTTAACTGCATTCATGAGCACGTAACGTGCGTTTGATTGAAGTCATTTTAAACCAATACATGACAGATAAGGTTGATTGTTGGTTTTTTTTTCAAATGAACATGATTTTTTTGTTTTTTTAGTGAACATCATGAATACTTGTACTTGCCTCATTGCAGTACGAACTACTGGGTATAGTTGATGAGGTAAGAATTGTGGCAACATGTAACACCTCGTGTTTGCTACATGCAGGGGGATTTTTATTTGATTCAAAAATAGACTTTCAAATTAGCAGGGTTGGATCAGTTATTCTAGTCAAACTCCCAGTTTTTTGTCGCCCAAAAAGAGGTAGTTTTTTCCAGACTTTAAGTTAGTGAATCTCGCAGACAGATTTGCCTTGAGGTTGATTACTATTCTATCTGTCAGAAACTTGTTGATTAGGCTATTACAATAAATAATTAAACAGCGAAAATGTGAGAGGTTACCATCTCCTGGGCTTAATTTGATAATGTTAGCCCCTACCTAACTTTTATTAGAAAAGAAAGACTACAAGTAATCGTCTTAAATGTAAGTTAAGGTAAGCTTAGATGATTAGTCATATCCGATGTTTTCACGATAGACTATAGGTACATCAAGTTTCGGAATAAATGCGCAATATCCACTTTGCGGATGAGGGTTTGACACTCTCACCAAAAGATTTGAATTGACGTACTCTATTAGAAAAATCGACCGCGACTACTCAACAAAAAAACTAACAAACATGTCGTTTAAGGCTAATTTAAAGAAAGCCTATCACCTGTAGAGACCGAAGGATAGGCCTATTTGAAAGAGTGTCTCCTACAGACATTTTTTCGAAAAGATAAAAATACTTGGTAAATTCATAAGGACTGGTGATTGTCTTTAAAATGGGCAAATCGGCTAAATTGTACTTTTTCAGAGAATCTGATGATACCTACACTGAGTCGAAAGTTAAGTATCTTGTTCGAAGGTAACTAACTCCGAGTAAAATAGATTTTCACCGACTTAAGTCCAACTCCTATCATTTGAGCTGCAACCCTCCGCAACTGATATTTGTAATCATTGTGTGGTTTCTAAATGAGGCTATCTATTGGCAATTTAATGTGTTGGAAAGGAGGTAAATCCTTCACTGATGTATAGTCAAAATTTCATGACATTTGAACGAATATGAGCATCGAGAATTTTTGCTCGAAGGATATCATCAAGGAGGCCAAAAATAACAAAAACTTCCTTCATAACATTGTGACTGGTGAAGAAATAAGGAGTTTTCAATATGCTCGAGAAAACAAATGCCGAGTGGAAAGCGCTAGACGAGCCAAAACCCAAAAAATCTCGTTTGGAGAAGACAATGAGACAATGTTAATTTGCTTTTACGACTCCAAGGGCCTTGTCCACAAAGAGTTCGTTCCACAGGGCCAAACAGTTATTGCACAATTGTATCTTGGTGTTTTAAAGCGTTTGGTGTATCGGATTCGTCGTATAAGTTGGCATTTGTTGCACGATAATGCGCCATCTTGTGACCGATTTTTGGTTAAAAATCGCATTTTACGAGGGTAGTCCTAGAAGTACCTGATCTGACGTATAGATGGCGGCTGTTGTTTAAACAGAAACACTATTGTAGAAAGTGCCAACTTGTAAAGCTTAAATTTGAAGTTTGACGACGCTATGTTGTTTAGTATTTGTTCGGCAGCCACCAATAATGAACGCTCTCAATGAATTTTTAAATATGGAAAAAAATTGGTCATCAGCCTTTCATTTGAAAGGACGCAATCCAACCAACATCAAAACGGAACTGGATTCTCCTCTGGGGGAGTCTGCTCCTTCGTTTACAACAATAAAATATTGGGTGGCAGGACGAACATCGCAGTGGTCGACCAAATGAGGTGAGTTGACTGAAATATTGGACATGAGAAAGCTGTGCGCAAGATGGGTGCCACGATTACTCACAATGGAACAAAAACAGCATCGTGAGGATGTTTCAATCGACTGCTGTGCGATGTTTCACAGCAACAAAGCCGAGTTTTTACGTCGACTCATAACCATAGGTCCGTCACTTCACACCCGAAACGAAGGAACAGCCCAAACAATGGACTCAAAGCGGAGAATAGGCTCTAAAGGAGGCGAAGACAGTTCCTTCTGCTGGCAAGGTCATGGCGTCAATTTTCATTGATTATCTTCAAAAACGAAAAACAATCAACGGCGTATATTATGCGAACTTATTGCAGCGTTTGAAAGATGAAATCAAGAAAAAACGGCCGCATTTGGCGAAGAAAAAAGTTTTGCGTCATTAAGACAATGCACCAGTTCACTCATCCGTCATCGCGATGGCCAAAATGAATGAGTTAAAGTCCGAATTGCTTCATCATGCACCTTATTCGCCAGACTTAGTCCCCTCCGGTTATTTTCTATTTCCGAATTTGAAAAAAATGCCTCGATAGTAAAAGATTTGCCAACAGTAAAAAAGTGGAGTATGTGATTGATGGCTATTTTCAGGAGCTCGACGATTCTCACTATAAACAGGGTATCGAAGCTACGATGAGAAATAAAGATATTTTTCCCCAATTTTTTTATGTTATCTTTGTTAGGTCGGTTACTTCTGGGCCTACCCTCGTAACTATCAATAACTCTCTACATATATTCGCCTGTTTTGGCACCGTGCGACTTTTACCTTTTCGGAAAAATGCATTTGCCGATGAAAGGAAAGCGCTTTGTGGATGTAAAAGCCATCCAAAGGCGTGTGCCGACATCCTGAAAGACATCCCGGCCGAATCTATTGTAAAGCATTCATTCGACATACTTTTAGACTGTGCAAATCGCTGTATTACGTCTATTTGGAATAAAATAAATCGGTTTTGCTAAAAAAAACTTTTTGTTCTAATTATTTTTAAAAAGTCCTGTTTACTTTGGAACGCACTTTAGTAATAGAAAAATAGCAGGCGGTCTACTATCGATCCTGAAGAGAATTGTCACCCGATGCCGGTTCTTCTCAGCGACATTGACATTGGGTGCCTTCAACAGCGCTACTCTGATTGCATGTGTAAATCGGAAACTGCTGACTGTCCCACAACTTGGATTGCGCCAGACGCGCAACAATCAAGTTCATAGCGTAGTGCTTGGCGTACTTCCAAGGGGTAATACCTGGTAAAAGCATAACATACCTTACTCATGTAGTAAGGTAAGAAAAGTTAGTAAATCTTTGCTCAGGTAGAATAAAATGGCAATAATCGACCCTATACTAAAGAGATAAAAAAAAATGTGGCGAACGACCTAATAGCCGCGGATAATAAGACATCGATCATCCCAGCCCAGCTTTACGGGGTAGGAGCTTGGACACTGATGCTATCGAGCGATTCAAGAAAAATGTTGGTCAGGTAATTTTCGATTTCGTTTGCATCAATGGAGAATAGAAGCGAACTTTACAGACTGAACAGCGATGTCCAACTTATCAGGAAAGCTCGGATAACCCGGCTCAGATGGTTAGGTCACCTTAAGCGCATAGACATCAGCGTCCCGCCCCGTAAAATTGTCGACTCCAACCCAAAGGGATAACGCAATAGAGGACGACTCATCTTAGCTGGCGCCTACAAGTGGAAGGGGATATTAGCCAATCAGCTATAAGCCGACTGCGTTGGCTAGAGAAACATCTTAGCTGAGGCTCTAGTTACCCAAACTGTGGCGCCATCTAAGTAAGTATCCCTGTTCTTAGTACTAAGAATAGCAATATCTAAGCTGAAGTATTGCACGACTGCTGGATCGAATATGAGCCTGCTGACATATTTCACGCAAAAGGGAAGTGAGTTGGTAGATAGTAGCATACATCAACACATTTTTACGATTTGGTCAGAAGATAATTTGCTCGATGAATGGAACCTCAAGATTATTTGTCTGATCCGAAACAAAGCGCGGACATTTAAGTGCACCAACATTAAGGCATCCATTTTCATTTGTCACTGATCTGATTGGCACATATTAGAGCTGTAAGTCTACAATTGATCAAATATTTAGACCACAGATCCTCGAGGAAACCCATGAAGTCTACAATAAATTGTTGCTCTTCAAGTTTTTGTCGATTTTAAAGTCGCAATATCTCCATCTATTGATATAAGTAACTCGTACACAGAGTCATTTCTCGTTTTAACATCCCTGTCAACTCAGATTGCGCAGAAAGACGATGAAGAATGATCGCTGCTTCGTTTCAGTCGGATGAAATCTCATGGAGAGTTCTGATGTTGAAAAGCGGTGCAAGCAAGATGATGTGCTGTAACATGACTTCGACAGCAGCAAACTTAATAAAATGTATAATTTGCCAAGTACATACTACATATGTACATATATGCATACGCTGAAAATATTATTGACAGAACAAAGCGAACTGTAGGTATTAAAACAAAAGCAGCAACATTGGGGCATCAGTACTTAGGGATTTTATCTACGGTCGACATGTCGAGAAATTACACATGTCAATAATCAAAAAAGTAGAAGAAGAAGCCTCGTCACACTAAGAAGGCTCTGTATACTTGAAGCTCATCATCACAATAGTGTTCGACGACGTAGAAGTAACGACGGTAACAAAGCTGGATAAAGACATCCTTGCTCGTTTTAAATGGAAGACTCTTCGAGTGATTGGTCCCATTTACCTTGACAGCATTTGGACGAAAAGATCTCTGTGAGCTGTACAGATCACGAATTCCTTGGATTGGCTTGGACATGTAGAGTGGTTTAAAGAGGTTTTAACAAAGCTCGCCTGGATGGCGAGCGGAATCTGACCTCAACTACCTTCAGAGTTGGCGAAAGACCGCACTTACTGGAGAGGTTTATTAGTCCCGTATTTTTACGTCATTTAACTAAATAGGGTATTCTGGATTGTCGCCCAGTAGAAAAGGCTATTTACAGCCATTTAAACAGAGCAATACGCTTTTTCTTAATACCATAATGTGACGGCTAGAAGTAGCACTACATCTTAGATCGATTCTCACAAGTTCGAGTTTTTTTTATGGATTTCTACTATCTATACTCAAATTAGAGAGCACCTACTATATAGGTGTGTATGATACGAAACGAACATCTGTAAAAGTATTCAATTTCCAATTATTTTTCCATATACTCGTACATATGCGTAGATGTATCCGGAAATCTTTCAGACCATATACACTTTCCTTTTAAAAATCAAAAATAATCAATTCTGATTGCGTTTCAAAATTTCACAATTTTCCGAAAATTCATTTGGAATTGGCAGAATACATAAAGCTCTTGTCGTTTCCTAAATTAAGAAAGAAAATGCCTCCCCCGCATGGATTTTCATTGCCCAATTAAATACGTTGGCAAGTTTAGCAAAAATTCAATTCCACTTCATTAATTTCTGAAATTCGAATCAACTGCAATACGAGTATACGAGTCGACTGAAATGAAAATATTTTCATCTTGTTGTTTTTTCTTTGTACGTTTACTTCTTCAAGTAACAAGCAGATACCACGCGTGTGTAGATACATATGTTTGTATGTACATCCAAGTCCATTGGCAGATACATCAAATGCAACATCGACCGCCTTGTGGGCGCATCATATGGGTTCAATATTAAACTAACAAATAACCAGTGTTCGGAATGTTTATTGCACCTGCAGTCAAACGAATTGCATTTGAGAACGCTCATAGAAATATCTTGATTCCACCACCACTTGTACCCTGGGATATTTCTACTCGTACATATATACGTGTATTGCCTTTTGACAAATTTGATAAATTGATATCTAAAAATTGATTCCAAATTCTGTGCAGTTGTGAGTACGAGTAGAGATACTCAAAACTTGACTATGCTCGACACTTAGTCAACTGCAATTTTCATTTATTTCGCTCAATCGATTTTGAGAGATTTCCTTAAATAAATTTCCAATGACCCTGCTGCTTGTTTGGGATTTAATTCTGACAAATTCATCTGCCCCAGCAATGACATAGATACCCCCACAAATTCTGTGGATACCCCCTGATCTTATGCTTGATATGTTTTTGTGTGCTTCTACTTTGTGTTGACGTCAGATTCAACCACACTTTTTGAGAGAGGGGGTGGGAAAATGAAAATAACGCGTATATCTGACAACGACGTGTAATTACAAATTCAATGTCGCATCAGATAAATAACTCGACTCCCAGCCCGACAGAACAGAACAACAACAACTTCAACACACTTGTCGATAACAAGGGGATGGATGTTTGCGTACACGGATGACATTTAGGGGTTTTTTCTTTTTTCTTTTTTCTTCCTCCATTATTTGCGTTGCGCCTACTGGATATCACATTTCGTATCCAACCGCCCCCAAATCTACGCACAAAAAACCGGTAGACTTGGGGCTATTTACATATATTATGTGAGTTATGTGCAGATACTTTTTCTCTCGTCAAATAAAATAGAAGGAAAAAAAAAAGTTTAATCCCATTTGGGGGGAATGGTTTTGGGATCTTCATATGTATCTATCAGCCATCGATACTTAAGTGGCATTGGGAGTACGAGTACAATTAGATTTTGCTCATGTGATGATGATGAGATCGGAATTCCGGGGTTTTAATGTGTTTTCGGATTTTTTCTTTCCATTCTTCTTATTTTCTTTGCCAGTTGTGTGCCTTCTTTACGCAATGGAATAAATCGACTTTGGGGGAAGAAGGTTTTTTTTTTTTTTTTTTTGTACACGCATTGTATGTAGTTCGATCTGGGATCTCAATCAATCTGGATAATCTTAATCGATCTGATAATAAGCAGACAGAGAAATTGCCTTGAAATGGTGAGATCATTGATTTATTTTTATTTATCTGACGACGGATAGACTTGTTATTGTTGACTACTGAACGGATATAGTTCTTTTTTTGTTTCAATCGAGGGTAAATACGAGTACGTGAGGTATTGCTGATTGAGTCATTTTGTTGGTATCCGGAAACATGATAATTGTGTGCATTTTGATGGGTGTTTTTTAGATCAAGACTAGACAAGATGAAAACCGTTTGAAAAGGTAATAGTGACAAATGAGTCGCGTTTTCCACATCAGATGCTAATAGCGCCGATATGTAACATACATATGTCGTATATTTTGTTTGGGTGTTCTTAAGGCCATCACAGAAATCCGTTCTCCTGAATTTAAAAATCATTGCTACAGTTGACCTTTCAACATAGTCCAGGCCTTCCTGACGAAGCATAACTCGAAAATCGCAAAGTGAGTATAATCAGATACTGGCAATGCCAGGGCCCAGTTCAGCTAACAGTTTCGTGGTTATCGGAGTACACCCTTACAGTGATCAAAGACAAAGTTTGGTATGCACTAGTGGGAGCAGAAGTTGAATCAGGAAAGCAAAGGAGCTCTTAGAGTATAAAAGAACCCCAATATTGTTGGGAAAACTGTTATTGTCTATTATTATCTATTATTAGTGTCACTTCCAATGATTCCTCAGGATGTGCTGGGTTGGCAGTATGCAGTATACAAATCTGGATGGGACAAAACAATACTGGCTTTACTGCAGATAAATATTCCCAAGGATTGGGGAGTTTATTAATCTTCAAAGATGAAGTTATGCATACATATATTGTTTTAACCGTGAACTTAATATCATACAAATACCAATTTTCGGCTGGTCCCTCTCCTTTTTTTGCTATATATTAGATCTCCTTATTCCTCTCATTAACATGGAATGATAGAATAATAAACTGGCCGCTCTAGGATGCGAGATTATTGTCTGGTGATTTGTGAATTTGTAAATCCTACAGACCATACATGAAATGTTTTGGGTATAGACGTACTCGTATAACATGTTGTTACTCTTTGGATATCGGAAAATAACTCAACTGGTATTTTAGAACGAGCAGTGCATTATGGTGATAGCGCAGGGAAGCGGAAGAGTTATACTCACTGATTCTAGAATGAATTGTTAGTCTCAATGTAATTGGTAGTTTTAGTCGTACAAGCGTCAGTGAAATTATGGAGTTTGTGATAAAGTTAGGAACCCTTCATAGCCTTCATGATTATGATAAGTGCCGGCTACGTGTTGGCATAAAAATTGCAAAATTGACTGCACTTCTCCCTGTCTTTACATCTCTGGCAGAAGTTATTGCTGAAAATGCTAAATCGTTCAGTCGAGGCCGCTCACTTCTCCAAGCGCCAGAGATCGTGGGAGGAAACGGTGCCGGTTGTCAAAAGGTCTAAAATCCTTGGTGTTTCCAATGTCACACTTTTGAGGTCTTGGCGAAGTCATAAAAGACGCAATAATGATCGTGATGATCAACAAAGTGACACCGATGGTTCATAACTCCTGAACAATGGTGGTCGGTCAAGTGAAAGCTTTCGGGCTGCTTCTTGACCATCCTGCGGGAAAACCCCTAAATATTTCCCATCACAAGCGACGCTAGCCAAGGTCAAGTTGTGCCGATCAAAGATATCTCGATCTTTATACAAAGGCCATAGGTGGATTAACAGAAGTTTGGCCTGGTGCAAAGCTCGAGGGCGTGGCTAAGGAGGATATCCGTAGAAGACCCAGACTCCAGCTGAACCCTCCTCCACAGAAGATATGCTGGAGATCATCAGGCTCAATAACCCGACAGTTCTGATGAATAACTGGAGGAATTAAGCGGCCCTTATAGATGCGTGTTAATTGTGATCAATAAGGAATCCCTTAAGCCTCTGGCACAGACTAACGGCATGATTCGGTTCGGATTCGAGTCTATAACCCTATAACCCAGCCTTAGATTCTTGAAATGGATAGTGACGACTCCAACCTATCCGATGTGACAATTAAAGCGACGACCTCCACCTCTTATACACTGTGGGAAATGGAAACCGAGGACGATTTAAAAAGAAATCCTTTACGATCAGGTGATGAAGATTCGCTCTTGGGCACATGCTCAGAATCGGAGAACTTCAACAATATCTGGTAGATTGTAGCAATGATGCTACGGTTTCTCCAGATTAACCTCCATCATTCCAAAAAGGCCTCGGTCGCACTAATTCTGCGTCTATCCAAACACACCTCCTAATCCAGGAACCATGGATTGCAGAAGGCATGGTTCAAGGACTTGGGACACCTGAATACATTCCGCTTTATATAAAAGACAAAGTTAAGATTAGAACTTGTAAATTAGTGTAAATGTAGCCTTAATGCATTCTTACTTCCAAACCTCAGCGACCCCGACCTAACCGTTATCAGACTGGAAAATGCCGAAGATTCCTACTTCCTTGTGATAACCTAGAAAGGGTGGAATTGAAAGCTGGAAGCCTAAAAACCGGCCTCATTATCGAGTGCGACGCTAATTCACATCGCACGGCATGAGGCAGTACCGACACTAACAATAGAGGTGAGTTACTTTTTAATTACATTATAAGTACGTACCCCGTAGTTTGCAACATTGGCAATTAACACATTTTCATAACTAAAATCCGACAAGAAGTGTTGGATATCACTTTGGTCTCCAATAACATCAATCAAATAATAACGAACTGGATGGTATCGCCTGAACACTCTTTTTCAGACCACAGATACATCCAATTCAGTTTGAATGACGCCAACTAGCATTCGCGAATTATCGGAATACTGAGGAACACTTTTAAAATCCTTCTCCTCTGAACTCTTTCTACACCAACGAGCTTGACATTAAAGTCGAGGCTCTCAATCAGGTAATGGACACTTTCTGCCTTCGTGTTCCAGATAGAGGCAAGAATAATCCGCACTAGTGGACATCAACACAACCAAGCAAAAAACCCAAGAAAAGTGACAGATCGGGACTTATATAAAGAATCTCTCAAAATATATAAAAAAGAACTGAGGAGGGCAAAGTGACAATCCTGGAGGTCTTTCAATCATAAGATAACAGAAACCTCTCGGCATCGCGGCTAAGAAAAATCCTCTCCACAAATCCTGCGATGCATATCTGGTTGGAAAAAAAAACCGACGGCTATTGAATACTCACTTTCCAGGTAGCTCCATATTCCTGACCAGTAACAACCGTAACAGGACTATTATAGCTGCGACTAAGATTGATAATCAAGATGCTCTGGGCGCTGCATAGCTTCAAGCCATACAAGTCTGCTAGACCGGTCGTGGGTATAATATCTTCCGAGCTACAAAGCTCCTTCGATTTCATCTTGGCAACGCTAGAGGACATCATGAGGCGCTGCATAGAAATAACTCACATTCCCCTGTCATGTAAAGAAGTTAATGTAGTTTTCATCCCCAAAGCCAGAAAATGTTATCATGCTTTCCCAGAAGACCACAGACCTATAAGTCTATCATCTTTCCTTCTGAAAAATCTAGAACGACTGATTGATATCCATATACGATCTAGAATTGATCCATGGCTTTTATCTACGGCTCAACATGACTACTTTAGGGCAAAGCCGGGTCTACATTCACTGACTAACCACATCTAACGATCCTAACATTGTAAGGAGTACACAGTGGTCGCGTTCCTGTAGAAAAAGGTGTATTTAACAGCGCACAACGCTATAAAGACAAATAATATTAATCCTTTATTCAAATTCATCCGATTGTACAGGATGATGTTGTATCGATAATATTGCACGCTGTTCTATCAATGTCAGTTAGAATTCGCTGAGAAGTTCGATATCAAAAAAGGATGTAGGGAAGACGACGTTCCATAATGTTATTTCTTAAGCTATAAAGGAGTACATTCATATACGGTCTACAAAACGAAGAATAACTCTTGTCAAACGCTGTTTCTTTGGATTAAAAAGGCAACTGATTAGGAAAGCGTTCTCTCGGGTAACAAAAGATATTCTATACTCGTAATGGCACAGAAACATTAACTTTGTCAAGTATGGACGAGACTGACCTTAGCTGTTTTGAGAGAAAAATGTATTCCTGCAATCTTCGGTCCCTCTGCTTTACATAGTGAATAGAGGAGATACAACGACGAACTCTTCGACCCAGCCATGTGGGTCTGAATGCAACCATTAAGATAGCTGGGGCATGTAGAAAACACCAGCACTCCAGCTCAGAGAATCTCCAAATCCACCCCGATGGCGTAGTATAGGCAAACCATACAAGTGACACCGCAAGTGGATGAATTCCCAACCAACTTAGAGTGCGTAGCTGGTATTGTATGTAGATGTTCGTGGCGAACATGAGTTCATTGGTTAACTAATTTTTTAATGCATTGCAATTTCAATTAAATAATTCAATTATGATTGATTAGTTGCAACATACTCAGTTGTATGGCTAATTATTCAATGTCATCTAATTCCTGTGACTTAATTCGTTTCAGTCGCATTGAATGATTAATGATAAGAGTTAAAGTAAAATGTAGTTAAATTTACAATTAAAAACTGACAACTAATTACTTTAATTGTAGAAATTCTTCCTACTGAAGAAGAGTACACAAATAATAAAACTATCTACAGAAAGTCAACTCCCTGCGAACCGAAAGTTTAATTTTCTATCAGTGTGATGAATCTATTAGCCTTCTGCTTAAGTATCTACAAGTAATTACCATCATTGCGAATACCTTGCAATTAACTTTAAATCAGTCTATACTTATATCTAATAAATTCATTAATTTTTCCATGCAAATACTAGTACGTTTTCTGTCTGACTCCAGACAAATATGAATAAGAAAGTCCCACACTCAACACCTAACGGTTTCACTCATAAACAATGACAAACTGCATCCGCTATAACATTTCAATTGTCTTAAAACGTAACACAATTTAAATTTAATTACAATCCCTCCTCCACAATTAATCGTCAATAAATTATACATAGAAAAGTTAGAAAAAAAAAATTATATTACATCGTTAATGACTTACAAACAATTTATGACTTGTGACACTCCCCTTCAAAGACCACAGCACCTTGTCAAGATTTACAACTTTGCTAATTAATCATACGTCCACAGACTCCATGTACCTGCTGCCTCTCTGTATCTGGACCTCTGGACCAGTCCAAAACGAGAGCCAAACGACGACCAAACGAATAAATAATTCGCTCGAGGTAACATTATTCTCCCGCCAACTGAGTATCGAACGCTCGCACATCAATTAGAACCGACTATCGATACGAACACACCGAAAGATAGGGATCACAATAAATTTGATTTGAACGGGACTTCTTGTGTACACTCGAGTTTCGATGACCACGACAACGACCATATACCATAAGCCTCATCCACATTTACGAGTATCACCACTAGCCGTGATATGGTGCGGTAGCGCTGGTGTTGGTGGAAAAATTCAAAATCGCCTCTGATCCTGTACTTAAAGTTCCAGCGACAACAAATCACCTTCCAAATACCAACTGCTCGAGTACTTGTGATTCTGGGCCGAAAAGGACCAATCGATTCAGTTTAGGTCAGTTTGGTAGGTATGTAGTAAAGGGAAACCTGCTCGATTTTCGCGCTATATTCACAAATTGACGACTGGGGATTTTGTGGCTCACCTATGGTAGTGAAGCAGTAAAAACCTAGTGGCATGGCATAGCGAAGAGAAGGGGAAGGTGAAAATTTGGAAAATGCATTTCCCTCTAACTGCTACCATACATGGATTTGTATCGATTTCAGCGAACACGATTTACGACGATGTCGTCTACCAACTACTGGTGTTACACACATGAATATACAATTTACAATTCGCGGATACAACTGCTACTCGTAGGTGTGGTTCGAAAATGCTGGTACAAACAAGAAAAGTGACAGAAGAGATTTTTTTAGGGTTTAAATGAGAACCACAGGATTTAATATATGAAAGGCGGGTATCTAACGGTGATTAAAGGAGAAAAGCAGAAGCAAATAATGTAATTTAAATAGAAAAAGATACTGTCAGTTGGGCTAAATACGCAGATTTATGGGGTGCCTCAGGGCAGCGTTGTATAATCCACACTTTTTATTAAACGCTTTATATAATGTAAAATCTGGTGAACTATTACATTACGTCTTTGGCGTAAAGCATACGTTTTTGGGATTAGTGTAGTACGCGGCTTGGTGGTGTTTTGGGTCAGTTTATAGCTTCATCTTGATGTCTGAAACAAATAATCTGACAAGAGATTCCGAAAGATCGGTGAGCTTGCACTTCTACTAACTCGGTACTCGGTTGCTTTTATGCATATTGAAAGTTGATACCAGATTTATTGATGATTTTTATCAAAATCAGATCTTTTAAGACGCTTTGATATTGAAGTGCAATATTTGTTGGTTGTACCAACAACTTTTCGGGCAAAAATGGGAGAACTTTGAACTTTCCTTCCAGAAGAATTTTTGTAAAGAGCTTCCAATTCGATTCTCTTCAAAACAAAAATAAGCGAACATTTAAAAACTCGCAGGATACAAGTTCAGTGCGATGTGTTGCTTCTTTTATTGGTAAACAATCCACGAAGAGTTGTAATGAAAGCAGTGGCTAAGCAACTGCAACACTAGAGCTCAAAAAATTTGGGGCAAACTGCCTTGACAAAGCTGTTGAATTTACCAGAAAAATTGTTTAAACTTCTTTTAGAAAGGCTTAAAGTGTTGTTCAACGATTTTATATCTTTAGTGGTTTCATATCATTTGACATTATTTCCAGAATGATAAAGATTGGCCAATAAACACATGATCCTCTTCAGCATCACTTACGATCTTGAAAGAACCTTAAATTTTATAATATAATACATAACATGAGGGAGAGCTCCTTAACAAGAAACTAAGAAGACGTGGAGAAGCGGTTGATAAATATCCGAATTGAAACCTTGAAACTTGAAAGAAAGGACCGCATGTGATGACAGCATGGCAGGTATCCTTTTAACCCACACTGTGGTATTCTACACTGCCCTTTAAGGACTTAATGAGTCTATTTCCTGCACCGTTGGGAATGCTCACGATGGAGAAATATTGGCAAGATGAGAGTATATGAAAGATGATGTAATTGGCCAATTGGTTTGGCGCTAGTTTATGAGCAAAAATAACTCTGTTGATGCATGATATACAAATTCAATAATTTTTCCAAAAAAAAAAAAAAGATTATCGACATTTTGTGTTAAGTAAGAAGACTATTTGCACATCTACCGGGATTTAAGAAAGATTGCCAGACAAGTAAGTTAATGTAAGTTAGCATACAAGCCCACGTTGGAGATGATAGACGGAATAGCTAGAGCTTACATCTTTTGAAAAGATTTCTGGTTAAATGTTTTGTCAACTTGGGGAGGCTTATCACATTGTATAAAGCCAAGAAACGATGATAATTTTGTTTGGTGTTGTTGATCCGTTATATGAAGGTAAAATGGATAAATAAATAAATTGATGGCGAAATGTCTTCGTTCGGTGTGGTACGCATCACTGTGTTGTTCGTGTTGACAATGAGAGAGACCTATGGTTTCACACGGCTTGGAAAGGGCGAATGTGAGACGTTTTTATAGGCAGAAGTTCTCACTGTCGAAGGTTTACCAAAGCCTGCTGAAAGAGTGATGAAGCCAAAAATACATTTTTCATGTTTTAGGTGTATGGGCTAGGTATTGAACCCAGATCTCTGATGAGGATGCTGACAAACTCAACCACTGCACCAGGTTGACACCTTCAACGAAAGTCATGTAACAAATAAAACTTTTTCCTAAAATGGTACCCAGATGACAAAATCTTGTTTTGCGTCTCCTGGAGCTATTATCTGCGTTAGCCAGAATACTAAGACTTGATTAAGATATAGCCCGTATTAGAGGCTGTGTAGTGAAGCCGTTTAGTACGAAAATCAAAATCACCGAATACAAAAATGTAGTGGGCGTGGTTTTTTTTGGGGTGACAGACTTTTCAATAGGGATTAAATATCAAATCAGCTGTCACATTCAGCTGCCAAGCTTCATTTGTTTTCTGTACAGTTTGCCATTTCATAATGGGAAGATTGACCGACCCCACAATGACTATAAACTGTGGGGTCGTACGGCACTTCGTGAAGATTACGGCAGACAACAACGTCATCTCAGTGTGCTATTTACCGAATTATTGAAAAATTTCGCACCCAATTCGCGCTATTGGATACTCACACACCAACAAGAATGAGAACAGCGGCTTTGGAAGAAAATACCGCGGCTGTGAAAGCTAGTGTTGAAAAGGATCCGAATTTATCGATTCGTAGTCGTTCGCAGCAACTTTGTCTTTGTCCATAAACCATTTGGAAAATTCTGCCAGTAGACCCAGTTTTTTTATAGTAAGTTTTGTTAAACGGTTACGTAAATAAGCGAAAATCTGGTATTTGGACACTCCTAAATAAGGTCACCAAATGCCATTGCATTCGAAAAAAATGAACCATATGGTGCGGATTGTACGTGGCATCATCGGTTCTTATTTCTTCAAAAATGAAGCCGGACAACAAGTTACTGTCAATAGACAGCGGTACAATGCGATGGTTGATGATTATTTGTTCCCAAATTTGCGTGACATCAATGTGGGAGAAATGTGTTTCCAGGATAGTGCTCCACCCCATACTATCAACGAAAACATCGCTTTATTGAATACACGATTCAGCAATAGTCATTTCAAGAAATGGATCCATCAATTGGCCACCAAGATCTTGCGTTTTGACGACATTGAATTATTTTCTGTGGGGCTACGTCAAGTCACTAGTTTATGCCGATAAACCAGCAATGACTTCCGCTTTGGAGCAAAACATTGTTCGAGAAATACGCGATATACGCAAATGTGGTCGAAAATGCGACCTCTAGAATGCGCTTTGTACGACGCAATCGTAGTGGACATACCACCTTGATCAAAGAGTTCCCGGGGGACATCACCGTGTGGCGCTCCCATTGTTTCGATTTGAGTTCTGTTTTTTTTGTTAGGTTGTAGCCAAGAGTACATCTATCTCTGTGTGTGTTGGCGATTTTTTACAATTTTAGAAATGGATTTAAATTTGCAACAACGAACTTGTATTAAATTTTGCGTAAAAAACGGATTTAATAGTGCGCGAACGTTGGAAATGTTGGAAAAGTGTTTCGGCAACGATTCTCTAAAGAAAACGGTCGTTTACCAGTTGCACGAGCGGTTCAAAAGTGGTTGTGATCCAATCGAAGGTGATGAACGCAGTGGCAGACCATCGACATCGAGAACCGACGAAAACATTGATGAAGTACTCGTAAAAGAAATGTTGGTCAATAACCGCAAATTAACCATCAGAGAGATAGCGGAGGACTTGAACATTGCCTATGGATCCGTCCAAGAAATTTTGGTTAATGAATTGGGTTTCCGTCGTGTAGCAGCAAAGTTGGTCCCAAAAGACCTCAATTTCATGCAAAAAAGAGACCGTGTTGACGTCGCAAAAGAGATGTTTTGCGAGGCTGAATCCGATCCTACATTCATCAAAAGGATCAAATGAGCCGAGACCCAAAACACCACGTCGTTTTCAGTCAAAAAAGAAGGCAATGCTCACGGTTTTCATGGATTACAACGGTGTAGTGCATCATGAATTTTTGCCAGAAGGCCAGACAGTAAACAAAGAGTATTATTTGGGCGTTATGAGACGTTTGCGTGAAGCAATTTGCCGAAAGAGACCAGAATTGTGGGCAGAAAACTCGTGGATTTTGCACCATGATAACGCACCGTCGTACAGTGCCATCACTATTCGTAATTTTTTGACGAAAAATGCAACAAATACCATCCAACAGCCACCGAATTCACCTGATTTGGCTCCCTGTGACTTCTTTCTGTTCAGTCGAGCTAAAAAACCTCTACGGGAAACGGGAAAAGCGTTTCAGCAGCCGAGATGAAGTAATGGAAAAATCGCAGGAAGCGGAAGCACTGTGGACGTACCGGAAACCGAATATAAAAAATGTTTCGAGGATTGGATCCAGCGCTGGCGTAAGTGTGTTGCAGTCGATGGGGATTACTTTGAAGGGGACAATATAGATATAGATGAATAAACTTATATTTATAATTTTCAAAATAAACTTTTTGATCAAGATGGTATGTGTGTCCGAAACTACATATTTTCAAATATTAAATGGCATGAAATGATCCTTCGTATGAATTTAATAAACCGTCATCAAGTCCTTTATATGTATTGTTAGCAGCGGTGCTAACAAAAACAAGGTAACAAGGATCATCATAGTTCTAAGCGTAATGCTATGATGCGTTGTACCGTATACGAGCACATGTCAAAAGAATTTCGTCTTAAAGAGATTGGAAATTGATGCCTTGTACATTGGATATGCCGATTATCAAACTATGACAAGAATAAAGCCGAAAGTGATAATTGAAATTTGTTTACCACTGACAATTTCGAGTACTTCTTTTGAATCGTCTTAGGAAAGATTAGCTCTGTCAGAAGCGGTGGAAAATTGAGAAGATATAACATTCATACATTTTAAAAGAGATTAAATTTCGTTAGTCTGACTTTGAAACGTCCTAAAGGTTTGTCCGATGGTATTCAGAGCAGCTTTATTCTAAATTCGACACACAAGTAAATTGTTTAGCAAATTGTGTTATCCTCATTATTTAAATACACCAAGCGACACATCCTCTTGGCGATTGCCATAGCTAATGACTTTTTATTTAACCAGACATCGTGAGCTCTTTCTTGTTCAACAGACTATACAAATCTGTCACTCGTCTACTAGTGACATGAATCAATATACTCGAACTATGTATGGGAAAAACAAATGGACCGCATAGACAAATGCGCGTTACCAGTTGGCAAATTGATTAGAAAGTCTCCACACTAAACCGTCACTAGCTGCCACATTTGGCTCGCGAAATATATTTTCCCCCTACCCAGTTGAACTGCAAATGGGTAATTTACTGCCATTCTGTTCAGTTCGGATTCAGATGGTTTAGTCTCCCAAAAAATGAAACAAACACGAATAGAAAATGAATTTCAGGTTTATAATCGAAAGTATTTTATGCCCATAAGCTAGAGTATCTCATACCAAAGTTTGCATAGGAACCGCTAGCGAATTTTCACATGAAACATGCGGACATGTACAATATCTATGAGGACGACCATGGAGGTTTTCGAAAGGGGCACTGCTGCTGTTAGCTTTCAATTTAGAGGCTCAAACTTTGTAAATTAATTTGAATTTATTGAATGTACATATTCCAACCGTTGCAATCTCACAAATGCACTGTGCGTTCTGAATGCCGACTAATTTTGAATGAATCGCAAACGAATGTTGTTTAGTTAAACTGAGTTGTGGTGTTGCAGATTGAATGGCAGAATTGCATGCTTTATGGGTTTTTGGTTACCTTTTGTATCTTTGTATCTAATAGAGTATTCAATGGTCACATGTGATACTCATGCACACTTGTACATACATTCCATATAATTGCGGAAGCAATGTGTAATTTTTAATGAGAGGACATTTAGACACCAACTGATTGAGATACGAATCTCGGGACGGAAAGAAAAGTTGATATTTCATTATACTATGTTACGAGTATATTGTAGGATCGGATTGGATCGAATTCGGATTGCAACTGGGTGCGGACAGCTGCTGTTGTGGAATTTCTAATGATGCAATTTAGATACAAATTAGTCGCAATTGCAATGTCTGTCTGCTGCTGCTGCTGCTGGTGCTGTCGATCTACGATCTATCTGTTAGACGTTGATTACTAAGTTGCACATTCTAAGTTATATGGCAAGTGGGCGATTTGGTGCGAAATAATAAGAATAACAAATTAACGGTTTACCTTTGGAATGCTGAATTGGAACGGCCTTCAAATTACCTGAAATGAGAAGAGAAAAAATGAGAAAACCGTTAAATTAGTAATAGTAATGGAGGTCGCAGACAAAGTGCTGTTTGGAGTGGAATTATGATTCATAGAGATATGCTCTGATGTAAAGTTGATTTATTTTATTCTAGATGATATCATTGTATAGGATTTAGATTAATAAGTCTTGAGAAAACAAAATGGAAACATGGCTGCAGTGAATGAGTGAATGGTCAACGGTAATTGGTTCTTAATTGAATGACAGATATATTACGATTTTGATACAACACGGTGATACGATCCATTACAAACTGGCAACGATAGAAGTATGTGCATAATTATACTTGAGAATAGGCGCGTGGCCTTATTTCTATTTCACTTTTTCTTTTTTTTTTTTAAATTTAGAAGGGGATCAGAGGTAAACAGAGCAGCTTTACAGTATAATATGCTATTGTAGTCTGTTTGGATAAATTAAAAATATTTCAGTCGTAACGAAGGCGTCCTTAGAGTTGCATACAGTATCGTCTGAAGTTATTAAGAATGACCCTTTGGCTTCTTGAAGGGATTGAGAAGCAAACGGGTATCTATGGCCTGGAAACGATGGGTCTCAAAAGATAACTTTTTTCCTTTCCATCTTGAAGCTACTGCATGAAAAAATGTCAAAATCTTCAGACATTTGAAGCGTTTAAATGCTTGAGTTCTTTACGTTGGAGGTTGTAGATGGGGTAAACTAGCCGACCACATAAAAACCACACTGTGGTAAACTAACCAAGACCACGATGAGAACCCATGCAAATGAAATAAGACCGACTAACTTTTATCTGATCTGCCGGTGGAATATTAGGTCGCTTAATAAGTCTCATGTAGTCAAACAATTAATAGAGGCCCTAGATCAAGAAAGGCCGAGAAACGTGATGGGACGGGCCACCAAAAAGAGGATGAAAAATTATAACGTAAACCTTATTCCTATAGGGACTTCCGAACTTTGACAGTGGAAAACGGCCCATATTGTTGAAGCTACATCTGTCAAATTGGCTGTCATTTATTCAGTCTGTCTTGCCAAATCACCATAGGCGGACATATCGTTCAACGACACGTGCAAATAATAAAATGGGTGTTCTTTTCGGCAACGTTCCGGGCGCCTCGCCCATTTTACGCTCGCCATAATCTTTCTATCGAGAGGAGTATTCGCAGTGTGGTGGATAAATTTGAGTCAACTGGTTCTTTAAACGATAAACGAACACTCGTACGTCGACGAAACGCAAGATCTGTCCGTGAGAGTGTGCAGGAGCATCGGAGGCAGTCGGAGGCATCGCGTCGCTAACAAGAACTCGGCCTTTCGCAGGCCACAACTTGGTGAATTTGGCGTCGTGACTTGTTCCTGCACCCGTAAAAAATTCAACTGACACAGGAGCTGAAGGTAATCGACCATAGACAACGACGTGTACTCGCTGAATGGGCTCTGGAGCACTGACCCTAATTTTCATCTTCAGGCATAAGTCCCATTTCTTGATGAATGAGTACGTCAACAAACAAAATTGTCGAATTTGGGACGATACCAATCCACATGAGATCCAAGAGCGTCCAATGCATCCCGAAAAAGTCACTTCTTGGTGTGGATTTCGGGCAGGCGGCGTCATCGGTTCGTATTTCTTTGAGAACGACGTTAAACAGGTAATCCCCGTCAATGGCGAGCGCTATAGATCGATGATTACCAACATCTTTTGGCCTGAATTGGATGATATGGACAGCGACATGTAATTTCAACAGGACGGCGCTACGTGCCACACAGCTCACGTCACATTGGAAATTCCGCACCAACGATTCCAGGGCATGGTCATCTCACGTGGAGGTGATGTGAACTGGCCACCAAGATCGTGTGATTCGACCCCGTTAGGCTCTTTCTTGTTCGGTTTTCTGAGGTCTATGCGACTATGCGGCTATCCTATAAGCCACAAACCACAGGGGCCTCAAAGGGGCCCACAAAGCCAACTTAACACATGCTATCGGTCAACTTCAGCCTGATTTATGCGCCAGAATCATGGAAAATTGGACATTTCGGATGCGTTTCACCCAGAGAAGCCGCAGCAGAAATTTCAACTATGTTACATATATTCCATACATAATGGCATTCATAGGCCATTCAAACGAAGAAAAAATTTCGATATCTCACACACACTTTGTTTTATTTAAATTTAAAGATAGGAGCAATGATGCAGAATTGTTGAGTGTTCGACGAGTAAACGATCACTTTATGATAATTCGTAAGTGACAAACTTTTAGCATCAGATAATAAAGAAACTTACACAAGTTACTGGCCAAAACGTATAATGAGAGGGCCAAGTGTGGACGTTAAGATTGTCATCGGCGATTTTAATGCTAACCTAGGACGAGAGAACATCTTTGATATTACTGCTATAGTCTATACGACACCACTTTTGATTACCGCCGCTAGTAAGCGTATTTTTCATCTTAGAATTCACAGAAGATTTAAAATAGACACAATCACCACACTTCCAAGCTACTCCAGCTTGATGGATGTCTGATGGTTCCGAGAAGAGAACTTTGCCTCGAACCACTACCTTGTTGTTCTCAGTTGGCGTATGTACTCGTAGATATCCCGAACATCCCAAAAGACAAGAAAATACTGCAAGAAAGTTTGACGGGGACTGATATAATAGCAAGACATTTGCCATCGTATGCTTCCAGTATCAATATCAAACATTGAAGACCAGTGAAAGTACTTGCCAAAAAATTACCAAAGATGTCGCCCTTGGGTTTTTCTCGGTCACCAAATCGGAAAATCTGGTGAAAACCCTGGTGAAATAAGAAACTTATGCAGCTTATGCATAGAAGAGCACAATAGCTTGCGAGTTCTACAGGCATCCCACACGGACTTTCAGAAGAAAAAATAAGGAGGATAAGAGAGGTACTAATGAAGGGCATACGATTTTACTGCATGGTAAATATTGTAGAACATGTCAATGCTACAAAACTTGAGCAGAAGTCTCCAAAGACGAACAAGGGAACGTTATATGTAGTAGAATCGCTGAAGTTATTTAAGAACCACTCCTGCAATTTTACTCCAACGATGATTGCAATTCCACCGTCAGACAGAATGAACTATTTAATCTACATAGATAATGCTCGAGAACAATTTCGATTACCTGGTGTGGAAGAAGTAAAATCAAAGCAGGAAACTTAAGTCCTGTAAAGCAATAAAGCTTTTGGAATTGATGGCTTACTCACCGAGCAGTAGGAGATCACTTGTAAAAAGTATTGCCTTGAAGTCCTCAACTACTAGTGCCAAAGGACTTATCAACAATCCATTGGTCCAAATCAGCGTGGTTTCAGGGAAGTCCACTAAATATCAACGATTCTCAAATTTTTCAAAAACAATATAAAAGAAATTACGTAACAGTGCGCCACCATGTCAAAAATCATTTTTGATGTCCATTGTCTTGATATGGTCTTTAGCGTCGGTATGCAGGATCTTGGACGAGATTTTGAAAAGACTAATGTTTTTGTTTCCCTTCTGAGGATCGAGCAATAAATGCTGAAAATCCATTCATAAGAAAGATTTTTTTAGTCTTTTCAGATACGCCGATAGTTATAATGCCACCATGAAAATATGAAGACTTTTCCTAGGATGACTGTAGACGACTGGGCCACCATGAGAATTGAGATCACTGTTAAATTTGTCTAATTAATAGAGGTAGAAAAGTATAGGCGACACGCGAAATTGTAACTTTGTCTAACTATTGGAGGTAGAACTTTCTCGTTCAACTGTATAAAGGCATAGGCGACACGCGAAACCGTAACAACTACAAATTGATATTTTTAAGAATAATATTAGAAAATCGAGAAGAGATAGCTGAAAATGATGAAATGAATTCTGCTCAAGATATAAGGTAGAGTGATTCCCTATATATATATGAAAGTCTTTCCATATTTTCGCCACCAATTGTGACGCCATTACTATGTTTCCAACATTATTTCTGATGTTCGGACTTTCTCGCTCCTATTAACGAAGCTGAATAACACAACGCGTTGTAACTGATATATCTCATCGGTTGTATTAACGAAAGAGGCCATTAAATATACTGTTACGAGTACTTCCTTTGATGGATTCAAGTCGCCTGGCACCGGTGGCATATACCCAGTTACATATGTTACAAAAGGTATAGATTTGGGGTGGCCGTGGTGTAGTGGTACTAGCTATCGCTTCTCACTCGGAAGGTCAAGGTTCGAATCCTAGCCACAACAAGTTTTCATTTGTGTAATTGGAACTCAGTCAGAAAAATCTGCGTGTGAAGGCATAACACTGACATATAGATTTGGCTGTTGTAGGGTTTTCAAACACAAAAACAACCGTTAAAATTCACAACCTCACCATTCCGAGTGAAGAAAATCTCTCCGTGCTATTCGGACTCCCACCCCTGGAGAGTCAATATCGAAACCAAACACACCTGAGTTTCAAACCACTATATCACAAACTTTCCTTTCTCCTCCTTCTACCTTTCCGCCCGCGCCAAGGCAACAGTGTAAGGGTATTCATTACCCCTTAGGCGCGCGTAAATTATAAAAAAAAAAAAAAAGCTGCTAGTAACTCTTAAGAGAATTTTCGCTGCCAGCCTGGCACTGCCATACATACCGAAACCCTGGCGAACAGTGAGAGTAGCCTTTATACCGAAAGTCGGAAAAGAGGACTACACATTCGCCAAGAAATGAAGACAAGTATAAGTCTAACTTCCTTCGTGTTGAAGAGCATGGAAAGGTTGGTCGAGCCCCATGTACGGAAAACTGCTTTACGAATGGATCCTCTGTCTAAGATGCAAAATGCTCCTGTGAGAGTGCGTTTTAAAATCTGGTAGACAGAATTTAAGGCGCACTCGACAAGAAGGAATGCAGGCTGGGGATTTTCGTCGATAATGAGGGTGACTTCGACAACGCAATTTTGAGGAATAGGACACTGATTGCCTCGAATATGTGATGGCGGCGGTAAATAGGGATTCCCCACAAGGCGGTTTATCTCTCCACTGCTGCGTATTGGTCGACTCACTGCTCAACGCACTTAATAGTTCTGATATATATGCACAATTCTATGCGGATGATGTAGCTGTACTGTCTGTAGCATTGTATCTAGCGACTGTCTGCTCTAAAGCGCAGGCAGTCGTAGACGTGATGGATGATTGGTGCACTAAAACGGGCTCTCTTTACGAGAAGGGAGAAGCAGACTGCTCCGATTCATCAAGTGCTTAAAGGCAT
Organism: Volucella zonaria; assembly: GCA_963966105.1. Lineage (NCBI taxonomy): Eukaryota > Metazoa > Arthropoda > Insecta > Diptera > Syrphidae > Volucella > Volucella zonaria. The sequence goes on from OZ014530.1 coordinate 333,325,309, forward strand.
CACCATACGCTAAGTATTTGGGTGTCATCCTGGATAACAAACTTCTGTGGACTAAACATGTAACGTCGAGAGCTTCTCAGGCGCTGCCGACCTTTGGACAGTACAAAAGAGCTGTCAGCAAGACACCGAGTCGGTTGTCGGGTGGGATAAGCTCTCACGAAAATACTTTATTGCTCTATGTCCGGGCGCATAGAGGCTTTACCTAGCATGCCTGGCTCCGCTCTGGACGCATTGATGAATCTCCCTCTTGATATCCATATCATGGGCTGCACTCTTTGGTACAACACGCATTGGACCTTTGATGACGTTGCGCGTCGACTGTGTTTTTCCTTTAGTCTTATGGATATGCCGCCCCATGCAATAACACCAGAACTCCTGTTACGGAAATCGACCCAGAGAGATGGTCAGACTGATTTCGGCCAGAATCTGAGTCAGGAAAGGAATGTAGTAGGGACTTCATGAATGGCTCCAAAACCGATTTAGAATGCGGAGCTGGTGTTTTTCCGGAGGACGATAACGTTAGATTTCACTCCTCGTTAGGAAAACGCAATTATGATGACAGCGAACAATATTGTGAAGAACCTATGGAGGCACCGAAGCATATGCATCTATAGCGACAATCAACAGGGTTTAGAGCCTTGCTGAATCCTTTTACGACTTCCAAGCTAATTCGAGATTGCAAGACTTCAAGGAACGTACCTGGAGGTCAAATTCACTGATCTCAGTCCCAAGTCACGGGAAATGAAATCGCCGATGAACTTGCTAGGCAAGATTCAGAGGAGAGTTTTTCAGGAAGATACCCTACATTAGGTCTGCCTGCGTCTTCGGTTATGGCTTCCATCGACAGTTGGGTTTGAGATGAGCATAACTGGAGATGCCATGATTCTTCAGCTTCTTCCAGCTAGTTGCTGGCATTGTGACGGTTCACTAAGCTTTTGCTTGCTTAATTCATTTATTATTGTCTTTCTTTCCGAAAAGAAACGTTGTGATCAGCTCCTCGATGGGCGAACCTGAAGAGCACTATCAATATCTTGAAAGCACAAGGCTAATTTAATCCTACATTACCGCTAATCTGTAATTCTGCAGTTTTTGAACGAGTCAGCTACAATCCCCCTAACTAAAGTGAGAAATAGACTTGCTTCCCTGCCTATAGAGATAAGGACCGGATTTCACTGTTTAAAACCGATATCAAAATATCTAAAAGAGTTTACCTCATTCACAGACACCGCATGTACCTCAAGCTATGTTATGAGCAGAGGAATTGCACCTGATTGCGAATTGAATTTAATTTACACCAAATCTCGAATCTCAACGGGTCGTAGACAGGGGGATAAACTCACGCGAGAGTTATTTTCTATACGTTGTTTAAGATAGAACGTTTTAAAGATCCCGCTTTGAAAGCAAATACCGAGACTTCCGTTAAATGTCATCGGCGCTCAAAGTTCTTCTGTTGCATAATCGTGCAGTAACTCAATAGTATTAAGGACTTTACAGACGACGTGTTCCTAAAAATCACACTCGTAGCAGTAACAACACGTTTACTTGATTTAAATGCCGCAACAGATTTTGTTACAAAAATGGGTCGCAGCCGGTATGTATCGATATCTTTTTGGTCACCCATCGGCCTGGTCTTTCTAACGCAAAGCTCGGAATCTTATCAATCGCATTAAATTTCCACCGGATAAAAGTTCTCTAAATCTGCATTCATAAACGGATTATAATTTCTTACCCTATGCTAACCCCAGCTGTGCATGGAAAAGTATTCACTTTCTTCTTCTTAATTCTTTTCTTCGCCTCATTCGAAACCAACGTAAGCCACTTAAATGATTTTCGCATTTTTCTTGCTTCAATATTTCTGCCCCTTCCCCATTTCTTACTATGGACATACACACGCGCAATCCGATGGATTGTTATAGAAGATGACATACAAGTATAAGCATGGCGTACCCCCATCTCCTTCTCTAATCCTCCCAAGGGTGACTCTGATTTATTTGTAAAAAAAAAAGAAAAAAAAAGAAGAGAAATCCAGAAAATGTTCCACATACGCACCAGTGTACTATTATATATCTGTACCACCGTCGATGACATCAGGTGGTGAATATTCCCGTGCCCTCTTTCGTCAGCGTTTTTGTGTTGATTCGTGCAAAAATTCGAAAAGCCCGAACTCAAATACTAAATGACAGGCCAATTCCTTTCTGTCGAAAGCACAACAAAAGACAATTTTGGCCAACGGGCAGAGTGGCACAGAAGCATGAAGGCGGCACGAAGAACGCACGGAGGACGCATGTAGGACGCCAACGGAGAAGGTATGTAGTCATGAGTTCGATGATTTCGGGGAAAAATGGGACCCCAAGGACTCTCGCTCGTTGCCTGTGCATGTGTGCAGGATTATTGTGGTTTAGGCGCGGAGGGCTGGGGGACAATTATTGACAGTAATCCCCTGTGCGATGAGTGGACGTTAAATTGGGAAACAGTGTACTTTCCCTCAGTCTTATTGTTGGCATTATTCGTTAGCTGTTGTTGTTATTGGCTTTTGTGTGCCTGGACTCGAGCTTGGGCTTTTAATAAAAAGGGGCCGAATGATGGTATTTATCGAACGTCATTTGGTTCGATTAGGTTGAAGTTTTATCCTGGGCACAGGTGGTGGTGGGTGGAAGTCCCACGTGGATTATTTGTATATGGTTTTTTTTTTTTTCCCTCCATTGTTGCTGGTGGTATTAAATCTTTATTTTCTGCTGAATTGGTTGCGGAGATGGAAAACTGAAGGAAGGATGCCGCCTTTTAACAAAAGAACATTGGAATTTTAGAATTGTGTTGTTAGTTTTGATTAAACATGAGGTACATCTAAGGTTAAGTGATGTTTGAGAACTTGATATTATCCTTACCAGTTTACATATTCGTTTTCGTACGACATTCTGGGTGAAGACCTTTCGTGTTTGGGTTGTTTTACTGATTCCTAGTGACATGACCTTTTGACAATATTGTACTCGTACGTACGATGTCTTTGAAAGGTCAAAGTTAAATGTCAATTTGGGTAGAATACCTCCTACTGCTATGGTGTTTATTTAAATTGTCTTGCGTATATTGGTATAATGTCTTGAGTGGAAGAGAATGTTTTTCCTTTGTGTGGCAAAGAAACACTACAAAAATAATGTGAAGCTAATCGATTCTTTCGATTCCCATAAAAAAAGCCCTTGGAGTATTCATTAAGGCTTAATGATTTTACCAGTAATGATACTTATCAAACGTGCAGATGTGAAAATGTGAGTCTTTGGCAAAATCAGTTGGGGAAATACTGGATCTTTCGATAAAAACACATCACAAATATCAATGCAATAGCGGAGAAGCTTTTCCGCATATTTTCAAACGTTGTCAAGCTCTGATCACAGAAAGTCGGTTAACATAGCTCTATACCTGAGACCAATGACGATAACGGTGTCTCCTTCCTCATTTCGAAAGAAATAAGGTCCGATGATGCCGTCATGCCATAAACCGCACCAAACGGTCAATCTTTGTGGATGCATATATGCTTGGCCGAATACTAGTGGATTGTTTTCACTCTAATAACGGCGATTTTGCTTCTTGACATATCCGCTGATCCAAAAATTGGCCTTGTCCAAGATGATTTATTGGCCAGAATCCGGATCTCCTGCCAACATTCCCAGAGCCCAATTAGTGAACTCACGGCGTTGTCTATGGTAGTCCGGCGTCAATTCTTGCGTCAGCACAATCTTATACGGATATAAGCCCAAATCCAACCGCAAAATAAGCCGGGTTGACTCTCTGGCGATGCGCAATTCTGATGATCGGCGCCGAATCGTCATTTCTGGGTCTTCTTCGATGCTGGCCGCTAAAGCGGCTATGTTTTCTTCGCACCAATCTCAGTCTGGTTTGGGTTAAGATCCAAAAGAGTGTACTCACGCTCAAACTTTTCCACGGTGAGACGAATTGCCTGCACACTAAAACCATGATGACGACGGACCCCACGACGAAATTCACGTAGCGCACAACTGACCCGGAATTTCGATAATAAAGGGTGTTTTTTTTAGAGGTTTGGTTTTTAACCTGGCAACACTGTTTCTACAGATTGTCAATTTGACAGTTGAAAGTTGATTTGTGGTTAGTACGTTTTGCCATTTTACGATGAATACATTAACGTCAGAACAACGCGTGCAAATTGTGCAAACTTATTTTGAAAACCATGGTTCGGTCGCTACGTCCATAACCGTCCAACTGAGCAAGTTATTCGGAACACGATGAATCGTTTTCGCACCACGTACACGTGGTGGTGGATAATACGCATCCCCAAAGACGACAAACAGTGCGAACATAAAAAGTTATTGCCGTTGTGGAGCGCAGTGTTGAAGAGAACCCGAATAAGTCGATTCGCCATCGTGCACGGCAATTGGAGCTATGCCCATCCACTTTGTGGAAGATCCAGCTTGTGCAAGAGTTGAAACCACGCGAACATTATACGCGTCCTAGGTTCGATGAATGGGCCGAAAACATAATTCAGCTTGATCCTCATTTTCAGCGCAAAATTTTGTTCTCCGATGAGGCCCATTTTTGATTAAATGGATATGTAAACAACCAAAATTGCCGAATTTGGAGTGGAGAAAACTCAGAAGCCTTTGTCAAGATGCCCTTAAAACCATTGAAACGTGCGTGCGTGCTTTATGCGCTGGTGGAATCATCGGCCCATATTTCTTTAAGGACGATGCCGGCCAGAATATTACCGTCAATGGAGAGCACTATAGAAACATGATTTCTGATTTCTTCGTTCCTCAGTTGAATGGCATTGACGTGACAGAGCTCTGGTTTCAACAATATGGGCGCAAAATGCCACACGGCGGGCGACACCATCAATTTATTGTGGGAAACACTTGTTGAGCGCATAATTTCGCGTAATGGACCTGTGTACTCACCTTCACGATCCTGTGATCTCAGACCTTTAGATTACTTTCTTTGGGGGTATGTGAAGTCATTAGTCTATGCCGATAGACCAGAGACGTTGGACGATTTTGAAGTCAAAATTGCTTCATTCGTGCTAGCCGTGGTGCGCATATCATATCATATGCCAAAACATTAATGGCATAAATTTTTCTATTAAACAAAGCTAATATTATATAACATTAGCTTCAAGTGTTTTAAGTATTTCATATTGAATTTGTATACCTCTAAAAAAACACTCTTTATATTTAAAGTTTATACGGAGGAGACAGCTATGCTGGCCCTTAAATTATATTCTTGGTATTATATGGCAGCAGCAGTGCATACGATTTTAATGCACGGAACTGAAAAAATACAATTGGCACGACTTCCTGTAGAAAAAGCACAAGAAAGCACAAATAAAGAATACATATGCTAAAGGTTCCCGTTTGGCAACTAATAAGGATGTTATTAAACTTATGTTTATACCATCGGATTCCAAAGTCACAAATGTGAGGCCTGGACCAATAACAAAAAATCGTATTAAACTTAGAGAGGACAGAACATATATTAATTTTTTAGTTTTAACTATAAATGAAAGCATATAAAGTAGTCGCGAGACTACGAAACTCGTATCTGTGATGTTAATTTATTTTTTTATCACATCTTTTTTCTTAATTAGAAAATTGGTAAGAACAATGTGTAAAAATAACTTTTTTTTTTTTAAAACAGTTATATACGAAGTACTATACGCTTAATTATTGAGTTAAACTTGTCTCACTTACTCGTAGTTCATGTATGACAATTCAACAGGATCGGTCCATCCGCTTCGTTTCTTTTTAAATATTTTCCGCCTACTCCATAGAAAAGAACTACTGTGTGACGTCTGAATAACACTAGAGCTATTAAAGCTAAGTTCAAGGCTACAGGTCAATAGGCTGAGGCATTCAAATCGAAAGATTTAAATAATTTTGGTGGCGCTCTTACAAGTGCAAGGTACGAGTATATTTTATACGAGGGCTACGCAAAAATTGTACTCTCTGATGGACCGAACCAGTTCAGCTTGCAATGAAAACATTCTTAATGACGCAGAGTGTGCACATCGGAGAGGTCCATTATGGGAACTAGCCAAAGCAGTAAACTATGAAAACGAAACTCTGGGTTGAAATGGTATGCAAGATTCCTGCCTTAAAGTATTGAAACATAGAGTAGGTAACCAATTTGCGCTGAACATCCTATGAACCGCAATTTTCGAGATTTGAAGGTCCCAGAACTCCCGGAATAATTCAGGAAAACGACGTATATCCTAACGCGTTTGCATTTCCAGTTATCAAGTTAAAAACCTATTACCACTAGGAGGAAAAACTACAAAGACAAGTACGGTCCGTTTTTCACTTTCGGTATACGAGTATACCCATGGTCCGAGACCATCATAAGTCACGGACTTTGCATTTTGGGGAGATGAGTTTTTGCTTTACTTCAAATGGACTTGAAGAAAGGACGATAATTGTTCATATTAATCTTAAAAATTCCAAAGCTACTAAGGCTTTCCGCATATCCACACATAATATCTATGTATACACGAACCACGATTATGAGGAAAATGAACCTGTTGTCGAGATTTGCCCATAAAATGACGGTTAGTAACCGTTCGACACTTCGGCTTGGTCTGTTAGTTTGGCTTCCCTATGATTTCGTTCTACCAACATCGTTAATGAACGCGACTGACAATTGTTATATGAGGCTTTCCTAATGCTCAGAGAATTTTCAGAACGAAGTATGAAGTGCGAGGTAACCATCTACTGGATTTTATACCCTCGTTTGACTCAACCAATGTTGGCTCCGGAATTGCCTTTGTTTACGAAGTAAAAAACCAAATATTCGACAAACTAGCCCACATGGACATCGAAGTTCGAATCGGACTTAACGTCGCTCAAGAGAAAGAATTCGAAAAAAAAAAAAACAAATAAGAACGATTGTTACCCTCGTGAAACGTAGACTTCGTATGAAATCTATTCGACTTGGTACCGCTGATAAAAATATATCCAGCCGCTGCTAAATCTGACCTGGAAGTAACAAGAAAACTCTTGGCGGACAATGGGATTTAAAATGACTACTGACTCGCCAAGTACTACGAGGGCGGGTCAATAATACCGTGCATTTTTGAATTTCTGACCTCTTTACTGAAACAGCAACACTGCTCCTGTCAACAGGCATTTGTCAGTTGACACCTGTCAAAATTTAAACTTGCTGCGTCAGTTAGTTTGTGTTTGACAGCTATTTTTATCAGACTACTCACTAATTTGAGGAGAAAATGGAAAAAAGTGAATTTCGTGTGCTTATTAAGCATTATTTCTTGCGAAAAAAAACCATTACCGAGACCAAGGCTAAGCTTGATAAATACTATGGGGACTCTGCACCATCGATTTCAATGGTAAAAAAGTGGTTTACTGAATTTCGTTGTGGCCGTACAAGCACTGAAGATGCCGAACGTCCTGGACGCCCAGTTGAGGTCTCTACACCCGAAACAATCGAAAAAATTCACGATATGGTGTTGGCCGACCGAAGATTGAAAGTGCGAGAGATTGTGGAAGCCGTAGGGATCTCGCATGGCTCAGTGGTTTCAATTTTGAATGATCACTTGGACATGAGAAAGCTTTCCGCAAGATGGGTGCTGAGTTTGCTCACAGTCGACCACAAACGCAATCGTGTAACAACTTCACAGGAAGGTTTGGCGTTGTTTAATCGCAATATGGAGGAGTTTTTGCGCCGTTTTGTAACCGTGGACGAAACATGGATCCATCACAACACACCAGAGAATAAACAACAGTCAAAACAGTGGGTTTCTAAGGGTGAATCGGCGCCAAAGAAGGCCAAGGTGGGTTTGTCAGCCAATAAAGTTATGGCGACTGTTTTTTGGGATGCACGCGGGATAATCCACATTGACTACCTTCAAAAGGGAAGAACAATCAATGGGGAATATTATGCCAACTTATTGGACCGATTCAATGACGATTTGAAAAAAAAACGACCTCATTTGGCCAAGAAAAAAGTTCTTTTCTACCAAGACAATGCAAGGGTGCACACATGTGCAGTTGCCATGGCAAAAATCCATGAATTGGGCTATGAATTGCTCCCTCATCCACCCTATTCTCCAGATTTGGCTCCGAGCGACTACTTCTTGTTCCCAAACCTGAAGAAATGGCTTGGTGGAAAAAGATTTGACTCCAATGATGAAGTCATCTCGTCATTTTGAGGACCTCGACAAATCATTTTTTTTGGAAGGGATAAAAAAATTGGAGAAGCGTTGGACAAAGTGTATAGAGCTCAAGGGAGACTACGTTGAAAAATAAAATTATTTTTTTATTAAAAAATTTGTTTTAATCCAAAAGTCACGGACTTATTGACCCGCCCTCGTACAAACAAATTAGTCTGCTTATTTCTTGTGAACTAGTCGAATTTTATATGCACAAAAACCGAAAGTGACATCCTTGACCGCCTGAATGCGCTGCTACTGCAAAAAAGGTTATGGTGCCTTGAAGTCCGTTCATATTTAGGCAGACATGCCAAATTTCAGTGCGATACTGTCTTTAGTTTTGTTTTAACAGCTGATTGTTGTTGACGTGTTTGGCATCATGTTGAGTATGCACAAACACGATTTTCTTTCTCTCATAAAACATTATTTTTTGAGAGGCAAAACGGTAAAAGAAGCAAAAGAAAAGTTGATCAGATTACACCGTCAAATATTGGTTTCGAGAGTTTCGTGGTGGCCGCAACTCCACTACCGATCAAGTCCGCAGCGGCAGGCCTTCGGACTTTTGGCGTCAATTGGTAACTGGATTTAGATTCCTCGGAATATTATCTCTTCCCAAACCTCAAAAGATGCCTCATCAATAAAAAAATTCAGCTCACGCCAGGAAATCATCGACGCCACGGAGGAGTATTTTGCAGACCTTCCGGAAAATCACTTTTCGGACGGGATCAAGATGTTGGAAAATCGCTGGAATAAATGTATCAAACTAAAAGGGAACTATATTGAATAATATTGTATAAAAAAACATTTAAAACATTTTTTTTTTAATTCCCAAGGACGTCACTTTTCACTGCATCTAGTATACTTACTCCAAAGCAGATGCAGACAAATTCGTATTCACTATATCATTATCATTCCTTCATTATATCATTATCATTACACCAGGAACTTAACCAATCTGACTAAATGACGTTTTTACAACGGGACTTAGTGTCTGAATATTATCCTGGACAGCAAGCAAACACGATAAGATGAAAAATGTCAAAGCTCCGTCGGTTTCCTGGTAGCGTAAGGAACTTTTGACTTCGATTTGCAACCTAGAGAGCTCCTCAAGGTTATGATAAAATAATATAAATCAATTTCACGCCATAACATCGCTGCATTTGGGAATTCCTTAAAACGCCTGCCTCGAATCTACATATATGCACTGATATATAAATATCGCGAACAGCATTCTTAAAACAACCTGCCAGAACAACAAGGGTCATGGCAATAAGACTCCGGTTGCTGCGAAAAAAATAAAGTAAGCTTTCCCTCTAACCAGAACTGGGTTTTACCAGAAACTGAATACTCTGGGATACTCCAGAAGACCTCAAAATAAGACAAACATTTACTAAAAAATAATCAAAGAGCTGGTATGACACTGTGTTCAAGTATTCGTAAAGGATCATAGTCATGTTCAAGTTCTTACTACTACCGTTCCTAGGTTTCAATTTTAAGTATCAGACTAGTATTTCGAATCTGTCGAGTGTCGAGCAAGCGAACGATTGCTATACTATGTATACTCGAAGCCGTCTATATGGAGGGATCCAGTGAGAAACTGAAATATTTTCGTTACCTTTGGGCCAAACTAAGATCGTCCAAGTTTCCATCAGCGGAAGCTGTCGAATGGTCGTCGATAAAGCCAGTAAATAATCATACCATCGTCACATGCACAGGTAGCCATGAGGATATATAGGGTCATCCAATAAAAGGTGTCATTTTAAAATAATAGAAATATGCAACATTTTTATGAAATGTAGTGACATTTATATTTTAATCAAAAGTAAAAACTCTGAGGTTAGTAATTGAATACAATATCTGCCAAATGTCCGGCTCGGCTCTGCCTACAAATAGTCATTCTTTTGAAGAAATGTTTCATTACGTTTTCGCATAATAGCGGCTGTATTTCGCGAATAACAGCTTAGATATTTTCTTTTATGGCATCAATCATTGGTGGAGCATTAGCATAGACTTTATCTTTAACATAGCATCAAAGGAAAAAGCCTAATGGTGCAAATCTCATCAGCTTTATAATACGTTGCGCCGACCTGCTGAAAACAAACGCCGTCCACGTATATAGCACCAATTACATGCTAAAAAGAAAGTCAGCCAACATCTATTGGTAACGCGATCTATTCACTGAAAGAAACGGTGGTACCAGGACTATTTTTAAAAAAAAACATGGTCCAATGAATGACACAGCCAGTCCAATAACTTCACCAGCCTGTCACTGTGGATGGAGAAGTTGTTCCACTATTTCTCTTGGCTTTTCGGAGCCCCAGATGCAACAGTTTTGTTTGTTTACGTACCCAGACAAATGGAAATCTGTTTCTGAATAATTTTGTGAAAAAAAATCATTCATTTCCTGCACCCAATCAGCGAAAGTACGGCGTTGTAGACCTTACAAAAATGTAGGCCAAGATCTTTATGCAAAATGCGGTGCAAAGGCCCAAGTCCTGTGAAATGGACAGACCTTGCTGGACGTGCACGGGTTGGAGTCTTCACATCACTAATCTGTCCGAGACGTCCAAATGTATCGAATTCACTATACCTCTGCGAGAAGGCGCTTGATGATGACCAAAAGCAGTACAAACTTTACGAAACGTTTCCGCGATGTCTTCACTGTTTTTTTTTTACTGAATTCTCACTGTTTCAACACCTTCTGCGAATTTGTATCAACCTATATTTAATAGCCTCCTAGCTTTTACTCATCAAGGATCATCGCAATAGTAGTTGTATGTTGACAGTTCAACGAATGCGCAAAATTTAAAATGACATCTCTTGTTGGATGACCCTCTATAAATATTCAAATCGTCAGTACTAACATATTGATCTTGCTGGACATATAAAGGGTTTTTCATTAAGCGCTTCCTATCTTTAAATTTAAATAAAACAAAGTGTGTGTGAGATATCATCGAAATTTTTTATTCGGTTGAAAGGCCTATCGATGCCATTATGTATGGAATATAACATCGTTCAAATGTCCGCCGCGGCTTCTCTGGGTGGCGCGCATTCGAAATGTCCAATTTTCCATGACCCTGGCGCATAAATCAGTCTGAATTTGACTGATGGCATGGGTTATGTTGGGTTTGAGGTTTATGGTTTGTGGTTTGTGGCTTATTCGCATAGACCTACAACTTCAGAAAACCCCACAAGAAAAATTGTAGCTGGGTGAAATCGCACGATTTCGATGGCCAGTTCACATCACCTTCACGTGAGATGACATTGCCCTCGAATCGCTCGTGCAGAATTTCCATGAATTTCCATGGCATGAACTATGTGGCGCCGTCCTGTTGAAACTCCATGTCGTTGGTGTCCATACCAGCTACTTCAGGTCAAAAGAAGTTGGTAATCATCAACGTATAGCGCTCGCCGTTGACGGTGATGGCTTGGCCAACGTCGTTCTCAAAGAAATATGGACCGATGACGCCGCCAACTCAAAACCCACACCAAATAGTGACTTTTTCGGGATGCATTGGACGCTCTTGGATCTCATGTGGATTGGTATCGTCCCAAATTTGACAATTTCATTTGTTGACGTACCCATTCATCCAGAAATATGCTTCATCGCTGAAGATGATTTTTCGATGAAAATTAGGGTCAGTTTCCAACAGCTCCAGACCCCATTCAGCGAACACACCTCGTTGTCTATGGTCGTTGACCTTCAGCTCCTGGGTTAGTTGAATTTTGTGCGGGTGCAGGCCCAAGTCATGACGCAAAATTCGCGAAGTTGTGGTCTGCGAAAGGCCGGGTGCTTGTGAGCGACGCGAAATCGACTGCCTCGGATTCTCCTGCACACTCTCACGGACAGCGGCGATGTTTTCGGCAGATCTAGCTTTTCGTCGATATACGGGTGTTGGTTTATCACCGAACCAGTGGCCTCAAATTTATCCACCATACTGCGAATATTCCTCTCGGTAGGACGATTATGGCGACCGTAAAATGGACGAAACGGGCGGAGCGTTGCCCGAACAGAACACCCATTTTGATAAAACAATTTTATCATTTGCACGTGTTGTTGAACGCTATGTCCGTCCATGGTGATTTGGCAAGATAGACTGAATAAATGATAGCAAATTTGACAGATGTAGCTTCAACAATATAGCCGCTATCAAATCTCAAATTTCGGAAGTCCCTATTTTATTATATTTTATTATCAAGGGAACAATACAAATTAATTTGTAAGGTCCGGGATTTAACGCCGGGGTGCTATGCCCATGTGGTGTTTTTTTCAACAGCACGCGGAGTACCGAATTCCCATGTGGTCATCCATTTACGTACTGACCGCGCCCATCACTGCTTGATTTCGGTGATCTAGTGGGAACCGATGCTTTCAGTGTGGCGAGGCCGTTAGAAGTCAACCTTTCTGCAGCCTTATCAATTTGTGTATATCTGCCTCTGTGCATCATTTCGCAAGAAGTAAATAAGAAAAATGATAAAAAATCAGTGTACGATAGAAGGAGAAGGGAACTAACTAGCTAAACAAAAATCTCCCGAAAAGATACAAGTACAATAGAACTGAAATTTTATTATACGGTCTGAAGAGTATCGTCCTAGCTGTCATCTGATATAGATCCTTTTGTATGTCAAATTTCAACTGCCATTATCTCAATCATAATTCACCTATTTTCCACCCAAAGGACACTTCACAAATTAGAAACCCATTTCCAAAGACACAGATACTCAGTTTAAAGTGTGAGGTCTGGGTTTTTTTTTTGTAATGCAACTGTGCTTTCAAATCGTTCCATCCACTTTGACATGACGACGACGAGCCTACTAATGCAATTATGAAGGCAAAATGTGAAAATACTCTCAAATGCGAAACGAAAACCAAACCAGGAGGATTGGGTTTCAGTTTCAGTCGAGCATTTATTGTAAAAACTCATTTTAGCACCTGCAACATGTAACAGACGAGCATAAGAAACACGGGGTGCTGCCCTTTCTCATTCAAGTGGTGTCATCTAGATAGCGATTCTTCCTTTCAAAACACGACTACGACTACTACGGCAGCAACACCTTTAACCCAAAATAGACGGAGGTTTCACATTACACAAATTGCATTAGTAGAGTGATGACTGACGAATGACGAAATCAAAAAGGCGAGCACCGAGAATCAGTCTGTCAACGTCGAACAACTTTTGTATGGATAGATGCAGCTTTTGCTGTTGCTATGGCTATGGCTATGGCTATGGCTGTTGCTTGTGCTATTGCTCGTAGCTGTAGCTTGCCGCTGTCGCCACAGTTGTTGTCAAAAGGAAGATTAAATTACGAAACTTCGTCTCTGAATGAGTGTGGAAATTTGTCATGAAAATCTGGAAGATTGCACAAAACAACATGGCAGTGCCAGTTTGATATAATATACTGTTTGCCATTTGCCATTTGCTGTATGATGTATCTGTTGAGACAGAGTTAACTGATAGATGGACAAACAGGTACACGAATGAAGCCTTTTACAGGTCGAGGTAACTCCCTTCCATATCCGACTTATGAACGTCTGACGTTTGACGTCTTTTTCTGCGGTTTGTAGTTTTTTCACTTTTCATTTTGTTCTCATCATCACCATCAACATCGTCGTCGTCGTCGTCATCGTCGTCGTCTTTGTCGTTGTCGGCTTTCATTTTGTTTAGCGATTTAATTTAATTAAGTAATGATGCTGACAATATTGTTACCTACGTACCTACCTTATTATTCGTAGACTGCCAACTAGACCGGTTAGATTAAATCAAATACTTAACGATTTTTCGAGTCGACTCGTATCTATGACTTTGTGAAAGTATCTGTGGTAGGTGGAAGGCGTCAAAGAATTCATAAATTCTTCATCAACAACACAACGATGATGATAGTCCTTCAGGCACACAAAGGGCCAATTTGGAAGTTTTTTTTTTTTTTTCTCCAATTTTTGAGTTAATCGTATTTTGAGTTTTCTGCTCGTAAAAGGGACTTTTCCTTTGATGCATACAAGCTGGAGATAAGGACTTAAATCGGTTGCCATTGAGTGTGGGAGCTATGTAAAGAGGAATTCTCGAAACGACACTTGAAAGGGACACAATGTTCTTTACGAATTGGAAAACACTCCTTTTTGCCATTTCTTTTGCGACTCCTTACGGTGGGTTTATAAGTATAATAGTGAGATGCAAAGATTTGTGATAGATTGGAAAGGGAAAGAAATATTAGGATACTTGGGGTGCGTTCGTTTGGATAAAAGGCTTTTGCTTGCTTCTTCTGCCTGAAGGGATGTAAGCCTTTTGACTTGAATTTTCAAAGGACGGTCGGTTCACAACAAGGACATTCATGGAGAGAAATTATTGTGACCTCTTACACTGGCAATTGAATTGAGAAAGAAATTCGACTGGATTAAGGAAAGTGAAGGGTTCAAGGACTCAGACAATATTTTTAGAATTCAAAAAGGATACACGTGTGTTATTTTACTAGGGCGTAGGCAAATACATTTTGTGCGAAGAATATGAAATTCGATTTGGAGTTGTAGGTGGAATGATTCTGTTTAATAATTCTGTTTCAAAAGCAGTCCGATGTTAGCAGCAGAATTTTAAATGCATAATCTGGGTTTTGGCATAATAGGCACATAAGCATACTGTTGACGATTTCTATTCCATCGGAAGGGCTGCCTATATATGTTATATCTATGTATATTGGATTAACTCTAAAGGGTAACTGTTGAAAACCCAGTAATTCAAATTTGAGGGAAGACACGTATCACAGGCATTCTTTTTTTTAACCCTTTTGCCAATCAGACAGCTTTATTCATTAATGAGGCTAAGAAATTAATATGCAACAATTTATGTTGTCTTTCATCAACTCCACTGATGAAGTTCTTACTCCTGTGGAAGATTTTTAATGGCAAGTAAAAAGAAAAAGGGAGGGGAGTGTGTGAAATAAAATAATACAGTAACTCGTATAAATTCATTGAAATAATGCGCCCATTAATAAAGCCAAATCGGCCGCAGATCCCTAAGAACCGACAGTTTTTTTCCTGTAGAAATTGCAGTTTTGCTGCGTTGGACGATGAGATGACTACGGAGAGTGTTTTGAATGTGATGGTAGACCTTTATATATTAGAGCGAAGCTCTTAGACTCCGAGAACTACTTCCAACTATGATATCGGACTTTTGCTGCAACGTACGATTCGAATAATTTCTATGATAAGTTACGTTTGGAGTCGAAAAAGTTGGCCATATTTTTTGAAAGCATCTCCCGACAGAAGAACACTTCATCGCTTAGTCGGTGGATGGTAATTACATTGGCTTAACTACATGGAGAGTATAAAATGTACTCTTAGATTTTGGATGATGAAGAAAACCGGACCCCCATTTGAAAATCCAAAGATTGTGGACGCATTTTTAACTTATAAGTTACTTTAATGATCAGGACCTACATAAATCATTCCTTAGACTTTAGTGAGGTCAACGAAAGTAATTTTGAGCGTCCTTATTTATTTTGTATTTTGTATGCTCATCAAATGCCATTGAAGGTGACTCAGCACAGAGAATAGCCAACGTTGCTAACAAAAGCGCTCTACTCGTGATCGTTATGATTATTGTTGATAACGTTCTCTCATTTTTTCCACCATTTTTGTGACGCTCCATTCCTATGGTAGTCTTGCTCCTGTGAACATTTGAAAAGAGATCGCCACTCCGAAATCCACCCAGTTAAAAATATAAATTTAAGAACGTCCCTAAACTCAGTTATGCGTAAATCCTCCTCGTTGAAAAGGTAACTTTCCAAAGATTTCATTTTTCTCCCGAAGAGGGCAGAAAACCCACACTGCAGTCAAGGGATAGACTCAATATCTTATTCTTTCCTGCAGCTTCTACTGTTCCAAGCATTTAACATGAATCCCGAGAGCGCATGATGTTCCAAAGACGATTCGACGGTCGTGTATCAAGTTCAACTCAGAGTGCATCCATTTGACTTCCTGGGGGCATAATTTTTAATACTAATACTACTGGGGCAATGACAATTGCCTCAACCTCTACCATTAGTGTACAACAGTTCCATGTTGGTGATTCATTAACTTCCCCATTCATTCGCAACATGAATTCTAATAAAGAATCTCCTGTCTTGCAATCATTTAACAACTTTGCTACAGTCTCGCACAGAGTGCGGGTGCCGTAGCTTGCGAGTAATCATGGTGTCCTTTAAGTACCGTTTTGGCCGCTGAAACTCTTCTGTATAGATGAGGCTGAGCATAATCTCCGATGCTACTGCGAGTGTTGCACTGATTGATTCCCAGAATCAGGTACAGGCCGTGATATGTATCTTGATGAAGTTTAGGGGCTGGACGTGCTTCTCTACGGCATTCCACTAGAAGAGCGGAACATACCACCTTGATCAAAAAGTTCCCGGATCCATGCGGCCATCGGAACAATGGCCGATTTGAGTTCTGTTTTTTTGACATTTGCAAAAGTTATGTAGCCAAGAGTACATCTATCTCTGTGTGTGTTGGCGATTTTTTTACAATTTGCAACAACGAACTTGTATTCAATTTTGCGTAAAAAACGGATTTAATGGTGCGCGAACGTTGGAAATGTTAGAAAAGTGCTTTGGCAACGAAAACGGTCGCTTACCAGTGGTACGAGCGGTTCAAAAGTGGTCGTGAGTCAATCGAAGTTGATGAACGCAGTGGCAGACCATCGATATCGAAAACCGACGAAAACATTGATGAAGTAAAAGAAATGTTGGTCAATCACCGCAAATTAACCATCAGAGAGATAGCGGAAGGACTTTAGCATTGCCTATGGATCCGTCCAAGACATTTTGGTTAATGATTTGGGTTTCCGTCGTGTAGCAGCAAACTTGGTGCCAAAAGACCTCAATTTCATGCAAAAATACCGTCAACACTCTTCGTCGCAAAAGAGAAGATTTGCGAGGCTGAATCCGATCCCACATTCATCAAAAGGATCATTACTGGAGACGAGACGTGGGTTTATGAGTACTACACGCAATCCAGACATCAGGCAAGTGAATGGCGTTCACCAAATGAGCCGAGACCAAAAAAAAATACGTCGTTTTCAGTCAAAAAAGAAGGCAATGCTCACGGTTTTCATGGATTACAACGGTTTAGTGCATCATGAATTTTTGCCAGAAGGCCAGACAGTAAACAAAGAGTATTATTTGGGCGTTATGAGACGTTTGCGTGAAGCAATTTGCCGAAAGAGACCAGAATTGTGGGCAGAAAACTCGTGGATTTTGCACCATGATAACGCACCGTCGTACAGTGCCATCACTATTCGTAATTTTTTGAGGAAAAATGCAACAAATGCCATCCAACAGCTAACGAATTCACCTGATATGGCTCCCTGTGACTTCTTTCTGTTCAATCGAGTTAAAAAACCACTACGGGGAACGCGTTTCAGCAGCCGAGAGAAAGTAATAGGAAAATCGCAGGAAGCACTGATGGACATGCCGAAAACCAAATATAAAAAATATTTTGAGGATTGGATCAAGCGCTGGCATAAGTGCGTTGCAGTCGATGGGGATTACTGTGAAGGGGACAATATAGATTTATATGAATAAAGTTGTATTTTAAATTTTCTGAATAAATTCCGTAAAATTTTTAATCAAGGTGGTATGTGTTAAGAGCTACGGTCCGAAAATTAAACACGAGTACCACCTTTTTAGACATTCGGATCACTTTTTGGTAGGAAAACGATTAAATAATGGAGGAACCCTCAAAAACGCTTTCGAAACATTCTTTCAAACTACGAATGTGGATGGTATCTATTTTGATTAACAAATGTATCAAAAGAGCTACAGTAGGTTAAAGTTTCACTATGAAAACCGACATTACATGTGCAATAATCCCCTCTGAGATTTCGTGTTATCTGGGGAGACACGCTTCACCATCTATTACTGAAGCTGGTGTCGGAGTCCATTCAGCGAAGTAAATTTCTAGCACTGAGGCTGCTGAATTTCGTATAATTACCATTGAATTGTGACAGATCTCCAGCCATTGAATACTCCTGAGATATGACTTTCCTTAGCCTGGCATTCTCTGATGTATTGTATGAATGAGTAATAAATAAATGGGTGAGAGAATGAGTAACAAGCTATTGTATAGCCTTAAAAAGACTGTGCTGAAAAGTGTTCTGCTGAAAGTCATGCCTATACTTCGGCTTTCAAGCATCATTCTAAGCCATAAGCCATCGATACATGTGTTATGGCGTTGAAGTTGAAATCATATCCTACGAGTATATTGTCAAAAGCAGGAAGGCAACTATCACCTATCTATTCTAAACCGACCTTTTCCATAGTTTTCATTTCATTTTAGTGGAGCAAAACTTAAATAAGCTGCATATTCATTTCTATAAAAGAACCCTGATGTTCTTCACATTTTCGGAAGAAGCGTTGGGGAAGCGTTGGGGAAGCGTTGGGGAAGCTACAACATAGATTTGAGCCCGAACATACGTCGGATATCACTGGTGTCAGAAGACAAATTGTCTCACATACAAATCGATTAAGCCTTGTTCTTAGTAGCACAGCCTCCACAATTTACCCACATACTTTAATAGACATGGTCTAGCAAGTCAAAATATGGCAACAATCTATGAGCCTTACAGATAAAATTATACCCCTTTATTGCTAGGGTGATGGTTGGATGCTGTATGAATACGATAGACATTGACTGGCAACAACCTGGCGATGCCCAATGTTGAACCGTTACCATACACAAATTGTGCTTATTTTATCTCTAAGTGGTAGCCATCGGGTACTGGTTGTTGTCCATCCGGACTCGACTTGGTAAATTTATAAGCGCGAGTGTTGAACAGGCAAAAATAACAGCAATATAAACACGACAGCGGACGAATTCCCTAGATAGAATCAACGGTGGCGCCATAGCTTCAAGTGGAAGCAAAGACTAAACTTTATCTGGGCTACTTTGACATTTTTGGAGTTCAGCCGGATAAAGATCTCCAAGAATAAGTCGGGTTCTTGGAAAAGAGATGGTGGCGGATGATGCTTTAATCGGCCAACGGCAGCGCTCACATCTCCGAAGTGGGTTACTAATATCGGTTCAAGGGTCTCCTCGTCCTAGAGGTTTTCACAATGGAACGCGTATCTCCAGGTTCGGGGTTGTGCCGTCGGATGCCAACGGACCCCTCCGTTAAGATCACGACCCGGAACGTTCACGGACTATGAACTGAGAGTATCCACCTGGAAAGTATGTAGTGTACACCCCTGGGCTGCTCAAAAACTTGAATCTGTCAAGGTACAAGACAGATATTACCGCGATTCAGGAGATAAGATGGATTGGATCAAGTGCACACGCCCTTTCCGATCAAGCTGTAGACTCTGTCAAGGAGGAGTTCTATGACCTCCTGGTCGGAGCCTATCCGTAGTATGATGTCAAAATTGTACTTGGAGATTGATATGCCAAATTCGGTAAGGGAAACGTCTTTGGCGGATTAGTCGAAAAACACAGCCTCCACTACGCGACAACAGACAACGGTTTCCGCCAATCGATTTTGAACGGTAATAAGTAACGCTAGGTTTCAAAGACTACGAATTCACACAGCAACCTGACGAGCCAGATGATCGAACCGTTAACCCAATCGACCATGTGATAATGGATGCGGGGCACATACTCGTATCAGACATTCTGAATGTGCAAAAATTCAGAGGGGCAAATGTCGACACCGACCACTTTGTTGTTACGGTCAAGTTCAACGAGAAGAAGCTACGAACTGCCCAGAAAATACAATTCAAATACAGTAGACAAAGCCTGCAAAGACTGTCCAAGCGAGAGACTATCCGCTGTGCATTCACCATCCACAAATCCCAACCCCATCCAATCTGTGGAAAAGGAGCTCTTGGTATGATGGTAAGTGCGTACGCCGGACAAATGTGGCAGAAAATGCACACTTGCAAAGGCTGCCGCACAAAAAAAAGCTGAGGGAGAGTATCGAGACAGAAAAAGGGAGGACAAAAAGATTGTGTGTTAAGCGAAGAGCCTCGCGATAGAAACAACATCCGGATGTTTTTCAGGAAAGATAAGCGACTGGCAATTGGCTTAAAGCCCGGAATACAGGTTTTTTGAAACACTGAAGAAACCTAGCCACAGGGAATATCAGATGTGTTTAAACGGCACTTCCAGGCGTGGGCATCAGGTAGAGAAAGTGATAGGGTAAGAAAAGAACCCACGTCTAGTCAGCTATCAAAAATCTGAAGAAAACAAGGCCGCCGGCTGAGATGGTCTATCAGCGGAGCTTTTTAAACATGGAAGTGATGACTTGGTAGGGTGCATGCACCAAGTTATCAGCGAGGTATAGGTGGATGAAGCCATTCCCGATAACTGGACTATCAGATCTACATATATGCCCCATCGTCAAGAAATTTCATCCTTTGTCTTGTAAGAACTATCGAGGCATATCCCTGCTAAATTTAATATATGAGATCCTATCCAATGTACTGTGTGAACGTCCCAAGACATTGTGTAACACACTTATCAGCACGTACCAGTACAGTGTGGCTATCGACCCTTCAGATAACCAAATTTTCACACTAAGGTAAATACTGGAAAAAACCTACTCAGTCTTTTCATCGACCTCAAAGCCGCATACGAAAACAGTTACTGTCTTGAGCTCTACACGGTTATGGACAAATTCGGGGTCCCAGTAAGACAAGCGAAACGAGTTCGCCTTGAGAATAAAAAAAAGTACTCGTTGTCCACAAACAAAGAGGCATCTGTCCACCGCATAGGACACAGTTGACAACATTAACGTTGAAGTGGAGTTTACCTACTTCGGAGTAAACATCAACTCGACGAATGACACCCAAGTGGACATTCGACGAGGGATTACCCTTATAAACCGCTGCTACTTAGGTTTGGCGAAACAAATGGGTTTGAAACTCCTAACTCGGCAGAGGAAATGCATGCTCTACGAAACATTGATCCTGCCAGTTCTATTCTATGGAGATATGAAGCACTTTCAAGAGAAAAATTGTTCGTCGAAAATCTGGTCCCGTACGCGAGGAGGGCGAATTGAGCAGAAGATACAGCGCGAATTCTTTGAGCTTTACCAAGATGTGGATGTACTCCAAAAAACTAAAACTGGCTCGACCACATCGAAATTATTGTTCCAGCAAAAGACGGTGTTCAAATCACAGCGCGCACCCCCATTTAAAGGACCAAGCCATCGCGGATTGATAAAGAAAGAAAGAAAGTAAAACATGTACTGCCACAGTCGAGCCCAAGACATAATATTTGGTTTTATCATAAAGAAATCAACTCACTTACCACTCTCACAAACAAGTTTTAAATTACCATGAAATCCCCGATGCTTACCTGAAACAAAAAGAAAAAAAAAAATTCATTTATAAAACCAATGTATTGTAATAAGATTCAATAACTTGTTGTATTTAATTCAATCTAAAAACACACCAATCCTAGGGCCAACAACTACAAAATATATTTCCAAGCACAAGCCCTTAGTTATAAATTAAAAAAAAAAAAAAAAAAAAGAAGAAAAACTCCTTCACCGACGAGAGGTAATCAAAACTTTTCCCCCAAACCATAATGCAAAGGATGACCTCCAGCTGTGTAAAATTGGATATCAGATAATCCTCTTGAAATTCAATACAGACTCACCTATTACCTAAATCCTTGGATCTCTACAAATCCATTAGAAAATTCCGTTACTTATTGCTATGACTTTAGATGAAATCCCTCAACCAACCTCCGGTCCAGAGTCGAATATCAAATATCATTTATCTCGAATCTCAAAGGGCTTTTTAAGAATACCAATCACGTGCAATCCTTTATTTTTTTTCCTCCTTCCATTTCCTACAACCCTTACTTACCTTCACAGTTCTAGTTTCGATACAGAAACAAACCATAAAACTGGAACACAAAAAGGCTACACAGTACAATTCAGCACACATTCAGACACACAAAAATTAGTTTATTACCCCCTGCACGATAAAACGGGCCATACTTTGGAAATTTAAAACAATAACCCTTAAAATTGAAAAAGCCACCCCCCCAAAGCGCCCCAGTACCTCTAGTATTATGGAACTTCAAACTTTCTGAAAGCGGCCCTTCCCGAATCTGCTTTTCTCCTGTGGGGTCTATCCATTCTTTAGGAGGCTAGTAAAAAAAAACTTTTCAGTTAAAAAGCGAACAGATAAAGGTAAATATCCGGCTATTATTTTCAATTGTTGTCTATGCACAAAAATTTCCATATCGAGTCAAAATCCAATTTAAACTTTTCGACGGGCGGACACAATCAAATGAAAGCGACGTCAAAAATAAAAAGAAAAACAACAAATAAAAGAGAACGAGATAAAGTAAAAGAAACAAAAAAAAAAGGATAACTTGGATCTGAGAAAAACGAACAAACGAACGAACAGTAACTTGCCCCGTCTAGGTCTAGGACATGGGGTGGGAAAGTGAAAAATTGAGCAGCCGGTCGGGAAAGTTTGAGCGTGCAAGAGTACACTGGTCGAACTAGGACCAAACTCCCTGACTGTGGGTAGGTAGATGGAAAAATAGAGAACAAATCACAAAAAGGGTTGAACAAAAAAAAAAAAAAATAACCGAAAACGGACAACTTTTCCAGACACCATATGGCTTGGTCGGAGGATGATACTACTTTACCCCCTTCGGCTTCGGAACAGCCCCTGTAGTCCGTTGTCGTTGCGCGCTGCTGGTCTTGGCTGAGACTCTGGCGTATGTGAAACATAAAAAGGTACCGCAGCAAAATAGATAAAGTTAAGCAAAGCTACACGTAGTCTTGTAGTTTTCCTACGGGGTTGGGGAGTATTTTTTTATTTTTTCCTGTATGCAGGACACACACTTTTCGGGTATTTACCCCGCTATCGTTCAAACCCAGATTCAGTTTTAGATTCAGATTCAGATCCAATACTAATATCTGCAAAGCTCTTTGGAATTGCACACATTCCTGAGTCCTACTTCTATATCTCTGGTATATTATCTGTGAGTGGGGTAATTTTTTTTTTTTATTTTTTTTTTATATTACACCTGCAAGGATGAGGGTGCCATTCGCTAACCACTAAAACAAGATGACAAGGGATGGTCGCGATGCTTCCATGTGGACCGATACCGATACCGACCGACGGTGGTCATAGTGGTTTGTTGCTCTTGTTGTTTCTACTGGTAGAAGGAATATGATTTTATGCGGTAGAAGCAATTTTTGTTAATTTAATTTCACTTGAGTCAGGTAGAAAGAGGAGGGAAGAAGATGTGCAATGCGGTAGAATGTCGTCGTAAAAATAAAATCAGTCAGGGAAGCCACCTTTTGCTACAGCTCTTGCGGTTGTCTTCTGTACCTCGGGTTTATACTTCTTGTCCAGCTGAGTGTGTTGGAAATTTTTGTGGCTTGTAATTTTTTTATTTTTTTCTTCTGTTCGTTTAATTATTTTTTATGGCAACGTTTATGAAGAACCGGGATTTGGTTTGATTTCGTTGGCAAATAGAGAAGTCCTTGACTTTGGTTGTTATAGCGCTGGAAGGCGAATTTCGAAAATAAAATTTGATTATCGCCGGTGAGGAATGAGGTGTATACTGTACAGAAACGTAATGAAAGTTGGTAATGAAACTAGAGTTTGGAAAGTTTCAGTTGTTGGGGAAAAGGCCATCAAACAGTTGATGAAATAGAAATTCGTAGACGACTGTGGAATTTTTCGTCAGATAAAATTTATATCTTAAATAAAGGAAATATGAAAATCTGTGGTGGAATGCAGTGTAGAATCAGCAAATGATTGAGAGTGGGTTTGGCATCAGGTAGAACGGTAGGATGTACGAGTAAATCATCCTGTGCTTTGAAAACTCTGTCGGTCGCTATGGTATTCAATTCAATACTTTTTGTCTTCGAATATCTGAGCAGAATCCTTGTTCCTGGATTCACTACGACGATGATCTGCAATTGCATCTAACACACAATACATACCGGGGATCAAGAACACAGTTAAAAAAAGCATCTTTACTCTGTGTACTCTATCAATACAAGCGAGGAATTATTCGGAACATGTAAAAGGGTACGCGTTGGAAAAGCACAGGGACAGAATAGTTTTTTCAATAGAACTGTATTTAAACATAATCCAAACTTTTTACGAAAACTTTTTTCTGGAGCCTTGGAAGCACTAACGATTATTTTTATTGCCGAATTGAATGTGAAATGCTAACGAATATTCAGCCAACCGTCCTTCTTATTTACTCGACACGATAAGGAAAAGCCCTGAGTGGATAATTTGCAATGACATTCGCCAGCAATTGAAACAGCAAGTGCCTTTAGGTACACCAATATGGTGATAACGACACTCCGAGCATCTTAAGTGGTTTTCATAAGATGGGTCTTATACTTTCAATAGCGATTCTCTGAACTCTGAACTGTTTGGTGTGGTTTTCATGCGAGAATAGTCATTGGGCCGTACTTGATTCCGCCGAGTCGGTTACAGTCAATGGGGACTGCTAACGCTCCATTTGAACATTTAATTTGTGGAATAAATTCGGACTAGAAAGATTGGGGGATATATGGATTCAACCGAACGGTGTCACACTACGCCTGCCACAATCTACTTATTGAAGACAAATTGCTGTGATCGTCTTATCGCTTAAAATGACCCTGGCAATTGGCCGCAATGCATGTGCAGCGCATCCACTCAAGCCGTTCTATGGAGAAAGAACCACTACGGGCAAGGACTTAAAAAACAAGACTTTGCAAGACTTTTTCTATTATGACAACTGTGGAAATGACGCGAGGAAAGTTACTGGCGGTGTGTCACAAAGTTCAGTCTTAAGCCCCATACTGTAGTAAAACGAAATGTATAACAACATTGCGATTTTAAAAGAAGTGAGATGAGTAAAAATTTAACATAGTGTTACAATATATTCATGGTGAGGGGGATAGCAGACACGGAGTGCAGAGAGGGCAATGCAGCTTGACTCGATCCGAGATATCCTTAAACAAGTGCGGTGGATTGTCGGACTACGCGATTGCAATAGGCAGGGCGCACTCAAGAATCGCAGCATAAATCTGACGACAGGGGCACCTCAACAACAGGATTTAATTCATGGAACCGTCAGTCACAGGACAATCGAATTTAAACGTTTTGGGTCCTAACAACCAGGGCACATCAAGCGGAACTGCCAGTCAGCAAGTGGGCCATCGGTAACTGTCGTGAATACGCATGGAACAACAACTCATATGTTGCTGAAGGAAGAGAAAAATGAGTACATCAAAGAGGTTGAAGTAAACGGACATGGCGTGACCGCGTTCATTGATTTAGGCGGCGACGGCGTTACACTAACACAGGAAGTAGCGGACGGCGTAGGCATCATGTACGAGAAGGATGATCGTAGCCTAATAGGATTCGGGGGAGGACGATGCAGAACCGTTGGGAAGTTGTTTGCGGAAGTGAAGGTGGAGAAGCTGAAAAGTTGGTATGAGGTGTTAATTGTACCACGACAGGGTCAACCATACGACATGATAGTTGGCAGAAAACTGCTGGACCAACCACAAGTAAAGGTGGTGAAGTCTTTTCGGGTGATGGACATCATGGATTGCATGGCCGAGGCAACGAAGGCGGTGTTAGCAATGGAAGACGAAAAGACGACGCAGAAAAGAAAGGGAACAGCACGGGGAGATATAGAAATGGAGGACTTGAAATTTGGGAATCTGCGCGAACCAATCCAAAGCAACCTTAAATCACTGAGGACCTTGACGAGATAGGAACATATTTAGGAGGTGAGTGTTCCATTGAGCTCACAACGAAGACACCAATATACGTGCTACCGTACAAGATTCCATTCGCAAGGTGAAAGAAATGGTAAGCCAAATGCTAAACAGAGGAATAATGCCATCGGTATCGGATTTCAATTTCCCGATTGTACTTACGAAGAAGAAAGATGGTGGCGAGAGATTTTGTGTGGACTACCGCATGTTGAATAAGACAACAGTAAAGCGCAAGTTTCTTATGCCGGTCATTGACGAAGTACTAGCTAGCTTCTAGCAGCAGAAAGTACACTGCGTTTTCAACGGGCGAGGGGGCGTACGAATTCAACCGAATGTCCTTCGGATTGGTAAATGCACCAGCACACTTCCAGTATGTGATGAACCAAATAAAGACAAGAGATATTGCTATTTTATTTCATCATTGAGGAGGGGTTACTCGAAGTCTTGAGAGAGTGGGGACTTACGCTGAATCTGAGCAAATGCACATTCCAAGAGACCGACATTGGGTTACACGGTTATCAAGTTAACGAAGGAGGGATAAAACCCAGCAAACGGAAAACTGCAGCCATCCAGATGTTTCCAACGCCAAAGGACGTTCACACCGTATGGCAGTTCCTTGAGTTAACTGGATTCTTCAGAAAATTCATGGAAAAATATGCCCAACTTGCCACAGCACTAACCGATTTAACAAAAGCAGACAGCAGGTTTGAGTGGACCGAACCATAGGAGACGGCGTTCCAGCAGCTGAAGGAGATACTTACGAATCCACCAGTGCTGGCGCTATTAGACCCAGAACGCAGGCACGAAGTACACACGGATGCATCAGGGATCGGGGTATCGAGTATCCTGTTTGTAAGAAGCCCGACAGACAGCAGACTTCGCCCGGTACTATATTTCAGCCGCAAATTAACCGAAGCTGAGAAGAATTATTACTATTATTATTATTATCAAGGGAACGATACAAATTAATTTGTAGAGTCCGGGATTAAACGCCGGGGTACTATACCCATGTGGCGCGTTTTGTCAACAGCACGCAGATTACTGAGTTTACATGCGGTCACCCACCTGAGAAGAAGTATCACTCCTACGAGCTATAGGTGCCAGCAATTGTGAAAAGCCTGGATCGATTCCGACTGTATCTGCTTGATAGAGAATTTACAGTCGTAACCGACTGCGAATCGATCGTAGCCACACAAAACAAAACCAAACTAGTACCGAGAGTTGCCAGGTGGTGGTTAAAACTTCAAGAGTTTAACTTCAAGACAATTCACCAACTGGGAAAACAAGCTGGATATGTAGATGCTCTCAGTCGCCAGCCTGTAGAGGAAGAACATCAAGTGGAAGAGGCATCTTCGTTTATTCTAAACGTAACAGACGAAGACTGGTTAGCAACGACGCAGTGGCAAGATGAGAAGTTACGCGAAACCATTACGACGCTAATCATGACATCACACCCAACAAAGAAGCAGCTACAGGAGGAATATACGAGTATACTTAAGGGAAACCAACTATTCCGAAAGGTGGGTCCTACCGAGAGCTGTACGATGGAGAATTCTTAAGTTGTGCCATGACGACAGTGAGCACATGGCCGAGGAAAAAACTCTCAATAGGATCAGGAAGACGTTCTTGCTTCCGCAGATGACGAAATTTACGAAGAACTACCTGAAGACGTGTGTGGACTGCGCATATGCGAAGAGGAAGTGCGGCAGAGCAGAAGGGGAACTGTATAGCTTGGAGCCGATGCCCTTTCCCTCTACCACTTAGGACCATTTATCAGGGGAAAGTGGGGCATGCGGTATGTGCTCACTATCGTAGTATACTATCCTCCGAGCGACAAAAACGACCAATACTGCGGGAGTGATTCAAGCACTAACGGACATCTCTGGATACTTCGGCATGCCGCGACGAATCATTACTGACAGGGGTACAGCATTCACCTCAGCATCGTTCACGAGGTTCTGCTTAGACAATGACATCAAGCACATCCAAACAGCGGTGAGAACCCCAAGGGGAAATGGACAGGCAGAATGAGCCAATTTTGGATGCAATGAAGTGTGGGTATGCAGCCGGCGAGGATATGCTAGACATCTGCGGTACCTACAGTGGAGCCTCAACACCATGAACAACGCAACGGCAACAGTAAGTCCGCATCAGGTACTGTTCTCTTATACGCCAAGAGATATTCGGCGGAATAAACTACTTTTGGAAATCGAAGAGAACGAATTCACTAAACCTCAAGAAATGACGCGACGAAGAACAAGAGCTGTGGAGAACATCGAGATAAACCAACAACGGCAAAAGGAACGTTATGATCGGAAACAATTTGGTGGTGATTGAGAAGGAGCAGGCTGAAACTGGCGAGTCGAGGAAGCTTGAGCCACCATACAAAGGCCCTTACATCACAGCAAAGGTTTTGCCGAAAGACCGGTATGTGGTTAAAGGCATACCACAAATATATACTTAAGGGAAATCGTCACATTCACCAAGCGTGTGTAACTTAAAGAATTTGAATAAAAGAACATTGCGTAACGTCTGTTTTTTTTTTAATTCGTTTATTCCTTTTCAATAGAAATATAAGAAACCATCCTTTTTATAGGGGCTGACAGTTCTACAGACACTTTCCTTGCTGATATACAGTCAAACGCTGCGAAATTCGTATTTTATGTGTCAGTTAATTCAAATTCTTTCGAACGGTTGTATACTCGTCCTAAACTCAACGATACGATACGTCGTACATATAGACTAACTCCATCAAAAAAAAAAACAAAACCTCCCACTGGTGGTCCTCGGTAACTCGTGGAGTAAACCTTTAGTCATGCAGGCTAAAATAGCATTATACTGGCCAACGCCGTCATAGCGCTCACCATATACAGAAGTGATTAAAAAGATGTGACGAACCAATTAATGGTCTCAGATACAACTGGACTCAACCCTAGCAAACGTTTAAAGGACAACGACCTTCGGATCTGCGCGTGAAATATTCGAACCCTTAACGCGTTACGTGCAGTCGATGCAATTAACAGAGCTCCTTGACAGATATCACCGCCATCCAGGCACTGCGATGAGATGGGGCGGTCATAAGGAGGATGAAAAACTGTGATATACACTCGTACTATGGTGATTGCTATTGGGAAAAGAAACAGCGGTTATCCGGATGTGGATTTGCCATATGCCGCAGACCCAGGCAATAAGTCTTGAGTCTCCAGCAAATGAGAGACCGTCCTATGGCAATTCGTATCAAGGCTAAATTCGCTAACATAAGCCTAATAGGCGTTGATGCCCCTAAGGAAGACAAGGACGACGCCAGTAAAGAATGTTTTTACAAGCTCGTAGACAAGACGAAGCATAACGTTAAAATGTACTAGGTGATTTTAATGAGATGATAGGAAAGGAGGACATCTTTGGTAGGACATTTGGTAAGCATATCCTACATCTGGCAACAGACTTAGGCTTAGGCTTGCGGCGGAACGAAATATCACTATAGCAAGCACATGGTCACCTCATCTCAATATACACAAGGAGATATGGCGGTCTCCGGATCATTAAACGCTAAATCAAATTGATCATTTTACAGTAGACGTAAGGCATGACTCGAGTATTCTGGAAGTCCGACAGCGCCGGGTAGCCTCGGATCACCACCTTGTTGCAGCGAATGCGGATTTCCCAAGCATCATAACAAAGAAGAACTAATGTGAGAAGATACGAGTTGCAATCGCAAGTGATCGATAGAATCTTCGCCGAACGCGTATCTCGAAATCCCTCAACAACTTGATGCCGCCAGCATCAAGGCTCCATAACCAGTGGCAACGCTGCCAAAGTGACCACCACCAAGAAATCCCTGGTTTGATGAAGAATACCGGCAAGCACATGAAGCTTAACAAGAAGTGTATAAATCAGCTCTGCAACGAAGGATGAGGACTGCTCTAGAGCTCTTCGAGCAGAAGAAACTGGAAGAGACTGGAAGAATACGAGAAACGTGCGATCGAAGATATTGAGGGCCTCTACTCCAGGAATAACATGCGGAAGCTTTACTAACAGGTAAAGCGAACGTGTCAAGGCAAGAAGACCTGTACAGAAAAGCCTGTAGAGATGAAGAAGGAAACCTTGTATTGTATGTAGTCACAATCGGTACTGATAATATGAAAAAACTTTTTCTGCACAATTTATAACGGCAAAGAAGCCCCATATCCCGCCGAACGAAATAAGAATAGCAATATCTAAGCTAAAATCCTATAAATAGGGTAAGAATCATCTGAGTTACTCAAGGAATCGCCAACATTTTAGAACCGTCAATGCAGTACTAACTAACATCTGAACGGCCTAACTTTTATGGCTGATAGGTTTCCTAAATTTGAAGACTATTGGGGAATACTCGTACTCCAGGTTCCCGTTATAAGGAAGTTCTTGACGTCACCAATCAGTCGCACCCATCTCGGCTAGTTTCTAGTTTGGAAAAGGATCTCGATAAAAAGAGGCAACGACTTGGATGCTATTGGATGAATCGAGACTGCTTAAACTTCCGAATGCTTTCTTAAGTGCGGAAAAACAAAGTTATTCGCATCCAAACTAAGTTAACATTCAAATTGAGAAAATGTATCGGAACATAATAACAGGAGTGGTAATGAATTGATCACAGTTCTCAGCGATTGAGGTAATCCCAGCTGTTTGACCGTGATGTTAAGGCCAAAATTCTGAAGATGAATTCTCAGTTTACAGTAACCCGTAACCGTAAAAGGCTCGTTGGGATTTTTGCTCTATTTCAAGTTACACTCCAACAGTTTTGATTTAGGAAGATTCTTTCTTCTTCCTTTTCAATATTGTTTTCTCCAAGTTTTTTCTCCTTCTCTGCCGAACGGCTACTAAATTGGGAACTTGTTTCAGTTCCGATACCCAATTTATTGCGATTTTATCTTGAATGCTCGGTTTTCTGTCATATTGCGGCCCGTTCTGAGCTAATTACAAATGGGTTTACCATGCCTTATCCGTGATTACCCACTTCAAACTCCCAGGAAAACAGCATCGCTTTAGCATCAAAATATTTCACTTTAATCTCACTAAATGTCTAGCCGAATTTGTTAAATGAATTTCTGAAATTCCCCAAAATTCCAAGAAATTATTTATTCTACTTAAATTGGGTAGATAACGACGGTACATATTTCAGATTTCAGATTTCAGATTTCATGACTCAAACTTTCGATGAAGATCGTAACTCTCAATCCGCTTTTCAATCGACTAATGGGTAAAACCGAAAATAGTCATTTACCACCCAGACAATCCATTAACTTTGGCATCCACAGAATATTAATCAGCAGTAAATCACCTCATCCCAATCTCGGAGGAAAAACAGAAAGGTGCCTGCTCAATTTGACCCTTTAACCTTTATCCCTCTTTACAACATTGAAACGAGTTGTAAAAAGGAAAACAAGAAACCGCTTAAAATTGGGCACGAAACCTTTTTATTTGATTTTTCTTTTTTTTTTTCTCTTCTTTATATTTCTACCTTCTCTATTGGTTAGACATAATTTCAATCACGTCCCTGTGGCAGTACTTTACAGCAAATCCCTTCAAATGACCGTCATGCACAGAGAAAGTCTCAATCATTTCTCGTCGCACACCACATGGCAAAGCCGATATCCAAGTCCAAGTCCATGGCCGTGTCCATGTTGACTTCTCAAAAACTTACCAATGGACCTTCATCGTTTCTCCTAAATTGAGTTTTACGACTGCCATTCAAGACATTCAAACACTGGCGCTTATGTGTTTCTAAAGCCTAGACCCTTTATAACCTCCCCAAGTTGTAATGGCAATTTCCTATTTCGAGGAGCAAAATTATGACACGTACTTCTTTGGTATACTCGTACACCCGTCCCCGCGTAGTCATACTCGTACTCGTCTTCCATACACCTCTATCCATTACATGGATTTAGCGGCTTCCCCCTTTGGGGAACATGTGCTGTTCATCGACAATGCCGCACGGCATGGAACGACGTCTTATTTAACACGTACAACCTCTTTAAATGGCCATTAAACGGAGTAAAAATAAAGTTGTATGTACCATCTTCAGGTCGGAGGATGTACAATGATACCGGGTCCAGCGGTAATGATGCCAATGATTATGATTAGACCTACAAAAGTTGAATAGAATGTAATAAGGGACGTAGCCAGGAGAGGGCTATAGCCTGCAAAGAAATACCGATTAAGAAAGAGAAACAAAAACGTGGGGATGTGAGGAATCATAACAATCCGACGGAACATGTTAAGTGGTTCGCAAATGAATACTCGTATACGGCAAATGGAGAAGGTGCTGAGAGACCAGGGTAATTTAATAAAATTGATAGACGACACGGATAGATCGAAAGGGCCGGCGAAAAGGTCATTTCATTGAGCTTGTATAGGAATCCTAATCGAATTTTATATCCAACTGAATACCATACGAATGCCAAGCGATTTCGAAGCTAATACAATGCGAACCCAAAGCGAATACCAAGCGAATGAGGGTTAATGAGGGGCACATGTGCCCTTGGTAGTGAATTTTATTCGTGTTTCGAGGGGACATAAGGTGGATTCATTTTGAGTTTTGGAGTGAGGTGAGGATTACATTATCGGCCGACACAGCCATTTATTTCATTACTTTAAATTTAATGCAGGGTGTTCGCCAGTTAATATAAATTTACAGTATAAACAGTAGCAATGACCAATTTCATTAGTCGGAATCCAATCCCTGCTTGAAATATGAATGATGTTACGGATATATTTCTGTCAGTAATTAGAATAGCACATAAGATACACCCAATCTTCGGTAAGACAAATATTCAAGCGGAAAAAAATAGTGCTACCAGACATAAGCAAGTAGCTTAGATCAATTCAAGGAGATGGTAGTATTATGGTTTGAATGTCAAAGTCCTTTAAAAGACATGAATAGAAGCACATTTTCAGAGTATGCTACCAAACCTTATTCCAAGGAATATTGTAAAGAAAGCAATACTTATGAAGCGGGCCCGAACATTTTTGTCCATTCGCCATGTCCTAGCCATCTCAGCCGACTGATGCGTATCTTTCTGACTAGGTCGATGTCGCTTATAGATCGTATAGTTTGTCGCTGAATCTTCTCCTCCAAAGCCTGTGTAAAAGGGACCGAATGTTGTACGAAGAATTTTCCTCGAGGATATCTTCATCCGCTTTCGACAGGTCCCGGTTTCAGCGCCATAAAGTATGTAGTACGACTGGGATGATCAAGGTTTTTTGGGATATGACCTTACTACTTAATTGCCCTGTTAGCTCAAAGACACAGCGATTGGCAAGAGTGTGATTCTTCATTTTATTTCTACTCAGATGTTGTTGACAGAATTGATAGCAGAGCCAAGGTAGACAAAGTCCCTTACTACCTCGAAATTATAGCTGTCGGTTGTCAT
The DNA here is from genome assembly GCA_963966105.1 of Volucella zonaria. Taxonomy (NCBI): domain Eukaryota; kingdom Metazoa; phylum Arthropoda; class Insecta; order Diptera; family Syrphidae; genus Volucella; species Volucella zonaria. The sequence goes on from OZ014530.1 coordinate 333,358,656, forward strand.
GTCCAATTCGTAGATATTGTATGTCCTTTCTTTTTGATAGCACACACTTCGTTTTGCTCTCATTTACAGCTAAACCCAATTTCCGTTTCAATACTAGCGAACGCACCGGCGACATCCCGCTGAGTTCTTTTAATTATGTCAATATCATCGGCGTACGCTAGTAGTTGCACAGATTTTTGAAAGATTGTGCTTGCGGTGTTCTCTTGAAAGTTCAGCAGAACTCGGCAGACAGCGCGCCACTTTGTCTAAAACCTTTTTTGACATCAACGGTCTTGGTTAAGCCGCTACTGACCTTGACGGAGCAGCGAGCGAAGGGACATTCTGCACAAGGATGCCAAAACTAGGCATGGGTGTCATACCATATATGGCCTTAAAATCGATGAAAAGATGGTGCGAATCGACTCTGACTTGCTAAGTTTTTTTCGGGATCTGCCGGACTGTGAAAATTTGGTTGATTGTAGATTTTCCTGCTCTAAAACCACACTGATAGTGGCCAATCAGGTTGTTGATGAAAGGTTTCGTATGTTCACACAATATGACAGATAAGATCTTATACTCAATGTTGAGGAGACTTTTATCTATATAGTTGGGGCAGTTGGGGATGGAGATAGTGTAAAATATATAGATCTTTTCCTTTGCCTTTGATTAGTTCTCAACAAACGGTAACATTTGTTCTGAGAGGAGGTTAAACTGGATGGTATGGTCTTCATTTAAGTCTAAAGGATAATCATAGGTGGCACAGATTTGAGACTTTAAAACACTTGATTTTGTACGCAGTGGTATCAGGATTTAAATATGCGGCAACCACTATCTGATTTTATATCTTTGACCTCACTGTATATAATGCCAGTTTTCTTAGTATGGCATTAGACGATACAGTATAACCTGAGAGGATAGTGTTGAAATTTTTTTCTTTTACACTGTCCTTGTAACGCATATCACACCCAAATATGAAACCAAAGCGTATTAAGTGACCCATGGTTCTTTGGGGTATAGAAGATGGTATCCATTTGATGAAAACCGAATAAACCGGATGGAAGCTCCTGAACATATTATGTTTATGGTCTAGCATCGATGATACCTTCACGATTTTCCGGGTACCTTAGCCCATGAAACTTTTGTACATAGGGACGCGCATTAATTGATGGACTTGACCGTGCTAATATACAATTAGTAAGACATTCTTTGATGGTGGCCTGACGTTTATCCATATAATACAGGTGGTCTTGTCAGGCACTTATTTTTCCAATTTATCAAACATTCTATATTGATTACACTTCTAGGAGACGGATCACCAAGAACGCAGAATATTTGTGAATTGGGTCTTACGGCCAAGCTGGAAGTTTTACAGGGACTGCCTTAAGATTTATATAAAAAAAAGCAATAAGCAAGGCTAAGTCAAGGCCTGGGTAGGGTACTCCACTCCTTAAGAATTCAGCTAGACTAAGCAAAATCCTGTCCAAAGAACAGTCTAATCCGACATTCATCAAAGGACTTTATGCAACATGGGCAAATTCCACTGAAGAATCACGGGAATTTATAATGAACACCCATTTTCCGGGATGCGAACATAGCGGCGCTGGTGTCCAGGTAGCGCAGATCACGCAACCAGCACCCTGTAATAAACTCTACTCATTAATAACCGATTAAGATTTGCTGGATCATCAACAGTTTGTGCCCCTACAAGTCTCCAGGCCTTAATGGGACTTCGCCGATTATGATCCAAAAGAACTTGGAGAAGGTTCTGCCCTGGTTAACGACCATTTGTCGTGGCTCCCTTCGACTCAACCACATCTCCTCGACCTGGAGACGAGTTCGAGTCATTTTCATCCCTAAAATCCGCAAAAGAGACCATGAGTCGGTCAAGTATTGGGTCTATTACTTAATTCGCGCGGTTTGCTAAGAGATGGCGGAACTTGTATTATTCCATTGTTATTTTTCCATTGGAACATGCGTTGGAAAGCTATTGTCATTGTACGTCATTTCAGTATATGTCATTCATTTGAAGCGTAAACAACAATAATTTTTTTTCACTCAAATATGTCGAACTTTGTGCCTGAAAGTGTTTTTGCGGGGAGCTCTTCTTCATTACTTTAATATGAAGAAAACTGCTCCCGAAAGTCATCGTATTTTGGTGGAAGTTTATGGTAAACATGCGATGCGCTAGCTGAGCGAACGTGCCAAAAGTGCTTTGCACGAAGTGGTGATTTTGGGTTGGAAGACGATGAACGTCCTGGGCAGCCAAAAAAGTTTGAAGATGAAGAACTGGAAGCATTACTCTATGAAGATTGTTGCCAAGCACAAGGCAGCCATTTCAAAACGTTTAAAAGCAGCTGGATATTTTCAAAAGCAAGGAAATTGGGTTCCACATGAACTCAAGCCGAGAGACGTCGAAAGGCGGTTTTGCTGTTAGAAGTCATTTTTGCAATTGAACACAATTAATACGTTTGAAGAGAGCAGTGGCCGAAAAACGCCCGGAATATGCGACCAGACACGAGGCAATAATTTTCCATCATGACAACGCTCGGCCCCACGTTGCTATTCTGGTTAAGAACTATTTGGAAAACAGTGGATGAGAAGTCTTACCCCACCCGCCTTGTAGCCCAGACCTTGCCCCTTCTGACTACCATTTGTTCCGGTCGATGCAGAACGCTCTCACTGAAATACGGTTCACATCAGAGCAGAATATCAAAAATTGGCTTGATTCATTCTTGGCTACCAAGCCGGCGCAGTTCTTTTGGGATGGGATTCACAAATTGCCAGAAAGATGGGAAAAAGTCATAGCTTCAGATGGACAATACTTTGAATAATACTATTGTACATGTTTTTCATATGTTTTTCATATATCAATTAAGTTATATACCCAATATTTAGATCCATCTGACTTACATACGCCATACTTAAAATCCTAGAACGTATCCTGGACATGTATATCCGAGACTTTCTCAAAATATCTCCTCTGTCGAAGTCCTAACATGCTTACCTTGAAGGTAAGTCCACGGCGATAGTCCTGCATTAGGTGGTGCTGACGATTGAAAAATCGATCCACTATACACAGTATACGTCACCCACCTTCCATTTTAAAATCTCTCGCCAAGTTTGGCACAGAAGATTTCGTCAGCAAATGGATCATGTCCATGCTAAAACCAGAATCATTTAGTCACAATTGGAGAGCAGCCTCATAAACAAACTCGTAAACAGGGGTACCCCGCAGGCTGGAGTTACGAGTATCCCGCCTCTTCTATGACTCCTGATCATCAACAATATCGTGACGTAGTTCACTAGCATTGGAATCAAGTCGTGTACGTGGACGATATGATTATTTTAGTATCAGGGATGTTCCATTCAGTGATTAATGAACTCACAGAGAGGGATCTGTCTAAGCTAAGCTCTTGGCGTTAATCCCAATAAAATCGAATTAATGTTAATTACTACAAAACTTCTACGTCTTACCAACCAAGCACTTACCCTATCCTCCAGTGCAAGGAACTTTGGCGTTATCCTTGACCCCAAGCTCAACAGAAAACTAAACATATAAACATATAGTAGAACACAGGGTAAAGAAAGCATGCGTCGCAGAAAGACCTGTGGCAAAAGGTGGTGACTTCAGCCTAAGAATGTCTTCTGGATGCACACTGCGGTAGTTCGACCCATTCTTACTTACGGATCGCCCGTGTGGTTGCTCGCTAAAGCTTACAACATCTTAGCAGTGTCCAGCGAGTAGTTGGTATTGGGACCACAGATGCACTACGATCAAGCCCGACAGAATAACCCAACGTGCTACACTATATATTGCAATTCCATATCAAATACATCGTTTCATGTAGTGCTATCAGACTCAGATAATCTGGATTCTGGTCCCCGAAACCCTATGTTTATAGTAAAGCTCTTGATCTATTGCCTAGGGATCGGGCTTCGACCATGACTGACTACACGATAGCTAAACTCAATTTTAATAATAATAGCCAAGTTCACAATCCGGAAAGGATGGAATGGAACAATAATCTACTCCTATTGAAATACCAAATATCGATCTTCACCAACGGCTCCAAGATGGAACGCGGTGTTGGACCAGGTGTCTTCTCAGTGCAACTGAACGTATCCAAATCGTGTCGCCTTCCACACTCTTCGAGTTTTTTCTAGGCGAAACTAGCAGCGATTAGAGAGGCCTGCAACATACTTGTACTTAGCCTCAGCTCCATTACCATAAACAACATATGAATCTTTATTGACAACTAGGCTGCCATAAAAGCGCTCCAATCACTTACTTCGTCCTCTAAACTAGTAGAACAGTGCAGGCATTCCTTTTAGTCCCCACTGTCGTAGTTGTAACAGGTCACACGAAAAGGAAACGCTACTCAATTTCTCTGCGACTGCCCGGTACTAGCTAGAACTAGGCATCGCACACTTTGCAAACCCTTTTGCAAGAAATTCTCAGAGATCTCTGGCATATTTATTATTTAAGGTGGATCTGAAAACTACGCTCTTCGCGACGATTTCCAATATCCAGGTCACATGAGTTGTAGTAATATACCAAAACGACGCTTCCGCCGTTGGTACTCGAGGATTCTGGTTGGAAAGACAATTTTTTTGGAGAAATTGCTTTCATATACTCTCTTGCTCTTGAAATAATATCTTAACCGCCTAAGCAAGATTCCAATCAAGTCGATCTTAGCTCGTCAAATCTTTGACTCCCGTGGCAATCCCACCGTGGAAGTTGATCTGACAACTATCAATGGCGAGAGTGTCAAGAAGGCTGTGGATAACATCAACAAGTAGTTGGCCCCAGAAGTCTTGAAGGCTAACTTGGAAGTTACCCAATAGGATGAGATCGATAACTTCATGATTAAGCTCGATGGTACCGAGAATAAGTCAAAGTTCGGAGCTAATGTTATCTTGGGTATTTCGTTGGCTAAAGCTGGCGCTGCTAAGAAGATAGTACCGTCGTACAAGCACTTGGCCGATTTGGTGGCTGGCAGCAAGAACATCATTCTGTCAGTTTCAGCTTTCAATGTCATCAACGGTGGTAGTCATGCAGGTAACAAATTGGTCATGAAAGAATTCATGATTGTGCCAACTGGTGTTAGCTCCTTCACTGAGGCCATGAAAATCGGCTCTGAAGTGTACCATCACTTGAAGAAGGTCGTTGTCGGTGATGAGGGTGGTTTCGCTCCCAATATTGAAAACAACAAGGAAGCTTTGATTATGATTTGGACTTCAAGAACCCAACAGCGACAAGTCATTGTGGTTGACCCCCGACAAATTGACCAACTTGTATCAAGAATTCATCAAGGAATTCCCCATCACCAGCATTGAAGATCCCTTCGATCAAGATCATTGGGATGCGCGGACCAACATGACTGCCAACACACCAATTCAAATTGTTGGCGATGATTTGACTGTCACCAATCTCAAGCGTATTGCCACCGCTGTCGAGAAGAAAGCCTGCAATTGTCTGCTGTTGAAGGTCGACCAAATCGGTACCGTTACCGAATGGATTAAGGCACATTTGCTTGCCAAGAGAAACGGTTGGGGCACCATGGTATCGCACAGGTCCGGGGAAACTGAGGACACATTCATTGCTGACTTGGTTGTCGGTCTTAGCACTGGACAAATTAAGACTGGACCTCCATGCCGTTCAGAACGTATGGCCAAGTACAATCAAATTCTTCGTATGAAAGAGGAGCTCAGCGTTGCAAGCCACGTAAAGGAGTAACAACACACTAATCCCCCGTTATCACCAACACAACGCATCTCTCTCTCTCTTTTATTTTTAATAATTAATGCGATTATATGTATGTTTAAACAAAAACAATCTATTCGAATACATTTGTATTGTAACTTCATCTATTGGTGTGCGCACCACAAATTCACTGTTTCGAGTAGGAGAAAACAAAAAAAGATAAGCAGCAGGTGACGTTTGCTTTCGAATTAAAATATCGTTTATTGTTGCTGCTGTTAGACTTAAGCCTTTGAATCAACAAATATAAATATAACCAAAACAAAATTACTTGTGTTTCTGGTATGACCTTACCAGACAACTACCTACCTATCTACCTACCCTTGTGGCCGAGAAAATCTTTCCAGCGAAGAGGAAGGCAAACAAAAAAACGATGGCAATTAGCATACGTCAGTTCGCCAAAATCAATCTGATACTGCTCATGCCACCCTAGAGGAAAAGACCGAAGCCATTTACGAACTTAATTCAATGACTGGCAGCCAGAATCATTTGATTTGATACAATTTGGCTGCGTCCCATGAAACACGCGCCTTGCAACGATTCGGTCCCCAATTCAGCCGATGCTTCAAATGTTTACGTGATGTGATACGAAGGTTTCCATACCCTTCCACCACAATAATAAATTCTTTGAGGGCGAGAATTTCCTGATGTTTTCGCATTTGAGGCATCCAATGATTTTCTATAACTGTGCGACTTCTTCGTCGAACATTAGCGAGAATATTAGTTTCAATTCCTTTCTAGATGAGATTTTCCGATGACCTTCTTTGTAAATGGCAAAATTGGTATAAACAATGAAATTTAAGAGTTATATGCTTAGCTGATAATGACTGGAAAGTATTCTGCATATTCTGCATTTTAACCCATTTCCATATCAACTAATCTATAAATTGTACCTGAACGTCCTTACTTACTTACCACTACAGTCTAGGCTACATGCAACAAGACCAGTCATTTACTTACAGCCGGCAGTCGGCATATTAAACTTAATTTAGGCCTCTTTCCACTGTCCATTGGATTTGAAACCCCTCTGTCTGGACAAAACTTCTATTTGGGGACAAAGTTATAGCCTCGAGCATGAAATTTTAACCAAATATAAGTCTGATTTCCGACCCCCTCTGACACACATAAATCAGGCTATGAAGCCATAGAGAATACATTCAGTAAATTCCTAGAGATGAGGCCACTTGCCTACCCCGTACATAGCTTATGTAGGGCAATGTAATACTAAAATTGATTGACGTCAACGAGGAACTCATAGCGATTCGGTTGACCGTTGCCGAAATCGGTAAAGAAGTGAGATTGGCTTCCTGAAAAATCGATACCCGACCAAATTCAATTTCAAGCTACGAGTAGTTCCCCGTACAATGTCTCAATTCATAATGAATTAGTACACTCGGAGTCGCACATGCCATCATTTTCAACTACTCCTCCCACCGCCCTTACAACGGAAACCGATATCGCGCTGCCTTTACTAACTAGTATCCAGCTCGCCGCTGCTCCACGCAAGCTGCTGAAACAATTCGGAACTTCACGGACCTCCTCCGAATGGAAAAGCAGACTCAAAAAACTGAAAAAGGGAAACCTCAACACGCTGATGCTGCTTGGGTGCGAAATTTCTTTCACCGAAACTATGACTCCAAAATAACCCACAGCTTCAAAATCAACATCCCAACCAAATATTCTTGCTTGTTCCCTACTCGTACTGGTAAGGTCACTAAACCTGGGAAGATAAGTATCACGAAATGTTCCGAGGAACGAGAACACCCACGTGTCGACGACAACCAAAATTCTAAAAATAAATGTAGTATCAATGATAAGCTTGAAAAAATACCTCTCTCCAAAAGTAATAAACAAACGTCCTAACAAAAAACGAAGGTCTAATCCCGATTCTATCTGGAGGTTCAAAACAAATAACTTCCCAAATTTTACACCTCATTTTCCACTTACCCGACACAAAGCCCTTACACATCAATTCTCTAATCCCCCCCGTTCCACCCAAGTCCCCGCGCCAACGCGTCTCTTCCAACTTAACTCCAACCACCCATATTATCCCTTCTCAACCTTCTACGCCACCAAACCCACCAAATTCATTTCCTAACTTCGACCTCAAAACTGGAGCTAAGTACCTTAATTTTATTAACTCCCATACCCTAAACCCCACATCTCATCTCTCGTCCAACTCTATATCCAACCATTTATCTCCAGCCCACTCGTTCACTGCCCTATTCTTCACCACCTTTTTCACCAAACAGTTAAACTAACACAGCAAACAAATGGCACTACAGAAAGTCGCTATGCACTCTCTAGGCTTAGAGAAAGAAAAATATACGAAAACATTCGTCTATTTCTTGCCTATCTGCATGACAAATCGGACTCAGCCTGTAACAAAGGGTAGACAAAAACCAGCGTCATGGTTCCCATCCTGCAGGAAGGCCTCCCTACCGACCCTATTAGTCTCAGGAACCTTTATGTCAGCTACCACCATATTTTTAACATGTCCCCTCAGAAAGTGGCAGACGACCTCGCTGCATCCCCCCCTTCGTTCGAAACAAGTTATTGGCTGTTTTCCTTCGCACCAGATCCTTTTCGGACTATTCCAACTATGTTGGCGCTTATCTTCATTTCACCGAACTTTACGATTCCCTTTACCAACGCTACCTTAACAATGCGCAAGTCAATCTTATAAACGATCCTCAGTCCTTTTGTTAACTACAAAAGAAAGTCCGATGGCTACCCTCTTTCCCTCTCTTTCAACAACAAGTCAACCACCGATCCACTCACCATTGCCAACCTATTTGCCATCTTTTTCAAACAATTACTCACCAACGACTCCTTTGTACCGGATCCATCCTATTTTAATTACCTACTGAATTACTCCAATGGCCCACTACTCTCTCACACCCTGGACCCGTTTTATATCGAATATAAATTACACCAACTTAATGACGAATTCACACCCGGCTCAGATGGCCCTCCTGTTATATTCCTTAAAAAATATTCTTCCCTAGACAACAAAATATTGTCTTTCCCTAGACAACATGGCTTCCTGAAGGGTAGGTCAACTTTCCCTTGCCCTTTCTAATCTCTTTCGTCTATCCCTTTCACAAGGAAAATTTCCTCAGACTTGGAAAACCTCCTTCATAACTCCGAGCCACAAAAAAGATTTAAAGAACGAAATAACTCGTCAAACTCTACCATATACCCAAAATCTTTGAAAGTACTTTGTATGAGGCTCTAAGCTTCCAATCCTAATCACATATTTCCCCTAGACAACATGGCTTCCTGAAGGGTAGGTTAACTACCACAAATCTCGTTGAACTCGTATCCTTTGCCCTTTCTGTCGTAGAAAATTTCAACGAAGTCGATGTAGTTGCAACCGATTTTAGCAAGGCCTTCGATAAAATCTTTCATCGATTAATACTCTTCAAATTGTCTGCACTCGACTTTGAACCCATACTGTTAAAATGGATATCCTCTTACCTCGAAAACCGTTTTTACAGTGTTCGTTTTAGGTCAGCCCACTCGGCTCCATTTTTGGCCACCTCTCGAGTTCCACAAGGCAGCCATCTCGGTACGCTTCCTTTTATATTAACCATAAATGATCTAGACAGGATCATCAGACACTCGTCTGTCTCCCTTTACGCCGACGATACCAAATTTTTCAAAACCATTTCCTCACCCCATCACTCCTTCCTCCTTCAACAAGACCTTGACAGTTTTTCGATCTTGTGCCTCAAAAATTTTTTGGAACTTAATACATATACCCAAATCCCAACCCATGACCTTTTCACATAAGCGAAACCAACCTCCTTCCCGACTCTACCTTCTTCAATCTCTTCGCGACCTCGACATTTTGTGTGATAGGGAGCTCAACTTCCGTTTACATATGGATGGGATAATCCTTAAAGCCAACTCCGCACTAGGTTTTGTATAACGGTGGTCCAAAGAATCCACCAACCCATATGTGACCAGGTCCCTCTATATTAGCTTTGTTCGCTCCCTCCAAGAGTACGCCAATCAAGTGTGGTCGCCATATCATCGGGTTCATATCTCAGGAATCGAAAGCATCCAGCGGCGCTTTCTTCGATTTGCTCTTCGAGGTATGCCCTGGCACGATTTTTTTATTCTCACCCCCTATCAACACCGTCTCAACCTTATCAACTTAAATACCCTTGAGGAAGGCAGAGGTACAGCCGACTTTGTTTTCATTCATCGATTCCCTTTAGGTCACGTTGAATGCGCATTCCTCCCCAACTCTATTTTTCTCAACACTAACCCTCGAAATCTTCGTACCTCTCGACCCTTCTATCTACCAACCCAACACACCTCCTATGGCTTGAACGAACCAATCTCCCGTACACATAGTGTGCTACGTAAAATCAATTCAAGCCCTACTATCTTCGACTTCCACTCCGCATCACTCCCTGCCGCAAATCCGTTCTCCCTTCACCACTTCAACCAACCTTAGTTTTAAGTTTAAGTTTAAGTTTAATTTTAAGTTACAGCTTGTAGTAAGCCGAATAAATATCGGCCTTCGCTCCCACCAAATTTAAAAATTAAATTAAATTAAATTACTAGGTTCTGCAAGTGATGCTATAAGAAATCGCATATACGAGGGCGGATCAATAAGACCGTGACTTTTGGATTAAAACACAGATTTTTTGATAAAAAAATAATTTTATTTTTCAACGTAGTCTCCCTTGAGCTCTACACACTTTGTCCAACGCTTCTCCAATTTTTTTATCCCTTCCAAAAAAAATGATTTGTCGAGGTCCTCAAAATAGGCCTTTGTTTGCGAGATGACTTCATCATTGGAGTCAAATCTTTTTCCACCAAGCCATTTCTTCAGGTTTGGGAACAAGAAGTAGTCGCTCGGAGTCAAATCTGGAGAATAGGGTGGATGAGGGAGCAATTCATAGCCCAATCCATGGATTTTTGCCATGGCAACTGCACATGTGTGCACCCTTGCATTGTCTTGGTGGAAAAGAACTTTTTTCTTGGCCAAATGAGGTCGTTTTTTTTTCAAATCGTCATTGAATCGGTCCATTAAGTTGGCATAATATTCCCCATTGATTGTTCTTCCCTTTTGAAGGTAGTCAATGTGGATTATCCCGCGTGCATCCCAAAAAACAGTCGCCATAACTTTATTGGCTGACAAACCCACCTTGGCCTTCTTTGGCGCCGATTCACCCTTAGAAACCCACTGTTTTGACTGTTGTTTGTTCTCTGGTGTGTTGTGATGGATCCATGTTTCGTCCACGGTTACAAAACGGCGCAAAAACTCCTCCATATTGCGATTAAACAACGCCAAACCTTCCTGTGAAGTTGTTACACGATTGCGTTTGTGGTCGACTGTGAGCAAACGCGGCACCCATCTTGCGGAAAGCTTTCTCATGCCCAAGTGATCATTCAAAATTGAAACCACTGAGCCATGCGAGATCCCTACGGCTTCCACAATCTCTCGCACTTTCAATCTTCGGTCGGCCAACACCATATCGTGAATTTTTTCGATTGTTTCGGGTGTAGAGACCTCAACTGGGCGTCCAGGAGGTTCGGCATCTTCAGTGCTTGTACGGCCATAACGAAATTCAGTAAACCACTTTTTTACCATTGAAATCGATGGTGCAAAGTCCCCATAGTATTTATCAAGCTTAGCCTTGGTCTCGGTAATGGTTTTTTTCGCAAGAAATAATGCTTAATAAGCACACGAAATTCACTTTTTTCCATTTTCTCCTCAAATTAGTGAGTAGTCTGATAAAAATAGCTGTCAAACACAAACTAACTGACGCAGCAAGTTTAAATTTTGACAGGAGTCAACTGACAAATGCCTGTTGACAGGAGCAGTGTTGCTGTTTCAGTAAAGAGGTCAGAAATTCAAAAATGCACGGAATTATTGACCCGCCCTCGTATGATACGGTTCCTGTGACGAGTCGTAGAAGACAAAGTTCAGGCGCAGAACTTTGATTCAAGACAGACCTTGAATGTTATTTCCAGGCCCAAAATACTCGTAGCTACAATCTGTGCATCAATATCTTGTAAGTTGTGGTTGTAGCACGATATTCGACACTGTTATTGAAGGTACCATCATTCATCAACTATACTCGTAACATGAATAAGACCAACTAACGACATTGAAGAAGAAGAAGACTAACTAACGACATAAACCAAATGTTGATCGGACATGGTTCTCACGTCGTTTTGGTGTTGGATCTCGGAGGTTTTCTTTTGTTAGCTGTATAAAGGGATGTCGATTTGTCAAGCATGTGTTATTGACTTCTCATTAAAACCTCATCGTAACTTTTAAGACACACCAGAGACGTGTGGTTAATCCTACAAATAGGAAACTTGATTACCTTCATGTAGAGAATAAGTAAAACTCTTAAACTGATACACAAAGGAAAATCACACGTCCAACGAATACTTTTGTGACAATGTATCCTGACGAGCTTGACACCCACTCACCTACACTTAATCATAGTTTTCAAAGTTCTTTTATACCTCTTTAGCAAATAGTCACTACTCAAATCACACCTTTCCAGTAAATCACAAATCCGATGTAGTGTTCGCCCTCTTAATCCCTTATCCTTCACTCACAGAAGTCCAACAGATAATCCACAAGCAATAGTCACGAATCGTAATAACGACGCTTATCCCTCCTCAAAATGACTCTGTCACTCTCAAGAGTCGCAAGTGATTAGAGACCATGACATAAACACAATTAAATGGAAATTCAATTTGACATCAACGTCGAGTTGATTTAGTCGAACGCCCTCCTGACTAGAAAGCCCACGATTACAACCATTATAAGAAGTGTTAGTGTGTTTGTATCGGCTCGTATAAAAAGGAAAAGGAAAATCACAAACACTTTCCGATACTCGGTTTCCTTTCCGAAAATCCAAAACTCCATATAGTTAGTTCAGCACTTGAACTCCATACCAGCCACCAGAGTCCCAGTACCTACCGGACAGCAACACAAATCGACCGCTCTTACGAGCTCTACGAATACGACGAGTACTGTAGCCACGTAGCACTAATCCCTGGTCAGATTGGAGTCAACGATGTGTAACTCCGTCCGGATGCTACATACAGAAATAACAAAAAAAAAAAAAATAACAAAATTGCCTGAGAAAAAAAATCTCGAAAATATGAAGAAAAGGAAAATGAATTAAAAAAAAAACGGGAAATGCCTCACACCAACCCACCCCACTGTCCTTAATTGAATATTTCTGCTCGAGGTAATTTTTTATTTTTTTTTTTCTTGACAGAAACCCATCACGAAGCGATGTTCCCTTTGGATGGTCAGTTCACCGCCGCTGCCGCCTCCATCAGCACTACTGCTGCCGCACGTTGTTAAGATGGTTCCACAATTAACAAAACCTCACTTGTGGTCATGTATGTGGCACCGAAAATCTGCGAACCATTTGAAACAATGGAGAGCCGGGGTAACACACTCTAGTTAATAACAATGCTTTGCCATGACACACAACACAAGAGCACCCCTACAGATACTCGTACTTTTAGTAAGTGGGCGAGGACTTTTGTCGTCATTTCTGTACTTCCTCCGGCCATTGTTTTGTTTTGTTTACTTGGTGCTTTGCGCTCTCGTTTAGATAGAAGCTGTACGAGCAGCTCCCCCCAACAGAAGGTCGTTTCTAGCGTTTGGATGGAAAGTGAAATTGTTGCTTGGCAATCTGGCGCGTTCAATGGCTGCTTAATGTCACCTTGGGTTTGCGGTCAAGGGGGGGTGCCGATGTACACGTAAGTACTCTAGCACGGGGTCTCGTTTTTTGGTTTAATTTGAGATGTTTTTTTTTTTTTTTTTTTTAGTTCCTGTGTAAAGAATCTCACGGCGACAAAGGAGTTCAGATACAGAGTTGAGGTTTGAGTTGGAATCCCAGTCACAGTCACAGTCGCAGTCAGACATATGTAACGACCACGACCACGACCACGACAACGACTTACGATAAAAATTTCATTTTATATGCGCTTACGCGGCAAACAAGAATGAACTTTTTAATTTGAAAACTTTGCACGCGTCTGAGTCCCGCATTTAGATTGCGTTGACTGTGAAGGACGGTTGTTATTTTGTGTTTTTTTTTTTTCTTCTGCTTTTTCTCTTAATTTCAATTTGCGGGGTAATGGTCGGAGCAGCTTTATACTCTGCGGGTGACGAATTGGAAGCAAACGATGGAAATTTCTACTAAAAGGAATTATCTAGAATTACTTTCCTACTTGGCAGAAACCATTAACCGCACCATGAACTGATACTTTGGATTAAGCTAATAATTAGGCGAGAAGATTAAAGTTAATCTTTGTCTCTCGTATTGTTAAAAAGGGTATGGTAACCATAGAGAGAATTTTAAATAATGGGGGGAACGATACTATTAAACCAATCACCCTAACATTGTTTAGTTCTTCGTTCTTATACGAGTACTTTACATCATCGGCCTCTTCTTAACACTTGAAAAATAAATTCGTCAGATAATAGGTACATCTCAGAACAGTCCTAATAACGCAGCCATCAAATTGCTATTAATATCAGAGACCATATCGATTTTTACTTTGGAAAAAACTAACTTACCAGCGGAGTTCCTCAGGGTTCTGCTGTGTACAGTATATGTACTCGTATAGATTTCTTTAAGGTGTCATTGGATTTCAACAAAAAGTCGCCCAGTACGAGTATAATTGAATTCAAGTTTAAATAAATTTCTTTCTTTTTCGTAGAAAGATGGGGTTAATACTTTGAGCCTGCCATTTTAAGTCGGACAATGAGAAAATGTGTCGCGACGTAGACATCAAGCATAGGAGCATTTTGTTAAGATACCAAAAAGTAGTTGGCAGTCTTGGTGAGAGAAAGCGCAAATGCCGCTTACATTTTAGAGTCATTGGGAAGCATTCGTTTCGTCCGATGACAAGCTCAAAAGTCATCCCACCTATGAATCCAACTGTCGATGGAAGCCCAAACTGAAGACTCCGACACACCTTCCAGGTCCTACGTCGGTTTTGGAGCCATCCTTAATGATGTAACTAATTACATAGATTCAACTAACTTCATATTTTCCCAGTAACCGAAGTTCCGAAGTTCCGAAGTTCACTGTATCTGATGGCACCTCCAAACAACAGAGTCAAGACACAGCTGACGAGCAAGACATTCGAAAAACTAGTGCGAGTTGTACGTATACCAAAGACAACTTCTTATTCAACAGAAGATGGCTTTCGCAGTGCAGCTCATGCTATTAATATCAAGAGGATAATTATCCATCTGGGCGTTTTGAAGAGAGTCAACCGTGTTCGCGAAGGCCAAATACCACATAAATATATCGATTTTCAGGATCTGGTGAAAGCAGAATTACAATGGACGCATATTGCATTAAACAACTGACAAGGAAATATTGTATTTTATCTTATCATAGTTGTAGAAAGTGACCCTCCAACGCAATATCTTACCGATAGTTCTCTTAATACTGCAAAAAAGCAGGGCAGGGATTTGGAAGTCTTGAGGATGAGACCCAAGTACTTAGTTTCGTTGAAGAAACAAATGGTGACGCCTTTTAGCACTAGATGAACCAGACATCTGATTTCGTAAATGAAGCAAATAAGACCAATTGACAGACTTCTGTCCACCCTACCAGAACGAAGTGAGGATAGCAATATCTAATCTAAAATCCAGTAAAGCAGCTGGAACCGGCGGGTTACCGGTCAAGGTATTCAAAGCTGCTGGGAAGGACTCTATGCACCAACTCATTTCTCAGATTTGGTCAGAAGAGTGTCTGCCTGATGAATGGAATTTAGCACCGTATGCCCGATGCACAAAAAAGGTGACACTCTCAAACGCCCCAACTATAGGGTTATAAGTCTTCTCAACATCGGATACTAGATCTTACCTACCATATTGAGTGAGTGTCTGAAACCCTTCGTCAACAACATGATTGGTCCCTCTCGTCACACTCCGGCAGATCCTGGAAAAAACTCAAGAAGTCCAAATCGATACCCACCAAGACCTTTGATGACAAAAATGGTTTTAAGGAAGGTGACGCGCTGTCACCTTGAATCTGCTATGAATTCTGGCAAAAGCACCTCAGCAGAAATAAAACGAAGAATCACTCTTGCCGATCGCTGTTTCTTTAGGTTAAGAAGGCAACTAAGTAGTAAATATATATTTATCCCGAAACTCTGAGAAGACGCTATATAGGAGCTTGATCATCCCAATCCTACTTTATGACGCAGAAGCATGTCCCGTATCGAAAGCAGATTAAGATATCCTGAGTGGTTTCGGGAGAAATATGCTTCGAAAAATATTCGGAATCGTTTGCTTTGACAGGCTTTGGAGGAGGAGATTTAACGACGAACTATACGATGTTCGCCTTAGATGACTAGGACATGTAGAGCAAATGGACATCAATGCTCCGGCCCACAGAGTCTTTGAATCTAACCCGGCGAACACCACAGTAGAGGAAATCCTCACCTTAGGTGGCGCACACAAATAGAAGGAACCTCAACCGACTTGGAGTGCGCAACAGAAGGCAAATAGCTAAAGACCGGACTAACTGGAGAGGCTTGTTAGTTGAGGCCCACCTAAGTAAGTAAAAGCCCGACATCTTCGTAAAAAGAATAACCTCAGCTTTCAGAGGATTACCATTTCGAGTGCACGAATCGTCGATTTTGTCTAAGACTGGTTGTTCTTTAGAAGAATTCGTTGCTCAGCAAGATTCGACCGGCATGCAGTATAAATGCATTATCTGCACATGCTATAAACTTTAGAATTGTTATGGACAATATGAGTTAAATTGGGACGAAGTCCTCCTCCTCTGTTCACTCAACCATCACAAATTGAAGGTAGTCGGCTTTTCTTTAATCCACAAAACTTGCATTGTCGTAGGTACAATGAATGATGATGAAAATGCCCAACACTTTCTTTTTGTCGAGCCCATATACAATTCTGCCCGACAGATTTTGAAGGTAGTTTTACGTTGCCTAAGAAGAGCATGCATTTTTTGGGCTGATGAAACTCAACTGTTCCCTCCATCCTCTTTGGCAAGATTTGCATACAAGCTCCTTTTACTGTTGGTCAGAATTTCGGCATGCAGTTCAGTACGCCAATGATCTTCTTCAGAGTTGGCAGCAGCTGGTCAAGAACCTTTTTATAGTACAGGATAACTGATGAAACGCAAAAACTTTTTTCTGTGTCAATAATCGGTTCCATTTTTTTATTTTAAAAATAAATTCGCTTGGGACGATAAAACCTGGATTTGGATAGTCGATAGCGTTTCGACTCGAAATTTATCTGTTCAAATGGGAATAAGAGGACAATCACTACAGACAAGTCTCCACAAAGATTTGAACTTATATCCCTAAAAAGTTAAAATTATTGTACAAGCAAAGTGAACCCAGCTGTATTGGCGATTCGGCTGGAAATTCGCCAGAAATCATTGAAATAGCGGAAGAGGACAACAACGTGTTAAACTTCATTTTTATATCAGCCGAGGCTCATTTTGATTTCAACGGCAACGTAAAAAAGCAAACTTGTCGAATATGGAGTGACTCTAACTAGGAGGTACTTCATGAGATGGAACAGGATCCAGCTCGAGTCACAGTGTGGCCTGCAGTTTCATCATGCAGTTTTTTAGGGTGTTATCTGCAAGCATTTTAAGGTTACTTAAATCCCTTGAACGCGGATAAATTATAAAAATAAATTTTATTTTGAAGAAAACGGCCAAACTTTTCTTCCCAGACTTACACCGAAAGAGAATCCCTTTCAACTCTGTTTGGTTTCAACAATATGATGCAACTTCTTACATAGACAGGGATGGTATGACGAAATTACAGCAAAAATTCTGAAACAAACTAAATTCCAGGATCTCAACTTTCTATTGGCCCTCAAGGTCTTCTGACTTAAATGCGCCTAGCTTTTTTTTGCGGGGTTATTGCATAGACGAGGCCTACAAAACGAAAACCTCAAATTTGAGTGAATTAAAGCTATTCATTCAAACAATAACTGATGCAATTCCGGCTGCAAACCTACAGGCTGTTATGAAAAACTTTGTAAAAAAATGTGGCACATGTTTCAACGAGCATGGAGACCAATAATTTTAGAAACTATTAAAAAAATATAACACAAATGAATTATCTTTATTATATAAATTGAAAAAAAAATATATTTGAGTTTCTAAATTCATCACCCACCCTGTATAACTAAATAAATGCCGTCAATGCAAGACAACTCGAAGCTATCAAAGGATGCAATAGCAACCAAAACCGACGACAGGTACCAATTTGAAGTTTCAGTGATAAAAGCTGGTTGTAAACCGGTTAAGATCTGGTGGAAAGTGAATTTTGGGCATGAGACTGAGAGTCTCTACACAATACAGGGGCCTACAGATTTTTTGTTTCCAGTCAAACCGTTTTACTCTTTTTAAGGACTTTGACCAAACTGCTAGTTTTACCGAGTGTTTCAATCTTTTCGTTCTTTGTATATAGGAGAGAGCTACTTTTTTAAATTTGAATAAGACTCTTGTATTCGTTATACGTTGAACTGTCAATATACACTCTTGTTCGAAATAAATCTTAAATGTTTTATTTATAAATTATGTCGTTTGCTTACGTTGTCACTTGATCGAGGTGGAGTTTTGGCAGATTTGTTAAGCTTTTCGTGTCCAGAAAGTTTTCTTGGAATTCTCCTCCTCAGGAAGGTTGAGACTTCGCTTCGCATTCAAATTTCAATAGATATACCATATATGTAGTCTGACATGGACACTTCTGAACTCGCTTCAGTTTTCCTAATAGAGTTTCCCGAGTTAAGCTGATTACTTGCTGTCTCCCTTTCGCAAGAGGAACTGGCTGAGGAGTAACTTTATTGATAACCAAGTTAAATGTTGCACTTTCTCCAGAAAGTGTTCTCAGCATGTGACATTCTCCATATTCGGGGAATAATAATGCTCAATTACGTCCACTGCCTTTGGCGGTGGTGGTAGTATCAAATCGTAGAGCTAGTAAAAAAATTAAGCGACGAACTTATGTAGTTATCCGTTCGTTTCATAATTGCAGCAGCCAGATCTGAATAGCAAAACTTTTGAAGTTGAAGTCAAAGTAAATTCGGCACAATAAAACAAGCTCTCGGTCTTTTAAATTCCATTCATGAGCACAGCTATGATTTTCCATACCCGTGGGGCTGATATCGTTTAAACCTAACACATTAAGACCTTTCGCAGAAGGACAATGGCTTGTTGGAGCACTTGTTATCTGACTGCAGACAGATCTCCCGGTTTTCTCTGAATCGTATATTGTACACCCTAAATGACTCGAACTTAAACCAACTTCAGACTACTATAATTTCCAAACCGTTCATGACAGTGAGCTCAAATTTTGACACATGACAGATAATTTTATTATTTACAAGCCTTTTAAACCATTTGCGTCTCAGTTGTGTTGAAAAATTTTTATCCGCGATGGAACTCAAACGTGATAGTGTGGTTGCTTTATATTTGGCTGGAAAACCACAAGTAGCTATCGTTAGAGCCCTCCCGCACCTCAACGTAAATAAATCATTTGTGTCTCGAAGCGTTGCAAAACGCTATAGAGGTGGTCATAAATAAGCAACATCGGCAGAAAGTGAAGGCTCGAATTGAGCGAAATCCGCGTCGAAGTGGAAGAAAAATGGCTTGTGAGCTCAACATATCGTTGGAACGGATGCAACACATACTGAAAAATGAGCTTGGGCTCAAGCCATTGAAGTTCCAAAAAGCACACGATTTTACACCGCAACAGAAAAAAGTTAGATTCGAAAGAACGAAGGAATTGCTACGCTTGCACGAAAGTGCTGAGTTGCCGAATTTGGATTTTTCCGATGAGTCGCAATTTGTTATCGAGCAATATGTCAATAAACAAAATGCTCGAGTTTACTTGCCAGAGAGGTCTTTCGAAAATTTACACCTTCGGACGGCCACCAGAAAGCAGGCAGCACCGATGGTGATGGTTTGGGCCGCCATAATCGCCGATGGTCGCTCTCCGCTCGTATTTTTGGACCGTGGCGTCAAAATTAATTCTATCGTATACCGTGAAACTGTCTTAGAGGCAGTATTGAAGCCTTGGGCAAATAATCATTTCGGTCGGAGACCGTGGACATTTCAACAAGACTCGGCACCGTCTCACAAAGCGCGCGTCGACCAAGATTGGTTAAAAAACAATGTTCCACACTTCATTTCTTCGACACAATGGATTGCAAATTCTCCGGATGCAAATCCGTCGGATTTCTCTGTCTGGGGTATTTTGAAGGCGAAGGTTGGCACTAAAAAATACCAAAGTTTGGACCACCTCAAACAAGCACTTCACCGGGAATGGACCAAAATACCGCAGAGAAACTTGCGTGCAGCGTGCGATGTTTTCTTCCGCCGTCTCAAGGCCATTAT
The DNA here is from genome assembly GCA_963966105.1 of Volucella zonaria. NCBI lineage: Eukaryota > Metazoa > Arthropoda > Insecta > Diptera > Syrphidae > Volucella > Volucella zonaria. Next base: position 333,378,801 of record OZ014530.1, read on the forward strand.
TCGCGCCAAAGGTGGACATATTGAAAATTACTGACACAATTGGAAAATTGATCTATTTTCCAACATTTTTTGCTTTGGTACAATAAAATTTATCAAAAAATAAAAAAATTATAGCATTTTAAAAAGTTGGAGTTCGAGCCATTCACCCTGCATATGATCCTTGACGAAATTTTCAGTTAATCGCTAACAAGCAGTACGCCAGGAATTATATTCTATGATAACTCCGGTCAGGTTTATTCGGAGAATGTTTACTGCTGGCTCAGAAACTCTAATTCAGCGATGCCTTTCTGGCATAGCAAACAATGCAAATCTTTCATCCGTCCAATTGTGAAATGTGACCTTTCGTCTTAGATGAAATGAAGAGTTAATATAAAATATGGTAGATAGCTTGTTGAATTGTTGATACTGAAACGGCTCAGGCTCTCCTGCTTAGAAAATGCTGACATGAACAGTGATTTTGTTCAAATACACTTCTGGCTATAACTGTGCTGGCGAATATGATATCGACAGTAGAAACTGAGCTCAGATGTATCCGTAAAGCTGATCCAAGGTCTGGGCAAATAAGTGTCTTCATTAATGCTTCGCCGTTTTGGTTCTTTACAGCATCTGCTCCACTCAAGTGCCTGTTCACTCCAGTATCTGTCGGTTCTCAGCCATTTTAGTATTCGGTGGAACAAAGTGACTGTGGAAGCCAACTGCCAGATGCAAAAACTGCCTTTTACGAAGAAATAGACTGAATCTTTCGCCACTCTTTCTTTTCACAATTGTCCATTATTTAAAAAAAACATTTTACAACTCTAGATTATGACTACGCAAACGATTTGACAATATTAGCGAAACTTGAGTCGTATTTTCAGTGGAGACTATAGGGGAACACAATGGAGAAGGTCCAAATTAGGTCTATAAATACAAGCTGCTGGGTCACATTAAGGTTCTTATAGAAAACCGTCCAACAATTAAGATGACTATGCCATGTACATAGAATAAATGAAAATCAATATACTGAATACCTAACCCCATCTTAGGTGAAAATGACGAAAGCAAGTCTATGCTAAAAAGTCGGCTACAAAGACCCTTACATCCAGAATAATATCATGGTTTCGTTATCCCTAATCCTCAAACCATGTGATTAAGAAAACGTGTCCACCTCATAAATCTCATCGATCGTTTTAATCCACAAACACTATCTGTGATTTCTTTCTGTGTACCATGAGACATTTGCAATCAGCAAATGCATTAGAACTAACCATGTCGGTACGATTAAACATGCGTTAGGCCAGCATTTTCACCCACTGGGCATAATCCGGTCATGTTAACGTCAACCTATTGCCTGCATACAGATATCAATTATTTCGATACACACGATAGATGCGAAAAGTCGACAACACCACTTTACCACAAGGTCTAAACCAAACCAAAGCGCTTCAATAAAGATCTATCTGCTAACGTACACAAATGTGCCTTCCATCCATCTACATACGTATGTATATACGAGTATATCCAGTAGTTCTAAGCGAATTTCTGCAACATGTGTAGCCCACAGATACCAACGGGGAAAGTTGATGGGGCGGCGAGCAACACTGGACAACATAATAATATTCAATTGCATATATTCGTTTCGTAGCCCTATAGATGAAAACGACAAGGACGAAGGCGAAACACTCGTTGTATCTCGTACTCGTATCTGTATCTCTATGTGCATCACTAGGTTGTAGGCTGACAAGAACCACACCAACTGGTTAAGTTTGTTGTTTTACTCGTTTCTCGATTGGATTTCAGTTCCAAGGGCAATCGAGCAATATTTTTACCCAACTTTTAGTCTGGATTTGCTGAAGGACTTCATCATCAGCATCATCCAAGACGACGACAAAACAACTCTAGCACACTCACACAATCCATGTATCTCCTCATCTGCAATGAAGGAACCAGATTACGGGCTGCAATTTGCGATATAATTAATTGCAATTATGCTCAATTAAATTCTGCTTGCTCTCTTTACTCACACATGCTGCGGCCGGTGTGGCGGGTATGGGCCGCTCCCTACTACTCCTATGTACTCGTATAAGAAGATGCTTATACTCATTACTACTCGTACTCTCAGTTAGCAAATTTGTTTTTCTGATTCGTACTACACCAGTTACACCGTAGATACGAGTACCACACCAACCAACTTTTAGTGCTATCATTTTAATAAAATAATTTAGTCCGCGCTCGTGATGCGAAAATATCTATAAAAGCCATCCTGTGACTCCGTTTTCTCCCCTCAACGGATACAGATAATTGCAAATCAATTATCTTGTTTTGATCGCTAAGCAGATTGTTTTGGTCGTGTGTGTGCGCTGGTGCTCATCGAAAGGATAATTCAATTATCATCGTCAATGATTTAGATTTGCATTCAAAAGGCTTATACAAGAATTACTCCCAAACTCACCTCGAATCCTCACTATGTACGAGCACTCGTATGTCGTATCTATTCTGTAACACATGCTGTGTACGAGTAGTAGAACGGATATAGAATAGTGCACAATTAGGACCCAAAAATTATTATTATAACCGAGGTAAAGCTTTTGTGCAAATTATTTTACTGACTTTAGCCATGCGGTTTGGACGGAGGATTTGTTGCTTCCATTGTACGCATTGTTGGCACGGTTGGGTAGATTCGTCGGTTTGTCGGAACTCCATTCTAAATGGGATTTTAATTAACTGTTTTGACGGATATTAGAGCTAAGCTAGAGATAAATGCTAAACAGTGAAACATGTGGTTATCAATGATTTTCAGCGGTTTAACTGATATAAAGAGAAGAGATACATTCATAGAAATACAGATAGGAATATACTCGTACATAGATAGAGATACAGAGGGGATACCTACTTTGGCACGGGAATTGTAATGAATTTCCTAATTGAATTTCAGTGGCTTAGCTGTGGTAGAAGTTGTGGATTTACTGTACATTTGCAGGTAATTTGAGGATATAAATGCTTTTCCAAAAATTAAAACAGGATTTCACCATGAAAGGATCTTTGTTTTGAAAGGGTCCAATTTTGAATGTCTGTTTGCAGAGTAGTCGTAATTCATTGTCAAAAGCTATACAATGGGCGAGTTTAGTTAGCGCTTTTGTTTCAGAACAGACAGGTTATTTTCGAGGTCGTAATTCTGAATATGGTTCTCGGTAAACGAAGCAAATTGTCAGTGCTTTTAAATTGTAAATGATGGAATTTGGATTGGATTGATTTGTGACTCGAAAAACAAAGTTAAATCAGAGAATGAAAAGCAGAGGGTCAGGTCATATATAACCCATCACAAACGAGTAGAAATCATTTCAATTATTGTTTGTATCTAGTTATTCAAACAGTAATCATTTCTGCGGGCATCATTATGGATAGGACGAACTAATGTAAGTCTATACGTACGTCGTACTTTGAGTCTTTTGGATTTGAATCGATGAAATGATATTATTTAAAATTTTCGACATATTTAGGGAGTTTCAGACTTAAGAATGTTGAAATAAGAATACTAAAAGACAAAGTGCTTTAAAGAGCTGTGGTTATGGTCGTGGGCATTGCATACTTGAAAATATAAAGGGTCCTTCATTAAGCTCTTCCTATCTTTAAATTTGAATAAAACAAATTTATTATTCGTTTGAAAAGCTCATGATGCCATTATGTATGGAATATAACATCGTTCAAATGTCCGCCGCGGCTTCTCTGGGTGGCGCGCATGCGAAATGTCCAATTTTCCATGACTCTGGTGCATAAATCAGGCTGAATTTAACCAATGGCATGGGTTATGTTGGCTTTAAGGGCCGCTGTGTGTAATAAGACCTGCGACCTGCATAGATCTGCGACTTCAGAAAACCCCACAAGAAAAAGTCTTACCTTGTCAAATCGCACGATCTCGGTGGCCAGTTAACATCGCCTCCGCGTGAGATGACCATGCCCTAGAATCGCTCGTGCAGAATTTCCATTGTGGCGTAAGCTGTGTGGTACGTAGCGCCGTCCTATTCAAACCACAAGTCGTTGGTGTCCATACCATCCAATTCAGGCCAAAAGAAGTCGGTAATCATCGACCTATAGCGCTCACCGTTGACGGTGATGGACTCGCCAACATCATTCTCAAAGAAATATGGACCGATGACGACGCCAGCCCAAAATCCACACCAAACTGTGACTTTTTCGGGATGCATTGGACGTTCTTGGATCTAATGTGGATTGGTATCGTCGCAAGTTCGACAATTTTGTTTGTTGACGTACACATTCATCCAGAAATTGGCCTCATCGCTGGATGATTTTTCGATGAAAATTAGGGTTAGTTTCCAACTGGTCCACATATCGTTGTTTATGGTCGTTTACCTTCAGCTCCTGGGTCAATTGAATTTTGCACAGGCCCAAGTCTCGACGCAAAATTCGCCAAGTTGTGATCTGCGAAAGGCCGAGTTCTGGTGACTGTGGCGAAATCGACTGCCTCGGATTCTCCTGCACACTCTCACGGACAGCGGCGATGTTTTCGGCAGATCTTGCGTTTCGTCGACGTACGAGTGTTGGTTTATCACCGAACCAGTGGCCTCAAATTTATCCACCACACTGCTAATAGTCCTCGAGGTAGGACGATTATGGCTAACGTAAAATGGCCGAGGCGCGAGGAACGTTGCCCGAACAGAACACCCATTTTGATAAAACAATTTTATCATATTTGGCAAAATAGACTCAATAAATGACAGCCAATTTGACAGACGTAGTTGCAACAATATGGCCGCTATCAACTGTCAAAGTTTGGAAGTCCCTATGGGAAGACCCTGTATTTCAATTCAATTCCGTTCAAAGTCCTGGATAATTTTTTATATTTTTGATTTCCTCGCAGCCTGACGATGTATTTATTGTGAGTTTTCAAAAATGGTTATTATATTGTACAAAGACCAGCAATTCGGAGAAGCGAAGCGTGAGGCTTTCGTCTACCCAGTTTTCGCTATCGACGAGTAGAATGGTATGCTTAAAAGGCTAGTTGTTGGAGAGAAACACGGTTTAGATAAGGCTTTATACCTTTATACGTTTTATTTCAGAGGTTTGGTAGCGCTCTACTATGGAGCATGGTAATTTTTATAATTTTTATACCAATACATGCTTGTAGTTCGATTTACTGAATTATCATTTGAGAAAGACTTTGTTTGTCACTTGCTTACCAGATCCAGTAATTCCTTTGTATTTCTGGCCCCAATTTTTTTATCAAAACTTCATAACCTAAACATAGTTATAGATCTATACTAAACCCTTTTATTTAAGTGATAAATAACTAAAGGCAAGTTGGATGAGAGACAATATTACAGAGGCCAGGAAAGGAAAGGTACCCGTAGCTAATTATCAAATATATTGATAAAAAAGGCCACAAAAGCACAAATTAGAACGAACTAACATCTCTTAAGTGGTTAGGCTCTAGGATTTTCAAAAAATCGATTTTTTTATTGCTTTCAATGGTCCCTTAGGACCTCAAAACGATACCCCAAAAGATTATGCGGTCATAAATATCTCGAAGTACAATACTTGTTTTTCAAAGGTAGGTCAGCAAGCTTAACTTCAAATTTTAAACGCGTTTATCTCAAAACTGCATTTTTCAACTTTGCCCCACCAATAACTTGAACAATTTTCAACCAATTCACTTCACTTCCAAACTAGATCTTTAAAAATATATTGTCTATAGTAAATAAGTACGTAGGATTTCTTGTTTTATATGGCCTATGCCATTTGTTATTAACAATTTTCTTACAATTTTCCTGCGAATATTGCAAGTTTGACTTTAGAAGTGCGCAATTCGGCCAAAAATCAATATATCAAGAAATGGAAAGCTTCAGACGCCATCTGCTGCCATCGACTAAGGGCGCCTCACAATTCCCAAGACAAAGGGGCTATACGAGGGCGGATCAATAAGTCAGTGACTTTTGGATTAAAACACAGATTTTTTGATAAAAAAATAATTTTATTTTTCAACGTAGTCTCCCTTGAGCTCTATACACTTTGTCCAACGCTTCTCCAATTTTTTTATCCCTTCCAAAAAAAAATGATTTGTCGAGGTCCTCAAAATAGGCCTTTGTTTGCGAGATGACTTCATCATTGGAGTCAAATCTTTTTCCACCAAGCCATTTCTTCAGGTTTGGGAACAAGAAGTAGTCGCTCGGAGCCAAATCTGGAGAATAGGGTGGATGAGGGAGCAATTCATAGCCCAATTCATGGATTTTTGCCATGGCAACTGCACATGTGTGCACCCTTGCATTGTCTTGGTGGAAAAGAACTTTTTTCTTGGCCAAATGAGGTCGTTTTTTTTTCAAATCGTCATTGAATCGGTCCAATAAGTTGGCATAATATTCCCCATTGATTAATCTTCCCTTTTGAAGGTAGTCAATGTGGATTATCCCGCGTGCATCCCAAAAAACAGTCGCCATAACTTTATTGGCTGACAAACCCACCTTGGCCTTCTTTGGCGCCGATTCACCCTTAGAAACCCACTGTTTTGACTGTTGTTTGTTCTCTGGTGTGTTGTGATGGATCCATGTTTCGTCCACGGTTACAAAACGGCGCAAAAACTCCTCCATATTGCGATTAAACAATGCCAAACCTTCCTGTGAAGTTGTTACACGATTGCGTTTGTGGTCGACTGTGAGCAAAAGCGGCACCCATCTTGCGGAAAGCTTTCTCATGCCCAAGTGATCATTCAAAATTGAAACCACTGAGCCATGCGAGATCCCTACGGCTTCCACAATCTCTCGCACTTTCAATCTTCGGTCGGCCAACACCATATCGTGAATTTTTTCGATTGTTTCGGGTGTAGAGACCTCAACTGGGTCCAGGAGGTTCGGCATCTTCAGTGCTTGTACGGCCACAACGAAATTCAGTAAACCACTTTTTTACCATTGAAATCGATGGTGCAGAGTCCCCATAGTATTTATCAAGCTTAGCCTTGGTCTCGGTAATGGTTTTTGTTCGCAAGAAATAATGCTTAATAAGCACACGAAATTCATTTTTCCATTTTCTCCTCAAATTAGTGAGTAGTCTGATAAAAATAGCTGTCAAACACAAACTAACTGACGCAGCAAGTTTAAATTATGACAGGAGTCAACTGACAGATGCCTGTTGACAGGAGCAGTGTTGCTGTTTCAGTAAAGAGGTCAGAAATTCACGGACTTATTGACCAGCCCTCGTATATGTCAGATTGTTAGAGAAAGCGAGATAAGTGAGATACATACAAGGTGGCGCAAAATTAATCGTCCAATTTCGTTTTTGAATTAAATATGTACTTGTTTACTAAATGAAAAAAAATGATTTTGAGTGATGGATATCTTTATTCAGATCTTTACAATGTTTCTGTTAAGTGGAAAAGATGATATCTGCCGCCAGTGTTGATACACATTTATGCCCGTTTTATCACATTTTCCAAGACTTTCCAACGAAAGAAATCTGGGATGGTTAAATCGGGCGATCTTGCTGACCATACCAAACCGTCAAAACGGGAGATTACGAGATCAGGAAACGCTTCTTTCACAATATCCATTGTGGCTCGTGCTATGTGTGCGGTTGCACCATCTTGTTGAAACCACATGTTCACCAAGCCTCGCTCATCCAATTCCGGCAGTAAGAAGTCATTTATCATGGCCCTGTATCGGCCCAATGACTCCTCCCGCGTAAACGTCGCACCACACAGTGGCTTTGAGTGGATGTAATAGCTCTTCGTCCATCACACGCGGATTGTCAGTGCCCCAAAAACGTAGATTTTGCTTATTGACGTAACCGCTTAAGTGGAAATGCGCCTCGCTGCTCATGATGATTTTCGACACAAAATCGTCCTCTTTGTTGTTGAAATTGAGGATGGCTTTACAGTAATTCACACGCGACTGACGGTCAGGAGGCATTAACTGATGCACTGTTTGCACTTTGTACGGGAACATGTGTAGGTCTTTCACTAAAATTCGCTGTAGGGTCCCGTCTGGTGATGCCCAATTGCGTGGCCCGTCGTCTAGTTGATGTTTCTTCGTTCTCAGCAATATTGGCAGTCCGGTGGCCGTCACGCGCAGTCATGCTCTTGCTCAGTATAGGGCTCCATTGCTTGTCTATTTGTATACTGCAGCTGTCTAGCGCATAAATGTCAAATATGATTGACGTACAACGCCATTTGCAAAAATTATACCATCTTTCGATAGGGTGATTAATTTTGCGCCACCTAGTATAATTGAAGCCAGAACCAGAAGAGCATTATTCTCGTGCCAGGTCTAAGACTGAAATTGACGGCAATATAATATTGAATATTGATAGCTAAATTTCAAAGCAGGCTTAAAAAGACCATCATCTTCCACAGGCGGAAACCACGAAAAAGGACAAAAAATACAGGTCCCCCATCCCAGTTATGCAATAAATAAATGTTGGCCGGCGGTATTGTGTTTCAATGCCAAATTGCCCATTAGAGAAACTTTGTTCCAGCGTAAGACCAGCAACAGAGAAAGAAAATATCTTATGACAGGTAACGAATACCTTACCAAATTGACACACTGTCACTCGATAAGAAGATAATAAATAAACTTCATCCTGGGCGTGTGAAAACAAGCAAAGCAGGTACCGAAATGGTGCCTGTATCACAGCCACAAACCGCTAGCTTTAAGAATCACTTAGTAGATGGAAAACTCAGGATTCTTGTTGTAAGAAGCCCTGTTACAGTAAGCAGCTCAGCTCATGAGAACATAAAGGATCACAGAAAGTGAAAAAGTCACAGATTGAGGTTCATATTGCAGCAATAAGATGATAAGTAAATGCTACAATAAGGTAGAAGATCAAAAAGATGTACAGAGTCAATAAGGAAAAGTCAGCAAAAGGGTTAGATGTCAGATTGATGTTTTCGGATGAAAAGCACCACAACAGATTGAAAAAGACTTCGAAATAGGACTAAACCATTCAACTGACAATGTTCCGTGGCTCGAGCTCATATGAAAAAATTTATTGATCTCACGACAGTCAGGGTGTTGAGCAACCCCTTGTCTCTTCACTCAATCTGTGTTTCGTCTTGTATTTGATGCAGAGAGAGGGACCTATGGTTTTCGTCGATTCAAAACGGGCAACGAATAAGGGATTTCTCATGGATAGAGCTTTTAGTTTTCGAAGATTTGCATTGAATGCCGAAAGGACCGTGACGTCAGTAAAAATACTTTTTCTGTTTTTCTCTATATGACATAGGAATTGAGCTCACATCTTCCAGCGTACTTATCGAAGAGGTAAAGAATCACAAAATACTCACCGAACCGCCTAGCATTTCAGAGTTATAAATCGCGCAATAACCAAGCGCAAGGTATTCCCTGCTAAGCTTTTCCAAGTTTCGATAAATACATCGTCTGATGTCCTGTAAATATTGATACACAAAATCCGGAAATGGGATGATCATCATTCATGCATTCAAAGATACAAGGGAAGTTGGTACTACCATCTGCACAATATGGCCGGTTAAGTTTCGAGCATAATCTAAAAATCTTTAAGTAGAATAATAAGTAGATTTCACACACATCACACACCATCATACCGATGATGGTTATCCAAAATCGGCAGTTGTTTCCTGTTTTCGAAAAACTAAAAAATCAGTGCTTAGAATCAGGTTGTGGAAACTTGAACATGTCATTTATCAGAAGATTGCAATGAAACTTCTATCATTTACAACCTTTTCATCGCACTCGTTAAAATGCAATCTTTGATAATTGCTGCTGTCCCAAGTATTAGCAACAACGATATCCTTACACCCAAACTGATAAACACACATATCCGTACTTGTCCAAGTCTATTGCTTCATCATCACTTTATCCTGTTCATCTGTTCACAGCTTTTAAATAGTAATAAAATCCCACATCCATTTTGACACTCGTAAAACTTTTACGGACCCACCACATCCTCAAGGTTAGAAAGAAAAATTCCTCCCAGTGCACAAAAACGGATATCCCATTTCACAAATCAAAATTGATACTAACCGGGAAACACAAAATTTGTAACTACCTACCGTCCTACCTACACCCAAAAGATCCAGAAAGCCATATACTCGTAGCTTCACTGTGATTTTGTACATTTCTACTTGCATGGATCTTAAAATAGCAAACGTAAGCATAAAGCCATAAAATCATCATCATGGTCCGCTCCTCAAAATATGTTTATGCAAAGTCAGCACAAGCAGCCAGGATAACACCCAATCTGTACGGGCCGAACCAAAGCGTACCCAAGAAGGCAGATGGACAGGCAACGACTCTGAGATACAAATAAGGAGTAGGAAGAGTAAATGTGAACTCGTAACCAAAACGAAACGAACAAGACAGCATACATTGCCTCCAATCATCATTAGCAGAGAATGGGATTACGACTATGAATAACCAGATCTGGCAGCACCCAGCAGCTCTAGAATTTGCCTGCCGTCTGCCGCTTGCCGCCTGCCATCACACCGCCTGGCGGATGTGCCTGGTAGTGCTAGTCTCTGTGCGCCATGGAACACACGTATCAAACGTTGAAGTTTATGCAAAGAAATTGAGTTGCCCAGGACATAAATTAAACTGAGGTGACTCCCTCTTTCCTTTAACCTGGCAATTGTGAGTTGGTAGTGACGATTGTGAGTGTTGTGTTCCAAGTTACGAGTAGTTGCGCCTTTTGTAAGAAGCGTTTTTTGAAGTGGACAACTACGGGTACATATGAATACGAGTAACAACGGCGATTTGGATCAACATGGTTTGTGTGACTGTATTAAGGTTTTCCCTGTGCCATAAAAATCAGGATAAGCCTAGACGAGTTGGGAGTTGAAAGAAAGAAAACCCTGTTCAGTTGGCCATTTGACGTGTTTGTGCTCCTTCTGTGGGTGGACCGGAACACATTGGGTACAAGTTGCAGTTCAGACTTCTTGACTCCTTTAAACTAGATTAGAGTCGAATGACATGGTTTGACGATGTGGTTCTCCTCCGTTCTGTCTGTTTGATTGTCTGAAATGTCAAAAATGTCTGAGTGTACTCAGCCGCCAAATACATTTATATTGGACGAGTTAAATGTTAATGAATGGATTGCAAATTAGTGCACATTGCACAGTCACTTTTGTGATGTCCAGCCTCGGACGTGTGTCTTGTGGAATACATGGCGATGGAAGTACAGAGTCTTGCTGATTAATTCAAGAGGCTATGTATGGTTGATGTGGAATGGAAAGTGGAGTATTGTATTTGGTTCGATTGCAGAGACGTATTTGTTAAAGTCGTTGAAATTTTTTTTGGAAGAAGTAGTATTTGCTCTGCAGACTGTGGTTTTTAGTTGTTTAAATTTTAGAGAGTTTTCATAAAGAGCCTTTGATAGGAAGAAAATAGATTTATATCCAACTTGGCATTCAATATAAAAATTTTTGAACTTAGTAATATAGGACTCAACAGATACCCCTGAGGTTCATCGCTTAAATTAAGAATAAGCTCTTGTACATGAGCATTAGGATCGGCTGTATTCAGAATCTGTTCCCAGCTATAATAATGAATGTGGTGTATGCTTGGTACGCACATTGGGATCTGTGAATGTGGTCTATAGTGGTACTCCGACTGAAACATATACAGGATAGAAGAATAGTGTAATATACAGATTAAGTTTCGAAAAAGAGCTCAGGCATAGTCGGGACCCTCCAAGTATCACTAACCGATAAGCTAGATGCGGAAGGTGTGTGACATTTCTACACCTTTTGCAAGGAGTTTAAGCGTACAAATATAAAGTTTATGCTGAAGGATGAGATGATCGATGAGGTCATAATCGTCTGCCATCATTTTAAGCGCCAGGGGTGAAAATGGGACGGTTGAGACAGATTCAGCTAAATCGTAAGAACTTAAGTCAATGAAAAAATAAAGGCAGGATACTTCATCGGCATAGATGCCCATGTGCATGCAAGAAACATATACTATAGGAGAAAAATTGCCACCTTGACAATTCTAGAGATAACAGATGAACTTGCTATGCAATGCTCACGGGAGGGATTCAAATTCAGCGTCTTACATCTGCGTTGGGACAGCCTGCGCCGACAGTTTGAACTTACAAATGGGTTTGTTGAGAGTACAAGATACTTCAGATGCATGCGTATCTAAAAAGACATCGTCATGCTTGATGTCGCTTGACACACTCGCTATTTGTTCCAATTTTAATATAATTTTGCTTAGCATCTTAATGTACTAGACCACATCTTGCGATGCCGTCTGTGAAGTTGATAACGATAAAGAAATACCTTTGCAGGTGTCGACATTTCTATAGACTTCAAGGTCACAAATAGAAGTGAAATCTCTTACCAGCTTGCTGGACAAGGTGTAAACATAGAGTAAAGGAGTTACTGAAACAAAAGCAACAGCAAAAAGCCAAACTTGACTGGAAATTTTTACCCAATTATGGCGAAGCATCATTAGTCAACTTATACGAGGATTGTCGGAAAAGTTTCCGACATTTTTTCTCAAAATTTTTTTTAATTTTTCTACAAAATCTTCTTATAACTCTATACACTTCTCCCAGCGATGTTCCCATCTCTCTAACCCGTCCAAATAGTACTTGGCATTTTTCTCTGCAAAATAATTATTCATGAAGGTAATTGCCTCCTCATTTGACGAAAATCTTTGTCCTCCGATGAGGAAACAAAAAGAAGTCGCTTGGGGCTAGATCTGGTGAATAAGGCGGATGGTCAAGCAGTTCAAACCGTAATTCATGGTTTTTCGCCATGGCAACCGCTGAGGTGTGAGACGGCACGTTGTCTTGGTGAAACAGGATTTTCTTTCTCTGCAAATGTGGCCGTTTTTCCGCAATTTCTGCCTTCAGCTTGGCAAGTAATTATGCGTAGTATGCTCCTGTAATGGGTTTTCCTTTTTGAAGATAATCGATTACTATCAAAAAAAAACAGTCTCCATCACTTTCCCAGCCGAAAAAACAGTTTTTGCTTTCTTTGGAGCCGGTTCGCCCTTTGCAGTCCACTGTTTTGACTGAATTTTTGTTTCGGGCGTATAATGGTGTATCCAAGTTTCATCTACAGTGATTAATCGGCGCACAAAACTCGGATTTATTGCACCTAAACTGCGCCAACAGAGCGTTGGAAATGTTCACCCAACGCCCGGACAGCTTTCTCATGCCTAAATCTTGATTTAATATGTAACAAACACGTTCTTTGGACATTTTCATAACCTCTGCTATCTCTCTCACTTTAATTCGGCGGTCGTCTAACACCATTTGGTGAACTTTAGAAATGTTATCGTCAGTGGTTGCAGTTTTGGGACGTCCCGAACGTTCATCATCTCCCAGCTCCCCAAAACTTCACTGTGGTAAATGATGGTGCAGAGTCCCCATACACAGAGTCCAACTCATTTTTGATTTGCGTAGGCGTGTTGCCTTTCAAAAACAAGAATTTCATAACAGCTCGATACTCAATTTTTTCCATTTTCACAAAAAACACTCACAGCGACTCACTCAAACGACTGTCAACTAAGAACTGCGCGTCCAAAATGACTGAAACTTCGGTAAGTAACTGTCAAAAGATGCACAACTAGCATTCACTAGCTTTTATTGACGAGTGCCGCTATCTTTACTTTTCAGACAACCCTCGTATAGCTTCCAATGTCGGTTTCTTAATAGTGAAAATAAGGTGTTTTAAATCAAATGTTAGAAAAATTAAAGGCTCCCATGGGATCAGCAACAAGCAACAATTTATTTAAGAAAACTTTTTAATCCAAGTAATATTGGTCCCAGTGTACAACCAAGTGGCACGCCACTTAAAAAAAAAACTTTTCCACACAAATTCATTTATGAAGTTTATCACTGATGAGGGTTGAGTATTGTCCATCTATCTACTAAATACGAATGAAAAGGAACAACATCCTCAATCATATGCCGACACTCAGTCCAGTGTAAACAGAGGGTTAGATAACCCTTTCAATGTACAATACACAACGATGTTTTAGTCCTAATTGGAGGATAAACAGCGACATCTGGAAATATGACTCTTTTTCATTTTATTACAAATTGTCTCAAAAACTTTTGTAAACTCTTAATAAAAAGATTTCATCTGCCTAATTAAAAACAATTCTAACTGTCCCCTCAAAAATAAGTAATTACTCTGTCACCCCGTGCGTCGTTTCGTCATTTCGTCGTCTTTTTTATTTATTTTATTATTTGTTTGTTTTCAACGTCTCACGTATCTATGTTTGTTTGTTCTACTTTTCTTCAATTTCCTTTCCTTTCCGGGGATGGCTCATCAAATACGACCCGAAAAGGATAATCCCACAAAAAAGACATCCTTCTATCCAAATGCAAAACCGCCTTCGTTTAATCCATTTCAATTCATCTACATCCACCATTCAGAACCACTGCTGCTGCTGCTATTGCTGTTGCTGCTGCTGCCGCCGCCGTATGTTTTAACAAGAAAGTCCTTTTTCTCGCAGTTTCTGTCAGAATGTTTGCACACCAGCAACAACAAGCATTTTGAGCACCCCCTACTCTCTAAATGCCACCAGCCATTGCAACGCTATAGCATCCAAAGTTGAATGCTCTCTCGTCCTTCGCAATAGTATTCAGTCTCGAACTCGAACTCCTACTTGTACTCGTATTCGTATCTCTACTCATGCTGCTAGTCGAAGTCGTATCATATCGTATCGTATCGTATATCTAGCGACGTCAATGAAGAACCTAAGGATAACCTCTGCAAGCTCCTACATAGCTTTCTAAAGAAACTTATAAGCACAAGGCAAATGGGTGGATAAGAAAATTCTTTAAATGACTGGAAATAGTTCCATGCCACGATGGAAGAGGGACAGAGCCGCAGGAATTGCAGAGCAGAGGTGCAGGACCATCATACTGCCATTGCACTATGTTTTAGTACGAGTACGTGTGTGCTCAGTAAACCATCCTCGGAGTCATGTCCTTTTCACAGGATAGTTCAATTTAGCTTGAACGCGATTTCAATTTAAGATAGTTTCTTCAAGTCGTTACGAAAGTTGTTTGTCTTTGGGGTTAGAGTCCTGGTGGGTACGTACATTTGGTACACATTTTCCCTCCGCTTCTCTACTATCATTCTACTGAGAAGTTTGTACGTAGTCGTATATGTTACCAAGGGACTTGTAGTATCTAGCACAGAAAGACAAGTGAAGAAGGGCACAATACAAATAGAAAAAAAAAAGATGAGAAAAGGGAAACCAAGAAAAACGTTTTGTACTCGGGGAAACTTTGCACGCTATCCTGCTGCGTTTTCCATCGAAATGGTCAATTTACTTACGAGGAAAATTATGCGGAGCGACATGGTTGAACGGTCTTTTGTCCTTGGTGAAGGATGTGGAAAAGATTTATGTATCTACTACAACTACAAGTAGTCGTAGCTTTTAAACTGAAAGTTTATTTCGGGTAAATTGAATCTAATTTTGCTAAAGTAAAAGTCAAAGGGGGTTAGATGTGGGATACTATGTTACAAATATAGATGTAGCAGCAGGTGACAGCGGTTCAGGGACTATGCTTCTTGAAAAAGAAAAGTGTCCTTCTGGATAAATAAGTAGGTATAGATAGTGATTTCAGAAGGGGAAGAAAACCCATTGATTGGGGTCAATGAATTATGATAAGGCACGATTGGTAATTAAAACAAAGAAGATACGACCAGACTTGTGGTGTAAACTCAACTTAAGGTTAAAGCAGAAGATAAATTGTATATATATAGGTATAATCTAAACTCGTAAGTTGATTGGTTTTGAAGTGTTTTGCCTTGCGCTTTATTTCAAGACCCAATGTGAGAATTTGGTTATCCTTACAGGTTCTTGGTTCTCATACTGTCGAACTGCGAAGGCATCCGAGGAAAAATCCATTAAAGAACTAACGATCAAATAATGGCTAAAATATGCTGAAAACGACTTGTAGTTCTACAAGTAATGATAGCAACTTTGTTGGTCCTACTGAAACTGGGTATGCTTCTGACCTGTCAGAGTAGAGTTTTTGTAAACGTAGAACTATTCGACCTGTCACCGTGAGGGTACATAGGTATGGGACAAATTGTTGAGGGCTTAAACGATGATAATAAAACAGGCACTTAGGTGAGAGACAGAAAGACATTACTATAAGTTTTAGGATGTAAGATTCTTACCAGATAGCTGTGACATAAAAAAAAACTTTCGTCGGAAGATTTAAAATGCATACCTAGTACACGGTGACACTCCCAAACGTTTAAAGGCTGCTTCGTCATTACATTAAACGTATGTATTCGTATGTTTGTGATATGGGACTTTATAGCAGAATGGCTGTGGGCGAAAATGACCACTTTGTAAGTCGTACTTTCTGTTACTCTCAGAAAACATTGATTATATGTTGAGCAGGCTTTACAGAGGTTACATTATAGACAACTTTCCAACTTTTGCCACTTGCATAAAGACTACGGTCGGGACCCTTGATTGGCTTTTTTAAATAAAGTAATAAAATAGTCTACTATCGTCTGATGGCCGTTGTTTCCAAAATATAAAATGTATAAGTCTAAAATTTCAAGAGCATGGCCGGCGAGCAAAATTATACTAGCCTACGCTGTCATAGAGCTCACAACCCTATACGGAAGAGATTGAAATATGCGACGACCAACTAATAACCTCGGATGAAAATGGACTCATTGTTGACGACCCTAGCAAGCGTTTAAAGGACAACGGCCTTCGGCACTGCATGTAGAATGTTCGGACACTTAACAGGCCGCATGCAGTCGAACAATTATCAAAGGCCCTTGACTGCTATCTTGCATTTATTACCGCCATCCGGGAAGAGCGATGCGATGGACCATAATGTGATATATACGAGTACTATGGTGATTGCTATAGGGAAAAGAAACAGCGCTTATTCAGATGCTGATTTGCCGCAAGCAGTAGACTAAGGCAAGAAATTGTGAGCTTCTCACACGTGAGATTAGGGTCTTATGACAAACCGCATCAAGGCTAAATTCGCTAATTTAACAATAATATGCGTCTATGCCCCTACGGAAGACGAGGCCAACGACACCAAAGAAAATTTCTACGAGCTCCTCGACAAAACATGCAATGTCCGAAGAAAAAGAGGACATCTTTGGCAGGGCAGTTGGTAAGCATAGCCTACACGACACCACTTCTGGCTACGGACTTACGAGTAGGCTTGTTGACTTTGCGGCCAGACGAAATATTACTATAGTAAAAACACGGTTTCCTCATTTCAATGTACACAAGGGGACATGGCGGTCTCCGGAACATCAAGCGCTAAATCTAATTGTTTATTTTGCGATAGACGTAAAGTATGCCTCCAGTATTCCGAACGTCCGAACATTCCGGGCAGCCAACATTGACTCGGATCACCACATTTTTGCAGCCAAGGTGCGAATGCGGATTTCCCAAGCGACAAAACAAAGACAACAACGTGGAAAGCCTGAGTCTTCGAAGAAAGTGTATCCAAAAATCGCTGAACCAGCATCAGGAACCGAAGACCAGTGGCAACGATGCCAACGTGCCATAAGAGACGACACAATTGATGTGCTGGGTTTCACAAGACTATCACTACCGAATCCCTGGGTTGATCAAGAATGCCGGCAAGCAAATGCAGCTACACAAGAAGCGCACACAAAGCGGCGCTTCTATGAAGGACGAGAGCTGCTCGTGATCTCTACGAGTAGAAGAAACGGGAAGAACATCAACTTCTCAAGAAGAAAAAAAAGGAGCAAGATAAGCACGCGATCGAAGATTGAGAAGATTGAGAGTTTGTACTCCAAGAATAACGTACGGAAAATTTACCAATAGACAAAGAGAACATGTCAAGGCAAGAAGACGCGTACAGTAGCCTGCAGAGATGAAGTAGGAAACCTCGCAGTAGAGTCACTGTCGGTGCGGAGAATATGGAAAAACTTTTACTGCAGACTGTAAAACGGAGAAGAAAGCTAAGATCTCGCCGTCAACTTGGACGATGATAGCCAAGACTTTCGTCCACCTGACCCGAACGAAGCAATATCTAAGATACATAGAATCCACCAAATCAACTGGAATTGACGGCTCATCGGCCGAATTGGTCAAAACTGCTGGCAATGATTTCGTGGAAAGCATGCACAAATTCATTTATCAGATATGAGCGTTTTCCTGATTAATGGAATTTCGGCACCGAATGCCCGATGCACAAAAAAGGAGACACCCAGAACTGCGCCAACTATAGAAGAATAAGTCTCCTCAACATCGGAACCAAGATCTTATCTAGCTTACTGTGTGAACGCCTGAAACTCTTCGTCAACAACCTGATTTGCCCCTATCAATGCGTTTTCAGGCCAGGGAAGACCACAATTGACCAAATCTTCACACTCCGGCAGATCCTGGAAAAAACTTAAGAAGTCCAAATCGATACCCATCATCTTTTCATCGATGACAGCATTTATAGAGACGAGTTATATAGAGCCATGTCTAGTTTTGACATACCTGGTAAGTTCGTCCGTCTATACAGAATGGCAGACTGCTGTTTCGTCAAGTTCGGTAACGACTTAACCGAGATCTTTGATTTCGAAAAAGGTTTTAGACAAAGCGACGCGCTGTCATGTGACTTCTTTAACATGCTACTTGAAAGAATTGCGCAGAACTCACAAGAAGATCGGAGGCGCAAAAGTCTCAACTACTAGCGTACGCCGATGATATCGACATAATTGGGAAAAACGAAAGCTGCCAAAATGGGTTTAGGGTTTAGTGTATGCTGCCATCAAGAACGGACACACAATATGGACAAATTAGACAGAACGTCACAATCGACAGCTATAATTTCGAGGTAGTATTTATCTGAGTGTATCTAACAACTGATGGATAGAGGGTTGTGAGTGAAAATTTTGTTGGTACATTGTTTCATATTGTTGTAAGGGCATAACATCTACAGCAAATTGATTCGGTAAACCAACGTCAGAATTTTCGCTTCGCAGACTTGCTTATTGTTTGTTGCTTATTGTTATTGTTTGCGTTGGTGAATCGGGTATTCAGGATAGACATAACCAATATACTCGGGCTAAAAAGTAATCACTTTTCTGCGTACGTCCACGTCTATAAGTACAGATTAGCTGTTTTGGCACTTAGTGAAACACAGGTAGATCCCTCCCCACACCTCTCAGATAACTCTGATCTGAAGCTACCTGGCTAAGAACTGGTGCCAACTGTGGCCCGCCAATTTACGTGCGTAGTGACTTAGCTTACCAAACTCCACCACAATGTAATCCCTGTTCCAATCCGAAATTCAACTTCATGTGGTTAAAATTCCATATCCGTAAGCAAATTATCTACTATTGCCTTATTTACAGAAGCCCCAAATTCGACCTTTCACGAGTTTGATGCGCTGTCTGACTCCATTCAAAGAATTGTATCCCTGTATCCTCATACTGATATTGTTTTTACGGGCGATTTCAATATACACAATTCTGGGTGGCTTCGACATTCTGGACAGACAACACCCGAAGGACGGTGTGTTGAGATCTTTGCTGCGGAAAATAACTTGTCCATTTTGTAAATGAGGCCACATGAATACCAGACGTTGATAGTCATACCACCAACACCCTGGACTTGTTTTTAAGTTATCATCCTGAAAAGTGCTCCGTTGATGTGCTCTCGCCTCTAGGCCTATTGTGTCATATCAGCTAATTTCTCGTACAGCCACTACACAGTTTGAGAAAATATTCATAAAAGAATATGAATTGAGAAAGCCAATTGGAGCGAACTTAACAACTTCTTTAGGAACTTTAACAGGTCGTTGTGTTTCCTCGATAACGACGTGGATGCCGCTGCTGATATGATTACAGAAACGATTCTCTTTCGAATGAGATGCTTTATCCCTCATCGGATGAAGAGTATCAAACCAAAAGAAAAGGAAGGTACGACTCGACTGTAAAGAGGCTGTCAGGATTAGAGAAACGTTTTTTCGGTCCCCCAAGACCAACCCCACAGAGGAAAACCGAAACAAAGTTCAAAGGAGCCAGAAATGACTGCAACGTCTTTCTCAGGAGTGTGAAATTCCAATACGACCAAAGACTGAAGCAAAAAATATTGCAATGTCCCAAATACAGTAAAAGTTTTTGGTCGTTCTGTCTCATCCTCTATCCCAACGCTCATTTACAATAACATTTCAGCTGTCAGCTCTTTGGACAAGGTCAGTCTGCTTGCTGCACACTTTGCGGCTAGCTCAACACACCCAGATTGTGCTTTGTCCCCGTAGTAGCAAGAGTACTTAAAGATCTTAATATACACAAATCCGCTGGTCCAGAAATATCTCGAAACACGGAAACTTCTCAATGACCGGCAGTACGGTTTTCGTAGAAACAGGTCCACTGGTGATCTGATGGCATGTCTCACCGAGAAGTGGAACCAAAGCGTACATCAACCTGGCGAAAGCAAGATAGTTGCCCTTGACATTTCTAAGGCATTTGACAGAGTTTGGTATCAAGCCCCTTGGTCGAAAATGCGTGCTTTTGGGATCGAGGACTCTCTTCTTCAATGGATTAGAAATTACCATTCAAGATGTCTTGGATGGTTTCAAGTCTGATACTCACAAAATATATAGATGGTGGTGTGCCCCAGGACTCCGTTCTGTCTCTGACACTCTTTTTAATTTTCACCATCGATCATTTGTCTGCTACTTCTAATCCAATATATTCCTTTGCTGATGACAGTACTCTCTGCTTTTCATATTCGTTCCCGGAATCACGTCCCTGCTCTACGGCTGTAGAACTAGAACGGGAGCGTATGTTAAGCTCATTAAATTCCTATACGAAATATCTAGGTTTTCTCAAGCGATGTAAGAAATATTTTACCCCTTCTGATCGGGCTCTATAGATTAGGCATTCATCGGTCCAAAATTGGAGTAATATCTGGTCAGGTGCTCCTAAAACATCTCTGCACCTGCTAGATAGGATTCAAAACCGTGCGGTAAAACTTAGAGGTGATATTAATATCAGTCAACCAAGTGACACCTTCGAACACCGAACTAATGTCTCCTGTCTCACTTTGTTTTAACGCTATTTCCACCACCAGTGCTCCATTGAAATCGTCAGTAGCATTCCGCCCATTCAAACTTTCAACCGTAACACTCGTCTCCCTACGAATGCTCATCAGTATACCCTCAAGCCCATTTTCGGACGTACTCTAAAATATCGTGATTCTTTCCTAAGCCGTACAATTCGGAATGCCCTGCCGATCTCTGTATTTCCTGGTCGTTATTACTTACAAACATTTAAAAACAATGTACATCGGTACCTCTCTTTTCTTCCTCCCTAAATTTCCTTCGCCCGCGCTGCGTGCAAACATTTTGAGCGCTAAGAGTAAAAAAAAAGAAGTAAGGAACTTTGTCTACCTTGGCTCAGCTATAAATTCTGACAACGACACCCCAAGAACTATACAAAAAATCTCCCTTACCAATCTCTGTTTCTTTGGACTAAGAAAGCAATTGAGTAGTAAGGCCATTTCCCGGAAACTAAGGACACTCTGTATAAGACCTTGATCATCCTAGTCGTACTACATGGCGCAGAAGCATATACCGTATCGAAAGCGGATGAAGATATCCTCAGAGAGAAAAATCTTTCGAAAAATATTCACTGCCGTTTGCGGTGACGGACTTTAGAGGAGAAGATTCAACGCCGAACTATACGTGTTGTACAGCGACATCGACCCAGAAAACCGCTCATCAATCGCCTGAAATGGCTAGGACATGTAGAGCAAATGGATACCCATGCTCCGGCCCGCAGTGTCTTCGAATCTCACCCGGAGGCATAACGCAATAGAGAAAGACCTCACCTAAAGTGGCGCGTACAAGTAGAAGGGGACATCAACGGGCTTGAAGTGCGCAATTGGGGGCAGTTAGGTAAGGACCAGGCTAACTGGAGAGGCTAGTTAGTTGAGGCCCATGTTCACCCCGAACTGTAGCGCCACCTAAGTAAGTAAGTACGTAAGGCTCTGCTTATAAGTTTCATTATACTTAAAGCTGGCAGACGTATGGGAAGTACTCAAGTCTAAGCAACTGTTTGAACTGAGTGTAAGTGTGATATACAATACTTAGTAGACACCCCTTGATTGGGCGGAATGGACCTCCTTCATATCTTGCCTCTTATTTAGGAGAATCTCGGTTAAGTGAGAATTGAATAAATTCAATAAATTGCTTCATTAGTTTAACTCATTTTGTGTTAATCCCTCGGGGTGATAGTCCTTCAAGTCTATTGTTCTGAGGCACATCTTGGATTTTCCCAATCAAGTTTAGGTTGTAATGACTAGTATTTTGCTTCGCATAACTAACATTTCCAGACACACGCTTATTCATTTTCGAACGGCTTTTACGGGCGACCACCTTGCAGAACAGCTCAACACTCCTCTGGTGATCCTCCAATTGCCAGATTTTTTCAACCTGAGAGAGTTTTTATACAAAACAACATCGACATGTTGTACTTGAGGAAAAGGAGATAATAAGGATGCTAGCGAATATTATCCGCCAACAGGGAATACTTTTCTACTTTACTTTTGTAAGCCAGCTGAAAGTGAGAAGGAGTTCAGCGTACAACTGACGCTAATAGCAGAAGCACAGAAGAGAATCATATTGTTGAAAATTGAGGACTGGGCTATATAACCACAATTTTATGATGGGCCAGGCCCGACAGATTATGTCGGGATTCCATACTGCCCAAATAATTCAGGGACCATCTCAATCTAGAAGCGGCAACGATTTAATCCCATAACTGTGGACAACCTTGATTGTCCTATTTGTTCCTAAACTTAAAATAAAGTCCAGTACAATCTGACAAGACGGGAAGTACAACGTACCAAAGGGTTATGGACTTTCATTAAACAGATGTGTAGGAATGTGATATATTAGACGAGTAGCTCCCTACGAAAAACAGGAGCCAATAGACATTGACCGAAGGAAATGGTGCGTTGGTAACATCCTAGGAGATGAAAAGTACTCCATTGCGAAGTACATCATGCAATGGAATTAAATTACTGAGAGAAGAGGAAATGCCTGTAATCCTAAGCAAACGTAGCGTAAAACGGATAAGAAGGAATTGGGGCATGAATTAGATAGAGTTAAAGCGCGTTAAAAAAATTGTACAAGATGGCACGAATGCGTCATGCCTCACGAGAGGTCACAGGAATTAGTGAAAAAAGAAAGTCATGCGACAAATTAGTATTTCCTTAAAGTGAAAAAAATTCCCAGGACATGAGATTTTAGCGACATAGCACGATGAATTAATATAAAATTGCTTCTATGGAGAAATACTGATAAAGAAGTACAATTCAAAGACCCACTACCCAAAGGGAAAACAAACGTCGCTTGAGCTCCAATTTCCACTTTTTGATTACAATCGCATTTAATAATCAATTTGCCACATGCAAGTTCTTCATTAGGTAACCACAAAAGCTTCGACTCAAACAGAGCGGTTACAAATCTCAGCAAACTCTCCTCTTTCCAAAATCACCTCCAACTTACAAACAAATGCCGATGCTTTTCTGTATCCTTGTATCTTCGTAGCCCCGTATCGTTTTATCCTGTGATAAACGTGTTGAACTGGAACAAATAAAAGGCAAACCCAAAAACGAGCCAAAGACAAACACATTTGTGGAAGGCATAGCTAGCGCTTAACTCACAAATGAGCTTCACTTTTTGGACAAAGAATTCCTCTGCGTCTAACGGTGAGCATGGGCAGGATACGAATGCGGACACGGATACAATAGAAAAAGGGGTTAAAAGGATAAACCCGAAGCCAAATAGCGCTAAAAAAAAAAGGAAAAGTCCTCAAATACAACCATATCGGACAAATCGTCTTCTTTCACTCTTCACTTCCTCGTTTTTATTTTTTTTTTGATTCTTTTTTCCTTTTTTTTTTGTGAATGTGAAATCCTTTTCACCAACATCATAGCAGAAATCTAGTCACAGGACGATGTACAAAAGTTCAAAAGTTTAACTTCAAATAGTTTCCGAGGTGTTAGTGCTTGAAGAGGGCTTTATCTACTGACTGACTTCTATAACCAACGGTTAGTTGGGTATAATCAGAGAAAATCCGCGCGCGCGGTATAACCAAGTGAATAGCTTCTAAAACTGTTTTTCCTGTCAGCTAAACAGCGCGCCAAAAGGAAGCCATAAGGCTTTTGCCAACCACCCACTACCGCTACTGTAGTGGGAGGGTGGGTTACTTTCTGAAAGAGGTTTTAGTGCAGATTATTCGCAGACGAGTAGAGTTTTTTTTGTTGTTGTTGTATTATTTCGCCCTCGTTGTTTATCCTTTCATATAGTAGTAGCAGTCATCCACCCCTACTCAGATACCGGCGATACCCTGGAAAGAGAAACCGCTTTATTCTCAATTCCTTCTCGGTGCTATTATTGTGCCGGATTTCGCCTTCCAACCAGCCTCTCCACCCCAGATGGGGATCAAAAGTAGCTGAAAGAGGATTTTGTATATCATGAATAGGTTGATTGTAGGAGTACTAGAGCAAAGCAACAGAATAAAGGATATAATGTTCGCAGGATACTTGGTTAGAGGTGATAGCGGGATTTTCTAATTCAACCAACTTTTATTTATTTTTTTTTTCCTTGTATCCCTCCCTTTTCCTTATCGAAAAATGTGGAAAGAGGAGGAAAAGGAAGAAGAACCTGCATTAATACGATGCATTCGCGTCTGCCTCAAATCGAGGGCATTGTTTAGTGTTGCATCATCACAACCTACTAGGCAACCCCTCGGTGTCGACTGCCTCTTCTCTCATTGTCCTGGTCTCATCATCAAAGAAGCAGCAAACTATAATCCGGGACTAGTCGCTACAACAATGGGCTCACTAAATTCTATGACAACGAGTGAGTCTGAATCTGAATCATTGTATGTGTGTATGTGTGTGTATTCAGCCTTTGCATGCATTATTCTTCATTTTTCCTGTCACAAGGATACAAACAAGGATGCATTTGTGCGCAATTGCAGGCAAAATGCTCCATTATCCGTTTGTATTTTTAAGTCCATGTATCGTTGCATAATGGCCGACAACGAAACAAGGTGAAAAAGGGGAAGAAAATCTATAATAAGAATATGCAGTGAAGAGAATGTATTATGTGTGTAGGGTTGCCATTGAGAATAGTTTTAATGTATCTCACGAAAGAGGCCTAGGAACTCGAGTAAATAGTCGTCCTAATAGACTGATTTCTGACACACAAGCTCACAGGAGGCGGAAAAAAACCATTCCTAGATAGTAAAGCTAAGGTCTAGCGAAGAATGAGATGTTTCATGTCAATAACAACTTAGGATCACCGTTCACAAACAAGGCGCATACACATCTCATGTTTTCCCATCGCGATCGCGATCGCCGTCGCCGTTATTGTTAGAACACTTAACTGCCCTTCAGACGAACGAGTATTTCGAGGGACGGAATCGACCGCTTGTCAATGCCAATTACAGTTTTCGGAAAAGGAATCACCTAGCAAACGTCACCTGCTATACTTAGTTTTAGACAATTGAAGATAATGTGATATCAATATCACATCCGTGCTCAATATGTTGAAATCGGTCAAAAGTTCAAGATACAATGGTATAAAAATCGAGTGTCATTTGATGAAATGCAGGAAAGGATCGAGTAATTCTCTACACATTACATCATCCAGATAGACCAAGGATGTCAGTCCGAATTTAGACTCTTCATAGCACCAGCAAAAAAGGGTTGAAAGGAACAAAATCCTTATTAAGAAATGGCATTGAGCCATCAGGCTAACACTCATGTATCCCGCCCCAACATTATGGTCCCAATTATCCTTGGGCTCCGTACTTGCATCAAGACCTTGACATCTTTAAAACTTGGCTACCGCAACTACTCTTTGACACTTAGCTAAGGATGACAGAATTCCCTTCTACAACGGATTTACAAGACAACCCTGATGTTATCCTCGAGAAATTTTGTAAATACATTAGGGTGGTTCTTGATGTCCCAAGCAATGAGCGCGCTCATATAGCTTTCTAAAAGAAGATGCCCTAAAACGACCATTAAATCCTCTGAAACTGAACATGTTATCATTAAAGGATGTTCACAAATCACAGCATATCGTCAAAATAGACCTATTTTCGCAATCTATCATAGCCGGTCGACATTCAACAGCTTTATCTTCTTTTCGTCAAAGACTATGGGTATTATAGTATTGTGCCATTTCTAGCCGGGCCTACATATGTAGTATTGGAATCCCATTCAATTAGCAACATCAATGGAAAAATTATGGATTTGAGTATTTATTTAAGCTCCGACGTCATTTCTTGACTGGCATGTCCTCATGAAGGATTCTCGGAAGTTGAATAATATATGCTCTCGTTCTGAAGTTTTGCAGCTACGTAAGAATTCAATGCCGATTTTGTCTCAGAAGTAAACCTTAAAAGTTGTAACCACCCACCAAAATGACGCAGTAGCAACACTTTATTTCAAGCGAACCGGTGATGTCAGTGGAAATGTGCGTCAAGGAGCCGTACAAAAAAAAAATGGAACGGAAAAGATTCAGAGAATTTAACGAGATCAAAACTCTGGCAAATGCCTAGTAGCATTCGTGTATATATATACGTACATATTTATGCTCGCCAGGAATCATTTATGATTTTTTATATGTATGTGTGTATTGTATCTCTTCGACGATACCCTTCTACCCATCTAGTCAAGGAATTGAAATGAAGGACTTACCTTTTAATCCCAGTTGCTCGTGCTGTTGCTGCTGCTGCTGTTGTTGTTGCTGTTGATGTTGGTGTGACTGCTGCTCCTGTAGCTGGTGATTGTGGCTCTGATTTTGGACCGGCAACTGCTGCTGCTGCTGCTGCTGCTGCTGCTGCTGCTGCTGCTGCTGCTGCTGCTGCTGCTGTTGTTGTTGTTGTTGCTGCTGCTGCTGTTGCTGGAGCTGCTCCTCCTGCTGCTGCTGTAGGAGTTGTTCCTGCTGTTGTTGTTGCTGCTGCTGTTGAAGCTGGTGCTGCTGCTGCTGATGTGATTCAAGGAACCGCCTCTGATGTAGACACGCTAACGAACGTGTAGGTAATCCATTTTCTAGAGGTACTTTCAATGGTATGTTAGGAACCTGCAAAAAGGACGAAGAAAATTGGAAAATTTGCAATGAAAAGGTACAATCTGACTGGAGTTTGAGTTTTAAATTAGTCAAGCGATTTTCTATAAAATTGGCAAGAACATTTAAAAAAAAAAAATCACAGAAGACGAACGATGTTTTGGGAAAAGAGGGAGAGATAGAAAGGACAATGAACAGTAGAATAAGGAGAAGTGCATAGTGGGAAAAGGTAATAAACTGTGTGGTATAACAATGGAGTACTTGGAAAATAATATCTTTTCACTGTAGACAACATGGGTCGGGGAGGAAGAATACGACTGTATGGACAGATTTGATTAAGAAATTCGAGTTGAAGATGTTCCCAGCTTGAATGGCTGGCATAATCCATTTTAATATCTTGCACAAGAAGCATTCGAGCACTTTATGTCCTGAGATGTACATATTAAAAAACAGTTCCCCACCTGTCTCTTTTCCTACAAAAGTCCCTCAAGAAAAGCGGGCATATTCCGAAGAAAAGTTGGGCGGAGGAGAACGCCCTATTCTTTGTATCGATTTACGAATAATTGGACTCGTTGCAAATTATTTCAAAAACCTTTTGTATTAGATGATGCATAAGATTTGTGTTGATAGTGAGATGTTTCACAGTGAAAATGTATAAGTAAAGAGTAAGGGGAAACGAGAATTTACTCGTAAATAAGGAAATCCTTTGATGAATTTCCAATTTCTCTATGCTTGTCATTGATTTTACAGATTTTAAAATTTAATCAAAATCGAAACGAAAACCATGATTTGAGATATGAGTAAGTCATCATGAAATACACTATTCAATTTCGAATTGTGTATTCATTTTAGTGGCATAGAAAATATACAATTAGTCTCTATTGCTTCGAATGAATAGCCTCAAGAGCAAAAATAAGGGCGTTATAGCTTTCATATTTGAATCTGGACAAGAACATTTTTTACAGATAAATCTTCGTTCTATACAACTGCCGAGGATTATCGAACCTGTTCATCTCTCCTAATTTATTTAATTAAATCACATTGCAGATTGTGGATAGCTATTTATAAAATGTCTTGCTGAATACAGTTGAGATAGATAGTCTTAAAATTACCCCAAGTCAAGGACGCTGATCTGCGGAAATTCTTGTGAACGAAGAAATGTTGGTAGGCAATCTATATTAATTTGCCATTGGAAGAAGGTAAAATTTTGTGATGGGACTCTTCAGTGTCGTAGTTGTTGTTTTGATCGTGATAATGGGGATTATTCCATCCGAACCAGGATAAGTTATTTGCACCTTGAGGGTTCATGGCCCTCGTTGTGTACGCCAGTAGGTGTGCTAGTAGAAATACGAGTACTCCACATATTGTATCTCCAACCATGCCAGTGATTTGTTTTTCAGGGTTACAACCCTTGTTTTTCGCAGTAAAACATTTAACGAGATTTTTTCTGCTTTGATTATTCGAACAGTCTTTTTCGGAGGCATCGTAAAACAGATGGATTTCAAGTTGCTTTGTTTATCCAGCGAGGAATTTCAAGGAGATTGAGTGCGACTAGCTCAACCTTCAAAACATGCCACGGCGATACAATAGTGGGCGTTCGCTGTACCTGCATAATAATTTTTCCATTCCAGTGGATCATATAGGCGAGCTATGAATATAAAATCGTGCGTTTTGTCATTGGCTTTGTTTGAAATATTTCCTTCCAAGGATGCCACTGATTTCCCAGAGTTTTGGTTGTACTATTGTAGCTTCATCGAATGAGAAAAGAAGTTCCACTTCTCGATCCTTGCCAGGTTTGGCTTTCAATAACATATGACTGTTGTTGGCCTGTTTTCTTAGCAGGAAATCCCCCGCGTTTAAGCATTGCGGTGAACTCTCTTTGCATTTCAAGGGCTTCGCCTGCGCCGTGTATCACTTCATACAGGTACAATTTTTCCTTCGCTATCTTCGTTGCAATTGGGCAGCCGTCTGCTTCATCGAACTTTAGGTAAACTACGTAAAGGTTGAATTAATCTGTGGTGGCTTCAACAGATGTGTTAGCAGAATAATTTCTTAAGATACAGCCCTACCTCCTTTGTCATAACTAGTTGAAAATTACCAACAATCTGATTTCAAGCAAATTTATTTGGGATATTTATTGAATTTTACTCTACTGTTCTAATAGCTTCTAAGTGGACTTGATTATATAAGACCCCACTAGATCTAGAGCACTGCCTGGAAGTATCGAGTTGACTAAGATTAACAAATACTACCATAAATCCTCACCGGTATTGAAGAAAGTAAAAGAAGTAGTTTAATTTTTACCTAGTATATCTGAAGTTATTACTCAAACCAGAGTAAAAGCCTTGAAGAGGTTCATTTACCGATTACATTACTCCTTTTTCAAGGTGCGAGAAAAGCTTCACTTCTGGAAGGAGTGAAAATGTGTTAATGCCTTTCCTGTTGAATTTATATGGGATAGCTTCGATGTTTCTCCATTGAATGAAAAAATGCATGGATTCGATAAAAGTAAGTAAAATCTGCTTATTAAGTCTCCATCCACATTCTTAAGACACCGATCATCAAGTTGATTGCTAAGCCAGATGTGAAAGACATAAACCAATAAACAAGGAGATACCATTTGAAAGGTGGTCTTGATTCTTTATTGCAATACACAAATGTAATACTACGTTACGAAGAAAAGAAGCAGAGTATATTGGGATATGTCGTAAGTGGGTGACTCAGGAAACAAGTCCTCACCTTTCGACAAGTAATCAAGTGCCTTGTAACAATCTGAATAAAGGATGAAGACCAATGAATATTTTCTATAGATCCTCGACAAAACATACAAGTAGTGTATGCCCGATGAATGAATAAAACCTCAACATCGATCCACAAGAAAGGACCCTCTACACAGTGCGAGCTATAGAAACAAAAGTCTCCTTAGCCCGGCATGAATGAATCTATTTAGATATACATACGTCGTTAGTGAACCAATGTTAAGAACTATTTTTGTGTGTGCATAAAACCAAGTGTATATAAAATCAAATTGTTCGCTTTTTTTTTAAATTTTAATGTTTAAACAAAAAACCCTATCTAGAGAGAAGTTAAACCCTGCAATTTGGCTATCATTAGGACCAAACTCCTATCGACCCTCTCCACTGGCAAATTAGCTTGCGGCAAACCAGTCACAATCTTTATGTGCCGCATTATTAATACCTTCAAGGAATGTTTCGGTATCTTTCGACGTGAAAGGGCAGCTCTGATCGGACAGTAACACTCTGGATCGACTGTAAGAATCGAAATAAAGTCATAAATAGTTTATCACTTCCCTAGCTCCAGTTGATTGGGCTGCATACAATCTGACGTACTTCGCGAACGCATCAATTACTAGAAATACGAGTACATATTTCTTCTTCCATTCCTCAATAAAACAGGGCCGAAGTGGTCTACGTGCACCATTTCGAAGGGCATGTTTTCCTTAGGGATATTGTGCGGGAGTCCCCTATGCCTCCCAAGCTTTGGCGAGAAAGCAATACACTTCAGGTAATTTGCAACGTGATCCTTTAGTTTTTCCCTCATTTTACTAAACCAGTATGTCTTTTGTATCGAGTTCATTACCTTATCGCAACCCCCATGTCCCCTTTCGACTTGATACATTCGTATCACGTTCGTCTCCCTATTGGATATCTGTCCCATTTTTCTATACGGAGTGTCCCCTAATTCGTCAAGGATAATTTGAGAAATGTTTTTTGGGTATATTCTAGGTAAAAAAATCGCACTACAGTAAGGGTCTATCTTCAATGTTGACATCATTTAACGAGGATTTAAGAAAAGGCCTACTTTGGTGTACCCAGACGTTAGTGATGTTAACGGAAATTGCTCTCTTAGTACTAATGGTAGAAACTACGTGTAGAACTTTATTTTTAGAAGGAATAGTAGCCTTTGTAACGGCGTTTAAATAAAGTTGATATCTTGTTTGAGTCTTTAGATATCAAATTTCTAAGCCTGTTTCATTTTCATTGCCCATGTTAATTTTCGACTTTGATGTGACTTTTCTCCAGAAAATGCCTAATTAACATAACGTTTTATAATTCTTTTCTTATGAAAGTAACAATAATAAAAACAAATCATCAATGAGTTTGCAGAAAAACCCATAGATTTTATGATACTTGGGAAAACATGCGGCAGATGAAATTTTTTTGTTTTTTGTTTTAAGCTCCAAAGACTGTGAATAAAAAATAATTGTACGTGGTTTTGGATAATTTTTATTTTATGAGTGTACTAAAATAATTATAACAGGTGCTCAAAGTGTCCGCGTTGATTTTGTTTGCATGTTAGAGCCCGTTTTCGGATTTCAATGCGAATGTTTATTGATGCTAACTGCTGCCTCACTTTTGATGACGCTTCGAGAATGCGCTCTTCCAATTCAATTCAAGTTGCTATTTCGGTTGAATAAACAAGCTCTTTCATTCTTCCCCATACAAAAAAATCCAATAGTGTAAGGTCAGGAGATCTTTCGGACCAGTGAACTGGTTCATTTCTTCCTACCCAACAGTTACCGTACTCTTCATCTAGCCAATTCTTAACCTCACGACCATAGTGGGCTGAAGCACCATCCTGTTGGAAATATGATGAAGCTAGTTGAATCAGTGGAATGTCCTCCAATAGTTCTGCTAAATCATTTTGCAAAAACTCCAGATGGTTTATAGAATTCAGCCTAGGTGGTAGTTTGAATGGGCCGATTAACTTGTTTCCAAGTACACTTGCCCACATATTGACGCTGAATTTTTATTGAAATGATTAATGTCTCATTGTATGTGGATTGCCCGCAGCCCACGTATGAAGATTATGAAAATTTGTGATCCCATCTCTTGTAAATTGAGATTCGTCCGTCCAAAGAATTCTGCCAATAAACTCGTTGTCATCCAAGCTCCGCTCCAGCAACTAGTTTAAAAACTCAAGTCTCTTTTCCAAACCATTGAGAAGCAGTTCTTGTACAGGTGTATGATGGTATGGATAAAGATTTTCTCCATGCAGTTTTAGAAATTAGAAATTAGAAATTTTATGTCTGGAAACATTTAATTGCAAAGCTAAGCTTCTGATGCTGATTGATGGATTAATTGTAACAGCTTCCAGTATTCTTCCACCAGCCGAAATCTTTCTTACTTGTAGAGCTCCCGCATTCGGTCGTGTATTTGAAATTGATCCCGTTTCTCGAAGCCTTCGATACGTATTTCCAAATACTCGTTTACTAGGAAGTCGTCGGTTAGGATAAAGTTCACAGCCCATAAACGTAAATAATGTCTGCGTATTCTTGGTTTGTAAATGCAGACATTTCAAATAGCATTTCTAAGTACGTGTAACATTGGCTTAAAAAATAAACTAATGAATTAATTCTTTTTTCTAATCTTTTATACCATTTTTGTTTGGTAACTTTTCCAAATATTCATTTATACCCCAAACCTAACTCTTTTCGAGCACTTTTAAGGAACAGTGTAAGGAAATGAGGGTTTTGACAGGTAGTTAAATAAATGAGCACACTTTAAAACTCTTTAACAGCTATGCAATTTAAAAAAAAATATTGGAAAACTAGTAATTTGTGGAAAACCACTCTTACAAGTATGTATTTTCAACTGTTGTTAGAAACGTTGGTAAAAAATCATAAATTCCTTTTTTTACCTGTTGCAGGTTTTTGCAAGTATCATAAAATCTGTGGGTTTTTGTGCAAACTTGATGACGATTTTTTGTTTTATTATTGTTGCTTTCATAAGAAAAAAATAGTAAAACGTTGTGTTAATTAGGCATTTTCTGGAGAAAAGTGACCTCAAAGTCGAAAATTAGCATGGGCAGTGAAAATGAAACAGGCTTAAAAATTGGGTATCTAAAGACTCAAACAAGATATCAACTTTATTTAAACGCCGTTACAAAGGCTACTATTCCTTCTGAAAATAAAGTCCTAAACGAAGTTCTTCCATTAGTACTAACAGAGCAATTTCCGTTAACATGGGTCAGGGTACACCAAAGTAAGAGTTTTCTTAAATCCTCGATAAATGCTGTCAACATTGGAGATAGACCCTTACTGTAGGACGATTTTTTTTCTTAGAATATGGCCAGGAATCATTTCCCAAATTATCGTTGACGAATTAGGGCACACGATGTATGGTAAAATTAAATTCATTGGCACAAAAATATAATTTTGGCTAGTACCTACCAAGAGCAAGAGCTTAGAGATAACAAATTGCGCGCAAAATTTCTAAAGGAGTTAGATTTGACACTTAAAACCGCGTGTGAGACAACAATCAACTGGGAGATGGCGGAAGGCCAAAAACGTATAATTTAGTCAAAAACAACACTTTTGCAGTGCGTGCTGGTCAACACATATCAAAACAAAGTCAACAAAATTACAACGAAATCAATATTAGTCGAAATCAATGTAAAAGCAAAGGTCGCAGTCGAAGTCAAAGTAGCGGTCAAACAGAGTACCGGGTTTCAAGTCCAAATTGGTGTAATAGCAGTTTGTGCTATCATATCAAAAGTACTCGACAAATCTGTCATCGATGTGGTCGCAGTCATAATCCAAAACTTTGTGGGAATGTTTTAATTGCCACAAATTCAGTCATGTTTCATACAAATGTCCAGATGGAGCAAGTTGGAGAGTCGAAACGGAAATGAACGCAAGGCAATAGCTGAATTGTCAGAAACCACCGGTTACATAAACGCGATTTGTGCATCAGAAATACATCAAGTCAGTCAGTCAACCAGGTACAGTAGATGTCAAAATCGAAGGATTGCCTCTCTCCATTGAAATATATTCAGGAGCATGTTCCTGTCATATCGGAAGATGAGTATAGATCAAAATTTAGTCATATTAAGTGAACGCATGCTAATCAAATATATTTGTCTATAACAGGTAAACAAACAGAATGTATCGCAAAGATTAAGGCTGGAGTGAGCTTGCCAGATGAAGAAAACTCGAAGTTGATCGTTATCCGTAGTTCAAACTACTTTAAGCCTCTTCTTAGACAAACTTGGTTTGATAAAATATACCCAAATTGGCATAAGTCTCTTTCGACAACTAAAAGTTGAATCTAAATTCACACACCGTAAGTTCTTACAAAGAATCAAAAATGTATATTTTCCTCACTGGATAATTGTATTAAGCATTTTACTGCTGAAATAATTCTCAAATCTGAATGTCAACCAATTTTCCATACGGCATATTGAGTGCCGTAGAAATTACGGGATTAAGTTGAAGAAAAATTGAGTCGGTTGTGTAAAATTGGTATTTTGGTACCAGTTAGGCATCGTGCTTCGCCTATAGTAATAGCTTCCAAACCGATAAATCCTTATATCAAAATAGAGCACTACCCACTACTGAAAACTGAGGGATATGGTACGAGTATATTGGCTTATTTTTCAAATTTCGCACATCCAGAGTACGATCTTCTTTGAGTAGTGGTGGCTTTGGTGAACGGTTCGGGCAGCATTTACTAATTCTCCGATATTCGTAGAGTGGGCCTTTGTGAAGCCATACTGTCTCGTGACAGGTCACCTGATCTTTCTACTGCATCTGTGAGCGGTGGTTTCAGCATATTTTCTAGAAGTTTCCCTGCAGTGTCCAGCATACAAAGTGGTCTGTACGCAGATGGGGAGTCCCCAATGCAATACTAAATCTGTCACTTCACATAGGCGCTTTCTTCGCCCTATGAAATCTAAGCTTACCGCATAACTTTAAAAATATACTAAGTTAGCCGCCTAGATAAATGGGTTGATAGACTCCAGAGAATGTATCATGTCAAAATTGCAATCCAACCTCCCGCTGATTACCACAAAACAGCTCCTACTATCCACGTCTTCAACATCATAAAATTTAACATTTTTCCAATATCTCCAGCTCCGCCCCGAAAAGACTAACTGCAACACCCTCCCTTGTCAGCAATACTGTATACCCAACAAATTAGTGGCAACGGAAAAATGTTAAATCCCGGCACTTACTTACACTTTGCAACTAGCGATTATATCTACATCTCATGACTACCGGTATGAGCTCTGTACCTGTACTAAATTCGAGCACTTGCTACGCTGCACGAGCCAATGTAGGTAGTAGTACTCGTAGCTTGCTTGTTACCATCCGTCCTTGTGCAGGACCTCATAACCCCACCAATTCCTATGGAGCGCACGTAAAAAAAGGTGAATATCTACGTCATGTAGCTGGTGATAACGTTGGCAATTTAAATAATTAGAAACAGCATGAGTATCTTTACTTAAACATTCATACTACTCTACCCCACTGGCACCGTTCGGTCATGGTGGTGGTGCGTTCCTTTTAGGATCAAACGAACGGAAAAAATTATAAAAAAAAAAAAAAAAATGAGCAAAAATCGAACAGCACTCCAAGAAGTGTTGAGCCAACTGCTTCAAGTGGTTGTAGGACTGTTGTACCAGCAGCACTCGACGGAACGTGTAATTATTGCATAAACGCCGTACAAAAGAATTATTAGCTTCGTAGCTGGAAGTTGCAAGTTTACACTGCACAGTGTACGCAGTACGAGTACCTACCGTTGGGTAGGTGGACTCATTTGCTTTGAAAATATGCATGAAAGCTGTCTTGTAAAATTTAGATTTATATCCTGCGCTAGACTTCGCTCGGTTGGTAGTGCTCATTTGGTGCACTGTTTCGTTGTAGTTCTTGGTGTGCGTTGTGCTTCTGGTTTTTATTTGTACGAACACTGTCCGTTGTACCTGTACCTGTACCGATACCTCGACCATGTTATTCGTAACATTCAAAAAGTCCACCATAGGTCCGATAAAATTGTGTAATTAAAGAAAATCGAAGCAGCACCACACCTTAAAGAGTATCTTTCTCCGGACGACGGGCGTTTTTTGTCAGATAGAGGTGTGGACTTTGGAGAGTATCTTATGATAGTGGCTTAGAGTAGCGAAAGCAGTTGAGTACTCATTTCTTGACGTGAGGAAATAAATTAAAATGTTTTATAGACTGGTCCACTTGTTGATGTTTGCTTGGATTGTATTTAGCTTGGTTTGCCTTGACTTGGCTCGGTATTACAGGACTGCATGGAGGAAGTGTAATTGATACTAAATTTGAAAAGAAGGAGTCGACGCAGATAGAGCAATTTATTTCGATCGATGAAGATAAGCGAATTTGAGTAGTGGAATCAGATAAGTTTTTGAGGGGAACAAAATAAAGTGTTGGTTTGAAATATTTTTTTTCTGCTCATAACTGAACAAGTTACACGGAAATGGCATTGGACGACATGGCGCAGTGGGGATGTTTCCTCATAAAAACACGCAACCATGTCATCATTCTGTCCATGGTATTTTGCAGGACTTAATGAACAGTTGTCAACAATAAGACTCCACAAAGAAAAGGTATGTTACGAATTACTTTGGTTCTGTATTAGCGAGCCGAGTCCTGATTTTGAAGTTATGACTCACTAATCTATTACATATATTCCAAGTACCAGCCAAGGGATACTGAACGCTGTGCATTTGGACTTAAGTTTCTGATTTTTGAAGCTAGATATTGAATCACGCTCTCTGTCGTAAATAATTTCCAAGACCGGATAGAGTTATTGCAAAAGTGATGTAGTGGATGAAGTCCTCAATTAATGAAAATGCTAATGTTTCTTAGGTAAATGTCGGAATAACTCTTTCCAACATAGTTACTTGGGAGAATCCTTTGGAACATAAATTGCAAGTATGTATGTAATACTTCATCCAGGCTTAAATGGTAGATATGATAACAAATCGGTAAACAACCATAATCTGACAAATTCTGATACGAGTAAGTGAAACAGGGATTCTAGGACAATGAATTCAAAAAGCAACCTTGTGCTGGACTGCCAAATTAAACGACCTTACGATAATCGATATAAGGCCGAGATATACGAGTATCATCTTTTACGTGAAAGAATGTACATTCAGACCCAGATTTTGCAGATTGCGCGCCGCAGTTCAGAAATCAAACTTAACTTTAGACGACTAGAGAAGACAGACTCTAAAGAAAGCGTATGAGTGAGAATGTGTTCGCTACAGCGACTCAAGAATTTGCATTTTTTTTAATCGCTTCAGCGTAATATTAGGGACAATGTAACAAGAGTCATAAATTGAAAATGAGAAGACGAATAACGTTTGGATACAATGAAGAAGTTGGTAGCTGGCTTCAAGTTCGCAATGCATCTCTCTGTAATAAGGAATCCTAGTCAGTACAAATCATATCCATCATTTGATAAAAGGGCATGCGGTAGAAAGAGTCATAAAGAAGAGATCCAAAGTCTCATTTTTAGTATAGAATAGGTTTGTTATAGTTATCAGGGAAAACCAAAAGATCATTGTGTAAACATTCAAGGCTTCCGGCAACACATTAATCGCTCAGTTTCGAAGCTGCGACGTGAAGAATACGCAACTGTGATGGCAAAGACGCCTTACTTCTTTAATTTGGCTTTTAAATCACTTAAGTAATTCGACTTTTAGCGTTTGTCTGGCTCCATTCAAAGAAATATATCCCTGTATCCTCATACTGAAATCGTTATTACGGGTGATTTCAATATACACAATTCTGCTGATATGATCACAGACACTATAATCTTCGGAATGAGATTGCTAATCCCTAATCGGATGAAGAGTATCAAATCAAAAAAAAGGGCGTGGTGCGACTCGATCTATAAAGAGGCAGTCAAGATCCTACAAGACAGAGGAAACCGAAAAAAGTTCAAACGGGCCAGGAACGACTGCAACATCTTTCTTCAGCGTGTACAATTTCAATACGTCCAAAAACTGAGTCAAAAAATACAACAATATCCCAAAGGTACGAGGGGCGTTCAATATATTCTCGGTATCGATATGAAGGAAAATGCGAATTCAATTTAAATTGTTTTTATTTTTCAATATGATCTCCCCTAACATCATTGCATTTGTTACATCTTGAGATAAGCTTTCTTAAACCCTCAAAATAATAAATTTCCTCTTTCTCTGCAAAATACCGACTTGAGTTCTTCATCATCCGAAAATCTTTTTCCACGAAGACATTTTTTCAAATCCGGAAACAGGAAATAATCACTAGGGGCAAGGTCTGGACTATAGGGTGGGTGTTGGATTTCTTCGAAACCACAATCTCGCGCAGCAGCCTTGGAAACTCGCGCCGTGTGAACAGGAGCGTTGTCATGAAGAAGCAACACACCCGCTGCGAGTTTACCCCGTCTTTTCTTTTTAATTTGGATGTGGCGTTGATGGTTTCACCTTTTTTTTTGTACTCAATGAGCAAGATTCCCTTTGAGTCCCAAAAAACTGTGGCCATGAGCTTTCGGGCAGACGGAGTGACTTTGAACTTCTTCGGGGGGTCTGTTCCTTTTTTATGCCACTGCATGGACTCTTGTTTGCTTTCAGGGTCATAGTGGTGGACCCATGTTTCGTCCCCAGTAACAATTCGATCCATAACACCGTCCGCGTTCTCACTACACATCTCCAAAGCTCTCTACAGCATGCGATTCTCACTTTTTATCTGAGGCGCTGTGAGCATTCGTGGCACCCACCTTGCACTGACCTTTGAAAGGTTAAGATGGTCATGAAGAATGGTGTGAATGGTACCAATTGAAAGCTTGGTGATCTCTGCCATCATTTTCACCTTTATTCGGGCATCCTCAAGAACAAGTTTTTCGACTTCTTTGATGCTTTCTCCCGTACAAGCAGTAGCCGGGGCGCCGGAGCGGAGGTCGTCCTCAATGCTCTCTCTGCCTCTCTTGAACTCACTTGACCACTTTTGCACAGTTGATAATGAAGGTGCGGAACCCTGGTAAACAGCCACCATCTCTTCATGACTAGTTTTTTGACTTTTTCCTTGCTTAGTGAGAAATTTAATTACAGCGCGATGCTCAATTTTCACCATCATCGCCTCAGTTGCCATTATGATTCTGTTTAACTAGAGATAAAACGCGAATTAATAATCACATTTATATGAAATTTTACATGAATGCCCCTCGTAGTAAAAATTGATGGTTGTTCATCAAAAATATTAGAAAATCTGCTTGATCCTCCATCCCAATACTCACTTATAATGACACTCGAGATCAGCTTTTTGGACAAGGCCAATTTGCTTGCTGCACACCTGGCGGTCAGCTCAACACTCCCAGATTGTGCTATGTCTCCGCCTACACTTGAGTGAGCCGAATCTTCAATGGGACAAATCCACTTTCCCACTCATGTAGTAGCAAAGTACTTAAAAATCTTAACATTCACAAATCAGCTGGTTCAGACGGTATATATCTCCTTCTTCTGAAGAGGTAGCAAAACCAATGCACAAGCTTTCTCATCAATCCTACTCTAGGGGACTCTTTCCGACCAGATGGAAAACAGAATTAGTGCAGCCCGTCCCTAAAAAACTGCGTATCCTCTTCTCTCTCCTCGTACAGACTCATTGCACTTACATTCCGTCTTTCCAATAACATGGAAACGTCGAAATATGAAAACTTCTCAATGACCGGCAGTACGGTTTTCGTAGCAACAGATCCACTGGTGATTTGATAGCATGTCTCACCGAGAATTGGAACTAAAGCCCACATCAATCTGGCGAAAGCAAGGTAGTTCCACTCGACATTTCTAAAGCATTTGACAGAGTTAGGCATCAGACTCTTTTGTCGAAAATGCGTGCATTTGAGATCGACATTTGTCTCCTTCAATGGAGCAGAAACTACCTTTCGGAACTTTCAATTCAACTTGAAGCCATAAGTTCGATATTCACAAAATAGATGCTGGAGTGCCCCAGGGTTCCGCTCTGTCTTCGACACTTTTTTAAATTTTCATCAATGATCTCTTGTCTGCTATAATATATTGCTTTGCTGACGACAGTATGTTACTCTCTGATTTTCACAATCGTTCCCGGACTGCAGAACGGGACCGGCAGCGTATGTTAAGCTCATTAAATTCGGATTTTAACAGAATAACCAATTGGGGAACTATCAACAGAGTGGGATTTGATGCTTCCAAAACACAATGCTGTGTGCTGTCATTAAAGCGAAATTTGAATAGCCAGCCATGGCACTCGCATCGTCGAAATCGAAGAACTTTCCATTCTCGGTATACTAAATGGAGTGAAAAGTGACCTCCTTGGGAATTAAAAATTTTTTTTTTTTATTTTATTCAATATAGTCCCCTTTTACTTTGATACACTTATTCCAGCGATTTTCCAATTTCTTGATCCCGTCCGAAAAGTAATTTTCCGGAAGGTCTGCAAAATACTCCTCCGTGGCGTCGATGATTTCCTCGCGTGAGCTGAATTTTTTATTGATGAGCCATCTTTTGAGGTTTGGAAAGAGATAATAGTCCGAGCGATCCAAATCCAGTTACCAATCGACGCCAAAAGTCCGCCCGATTCCGATCTCGAAAACAATCTTTCGAAGTGCTGTCGCGTTCGTATTTTTGGTCATTCGCGGCACCCAGCGGCAGGATAACTTTTTCATATGCAGAATATTGCCTAAAATATGGTGTGTGCGCTCAGTACTAATCTTTGTGGTATCTGCTAGCTCGCGCACCACTTTCCAGTCAGCCAACACCATTTCATGTATATTTTTGACATTGTCCTATGCAACCGCATCGGAGGGCCTGCCGGTGCGGACTTCATCGGTAGTGGAGTTGCGGCCACCACGAAACTTTCGAAACCAATATTTGACGGTATAATCTGACGGAGTATTAGCCCCATAATATTCATCCAACATTTCTTTTGTTTCCTTCGCCGTTTTGCCTCAAAAATAATGTTTTATGAGAAAATGAAAATCGTTTTTGTCCACACTCAACATGATGCCAAACACGTCAACAACAATCAGCTGTCAAAACAAAACTAAAGACAGTATCGCACTGAAATTTGGCATGTTTGCAGTAGCAACGCATTCTGGCGATCAAGGAGGTCACTTTTCCCTCCATCTAGTATGTGTCAACGACAACTTACGTTGGAATGACCACATATTTGAAGTCGCTAAAAATGATGCGAAATGTCTCGGTTCCCTCAAACGATGTAAGAAATACTTTTCCTCCTCTGATTCGGCCTCAATATATTGGGTCTACAAGTAAGTTTCCAGCGTTTGTCAGAGATGGCGCCACCAGTGGATCCCGTGCAGAAATGTCAGACCCCATGTGTTTTATTTGTAGGTTTTGTATCTGTCAACAACTTTGCCGTGTTATATTTGAGCAGTTCTATCGGTGTCGTACATTTTATCGAACAAAATCATGGCAAGTTTCCAGCCAAATAAACGTCATTTGCGGCTGAGGCCTATCGTTTGCTTTCGGAAACTTATGGGGCGGAATGTATTGGTGAATCGACGTGCCGCGAGTGGTTCAAACGGTTCAAAAGTGCTGATTTTGGAATTGAAGACAAAGATCGCCCCGGAAAGCCGAAAAGTTTTGAAGACGAGGAATTGGACGCTTTACTGGATGAGGATCCGTGTCAGATTCAAGAAGAACTTGCTGCATCATTGGGCGTCACGCAACAAGCCGTTTCCCTGCGCCTAAACGAAGCACTGGGATTCATTCAAAAGGTTGGAAACTGGGTGCCGTACGAATTGATGCCAAGAGACGTTGAACGGCGATTTTGCATGTCCGAAATGTTACTGCAGCGGTATAAAAATAAATCATTTTTGCATCGTATTGTCACTGGTGATGAGAAATGGATTTATTATGATAATCCTAAACGTAGAAAATCGTATACAAAGCCCGGCGAGCCCGCCCAATCGACGCCAAAACGAAATATTCACGTGAATAAGGTCATGCTCTGCATATGGTGGGATCAAAAGGATGTCGTATACTACGAACTGCTTCCGAGTGGTGAAACCATCAAAGGACCATTATATCGAACTCAACTAATTCGTTTGAAGCGGGCATTAAAAGAAAAACGGCCAGAATATGAGACCAGGCATGAGTCCGTCATTTTTCATCACTACAACGCTTGGCCACATGTTGCGGTTTCGGTGAAAAACTATTTGGAAGATAGTGGATGGGAAATTCTGCCTCACCCGCCTTACAGTCCAGACTTGGCACCATCTGACTACCACTTGTTTCGTTCGATGCAGAACGCTCTTACGGGAATACGCTTCAGCTCAGTAGAGGAAATCAAAAATTGGCTCGATACGTTCTTGGGCTCGAAAGAC
Organism: Volucella zonaria; assembly: GCA_963966105.1. NCBI lineage: Eukaryota > Metazoa > Arthropoda > Insecta > Diptera > Syrphidae > Volucella > Volucella zonaria. The sequence goes on from OZ014530.1 coordinate 333,420,974, forward strand.
GAGAAATTTTTTTGGTCCGGAATTCATAAATTGCCAGAAAGATGGGGGAAAGTTGTAGCTTCCGATGGACGATACTTTGAATAAAGCATTGTAACTATGTTTTCATAATAAAACTTCAAATTTTGGAAAAAAAACGCTGGAAACTTACTTGTAGACCCAATATAAGACATTCATCCGCCCAAAATTGGAATTGGTCAGCTGCTCCTAAAACATCTCTGCACCGATTAGACGACATTCAAAACCGTGCGATAAAACTCATAGGTGATACTAATATCAGTCAGTCGATTGACACCCTCGAACACCGATGTAATGTCTTCTGTCTCTCTTTGTTTTATCTCTAATTTCACCACCAGTGCTCCATTGATATCGCCAGGAGCATTCCGCCCTTTCAAACCTTCAACACCCGTCTCGCTATGAATGCTCATCAGTACACTCACAAGTACCATTTCTGGACGTACTCTGAAATCCCAATTCGTTCCTAAAGGGTGTAACTCGCTTATGGAATGGCCTATCGAGCTCTCTATTTCCTAGTCATTGTAACTTTCAAACATTTAAGACCAACGTACATCGGTACCTTCTTTTCTGCCTCCCTAAGTTTACTTCGCTCGCACTGTGTGCAAATATTTTAAGGGTACTAACAACTCCTTGAGCATGCGCTAATTATAGAAAAAAAAAATAAGGCACTGCTCGGATGTTTTTTATCGAGGAGCACGAAGAAGTGGTTTTTTGCAAATTCGTTCTTCGCTTTATCTCCAATGAGGCTATATCTGGCTTAGGTTGGCGAATTTATTGTTAATGCGCATTATGATCGTACACGTTCGCGTTCGCTAGCATGCAGGATGAACAAACCCCTCTTTGATTTTCCTCTGACAGCGAATCTGATACAAGAATCATCATAGAACTCGCAAAGGAATCATAGTTTTTTATTCCTTTATTGGCCCGCATCCTCCGCAGTATATTGATAGCATTAAAGTCCAAGTTAAAGTGGTCTGTGAAGACCCGAACATTTGTGTACTGGTCCAGCAGTTAATTAAATTTCACCACTCCTACTCTGCAGGAATACACAGATCCGTCAAGAGATTATCCCAATAGCTCACTGCAGGGATATGGACGATTGCGTTAGATCGCTAAAAACTCCACAGTTCAAATGAGGTTGCCTTTGAATCGACTCTTGACCCTTGATATGTAACGGAGTTTCTCCACCGAAACGTTCACCCACCAGTGCTTGCAGAAAATCTAAGTCATCAGTTTTATTTGACGACCTGTAATATTATATCCATTGACTCTCCTCATCCTATCCGAATCCGACTTGAATACGATAGAGGAGCGTTTATCAATGTATATTTGAAGAACAGTTCTTCATGAAGTTTCCAAAAATGTCCCGAATTGCGACAAAGAATGTGCTGTTATTCCTTTGAATTCCTGATGAAGCAAGCATTGCGAAGAGCAGGTGGTTCATGGAAAACAGTATCTTCTGTTCGCCTGCTAGCGTTCAAAGACATCATCGCCAAATTTAAAACCTTCACGTCAATTGCAAAATACGAAAGTTAACCATGAAACAAACGATTGTCGCTGGCTTTGCTTAGGCTAGAGAAGATTCAAGTACGGACAAAGTGAAGATTGTTTTACATGGTACAGAGAATCAGAACTACCTTAAAAATCAGTGCGATTACTGAATTTTTCGACCATAACATCCATCCCTAAATTAGTCCTGTTTGTGAGAAGAATAAATGGTGTGGAGGATATGATCATAAGCTCTATAAGTTACACAAATATAAGGTAGTCGTTCAAAAAAAAAACAGTCAAGTATAAGTAACATACTGGAAGCAAAGTATCCTTCAACACCAGCCTCTTGATTTATTTGATTTATGGTGGGAATAAACGGTTTTTGTTATGGAGATTAGTCCTTCGCAGATAATAAGAGGTTTGTTCGATGTACCGTATTTTAAGAAGGCTCCAATGTCGGATGCGAGCCTTTGATAGATTTTTGTCTTGCACATTCGCAAAGGGCGAAACAAACCAAAAGTTCAGTGAAAGAAGAGTAAGATATGTAGTATTTGGCTTGCCTCTGTCCCACAAATCTTTCTGTCAAAAGAAGGTCGAATCTTGGACTACGCTCTATACAAGACGACTTACTATCCCTTTTTGTGAGCTCTTATTTAGATCAACTTTTTCAGAGACCAACCCAACTCCATTTCGCAACTAATTGCTGCGATTACCTTCCGATTTTCTTGGCCACCTTTCCGAATACACTCCCCACATTTTCGTAGCAAAGCAAACAATTTCAGGTGCAGAAAAGTGAAATCCAAAATGGAAAACCCTCCAAAGTAAGACGAACGAGTATTTATATCCAATTATAAAATTTCCTAAATCGATGGAGCAATTTAATTTTTACAATTGAATAAATCGAAGGAGATTATCTCTGCTCTAACAAAGGCAAACTCATTCAAAAGGGGAGTGAGGAGTACGGGGCAGGGGGCAGGTGGAAGAATAGATGTGGTAGAGAGGACGGAAGGTATAGAGAGAGAAAATGCAAAATAGGTGTGGCGCTTACAAGCTCTGTTGTAGTACCTATGGAAATCTTTCTTCGGGCACCCGACATCCAACCGACTACATAATGGCGGAAGCCTTTCAATAATCCTCCGGTTGTCTATCTATTCGTATCTACGAGTATGTATGGCTGAATGTTTGATTGTGTATGCTATGGAACTTTATCTTTAGCTAAAAGTTGGCTATCTATCTTTGTATCTTTAGCACTTTACCTGATGCGCTTTGATGGTAATGGCGATGATGAGGTGGTGTGGTGGTAGACTTGAAGGTGCCACAGGGAGATGGATCAGGTTCGGAAAGAAATAACTTCCGTGCTTCCGTCTTTTGAGGGAAATTTTTTAATTGAATCAATTGACCGCAAGGAGGCAATTAAAATTTTTAATTTCATTTTCTCAAAGTGCACAGAAACGGTACACAGCAATGGATAAAAGGCCAAATGAAATTGTGCACCAAAGAAGAGCGATTAGCCTGCGATTAATTCGATTAGCAAAGAATGGATACCCTAAGCGACGATAAATACTCCCCCCGCCAGGCGAACAAGCATTCGTATCTACGAGTTGTAGACGTTATCCTGGCAATAGCTTGGTTTCATTAATTTATCCTCCAGATACGCCGACTAGGTACAAAATTAAGAAGTTGGTATGTACATAGGTGCACCTGCTCTTTCTTTTGCTTAATTTGATTTAACTTATTCCGTTTGGTTTCCGTTCTTTGTTGGGGACGTGACGTACGTACTCCCTATATTTGAATAAACATGCATCACATGGTGTTTTGTGTTATGTGGATCGAGTGCATTTTCAGCTCTACTATGCTTGGCTCGTACGCGCTATGCGCCATGCGGAACGAGCTAATTAATGTTCGCCTCAAAAAACCCTTTATGAAAGGTGGAATTTAATTTGTATCCTGTGGAGTAGTTTTCACGCACTGCAAAGGAAGCGCAGCTGCTTTCTTTGTGGTTTGTTTACATTGGTGTTGTTTGTAAAATAATTGGATGAATTCGGCTGAATAGGGTTGAATGGAGATGAATTGAATTTGACAGGGTGCAGATTGTGTTTTGTTCTTATGACAATGATTGTAAAGGGTGGGCGACAGTTTAAGTCGATCCATTGTCGTAGTTTAAGAGGGATCCCACGATGAAAGGTAGAACGTTCTTACTGGCAGAAATTAATTCCAAAGAGGTGTCATGGCAAAGCAATTAATGTTGCGTTGTCATAAGGAATTGTTCTCAAGAAGGTTTACCACAAAGACAAAGGATTTAAACGCAGGTAAAGATTGAAAAGATGTCTGCTGCTGATAGCTAGGGCGTATTTATGTGAGTACATGAGTCTACTTCAAAAAACAAAAAGATAAAAAATCAGTCCGGTTAGGACTTTGGTTTCGTCTTTGAGCTCCATAGAACGACTTCTCTTTTGATCTGATGTCTATATCATGGCAAACTAACCAATGTATGGCATTGATTTCCCATTTTAAGCCACTTGATCCTTAAGGTTTCGATGATAGGGCAAGCTGCCAGAACATGACAAGGCACTATGTTTTCCCCAATTTTATTTCAATTAGTATTGATTCTGGAGGGAGAAATACAGGAACCTTAGTAATAGTTAAGGTATGGTCAGATTTGGTTCAAGCAGCTTACTTCTCCCTATTTTCTTCTTTCTGTCGGCCCACCGTATTACTATTAGGTGAGAATTTTAGGTTGGTTGTTTGGACGGACCCTATTTGATTCGAGATGCTATTCAAAAGGTGTTGATTGTTAGTGAAAAGTGGATGACATTTTTGAGCCGGAAATATGCATGTAAATTGCAGATTTATACATAGTTGCATCCTTTTTAATACAAGCTTAAAGTTTTACCTAGCTTGTTACAAATAATGGCAATGACTGCTTAGAAATTGTGTTTGAGAATACGAAAACAAAATCACCTTATTTTTGCGAGCTCACTCCACATTAGCCCAAGTATATATCACACGAGTACCACAGCCAGTTGAGTTTTTGAATTTTATGTTTTAAATAGGCAAACACCTTATAAAAAAATCCTTCCAACCATCCCTTGTGCAAAGAAATTTAACAAGAAGTTCGTTATAAATCCCTCCAGTAAAGGTTATACGCCTTAGGGGGAACGATCTGTACAGAAGTCGTTTTGAATCCAAAAAGCCCCGTATGAAATACATAAAATCAGATCAGTGTTAACAAGTTAGCAACTCGTTTTCTAAGACCTATGAACCAAAATTTAAGCGTCTACGGTCAACACAAAAGAATCAGTGAGATATCGTTTTTGAGGCACATGATGAAGAAAAGGAAGGACTGAGCAAAATGGAGATATAGAGACAGAACAAGCTTTTCCTCTTAACACGTGAAGAAACTCCGACTTTCCAACTGGATTTGTAAACAAACATGGCGTAGAAGAATCATATGTTTTGTACCTTGATTAGGAATGCTGCATGCGGTCTATAAGTAACGACGGGCATGGCAACGGTTGTCCGCAGGTGCCTAATGTTCATATGCAGATGATGTAGCTGAACCATTTGTCAGATCACACCTAGCGACTGTCTGCTTTAAGAAATGCTTCACCATTCGTTTCTCCAACGCGGCTAAGTATCTAAGTATCATCGGGGATAGCAAACTACTTCGGCTTGAACTAAGCTTCGAAATCTTCTCACTTAACAAACTTACATTGTCAGAAAACTTTTAGTTTTAAGCTTGACACTAAACAGAATCCTCTAGACCTACATAGCCCGTGAATCAGCTTTCAAGCGAATACGACTGCCGCTTTCTGCAGCTCTCATCAGACTTTAAAGCACAATTTGTCTTGCACTGAAAAATCTTCCTCCCCTCAGATATCCAAATCATGAGCTGCTCTACAAAAGCCTTCTTCCGTTCAAAAAGATCTGTAGCACAACTCGGATACGAGTTTTGATGATTTCATTGCCTCCAGATACAAAGACATCAAAACTCCAGTTGCTGTGCGAGTATGAAGTCGACTTTCCTTGTAGTCAGGACCACCATCCGCTAGAATTTTAAAGAGTAAATAAATTTAACGAATCTTCAAGGATAGCTGTAAAAGCGATCAGGAATCTGCCACGGGGGTCTTGATGGGAACCAACCTTAAACTTTATGCTCCTCGTTAAGTAAATTTGCGTCTGTTTTCCCAGCGAAAATTTACACAATTCTGATGGAAGTGAACCATATTACCAAAAACAGGTACAGACAGATGAATTCTTTTTGTTTGCAACGAGAACCAGGCTGCGTTTACAGCCTAGCTGCATTCTCCCACCGCTCCATCCAAGGCTTCTCTAAATTAGGTTCGAAGGCTGAATGGAAGTAATCGCCGAAGAAAATGTTAGTACTTGCCATTTTTTCTGCAAAATAATTGTTCACGAAGGTGATTGCCTCCTCATTTGACGAAAATCTCTGTCCTCTGAGCGCAATTTTTAGATGAGGGAACAAAAAGAACTCGCTTGGGGCTAGATCTGGTGAATAAGGCAGATGGTCAAGCAGTTCAAACCGTAATTCATGGATTTTCGCCATGGCAACCGCTGAGGTGCAAGACGGCACGTTGTCTTAGTGAAACAGGATTTTCTTTTTCTGCAAATGTGGCCGTTTTTCCGCAATTTCTGCCTTCAGATTGGTAGTATGCTCGTGTAATGGTTTTCCCGTTTTGAAGATAATCAATTAAGATAACTCCTTTACTATCCCAAAAAACAGTCGCCATCACTTTCCCGGCCGAAAAAACAGTTTTTGCCTTTTTTCGAGACGGCTCGCCCTTTGCAGTCCACTGTTTTGACTGAATTTTTGTTTCGGGCGTATAATGGTGTATCCAAGTTTCATCTACAGTGATTAATCAGCGCACAAAACTCGGATTTATTGCGCCTAAACTGCGCCAACAGAGCGTTGGAAATGTTCATTCGAACACGTTTTTAGTCTAACGTAAGCAAACGCGGCACCCAACGCCCGGACAGCTTTCGCATGCCTAAATCTTGATTTAATATGTAACAAACACGTTCTTTGGACATTTTCATAACCTCTGCTATCTCTCTCACTTTAATTCGGCGGTCGTCTAACACCATTTGGTGAACTTTAGCAATGTTATCGTCAGTGGTTGCAGTTTTTGAACGTCCCGAACGTTCATCATCTCCCAAGCTCTTACGGCCACGTTTAAATTCAGCTGCCCAAAACTTTACTGTGGTAAATGATGGTGCAGAGTCCCCATACACAGAGTCCAACTCATTTTTGATTTGCGTAGGCGTGTTGCCTTTCAAAAACAAGAATTTCATAACAGTTCGATACTCAATTTTTTCCATTTTCACAAAAAACTCTCACATCGACGAACTCAAACGACTGTCAACTAAAAACTGCACGTCCAAAATGACTGAAACGTCGGTAAGTAACTGTCAAGAGATGCACAACTAGCATTCACTATCTTTACGTTGGGGTCAGAAACCTCGTATATGCAGAGCGGAACTTCTCAGGATCGGCGTTAGGATTGTCTGCGTTCTCAGTAAGAGCATAGAAAATTGGCCTTTTCAGAATGCCTTCAAGAAATGCTTCTCTCTCAAAATTTAGCGGCCGCCTTTTTATCCCATAATAGCAAAGACTGTAAGCTTCTTACTAGTGTCTTAATGAGACATAAGCGTTTGCTAAATTTTACGTGTGTTTATCGCCTTCAGGAACGAGGTACTAATGTTTCGGAGGCTGCTACTGTAGCTTCTGTAGGTTTACTAGCAAATATGTATGTCAGCAATTGGTATGGAAACTGAGACGTTTCCTATAAATCATTGGCTACTTCAACCCTTCCGTTAAGACAAGAAATAAAATCAAAAAGTTTGCGCGACCACTACAACGGTGCTTTACTTTTGAACCTCGACGTGTTAGCTATTACAAAAATTTTTCCAAACTTTATTCAGGAACTTCTTGAAATCACAGTCTACAAAGTAGGTTAGGTAGCCACATTTTTAAACTCACCTTAGGTCCCATTCAGATTCCACAAAAAGACCTACATACTTGAACAGCAACAGATTCAAATTTAGGAAGACTGTACATCAACCAGATGAAGATTATTTTTTACTGTATGAAGAAATTTGATGATCGACTGATATTAGATATTACCAGCAGCAGGATATTGAATGAGGCCAACACTTCTAAAACGTCCGACTATAAAAAGTCTTAAACACAACAATAATGAGATTTAAAAATCTTCCAATTCGAATATAGAAATAGAAATACTTGCGAAACGAGCGGAATCAGGATCACCGCAAGAGCATTGCAAATATGTATTTACTTTGGAAAAATATTTACAGCAACCGTCTGAGGAACCATGAAGGTCCCAATTTTTACACAATTTAAACCTCCTAACAACTTTTATTATTGCTCATCTTTGAACACCTTTTGTAGCACCGACTGTAACCGCTCCAAATGATGCATCAAACAAAAAGCAAACAAACTGCATCTCATGCTCTATACACTTTGCCAGCTAAAAAAGTGATAAATTATTGTTTTCTTTTCATTTTATATTTCTTTTTACTAAAACACTGCAGATCTCTAGCTGGAAAGCAACTAGCACTTAGTTGCAGTTTTCGTGTTACTGCCAGGAGAGGTTTTTAAAAACCGGAGCCGAAACAATTGTTTGCATTAGCCAAGTGGAGCTTAGCTCGTTATGGCGCGAGTATTCGCGTGCGGTACGAGCTGAAAATAGAAGAAGTGTGCCTGCTTTTGCACGCTTGGTGATTTCTCAAAGTTCTCTCGGATACTTTTGCTACACCTTGAGGCACCATACCAGTCAGCGAACCATCTAGTCAGTCAGTAAAGCAGCCTAAGAGTTGCGGAGTTAAGGAGTCAGGGAGCCACCAAGTCAGCTCATAGTACAGATTCCTAGTAAACTTGACAGAAATTTACTTTGCAGTTGATTTAATGGTTCGCTAATCTAATAGAGTAATTTATCGTTGCTGCTTTTGTTGCGACGAGTCTACAACGATGAGGAGTAGAGAGTCACCACTGAATGGAGAAAAGCACCCTCTTTTCCTGTTTGCCACTTTCCTTTTGTCTATGTAGTCTAAAGGAGTTTTTGCTTTTAGGCGATTAGCGAAAGTTTAATTAAATGCGACTGAAGGAATATCAGGGGGCAGAAGCAGGCAGCCGGAGTTACTCTTTATTCAAGAAACAAATGGAGGTGTTGAGTGGTGTTGTTATGATGATTTAGGAGGCTGTACTTGGGTCTAAGTGAACCATGATAACCGGTATAAATAAAACACGTGCATCTTAGGAAGGGGATCAGATTGTTAAGGGATTTGTGTAATTGAGATAAATTAACAGAGAAGTTGGACGGATTTCGAAAGATATTATCCGGCAAGGAATTGTTTTATGCGAGTTTTAAGGACTTAAGTAAATACTTGAATCTTGTTTGGAAGGATTACGAACTCTGATTTTAGGTGATTTGTCCAACTTATCGTTGTCCTCTTTTATTTTTGTAGAAAAAGTTTCCCTACAGTATAAGTGGTTTATCTATATTCAAACGTGCTATAGAAGCAATTTCGTTTAAAGATAAAAAGAACTTACCAGGGATACAAAGAAACTTAGTAGTAGAGTCGTAGAACAATTGGAAGGCAACTTTCACAGGCTGCATAGCGAAGAGGGCATTGCCCTTTCAGTCAGAATGGCCCACCTTTATGCTTTTCGGTGCATTCGAACGACGGAAGGCCTGCCCTTGCCTACCATGAAGGTGGTGATGTCGAAAATGTTTTTTTTTTCTATTTGTCGGTACTCCGCATTGGAATCGAACCCGAACCGAATTACCTCCGGCGTAGAAGACGCCGACTAAACAACATAGACCTCAACAATTATAAGTCAACTTAAGAAACATGATATCAAAAAAAATTTGCTCTAGCAACAGTTATTACTTCTCTCACTTATTCTTCTTTGCTGAATGACACCAGCTAACAGGAGAATTGTAGTTCCCATATCCAGCTTGTTTTGGCTATTTTGGTTCAGCTTATAGACTTCACACTCAAGACCTAATATTCGTCTTCGAATAATGTACTCCGATTTCTGCTTATCGTTCGACATTCAAAGCCGCAAGGTGGAGTGAGAGGATGTGTTTTACAAAATTTTTTAAACTCAGTCGTTTCGGCAAACCATCGAGCCATTTGTGGAGATAACGTTTACCCTAATTAGTAAAATTTGTAAGGAAAAAGCTGTTGAAAATGGCATTTTGCGCCAAACCATAAGAAAAATTTTTCTTTTTGGTAGAGCAGATGATATCGATATTCTAATAAAGCCCACTAGCCAATGGACTTGGCTTCATTGAAATCGCCAAGAGTATTCCGCGACATCAAACTTACAAACGTACTCTCAAATATCGTAATTCGTTTTTAAGCGGTATAACTCACTTATGGAATGCCCTGCCGAGCTCTCTATTTCTTGGTCGTTATACAGGGTGAATGACTCGAACTCCAACTTTTTAAAATGCTATAATTTTTTTATTTTTTGATAAATTTTATTGTGCCAAAGCAAAAAATGTTGAAAAATACATAAATTTTCAAATTGTATCAGTAGTTTTCAATATGTCCACCTTTGGCCCGAATAATGGCCTTGAGACGGCCGAAGAAATCATCGCACGCTGCACGCAAGTGGCTCTGCTGTATTTTGGCCCATTCCCGGCAAAGTGCTTGTTTGAGGTGGTCCAAACTTTGGTATCTTTTAATGCCAACCTTCGCCTTCAAAATTTCAGGCAGAGAAATAAAACGGATTTGCATCCGGAGAATTTGCAATCCATTGTGTCGAAGAAATGAAGTGTGGAACATTGTTTTTTAACCAATCTTGGTCGACGCGCGCTTTGTGAGACGGTGCCGAGTCTTGTTGAAATGTCCACGGTCTCCGACCGAAATGATTGTTTGCCCAAGGCTTCAGTACTGCCTCTAAGACAGTTTCACGGTATACGATCCCATTAATTTTGACGCCACGGTCCAAAAATACGAGCGGAGAGCGACCATCGGCGGTTATGGCGGCCCAAACCATCACCATCGGTGCTGACTGATTTCTGGTGGCCGTCCGAAGGTGTAAATTTTCGAAGGACCTCTCTGGCAAGTAAACTCGGTCCTTTTGTTTCTTGACATATTGCTCGATAACAAATTGCGACTCATCGGAAAAAACCAAATTCGGCAACTCACTACTTTCGTACAAGCGTAGCAACTCCTTCGCTCTTTCGACTCTAATTTTTTCTGTTGCGGTGTAAGATCGTGTGCTTTTTGGAGCTTCAATGGCTTGAGCCCAAGCTCATTTTTCAGTATATGTTGCATCCGTTCCAACGATATGTTGAGCTCACGAGCCATTTTTCTTCCACTTCGACGCGGATTTCGCTCAATTCGAGCCTTCACTTTCCGAAGCCTTTTGCAATGGCGTTTTGCAACGCTGCCAGTATCACGGTAAGGAGCTATGGTTCGAGACACAAATGATTTATTCACGTTGAAGTGCTGGAGGGCTCTAACGATAGCTACTTGTGGTTTTCCAGCCAAATATAAAGCAAACACACTATCACGTTTGTATTCCATCGCAGATAAAAATTTTTCAACACAACTGAGACGCAAATGGTTTAAAAGGCTTGTAAATAATAAAATTATCTGTCATGTGTCAAAATTTGAGCTCACTGTCATGAACGGTTTGGAAATTATAGCAGTCTGAAGTTGGTCGCAGTTCGAGTCATTCAAGGTGTAACTTGCAAACATTTAAGAACAATGACATCGATATCTCTCTTTTCTGTACAAAAATTTTAAGGGTACTCAAATCTCTTGAGCGCGCGCTAATTATAAAAAAAAAAAAATCTGTCAGGCTCAGTTCTTCGGCGGCCAAATCTCAGTGAAGCTTTTCCACAGCGGTAAATTGGGAATAATAAGCCCTGAGTTCAGTAGGAGGTTGTCAGCGAACTTCAAACTTCCTATGGTCCAAATCCAAGTGGAAATTGATACGTTCTCTCCAAACTTTATCTATTCCCAGACTAACCCCTTGACATACTCAAGGGTATCATGTTATTGCCAGAAACGAAGATACAAGCATACACGAAAACGGTCACGTGCTTCGTATTGCTAAATTTTTAATAAAAAACTCGTGAGGCAATACATCAAGGAGTCATAGCTCATTATTCCTTATCATGGCTAATTGCCAAAATTCACGCAGCTGCAGATAAGGCTACCCTATGCTGAAGGTATCACTACGTTGTGCTATTCCTACTGAGAATATTTTAGCGACAGATTTATTTTTCTGCGGGCTTATGTACATATGTATTGTCTTTACAAATATTTTGCACATTTTTAGGTATGGACGGATCCTTTCTTGGATTATCTTTATATTCTAATGTCTATTTCCTGTCAAACACGGAGAAATCCAACAGCACATTGGAAGGCCATCATATATGTAAGTCCTTCAAAATAATCTTCACTTTTCCACAACCTTTGCGGATCTTTCGTTTTGGGTCAGCAGAAATGAAGAGCACACGACTGGATCCAGCAAACTATTGTGAATTTAGGACAACGAATCATTACTTTATCGTGTTAAGGAATCAATAGAAAGTAACATTTCTACATTCTTCTCTGATTATGATATTGGTCATAAAGTTTCTAATAAGCAAAACCATTTCTACCAGACTTGGAAGAACCTTAGCGTATAAAATTCATGGCGTAAGCACACAAGGAATCCTCTGCTTATTGTTTAGGGGAGGGCTTAATTGTGGACAGTCATAACTTCGAAGAGGATAGAAGCTTTACTAGCTCGGGGTAAATGTAAGCTCCACAGATTACACCTTAGTGGATGTCCTTCAAAAATTGATCCAGACACACTCGCGCTACATTGGATTCTCGAAACATTGATTTCAAAACACCTAGTTAATGTAATGCATGATAAAAATCCTGGTCCTAATAGATCTACTCTTCCATGCCTAGTGTTGGACGATAACCAGATAGGTGGAACAGATATTTGTGTGCTTCGACATACTTGAATGTAAATGTATTTTGTCTTATTATGTAGTGCCGGTGTGCCGAAGGCAACCAAGCGACTCTAAAAAGTCCGAAATCATATCGACGATGCAATTCTTGTTCACCTACGCAATAACTGACTAAACTAAGACTAGATATATAATTCAAAAGTTGGAGACACAAGGCAGGCAAAGCCGTTGCACTTTTCGGAATAGCTCCATCATAACGTTGCCAGATTGCTATTCAAATGGTAACAACACTGATATTGGCTTCCAAACTTCTCCAAAGTCCTTCCCCTTTAGCACTGCAATTCGAGCTTAGTACCGTCTCAGCGCACTATAGGCGGTTATATTTAGACTATTGTATCGAGGTCAGGCTTTTTGGTCAATATTTTACCCTATACCGGCTTGAAGCTAATAAGCCTAAGAGGAGCATCCCTAATATTGATATTAATTATAATGACTTTTACTACTCTTACGCGTCCGACATATACTCGTCGTAAACGCAATCAAAATGAGTCCCAATAAGATCTAAAGGAAATCGAAATGAGACCACAATTCATTTAACAACTGTGCTCAGTAAATATCATAGAAACAATTTTTACAGACATTGCTTTTATGTCCCAATAAGTCAATAAACATCATGATTACCACGCTAACCAGGCCTGCTAATGAACAGCAGACACTAACTTTCCTTTTTTTTTTGTTGTTTTTCTCATTTCACACTTCCATCATTGGATAGGAGGATCCAGCATTCCAAGTAGGAAAAAGCGGTACACTCAACTCACCTAAATTGGCTATCATCACTTATGCTAATCACATACCGATACAAAGTACACCCATTGATCCGATTTTGATCTGTGGAATCCACGCCATATGCAGACGCACACCAATCAATTCCAGCTCCATGTACAGGGTGAACAAAATATATAGCAAAAAAAAAAAAAAAACACATGCGCATAATTCAATTTAGTGCAACGACTTTTTATCCACCATTTCAATTCAAACCAAGCCAGACCAAGTCAAGTCAGCCTAGGACATGCCAAGCCAAGCCAAGCCAAGCCAAGCCAAGGTACTCATCGAGCAAAGAAAATGATCTCGAACATTGTAAGCCATTATGTCGTGATTCTGTTGACATCGCAGTAGAATCAGCTAACTGGCACTGCTCCAACTACTAGGTAGTATGACCGAGCGGATTTAATCTCTTGTCGCTGTTAATACAGTTGATCATCGTTGCGGCCGATGAATTCCAATCCGAGTTAACCATGTTGCGTACATTGATTGGTTTTTATGGACTTATACAACCCTGTCCCCCCCCCCCCCCCCCATTGCTCTATGGTATACGTATCACTTGGATGACGACGTCCGGCGGTGTATGTAGTGTGTCAATAAAAGGAGTCCACTGGAGTTTATCTCTCCATTATTCGCTTGGCTTGGTATGCAACTATGTCTCTAGCGAAAGCAAATCTTTAACTTGAGGCAACGAGAAAAAATTCCAAAAGCAGCTGCAACTACCACATAAAGCCAATAACCAGCTATCCGTACAAGCTACGAGCTACAATCAGCAGCAACTAGCAAACGGCAGCATCAGCACTATTGCAGTACAGCTACTCATATTAAGTACATTCGATCGTGGCAAGATAAAATAATTGAACTGAACCTACAGGGCGGGGATTAGGGGTAGAGAATGAGAGAGAAAAGCCCACACCATCGATGCATCCCTTATATGGTTGTCAGGCGGTTATTTGAGAAACTCCAGCGGCAAAGGAAGTCTTTTGTTTCGAGCGTTAGTTTATCGCATAGCTGATATCTCTTCTTCTCTCTCGGAGCAGCAGGCGAAACCACGAGGAGAGAAAAGTCAATAAAACCCATGAGCCCTATAAAACAATAGGCGAAGCACTCCTTTACACTCCCTCCAGGACAGGAACCCGGCGCACACCAATCCTAGACCAATTGTGGGCAAACAGGCAAGATACGAGTACACACGAGCACTCGTAGGTAGCCGAAGTATTTTACTTATGCGCGAGCCTGGCAGGAAGCCTACTGGATTACCTTGCTTTTTCGTGTTGTTAAATTCCTTTACTTTAGTGAGAAGACTTGCATAGGAGGGAGGATAGGGATAAAGGAGTAGCCTTGAAGCAAATTTATTTTATGGATTTTTATGCAAGGCAATTGGAATTTCATCTGAAGTCGAGTAGAGGCGCTCCAACCATTGGGCCTTCGTCGCAAGAAAGGACTTCATGTTTAAGCACTGTTCGATGAACTACTTTTAAGAGTACCTTCGTCTTTGACTTCTTTTTCTTCGTTTTCTTCTCCATTCCATTTTCCTTTCCTTCGTCTTCTTCTCCTCCTCAACTTGGCCCTTATTTTAGGTATTTCAACCACAGCAAAGGATGAGAAGAGGAAGCCATAGTGGTTATGTGTGCTGGCGCGATGAACGAGATAATCAAGCAATTAAGTTTTCATGTCTATTAATGTACAGGCAGCAGGGAAATGATGATGATGATGACGACGGAGATGATGGTGACGCAGGAGAGAATATGGACAACAAACAGTGGTGTGCGCGCCTTTGGGACCTTCCGCGCGCGCAAACATTGAGTAGCTGCGAAGTGGGTTTATCCAATAAGGACTCTTTCGGCTTATTGCCATCCAGTAGATTATAAAATTCTTGCAATAACCTTACAAGCGGAATTTATTGGGTTTTTGTTTCAAGGCATCCGCTTCATTACTTGTATTTTCAATGAGAGGAAATCCATTTGTAATGATATGTGGATGATTGGTTTCATATTTTTTTATTTTTATTGAATTTTGTTTTTACTTTTCAGATGATGTGCTGTTGCTAGGAGGATTCGGTAGGTTTTCAATAGAAGTTGGTGGTTGTAGTGTTGTCGTCACATCAAATAGTCTTAAGCATTCTTTTTCGTAAGAATATAGTAGTTGGCATCTGGAGGAGCCATTCAAATATTGCGATGTTGGCTGAGAATTATGGAATCAATTGCGAAAATAATGTTTGCCATAAGCCTTAATTTTTCTTTCTGAAAAAGCATTATGTCCCAATAAGTCAACACAACAGCTCGTAAATCAAGAAGAGCAGGATTCTAATGAATTTAACTCTTGTTTCTAGAGTTACGACTATTAGTCCATCAATGGGGCGACTTCAATTGTTAGTTATAAAACGTAGAACAATGAAAGAATACATGCAAGGACGACATGGGCACAATCCTCCAAACGGAAACGAGCGTGAAAACGCTGTGCCGACAAGCAACATTTGAGTTAGACAAGAGAAGTGTTTTGGCACTATTGAGCAGAAATCCCAATTTCAGCAATAGTTATGAGACACACCGCACAACTCATGAGAGTGACAAGAATTGGAAACGGCTCTTATACACATCACAGATAATTCGCCATAAGATCACGCAAGATCGGTTGGGTTAAGATAATTACAGAATGGGAGAGGATATTTTACCATCGCTACATCGGAGTTCCAGCTAACATGTCATTGACGTACGTGGGAAATCACCGGAAATTGTGGCAGGAGACTTCAGTGATCCATGCATCCAGGCGGGGCATTGCTGGAGACACTTCCCAGCTTCGACTATGTGTAACTTTAGAAAACAAGAGAACTTTCAATTAACAAATGGCAGGTCTCCGACTTCGTTTTTACAAAAAGTGTAGTTCTTGAGATTACAGAAAAAAATCATCCAAGGGACAAAATCCTTGGTGGGATAGCGGTAGCCTAGATAAAGGAATGCTCGATTAATAAATTATTTGCACGAAAAGGAAGTCGAAATGGAAGAACATCGGTGTATTGTAAGGATGCGAAGGTGTCAGCAGGCTGCAAGACAAAAAACGGAGAATGTTCTGAAGAAATGCGAGCCATCCGGTCTCCTATCTAAGAGCTTCACATTCGATCATTGATTTCCGTAGTAGAGTCGGAACCGACACAAATAATTCACCGATTGATGAAAAGCGGCACCAGGATGCCCATATATTATGAACCTCCACACAAGATGTCTGTCTGGTGAGGGAAAATTCTCACAGCGATGGAGAGGACAGAGGCTTGTACTCTCCCCAAAAATATGATAAGGCCTTAGGCTTATATACTATCGTTGTATAAATCTCTTATGCAATATATTGGAAAAGATAATTCGCGGACGATTGGACCAGTGCAAGGAAAGAGATACTGGTTTCTACAACCAGCAATGTGGCTTCAGGAAAAAGACGCACCACTCAATTAATGTACGGGCAAGTACACCTTTCCAATCCCACCAAATTGAGAGCAAAATCTTCTTTTCGTGAATATCAGCTTTCGAAATGGATTGTGCTGGCTCATCAAGCCTGGACCATAATCGTTTTCGGTTGACGTTACAGTAAACAATCCATTTTTCATCGCCAGTGATGATCCGTTTCAAAAAAGGGTCGGATTCATTGCGTCTAAGATGCAAATCGCAAGCGTTGATGCGCTTCGATAAATGAATTTCTTTCAAATCATGTGGAATGCAAATATATCATGCTTTTCAACGAGTTCCATATGTTTTAAATGTTTCTCAATCGCTGTATGTGACAGTTGCATGACGACCCGACTCGATTACAGCTTTAATTTGATCATGATTAAGCTCATTTGGTCGATCTAATCGTTGTTCATCTTTCAGTGAAACTCTCCGAAACGAAATTTGTCAAACCAATTCCAGCACTGTTTTTCTTTTAAGGCTTCTTCAACATACACATCCCGTAACTTTTTAGCAGCTTGCGCTGCGTTCTTTCTTTCACCAAAAAAAAAGAAGTAAAATGCGACGATAATGCTCCATATTAAAAATAACGCCAAACTTAATACCTGTTCACAAAAATTGGCGCAATTTGCTTCTAAAGCAAAGTAAGACTGACAAATGTCAAAGGGAAAAAAATATGTCATTGACAGAAGCCACTAAAAAATATGGCGAAAGACATCTATGTGTGATATCGGCAACTACTTAGTTGACAACCCAATATAAGAATTAAGTAGAACCAGATGAAAAAGCGACAAGAAACAGTACTTGACTGTATGAGTGTCGATATCAAAAACGCTTTTAACTACGAAGGCAGAGGGATTATTTTGAAGCCATCTATGACTCAGGCGAAACCCCAAAGAAATACAAAATATCAAGAGCTGTTTTACATTGGTTCATCCTTCGCCCAGTCTTGCCGAATACATCATTAGATATTCCGGTGACCTAGCAATAGGCGTTGACAAAAATATAAGGAAATCGACCTGATTGTACTGTCACACTATAAAAATGAGATGTGGTGCAACAGGCTGATCACAACTACAGAGAGTAGTTTAAGTAGTCACAACCAAGTTGAGCACCTCGTCGGAATGTCAAAATACCTCAATAATTCTACAATCGCAAAAATGAATATACAAAGCAGCTAGAAATGCCTTGGAGAAAGGGATACACCGAGCATTGAGTCTCCAAATCTATCGACGAAGGAGGCATGAGAAACCAACAATCCCATCATCACAAGCCTTAAACGAGATCTTCGATGAAGAAACCAGCCATAAAGAACCATCGAATAAACGGAGACATGATGTCATGACCTACCCCTACGATGAAGTACCCTGACAGACGGTAGGGTCATATTCATTCAAACAGTAAGAAACTGAAAATAAAACCGAACTTTATAACGTCTTACAACACCGAACAGAAAAAAAGTGGTTTTATTTCCTTTCTTAAGTTAAATACATTTTATATATATTAAATAACTCTAAAATATAAAAGTCGAAGGACATTCACAAACAACCCAACACATCCATTAACACGCGAAGATTACTTTATCCTTCTAAAGCTGAGGTGAAAAGTGAAGTATATTTAGGGCCAAGACAGTGTGGGTACAATAAATGAATTGACAACAAATTTATGAAAACTCACTGGACTTTCTTCTTTTGGAACAGGGCACTAAGGTAACGAACTAGTCCATTGTACTCCTTGTAAGTTCCCTTGAATAGAATCTTTCACTTACCCAAAGAAAGATGGGTAAGCGCTTCAATTATACAGTACCTACAGTACCAGCGCCCACCATGTTAACGCCAAGTACCTGCAGTCTGACGCGAGCGTAAGCCGGACTTTCACAGAGGTAGTGCTCCGCGGTGCTATCATCACTTTTACAGCAAGCGTCGCAGGATGTTGTATCACTTAGCACATTTAAGTGCTTAGCAAAAGTGTAGTGCCCCGTCACGACGCCAGTAAGCAACCTACAGTCTTTCCGACTGAGGGACAGATGGAAGGTCGCTGACCTTTGAGAGACGTCGAGAAGCATTCGTTTGGTCTGCCGGTAACCTACAGAGGCATGCCATCTGCATTTATGCTCGTATGAAGCCCAACTGTCATGGAAAACCTAACCGAGAGCGCAGGCTGACCTAACGTGGGTTCGGGTCCTGAAAAACTCACCTCTGCGCCTTCATCGGCGATTTCATTTCCCGTGATCCCACTGTTACCCGGGACCCAAACGAGACTCAGTGAATTTAGCCTTCCGACTACGTTTAGTGAAGTCTTGCATTTCCAAACTAGCTTGGAAGTCGCTACAGATACAAATGCTTCGCCCCCTCCTCCCGTTCTTCACAATATAGTTCATTGCCATCAGGATTGAGTACATCTCATTCACTCCGAAGAGTGAAATCTAATATTGTCGTTCTCCAGAAAGACACCAGCATCGCATCCTAGATCGGTTTTGGAGCCATCCGTAAGGACGCATTCTTTTCCTGGTTCAAATTCTGACCAAAATCAGTCTTAAGCGCAGGGAAAGTCGGTTTCATATTTTATCTCCACTAGGAGCTCTGGGGTCATTGTATAAGACGGCATTTCAATAAGCTCACTATCAAAAGACAGTCGGATGATGGCTTGTATGTTACTTTACAACGGTGACCGCCGGGTTTTCTTCGTCGGGTCGAACCTGCTGTGAGGTAGAATGCGAAATTTCTTTTAGCTGGAGTATTGCGCAATACCATTTACTCGGTCTAATATCGACATGCTTCAGCCTTTTTTAATACAATACATTCTCATATTTGAACAGATCATAAAAATTGCACTTACAGCTATATCTCTACTCGCTTGCCTTATCCATGGGAGTTAACAGTCGACAAAACATCATTCGCTTAAAAACATTCACTAAATAGTCTGCTTTACTGCTTATCACTTAGCTCCCGATTCAGTATATTAGAAATGGCACGATCAGTGTTCGGTTTCCGAATTCGGAGATTTGATCATGCAGCTACCGCAACAAAAACAAAAGAGACGACCTTTATTCGGTCAACATCATGAATAAGGATTAGAGTAGTACAATGTACCAATAATAAGCCGGTAAGCTTCATGATAGAACTACAAAAAAACATCTACTGGTTGGGAGGGGTGAATTAGAAAACTAAAGGAGCTTACTAGACTCTCATATCTCAAACAAAAAGACAGTTAATCTGAAAGCAGAAGCTTATAACCGTCGGTCTAAATATACCACCTTGATCAAAATGTTCCCGGGGAACACCGCCGTGTGGGGCTCCCATTGTTCCGATTTGAGTTCTGTCTTTTTTTTTGTTAAGTTGGTAAATCCGTTGTTGATATTCTCTCTAAATCTTAGCGTCAAAGCTTGACACTTGCAAAAGTTACGTAGCCAAGAGTACATCTATCTCTGTGTGTGTTGGCGATTTTTTACAATTTTAGAAATGGATTTAAATTTGCAACAACGAACTTGTATTAAATTTTGCGTAAAAAACGGATTTAATGGTGCGCGAACGTTGGAAATGTTGGAAAAGTGTTTCGGCAACGATTCTCTAAAGAAAACGGTCGTTTACCAGTGGCACGAACGGTTCAAAAGTGGTCGTGAGTCAATCGAAGATGATGAACGCAGTGGCAGACCATCGACATCGAAAAGCGACGAAAACATGATGAAGTACTCGTAAAAGAAATCTTGGTCAATAATCGCAAATTAACCATCAGAAAGATAGCGGAGGACTTGAACATTGCCTATGGATCCGTCCAAGACATTTTGCTTAATGATTTGGGTTTCCGTCGTGTAGCAGTAAAGTTGGTGCCAAAAGACCTCCATTTCATGCAAAAAAGAGATCGTGTTGACGTCGCAAAAGAGATGATTTGCGAGGCTGAATCCGATCCCAAAAGGATCATGACGGGAGACGAGATGTGGGTTTATGAGTACGACACGCAATCCAGACACAGGCAAGTGAATGGCGTTCACCAAATGAGCCGAGACCAAAAAACCGCGTCGTTTTCAGTCAAAAAAGAAGGCAATGCTCACGGTTTTCGTGGATTACAACGGTGTAGTGCATCATGAATTTTTGCCAGAAGGCCAGACAGTAAACAAAGAGTATTACTCGTATTTGGGCGTTATAAGACGTTTGCGTGAAGCAATTCGCCGAAAGAGACCAGAATTGTTGGCAGAAAACTCGTAGATTTTGCACCATGATAAGGCACCGTCGCACAGTGCCATCATTATTCGTAATTTTTTGACGAAAAATGTAACAAATACCATCCAACAGCCACCGAATTCATCTGATCTGGCTCCCTGTGACTTCTTTCTGTTCAATCCACTTAAAAAAAACCACTACGGGTAACGCGCTTCAGCAGCCGAGAGGAAGTAATGGAAAAATCGCTGGAAGCACTGATGGACATACCGAAAATCGAATATAAAAAATGTTTCGAGGATTGGATCAAACGCTGGCATAAGTGTGTTGCAGTCTATGGGGATTACTTTAAAGGGGACTATAGATTTACTGTAGATGAATAAACTTGTATTTTTAATTTTCTGAATAAATTCCGGGAACTTTTTGAGGTGGTAATGGATCATAACAAATGACAAAAGCAGAGCTCATTATTGGCAATAGTTTACAAATTGTGATAACCAAAAGCCAGTACAAATTAGCGATAGCGTTGACAAAAATTTATACTGAAAAAAGAGACAATTCAAGACAGATGGTACCTAAAAGCTCTCAACTATTTAAATCAATTCCAAGAAATATCTCAGGCCATTCACATATTATTTGACCAGTAAATTTGTACTCGTACCACACCCATTTTATAGATCGCCCACGCTCTTTCCAAAATCTATCAGAACATTATGTTTTACAACTCCATTTTCGTCTCATGCTTTACAGCTGCACAAACGTATTTAGCATCTAAAAGATCTCAAACTTTTTATGACATTTTAATGAGCCTAATAGGCTGATTTCACCATCTAACCAAACAACATATGTACTATCACTGCTGCAAGGAACTAAACACCTCACAAACAAAGTCCCCATAAAAGGTCATTAAAACGTTGAAATCATGAATAGTACACGTGTAGTAAAACGCCCGAAACAACAAACTGTCCCCGGAGGTATTAATTTTCACGTCTCTCGATCATTATGAGAAGACCTCACGCGCCACCGCCTACACAAAAACCTTCTGGCATCACATCTTACAAAATTACCACAAAAACCACATTAATAATGTTGTGAAATCTCTGTTAGGGCTACTAAAAGATCCACTAGCCTACGTTCCCATAGCGTCGATTTTTGTTTGTTCAACGCAGCGCCATGACACCAGGTTTCACTATAATTTTTTTGTTTATTATTGCGAAACCTATTACCATCATAATGATCATAGCGATCATAGCGATCACAACGATCATTCGATCGTTATGAGGTTAACCGTACGTTACACTTTACCGCATGTCATAACTGATCGAACAAAAGGCCGCCATAAATAGCGGAAAATTTATGAAGATCAGTTTCCGGCAGATACTTGGAAAGAGCAATTTCCACCTTTAAGCAATCTCTCTTAAGTCTTTTGCTACATCATGCACGTGATGCAAGCAACTCAACCGGGGCCCAAGTCATTATTAAGTGCCCCCCTCCCATTAAAAGCCAAAGCAAACACTATGGATCTGTACGGTAATCTACTTTACAGATCATTCTAAAGCACGATCGATATTTCTTTTCTTTAATTATCTCGCTAACTACAGCGTGACTTACATCTGTTCTTCAGCATCGCATCGTCATTGGGTGTCGGGATACATGGAAAAGGGTCGCTACTTAAGAAATCAAACAGCAGCAGCGGAAGCATGCTATGATCTCTCGAATCCATCGATCCAAGTGTAGCAGCACTAAAGTATCTAAGCACGATCGGTTTTCAAAATAAGGAAAAAAAATAATAAAAAAATAAAAGAAGGGCGATGTGTATCTTAACTTGTAGTGCAACCCCCCTTTTCCCGTCGTCATCGTTACTCCAAGTGGTTAATCGTATTCATGACATATGGGTGTGTTTAGAGCTAACTGCGCCTTAAAGAGGGCAGCAGCAGCAGCAGCAGCAACAAGCACTTACAGCATTACCAACATCAACCACCGATCACTGATCCTCTATTGATCTTCTGAATCAGTATTCTAGTGTTCCTAGTGACCAGGGACCGGTATTCGATTTTGTCGTTGCGACGATACGAATACGAAACCTCTGTGTGGTGTTGAGATGATGTTCGTTTAGAAGCCAACAAAACTGGGATTGGCATTTTGGGCAAGGAATTGACGTTTTCTGCTTAATACCTCCGCACACCGTTGGGCATAGTCATGTACTTGTACAAGCTTCCACAGGGATCTTGCGATCTCGATGCGTGCATCTATGTATCTCTTTATCGCAATGCGAAGATCAATGGCCTCAATTTGATCTTGCAGGCCCCGGACTTGTTGAAAATTCGTGCCCTGTTCGGTTTCTGTGAGCTTGTGTATTGTGACATTATGTTTTGACATTTTGAGAACAATCAAGCGAAGAGAAGGTTACTTGTTTTGTTGGTTTTTTTATGGCAGTTGACGGCAGGCGGCACACCGTCAATTGGGCATATTTTTTTTTTTTTTGATGCAATTTGTCATTGACTTGTGTGTTCTTGATGATCGATGGGCTTTGTTAAATATCAAAAGAGAAATCGCATAATAAACTGTGATATGGAAAATTTAAATTGATGATGTGAGTAACCAACAAATTGGTTATAAGGTTTCTACATAATCACATGTATGTTTTAGAGGAGATAAGTAAGAGATGATAATTTTCTTTATTAAAACACGAGTGTAGAAGCTTACTTTGATAGAAAAACTACTTTTTTTTTTTGCCTTAAAATTTTCTTCAGTTGTACATGTCTTACCAAATTATCAAGTCAATTATTACCTGGAAAAAAAGAGAGAAAAAATAATTAAAAATCAATAGAAATATTGAGAGATACGATTCCTAATAAAAAAACAAAAAATAGATGCATAGCACAATAATAGACGTTTTAGGTTAAGATCTAATATCAAGTGCTTGACTTTTAAAAATTAAAAACTACATAAGAAAAAATTCAAGAATATACCGAGTAGATTTACGAGTGTAGTTACGGTGATTAGTTAGACTACAGCCAAGTTAATGTTGACATTTTCTGTGACGAATCGTAGTACTTCAGTCTGAATGAATATCGACTAACGATGGGTGACCTGGTCATTTAAATGCAATTTTAGAGAATATCCAACAAGATATTGCAATATTACTCTTCTAATAAAAGTACGCATACTTCGGTAGTTGCGAATCGAATAGATTTAAAGTGCCATTTACGCAAAAAACAAAAGTGCACACTGAAGACCTTAGTTTTGGTTTTCAGGACACTTACATACTCGTAGCTTACGCACTTTCAATCGACGGTCATCCAATACCATATTGTGGATTTTTTTTCAACTTTTCTGGTGAAGTCACCTCATTTGGTCTACCACTGCGATGTTCGTCTTGGAAACTCGTACGGCCTCGCTTAAACTCTGCCACCCAATATTTTATTGTTGTAAACGAAGGAGCAGACTCCCCCAGAGTAGGGTGGATTGAGGCCATATTTAAAATTTCATTGAGAGCGTTCATTATTGATGGCTGCCGAACAAATACTAAACCATATAGCGTCGTCAAACTTCAAATTTAAGCTTTATAAGGTTGGTTGTTTCTACAATTGTCGTTCTTTATGTAGCTTCCTTTACTACTGTAGAATTAAAGTGTAAATAGAATGCAGCATCTTGCTCTGACTTAATTACATTTATTCATTACTTTTGTAACAACTAATTTACACATGCATTTTTTGCTATTCCTTGGAAAAGATTACATCTTCCACTCTCGACTCTCGAGTACCAAACTCTTTTTCTTCCGAACGCTCGTCGCACCGTCTGGTTGTTGAACGTATTGAACGGTCGCCACATTTATAAACAACAACCCAGGTCGGGTACTGCTGGGCCTACCCTCGGATCATAGAATCTACTAACATCAATTCTGAAATAATCAGTTGTCAAATAATGCTCAATGTGAATGCCATTAAATATAAACTTTCAAAGAAAGCCGAAATGTGATGCGTAGGGTATCCAGCAATTTTTTTATTCAAGAGGGATATGACAAAATACTTAAACAACAACTTAATGCGGATGTTATTAGGATACTCTTTCTTAAGACAAGAAATCTCCGGCCTTGGACTAATCGCATCTTGTTGCGCACAACAAGTAGGCCCAGGTCCCTTTTTACTTTTGGGACCGTCATCTAAAGCGAGGTTTCCTTTCACATTGTCCCTCTGGTATCAAACTGCCCATGAGCGGGAGGAGGTTTTTAGCCGAAAATTTAAATGAACGGGTCAACCAAATGTTAACACTTCCATTACCGACAGAGCAGAGATGCCATTGTGATTATTTTTTGCATTTTGTAATATATCCCTCAATTGCCAATTTGTGTTCGTTTATGAATTGCTTATAATCCTTTCCCTCGAATAATTGTGTTTCTGGTTCTATCAAAAGCTAGTGCCTCCACTAATGTTTACAGAATCGAATAACAGATGTGGAGAGCAATCTGTCGGCGGCTTGGAAGAAAGTCTCCTTGAGATGATTAAGGTACTATGGACGCAGCAACATGTCATTCATATGTTATATGTACTATATGCCACATAAACGCATAAAGCCTAAATAGTATAGAGTTAGACGAATTTTTTCATCTTTTTGTTAATCCAAGAGTGGATGTGTCAAAGGCCTCGCCACACTGAAAGCATCGGTTCCCACTAGATCACCGAAATGAAGCAGTGATGGGCGCGGTAAGTACCTAAATGGCGGACCACGTGGGAACTCGGTACACCGCGTGCTGTTGACAAAAAACGCCACATAAACGTGGTACCCCGGCGTAAAATCCCGGACTTTACAAATTTGTTTGTATCCGTCCTTTGAAAAATAAAATAAATAAAGCAAGAGTGGATGTAGTGTGCGTTTCGGAAACTTGGTTTGATCCAGGTGTTTTGAATGCAATCTATGTATATAATGGAAGGTTTTGAAATCGTTTGAGGTGATATGCTCGAGCGAATCGGGGGCAGCGTTGTAATGTTCGTGATGGTCTCACAGGAAAACCTATAGACTATGCACTCATCATAGAGGTCTCAAGTAGCCCAAAAAAGGTTATAATTGGTTCCTTTTATTGCCGGCATTGCTGCTCCACACCGAATATTTTGATTTGTGGTGACATAAATTGCAACCTACTGTGTGAAACCGTGTCTAGACCATTCCTAAATACAATGAGATCACTACATCTGTGTGCCGTAAAACTTCATACCTACACCCACTTCGCCTACAATTCAAATAGTCTTTTTGACCTCTTCCTTATTAACTTTTCTATAATCAGCTTTCTGTCATGCTTCTAAAACATGACCTTACATACCTATCCTTTGAGTTTAGCATGCCGGATGCGGAATCTATTTTGTCTTTCAGGAATTTCAAAAATATTAATCCCTCGCCATACAGCAGAATGTTGTTGAAGCAAATTTGGAAAGAATTTATCTGATTCCGTCTGTGGTCATTAACAAGTTAAATTTCTTCAGGAACAGATATTAATTCTGTTCGAGAAACATGTTTCTTTATGGAAAAAGATCAATAGATCGAATTTAACAAGACCTATCATGCCCTACGAAATTCTGTCGTTTTAAAAATAAGAGCCTTCAAGTCTCGGTACTATAGCCGAGCACTAGGTAAAGCGTTGACGGAAAAAATATATGGACACACATACACAAGATTGGAACCGGTAAGCAGTACTCTAAAACTCCGGCAGATATGAAGTGTGATCTTCTCAACCCAAACTCTATGACATCCGCTTCGCAACCTAGTAATGAAAATCCTTCTGATCTCTTTGAGACAATAGGAAGGGATAAAAACGATGACACCCTAAATTTTTGTTGCGTGTGTGATGAAGAAGTTCTACAAGCCGTACAGTCTGTAAAATCAACCGCAATCGGCCTATAAAAAATTCATTTTGCAACTACATACCGATAACTTTACTTCCATTACTGTCAAGGGTATTTGAAAAAAATTATCTTTTCTCAAATTTAAAAGCACCTGGCCAAATATAACCTACTCACTGCTCATTAAACTGATTTTCGAGCAAAAAGAAGCCGCAAAACTGCGCTGTTACTGGTTCTTTAGGAGATTAGAGAAGGTCTAGATAGGAACGAGGTGATTTTTTTTGCCTCATTCAGATTTTTCACAAGCCTTTGAATTCTATGGAATTCTATGTAGAAAGGTTAGTCTTTCCTAAATTCTCTTGGGAATCGAAAAAACTAATTTCTTCCTACTTAAGTAAAAGATGTCGGGCTTTTTTCCTGTTAATAGCGGCGTACCACCGGGCTCCATTCTAGTACCAGTTCTCTTCACTTTATGTATGAACGACCTTCACGCTCAGATTATACATTGTCGTGTACACATGTTTGCCGACGATGTCCACATTATTTTAATTCGGCCTCTTCATATCACAGATATATGACTGGTGACTTATGTGCTATACAAAGTTGGGCCCTAACGAATAACTTCTGTCTTAACTCAGCGAATTCTAAAGCTCTTGTAATTTGTAAAAAAGATTTTAGATTTGTATGTTCCCCCAAATATTAAGCATGGGGATAATACTATCGAGTACATTGAGTCTACAAAATATGTGTATATTATATTATAGTAACAGGATCCTAACTCTGAATACTCATGTAAGAGCCATCATAAGTGAAATTTATGGCGAACTCCGTACTCTATGGCGATCACAATATTGTTGTCAATTCTCTTATAAGAATGTGAGGTCTTCTGTAACTCGCATACAACCACATACGGATACAATCTTAAACACCACGACCACGTTTCTGCGTACTCTAAGTTAATTTGCGGCTGCTCCATCTTAAATTTAGAAAAGCTTCGATCAGATTGTCTGCTACACGAAGTACGTCAAACTGGTCAGTCAGAATACCTATTTAACAAAATAACTTTTGTACAGTCACACAGAACGTTTGTATTCGTCCAAATGAGATACTCCTCTCTGACATTCGAAAGACAATTCTTCGTAAGCTTCGTTCGACTTTGGAGTTCTCTCCCCTGAACAGCAGAAGATCCAAAAACACCATTCCCTTTAAGACGTCCCTTTTACATATATTACTTGGCAGTTGATTAAATTAATAGAATATCGTAAAATTATAAATACACCCGTACATACATATGTAGATGTTAAGCTCCTAACATTAATTAAGGCTTCTTCTTTTTAATGAGATTATTGTCATCTTACAGTTGTAAGCAAATATTGGAAATAAATAAATTATGAAATTATGAATTATGTATTCGAAGACGGAGCGGGCCGAAACGGTGGTGTTGATTCGTTTATTATCCAGGTAGACAAAGTCTTTTACTATCTCAAAGTAATAGCTTCTGGTGTGGAGTGCTGTCCGAAATATGGTTTTCGAGTCTCATTTCTTGTCGATAGCCTATACATAGTTTGTCTTAACTTAAGTTGTAAAACCCATCTTCCCCGCTTCTGCTTCAATTACGGCCATCACTCCGGTGACACATAGCTGATTTTTATTTCCATAATATTAATGTCGTCAGCGAATGTTTGCAGCTGGACAGGCTTTTGAAACATCTCTGTGGGTTTCGCACGAGTCTTTCGAGTATAATTGCCGGATTTTTTTTTTTTCAACATCAAATGCCTACCGACTTTCAGGGAGCAGCGAGCTTCCCTCATTGTTACTCTACATAGGCGAACAAGTTCGGCAGAGATGACAAGACTTAATAACCAGTTTACATAAATGCTGTCATATGCTATCTTAAAATCAATAAACACGTGCCTGAAGTTCTTGGGTTTTTCCAACATCTGCCATGAGACAAATAAATAAATTCCCAGTAGATTCTTAATATAGGCTTTCAAGCGTTCACATAGTACGGTAGATAAAGTCTTGTACGCAATGTTAAGGAGACTGATCCCTTTATGGCTGGCACAGTTTAAAGGGTCGCCTTCTTGATCGGGGAGAAAACGCTGAGTTCCTTTTCACTGGGCAGAATTTCAACCAACCCTATTTTGAGGATGAAATGGTGTATGCTCCTTACCAAAGCAATCCCCGTTTCTGTAAATAATTCTGGGAATAGTCCATCTACTCCTGCAGTCTTATCGGTATTTAGTTTAGATATCGCCAGTTCCGTTAAACCTAAAAACAGAACAACTGATAAAATTTGGACAATTGGAGAAGGTGCACAAGATACTAGATATTCTTGCCTCGTTCTATTATCTTAAATTTAAAATAAATAACTCTAACGATAATTTTTTATATCTGTTCGTTTTCGCATAAAATAAAATTTCCGACTAACAATCTCACTGCTCCTCCTCCTGTCAAAATAACATCTGTCACCCTCAAAACAGAAAACTCTCCAAGTGTAAATATTAATTAAAATTTACATAACTATCAGCACATAATTAATTCAATAAATCAAAATCAAAATATCAGTTAAACAAATAACGAGCAAAAAAGAAACACATTCGATTTCTTCCTTTATTTAAAAGTATATATATGTACTCGTATGTATCTATAAAGTTGAGAATAAATTCATATTATTAACACACATAACAACTTATCAAGAAGAACACTCTGATTTCCATCCAATCAAGCAGAAATCCGCAACCAACTCTCCAATTAATTTAAAGCCAATTGAATATTATGACTTAATAATTTAATCCTGTTGTCATGAATAATAAATAAAATTTTATTTCAACTGGTTTTCGGGCAGACTAAAGCACAGCAATAACATCACCAACAAATCATTAATTTCGAAGCTCTTTAGTTAAGTCTCTTCTCTGTTCCTGCGTCGTTTCGGTTTCGCTTTATGTTTATGTTATTCTGTTTATTCGCGTTTTTCAAAATTTCCATATTTTATTATTTGTTTTCAGCACAAATTTCAAATCAGAGCAGAGCAGTGCAGAATAGAGCCCAATAGAGCAGAATAGAAGAGACCATCACAAAGCACACAATACTCGTATATGGATAGATGGAGAACTTCAAACTCTCCAAATACGCTCTGGTGAATTAAGTTAATTAGCAAATGCACACTGCTAATTAATTCCCTGAACTCATTAACACTTCCCAGCGACTGCATAAGCAATGAACTTTGACTCTACTGCCGCAGCGTCAAGTTGCCAAGTCGGATCATTACGCGCGTCAAACTGAACAAAACTTCAAATCAAATAGTGATTTGAATTTTTTTCTTTTTTAATTTCCATTTTTATTTCTTTTATCGTCCACTTTTTGACTAGAATTTCAACTCTATTAGCGATAAGCTAATTTGGAGCATTGCTATGATGTAATTAAAAGTTCTGGCCCAAATGTCTCCTGGGCAAAGGGAAACAGCGGAGTTGCTGGAAAAAGTTTAAACCTTTTTTTTTTTTTTTTTTTTATTAATTGAATTGCGAAGCGCGCGCATTAGCATGCAACGCCAATGCTGCCAAGTTGAGGCGCCACATTTCAATGCGCTGTCTATCACTATTGACAGTGGTAGCAATCAGTGTTCCTCTACTAATACCCTAGTGATAGATAATAATCACGAGCCGATATCAAAATTCAAATGCAAATTGCCGATGAGTGAATTTTTAAGGGGTGATCGGGGACAAAAGGGAATTGTAGTTAGTATTCCTGTTGAATAGTTGCTCTCATGAATCTCTTCCCAACAGGCAACACAAGGAACACCGAGCAGCTAACAACTCCGGATAGATTCGCTTTGGGTTTGAGGGCTAACACAAATGAGGAAGACATGTTGCACTGCACCGATTTGCATTTTAATAAATCTCAACGCTTTGTGGTAATTAAAAATCACACCGCATGCCATTGGCATAGCTGTTGCCATTCCTATAGATATATCCCTATCCAGGGACATAAAACAATATAAAATTGTTTGTTTGTTTGTTGGTTAGGTGTCGATTTGGTGTTTTATAGTCGTAACTGCGGATGCATTTGTGGAAGGATCCTTCCAGGAATCGAGTGGCAAATTAATTGATAGGCTTCGCGCGAGTCGGTTCCACAGGGATTTCCCCAACACAAAACACCGACTGCCGAGTGCCGAGTGCCGAGTGCTGTGTAGTGATGTGTATTCGTATTCGTATGTGCATTTGTTATGCATGACAGTCGTGATTGTCAATAGAAATCATTGCGAACGGCTAGTACTCGTATTTACGAGGGTAAATGCACATTTGACAGGTTTAGGGTGAAAAGGATGCGTTGACAAGTCAAAAACTACCATATCCGGAGTATTGAAATGCTTTAAATGCAGATATACAAGCACATACGCTTCGACAAGTTTGCAACTCGTAAATTATTAAATGCAAACAAGAGGGTGGGGAATGTGGAATAGCAATTGGAGAATTTAGAGTTCAGTGGTAGAACGACGGACTTTGTTTTCTGATTGTCAATCGTTCAGTACAATGATATTTTCTCGATACAAAAGGAGCCCAGTAGATTTTTTTTTTTTTTTTTTATATAATTTACGCGCGCCTAAGGGGTTATGAATACCCTTACACTGTTGCCAGTGCGCGGGCGGAAAGGTAGAAGGAGGAGAAAGGAAAGTTTGTGATGTAGTGGTTTGAAACTCAGGTGTGTTTGGTTTCGATATTGACTCTCCAGGGGTGGGGGTCTGAATAGGAATGGTGAGGTTGTGAATTTTAACGGTTGTTTTTGTGTTTGAAAACCCTACAACAGCCAAATCTACATGTCAGTGTTATGCCTTCACACGCAGATTTTTCTGACTGAGTTCCAATTACAGAAATGAAAACTTGTTGTGGCTAGGATTCGAACCTTGACCTTCCGAGTGAGAAGCGATAGCTAGTACCACTACACCACGGCCACCCCGTTCTAACATTTTAGCGTCTTATTACTGTTATCACAAGCAAAATAGGAGGAAAGGCAGAGTAACGTTTAAGTCGCACGAATGGAATCACAAATTTTTAAAGAATCGATCGATCGCTCGTATTGACGGAGTAGTGAAACGTTTCTTATAGGACAAAGTTTCATCTAAGTGCAAAGTACAAGCTCTGATTACTCATTTAGGGCAAACTGGTGTACAATGCCCACATTTAGAGAAGAGCTCACAAAACATCTTTGCACCTGTTAGATCGCATTCAAAACCGTGCGATAAAACTCATAGACAATGGACACTCTTGGACACCAACGTAATGTCTCGTGTCTCAACCTGTTATATCCCTATTTGCACGACTAGTCCTCCATAGAAATCGCAAGTAGCATTCCGCCCCTTCAAACTTTTAACTGTACAACTCTCTATGGAATGCCCTGCCGAGCTCTTTATATCCTAGTCATTATAGCCATTAAACATTTAAAACCAACGTTCATCGGTACCCCTGTTTCGCCCGCGCTGAGCGTAAACATTTTAAAGGTACTCAATTCCGTTGAGTTTATAAGTTAAAACGTTTCTACATCGATATAACATTTAGTCGCTTCTGAATAATCGTTTTAGCAGCATGCATGCAACTTATCATCTTGGTGACGAACAGCGCAAGATTTTGTACGAGACGCATTTACACAACAACCGCAACGATGTTGCTGCATAATAACTGACGCAGGTCACGTATTCACTATTCAGTATAGTCGATCATTTTCTGTTGACGTATCAGTGCCAACAACTGTCTCGCGAGAGCACTTAAATGAAAAATTTCTCAGAATGCCTAAGTCGGGAAAAACCAGGATTATAAAAAAAAATTACCTTTACTCGCGAAAGCAAATCCGTGTTATGGCGGTGATGTGAATGCATTACGCATTATGACGGAAAAGCTGCTTGTGTAAGTGCCAAAACCAAAAGAAGAAACCAAATACGACGAATCTTATGCGTTCTGCCACCGAATAAAAGAACTACTTCTGAGAGATTTACTTACTTTATTTGCCGACTCCTTTGAACCAGACATTATATAAATCTAATGAGTTATTATGAGTCTATGAGTCATTACATCTTCGAATTGTCAGGCGCCGGCATGCTTGAAAACACAAGCCCAAAATATCAAGGAAAATACATAAGCCTGACAAAAGCGACACGGTCTTCGAAAACCGAGAAGAGTGATTAGAGGGCAGTGTCAACAATCATAAACGTTGAGAAGCATATGAATTTGAAGAACTCAAAGTCAATTCACATGCCTCTGGTTTCACCGACAATAGACTGAATCAATTGTGTTAAGATTAAACTAAGCACCACTGTATAAAACCAAGCTGAAATGAATAAAATCCAAAATGCCAACGTGAAATCAGTTTTGCAGTACTTTCAGATGCATATATTGGAAGTTGTCTTTTCAGAAAAATTTAAACTGCCCTTAGAGCTCTTGAATAACTGGATATGTCCAAGCCTGGCAGGATGGGCTGCTTACAAGAACAATCTCAGGGAATACAAACCAACAATCACGAAACCGAAGTCCGGCACATGGATACAAAAAAAAAAAAACGACCAGTGATTGCTACCGTTAAAAAATAGTTATCTTAAAATTATTGAAAACCTGTAACTTGTAAGGAATTAATCAAACATCTTTTATGAAGCACACACAGATTGTACTCAGGTATCAAACGAAATCTTCACGTTCACAAGATTTAATATGCCTTAGAGAGCCTCCTTCCCTATAAATTACCAGGACTTAGTGGTCAATACCAGCATCTATTCAACAAATTCTTGGCCTTTATAGTCTATTGCTTATGCGAATTTTCAGAACTGGGTCAGATTTTTTCTATATTGAGGAGTAGTTCAAAAGACTATCTTAGGCCAACCAGTCAATAATCTCTTTACCTAAAAATATTAGAGACGTTAGCAGACTTTCATATTCATATTCGACTCAAATACTGCAAATAAAATCCTTGGTCAATGGAGATGATTATTCGCACTCTGTTGGGTACAATAGAGCAATCCCCATGCAAAACAAGGACAGGCAGGACAACCATGACAACGTTTCTAGACATTGAAAGC
Organism: Volucella zonaria; assembly: GCA_963966105.1. Taxonomy (NCBI): domain Eukaryota; kingdom Metazoa; phylum Arthropoda; class Insecta; order Diptera; family Syrphidae; genus Volucella; species Volucella zonaria. The sequence continues at coordinate 333,454,763 of OZ014530.1, forward strand.
ACCTTCAAAGTTCCAGAGTCCGAACATAATAAAATATGCGTATCAGAGCTATAGATGGCGAAAATCCTGAAAAAAAAACACGCTAATCTGAAGTACCCATTGACAAAACTATTTGTATGTACGCGCATCCCACCTTGTTCATTGTTTTTTATGGTGATGATCAATAAAATATTCGGACTTGTTGTCTGTTAACCCTTTATAAGGTAGCTTTAGTTGGAGCCGAATAAGAAAGTACATATTTATTTTTGAATTATTGTAGTTAGGAAGTGTTTGAAGAAATTATTGAAAAAAAAAAAACTTTGTTTAATATTTGGAGAAAAGTGAAGTGGCAATACGTTTGCCACTGCCTGTTGGTGGCCGAAAGAAATATGTGAACTGCGACTATTTTTTTTTGTTCATTTTAGTTTTTATTTAGAAAACTAATTATTTAAAACAAAAAATGTTTTTTATGGAAAAGACCAAAGCATGGAATAATGCATATTGGTAGGTACTTGGCAATGCGAGCATTGAATTTTTCATCCTTTATTGTTTGCCTTTTTACTGCAAAGTCTGCATCTGCGATAGGTCGAAATCTCCGCAGGCATATGTACTCCTACATTTTCCAACCTATATTCATTAAGTACACCAAATGATTTTCTTGTTGACTTGGCTGGAGTTTTTTTGATGTTACGCGGCCTACTTTTTACCTTGTTTGTTTGGAAGCTTCCAATAAGCTCTTGGCCAAGTAAAACCCTAAATAAAAGTGGGATAGTTCTTGTGTCCTCACCCGGACTATAGAAGAGTGTAAAATATGAGCATTTGTCACAGCCGCATGGACAAAAAAATAAAAAAATGAGTAACCACCAACGTTTACTTCGGCGTCCAACGCTATAGGTGGCGCGCTTTTGGTCGAAAAGGTTGACGCCACCCATGCGCTTGGTATATAGTATTGTTGAACTGCAAACGGACAGAGGATTTCAGCTTTAGATCCATCTTTCTGCGTTCGTGTTACCACAAGCTTCATTTTCGGATCAAATGCAGTTGATAACAGATTTACCTGTTTCGTATCCATCCACTGTATAAAAGCTACATTTTACCGCTTCCCCCACTTATATACCCTTTCATGATTTTGTTTTTTTGTGCTGCGATTTTTGGGAGTCCCTTTCGATTTAACCTCACCGTTGCAGTTGCATAAATTTTGTTTTCGTATAGGTCTTGAAGTAATTGAAAAGATGAAAAGAAATTGTTAAAGGCTAAATGAACATTAGTGCCTTTCAGTGGGTGACAAAGCTGTTGTACAGTACAACTGAAGCTCCTAATCCCAGTTCAGGCGTATTGTCTGTTTTTTTGCCGGTGTATACATCGAACTGGTATAAGTACCCAGCTTGCGAGTCGCACCTAGCCCACACTTTGAAGCCTTTTTTAACTGGATTGAGTGGCATATACCGCTTGAGACTGGATCGGCCTTTGAAAAGAATCATGCACTCATCAAATGATTGGGACTTAGTTGCCATAGCAGAGTTTTCAAAATTGTCAGCAGATATCATAATATCTTCACAATTTTTTATTTTTGACATGGGATAATCCACATCTTCAACGTTTTCTATCGAAGCAGCTCTCGACATCCTCATCGTTTTCGAACTCGTCTTCCGAATTCTCGCCATCAATTTCATAAAACAATTCCTCAATTTCGTCATCATTTAGTTTTGCCTTAGACATCTATGTAAAAAACCAAATATCTGTAACAAGGCAGCAGCCAAAATTTTGCTATTCTGAAAAGACATTGGCAAATAGTATATCAGGTCTTGCTAGTGTTTCTTGAGATGGTCTTATTACTTATTCGACTTATTGAGCCAAAGAAACAGCAATTGGTGTATACACCCTGAATGACTCGAACTGCAACCAACTTCAGACTGCTATAACTTCCAAACCGTTCATGACGGTGAGCTCAAATTTCGACACATGACAGATAATTTTATTATTTACAAGCCCTTTAAACCATTTGCGTCTCAGTTGTGTTGAAAAATTTTTATCCGCGATGGAATACAAACGTGATAGTGTGTTTGCTTTATATTTGGCTGGAAAACCACAAGTAGCTATCGTTAGAGCCCTCCAGCACCTTAACGTGAATAAATCATTTGTGTCTCGAACCATAGCTCGTTACCGTGATACTAGCAGCGTTGCAAAACGCCATGGAGGTGGTCATAAAAAAACAGCAACATCGGCAGAAATGCTTGGGAAAGTGAAGGCTCGAATTGAGCGAAATCCGCGTCGAAGTGGAAGAAAAATGGCTGGTGAGCTTAACATATCGTTGGAACGGATGCAACACATACTGAAAAATGAGCTTGGGCTCAAGCCATTGAAGCTCCAAAAAGCACACGATCTTACACTGCAACAGAAAAAAGTTAGAGTCGAAAGAGCGAAGGAGTAGCTACGCTTGTACGAAAGTGGTGAGTTGCCGAATTTGGTTTTTTCCGATGAGTCGCCATTTGTTATCGAGCAATATGTCAACAAACAAAATGACCGAGTTACGAGTTACTTGACAGAGAGGTCCTTCGAAAATTTACACCTGCTTTAGATAAAGCAGGCAGCACCGATGGTGATGGTTTGGGCCCCCATAACCGCCGATGGTTGCTCTCCGCTCGCATTTTTGGACCGTGGAGTCAAAATTATTGCGATCGTATACCGTGAAACTGTATTAGAGACAGTATTGAAGCATTGGACAAACAATCATTTCGGTCGGAGACCGTGGACATTTCAACAAGACTCGGCACTGTCTTACAAAGCGCGCGTCAACCAAGATAGGTTAAAAAACAATGTTCCACACTTCATTTCTTCGACACAATGGAATGGATTGCAAATTCTCCGGATGCAAATCCGTTGTATTTCTCTTTCTGGGGTATTTTGAAGGCGAAGGTTGGCACTAAAAAATACCAAAGTTTGGACCACCTCAAACAAGCACTTCGCCGGAAATGGGCCAAAATACCGCAGAGCCACTTGCGTGCAGCGTGCGATACTTTCTTCGGCCGTCTCAAGGACAGTATTCGCGCCAAAGGTGGACATATTGAAAACTACTAATACACTTTGAAAATTGATGTATTTTCCAACATTTTTTACGGGTGGGGTAAGACTTCCCATCCACTGTTTTCCAAATAGTTCTTAACCGGAATAGCAACGTGGGGCCGAGCGTTGTCATGATGGAAAATTATTGCCTCGTGACTGGTCGCATATACCGGGCGTTTTTCGGCCACTGCTCTCTTCAAACTAATTAATTGTGTTCGGTAGCGTTGTCCATTGATGGTTTCACCCGGTTTTAGCAGCTCATAATACAGCACACCCATCTGATCCCATCAAATACAGAGCATTACCTTCGCGCCATGGATATTCGGCTTTGCCGTTGATTTGGCTGGTTGGCCGGGTTTCACATATGATTTTTGCGCTTGGGGTTATCGTAATGGATCCATTTTTCATCACCAGTCACAATCCGATGCAAAAATGACTTCCTTTTGTGGCGTTCCAGTAGTATTTCGGACATGCAAAACCGCCTTTCGACGTCTCTCAGCTTGAGTTCATGTGGAACCCAATTTCCTTGCTTTTGAATATATCCAGCTGATTTTAAACGTTTTGAAATGGCTGCTTGAGTGACACCCAAAGATTCTGCGAGCTCTTTTTGTGTTTGGCAACAGTCTTTATAGAGTAATGCTTCCAGTTCTTCGTTCTTCATCTTCAAACTTTTTTTCCTGCCCAGGACGTTCATCGTCTTCCAAGCCAAAATCACCACTTTTAAATCGTGCAAACCACTTTTGGCACGTTCGCTCAGCTAGCGCATGTTCACCATAAACTTCCACCAAAATACAATGACTTTCGGTAGCAGTTTTCTTCATATTAAAGTAATGAAGAAGAACTCCCCGCAAAAACACTTTTTCAGGTACAAAGTTCGACATATTTGAGTGAAAAAAAATTATTGTTGTTTACGTTTCAAATGAATGACATATACTGAAATGACGTACAATGACAGTGGCTTTCCAACGCATGTTCCAATGAAATAATACAAGTTACGGTATCGAATTAAGTTACAAAAATTATAGCATTTTAAAAAGTTGAAGTTAGAGTCATTCACCCTGTATTGTGACGTTTTGTTCAAAATATTTGTGATGTTGTACAAAATATGCCTGGTTATGCCCTCATTCAAAACTATGTTTGAATCTTCTGCATCACTACATGCAAGCGCACTGCCTTCTGTCAGTGATCTCAATGTCGTCAGGGCTTCCAAGTAGTTACATAGACTTTTTGAGACATGTCTCTAGTGTTGGCATTCGAATTTCACCCAATTTACTCAAGTACGAAGATAGTCCCAGAAGTACTCGACCTGACGTATAGATGGAGGTTTTTGATTAAAAAAATGACAATTGTAGAATGTAGCAATGTTATAAAGCTTAAATTTGAAGTTTGACGACGCTATGTTGTTTAGTATTTGTTCGACAGATATCAATAATGAACGCTCCAATCAATTTTTAAGTATACAAAAAATTGGTCATCGTTATGTGATACAATACTTCGATTTGAACGGACTCAATCCAACCAACATCAAATGAACTGGATTCTACTCTGGGGGAGTCTGCTCCTTCGTTTACAATAATAAAATATTGGGTGGCAGAGTTTAAGCGAGGCCGTACGAGTTGCCAAGACGAACATCGCAGTGGTCGACCAAATGGGGTGTGTTCACCAGAAATGTTGAAAAAAATTCACAAAATGGTATTGGATGACCGTCGATTGAAAGTGCGTGAATTAGCAGATTTGATAGGCGTTTCGCTGTGCGCAAGATGGATGCCACGATTACTCAGAATGGAACAAAAACAGCGTCGTGAGGATGTTTCAATCGAGTGTTTGCAAAGTTTCACAGCAATAAAGCCGAGTTTTTGCGTTGATTCATAATCATGGATGAAACATGGGTCCATCACTTCACACCCGAGACGAAAACAATGGACTCAAAGAGGAGAATCGAGTCCAAAGAAGGCGAGGACAGTTCGATCTGCAAGCAAGGTCATGGCATCAGATTTTGATATGCGCGTAGGATAATTTTCATTGATTATCTTAAGAAAGGAAAAACAATTAACAGCGTGTGTTATGCGAATTTATTGCAGCGTTTAAAAGATGAGATCAGGAAAAAACAGCCGCATTTGGCGAAGAAAAAAAGTTTTGTTTCATCAAGACCATGCACCAGTTCACACATCCGTCTTCGCGATGGCCAAAATCAATGAGTTAAAGTTGAAATTGCTTCCTCATGCACCTTATTGACCAGATTTAGCCTCCTCGGATTATTTTCTACTTCCGAACTTGAAAAAATGGCTCGGTGGTAAAAGATTTACTAACAATAAAGAGGTGGAGTCTGTGGTTGATGGCTACTTTAAGGAGCTCGACGATTCTCACTATAAACAGTGTATCAAAGATGGGAAAAGTGTATTGAACTAAACTGAGACTACGTAGAGAAATAAACATATTTTTCCCCAATTTTTTCGTGTTTTCTTTGTTAGGTCGGGTACTTTTGAGACTACCCTCGTATGATGTTTAAAACAATGACTTCTCAACACCTGCTCTCTACTCTTTTTTGATATCAATGGCCACGATTAGATTGCTTACGATCTTTACGAAGAAGCAAGAGTTCTTCATCGCCATTCTAAGAAAGCTAATGTGTTTGACAAGGGTGACTAGTCATGGTTAGGTAAGGCTCGTCTCTATAGATGCTGCCATATGCGGCTTTTAAATCGACAAAGAAATCGTGAAGTCAATCTGAACAAACGTTAACAATATCAGGAAGACCTTAAGATATTGTTATTAAATCTTGGTTTTAGTTTAGGTCAGCAGACGGAAAATTTAGCTTTCATCCCCCGGGGTGAATGGTTTGATCTTCACGACAGTGGAATTTGGGTCGTCCTCGCTGTTTAACAGTCTACAAAAATGGTTTCTCCATTCTCCAATTATAATTCTACTAAACTATGCCTTCTGGCTTTACATTTTTTCCGCATTAAAATCCCCTATAACGATTTTAACGTCATACTTATGACTTTCCTTTTCTTCAACACATAGAAATATATCGTGATCTAAAAGCACTCTGCGCGGACTTCTTTAGAGACATTCGAAAGATTTTGCTCACTCATTCTTGCCTGAGTGCCAGTTCAGAATGGTATCCGAGAAAATCAAATCGCTAATAAACTGCTAAACAAGGAACTCCTCTGATTGAGGTACTTTAATTTCTATTGACAGACGGTTTCTCGCAACCATACGTATTGTAGGTACTCGTAGATATGATACAACTTTCTGAAATACAAATTAATTTTAATCCTTACCCTAAAAAGACAGCAGAATTCTTATTACCAGTATAGCGAGTGAAACGCAGCAGAGAAAGATTCCATTTTCTTGAGAACAAATAGCTTGCAACAATCTAACTAATTAGAATTTCTTAGAATCTATTTAATTTCCCTTAGCAAATCATCATTCTCAATAAGAGAAATCTCTAAATCATTCACTCGACTCATTTGTTATTTCAAAATAATTTTAATGCATTACTTCTACCCCAACAGCAAAGTTTCAGTGCACAAAATTGCAATATCCATATTCCCATCCAATCACTGGCACATTCCACACCATTAATCCGTTCACACCTTCTTATCCACCTAGCCCTCCTGCAGCCACAAGCGCTCTAAAACCAATAAGGTCGACATTTTTCATTTTAATAAAGATCAGAGCACCAAATCATTATTCTATAACAACCCGCAGCTGGGCACAATACATGAGGAGGCGGTGGGTAGAGTATTCGTACTCGTAGTCGTAGTTCAAAGAGTTCAACCGAACGGGCGCCATAAATCAAATCGAAAAAGCATTTTCCAATTCGCAAATCACGATTTTCCCATTTCCCATGTGGCACAACACTCCGGTGTTAGTGTCCAATTGCATTATATAGAGAGAGAACGAATTTTTCCACCCAGCGAATGGTTGCGCACCCAAAACAAAGGCAAAAGCGAAACGAACACAACAAACAAACTCAGCCAACTCAGTCAATTCAGTCAACCAACTGACCTCGTTGAACCCTATTTTCAGAGATTTTTCCAACTCTTCCCCTCACTCCTTGTCATCTGCCCGAAATATCTATCTGACAGTTCACACACAGCAGGGGGATATTTCACACATCCATTTGCACACAGTTTAACCTCAGAAAACGTCAGCCTCGAGTCGTGCTAGAGATTTCTGCGCACCAAAGTGAAAGGTTTTCGCTGGAATTCACAGAAAATCGCTATCTTCCCCCCCAACCCAACACACACTTCCCTATCAATACCACCTCCTCCTTTGCACCTTCTTCAATATTTCACACTTAACCAATGAGTCGCCGAGTCACTTGCAACAACAATGTTGTACGAGCAGATAGATACTATCGTAGGATCTATAATAGACCATAGCCATACCATGTGACTGATTTAGGTTTTGAGGCTTGAAGCTGGCGGAAAGAAAACATAATCAACGGTAATTCTGTGGTAAATATGGTGAAAATCCACGGATCAATTAATCAGCAGTTGGTGCTTAAATGCACCGTTTCACTGTTGCTGCTGCTGCTGTTGCGATGGTTAATCGCTGCAACGCACGGGACAGGGGACGGAAGGTTGTATAACACTTCATCGTCAGTGGCCCGAAACTGTTGTGTCGTGCTCATTTGTTCGATGTCAGTAGCAACTTTCTAAATTGGAAATTGCGCGCGTACACTTTGTACGTTTTCCTCGTCAATTTAGGAAAAAATAAAAAAAAAACTTTCTACTGGCAGACCAACTGACTAACTAACGACGAACGACTGTCAATGTTGGTACCGGCGCGTGAATTTCACAACTGTCCAATAATCGTATAGTCTTAGTCCAATAGTCCCCAGTAGAGTCGGGCTAACCTATCTAATCATCTTGTCAACTGTCTTTGGTGAGCATAATTCAATTGTACAAATGTTGGTGCGATTGTCGCTGTTGATGTTCCTGTTGCAATTCGCTCTCTGTGCTTGCCTTCAATTCACAGCTTTCACGGCTCTTTGGTGGTGCTTATGCTGCTTCGGCAACAGTGAATGTTGACGACAACAGACTGAATGAATGGCAGCGGCAACTTACGTAGTTTGAATGGCCGTTATAAATGAAATTGGACAAGCGTTGGCAGGGTTAGGGTGGCGGGGAGAGACAGCAAAAGCAGGGTGGTGGCAAACAATAAAGACAAACAACCGTGCACATTTAGGTCAATCAAGCTATGTTTAGGCTCTGCATTGTATGACATGGGACTAATGACATCGGTTTGCTTGTAAAGATGAGATAATTAATTAATTTCGCCATAAATGCTCGCCACAACGGTGCCAGGAAGTTTAATGGCCTAACAACAACGGTTGATAGTTCAAAAGATTTTCCGATTAAATCACCGTTGTATGCAATACGAGTAGTTTTGTGCTCAAATTGGCAATTTACTACGGAAATTATGTTGCGGCTTTAGATACATACACTGATTGTTCATTTAAAGATTTTTCTTTTCAGGTGAGGTTTTGATCTCATTAAATGTGTCTACCAAAATTGGCAATAACGAACACAAATATATGGAGACTTGGCTTTAGCTAATCTGCTAATGGATCATTGATTCCGGAATTCGCTTCATATCTTGGTGACTTGATGGTAACATGTAGTTTAAAGTGCTCTTACCCATTACTTGATTCCAAGTTATCTAATTTATTAACGTTTTAAAAGCAACAAGCTACAAGAAGTGGTCACTAAGCTATTTCAGAAATTATCAACAAGAAAATATAATCGAATTAAGATCACTCACAACATGGTTTATTCTGTTGATGGACTAACGATTGGCTTACTCAGTTACTGCGAAGAAATATCTAGCCAAAGAAAGTCTTGCTATCTTTCTTCATACACAAGGGCAATCCAAATCCTCGGTATCATTTCGATCCCGTCCATTGTGAACCATTTTGAGATTTGGGATACACAGAAGTGTGACAATAATTAGAAAAAAGCAGCTATTCCACGTGAGGTTTTCTCTTGCCTAAATGTTAAAATTGTCAATACGGAAACGTGGGCTACCTTTTTTATTTCTTTTTTTTTCTGTCGGAATAGAGCACTCAGACAAGGAACTAGTCCATTGTACTCCTTGTAAGTTCCTTTTAATGGGACCTTTTTGTCTTTCGAAGAAAGATGAGTAAGCGCGTAAATGATAAAGTGCCTACACTACCAGCACTCACCACGTCAACGAGTAGCTGCAGCCTGATGTGAGCGATATTCACAGAGGTAGTGCTCGGTGATGTCGACATCACTTTCATAGCAAGCATCGCAGTATGTTATATCATTTATGTCCAGCACATTTAAGGGGTTAGCAAAACTGTAGTGGCCCATCACGATGCCAGTAAGCAACCTAAAGAGGGGCAGTAGACAGGCCGCTAATTTCTTAGAGAAGTCGGAAAGCATTCGTTGGGTCTGCCTGCAACCCAGGGAGTCCTGCCATCTGCAGTTGTGCTCTTATGAAGCCCAACTGTTAATGGCAACCTTAACCGAGGACAAAGGGACACCTTCGGGTTCGGGTCGTGAAAAACCCGCCTCTGAGTCTTGCGTAGCAAGTTCATCTGCGATTTCATTCTCCGTAATCCCATTGTAACCTGGGACCCAGACAAGACTCAGTGAATTCAGTCTTCCGACTGCGTTCAGTGATGTCTTGCATTCTCATAAGGTGCTTCAGCATGGCTCTTAGAGAGAGAAACCGGAGGAAACAGACAAGCCAAAAACTTTATGCCAAGCTGTTGCCACAAAAAAACAAAACAACTACTGCAACCAAGTAGCAGTCAGATTCGAGTGACCACAGGTTTTCTCACAGGACACTGCCGTGTGAAAAAACACCTGATGACCATGGGCATACCACAAGACAGTAAATACAGACTGTGCAACGAGGACGTGGAAACAGCAGACCATCTACTATATTACAGCAATGGTTTAACTAAAACACGTCAACGTTACCTAGGTAAATTCTACCTTGAAGCGGCGGACATAGCTAGCTGCCAGCTCACCTAAAGACGTAGCCGCCTTTCTTACAAATTGCGGCATCATGGATGAGCTCTAAATGGAGGATATCACAATAGGCCCATCTGTGGCCGCAGTGATCTGGGATTCCTTATACCACTTCCCATAACAATTTAAATCTAAGGCTCTTAGCGCAGCTTGGATATCGTTTCGCCGCCTCCACCAGTTCTTCACAATATAGTTCGTTTCTATCCGGATTGCGTATACCTCCGCTTGGAAAACAAACGCACGATTTCCTAACGAGGAGTGAAATCTAACGTTATCGTCATCCAGAAAGTCACCAGCGCGGCATCCTAAATCGGTTTTGGGGACGTCCGTGAAGACCCGATTGCATTCCTTTCAGATTCTGGCCGAAATCAGTCTTGGGTACAGAGAAAGTCGATTTTATATTTTTTATGTAGCAGGAGTTCTGCCCATAAGACCAGAGTTAAAAGACAGATGACAGCAAGGTCATCAACGCTCAAGTGCGTGTTGTACCAAAGATCACTTCTTTTTTAAAACGGAAGATGACTTTGAGAGTGCAGCCAATGATCAATGCGTCTAGAGCGGAGCCGGGCGTTCTAGGGAAAGCCTCCTTGCAGCCGAGACAGACCGCTCTTTGGAGTGTGGTAAAAGCAGCAATGACGTATTTTCGTCAGAGCTTATTCTAACAGGCAATCGACGCATAGGATCTAACTGGCCTTATCATAGCCGTGTAGACCCTTCTCGCGCGACCTTGGTATCGCAGGAACTGAGCCGTTTATCGTAGCAGTTAGTAGTAGCCGTAACAGACTAACTAACTGGAAGACCAGCGACCACTTCACGCAGAAAGGTCATAACTCATAAGGCTGTCCTTGTTAAGATATGTAATGGGTGTGTTTTGGAGGTTTGGTTTTTAAACTGGCAACACTGTTTCTACAGATAGTTGAAAGTTGATTTGTGGTTAGTACGTTTTGCCATTTTACGATGAATGATGATGAGGACAACGCGTGCAAATCGTGCAAACTTATTTTGAAAACCATGGTTCGGTTCGCCAAAGTTATCGTACGCTGCGTCCATTTTACGGTCGACATAATCGTCCATCTTAGCAAGTTATTCGGAATACGATGAATCGTTTTCGCACCATATACACTCTAGTGGATAATACGCATCCCCAAAGACCACAAACAGTGCAAACAGAAGAAGTTATTGCCGTTGTGGAGCGCAGTGTTGAGGAGATCCCGAAAGAGTCGATTCACCATCGTGCACAGCATTTGGAGCTATGCTCATCCACTTTGTGGAAGTTTTTACGGAAAGATCTTGGCTTAAAAGCTTATAAGCTCCAGCTTGTGCAAGAGTTGACACCGCGTGACCATTATACGCGTCGTAGGTTTGGTGAATGAGCGGAAAACATGGTTCAACTTGAACCTAACTTTCAACAAAATTTTGTTCTCCGATGAGGCCCATTTTTGGTTAAATGAATATGTAAACAAGCAAAATTGCCGAATTTGGAGTGGAGAAAACCCAGAAGCCTTTGTCGAGACGCCCTTATAACCGTTTACCACTGTATCTCGGTAATTAATTCACGCAGGCTATCTACATCTTCCAAATCAACAAAAAGATGCACAAACTCTTAGCAATGCAATATTATCAGTACCTGTGCTTAAGATATCTCTGCAGACAAAGCATTAAATATGTATGGCAAAATATAATCGTTACAATACGTTTTCCCATGCAGTGTTCTCTATTGCTTACGTGGTAAACCTTCGCCCCGGATTCGAAGACCATCCGCGACAGTGCGATGGTGATTAATATATTTTAGCTGTGGAAGCCGCTGACTTCTAGCCCTTGCGAAAAGGCGAATGTCGCTGTATAGCCCATACTTCGTTGCTTCAAAGGCCGTCTTCGTCAACTTTAGATAAACTGTAAGCATTTACAGTGATTTCTTCGTTGTTCGTAAAAGGGACTTATTTCACAGTGACAAAGTGTTTTACGTCTCAAAGCTTACATCAAAAATGTTCACACAGGGAATGTCTTCACTTGATGGTATACTCAACTGGACAAGTACGCTGGGAATGTATGTCGAGTATCGCACTACTCACTCCAGCAGCTTTTTAAAAAGAGGAACCTGTCATGACGTAGTACATAGCCGAGAAAGACGAAACTGGCATAAAAGCGTAGAAAAAATATCGATTTCTTCCAGATAAGTCGCTCGGACCAACAAAAATGAAGATCCTGTCTACGAGGACTTTAGGTCATCTTGAAGCAATTCCGGAGTACTAGGTTCCACGTCAAAAACTTAAATCAATATCAAAACAGAACACTTTGCGGACTAGTTGTCCAGAACTAAGCCAAATGAAAAGACAAAGCAACATAGATAAGATACACATAACTACCCACAAAGACAGCCTGATGCCTTGCAGTATGATAGTGTCCCACGCAAAGGCTAACGAACAGTGTTTCTATTATCCCACAAACATCAACGCATTAGAGAAGACAATTTCAAGCTGCTAACCACCCCGAAAAAAAACAGTGGCTAATGTAACAGAAGAGCCATTCAAAAAGGCGTTGTGATGAAAAATGAAAGCAATGGAATCCTGTGAAATAAGAAAAGACCCAAAACAACGAAGTGCCAGCTCAATGGAAAAGGGAAAACATTTGAATACTTTATAAGAAATCGAAGGAGTTGCCTTTAAGCCCATAGGGTATGTTCTTCCTGGTTTCAATCGAAATATTAGATGCATTTGCATATTTCCAGCAACTTCCCATTATGGGCACGAGTGGTCGTCAAGGGGCAATAATGAAGTACAAGAATTTCTCCCCGTAGAGAGAAATAATGTTGGTACAGTAATTAACACGTTCGCGGACACATGATTTTCGGTGGGGACGCTAGAATGACACACGCATATCTCCGATATTTTTAGAGATATTTTATCCGGGATTGGACCAAAATGATGAAAATCGATATAGAATTCGATTGTGATAGTTTTTACTCACTCTACAATTTGACGGCTATTGCCGCCGCAGCCCAACTGTAGCGTTAAAGCTTGTCAATTCGACAGCGCGGGATAACCCGACATGTCGGCTATAGCCGTCATGACCCATCGAAGAAAAAAACTTACAAATTGACAAGACGGCATATCCAGCTATAAAGAAGTTTTGAAATACATACAAAAACTCTTGATTTAGACATAAAATTAATACACTTGCGGTCATAAAAACCGCACCACCTAATGAGTTCTCAAAAAATGCCTAATTACATCAGATCGTAAGGGTTTTTCTCATACTAAGGAAGCGTATTCCCCATAGCGGAGTTCGGCCTCGTATTCAGTGTAAAAAAAATCAGTTTGAATTGAGTTGTGAGGGTGACAAGTAAAAAAAAGTGAAATGTCTGGTAAATATCATCAACTGACTCGGGACGAAAAATTTCAAATATTGACTTTAGTCGAAGAAGGGCTTGGCTATCGTGAGATTGTGGTTAAAATAGGATGCTGTCATTCAACTATCGTACGACTGATGAAGAAAAAAGAAAATTTGGATCCACTGGAAAGGAAAAAAGGCTCGGGACGAAAACGTAAAACAACCCAGAAGACGGACAATGTATTACAACGAATTACCATGAAAGATCGCTTTAAAAGTGCTGTCCGTATAAGAGCAGAGCTGAGTGAATTTCATCAAGTTGATCTAAGCGCCGAAACCATACGCCGACGCCTACGGGAGATAGGTTTATATGGAAGACGACCAGCGAAAAAACCTCTCCTAACCACAAAAATGAAAAAAAGCTCGCTTGACGTAAGCAAAAAAGTACGAAGATTGGACGCAAGATGATTGGCGATGTGTGATATGGTCCGATGAAAGTAAATTTAATTTGTTGCGTGCCGACAATTTCCCATACGTACGACGGTCAGCAGGTGAAAGGTTCAAGGACGAGTGCATAGTCAAAACAATGAAGTTTCCTCAAAGCCAGATGGTTTGGGGATGTTTTTCTTTTTACGTTTTAGGCCCTTTGCACTTTGTTAATGGAACTATGAACGCTCAAAAGTATGGAGAAGTAGTAAGGGAGTTTTTCGTACCAGCAATTGAACAGCATTATTCGTATACTGACAAGTGCATTTTTCAAGATGATTCTGCACCTTGCCACAGCGCCAAATCCCTAAGTAAAGTGTTATAAATCAACTTCTAGATGTCTACTTTATAAATAATAAACAGACAAGTAACTAGAGTCTTTCAATAATTTTCAGCTCAAGACAACGTTTGATGACCTCGGACTGGCCAGCTAATTCGCCCGATTTAAACCCAATCGAACACTTGTGGCATGCAATGAAACGTAAGGTGGCTGCATATAAACCAGAGAGTAAAAAAAAGCTAAATCAAGTTCTGGAACATATATGGAATACTGAAATTTCAAGGGATATTACTGAACTTCTAGTAAACTCGATGCCTTCTAGAATAAAAGCGGTTATAACCGCCAAAGGAGGAGCAACTCGGTATTGATAATTTTTTGGTAAAAGTGGCATATCTAAACATCTTATATACACATACATAAAAACTATATCGTTTGATTTTGTTAACCAATGACTGTATTAAAATATTTTAAAAAAATAAAAAAAATTAACTGGTTTTTCTTTCTTTGTTAATATCTTTTTTCAAACATTCAATAAACAGATGGAAATTAGATAGAAATACATATAAACTACTGCGGAGTACTCAACAAAAATTTCATTTCATTATAAAAATTATTATCGTAGTTATTAACAATTTTTCAATCATTTTGATATGGTGCGGTTTTTATGACCGCAAGTGTATATTAATTAAAAAAAAAACCGAACAAAAACAGATCGTTAGAAATAATTCAATTTACCTAATTCAATAAACAAATAAAAATACATTCAGGTATGCCTGAAACTGAGTCGTATGATAATATAACGGGTCATTAGAAAAGAGATCACGAATTTTTGGCGGTTTGACTTATGCTTGAAACAAGCAAAGCCCAAAGAACTTAAACATCTCTTCGGAATGCAAAACAACGAACAGCAAAACGTGCATGTCTGGTTTTACGACCATAGCTTGGGCAAAGTTTGTCGAACTCACAATTTTGCCAACTATGTTCGATCCAAATATTTGGTGGAAAACGTCAAGGGGAGTACATTTTTCGACCAAGTTTATCTGCACTCCACTAATCCCTACATCGAAATCGAACTGAGGAATTTCCTTGATATTTTCAAAGCATTCACCATCTAATTCGGCTTCTGAAACACTTCCCGATCCCTCGTCTTCCGAGTCTAAGTTAGATAAGATACCGCCATCTGATCTTTCAGGATTATCTTGAATGATTTCATCGCCAGGTTCTGCTGGTCATCTCCAATAACTTGGTCATGGCGAGTTACTTGCAGGCTTGCCCCTGGTGAAGTCTCTGGACACCCTTCTAATTGATCATCCTGTTCCAGATTCCTCATTGGAATCATCCGAATTTTCACTAAATACTCGTAGCTTCAAAATGTTCTCCTTTTCTTTACTGTAACGATCCAAATTCAAGCTACATACTCGTACGTGTATGTGTAAAAGATAATTAGGGTATTTATTTTAATTTGATGAGATGTGCATCATTTACATTATTTTGCACTATTTCTATAAGAACGCTCAAATGCGACCGTTGTCTGGGGACACTCTAAACTAAATGCACTGAAAACTGACGGCATATGCCGGCTTGATCGTGCGAAATGCAACAAGTTTTGTGCAAGTTTTGTAAAAAGATTAAAATAATTCCGCAGGCCACAGTGAAGTGAAAATTGGACTCCGGTAGGACAAATAATGCTGGAGTATGGACATATAATGTATTTCTAGTCGAGGTACCCCGTCTTGTCATAACAGACCTAAAATTCTTTGACGGCATATGCCGTGTTAAGAGACTGAAAAACAACAAGCATGTGGCTTTTCCAATTTATTTTTCACAAAGGCTTTATATGATGGGTTGATATATTTGATTTTAAGAACGTATACCCATCGCTTAGAGCTTTATAAGGCAATTGCTGATAACCAATCCATTGATGCCGTGTAACTGCTTGGATACTGCTTCTGGAATTTACAAATGCATATGCACGAAGTTGCAGAGACATAATGCGCCTATGACTATGAACCTAGTAATCCGTTGCCACTTTAGTTTGGCGAAATACCTGATTTAAAAACTATTTATTCGAAAGACAAAGACGATGCTTCACAAAACCCTGATAAGACGTTCTTCGAATTACAGCTTCAGGTTTGAAACCTGAAGGGAAAAACAAATACTCATAAATGATCACGGATCTGACAAACCTTTCAAAGAATCAGGATCTGTTCTAAGAGGTTCAGAGTAGTGTTGGGGACTATCGAATAAAAACAATCGAATTATTCGGTAGTTGCAAAATATCCATTTATTCGATAGTTATCCAAAAATCGTTCAAATAGTATTTTTCAGAAATCATTCCTTCAAACCAGTCGAATAAAAAAAATCTTCAAATCTTCGATTGTTTTTCATACTGGATTTTCCATTCGAGTGGTTTTTTCACTCGTGTGGAGTGTGGACTATCTGGTTGGGAGTAATGTTCTTTTGGCTTTCATCCAATGAATGATTTTTTGGACTTTGGGCTATCGGGGTTGAATATGTTTGAAATTTTTATTAATGTGTGTAATGTATATAAGGTATAACCTCCACTTCCCCTCCCCTTGGAAGACGATGAACGTCCTGGGCAGCCAAAAAAGTTTGAAGATGAAGAACTGGAAGCATTACTTTATGAAGATTGTTGCCAAACACAAGAAGAGCTCGCAGAATCTTTGGGTGTCACTCAAGCAGCCATTTCAAAACGTTTAAAAGCAGCTGAATATATTCAAAAGCAAGGAAATTGGGTTCCACATGAACACAAGCCGAGAGACGTCGAAGGGCGGTTTTGCATGTCCGAAATGCTGCTGGAACGCCACAAAAGGAAATCATTTTTGCATCGGATTGTGACTGGTGATGAAAAATGGATCCATTACGACAACCCCAAGCTCAAAAAATCATATGTGAAACCCGGCCAACCAGCCAAATCAACGGCAAAGCCGAATATCCATGTCTCGAAGGTAATGCTCTGTATTTGGTGGGGTCAGATGGGTGTGCTGTATTACCAGCTAGTAAAACCGGGTGAAACCATCAATGGACAACGCTACCGAACACAATTAATCCGTTTGAAGAGAGCAGTGGCCGAAAAACGCCCGAAATATGCGACCAGACACGGGGCAATAATTTTCCATCATGACAACGCTCGGCCCCACGTTGCTATCCCGGGTAAGAACTATTTGGAAAACAGTGGATGGGAAGTCTTACCCCACCCGCCTTATAGCCGAGACCTTGCCCCTTCTGACTACCATTTGTTCCGGTCGATGCAGAACGCCCTCACTGAAATACGGTTCACATCAGAGCAGAATATCAAAAATTGCCTTGATTCATTCTTGGCTGCCAAGCCGGCGCACCTCTTTTGGGATGGGATCCACAAATTGCCAGAAAGATGGGAAAAAGTCATAGTTTCAGATGGGCAATACTTTGAGTAATACATGTTTTTCTTAAATAAACATTCAAATTTTGAAAAAAAAACTGCACAAATTAAGTTATATACCCAATATATAAGGCAAATGCTTTTTTTCGATAAGATCTGGTGCTTTGGATGCTATGGGTCGTCGTCCATAAGATTTCATTGGGAATTTAGCTTGAATAGGGCACTCGCTGAAAGCAATTAGAACCTGAAAGATAATGATCACAAGGGAAAGCCTCCAGATCTTGTTGTTGGTACAATCAATACTTGTTAGTCGCACGGTTGGTTTAAGAAGTACTTAAGCCTGATACCAGAGTCAGATTCAATACGTCCCAAAACACTAAATCTCTTTCTTCAACTACCTTTAATAAATGAGTGTCCTATTAAGTGTTCTAGGTATTGTGGATTTTAAAAATAGGTTTTGAGGAACCGAAGCCAAAAGGCGATGATTACACCAACTGACGTAGTTCTTTGACCGAGGTTGTTGTTTTTCTTGAATTTGATAACTATTTTATCATCATAAATCCTTAAGGCCAATCACTTGAGAAAATATTAAATTGCCCCATAGGCAAACTTTCGTTTTAAAATGTAAATCTTTTATAATACCATTAAAATTATATTTAGGGTACCTAAGTATGCATGCTTAGGATCAGGGTTTACCAAACCATAATGCATTAGGCTGTAGGAATTACTGGTTACTTGTCACGTTTATATAGACACGTATGGTATACCATCCCATATGAATGTTTAGAATGACAATTTTACCACCTTAAGACACATGTACCACCAAATCATTTTCTGACATCGGTAAACTCTTAGCCTTTCACCACAAATGAATAAATCTCCTTTCAAAATTCCTATCTATATTCAGTCCCTCTTCGTTATCTTACCCAACTCAGTTCACATATGCATCTACGGATACTGTCACATTTTACAACCAAATATCTTTAAATCTTCAAATCACCTAACACTTTGGCAACATTTTCCCTAATCCTGATAAATATTCCTCCCACCTGTCATGAAGTTTGTGATTTATCATCAAACAAAAGGAACAAAGCCAAATCGCTAATATCCACCACCATTCTCTACTCGACATCTTGGGGTTTCCCTTCAGAACTATTAAAACTTCAGTACGCGTTGATAAGCAAATTGCTTTGTCAGAGATTCTTTGGCTCACCAACACTAGTCAAAAAAAAATACAAAAAAAAGTAAAAAACATTTCTCCCATGATTAGTTAAACTCTTCAGCAGATACTGTATCTCACTTTACAACTCCCAATCCCAAACGCCACAGTTGGGTACGCTGGTTGGTAGCCCATCTCGTCTGATGATTGCGAAGTGCCTTTGGCAGCTTTTATGGTCGTTTGTCCTGTTTTTTTTTTGTTTTTTTTTTTCTTGTCCCAATCCTCTTCTGCGCTCACATCCTCACGATTAATATTGGTGGTTGTGTTGTTTGTTATGTCAGTGACATGCTTTGACGATGATTTATCGTTTGCAATTTTTTTTACGTTTTTCATCAGTGGCATATGGGATACGCAGTATGTAGTCGCACCATCACCTACCTAGGATGTAGTAACATCTTCGTCTTGTAGCCATTCTTCTTGTCAGCCCTCACCACCGCACAATGACAATCAACCTAAACAGGTGATTTGTATCCTCCCAGTATGAATGTGTTGCACAGTAAAAATGAAAGTCAAGAGGGAGCGAAATTCGATTTTGAACAAAAATTAAATAATAGAATACTAAGTTGGCTGCCTTGAGGCATTCCATTGATCTCATGATTTATCGCTAACTTTGCTATCGAATTCGATAGATTCTCCACCACTGATGTATAAATTACCATTAGTCAATCATTTTTCATAGCAACTGTTTGATGAGATACTACCAGATAGTCCAATAGATACGACGAGCACGAGAGGAGGTTAAGTTATACTCGTACTCATACACCGCTGTGAAGTTAATTACCGCACCGTGTAGGTATCGAATTCAAACAAAAAACTAAACAATTCGAGTTTAATTAAGTAATTAATAAAAAAACAAGAAGATTTCTACAAAACAACTACATACATATACAACATAACTAGTAGGGAAGAACAAAACAATGCCAAGTGCTTGTACATTTCGAACAATAAACAACCGCAGCAGCCACTTCCTAAGAGACGATGTTCTTCTTGGATCGCCCCTGTCCGACCATTGTCCAATGTGAATGTTTGCTTAAGTTCAGTGAATTCCAGGGGTTGAACCACACCAACAAATGGGGGGTAAGAGGGCCTTCGGAATAGTAGGCTGAACACAGAAACTTTTCAAAAGTCTTTTGAACTTTCAACGTATTGTTGAGGGAATGGCATTACAATTGGCAGAGTGTATTCGTACGTTCTTCACAATGAAGTCATCTCGAACGGATAACTTTTTTCTCCTGTAGACAGGTTGTTTGTTTTTTGTATAATTTTTCCTCCTGTTGTTGGTGTTTATTGCCAGAGGGAAGGGCAACTCATGCCTCTGGGTAAACTAAAGAATTGATGATTGTTTTTTAGCAAGAGAAACGCCTTGGGGTTACGTAAGTTTTGTTAATATGAAACAACCAACGAAGAGGATACTTTGCACGACAACGCTCACTTGTATGATTGTTTTAGGCAGATGATTTGAAGATGAGATGGTAAAAGTCGAAGTTTAAGTAAAACCACAAACGTGAGATAAAACTAAAAGTGGATTTTCTAAAAGAGAATAACAATCTGACGCATGTGAGACTTCTAAGAAGTTGCAAATTTTCCTGGAGTTTTTTTTTCTTTTGTAAGTTTGACACACTCTGAGGAGCGTTTTGGTGAATTGCCAGTCATTTTTGAAAATTGTTTAAGTTTAAAAAATTGATTCTCAGAACTTGTATTGGAATTTCAAGATGGTGGGCCTTAAAGTTATATTTTCCAAAGTCACTGCAAAGTCTTTTTACAATAAATTAACGAATTACTGGTCGACAAAAAATCCTTTCGGCAAAGTCATTTGCTCTTGTAACGAAGCTCGAAAGCTCAGATGCATTGACGACCTTAGAACAGGATATGCGCAATATTATAAAAATTGAGAGCGAAAGAAAAACAAGGGAAGATGATGAAAAAATATGGAAACGAAACCATTTGAAAATGCAATACAGTGATTTCTCAAAACATCAGGCAGCGTTGTAGATCCCATACTGATTGAGTTTGGCAGACAAGCCCGTAAAAGCTAAAACAGCGGTTAACGCAAATGTGGAGACAAAGTTTGGTTCAAGACAGAGCTATAATGATGTGGGACTGAGTACGAGTAAGGGTGTAGAATACTCAAAATTCCTGCTTTTCTGCAAAATCTTCCGTGAATATCTGCTCGATAGTGAACTTCCCAGGCACAAAAAAATGTTTTTTTTTTTTGTATAACTAGCGTGCGCTCTAGGAATTTTAGGCGAACTTAAAATGTTTGCACACAAGGCGGGCGAAAGAAAATAAGGAACGAAAATATGAAAAATATCGATGTACGTTGGTTTTGAATGTTTGCAGGGTATAGTGACTAGGAAATAAAGAGCTCGGCAAGGCATTCCATAAGCAAGTTGAACGACTTACGATAGAATCACAATATTTCAGAGTACGTCCGAAAGCGGATTTGTATGGAAAGTGGTGACTCGGTTGAAGGCTTGAAGTGGAGGAATTTCGATGAAGCACTGGCGGTGAAGTAAAATGAGTTGAGTTGTATCTAGCAAGTGAAAGAGGTCTTAGAAGCTCTTAACCAGATGCGGGGATTGTACTCGAATTTTGGGCGGATAAATGTACATTGTAGGTAGGTTAGACGGAGTAAAGTATACTTTGCATTTCTTCAGAAAACCTGGCCGCCTCGCAGCATTTTTGGTGATATTGGATATGTGGTCATCTTAACTTATGTTGTCATTGACACAAATACGGAGTATGGAAAGTTTTTGTTTTGACCACGCAAATGTCATTCATGGATTAAAAAAAATTCGCTTTAACGAACGACATGAGGCAGAAATATGTGGTGGTGGTATGGTGATATGGTGATTCCCCAATTATTAATGCGTTAAAATCAGAATTTAATGAGTTTAACAAAGGCTCTCATTCCCATTCTGCAGCCGAAGAATAGGGACGCGGGTAAGGGAACGAATATGAAAAGTTAAGAGTTCTATCGTCAACAAAGAAATATATTGGATAAGAAGTAGCAGACAAGAGATTATATATGAAAATTAAAAAGTGTCGGAGACAGAATGTCCTGGGCACATCAGCATTTATATTGTGGGTATAAGGCTTGAAATACCAAGTATAACTATTTTGTTTTCGCCAGTTTGGTTCGACTTATCGGTGATATATGTATACAAAAACTGTAACACTGGTCATTGACTAGTTAGCTAGATAAGTTAGGGCGGGCTTTACAATTGTTGAGATATACCATCTGGACCAGCGGATTTAAATAAAACACACAGAATGAATTTAATAAATTCATTCGAAAGACTATTTCATACTTATATCGCGTATTACTCGAACAATGCTTTGTTCCAAAGCGTCAGTCGTTGCTGGTTTATCGACATAAACTAGTGACTCGACGTAGCCCTACAGAACATTATCCAACGGCGTCAAATAGTACTATCTTGGAGGTCATTTCTTGAAATGAATATTGCCAATTCGTGTTTTCACTAAAGCGATGTTTTCGTTGGTAGTATGAGGTAGAGCACCATGCTGGAGCCACAGTTCTTCCACAGTGATGCCACGCAAATTTGGGAACAAAGAATTGTTGATCATCGCATTGTACCGATGGGACTGGGCCGATAATGCCACCAGCGTATAATCCGCACCATACGGTACATTTTTCTAGATGCAATGACATCTGGCGAACTTCTTGAGGATTATACTCGGTCCAAATATGGCAATTTTGCTTAACCAGAAATTAGCCTTATCACTTAAAAAAAATGTATGGTACATAACTGGATCAACTTCCAGTTGTCCAATCACTGAACAACCGACACAATAAGTGGTGTCACGTGGCCTTAGCTCTTGCACCAATCGGATCTTATAAGCCTTGAGCCCAAGTTCTTTACGCAGAATCTTCCAGATAGTGGATGGACAAAGGCCAAGTTGCTGCGAACGGCGACGAATTCATAAATGTGGGTCCTCTTCAACACAAGTATCCATAGTCGTGATATTTTCCTTCAAACGCATTGTTCTCGTGTGAGTATCCAGTAACGTGAATTGGGAGCGAAAATTTTCAATAATTTGATACATAGCACGTTTAGATGGCCAATGATATCTACCGTAAATTCTACGAAGTGCTCTATAAGTTTCGCGAACAGAGTTTCGATTTTATAAATAAATTTCAACGATTTGAAGTCGTTGTTGTGGCGTCAATCTTGGCACGATAAAATGGCAAACTGTACTGAAAATAAATTAAACTAGTCAACTCAATGTGACAGCTAATTTGGCATTTAATCCCTATTGAAAAATCAGACTTTGAAAAAAAAAAAACATAATATAGGTAAATATTAAGATCTTTAGGTACTCTTGCTACTACGCAAGTGGGTTCGTCCAATTAAAAATTCGACGCACTCAAGGCTAGGCGGAGACAACAGAAAATCTGGTAGTGCTAAGCTAGGTGCTAAGAGTGCAGCAAGCAGATTTGCCTTGTCCAAAGAGCTGACAGGTGTTGAAGCAGAATTTCTAAAGTTTTTAACGAACTACCCAAAATCGCTACTACCCTGGGTACATTGTAGTATTTTCTACCTGAGTTTGTCGAATTGAAATTTCACACATTTAGGAAAGGCGTTGCAGTTATTTCTGAATTGAATTTGTTTGAATTTTTTTGGTTCTTCCCTGCCGAAAAAACCGTTCCCTGGCCCTGACACCCTCTTTACAACAACTTTTCTTTTGGATTGATACCTTCTGATCTGATGAGGAATTAGGAATCTCATTAGCGGCATCCGCGTAGTTATCGAGGGAACATAGTGGCCTGTTAAAATTCCTGAAGAAATTTTTAGGGCCGCTCCAATTGGCTTCCTATTTAGCAGAGGTTTGCCATTGCCTATCGAAAGTGGGATAACGTTGAAAACTCTTTCATCTGGTTTTTGGTGTATGGCCTAGGAATTGAACCCAGACCCGTAGATTTGTTTCGATTTTTTTCAAAAAAATTGGAGTATTTCCATGAGGCATTGAAACTAGAAAGGCCTTACGATTCGAAATGTTTAAAATTCAAATGTCACAGCCTGATCCTCCTTCCGCGGTCAACACTACATGAGTTTTGGAGCAACATGGATCATTTTCATTTTCCTAGAGATTTTTTTTGGCTGAGACAATGCAACCTTAATTTGGTATCAGGTATTTTTACATTTCAGACAATTTTATCCGCTGCAAAGCTAAATCTATTATAATGTCTTTAAAAAAAATTAACAAACTCATCCTATTAGCAAAATTAAGGCTTGGTTAAGATCAAAAGCTTATTAAAGGTCTTATCATTAGGATACCATACAGCTAAAAACGGTAACCCTATTCTTTTGTTGCGTAAACATACACATTTATCCAACGCTGGTGGCTGTCAGCACACAATAACGCGTAATGTTCCATTGTACTCGTATAGCTTATCAAATGCAACCAGAAGTGTTTATTAACGCATTTAATCCTCTCCTTTTTGAAATAAATGGAATAGCAATAAACCAATTATAACTCTGTTGCAATATGCCATAATCCCAGTTTTAAACCGAAAAAAAACCCATAAAACGAACGCAATTATGCAGGCTTGGAGCTCATTGAAGGGTGTCAGGTGTCTGATCAGAATACCTTCCATTCACCACTTGCAATGCCACCAAAGTGAGATTATTATTTTAATTTTATTAACGGTCCTCTATCCGCCGCATGCCATTAAAATTGGCACAACATAATATCATGCTAGTAGATGCATGTAAATCAAAACACATCCTCCGATGGCTCATGGCCTACCTATGTAAACCTACAAAATCCTTAATTATAAACTGATTGAGGGGGGATGGGTTTTGGTTGTTACCCTTATACATTTTGTTTATTTCTCAAATTCCTTTATGAAAACACCCCTACGCGAGTGTGGTAGATAGATAGGTTTGATGGTTAGGTGGATGGGTAGGTTGTGTTGGTGATATGGTGAAGCTGAAGCCAATGTACTGCAGTCACTCAAACTCTAGACATGCCTGCCAACCATTCACTCATCCACTCATGCAAATGGGACTATCTATCGCCCCTGTCCAGGCTGGACTTCCCAGCCAGGCTCTACTTACCAACTAGACGAACAGACAGACAGATAGAAAAATAGATAGATAGACAGACAGACAGACAAAGCTGCAACATTTTTCAGTATTAATACAGAGTTCAATCGATTACAATGGTGCCTCTGGCGTTGGCAGTTCTGTGAGCTATGGTATGGATGGCATGTATTCCATGCCCCCGGGGGGATATACCATAATGTGATTATTTAACGGTCGCGCTCACGGATTATGAAACAATGGCCGTTGAAAAAATGGTCGCTAGAGCAGCCGTAATAACAGCATAATGGTGGCGTCAGCGACGATCAGAGAGTCAGGTGGGTGGGAGGACTCAAGATGGGATAGGCTATGTGGAGTTGTTTTATTGAAATCCACAATCCACAATTGTACAACAGAGTACAGAGGGCATACATACATATACGTACGTAGCGTATAATTGACAGGTAGGCAGATAGTTGCAGGTGTTAATAGATGTGAACTGCCTGACAGTGAGTGGTGCTCATAAATCACGAATAATAATAGTTTGGTGGTTGCTACAGTTGCATTGGTGTGTGCTGCAATGACGGTGACGACCGTCGACCTACGGCATATAGTAATATAAATTTTCGAAATTTCAATGTGGAATTCGAATATCTCTCACGATGCTGCAATTTATTAGTTATAGATGGTGCTGACGACGGTGACGGTAACGGTGGTAACGTTTATAGATGGCGGAGATTAGGTTATTTCAAAATAACTTTCGATAGGTAGGAGTAAAGCCAGCCATTTGAAGTATTCACTTTGAAGTTTAGCTCCATAATTGAATGTTGCATGGTTGGGGTGATGTACATATATTCAACGTATGTACTGAAGTGAAGTATCTTTGATCTCCTATCAGTAGCCGTTCTGTGTTTGATGTCGTAATTACAATTTCGGATTAAAAGTGGTCAGTTTTATTAGATGAATGCTCAGCCATCTCGGCTTCGATGCAAATCTTTTGCTATGGACAACTTTTTTGAAATAAAAATCGCAGTTATGGTAGATTTTTTTTTTGTATCATAAAACCTTAATATTTTATGGTACTGCATAGTGACTCTACACATACACATTTACCAATACCAGCATTCTAAATAAACAGCTAATGGTAAATATATGTTAAAATATCTATTGCTTCCTAAAATGCATAATATTGATTTAGCATGGTTTAAAAGGGTTGCTTTTAATCTTAGCAATATGTCCAGCTACTAAATTTCGAAATAAGTGCTGGAAAGGTCTATCACTATATACCAAATAGAAAAGTAGCGAAAGGTAAAGTGGAATTACAGTTTAGGTCTAAGTCCCGTACCGATTTGACCTTTTAGGTCACTCCAGTGGAGCAGCTAAACACAAAACTGCGAGTGCCCCCATTTCCATCAAGAAAAAAACTATTCCACATAAATTATATGCAAAGGTAAAAAACATCAGTGCTGCTGCCAATAGCACATGGTACAAGATTAGTTAACTTTTGACAACAAGACCAACACTGGCAAATTGACAAATTAGAAATAATCAACTTTTGACACTTCAGAGAGCAGTTTACCACTGTCGAAACTAGGCCTATATTTTCCGACATCAGTCTGATATGCAAATAATTCTCTGCAGGAAATAAACACGACAATTGCATAGAACGTTTCAATCACCGTAAAATCAGAATAACAAAGAGGATCACCTTCCATCTTTATCAGCAGAGCTAAGACGAGACGTCTGGAAACGAACCAAGTTCAATTGACTTTACTGTGTGTCGAAATCTCACTTTCAAGTACAACACTTCTTCGTCTCTTTAAAAATAGCAACAAGGGGACATAGCATTTTGCGAACCCACAAATGGCCACAGAAACTGATTTCTTGTCTCCAATAACTTCAAAAGACGTTCAAGTCTCATCACCAAGTCGGTGGAAACGGCTCTGCATTCACTGACTAGCCACATCGAACGATCGCTACAATATAAAGAGTACAAAATGGTTGCTTTCCTGGACATAGAGGGTGCCTTCAACAACGTCAACACATCCGCAATCACGTCTGCGCTGTCAACTCTGCAGGTAGACGACTCACTTGGGGAACTGATCAGTCTTATGCTAAAAAGCAGGATAATCAACTCCAAACTGGGTGAGACTTCTGCTAAAAGATGTGTCAGCAGAGGTACGCCGCAAGGCGGGTGTCCTCTCTCCGCATCTCTGGAACTTAGTAGTAAATGAACTGCTGATATACCTGGAAGCGGGTGGTAGCAGGATCGTCCTATGCGGATGACGTTGCTATAGCCGTCTCAGGTAAGCATCTTAATACCATTAAATAACTCCTTCAATTAAATCTCAATAGATTAACCCGTTGGGCAGAACGCTGTGGATTGGGAATAAACCCCTATAAAACTAATCTTGTCCTCTTTTCCAGGAAATACAAAATTCCAACTACAGACCCTCCTTCAATAAACGGTACCAGTTTAGTGTTTTCCGATACAGCAAAATATCTGGGTCTCATTTTTGACAGAAAACTAAACTGGAAACCTAACATTCAAGAAAGAGTCAATAAAGAATAGCTTTATTCTCTTGCAAAAAAAGCCATTGGGAATAAATGGCGCTTTCAACCCCGGATAACCCACTGGCTGTACATCTCGGTCATAAGACCGATACTTACTTACGGGTTGATAGTCTGGTGGACGGCCTTGGAAAGTGCGGTTAACTGCATTAAGCTAAGCAGAGTCTAGAGAACAGCATGTCTATGCATAAGCGGAACATTGCGATCTACTCCCTCTGCGGCATTAGACATTCTGCTTCATTTAACACCCCTCGATATTTTCAGCGACTAAACAGTGGACAAATAATCCATTTGGCCACGCCAGTATTCTTAATACCTTAGGAATCCCCACAGAGAACATCCATTACACCACACCTGAACTTTGGTTTGACAAAAACTTCCATGTAAGCTTCCCCTCTAGGTCCTTCTGGGAGGAAGATGCTTTCATGGATGACAAGTCATTCCACTTTTACACAGATGGATCTAAAACAAATAGCGGGATTGGTGGCAGTGTTTTCTCAGACATGCTAAATCTAAGCCTCTCTTTCCGTCTTCCAAATCACTGCAGCATGTTCCAGGCAGAAATTTTGGCGATTAAAGAAGCTCTGTCCTGGCTGAAGAAAAACGTGATATTTGCAAAGGATATCCGCATCTTTTCGGATAGTCAGGCCGCTATCAAATCCCTGGACTCAGTCTCACTAAATTCTAAAACCGCCCTTGAATGCCGATCATCTCTTATGGAGATGGCAGAGCAGTTCAACCTTCACCTCTGTTGGGTGCTGGGCCACAGAGACGTTCCAGGGATCTGTAGAGCCGATGAACTCGCCAAAATTGGAACCACTCTATCTATTCTACCGGAAAGGGGTAGCATAAGTATCCCAATCGCTGCGTGCAAACTAATATTAAAGCTTAATGCCAATAAAAGAACAGACCTTAGGTGGACTGTTGGACCACCATGTCTAGCGACCAAACAAATCTGGCCAAAACTGGATCTGTATCTCTCTAAGTGTCTGATCCTTCTAAATAAGGCACATCTCAGCGCCATCATAGGTGTCATCACTGGACACTGCCTGATTTCTGCAAAAGCTGCATGGACGAGGAGGAGGAGGAGACAATCCTTTATCTACTCTGTACATGTCCAGCTCTCTCCCAGAGAAGAAAACTTCATTTAGGAGCCTTCTTCTATAACGACCTAAACGATCTGGAAAATATAGACGTAAACAGTGTCCTTCGCTTCGTCAGAAGCTCAAACTGGTTCCATCAGTAAGAGGATCATAGATCCACGTGGCATCACAATGGGCCATTAGGCCTAAGTGGGTTGGTATATCCAACAGCCACTCTTATCTACCTACCTACCTCATCACTGCAATCGCAACAGACCATCAACATTTTAAGCGATATCAGAGAAAAAGTTATTTATGTACTGACTTTTACGGGACCTTTTCCACAAAATGTAACATTTGATGATAGAGAAGCTACGCGAAAGCAAGACTTGTTAACATAAAGTCAAAGGCAAAAAATCAATACTCTGTTTCAAAACAAGCTGTGTGGTCCACTTACCATAGCTGGCATAAAAGTGGCTCGCCTAGACACTTTAAAGTAATTCTTTGGTGATAGGTAAAAGAAGTGGTTATCTCCTCATACAGATAGGACCAAATATTCGACGCAGAATATTCTTTCGAAGGACTGCAGAGTCTGCCCTACTGTCTACCTCATCAAGCGTTCACTTTTATAAAGCAAGAGCGGGAGAGATCAAACTTTTGTATAGGACGACACTGATTCTTCTTCGGACAAACCTAAGTAGCACAGGTTTCCTAACGCAAGCGGATAGTGACGTCGATATTGTCCGCGTACTCCAGCAGCAGGACAAATTTATTAAATATAGCGTCATCTGTATTTATTATGTTGCTTCTAGATTTGACTGTGAATTCTCAAGGCTATCGTATCGTATGCGGGTTTCCAGTCATATAAGGGATTATGAATATTGATTTGGTGGCTTTTCCCAGAAATTGATTTGATTTGCGGCCCGGGTCAACGCTTATTGCAAGCTTATTCTTAAAACTAACAATTTCCACTTAAAACTAAAGATACAAACTAAAGGGTGGGAGCGGTCAAAAAACAGTTAGGACGTGAGGCATAGGTGGAAAAAAGATTGTTCTTAAGAGAGAGTTTGCTGAGATGGTAGTCGAAGAGAGGCAGAATATCGTTAACTTCACGAAGCATTCTAGACATTGGCTCCAAGTGTCCGTAATTCGTTCTGTGAAGATTGACCCGGAAAAGTGGCACAGACCTAAGATTGCGTGAGTTGGTGTTAAAAGAAATAACTTGAAGTAAAGAAGGACAATCGATATTAATAACTAAAATTTGATGAATAAAGAGAATGTCGGCAACTTTTCGACGTATAGAAAGGGGTTGTAAATTTATAAGTTTCAGCCGGTCAGTATAAGCTGGCAAGTTTTGGCTATCATCCCAGAGAAGACCACGTAAAGCAAATCGTAAAAACAGCTTCTATCAGAAGGATGTGCGTTCTGTAGTAGAGTGACTAAGCTTGACTTGCATATTCAAGAAGAGGCCTAACAAAGGTTGTGTAAAGAGATTTGGTAACATAAGGATTGGAAAACTCCTTAGACTAGCGCTTGATGAAGCCAAGGGTAGAGTTAGCTTTTTTTATTATATTATCAATGTGAGAACGTAAATTGAGTTCCTTATCACAGATAACACCCAAATCACGCAACTCATAGACTAAGGGAACACGTTATAGCCTGGCACTTATTGATGTTAAGCTCAAGAAAATACTTCTGACAACAAGTACAAAATCTGTCAAGATCTTCCTGCAGTGGTAGGCTGTCTGAGGAAGAAGATATATGTATATCTAAAGATTTTCATATCGTCTGCGTAAACAGATATGTATGAATTTTTAATGATGCAATCAACATCATTAATGGCCAGAATAAATAATAAGGGACCAAGGTGGCTGCCTTGAGGGACACCAGAGGAGGCTTTAATTGGGTCAGAAACCATGGACCTGAATAGAATATAGTAATGTCTTTCATTTAAATATGATTGAATCCATGTTATAAGATTTATTTGGAAACCAAGAGCTTTTAATTTCAGAAGGATTATACCATATGAAATCCTATCAAAGGCTTTGCTGAAATCGTTTGCAATCACATCAACTTCATTTCCAGATTCCCATGCACATAAAGTGCTTGATACGAATTTGAGAAATCCGTGCTGGTTTTGGGAAACGATAGGTTTACAATGGAAAAGCATTATGTCATAAATAATGCTCTCGAAAAGCTTAGGTATGCAGGACAGCTTAGCAATTGGTCGATAGTTGGAAATATCGTCTTTTCGGCCTTTTTTTATATAGGGGAACAATAAAAGACCTTTTCCAGGTCGAGGGAAATAATCCCTGGGTGATAGAAAGCTGAAAGAGAGCTGTAAGAGGTTGGGCTAGGTGCATTTCACATTTCTTTAAAAATATAGTGGGAAGATCATCAGGGCCAGCAGAATAATCATCTTTGAGGTTTATTATTTTATCTTTAACCTGCACTAAAGTTATAGACACAGATTCCAAAGCTGTTTGTGGGCAGCAATTTAAGTAAAAAAAAGTAAGAGTGGTATGGCTCTTGGGAATGGGTGGCGAACGCTTGGCTAAAAAAAAATTGCGAAGAGATTTGCAATAATTTGAGGATCGCCCGAGGAAATTCAGAGATGATGGATAGTTATCCGATTTACTTTGAGTTTTGATGAACTGAAAGAATCGTTTGGGGTCGGAAATGAGTGTGTGGTCCATTTGGTTTAAATAGTTGTCATATAGAGTTTGGCAAAGTACAGAGAAATTTATTTGAGCAGACTGGTAGTAAAAGAAATCGGTGTCGGAACGCGATTTTAAGTAAGTATACAAGAGCTTATTTCTCTTATTACGAAGAGATCGCAGCTCTTTATTATATACCAGGGTGGTGATGATGAGGGATTCTTTTTGGGTGGCCGTGGCTCAAGTGGTAGTGGACTGGCTTTCAAATCGGAAGGTTCGGTGTTCGAATCCCAGCCTCGGCCGAAAGACATATCATCCATTTTTGCAATTAACGAAAAATCAAGCAAGATGAGTAGTTAGAATAGTAATAGTAATAGTAATCAACACCAATGTTGGATGCCACGCATGGAGCGAAATAACCACTGAGCCCTATCTCTCTCTATCCCATTTTCCAAAAAACTTAACACATGCTGTGGCATTATAAGTGTATTCATACCCACTTGTTCTTTTGTTAAATTAAGTTCTTTTTTTAAAAAAAAAAGGTAAGATTGGGAGAGACATTTGAAAATTTCGGTGTGGAAGGTTGCGAGAGCATCGTTAACCGTCAGGTTGGGATTATCGTAAAGACAGTCAAAATTGGCTCATAGGAAACGCGATTAAGACCATTGTCATACGCCATCGTAAGAGAAAGGGGAGGGTGTTAACTATCCAACTTAGAAAAAAGATGTCCACTTTCTAAAATGATGCAATTATCTGCATCAGTGGCGAAGACTAGGTCGAGTTGTCTACCAATGTTATTGCTGACGCCATTTAATTGATACAGACCAGAGTCAGTAAGGCAGTCGATGAAAAGATTTTCTTTGTCAGAGGTGGGATTTGTTACAGTAAAGTAGGACTGGTCAGTCTGAGCCCATAAAGCTTGGGTAGATTAAAATCACCTAAAAAAATAACTACGTCGTAGGGATCAGTAGCAGCATTAAAAATGCTGTCGATTGCATCAACAGCTAGCTGGTAACCTTGAATTGGTTGAGAGGGGCGAACATAGCAGCAGGAAATATATAGGTTGCGATTGCAAATAGGAATTCTATCGCAAAAAAATTCAAAGAATGCAGTGGACGACTTTTTAAAGGGTTTAGTTAGTCTTGGGAAAATAATTCATTATTCTTAATATTAGGGGTGAGATTAGTTTCTGTGAGTGCGACAATGTCGTAGGGCAGAATCTGCGAATTAATATATATAGCAGAAAGTTTAGTTCGTAATCCTCTTACGTTTTGATAATACAGGAACAGATATTTGGGAGGCTTCGGGAAAGAATCGAGTGGTGGGTTAGGAGCGACGGTGGTTTTTGAAACTAGACCGTGTTCTTTGGAGGTGTAGTATGCGTTTGGAACTTACGTGAGAGGCAAAAGAAGAGAGATCATTAGCCACATCATCAGGAGTCATATCTAATTGCTCATAAAAACGTATAAAAAGTTGCCGCAGATCATTATGATTAGTGGGAAGGCGTTCTTGCAGAATGGAAACCATTGCATTGGTTTTCGTTATATCGACAATAGAGACAGAGTCTGGCTTATCATGTAGGTGTGCGAGATATAAACGAACATTATCGTATAATCTGCGGCCTCTTAATCGAGAGAGAACTCCCTCAGCATTTGTTATTCGAAAATCGTTATCCGTTGTGTTTTGGAGGCTGTACTTTCCAATCGAACTGCCGAACACGCTTTCCTTACTGATCTTAGTACTTCGGTCGGACTTATCTGTCATGAATAGAATCCACAGCTGTATTAGCAATACCGTGTGCAAATTATGAGGACTGCACTGAACATTTTTTCTTGGACTACAGTCAGTTAAATGACGCTTTGCCATCACGAATCCATATCCAGAATAAGCAACCTCCCTTTTCTTTTTATTGTTTCTGATCTAATTCGAATCCAGCGAACTTTGTTTGTCGCATTAATGTCCGCCTTATACCGAGTAAGATTCCCAAATTATTCAATAGCTCCAGGAGACTACAATATTCTAAATTCGAGGAGTTTAGTGTATAGAGGAGTAGTACAGAGCAGGTGCAGTATTAGCTTGAATTGTACCTGAAATATTGATTAGTTAAGGTAAGTTTGGGGTGGTAATCCTTCGCACTCGCCAGTGTAGGCACCATAAAGAAAACAGTTTTTAGCTAACTCGTTCGTCGACTCGGCATATGATTTTCCTTAGCTTTGCAACCTGCGTCGACGATGACTTGTAGAATTTTTGAATCCAACTCGAAAATACAGCGCAACAGAGAGTCTTTCCTCCTAGATAGTGAACATATGAGAACTTCAACATATGTATATGTGAAACATTGCTAAATGAAAGTTTGAACCGCAAGGCCACTATTGACTTTTGTGACAGTAAAAACTAAAAAAAGTTTTAGATTTTGTTAAACAGTAAAAAAAAACTCACCAAGGTTCTTATATTGGATTGTTGGCAACTAATTACCCAAAGATAAATTCTTACCTGAAAAGAAGAAGAGAAAATAAATTGTTAATTAAGTTCATATACAGTATGGCGGTGGAAAATGATTTTTTAATGACCCTTTATGGTCTTAATCGACAAGCTGTGAGACCTTGAAAGCATATGCAAGACATTCGGATCTAAAAATCTACCTACACCTTCTTTTCTAATCTCTCAGAAATAGTTTGCCCCAAAGATATTATTTACACTTTATAACGACCGTGTAATCTATTCATTATGACCTCGTATTCATCTAATTACCCTTCTATTACGGGTAAATAAATCACTTGTAGATTTGAATGTCCAACATCTTAATTTCAAAACATTACATGACCTTCCAGTGACTCGGCTCTACAGCAAAGTGTCTCCTCATTCTGACACCAATTAACTATCCCTACCTTGGCTGTAGTTTTCTGTATCCATACTCAAGTTTTCAGAAAATTGGATTGACATACATAGACTATATACATATATGGGTATGAAGGCCACGTGCGTTATACAAACTATTTAGAAAAGAGAGGGTTTTTTCCACACTTACGCAATATGCCCTAAAAAATGAATAAAGCAAAGCGACAAGATAATAAAAATAGAAATACGAGTAAAGTGGCACCTTCTATGCGTATTATTTGCTGTCATCTTGTTTACAGAATTTTACCTTTTCTACTAGATACACGTACTACACCACTTAAGGGTAGCCATTTGTGTCATACGACAAAAATAATCACCATGGCCCAGGAGATTTTATTTGAGAGATTAGTAGTGACACTTTACAAAGTTGCGTCAACTACGTTGACTTAAGTGTGTCAACTTTATTACAAATGTGACATTTTAAAATTCAACACACACAGTCACCGATATATCGACCAATAGATACGGACATACGAGCACTCTTTGAGAACGAACTACCATTCAATTCTAAAGATTTTTCATTCAATTATCTCTACAGCAAGGGAATATGGAAGAGATTGCATTGCCAACACAGTAGTAGTCAGCAGTTGACCAGAGTGCATCCAACATCCAATGTTGAGCATCCAGTACTTTTGCATCTTTTTCTCCATTCACTAAATTGGAATCAGAAGTTCACAAAGAATTAATTAAATTCGCTGTCATTCAACTTTTACGTACTAGCAAAATGGATGGATTTTTTCCCCCGTTTTTTGCTTTTTAACTTCAGTTTCGTACTCATCTCCATCTCTTGTGTTTTTGAAGTTCTTTTTTTGTCAGGATTTCTGTAGCTTTAGACCGATTAAATAGAAAAGTCTGTCAAATGCAATCGAAGTTACCTACAGGGTGTCCATGTACTTCTATAGATTGTAAAAAATAAACTATTTGGCAAATAATTGGACAGCTGTGGGTGTTTGTCAACAGTTAAATTCATGAATTCATGGAATAAACTGTCAAATTTATCGCATGGATGGGAAATTGGAAATTGGAACCCTTCTTCTGTCCTCTCCTAGCAATCATATTTTCTTGGATGGCGAATAGATTTCTTACTTCTATACTGAACATCACTTCTAATTGGACGTATTATAAATATGATACTATGCCCCACTGAGCAATTTCCCTCCTAAGGAATTCAACTCCACTGTTACACTAGATAGTTAAAGGTGTAAGATTTTCAAATATTTTCGTTACTACTCATCTGTACCATAGTCCTATAGCACCTGAATGTAGCTTATTCTAAAGTCATTTGATTCAAGGGCATTAACCCTTGCAACAGCTACATACCCTGCTCCTCATTAACATTGCAGATAATAAAGTTAACAGGTCTCCCAAGAGATTCAATAGTAATTGAATGGGCTCACGCAAATACTTCTAACTCATCAGGTGCTCTGCACTTCACTAGCTTAGCTTCAGTTTTAGAACCGACGTATTCATACATCAACCACTTCCTTATTCATAGGTATACCTACAAAATTTATAACTCGCTTTCGAAGTCAGTTATTTACATTATCAAAATAGTTTCTTATGACGTAAGGAAAAAATGAGGTTCCCCAAGGATGAATATTAAGACCTAAACAGATAATTTGCACATACGACTAAAAGCAGTTTCAATTAGGTCCCAAAATAGACAGTAGAGATCTAGGTTGCTTGGATATTTGATGAAATAATGAAATTGTAAACAGACTATGCATTTAGATAAATAATTTCAGTAGTCATAGTGTAGTGTTGATGACGGCCATAATGGTCAAGTCTCATATCAGTTGAAGAGACCAAGTCTTTTGGCGAAAATATAATAATTTTCCATTTGGAATTGTTTCAAAGATTAGTGGCGATTCTATCCTCTATGTACTCCATGCAGCTTCTGTAGAGGTAAATATAGAGAATATTCCATCTCATTATCCGGTTATGACGTTGACGCTTTAAGAAAACACATTTACCTTAAGCAAACAACTTAACGATGAGCTCAGATCAAAGAATAACCAAGAGTACGAACGGGTCAGTTTCCTTCCAAATATCATATATCAGGTTTACTGAAATACCAAATGTATGCATCGGTTTTACTACTGAGATTCCAAACTACAGATGTCACCAGTGTTTTACGTAGATACGGCGTGTCATCAACGGGAGATCGAAGCAATGCGTCGATTAGCGCCCTTCAGTAGTACAAGTACTACCTCCAGTACCAGATTCGAAGTAGTATTAAAGCACGATCTCCCCCTTTGGTAAAGGGTTAAGGCTGTTCTGTTTGTCGTTGGCCGTTCTGGTGGTCCTGGGACTCGGTTGCGATGTAACTGCACATCGAGCAGACCGACTAATACCAATGTGGTCCCATTCGCCACAAATCATAACAAATCACAAATCATAGTGAGCATAAAAGCCGCCAAACTCAGTCGACCTAGCTCTCCCCGCGATTTTGAGTGTAAGCCTACAGTCAGAACGATACTCCCATCAAAAGGGGCCAACTCCTTGGTCAGGCTGGAACAAAATTCAAAATTCCGTGGGACCAGAATATTGCTTCCGGTCGAGCTGCGCAATCTTCCGGTCATTTCCGATGAATTCTTTCGGATTCGGCTCTGTCAACGAGAACACATTGCAGACTACATCATCATAGGTGATGCTGATAAATCTCTAGCACCGGAGTAGGTGGGACACACGCACAGAACATCTTCAAGGGGAGCTCCACATGAGTAACCTGCCATCTCGCTAAGGCCTCTATTATGCAAAAATTCATTTAAGGAACCGTGCTTGCTTAGCAGAAAGCTCAGCTCAGCTAGCACTGATTGGCTCATGGTTTACAGGTCCTGAAGGAAGTTGTAAGTAATATTGCCTTTACGCTCATGTCCCATCTAGATTGCCATCTAGACTCAACACATTCGGAAAGCAGGAGCTTACACTGCCTACGGGACAAATCGTCCACCTCCATTGAGGAGACCCAATCAACATTTTTCAGCGGGAGTCCCTTTCTAATCTTGTACGCAATACTCCGTCCACCCGCCTGTAATGCATCCATCAATACCGTTCGACAGACTGATAAGCAGCCAAGCAAGGCCACTCTCTTGCAAGCCGAGATCCGACGACAACCATACTCAGACATGTTGCACAGGCAACATAGGGACAACGTACAAGATACGAGTGAGTCTCCGGTTAGTCCGTAGAATGCGCCTTAGGTGGCCCACAACACTCAGCAGTCGTTCTCTTCGCTGGGTGAGCTGAGATAGGAAATTCATCCGCACACCTATTTTTATACCATCCTTGGTCACACACTCGTACCTAAGGCTAACACCATTCAGGCGTATTGTGGGAGCCCGACGGACTGCTTGCAATGCACCATGAAGCAACAATCCCACAGCCTTCTCCCGTGAAATGCTGACACCAACGCTTTCGCCCCATCAATCGACAATTGGCAGAACCCTCGTTCCTATTCTTTCGAGCTCAGCACGAGACTCACCTTCCAGAAGGAGAAGCATATCATCTGCATATGCGCAACGTCTGCAGTGGTCTGACAATCACCTTAGGAGTGCATCCATCATAAGGTTTCATGTAAATGGACAACAAATGGACTCACGAGGGCAGCCCCGCGCTACATCTAGAGTAGCCCTATCATGAGGAGACTAGAAAAGCTCATATGGCAGAGAAATAGCTTCCCCATAAGCCAATTTCATAGCAGTCCAGCTCGCGCAACCTGGTTGGAATACTTTGCCAATTTAGATTGTCAAAGCCGCCCGTAAAATCAACACCTAAAACCAAACTTGGCAATTGCAAATTTGAAACTCATAAATTGGCTATTCGTATAGCTAACGGAGATTTAAAAAAATTACAACATTTTTAATAAAAAAATCTATGAAAGAACGGTACAGAATGCAGCAACTGAACATTCAGTTTCTGTGTAGCTTTGCACTCCCTTTGCTTTGCATGAAATTCTATTATAAGTCGTCGTTTTAGACCAGTTATGCTTATAAACTTCACAGGGACTAGCTGACCTGACTACCTTAGTTAGTTCTGTAAGTCATGCTAAACATGAGTCTGAACAAATAGGACTACCCCGATCCTTGGATACCGACTCGGTTTTCTTTACTTGATAGAAGGCTATTCAGGCTCGAGCGTTAGAGTCAATCAGCTCAACTCCCGATGTTCAGTTTATAGAGTTCTTTTCTCTTTCAAAACCAGGAAAACTGGACAAAATATCTTCATCGGCTTTTGCAAGAATCCCACCTTCTGTGTCATAGAGTAGGACAGGAGTGATTAAGATCAAAATGGCCGTAGTTCTTCCGGATAGTTGCTGTTTTAGTCCACAAAACGATCTCTAACTAAGGGTTGTTTGCAGAAGCAAAACCAGAGACAAGGTGGAAAGCTTCTTATAATTGTTATGCCAGTGTTGGATGTCCTTTTATGTTCTCTGTACGAACGTGAATTTACCATTATTCATTTTGAGCGCTTCTGCTTCTCTATTCGTAAATGCACCAGTAACAGATCACTGGATTAATATCGCTGGCGTATAAAAGATGTTGTACTGGATTTTGAAAGATGAATATTAAAAGTCAGATCGTTAAAAATCGAAATTGATTCTTTATTGTGATTCAGACAAACAAATGTGACAAAAAGATACACCCTTCACAACTCCATGATGATGGCTTTGCAATACATTCAAACATGGTGAATATCAATTTACATTTCTAAGGATCTGGAGAAATGTCGGATGTAATGCGTAGCCTTTCTGGGTCTGAACTTTCACCGATAATGATCATTCAGATTGTTGCTGAAAGGTTCTTGCCGTTCATGCAATATGGTAGATATGATCGTGTATGCAATGTTAAGGAAGCTATTACCCCTGTAGTTGTCACAGCTGAGATCTTTCTTCATGTGGATTAGGAAGGTCATTTTTAGATTCCACCATTAGACATACGCTCGTTTGGCGAAATACTTTGATGGGTTACGTAGCTCTGGTATTTTTTAGTAGGAGTAAACTTGTGTATTGTTACCAGCTTTTTGTTTTGATCAGGTCAATGGAAATGTTGGCTATCTCTGTCGAAATTATACTGTCCGCAGGGGTTATCACCCTTTCTTTACATTTGCAGAGTTCTATAGAGGTCGGAAGAGATTTCTTATGGCAAAACTTCTGCTTAATGGTGGAAGGAAAATATACCTCACGTCCAACTTCTTGTACGCGAATCTTTTTTTGAGGAAACCTAGGTTTTTCTTTTATTTTTAGTCATGGAGTTTCCGAAAACACACTATCCACGAACGAAGAGAACTCTAGTCTGAAACAAAAGCATTAGGCAAGCATTAAAGTGTTCTAAAGTGGTGTTCTTTTTTTAAAAAGGTGATAGCAGGCGCGCTATTTAGTGATGTGGTTGTGGTTGCCCATACAAGTTCATTCAATTCTGATCTCACGAGTAGGAAAATTTGAGATGAGCACTTTTGTGCACAACTATTTGGCACATTGGAGACATATTGTAACTCAGTTAACTAGCTGCAATTGCCTATGTGTGTTCGATCATCCTGAGAACTCTCACTCATTTTTGTACATAACAAGTGTATAAAAGATCTGCCAACTCAGAAGCAGCACTCATTAAACGGATTATCACGCTCGCATTTGTTGTTTCCTTTCTTTCAACTATTCCGACGGAAGGCTTTTTAACTTTGATTCAAGGGGTTCCGTCGACCAGCAAAGATCATAGTACAAATGATTCTATGACACCATGTGATCGTGCGTATAGTGATGAGTCGAGCAGTGAAGAGGAGGAGGAGCTGAGTGCTGAGTTATCTAGGCTGCGAAGAAGGAGGAAATAAGAAGGCTCAGACGACAATTACGCGAGGTAGAGTTGGAGGAAACAGACCCGAACTTTCGATTAAGCTCTAGTTGCAGTTTTAAGGACCACCATTTATTGGAGAGGATAACTTGCCGGTGCAGAATTGGCTAGAACAATTCGAAGAGAACTCCGAAGTGATGGGCTTCGATGACCGAAACAAGTTCATCTACGGAAAGAGACTTCTTAAAGGTACCGCCAAGTTATTCGTCAGAACCATCAAGATTCGAAGCTGGTCGGAATTGAAACACCCGCTAAAGAATGAGTTTCAGAAGTTTGTGACTAAATCGGACATCCACAACGAACTCCGAGGAAGGAAGAAACATCGCGACGAAATCATGCAGCAGTATATGCTCCACATGCAGGAGATAGCCTCTCATAGTATTGTCGAGGAGCAGGATATTTTCAATTCATAATAAAAGGTATACCAGATTCTGAAATAAATAAAAGTATTTTATATAGTGCCGACAGCCTCGATGAACTAAAAGCTGCTTTGCGGAAATATGCTAAATTGAAAAACAACCATCGTAAAAATAACACCGATATAATAAACAGGGCTTCAACCTCTGTGCCTCAAACAAATCGTTTCCCATCGAGTAAGTTGAAAACAGCTGATCGAAATCGACGAAAATGCAACCCCAGAAAAGTGATATCATCTGCTTCAAATGTGGCCAGCGTGGACATATCGCATCGAAGTGGGAAATCAAAATTCCCTTTATGATGTTGCACCACCATGCAAGAGTTTGTGAAAACTCAACGACAAGTGAGGTGAAACCAAGTGACAACGATTTCGAATGCAACGTTTGCTACGGATGGACAAATGAAGACATGGAAATGTCCATGTTTGATACAGGAGAGACTTGTCCCATCGGCCTTGATGTCAACGCTTGAGAAGACAAATCAAACCTACTGTGGAGTTAACGGCAGCCCATTAGAAGTTATTGGAAGCATTAGTACGCATGTAGAATTCGAAAGCTCAGTGACCAATTTGCATGTTTTAGTTGTTAAAAACTTTTCAATGACATGCCCTATCATTCTAGGAAGAGACTTCATAGGAAAAACAGGCTTGGCTTTTCGTAAAACAAATCTCCTAAACAGCAATCAGGATCCTCAGATCACGTACAACACCACAAGTCATCATACTCCACTTTTGCGTTCAACTTTAGATAACGCCAATATTGATGGGTTTCAACAAATCCTCAACGTTGATGTAATAGAAAGAGGTGAGTTTCAGTTAAATATCAATGAAAACATGTGTGATAAAATTAAGAATAGGATCAGAGATATAACATAGTTAGCCCGGTTTTTTAGATATATTTTTTTATTTAAGATAGATAGATTTTTTTATGAAGATAGAATTATTCAAGCATATTTTCGTTGTACACCCCGAAGGCTTCAAAATATTTTGGATGATCTTTTAAATAAGGGTATAATACGCTAGTCAAACTCACCATATGTTTCGCCTATAGTTCTGGTTCAAAAGAAGAATAAAGAACTCAAACTTTGTGTTGATTTCCCAGAGTTAAACAAAATCACTGTACGTGTCAAATATCCACTACCCTTAATCGAAGATCTTCTTGATCGCCTTAGAAACAAACAGTATTTCAGTACGTTGGATCCTAAAAATGGTCTTCACCATGTTAAATTGTCCCATGATTCGATGAAATACACATCCTTTATTACCCCTATGGGGCAATATCAATATTCGCGGACGCCGTTTGGCTTAAAAAATGCTCCGTCTGTCTTCGAGAGATTTATGAAGCATGTCTTCGGGGATTTGATCTCAAAAGGAAGGACACTAACGCTTTTGGATGACATCCTCTTCGCGATATCATCTCTTGAAGAACACTTGAAGGTTTTGAAATCAGTCATTAAAAAGATCGTTGAGCACGGATTGCTTTTAAGATTCGACAAGTATAAGTTCTTGCAATCAGAAATTATGTAGTTACTTG
This sequence comes from Volucella zonaria, assembly GCA_963966105.1. NCBI lineage: Eukaryota > Metazoa > Arthropoda > Insecta > Diptera > Syrphidae > Volucella > Volucella zonaria. The sequence continues at coordinate 333,496,565 of OZ014530.1, forward strand.
GGGTATAAAATTACAGAAAATAGAATAAGACCAAATGAGAGCAACTTAAATGCCATAAAAGATTTTTCGGCACCATCATATATGTTACATAGCTTTTTAGGACTTTGCTCCTTTCATTCAGAAAATTCATTAAGAATTTTGCTTGTGTATCTAAGCCCCTTTACGACCTATTAAGAAAGAATGCACCTTTTGTATTCGGGTTGGTTGAGAGAGAAGCCTTCGATACATTAAAAAGTAAGCTGGTTGCATATTCTATTTTTGCTATATATATAGCCCACACAGTGCGACCGAACTCCATTGCGATGCCAGCATAATCGGATTTGGAGCAATCTTGCTTCAAAAGCAGTTGGATGGGAAATTCCATCCTATATTTTATTTTTCAAAACGAGGAACCGAAACTGAAAGCAGATATCACAGCTACGAGCTCGAAACGCTTTCTATAATCTATGCTCTTCAAAGATTCCGAATTTATTTAATAGGAATATCATTCAAAATCGTAACTGATTGTCAAGCTCTCACTTTGACCCTTAGGAAGAAATTGTTGGCTCCGCGAATATCTCGATGAGCCTTACAGCTACAGATTTTTCGATTATGTTGTCGAACATAGGAAAAGCGAGAAAATGACTGATGTCGATGCGTTGAGTCGATCATTCAATATATTGTACGCTGATGATGAATCCTTCGAGTTCATTCTAGCGGCTGCGCAAAAACACGTCATCAAAAGCATTTGCTGCCTAGCTTTGGTTGAACCTACAGATGTTTGATATAACTTTCACGGAAGTTAAGAAAACATACGAATGCTCTTCTTGTTTGCCAGTACTTGTTCCAGGACATTATGTGCATTAACTTTTATATTTCTGACCCCCAGTACTGTCTCTGCTCTGTTAGCTAGGTTCTAGCACAAGAAGGGCTTCACGAGATTTTAGTCTGATTTATGGGGTTTTTATACTTTTTTGTTCTGGTATTCTCTCAAAACCATGGAAGCTTAAAAACTTACAAATATACAACGTCTCTAGTCCAATATTGAAGCCGAGATAATATACGGACGCAGGTCGTGAAAAGAATCTGCCACCACCACGTTCTTTAATCGATATGCACTACACATATGGTGGATATTTGTGCGACAATTGGAATACGTAAGAGACAATGGAAGCTCCATTGATTCCGCTGGCTCAAAACGTAGGAAAAAGAGGTTAAACGAGAAGAAAAATACACAGAACAGTTTAAGAGAATTTAAGGCAATACGAGTGGGACTAAGACACATGGACAGAATATACCCGTTAAAGCTATGTGGAGTTGAAGCCAAAAAAGCCACAAAGTGCGGTTTCAAAGTGTGAAAACACCCGCATATCAGTCATTTGGGATTGATACGAGTTTACTCTCAATACCAAAGGACTGAGATCTAAACACTAAACCGAAGACGGGCAATGATGTCCTCAAAGCCTGAAGACATCATCGCCACCTTAAACGAAAAACAAGAATCAAGTGACTGTTTTACGCAAAATCACATATGTATCTAGTATGTAATTGCATTATTTATTTAACAGTCAACATTTGAGTGTTTTTATGCTGCACCAGTTCAGGAGTTGTAAAACTGATTGTTTATATCTAGCGACTAAAATTGTCCAACCTCTACAATTTCAGAAAAACAAATAAACGGTTTCGGTTAGAAAACAAGTGACAACCCATCACCGGCTTCATCACATACTTCAACATCCAAACCCTTAAAAGGTATCGCAAACGAAATTGCTTTACAAGATGTTGTTTACCTACCCTATCATAGTAACCCTATTGACATTCTTAAACATTTGTTCTACCCTTACGTTCGTTTACTGTCTGCCAGTATAAAGTGATTGCACATTGCTAATGTAAAACACATTCAGACGACGCGACGACGACGACGACGACAACCCTCAGAGTTTGCTTAGGATAATGGATATCGTGTTGTCTACCGAAAATTTCACAACAGCATTTCTGTGTCGTATACGCAATTCAATATGAGAATACGGTTTGCACTCATCAAACCGCATCTCATTCTAAAAAGCATGAAACCGTCAGCTTTCAAATTTATTACAAACAATAAAAAGAAAAACAAAAAAAGAACAAAAACAAAAACAGAAAACCGAAACTCAAACAAATAAAATGTGACCATGTGACATCAATAAAAATGAATTTAATGAACAAATCACCCTGTGAGCTGTGACTAAACAGCACCACCAGTAGTCGCTGTGTCAGAACGAGTGGATGCAACCCGAACAACATTGCATATTCGTAAAGTTGTGACTTTGAAAAAAAAAAAACCAAAACAGAATGCCAACACAAATAACAACAAAAAGCCAACTGGGGGGAACGACTGTCCGTGACACCTTTCTGTCGGATTTTGCCTTGTCGTTTGTCATTAGTCGTTATTCGTTATTCGTTATTCGTCAGTCGTCATTGTTGTCATTGTCGTTTTTGTCACTCTATGAGTATTAGTACAAGTGCGAGTATGAATACGAATACGAGCACGAATATCAGCAGCAGCAGATACTAAAAGCATTCATTCTACGATAGTTCTATCCATATCGAACGTTCTAAGGAACTATTATTAGTTTCTCAACTAGAGAACTGATTACATCTATCCATCTATCCGTTGCTCTCACATGGCGAGTTACGAGTTATTGATTTAATCGAGACACGGCGATGGCGCATTCGACAACTATGATACATAAGCACCTTGCCATAGGCGACCGACTCTAGCCGACTCTGCCTGACTGGGCTGACCGACCCATACGTTCGAGAATGCAAGCCGTTTACAGCTTAATTGAAGTGAAAATGGTGGCAGAAATCATGTCAGCCGGCCCGAGAAGCAATTAATTATAATAATGGATTGCGAAAAACCCTGAAAAGGAGTACGAGCACTACTAGATGTAGATTCAGATGTATCTGTGTATATGTGTTCTATACAAATAGACGCGATGTAAAGCCTTTTTTTTTTATGTACGTAATCCAATTAAGCTTAATTGACTCTCGGTGCGCTACAGCAATTTGTTTGGCGCGCATATCTCACCGATGCCAACGTGAGCCAACAACACAACAGCCAACCATTCGACAGATACTTGTAGATAGATATTTCATAATGGAAAACAAATTCTCCTCACTTGTAATATGTTAATCAATTAAAAATTTTATTTTTGTTTTCCTATTTTTTTCTCTGATTCGATTCGACAGAATTTTACGTTGCTTATGCGCTATTGTTGCGTAACGGTAAGTGAATGTATATGCACACAGTGTGCAGAGTGCTTATGACTTATATATGTTACAAGTGCTAGCTAAACGTCTGGTGGCTCAACATAACATAGTTTGACACCGAAATGAGCAGATGTGAAATCTGGGTCAATCGTTTTGGGTACTTTAACGTTTGTGCAACTGTTTAAGATTGAACGTTTCTTGATATTGTACAGAATATAGGACCTTGTTGAACGAAATCACCTATTGTCTTCATATTACCCATCTGAATCAGAGTGACCTATGGTAATTCCGAAACCAAGTCAATCTGATGGGCGCTAATTACTGCTGAAAGCTGTCTAAATCAATCCCCTTATGTGAATGGACGTTAAGATAAAAAGTCATTCCGGGCTTAGACCAAGAAGTCCACTGGCAAATCTCAAGGCACGTCTTGATCCACTTCTACTCCCCGACCTCTTCCGAATCTCGTTTGGAACTTAAGCGTTTATAGCTTTTATGACTTGATTTTCGACGAGCCTCATTGAACACATTGGGTAGCCAACTGCGGTCTTTCCACTATCGGTTTCTTAATGTGGAGACGTAAATGCGTGTACTTCTTATTAGATCACGTTTCGTCACACCCACTGTCGTTCTCATCGCTATCATTTTCCCTCTCTATTGCAATATCTCAAAGTCTGTCGAGCGACTGTCGTGTATTTTTCCTGTAACAAAATCCAGCAGAGTGTTGGCCCTAAATCAATATGCAACACCGTCATCGCAATTTCCTTGATGATAAACGACTGTGTGTAAGTATTAAAAATTTTGCATTTCACACTTTAGAATGATCACTTAGTAGATGCCAGGGGTTGACTTGAACACTATGGCCTAAGACTATTTCAAAACATCCTGCTTAGGCTCCAGTTAACTCAAATAACATTAATGCCGAAATCAACAGAAGAACTACTCTTGGAATTTACTGTTTCCTTGGCCTAAGGAGACTCATATCAAAGCTCTAGCGAAACCAACCGCGTCAATTGCTCTGCCATGCCAGACCATGGACTTCTACCAAAGCGAATTCGTTGATCTGGTTTTTACGGATGGAGAATGGATAAATATTTCATTTAATCTATCTAAATAATAGGTTTGTAGTGTCTGAAACAACAGCTTCAGACTTATTATTTTGATATGCTTCCTGTTGTAGAGCATGTAGAGTTTGGTTGAGCTTTATATGGACAAAAAAAGTGCGGAACTGCAAGTGTTCAAACATCTACGCTGAATCACATGATATACGGATGCTATATCCGTACTGGCTACTGAGTCATGGCTTGTGATTGTTAGCAGGCAACTCTAGTCCTAATGTATAGTTGGATTGGTGTCCTTAAAACAGGCTTCAGTTAGTCCTCTCAATACCGAGGCTACTTTCTCTTTATGAGAGACTAAGCATGTGGTGTAGAAGACTACTAAAGGGCTGCTGGGTTTCTGGTGGAGTAAGAGACCTTTCTGTAAGACATAAACGATGGTCTCGCTGGGACAGAATTCCCCCCTATGACTGTGATGAATGACGAATACTCTCCTATGTGAAAGAAGATTTCACGTAAATACGTCAATGTCCCTTTCAACGGACTACAAAAAAACTGTCTGTCTTGGGGTTGCACTACCAAAACCATCTTTCACTTAAATAAATAATTTTTGGTTGAAGTTGGGGCGGTGTTTTCTCAGATAAGCTAAATCTAAGCCTCTCTTTCCGTCTTCCAAATCACTGTAGCATGTTCCAGGCGGAGATTTTGGGGATTAAAGAAGCTCTGTCCTGGTTGAAGAAAAACGTGATATCTGCAAAGGATATCCGCATCTTTCCGGATAGTCAGACAGCTATCAAGTCCCTGGACTCGGTCTCACTAAATTCTAAAACCGCCCTTGAATGCCGATCATCTCTTATGGAGATGTCAGAGCAGTTTAACCTTCACCTTTGTCGGGTGCTGGGCCACAGACACATTCCAGGGAACTGACGAAAATTGAAACCACTCTACCTATTATACCGCAAAAGGGTAGCATAGGTATACCAACCGCTACGTGCAAACTAACATTAAAGCTGGATACCAATAAAAGAACAGACTAATAGGTGGACTGTTAGACCAGCATGTCTAGCGACCAAACTGATCTAGCCAAAACTAGATTTGAATCGCTCGCAGTGTCTGATCCTTCTAAATAAGAAACATCTCAGCGCCATCATAGATGTCATCACTGGACACTGACTCATAGGCAAGCACGCAAGACGGCTTGGCGACTTTACAAACGATTTCTGCAGAAGCTGCATGGACGAGGAAGAGGGGGAGACAATCCTCCATCTACTCTGTACATGTCCAGCTCTCTCCCAGAGAAGAAAACTTCACTTAGGGGCGTTCTTCTACAACTACCTAAACGATCTAAAAAATATAGGCGCAAACAGTCTCCTCTTCTATTAGTAAGAGGATCATAGATCCACATGGCATCGCAATGGGCCAATAGGCCTAAGTGGGTTGGTATTTCCTACAGCCACCCTTACCTACCTGGGTCGGAGTTTCGAAAAACTTGTGCGAGGACTGTTTTTCATTTTAGTCGAATGTACATCACATCTTTTCGAATGACTTCAGAACCGATCTAGAATCTTCCACTTGCGTCTACGTGGTGAACGACTACCCCGTTCGGTAAACTTCAAGCAGGGGTCAACGCAATCTTGATGGCAATAAACCACTTTATGAAAAACAGATGCAGAAGACAAATTGCCAGTGCCTCTTCTGACAGCTAACTTGAGCCTGGCCCTGGATTTTGACTATCTTATGTGTCGGGTTAAGTGATGATACGAGGGTAGTCCCTGAAGTACCCAACCTGACGTATAGATGGCGGTTGTTGTTTAAAAAAAATGACAATTGTAGAAAGTACCAATCTTATAAAGCTTAAATTTGAAGTTTGGCGACGCTATATGGTTTAGTATTTGTTCGGCAGATATCAATAATGAACGCTATCAATGAATTTTTAAATATGGAAAAAAATTGGTCATCGTTATTTGATACAATACTTTCATTTAAAAGACCTCAATACAACCAACATCAAAACGGAACTGGATTCTACTCTGGGGGAGTCTGCTCCTTCGTTTACAATAATAAAATATTGGGTGGCAGGGTTTAAGCGAGGCCGTACGAGTTGCCAAGACGAACATCGCAGTGGTCGACCAATTGGGGTGAGTTCACCAGAAATATTGGAAAAAATCCTCAAAATGGTATTGGGTGACCGTCGATTGAAAGTGCGTGAATTAGCAGATTTGGTAGGCGTTTCGCTGTGCGCAAGATGGGTGCCACGATTACTCAGAATGGAACAAAAACAGCGTCGTGAGGAAGTTTCCATCGAGTGTTTGCAAAGTTTCACAGCAATAAAGCCGAGTTTTTGCGTCGATTCATAATCATGGATGAAACATGGGTCCATCACTTCACATCCGAGATGAAAGAACAGTCAAAACAATGGACAAAAGAGAGAATCGGCTCCAAAGAAGGTGAAGACAGTTCCATATGCAGGCCATGCAGGCCATGACCTTGCGTTAGTTTTTGGGATGCGCGTGGGAAAATTTTCATTGATTATCTTCAGAAAGGAAAAACAATCAACGGCGTGTTTCAAGTCACTCATCCGTTATCGCGATGTTGGCCATGAATGTGTTAAAGTTCGAATTGCTTCCTCATGGACCGTATTCGCCAGATTTAGCCCGATCGGATTATTTTCTATTTCCGAATTTGAAAAAAATGGCTCGGTAGTAAAAGATTTGCCAACAGTAAAAAGGTGGAGTATGCGATTGATTGCTATTTTAGGGACCTCGACGATTCTCACTATAAACAGTGTATCCAAGCTATTGAACATCGCTGGGAAAAGTGTATTGAACTAAAAGGACACTACGTAGAGAAATGAATTTTCTCTGTTTTCTTTGTTAGTTCGGGTACTGGAACTACCCTTGTACCTTCTCTGAAGCTTGCTATGAGAATGATGGGGCATTTCATCTGTTTTTGTCTGGCTAACGTCCGCTGTAGTAAGAACCTATAGGGGTTATTAATATTATTGATATAACCAAAGCTCTGCTTATTTAATTTTATATCTATTCGCAGCACTGTGTGTATATGGGCGCTTTTTCGTAGTCCTTTGGAGCTATTTACGACTTCAAAAATGTACTTTCTGTGAACTGAAGTTGTGAGAATCTTGCTGGGATGCTCAAGGCAGCATTATAAAACTAATCGTTATTAATTTGGGTATGATTTGGAGGTTCAACATTTAAAAGAAAAGCCTAAAGGATAAAGATTTCATGGACGTAACCTATTGTCTGCTTTCAGTATAACTCTACTTTCACTATGTAATATAAAAGGTGTCGATTTTTGCAATACGCTGGCAATTTTTACAGGCGACTGACTACTAAAAAAACAGGTGATCTATTTTGGTACAGTTACAGCTAAAGTTAGACAGAAAAACTACGTGGTCCTTTCAACAAGAGCCTGGGGACGAATATATAGTCCGAGTTTCTTTGTTTTCCCTCGAATCATTTCAAATTGGAAGTCTACCATTCTTCATTTCGAATATGCAATCACATCCCCCAAGGCTGCTGATCTAATTCTGAATCATCAAAGCGCCACAAACTTTCGTTTTCTTTTGCTAAGGGTCATGACAATGCATTCAATACTTCCAGCTGGTCATTCACATTCCAGCTTCTCATCAACAAGTTCACTATTCCTTTTCCCCGCTGATTTTCCAAAACAAAAAAAAATATGTGTATAGTATTCTCTCATTTGACTGTCTGGTAACGCTTGTCTTGTCATTCATCCGCACATCTCGGTTCCATCACGTAAAAGACATAAAAACAAGAAGCAGAAAAACTCAAGCATATTACTCCGGAGAATAATGGTGGCATAATGCACTCAATTGTGAAATTTATGGTCTCGCCATCGCCCCACCAAGAATGCCACTTAATCTTTTTCACACTGCTCCTCCATTGATGCTGCTCCCTTCTGCTTCTGTTTCAGTCTCCGATTCTGTATCTGTAGCTGTATTTATATTTCTCGTGGATGGTTGGCTGTTCTTTGTTGCGGGGGATTCCACGCTATTCGAATACAATAACCCAACGAAACGACAAAGCGCCACAACTGAATGGTTCTACTGCTCCTCATACTGGTGCTGGCACTGGTATTACTAAAGCCGTTCCAGCTGATGATGGAAAGGGCCAAAACTGATTCCAAATGCTGGTGATGACGTTCAAGCTATTTCATGCGTTGTGACATTTGTTCATGATGCGATACAACGACAAATGTCCTTATTCGCTCCAACAGAATGCTATCGAGCGCATAGAACAAAGAGTGCAGACCGCCTTAGCGTGCAATTCAATCTACTCGTGTGAACTCAAGTTCAGATTGGTCGTAAATTTTCCAAAGTTTTATGGACCCATAAACTGAATTTTCTATTTGAGATTTGGATTTCTTTTTCTTAATCAAATTCAAATAAATTGTAAAATTGCGATTCATTCAATCAGGATTTGAAGATGATAAGGATCATCATACAGATAGTATTTGCATTCGTATAATGTGTATCCATTATACGACGAAAATTTGATTCGCTCAACAACCGTTACCAGCGAATAGCCTTGATGTGTTGGGGCTGTGTTGATGAAATTCAGTCAAGGATTCAAATTCGAATACAAACAACATTCATCGGAGTGTATGCAAGGACACTGGTGGTGCAAGAGAATTTAATTTAAATTCCCCATTGAGGTTAGGTCATGCTCTAGTTTGTTCGGATTGCCCCAGTTCTCTACAAAGTTTTCTACTCCTTTGTTTTTTTTTTTTTTTTTTTTTTTTTTTTTTTTTTGTTGAATGTACGTACGGAAACTCACGTCAGAGGTGGGAGGGAAAGAAATTGATTTTTTTTTCTCAAAACTAGAGACATTCAGCATGATTTATATTTTGCCAGAAGTACCGACTAAGAAATAGGACAAAAGGGGAACATAACGATGTTAGCAGAAAAAAGTGACATAAGCGATGACAGTATTTAAATTTGGATATTTAATTTTATGTTAAATTAACTCGTCACGAGTTGAATGGTTCACAGAAACGCCCTAGAAAGAATTTGTATGATGAAGCCAACGATGACATCAGAAGAGGAGTCTGACTTATGAACTTCAGAACGGAATCTGGGAAGCTCCTTCGGGGTATGACATCAACATCAAGTCTTACGTAAGTTGCTACTTCAGTTTTAAGAAAAAAAACAGTAAAAAAAAATAACAAATTAGCATCGAAACAGGCTTTTTTGTTTTTCAAAATACTCTCCACGAAGATTGATACATTTTTACATGCGTTTGAACCAATTTTCGAAGTACTTTTTCCACTTTAAGCTAGAAAACTCGAAAATATGCGTTTTCAACGCATCAACCGCTTCCTCAGGCAGATTTGGCTCGTCTTGAGCCAACACCAGTCGACTGTTGTTTAGTTTCGGACGCATATGCATGGGTCCATACCTAGTCCTGCCATAAGTTCTGTTACACAATTTCCAGCGCTTATCGTTCAAAATTTCTTGCGGGAATAGAACCGTTAACTTTTTTTCAGAACACATACACTAATCAGTGAAGAATACTAGTCATCCAGAATCGAGTCGCGGTAGTAGGGTTGCATAAGCGCGGAGAGGGTGCTGCCCAAATCCTCGAGTTGCTAAAACCACTCGGAGTATTGAGAATATTCGTTTATCAGGCTATTGATCGCTTCAGCAAATTTTCTGGAGTAGACGACAGGCCAAGAAGTGGTCGCCCACTCGTCGTCCGTATGAATGCGGTAGTAAGGGCAGTGCGTGAACGAATTCGGAGAAATCCCCTTAGGAAGCAAAATTCCATGTCCGAGGAAATCGATATATCAACCAGATCCATGTCTAGGCTGATTCCGGATGATCTGCATATGAAAGCCTATCGTCGGTCCACGGGTCATCTTCTAACTCCTCAATCAAAAAAAATTACGCTGGAAAGATGCAAGCGACTTTTGCAGTGGCACGCAGACAATGGCCATGAAAACATTCTGTTTTTGTCGTGGAAGAAGTTTTCAATAAACAAAATGACAAAGTTTATGCCACTTCATCTAAGAAAGCGAAAAAAGTTGTTCCAAGGGTTCAACGTGAACATCATTCCGCTTTCGTAATGGTTTAATGGGGGGTCTCTCACCATGGTGTCACATCCCTTCCTTTATGTGAAAAAGGCGTAAAAACCGGTACAAAGGTTTACCAAGAAGATAGGTTTGACCAATACCCTTTTCAGTGGATACAGATGGATCTTCCAACAGGACTCTGCTCCAGCGCACAAAGCCAAAACCACGCAGGAGTGCCTCAGAGTCAATATTTCTGGGTTTATAGCAGCAGAAGATTGGCCGTCGGGGAGACCAGATCTGAATCCACTGGATTATGGTTTGTGGTTAGAATTGGAGAACATGGCCTGCAAGACTCCGCACAGAAATTTGGAAAGCCTTAGAACAGCATTACAGCGTCCACAATCTCCATGGAAAAAGTACGTGTCGCTATAGCCCAATGGCCACAACGCTTGGAAGCTTGTGTTAAAGCAAAAGGCAGTCATTTCGAGTGAATCCAATTTTTTTTAATAATCAATATCGTGGTCTAATAAATGAAACAATTTTGAATACAATATGTTTACTGTTTTTTTTTTATAGCGTTTTATATTTATAACAGAACTTATGGCAGGACTGGGTATGTCGTGGCCTGTCACGATTTTATTGACATCTTTGAAGCACCGCTATCGAATTTTTTCAACATTTTTTTGGACGAATGGACTGACACAAGCGAAAAAATCTTTTTGACGGCCAAATGTTCTTGCAATATTAAATATGAAAGAGTGGAACTAATGTCCAAGCATGCCTTAATTTCACGACAAGTCACATGACAATTCCCGCACAGCATCGATGTTTTCTGGCACAACAACTGATTTTGAACAAAATTCGTCCTGGAGCGTACGAAGACCACGATTATATTCAGAAAACCAGCGAAACACGGTGGCTCGAGATGGCGCTTCATCCCCAACGTCGAAAAGAGTTGATCTACATGCAATGCATTTTTTTACTGGGATGAATTTTCTAAGTCTCCGTAAAAAACGCAAATAGCACTCGTATGACAAAACATTCTAAACACGTGCACCACCAAAAACGTCAAACCTTACAATGCTGATGTCAGATTTGAGGTATCTACATGGGTGTTGCCATATCTCAACCCTTAAGTAGCAACCTACGTACTCGTATCGTTATACGGGGGAAAACGATTATAGGTACATTATTAAAGCAGCAAAATACACGCAATAGGGATACTAGATATCCTTAAAAAACAGTGTGGGCTCTTCGAAATAATAATAATTCCACAAATTCTTTGAGGTGTGTCCCGGAATTAAAATTTGAGATCCGGCATAATGGGTCGTTTCAAGGCAACTAAAGAAATGAGTTGCCTATCACGTACAATAGGTGGACGCAAAGGACAAACGGAAGAACAAAGTTCCATTCTCTGATACAGAGCATAGTAAAAGAACTGTGAAAGAATATATCCTGAGCAGCGATGAGGCTGTGACTGGTACAAATTACTTATCAACGTTCAAAGGTAGTGCCGACATTATACTGAAAGTATCGTTCTTATCCAGAAGCCGCACGTTACGAAGGTGAGGTACTTCCGTTTTTTTTTGGGAGGGAAAAGGCAAAGCTGTTTTTATTCTGAAAGCTGATAGGAGTTCCTACAAGCCTTCATTTGAAAACTGCGTATCAGGGAACCGGCCCTCCTGGGCTATCCAAGAACACCATACTTTGGCTTCTGACACATAGAATGCGCTTTCAAGAATGTGAAAATAAATCATTGATCAGCGCTGTAGACCAACAAGGATTAGCCACAAGAACAAACAAACGTTCAGGTGCAGAATCACTCATGCTGAGCTGATTGAATCCGTCATTGTCTGCCGAATGTAGTAAGTATGTATTATTATTATAAAATTTTATTTTTTTGATGTATTTATGGGGAATTGAATCAGCAAATTCTGCCGTAGTAGCCGACGTGACGCGTATCACCCCATTATTCACTGACTATAACGAGTGCAATACTCTAGATATTCGTACACAAGAAACTAAATTGGAAGCGTTATATCCAAGAAAAATTATTGTTTGCCATCTACATATTGTCGCAAGAAAGCGCAAGATCTGAATAAGGACTAAAAAAAAAAGGTAATTTACTGACCCATACTGAATATCTGGGTTGGCTGATGGATGACGCACGATACAACTTAAAACACATTTCTGGAAAACAATTCTACGAATACTCTGTATCTGCACGATTTACTTCCACGTCTTCAATAGAGGCGGTAGTTATGGTTCTTGCAGGCTACAGTACTACCCTTGAGATTAAGGGCACATGGTTTCTGGATTATATTGAAAACACCACGCTTCACCACCAGTCATAATTTTGTAAAGGTAATTTTTTTTCCATTGACCTCCTTGATGATGTTCTTCATATGTTGAATTCTGATGACACAAACATACCGTCACTTCAGACGCAATAACTCCGCTTCTATTCATTCAAATGTCATGTACATCAGTGAATGATCTATCTTTCTGACGCACCGAGTCAATGGATGGCCTCACTAGAAATACCTATTTTTAAAAAGTCCTGTTTGCTTTGAAACGAACTTTGTATGGACATGTATGCATGTCTTACGTCACGATAGATCTCGATTATCATGAATTGGAGAAGGAAGACCAAAAGAATCACCTCCATCAATTTTTTCAGTTGCCGTAGAGATGTCGATTGAGAAACCATCAGATTCCTTCATAACACACCACATACTGCTGAACAACTCGAGGGTTCTCTAGATTGTTATAAAGCAGATATCATCGCAATTCAAAAAGTGTGATGGTATGGACGGACTACGACAATTACTAAGGCGACTGCTACAAAGAAGGAATACGACGTTTATTTGGATGTACATAGTTGTGCTTGATTTAGGCAAAAATTCTTAAGCGAACGCCTCGTACCAAACAGCATCAAGGCCAAATTAGGAAATATAAGCTAATTTTACGTTCATGCCCCTACAGAGGATAAGAATGACAACATCAAAGACGAATTCTCTGACGTCCTAGACCGAACATATGCTCAGAACAACCAGCTGTAACACCACAATTGTGCTAGGAAATTTTAACGCAAGACTGGGTAAGGAAGCCGTCTTAGGAAAACACAGCGTCCATAACATAACGACCGACAATGGATTCAGGTTTTAGAATTTATGAAGGGGCGTAACGTTTTAGTAGCCAGGACCCGATTCTCACATCCCAATATCCAAAAAGAGTCTTTACTATCCTCTAATCCATTAACAGTCAACCAGATTAATGGCATCGTAATCGACTGCAACTATCTGGATGTCCGAACTTTTCGAGGAGCCAACATCGACTCGAAACATTACGTTGTTGCAACCAGGGTACGAATGCGGACGTTATAGGCACAATAGAATCAAGTAAGACAACTCTATTGTCAACGACATTGAAAAGCTGCAATTGCAAGACAGATCTTTACCGGAAAGTTATTAACGAGTCATCAAATAACTTTCTTCTGATGTGTTTGGTTTCAATGCACCTTCAGAAAGAAATTTCTGACTTGACGACAGGTACGCTAGTCAAACAAGAAAAATATAAGTTTGCAGTTCGCGAAGGACGAGAACTGGTCGTGAGCTCTACGAGAAAAGAACCCCGCGATCGAGAATGGGGGGAAATATGGAAAGACTATTTCTGCAGACTATATAGCGGGGATACCACTAATACCACTGTCAGGTATAATAAACCATTCACTCTGGACGAAAACAACAGAGAATTCCGTAGCAATATCGAAGCTTAAGTCTAATAAATCTGTCGTCCGATCTGTTGTCCGATGCATAAGAAAGAAGACCCTTTCGACTTCGGGAACTTCACCTGTAAGACCTTTTCTTCCATATTATTTGAACGTCTGAAACAGTTCATGAACAATCTGGTTGGTGCAGTTCAAGTCAGGCCAAATGTTTAAACTACGGCAAATCTTGAAAAAAAGCCGACATTCAACATTCACCATCTATTCGTTGACTTCAAAACCTCATATGACAGCGTGCATAGGGACAAGCTGTACAACGCCGTGTCTAGTTTTGACATCCAGGTTATGCAGGATGACTACGGATAATCCTCGGTAACGAATTAACCGTCAATGTCAAGAAGCATTTTAGAGAAAGCAAAGTGCTGTGATGAGACCTTTTTAAAATCGCCATAGAAAGAATCGTGCAATACTCACTTGCCAACAAAAGAGATTTTTTCAAATCCGCACAATTCCTTATAAACGTGGACGAGATTGATGTGCTTGGACGAACACAGCTAATCGTCCCTAACTTTCCTTCGCCCGCGTTGTTGAGCGAATGGGCGCCATAGGTCCGGTCCAAAGAGTCTTCGAGTCTAATCCCGAGCGACGACGCAGGAGTAGACGATCGTATCTAAAGTGGAGCACGAAACTGGAAGGGGACCTCAATCCACTTAGAGTACAGTACCGATGGCGCTACAACTAGGCTCACGCCGAATTGTAGTGCCACCATAATTTCTCCATAAATTTTGCTCCATAAATTCTAGGAACAATGCATACCAGGATCAAAATACGCACCACAGGTGCCTCTATGAATGAAAAACGCTGGTAGAAATTAAACGAAAATGACGTCTAAGTAGGTGTTGATACGACAGTTTAGTAGAGAAATTCCCGTCCTACGTGAATAATACTCGTAGGATGCAATCAATACCACAAATACGGACGAAGAATTGATCAGTAAATAAAGTAGTAAACCTTGCATGAAGAAAGCCGGAAAAATTCACATGGAATGATTTTATTGTAACGATTAACTCAAGAAATCCTCAAATATCGAAAACAAAACTACGGTTGTGTGTAGAATATTGAATTTATCCAAACTCTAGCTATCTGGATGCCTTTAATGAGGAAACAAAAAGACTTTAATATTACCAAGATCATCAGTAAATTACTCACTTTTTGAACCAATTGTGGCGCTCACAATACGACCTCTTGACCCTTATTTAATGTTTTTTTTTTTGACTCAAATTTGGCCGCCAAATTAACATTATAATGAATCTTCCCCAAACATTCCATTCGGGATGACATGTGCGAAGTAAATTTTTGTTAAACACATGTCGCGCCACAAACAATCTTTCGCGTTTCGCTGACACTAAAGACCTCCTTATTAACATGTTTAATGCTGTAGTCTTGACGTCATATTTGGCACATTGGCCTAAGCATTTTTTTCTTTCTTTTTTCTTTTCTATCCAACAGTTCCTTCTTCCGTTGAATATGAGTATGCTGATCGGTGATCCATCTTTGCGCGCCATTTGTTTGTTACGCCCAACACAGTAATCGTTTCGCAAAGATCTCTCGTTGAGTTGCAAAAGATTTATATCCCGTGCTTTGCAAACATTCAAGAGGAATAAATTACACTTTTACTTGGTATCCCTCGAATGGAGCTTCAACTCTTCGAGTGAAGATGATTCCCACACTTGATAGAGGCAGAGGAGAAAAGCATCCCAGATGGAGACCAGATCGATGGCGTTGCTCTTCGTTCCTGACCCAGAATCCACACACCAACAACAGTCACGTGTAATTATCACTCAGGGAAAAGTGGACGGACTGACTGGTGATTAACTCTTCATGACGAAGGTCAGAAGACAGATGTAGTGTTGTCCAAAAAAAAAAAAATTAAGAAAAAAAATATTACCCTACGAGTGGGCGATTATGCTAATTCCACTGCGAGATCGCGTTCCTCATGAGTGAACCTTTCGTGTAGGTACCGATATCAGCGAGCATCTTGAATTACAAATTCTTGCAGCTAGCTACCACTACCAAACGGCAACCAACAACCAACAACCAACAACCAACAACCGACGACTGACGGACAATTCCCGCTGTCCACCGTATAGGCAAATGTAATTTTCCCCTCAACCTAATTGGACACAACGAACTGACCCGAACTTATGTTCTTTGATCTGCAAGATATCATTGGTATTCGTTCGCTTCTTCTGGGAGTGGGTCAGTTTGGCTCACCAAACTTAAGAATTCACTCAAAGTGTACTCAAGTGTATTCGAGTGTGTATACGTATCTATAAGTAGCACCACATGCTTTACAAGTGCAAAGGACATGATGGTGAATTCATTAGCTAGTGACTTATCGTGATTTTTCATCAGCGCGACGATATACGAATAGAACGTTGGGTGACTTTGTTTCGACGAAAATTCAAGAAGGGTGGTGTACACCGAGTAGCTCACCCTGTCTGGAACATGAATTCTTCAGCATTCCTTTTTTCAAGGTAATCACTCAAGCGTTATGTATCAACATCCAGACATGCATGGGTCTGGTCTGTCCTCTTCGTCTTCGTCTAGAGTTCTCATTAAGAAAAACTTCAAAGAAAATTGTTTTTTTCCACCAGAGGGGGGCTACGGGCTATATACGAGTACTCTGTACGATAAGTCTTACGATTTTGACGAGAAATAATTCAAAGTTTTCTGCTTCGTGTGGCACATAACGAAATGTATTTCATTGTCAAATATTTATTTACAACAAAGTCAGTTTGCATATTTAAATACTAAAAAAAGGATGATGTACTCAAGGTGTGGGGTAGACTAAGAAGGACTATCGAATGTAAGATATTTCAAAGAATGTGGTAAAGGGAATGTAGCATATTTGTAATTGTTGTTGCTTATACTTGACGCTTCTGGAGCACTTGGGATAAAGTTAAGAATGCAGTAGAACTGATCTGGTCTTCGAACTGATTCTCCGATTCTAAATTAAAATACACTTGTATCTACTATTGGCTCTGAAGCTTATGTTTTAGGCAGTAAGACAGACTGCGATGATTTGGACTACTAGATGCATCTGTTAACTTTCTGAGCAAAATAAAAGTCATTATGCTGAAAGAATTCGGTATCGTCTTCACATAGTTCAGAAGGTGATATCACTTATGTCTATCACTACCTACATCCTTTAAAGTTGTACCACTTACTCCTCCTCTGCCTCTGGGGTTTGAGGTTCATCGGTAGTTTGTGATCTGAGACAATATTTTTAAATGGAAGGTAGACGTACATATGTATGTTCACCTCAAAAGGAGTGAAGTCTATATAAATAATTATTTTGCTTCGGAAAAATCTATATTCCAATTCTGAAGCCAGTATTAACCGTTAGGAAAATTGTCTTTGTAAATTGCCGTTGCATTTTAGCACTCCACACCCAACGTATAAGATAAGATGTGGTTGGATGGAAAGAACCTTTCCTTAGTGAAAAGCCTCATGCCTTGGAGCAGTATCTCTTAGATTTACAGAGACCGATAGCGCTTTGGCAGTTGTTGACCAGACATATTCATTCCGAAGAAATGTTCAATACCAAATAACATTCAAATACTTAGGTTCGTTGGAAAAATGGACGGAGATGTCCTTCAACACAGTAAGGTTTCATTTTCGCGAACACAACAATCTCATTTGCAAGAAGATTGAATAATAGCTCATTATTAAAGTGTTGCCTACACTTTAGACCAAATAGTTTCCGACAGACAGTGCAACAACATCTTCATATGAGTGAGCGTAAACTTTCTGTTTTTGGTAGCCGAGTAGAAAATCGACCAATATGCCCCATAGCAATAGAGTGACTATTAATTTAACACATCTGCGCCGCGGTTTGCATCCGCAACCAAAGTTCTGTTCATTGGCATTGCTTTAGCCGACAAGGATAATACCTCGTTTATGCTTTAGATATATTCGTACATGCCATGAATATTGTCGAAGATACTTCAATGTCGATACTTATTTCAGTATCTTTTACAATAGTTTCGCAAGATCATCTGTATTGGTAAAGGTGCTGTAGTATACAGAGAGACATCAACAGCTAGTTGATGCACATCAAGCTCAACTACACCCTCCCTATATTTCACCAGGAAGGAAGTCAGACTTACCAGTCTTAAACTCATAGCGAGTGAAATAACATTTTTATTTTATTTTCGGTAAGATGAGTATTCAATGAGCTAAAATCACTATTCGGCACTATTCGGTTTCGGTATGAAAATAATTTCCAGGAAGCTGGTAGTAGAACAGTGTCGTTCGAATAATACGCGCCAGATCATCGGTACACAGACAGTAAAAGTGCTAATGAAATATCCAGAAAAATGGCCAGTCTAAAACGGCCCGTTTGAGAAAAAAGTGTTGCTGACGACTATGAGTCAAATTATGTATTCCTTAACATCAAATCCAAAGAGGAAAGTAGAAGGACTCACTTTTATTTTTATTTTTTTTTAACATTGACACAAGGCTTGATCATATGCATTAGCAGACAGACGTCTTTCTTTACTACGAGTACATATATCATATAAAGGAACGCTCAGGAGATTTACTGATTTGAAGTCTTAAATGATCGGCTATCGCCACCTGCGACGACAGTTTGAAATATCTGCCTATAACTTGGATTGGACCAGCAGCATAGCAATTAATTTCGTAGCGAAGTACTTGCTTTATCTCCCAGTGATGGGTCCCTGGTAACTGCATGAGTAGATCGTATCTCATACAGACTAAAATGGCAAGAGTATGCCATACACTGTCGATAACCTTTGCAAACGTTTAAAGGTGAACGACTTTCGGATCTGCACGTGGAATCTTCGAACCCTTAGCATGCCACGTGAAGTCGATTAACAGAGACCCAACTGCTTTCGTGCAGATATCAGTAAGTGCGATGAGATTTGCCGGACATAAGGAGGATGAAAAGCAGTGATATATACTATATGTATTCACTATACATGGTGATTGCTATAGGGAAAAGAAACAGCGCTTATTCGGATGAGGATTTGCAATATGCGGATGACTTAGGCAAGAAGTCTTGAGCTTCCGACACGTGAGCGAGCATATTATGACAATCCGCATCAAGGCTAAATTCGCTAACATAAGCCTAATATGCGCCCATGACCCTACGGAAGACAGGGACGACGCCACCAAAGAATGTCTCGACGAGCTCCTCAACAAGACATACTCGTAAATGTAAGCAATGTCCAAAGTATGATGTTGAAATCGTACTAGGCGAATTTAACGCCATGATAGGATTGGGGAACATATTTGGTAGGACAGCTGGTAAGCAGAACCTACACGACACAACGTCTGGCAACGGACTTAGGCTTATTGACTTTGCGGCGTTTTGAAATATCTCTATAGCAAGCACACGGTTTCCTCATCCTAATATACACAAGGAGACATGGCGGTCTCCGGATCATGAAACGCTAAATTAAATTGATCATTTTACGATAGACGTAAGGTACGCCTCCAGTACATGCCGGGCCCCCGCTTAATTATCAAGGCTTCGTACATTAATGACGTTATCTAATAAAAAGCGGGGTCAGAGCATACTATATTACTGGTCTTATTGTAAACACCTTCAAATTAAGACACCGAAGGTTGCTACGATTTGACCAGTTACAAGTTGCCGGTCATCGGCTTTGTTGGCGGCAGGATCACCGGTAGTCCCTACCAGGACTTAAATCACAGCATCATGGGAGTCAGGAGCTCCCCAGATCTCGGTCCGGGCCTGACTTGTTGAAGTAGGCCCGCTTGTGGGAACGTCATTGTGACTGTGGTTTAAACCCAAAGTCTCGGGAGGGGTCTTCCTGTTGGTTTGACCCAATGTAGAGTTGCAATAAGTACTGGATGCTGTGATCATAAGAACAGTAAGAGGTTTTAGATCGGCCTCGACCCATACCAAGGGTAGAACTTGTGCCTCCAACACAAGTTCTGCTTTGGTATCTCAGTAGGGTACCTCAGAACAATGGCAATTCGTATTCTTGTTCCCATGGATAATTGCGCATCCCGTAAACTTAAGTTTTCACGACAGGCGTTTACATTAAAAAAAAAACTAGAGAAAATACCGGGCGGTCAACATTGACTGCAACAATTTGCGAATGCGGATTTCCGAAGCGACACAACAAAGAATAACTACTGTGAAAAGGTATAACGTAGAAAAGCTACAATCGCAAGAAACCGCCAGAATCTTCGCTGGACGCGTATCCCGAAATCACTCAACAATTCCTATACCGCCAGCATCAAGTACCAAAGACCAGAGGCAATGTTGCCAACGTGCCATCAAAAACAATGCAACGGATGTGCTGTGTTTCACCCGACCACCAGGAAATCCCTGGTTTGATGAAGAATCCCGGCTAGCAGACAAGAAGCGTATAAAGCGGCTTTGCAACGAAGCAAAGCTCTACGAGCAGAAGAGACGGGAAGAACATCGGCTTCTCCAAAAGAAGAAAAAGGAGCACGAGAAGCACGCGATGAAGACATTGAGAGGTTGTATCCCAGGAATAACGTACGGAAGCCTGTAAATATGAAGAAAGAAACATTGTAGTAAAGTCACAGGCGGTGTTGGGAATATGGAAAAACTTTTCCTTCAAATTGAACAACGGCGAACAGGCAGAATAGACCATTAAATTTAAGCGATGATAGATAAAACTTCTGTTCACCTGAGAAAACGAAGTAATGATAGCAATATCCAAGGTAAAATCCAACAAATCAGCTGGCCCTGACCGCTTACCGGCCGGAGAATTCGAAGCCTCTGGAAATGACTTGGTGGAGAGCATACACCAACTCATTTCTCAGATCTGTTGAAAAGAGTGTATGCTTGATCTATGGAATCTCAGTATCGTTTGCCCGATCTACAAAAAAGGAGACCTTCCCAACTGCGCCAATTACAGAGGTATAAGTCTCCTCAACATCGCACACAAGATCTTATCTCCCATATTGTGTGAACGTCTGAACCCCTTCGTCAACAACCTGATTCGCCCCTATCAGTATGGTTTCAGAGCAGGAAAGTTCACAATCGGCCAAATCTTCACACTCCAGCAGATCCTGGATAAAACTCCAAAATTCAGATTTTTTCATCGACTTTGAGGCCGCATATGACAGTAATTATAGAGACAAGCTATATAGAGCCCTGTCTAGTTTTAGCATCCCTGCCAAACTAAACTCGTCCGTCTGTCCAGAATGATGATGGAACGCTTGCTGAGCCACCAAAATCGGTAACGACTTAACCGGGACCTTTGATGTCAAAAGATCACGCACTGTCATGTGACTCCTTAAACATCATACTTGAAAGAATTGTGCGTAACTAACGATAATCTTTTAAAAGTGTGTGCAACTACTAGCGTACCCCGATGATATTTCCATAATTGGGAAAACTCAGCGGGCTGTCGCTAGTGCGATCGCTAGTATTGAAACGGAAACTGCCAAAATGGGTTTAGTGGTAAAATAAAGCTGTCAACAAGAGGGGACGCACAACATAGACGAATTCCACCGAACGTCACAGTCGACAGGTATAATTTCGAGGTAGTAAGTCACTTTGTCTACCTTGGCTCTGCTATAAAACCACTCTTGGCAATCGCTCTTTCTTTGGGCTAAGAAGGCAATTGAGCAGTCATATACCGAAGAACTAAGGGGACTGTATATAAGACCTTGATCTTCCTAGTCCCACTTTATGACGCTGAAGCATGGACTCTATCGAAAGCGGATGAAGATATCCTCAATCATCTCGAGAGTAAAATCTTTTGAAAAATATTCGGTGTCGTTTGCGTTGATGGGCTCTGGAGGTGAAGATTAAACGACGAACTATACGATCTATACAGCGACATCGACCTGTCAGAAAACTGTGCATAAGTCGTCTGAGATGGCCAGGACATGTAGAGCGAATGGACCCTAATGCTCCAGCCCGCAGTCTTCGAATCTAATTCAGATGGACAAGGTAGTAGAGGAAGACCACTTCACCTTAGGTGGCGCGCAAAAGTAGAAGGGGACCTCAACCGACTTGGAGTGCGCAACTGAAAGCAGTTAGCTAAAGACCGGGCTAACCCGAGGGGCTTAGTAGTTGAGGCCCAAGAACTGTAGCGCCACCTGTGTGCATATGTAAGTAAGTAAGTTATACGAGAATACACAGGGAACGTGTTTTATTGTGCCATAATCGTGTTTACTGGAAGAGCATAAGTCTGCAGTCAATTATTCTTAAAGAGAGGAAAAACAATTTTACGGATGTCCGCGCACAGTTCTAGCATCTACGGTCATACTTTCAGTAAACATTTTAGAACTCACACCATCAGGGTTGGCTACATTTTGGTTAGATTAATGTTTTCTGTAAATTTTCTTCAGAATACTACTCGGAATTTACATTTCCCATAGCCCCAGTGCAACCTGAAATCCAGAGCGCCTGTATTGCACTGTTTTGGCAATATTTTTTAGTTCAAATTGAAGCAAACGCTCCTATCCGTACACATATTCTTCACAACATAACGCATAGTCAGAACCATACTTATGTACCGTACAATAAATTTAGCCTCACGTTATCGTCTTCCACAAAGACACTAGGCCTCATGACTGGTTCTAGAGCCATCCGAAAGGATTTGATAATGTTCCCGCCTGATAATAGGACCAAAGCCCTTGTTCAATGAGCGGTAAGAGTACGGTGTATTTGCACCGCAACTTATGAAAACTGCCTATTTATACTTCGTGGATCCGATTTAACTAGAGATGAACCTGGACCTTAACGAATCAGTCACTCACTTAAGAGCGTCGCTGAACATACTCGACGTCCTTGTATAGCCCATACATTCCAATACTGCCCCCCAAATTCGATTTACGCCATCGATCGGTACATTCGAAGCACTTTTCTCTTGCAATACTAAAATCGTTTTCGTCCGCTTTTGAAAAAGTATAAGCCCTAGCCCCGTAAACCATATCAGACCAAAGAAAGACTTGCAAGAGTATTCTTCGCTTGATTTCTTTCTACGGAAGATCGTTATTACTTATAGACAAAGTCCTTAGGTACCCCCTGTTGGATACTGTTCTAGTCTAAAAATACGAAAACCTAAAAAAAAAAACAAGTTGTTCCAAATAAGTTCATTTAGTCACAGTGTGAATGCATTTTTCAACGCTCAAAGTTCCAAAGTTCATTGTACGTATCGGTCCTGTTCCCAAGTGAAAACTGAAACTCTATCACTTCTGATTAGATCTCATTAACCACTGATGATGACTCAATCGATCTATTTAGCCAGCTAAATTAAGACATCAACTGCGATGCCTCTCACAAGATGCACGTGTTGAAATAATAGACGATCCCGTCGATTTTTTATTTTTGCCTTCAAAAGAAAACAATAAATAAATCACCTCAACTCGAAACTATGTTTCCGCATAGATTCGGTCTCTGGCAAACTAACTGTGTATATAAAGGCGTGTGGCTACTCTATCTATCCATTCTTATTTTAGCAAATCAACCCAAAATCAATTCTCAATGTTTATGGAAAAACACACCAAATGCTCGATTGTATTATACTCGTATGTAGTAAGTTTGAGATACTTTTGTCTGGAGCAAATCAGAATGCATCGTCATGGCGCACGAGCCAGCATAGCCCTTGCCAGAATCTAAATTTAGAAGGCATGCCACTTTTTTTTTGTGTAAATATCTAGCACTGGTGATTTTGAATGTGAGTAGGTATACTCATATTCACTGCTCATTTGAACTCAATATGTAGTCACCCGATGCAGTTATGAAATTCGATCAAACCAGAGCCATAATGGCGCCAAAGACGATGCAATGCAACCAGCAGCATTAAATGTTCGAAACCTTCCAAGCCAATGGGTAGGGTGCCTCAGACCTAATAGAGTTTTTAATTTATGAATATTATCGTAATCGGAGAGTTCTTGTGGTTTTCTAGATACACGAAATACAAAGATACACAACAACAAAAATAACAGAAAAAAAATTACAAAAAAAAAAAAACATATCTGCATTGCGTAGAACATCTTAGCTGAGAGATTTAATGTTGTAATTATTATACATACGACCACCCGAAACGAATAAGCATCTTTCGTCGAGTACGCGTACATGTATCTGATTCTTAAGACAAGTTTTCAAGACTTGATTCGATCGTGGCCGGAACGGTAATGCCTGGCTGCTGCTGTTTTGTACAAATGTGTACGAATTCGAGTATCTGTGATGCGCATTGTGAAAATTTAAGTGCGCACATATAAAACAGATGAGTGAACGAAATTTAAATGCCGCAACGTAATTAAAGATCATCACCGAGGCAACAAAAAAAATAAAAATACCAACACAGAAAAATGGATATGTAGAGACGCAGATACATTTTCTCTTCTCTTTAAGAAACTCGTACAAGTAGATCGCCAGTCGAATAAATATTTACGAGTATGTGCGAGCTGCAATGCGCGAGTACACATGCGAGTCTAGTACCAATCCAATTGAATCTCTGGAATTGAGATGAGCAATGGGCAACCACAACAACATGACCAAACCAACAAAATCAACATTAGCAAACAACATCAGAAGCTGACTGCTGAAGGCAACAGATCCAGCGAAACGAATATAAATATGTACTCGTACGTACATACGACTACATATTATGTATGTAAAGCAGCGAAAAGTGCGAAACTGTAATTTATTTCATTTTGAAGTGAAAATTTGTAATTTTCTTTTCCGATTTGCTTCAGTGAGACGTTTCGACGATTAAATTGGAGCAGCACCCTAACGATGTTGAAATGTCTTGAGAAATGTACGAGTGCTCGAACCCGAACTGAGAGTAGTGAATGATGTTTGTTTCGGTGTTTGTCGTTTCGGCTTTTGTCTTCTTGAGAAACTCGGTCGGATACGAAATGCGCGGATACGGACAACAAGTAGAAAATATTTAAATTTAATTGCAAGCAATCTTTATGGGAAAATTTTCTCTGCGATTTTGAAAGAGTGAATTCAACAGAGACAGAGCAGATCGGATAGTTAGGTAAACAAAACCGGAAGCTGATAAATAAGATTTCACCATTCGCATTCGTAGAGTGTCAATTATTATTAGGCAGAGTCAAATAAAATAAAATAACTAACCACCCATAAAAAAAAAGGTAACACATCCCAAATTCATTCATTCACACCTAGTTAAAAATGAAACTCTTTTAGTTAGGATGTCAGAATGCGTTCATTGGACCAAGAGTGTAACAGCCCTATTTGTGATAAAGTACCTATGTTCTCTTCCTGTGGTGGTTCCTGAAAGTTACATGTGTTACACTAGTGACATTGCGTCTCGGAATAGGACCGATATAACGATAACGAATTTTGGCAATATTTTCCTAACAGAGCATGTCTAACGTAACTCTAAATTCACGGCCAGTAATAGCCATGGTCTGATTATTCGTACAAGAGACAAGCTGCTCTGAGCGTTACATAATTTCAAAACATACAAGTCTGCTGGGCCGGACGGTATAATATCTGCCGTTATCATCCTACCAACAATAGTGAATATTACGAACTAGCATTGATCCACGACTTTTGTCTACAGCTCAACATGCCTACTCTCAGGGAAAGTCGGTGGAAACAGATCTATTGTACATTCACTGGCTAAACACATCAAACAATCCTTATACATACGAGGGCGGGTCAATAAGTCCGTGACTTTTGGATTAAAACAGATTTTTTGATAAAAAAATAATTTTATTTTTCAACGTAGTCTACCTTGAGCTCTATACACTTTGTCCAACGCTTCTCCAATTTTTTTATCCCTTCCAAAAAAAATGATTTGTCGAGGCCCTCAAAATGACGAGATGACTTCATCATTGGAGTCAAATCTTTTTCCACCAAGCCATTTCTTCAGGTTTGGGAACAAGAAGTAGTCGCTCGGAGCCAAATCTGGAGAATAGGGTGGATGAGGGAACAATTCATAACCCAATTCATGGATTTTTGCCATGGCAACTGCACATGTGTGCACCCTTGCATTGTCTTGGTGGAAAAGAACTTTTTTCTTGGCCAAATGAGGTCGTTTTTTTTTCAAATCGTCATTGAATCGGTCCAATAAGTTGGCATAATATTCCCCATTGATTGTTCTTCCCTTTTGAAGGTAGTCAATGTGGATTATCCCGCGTGCATCCCAAAAAACAGTCGCCATAACTTTATTGGCTGACAAACCCACCTTGGCCTTCTTTGGCGCCGATTCACCCTTAGAAACCCACTGTTTTGACTGTTGTTTGTTCTCTGGTGTGTTGTGATGGATCCATGTTTCGTCCACGGTTACAAAACGGCGCAAAAACTCCTCCATATTGCGATTAAACAACGCCAAACCTTCCTGTGAAGTTGTTACACGATTGCGTTTGTGGTCGACTGTGAGCAAACGCGGCACCCATCTTGCGGAAAGCTTTCTCATGCCCAAGTGATCATTCAAAATTGAAACCACTGAGCCATGCGAGATCCCTACGGCTTCCACAATCTCTCGCACTTTCAATCTTCGGTCGGCCAACACCATATCGTGAATTTTTTCGATTGTTTCGGGTGTAGAGACCTCAACTGGGCGTCCAGGACGTTCGGCATCTTCAGTGCTTGTACGGCCACAACGAAATTCAGTGAACCACTTTTTTACCATTGAAATCGATGGTGCAGAGTCCCCATAGTATTTATCAAG
Organism: Volucella zonaria; assembly: GCA_963966105.1. Classification (NCBI taxonomy): domain Eukaryota; kingdom Metazoa; phylum Arthropoda; class Insecta; order Diptera; family Syrphidae; genus Volucella; species Volucella zonaria. The sequence continues at coordinate 333,523,324 of OZ014530.1, forward strand.
CTTAGCCTTGGTCTCGGTAATGGTTTTTTTTCGCAAGAAATAATGCTTAATAAGCACACGAAATTCACTTTTTTCCATTTTCTCCTCAAATTAGTGAGTAGTCTGATAAAAATAGCTGTCAAACACAAACTAACTGACGCAGCAAGTTTAAATTTTGACAGGAGTCAACTGACAGATACCTGTTGACAGGAGCAGTGTTGCTGTTTCAGTAAAGAGGTCAGAAATTCAAAAAGTCACGGACTTATTGACCCGCCCTCGTACATAGTCAGCGCTAACAAACCAACCACTTTGGACGAGCTCGAGGCCAATATTCAACACGCTATTGCCGTGATAACGCCGCACGTATTGGACCGAGTCATCAAAAATTGGACCGATCGCTTGAAGCACTGCAAGCAAAGCCGAGGCGGCGATTTGAATAATGTGCTTTTCTACACATAATGACATTAACATACTCGTGGTTTCAAAATAAAGCCAGAATCAATTTTATATCTCACATTGTTGTTGTTTTATTTACATTTTTTTTCGTATCGCCCTTACCTGGTCACCCTTTATAAAATTCCAACCATAGACCCTTCCTCCACCAACGGTACCAGCGAAATATCTGGGTCTTATTTTTGACAGGAAACTAAAATGGAAGCCTAATATTCAAGAAAGAGTATAGAAAGCTACCGTAGCTACAGAAACAAATGGGGACTTCAACCTCGCATTATACATTGGCTATACGTCTCGGTTATATGACCGATACTCACCTACGAGGTGGTTGTTTGGTGGAGAGCCTTGGACAATGCAAACAAATGCACTCAACTGCAGCAAACTAAGCTAAGTCCAAAGGACAGCATGTCTTCACAGAAACGGAGCCTTACGTACTACTCTCTCCGCGACACTGAATATTCTGTTTTACTTGACATACCTCTCTATTTTCAGCAGGCAAGTGGCTGCCAACACAGCTATTCGCCTAAAAACGATTGCACAGTGGGCAAACAAACTATTTGGCTACAACAATTTTCTTAATACATTAGGAACACTTTCAGAAAACATCGACTACATAATGCCCCAACATTGGTTCGACGAAAACCTTCATGTAAACACTGCCTCTAGATCTTTTTTGCAGGAAGATGCTTTCATGGATGACAATTCATTTCTACACAAGTGGATCCAAAACTGATAGCAGAGTTGGTGATGGTATTTTCTGATAAGTTAACCGAAGCCTCTCCTTCCGCCTTCTGAATCACTGTAGGATATTCCAGGTGGCAATTTTGGCGATCAAAGAAGTCCTATTGTGGCTGAAAAAAACGTGATATCTGCAAAGGATATTCGCATCTTTTTGGATAGTCGGGACACTATCAAATCTCTGGACCCAGCTTTACAAAATTCTAAAACAGCCCTTGACTTCCGATCATCTCCTAGGAAGATGGCAGAACAGTTAAACTTTCATCTATGTTGGGTGCCGGGGCAAAAAGACATTCCAGGACATTATAGGGCCGGTGAACTCGCCAAAATTGGAACCACTTTAAATATCCTATCTGAAAGTGGTAGATTCGCTATACCAATCGCTAAGTGCAAATTAATACTAAAGCTGGATGCTAACAAACGTTAGGTGGACTGTTGGGTTAACATGTTTAGCGAGCAAACAAATCTGGCCAAAGATGAATCTGCATAGCAGTCGAAATGGTTTAGTTCCCAGATGATACAGCGCAAAACGTTTTGCTTTTTGTTTACTTCATTCTAGAATTGAAGTCATATTTGCGCACTGCTGTATGACATGAGGCACGAATTTCACTGTGACATTTCTTTAATGAAATTTAGGCCTTGTGATTTGTCTTACGACATCAGCTTTTTGATTTCCTATCAAAGCATTTCCCCGGAGCTTGGAAATACAGAAAAATAATCCTAAATCATGAAACAGCAGTTCTGCGGTTTCGAACTTTAACAGTCGATTTACTACAAGGTAAAAGCTGTAACACTGTGGGCACTAATTTATTGTAATTTTTTAAGACATTTCTGGCAGCGAAGCTCAGCTACATTGCTGAGACATTCTCTTGGTGAATCAGATTATATTTGCAACACTAGGATCTGCAAGGCTGGCATGGATTTGTGAATACAAGTAACTTGTCCCAGTATACTTAATATGTGATCGCGGTTCCCCTTAATTCAAGTTGACATACAACATTCAAGGAACGCCTTTAAATAATTTCCCCAGTACCCACCGAGATATCAACCAACGTAGCGAAAACATCTCTGGTTCTTGTCTGCAGGGTTTTGGCACTATAAAAGAGAATGGTAAAAGCCTCGAATACCAACGAATCAATTAAACGACGATGGCATACCACGAATAAAGACAATGACTTAGGATTATGCAGAAGATGTTCAAAAATTAAAGGCAATCCTCGCACAGTACAAAGCGATTATAATAATAATAATAACGATCGCCTGGCTCTACCGCGTATCTGCCAATGCTAAAGATTCCATTAAAAAGAATTTCTACAATCGTTTGGGTTTTAAAACCTGTCCGAAGAACGATGTTATCGTAAAATCGTGTTCGATAATGTTAAAGCCAAAAATTGGGTAGGAAAACATATTTGGCGAATTGGGCGGAAACCACAGCCTGCATAAATAGACAACAGATAACAGCGCTTTGGTAGCAAGAGACTTACTCATAAAAAGCTCCATAAACCAATATAATTATCTCCGTATTGTCGACCAACTACCCAAGCCGACCACGCGCTCACTAATGGTTATGCAACGAACGAACATCCAGGATTTGCAAATATTCAATGGAACGAATATCGACTCTAGATATATTGTAGTTGAAACCCAAATCAGAGCCCGATTCTCCAATAAAGATAAGCTGCGTCAACTATTAAATAGTTTTAGAATTGAGCGCCTAAGTACATCGGAAATTTAAATTTAAGAGAAGAGAAAGAGGAGGAGGAATGCGCAGAAAACGAACTGGGCACGATTTACGGAGCAGCTCGGCAAGTCCAACAATGCTAACGCTAACGAGCTGAATAATTCAACACGCCATAGCTGGTATACGAGTATCTCATCGATGATGGTGGCGGATGAGGCCATTTAAATTGCTGTTAGTTCCTTTGAGGGCTTCACGTCGCTTGGCACCGATGACATATACCCAGTTATGGTACAGCTGCTGGTGACTCTGGCATACTGGCAATGGTATACATATCGAAACCTTGGCGAAAAGTGAAGGTAGCCTTTATATCGAAAATCGGAAAAGAGAACTACACTGTAAAAATCGCCAAGAGCTTCAAACCTATAAGTCTGACTTCTTTCATGTTGAAGAGGGTGAAAAGGTTGGTCGAGCCCCATGTGCTGAAAACTACTTTGCGAATGCATCTTCTATCTAAGATGCAAAATGCTTGCCAACGCGGAAAATCCTGCGAGAGTACACTTCAAAACCTGGTAGGCAGAATTGAAGGTGCTCTCGGCAAGAAGGAATACGCGCTGAACGTTTTAATCGACCGACAACGCAAGTTTTAACGGCATGTGTAACACGGCCAGGCAATACGGCGTAGAGGAATCACTAGTTTTGTGGATAAAAGCTGGTGAATGGGACACTGATTGTGGGGGCTGACTGCGGGCAATATGTGATGGCGGCGTTTTGTCTCCACTGCTTTGGTCCATGTTGGTCGACTCACTGCTCAGAGCGCTTAATAGTTCTGACGTCTATGCACAAGCATACGCGGATGAAGTAGCTGTACTGTCTGTTGGATCGTGTCTAGCGACTGCCTGCTCTAAAGCACAGGCAGCTCTAGATGTGATCGACGATTGGTGCACTTGTAATGGACTTTCAGTCAATGCTCTTTACGAGAAGGAGGCTTCAAGATATCACCAATTCTCCAAGAAAACTAAGTATTTTGATGTCATCCTAAATAAAAACCTTATATGGTAAAAACATGTCACGCCGAAAGCCTCTAAGGCACTGTCGACCTTCTGGCAGCGCAAAGGAACTGTCGCTCTAGCCCTATCACCGAAAAGGGTGATAGGTTGGCCTATGCGTCGGTTGCCTGGTGGAATAAACTCTCACGGAAATACGTGATTGCTACTTTTACCAGACTCCGTGTTTCGGCTGCATGTATCCTTTCTCTACCACCCCTTGTTTCGCTCCATGGGCTGCACTCTCAAAGCCGTTTAAAAAGAAGTGGTTTTTTGGTACAACACGCACTTAAGCTTGGATGGCCTTTCGCGTCGACTGTCGACTCTGTCGACTCTGGCCTTATGGACATGCCGTCTGATGCAATGAGATCAGAACTCCTGTTGCAGAAAAAATAGGAAACCGACTTTCCCTGTGCCCAAGACTGGTTTCAGCCAGAATTTGAGCCTGGAAAGGAATGTAGTCGGGTCTTCACGAATGGTACCAAAACCGATTTAGAATGCGGCTGGAGTATCTATCTGAAAGACGACATCGTTAGATTTCACTCCTAGTTAGGAAAACTTGCTTCTATCTTTCAAGTGGATATACACGCAATCCTGATTGCAACGAACTACATATATTGTGAAGAATCGGGGTAGGGGAGAAACATTTGCATCTCTTACGACTTCCAAGCTGGTTCGAGAATGCAAGCAGGTCACAATGGGATCACAGGAAATGAAATCGCCGATGCAGTTGCTAGACAAGGCTCACAGGAGAGTTTTATAAACGAATGCTTTCCGACGCTCTAAGAGGTTATCCTGATATCTGCTTTCCTGCTATATCTCAGTAGGAATGACTACAGGCTACTTACTGACGTCGTGACGGGGCACTACACTTTTGCGAAGCATTTAAATGTGCTTAAGTGATAAAACATCCTGCGACACTTGCTATGAAAGGGCTGAAGATACGGGGGGGCACTACCTTTGTGAATGTCCGGTATACGCTCGCATCAGGCTGCAGGTACTCGACGTATACGTGGTGGCTGCTGGAGTTATAGGTACGTCTTTCTTCAAAAGAGTTAGAAATTCCTTAAAACTTTTAAGTTAAAAGGAACTTTCAACAAGTACAATGGACTAGTTTTTTGTTTGAATACTCTGTTCCGGCAGGGAAAAAAATTGTTAAAACTGATTTGACTCTTTTACCTTTTACATCGTTTGAATATTTTTAACAAGGAAGGGGAAAATTGCCATCTAATTATGACTACATTTACGTAGATGCAAAGAAGGTATCTATTGGCATATTCCATTTATCCAAAGCCTGCCAGCCTTGATTGCTGCCGCCATCTGTGTGCATTTCTGTCCTAAACCAGTATTCCAGAGTAGCTTTAACGCATCCAGAAAGGCTGAAGTGAGCTGCTCGATATACCCTTCAACTTAAAAATTTATCTAATGGACTAAGGATAGAAAAAGATTTTTCATATGTATGTTTCCGGTATTCTAATTCTGAATATGCTTAACAAAAAAGATTGCAAAGAGATCTCTGTCTTCTAAGTTCTTTTCCGGGCTCTACCTTCTAACCATAGAAAAAGAATCCTAAGGTAAGAATGACTGCACTTTTTCGGAAAAGGTACACTCGCCCTCCTAGATATTAGATCTCGAAATTGTCATATTTACCGGATCCTCCAACTTCAATTAGTATCCATCATAACTCTATGAATTATTCATTACAATAAATAAGGTTCTAGATGCAACAAGACATACCTACTACTCGTATTCGTACTCACTACCCCGTCTTGCTTAGTGAAGTAGAAAATATCTAACTTGGCCTCAGTTCAATTGGCTGGCCCAGCCTACCTTCAGATGTCTTAAACTACTTTGCATACAGCTGCTGTGTCTTTTCATAGGTAATGTAATATTCCATGCAATTGTTTTCAATCAGTTTTGTTGGCAATTTCCCGGATGATTTACCATCGTCGATCATTTTCCGCCAATGTGTCACGATTCTCATTGTCATCAATCATAGTTTGACTTATCCTAAGATTTTGTCTGTCACTACTTTATGAATAAAGTAAAATTGCGCTCCACAATTATATTACATCAATGTAGGTAACAAAGAATTTCACCCTCGTTTTTAAAGCTTTCTAATGAAAAGATACACATTCTCCGCAGATAACTCTAAAGTGACAGACGACACAAGAGCCATAAATATTTGTTCGCGGATTTAATATCACCACCCCCGAATCGGTTTTACTATATTTATCTCTCAAATACCACAGCCAACAGACAATTATGACTGTGAATGACTGTGAGTGTGACTGTGTCTGTAACTATGACTACCATAGCGACCTTTTTGGAATAATATTTCATCTGTCAAGTTATTCAAAAAGATACGCTCGTATCTTTTGCTCTTTGTCTCAAAGTCAAATGGTGTGGCACCCTTAACAAATCATAAATGCCAATGATAATAATTTTCACGACAGTGAAAGAAATGAAATTTCTCTATCTATCGTCTGCATACAAAAGATACACAAATATACAAAAGCAACTGGGCGAACTGGGTAGGTGGATGGGGTCAGGTCACAATATCCAACAAAGGGATGCAAATACGAGGAAGTCGAGCGAACAGAAATTGGCAATAAAATTTCCAAAGATATCGATTTTGTGGGGATTTTTACATTTTACGACGGAAATCGTATCTAATTACTTAAAGCCTTTTTGCCGTTAATTTAAATTTATTGCCACAAGCGAGGGATTATTGGGGATCTATAAAGAGAACAAAAAAAAAAACAAAAAAAAACAAAAAAAAACCTATCTGTCGACCTCGCATCCTTAGATGAAAGTTCGAATTCCGTCTCTAAGAGCAAGGACAAAATCGGAAAAAGTCGAAAGTTCTCGTATTCGTATGACTACTCCCGCATTCATATCTTTTCATTGCGAGGGTGGTTGACATTGGTGCTTGGTCAATTTACATGACAATCTCTCTCTTCTTCCCAATCCCAAACCCGGCTTGGATGTGGGAAATTTATGTCTTGCTTTGAGGTTTAAGTCGAATTCGTTTTCATTCGTTTTTTTTTCTCGATTTTTGAGATTATTTTTTTTTTTTTTTTTGAATTTTTCTCGTGTGCAATCGATGTCATTAACTTTTACTGCTACGACAACGAATCCTTCTACTTCGCCTCAATGACACTGATTAATGAGCGCTTGGTTCTGTTTGACTATCGTATACATTCAACTCATGGTAAACTGGTGCTCTGTTCCTGCTCTTGCTTCGTCTAAAGGAGCTAAAGATTCTGGTTGTTTTGGAAACTAAAAACAAATTGTCAAGTGGTCTCAAGTCTCAAAAGTCGCTCCAGTAAAATTAATGTTTCTAATGATCAATGGTGCTTCAGGAAAGACCAAAGACCAAAAACAAACAACCAAGATTGTAACTAAAAGAACGGGGGTAAGGGTGACCAGACTATATAAAATGCAAATGTGGTCCCTTGTTGATTTGTGTGGTCACTGACTGTGAGGAGGAGAGGTCTAAAGTTGGTTGTATCTCTTGTTTTTGTTGCAAGTGTTTGTTTGTTTGTTTGTTTGTCGGAACGGTGTTAATTTTGTGTGTGATTTCGCGATGATAATGTTGACATGACGTCAATTAGTAAACACTCGTCGTTGGGGGAGGAAGCTAATACGCTTAACTCGGGTGTTAATGGTTGATAGCCGTCGTTAATTTAGAGTCGGTTTTAGCGCACGCGCGTGTGATTTTCTATTCTCTCTCTTTCTTTTTCAAATTTTCTCACTTAATGTCGGCTCTGTTTAGGTTTTGGATTTTTATTTCTTGAATTTTTTTTTCCTTTTATTTTTTTTTATTGTATTTTTCGTTTGTTTTTGCACTCGAGTAATAAATTTCGTGGGTGTTGTTTTGTATTCGACGAGGTTAGCCTTGAAATTGATTCATCAGCGGCATGGCAGTGGCAGTGGCAGTGGCAGCCAGACACAGTCAGGCAATAGGATTACAGGAACACCCTACTCCATGAGATATTCAGCTTGGAGCCCATAATTAATGTGTGGCGAAGAACTAAGAGCTCATTAAATTAAACACTTTGAATAGAAATTGCTTTAAATTGCTCGCCTGCACGATTTAGTGCGGAAAATAATAATGTCGACGATTAATTATGTAGTCATCTTGATTAATTATTTGCAAAGTGCCTTGTAAGTGTGATCGTCGTATACGGGTAGATTGGTGGCCATCCTACTGGGAAATTTGGCTAATTTGTGGTTTTATGTTTTTCGAAATCCATCTGAAAATGATTCCTGATTGAATTTCATTTAAATTTTCTCAAGTTGATGTATGAATTAGCTTAAAGCAAAATAACCGAATGGTTGAATTTTAAGTGAATTTAAAGTGTCAAAAGTATTTATGTGATTTGAATTGATAAGTTGACTGATGTTGGAATTTGAAATGGATTGATAGGGGTCTTTAGTGTCACGACTTTGAGTGTTTTGAATAGGGAAGTAGGTTGGTCAGTGGTTTTCAGAAGCTGTTTGAACAGATAAGAAATGATTATCGGGCTAAATTTGAGGAGCATATGATTAGATTTCTTCGTGATGAATTGGAAATGAAATTCAAATGTAGAAACATGTCTCATTCATTAGCTTGGCCTCGTTAACCAAACGTGCTTGCTTGGTTTAGGCATATTTCAGGTGATCATGGGCACCAATAGGTAGCATGATTCCGCATCGTGGATCGGAAATCAGAAAAGTAAAAATTCGCAATGACTTTTGTCATTCGATTCCAGCTCGAGTACATGAGTCAGAGAATTGTATGAGCTTGGTAGAAAACCAAAATCCGCTCAGCAATAAACTAGTCACCCCGTCAGCCTAAAAGAGGTTAGCACCACAGTTAAGTGTATAAAATAACAAGGCCGGCCCTGATGGAGTATTCGTAAAGTTATTCACAGCAGGGAGGTGACTCTTTGCGAAGACCATGCACCCTAACATTAATCGAATGAGTGAATGAAAATATGGATTCATTCCGACGACTGTAATGTCAACTATAGTGAATACATCCCGTCAAAAAGAAAAGTGATTATATGTCTTACTATTGTAGAAACACAGAGCCTATTGTATATGTAATTAGCAGCATCTCACACCACTTTGCACCACAACTTTCGGCATATACAGTATGTTGCAAAATTAAGTTTCCACATACAATATGTATATTTGGGAAACTTCTGGTATTTTTCCCATGAGACGTGTAACTACGCTTTCATTTTTTGTATTCCTGTTAAGAACCATTCGGACGCAACCTTTACTTACAAAAAAAAAAAACAATTGTTTGTTATTGTTTGCTAATAATATTTTTGTCTTCGTAACTTGTTTCATGTTGTTTTACATTCCTGTAAATAAATTTTAGAAAAAGTTCAGTAATGAGAAGATTTTTTATGTTAAATTTGTTTACAGGGCGTGGAAATTTATTTTTACAACATATTGTATGTTACACAAGTTGATACAGACCATCTTTTTGTCGATTTTAAGATGGATAGTATTCACTGTCTTGCTTTCATGGCTTCTTCTCTTCCTGAGAACTATTTCAGACAACCGGATTTCGACAAACAGCGCGGGGTATTGAGACAGCTACATTAACCTGGCGATGCCCAGTGCTATAAATTAGACGCATCAACTGTGGTCATTTCACCTCCTCGTATTGGAGACAAGGTATTAGTCTCGTACAAACCGAGTTAACTTGCTAAACTTATAAGCTCAAGTATTCACCAAGAATAAAATGGCAACACGATAATAATCTGTTGTAAATGACTAACCCTCAGAAACTAGACATACAGTGGATGTGGCGTCCACAGCCAGTATGGGAGATCCCTTATACGATCTACTTCAACGTGCTGAAATGGGGATGGTAGCGAATAAACTATGAATGAATCAACGGAAGTTCTCATATCGCTAGAAAGGGCTACTGAGTCCCAAACACCCGACTTGCCTAATAAGTTCAGGGAAGGTCCACGCCCTACAGCTTTGTAGCTATGCGTGGGATAAACTGAACCAAATGCTGAAAATATGAGAAAAGGAAAAACACTTCCGTTGACTGTTAAAATCGAAGAGAACCTTAATTCCGCTATTAGGGAACACGAACTATTTAACCTGGGCTATGAACGCTAAAACTTCCGGCCAAAGCAAAATTTTAGCTTAACTACAAGACTATCGAAACAGAGACAGAAACAGAGTAGGTAGGCCCTACTGACGTATTTGAGTCGACGTCAGATGACTCGGTAGAGAGAATATATCAACTAATTCCCAAGATCTGCTCGAAAGAAAGCACATATACATTATGAAAGAAACTTTAGCATCGGTGGAACTACCCACAAGAATGTAGAACATCTTAACTGGACCAACTATGAAAGCATCAGTCTTCTCTTGTGCGCTTACCTGACATTATGTGTCAAAATATTAACACCACGGCAGATCACGGAGAAGATCAAATCAGTGAGCTGCCACTAAAGCAGTTGTATTGAAACACAAGCGGCAAGAATATAGAACAAAACCAATTACGAGTATATCCAGTCGACAAGTAATTTTGAGGGGCTCGTAATTAGAGATTTTAACTACCACGGCTGCCACTGTGATAATTACATCTCGTCAGATATCAAACAAAGTAGTACACATGCCAATATAGATGTTTCATAACTAAGAAACTAATCGATTGGCAAGGCCTTATCCGGAAACACTAAGGAGACTCTATCCCTCAACATCCCTTACCATTGTTCCAGTTATTCTCTCTGATGCAAGAGCATGGATATGTCCTTGGCCACTTTGAATCCAAAATTCTTAGACTGATTCCTGGTAACGGAGAAGTTATAAGAGTGAACTAGCCTTATAGGCATATCGTTCTTAACGGAATAGTATGAATTAGTCACCTGAGATAGACAAGTAAAAAGCATGCATACCAACGCTTCGGTTTTCGATTCGTATCCGGTAGGAATAATAACGCGTGTTAGGTGGAGCGTACAAGTGGAATGGAGTGTGCAGCTGGAGGACGTTAGCCAAATACCACGCTAACTGGATAGGCTTATCATTTAATAAATAAAGTCTTCTCAGCTTTGGAGTACAACACCAACAGCTCACCATAAATGTGATCTTATTTGGGGAGCAATTAAGACCACACCTGCACCATGGCTTGCTGTTTAAGGAAATATCGCCAAACCTCATCTACGACTATCAAACGCTTTTAGACATAAAAGCCAAAGTTGAGAAGTTTTCCACTGAAAAATAAAAGGCCCAACTGTTCTTGTCAATGGATAACTTTCGGTACCACGGTATCTGTGGAACAAAATCGTGTTCGAACCAACCTCGTCCCGTGTGCAAACTCACTTTCAAAGGCAACTGAATAATATTCGCAACAAACTTACTGGCGTTAGCTTATCGCTTATAGTCGAACACTCTAGTCCAAACTACCTTCAGGAAGTCTGATTTTTTCCCATTTATTTCGAACATTCAGGCAATGCCGTCATGTTGCATTGGATAAAAGAAACAAATTAGTTCATGCTGTGACTCTAGACTTGGCATGCCGATCTTCTAGGCGGTGAGATCTCACCTTGTACTTAACCATTTTCGTAAAATTTATCAATTTTGTATCAAATACTAATAAATCCTCGTCGCTCTTTTGACAGCTCCTCATAATTAGGAATGGTTGGCGCTTCGACTACAAAGTTTTCCAATCCATGGATCTAACGCATGTCTATTGTAAATTGTCCCAAGAAATCCAGTCGTCATAGCTACCTGGGTGAAATCTCGACCTTTCGGCATGTGCCTAAAGTTCTTAACGGGCTTATATGCCACAAGTTGTTCACGGTCGTACGTGCTGTACTTGACTTGCGCCGACGTTAATTTGTCCGAATAGAAGCCCAATGGTTGCCATAAATCTGTATACTGCTGCAACGTTGCTCCCACTGCCTTTTCCGAAACGTCTACCACTAAACCTAATCAGGCGGCCGCACGTGGGAAAGCTAAAAGCATTGCGCTATCAAGATCTTTTTTGAGAGTGTGAAAAGCGTATTTAGCCTCTTCCGTCCATGTGATTTCAGTGCGATCACTTTACTTAATTCCTTTGACCAACTGCTTTTCGGCCGCTCCACGTGTAAAACGGGGATAAAAGTTAGCCATAGCAGCGATTCGTTTACGCACTTTGGCAGTTTGATTTTCTGCAATGCTGCCATTCTTTCTAGTGCTGGTCGAGTCCTGTTTTCGTCAATAAGATATCTTAGGAACACTACAAAATTAGCCTATTGCACATTGCGTAACGCTGATAACTAGTCCGCAGTGCCGTAGCTTTTCAAACAAACTTCGAAGATATTGTTCCTGCTGCTTTGTGTTGTGGGATATATGATGGCTATCTTCACCCATTGATCCACTGTTGAAAAATTGGTTTTTCTTCTAAGAAATGTTTGAAGTCGTGGATGTGCGGGATCGGATATCTATCGGGCTCGGTGACACGGTTTCCATTAACCATTTCAGATGAAGGGGTGCGGTCCATGCACTTCGAGGCAGACGACAAATTCCGTGCTCGACTGTAAACTGAAATTCTGCCTTTGCTGCCTTTAACTTTTCTGGTGACAAACGTTGTGTGTGACTGAAGAGCGGTGATCCATTTGTGACTATATGATGAGTCACTTGATGTTGTGATGTTGTTGGTGCTAATGCGATGCGCGTTATATCCTTAAACTGGTGCAATATAGCCTGGAATGGCAAAGAATTATTAATGAGGTAAGTTAAAACTTACCCCATTTGCCATGCTACAGCAGGTTGTATTATTTATTCGGCAGTCCACTACTTTTCGATATCGGAGGTCGACTTCCAAATGGCAATACTCGAGGAAGTCAGCTCCGAGAATTGACTGGGACACGTCGGCTAGTATAAACAACCATTAGAATGGTCGTCTCAGCCCGAGATTGAGAGGGAGCACTTTTTCTCTGTTTTATATAAGTTGGCTACGGGTTGGTGGTATCACAGACATATCGGTGCTGGTATCGACCAGAAATTTTAAGTTACACGTTTTATCTGTGACAAATAAGCCGCGGTTTGTAGCGAGATCTGTCAGTTACGGCCAGTGGTGATAGAGGTTTTAGTTTTCCACACCTCGTTTGCATGGGGGCGCGACATTTTTGTGCTGCATCCCTGAAACTCTGATTGACGTTTGACAGGATTGTTGTGACGATTAGGTATTGAACGTCTACGAGTTCTGGAATTATGGCGCTCGCGTCCACTGGTTAGCAACGATGACCCTATTTCGGCAAGCTGGCGCTGGCTCGAATATTTTCATTTCCTAAGAATTATGGTGGTGTAACATTGACGGTATTCTGCAATCGGATATTTGAGAGAAGTCGCTAACTTCGACTATTTTGTCTGCTAACGTTGCCATTTACTGCAGTCCTTCGTTGCTTATGGAATGGATGCTGCGGATACTCGATGGTAAAGGTTGCAGCCAAATTGATTTCAGCACCACGACGTTCATATTATTTCCGGCCAACTTGCACATTTCGCGCAATAGATGAGACCGTCGCATGTCACCGAATTCCATTTCGTAGCGTAGGTTTTTAATACGCTTTTGGTCGAAGACCGCAAATTATTCGATAGGTCCTTTCTTGAGAGTTTTGTACACATCTGCTGAGGGTGGATTCAGAATTTTGTCGGATACGTGAATAAGTACGATGTTCTTTTATAATTCCACCAGTCCAAAACGGTGGGATCTTTATCGAAACTCTAGCAGTTTCGCGAGGTTCTAGTCTAGGCCTATCCAAGTTGCCCGAAGCGATGTCATCTTTCGTAGGATTGGACTTTTGTTTTGGTTATCACAAGGGAAAGTACGGTGTCGTCCGTAATGAAATTAAATCCGCTGTCGGGGTCAGAAATTATGTGGAGGCGGCCAAGACAAAAGCGTTCCACATACATATATGAAACTTTATTAATATTGTATTTAACTACTACATAATATTGCGAATAATAATAACTGAAATTGTGGCTCTTAGTTCACGTGTGGCAATTATTCTAAGAAGAAAAATCTGCGCATCCAAGGATGACTTTTTGTGAAAAGCAAAAGAAAAGTCTCCTGCTGATCTGTCAGATGTTATGTATCGTAAGGTTATGTGACGTAAGTTTGGTGCATATCACGATCAATTGTTAGCGCCACAAAACAATACAGTCTTGGCAGTAAGTTGTTGCTGATAACAGTCTGAATGTCGACGTAATATTTTCATCAATTGCATTGAAGTCAACTGAAGTCAAGAGCAAGGATATGCATTGATTGAGTTGGGCATAACTAAAGTTTCGGTGAATTTATCTCGGAGGTAGAAGAGGGTCTTTGCTTTCAAAACCAAACACCAAGTTCCACGATGGAATCCTCGACATTTGTTTCTTCTTTTTATTTAGTTCTCTTGACGCAATTCAGTTACTTACTGAAATACGCTTTGTCCAGTCAAACATTTCCGATAGTATCCTCATTCAAGATAGCTAGGTAAGTTTATTTGCAACCTTTTAGCTTATGGTTACTGCAAAAAGGTCCAAATGGTTTTCCCTGTTAAACATAGAGACGATATTAGAGCATATCTGTCTTGTCGACTGATTTTAAAAATCTGATCATTCCAATTAGAAGGTAGACCAAAACTTAAAGATTACTCCCAAAGTGCTGAAATATAAAGTACAGTGAAACAGAACAGGTATTTCGAATAACAAAATTTAATAAAGTGAAGAGCCAAGAATTGTGCATGATAATGAAATCTAACTCCCACATGTGAAAATAGAAATTAAATTCGACGAAAACATCAATCAGCTCAGACGTTTTGAGGTGGATTTCAAACTCTCACTTTTCCTTTAAACATACACTCCTATCTACTCATAGTTCCCTTTCAACTACATCAGCAACCTAACCCTCCTTCATAAAACTTTTCCAATCAATGCCACATGGGACTACCCCACTAAAAAGGTACAAGCAGTTTCCCTCATGTAAAATTATCCTTCATCATAGTAACTTTCAAAAAGATTTCTTTACCCCCATCGTTTAAGTGTTAAATTAAATTTATAACTGTTGAAGCTTGAAGTGTACATAAAACACTCACAGTTCCTTTCGAAATTTAATTTGTTGAACACACTTCCCTGAAATCATGTAACAAATAGACACTTAACTGCAATTCGAAAACCTCTCACTATCAGGAACACATAATTTCACTTGAAATTGCATAATTCCTTTACTGCAACACCATCATCTCCAACTCCAAGCACACTCTCCTCGACCAAGAGTTCCTGACGGCACCAGTACCAGTACCAGCACTAGCAATAACAGTGGCGGCAGCAGCTTCATATTCAAGCGATTCAACACTCTAACGAGCCTATCAAGCTGAGCCACGTGAATTTAAAATGGTTAATCGCGCACTTGGAACCGTTTTGACAGAGTACAAATTCGTGATCAAATAAATCATAAAAAAAAAAACTGGAGAAAAAAAAACTAAATAAATTCAAACGAATGTGAGAAAGTATCTATGGTCTGAGCCACATACCAGAGTCAATTCAATCCACCTCCACAGTACCTGGTAGTACATACATACGTACATACATATGAATGTATAGAGCAGCTTCAAATGCAAACATGAAATATTGCCCGGAACGATGTAAGCGACCTGGTGCGGGACTACAGATACTCGTACTCGTTGTACTCGTCGTAATTCGAAAGGTAGCGCGCCAGCCAGCAACAAACTATGCAAAAAGGGATATGACATGAATAGATACATTCAGTCGCAGTCGAATGAAGTTGATTAACTTGACGCTCTTTGTCTCACTCTTTATGTTATATGTATATCGAAAGGGTATCGGCAAACGGCAAATGTGTTACCATAATGCAGTACAAGAATGTTGGATTGTTTACCCATCCATATAGTGGAGAATATTCCTCCCTCTATCTTCCTCAATAGGGCGCAAACGAAGTAAGAAATCAATAAAACGTGAAGCAAGAAAGATACATGTACTCTGAAACGAAGGGTTACTCGTGTTCAATAGATTGATGGTAACAAATTACACTTTGTTAGCAAATGCTTTTCAACCACATTGTGGGTCTCGTCTTCTAGCCTCATTCTTCTTTTCCGTCTCTGAAGAAAAAACACCCATACCACGATTGCATCACTTGAAATATGTATGTACGTAAGCTCTCAACCGCAGACACTGCGATAGATACCTCCTATCTACGTTAGTCTAGAGGATTAAAATGCGAGTTTAAAGTATTTACCCGTATTCCTCCTTAGGACTTTATTCAGTCGTACATAAATATCTACGTCACACAAGTATCTGTGTATCTTAAGCACGAATAGTCGTTGATGTTGCATAAAGTTGACATAACTTTTCTTCGTATCCATACATCAGGCTGTCTGAGAGGTGGTTGGGAGGTAAATATGACAACCAACAACCGTCAACCGACACAACTGACTTCGCGTTCCACACATAGAGAGAGAGAGAGAGTTGTAATTGCTTTGGATTAACTGAAAGGTTCATATATTTTCAAATCCGTGTACGACGGCGAGTATTGCCACTGCCACGTAAAAGGACTTTACCCAATGACTGCATGCTTCATCTTTATGCCTCATTGAGTAGCTTCAGTTTAGACTTGGACAAGAAGGCACTATCTATAGATGGACTGTAGCAAAACTGTCCACTAGCTAGTATAGCAGTTTAATTGAATTTAGACATCGTTGTCATCCTGTCATCCTCATTGTTGTCATCGTTGCAATACCAAGAAGGGAAAGAGGTATCTATGCCATGTATCTCATACCACTGACGGAGTATTCTTCTTCCTCCCACTTCGGCCCATCGACACACACTAACACAAAAAGCGTTCGATTGAATTGTAATTTATTTCGAATGACTGTGCGATATCAAAGGAATGGAATTCACACCGAATAATGGATGTCAATGTGTCGTAGCGAGACAAGAATAAATCGTTTGCTCAGTGTGGGAAGGCACCAAAATGGACAGCACAGCCTGTAGAACTAGATAAAGGTTCACTTTAGGAGCTGTTGTAGATCTACTACCTACACGTATTCCTCTTGTCTCAAACAAAATAGAAAAACACGAAAAAAAAAACGAAAAAAAAAAACAAAGGAAAGGGAAGTATGATTAATTATACAGATCTTAGTTACCTTAACGGAGATACATTGATACGTATGAATATTTATTTTAATAAACTGCCGGCCGAAAGAGTTGTTTTTGCCATCAAGACCCCTTTTGGTCGGCTCTGACTTGTAAATTGAATATGCAAATTTGCTGTTGATTTTAGGCACCTTTAACGTCTAACCTAAGTCGTCGTATTTCTCTCCCCCTCTTTGGCAATCTTAAAGATAAATGAACTCTATCGGTTTGTCCGGGCAGGGGTGATCATATTACATGGATACCTCTGCTACTTTTAGGCGGGATAGCAATTTATTTAAATTTCTTGATAAATAAGAAAAAAATATTTCAAAACTGTCGATGGTATTATTGTACCTTCAACGAACGTAGAGGTAATAAAATTAAGACAAAGGCCTGGCTTTTGGAATTGAGTTATGTAAAAATTTCGTGGTAATGAAGCTGATTAGAAGGCATCAATTTTAAACGTGTCAAAAGAGATAATCGGACATTTTAGGTTCTCCATGTTTAATGACAGTGAATACGATTACCACAGGCAAGACCACGTATATTTTACGCAATTGCACGATTATGAACGTGCCTACACTGGTGGGGTTCCTGTCAAAATTGATTGGAGCTTATCCCAAGGAAACGATCATAAAAAGAACAGAGAATTTGGAGAAATCACAAAATCAAATTCCTGAACAAATAGAAAATCCCATTTCCGTTTGATTGATTGTCCCGAAGGTTTTTTCGTGCCAAAGTGGGCAACGTTACCCCTTATGTACGCATCATTTTGAATTACTAACCAAAAAAAAAAAACAAAATTTAAAAACAAATGCCGGAAAAAGTTGCTGGAAAATACTCAATTTTTATTTCTGGCACGATTGCTTAGGCAAGATATACTTCAATACCATCATCGATCAGATAGAATGATTATTGCTAAATGGAAGACTTCAAATTATGGACGCGTACTTACACGTAGAACTTGCTAGCTACAATGACGACCACTTTTTTTCATGTATAAAATCTCACTTTTCATATTTTATAGAATAGATATTCAAACATCGATTCTTTAGCCGTTGATACTGAGACCGGGGTTATGAAGAAAATTATCAAACAATGATATACTTATGTATAGAGATTGTAGAAAGCACTTGTAACTGCAACGCTGAAACAACTGCAGCTACAAGGAGACTGAAGAGTCGTAACAATGCTGAATAAAAGGACAACAACTTTCTTGTCCTGAACCGAATTGCACCAGTTTCTGTACGAAACCACGCTTAAAATAAAATGCGCTCAGAACGACGAATAATCGTGGTGTAATCGGTTAAAAGTGATCATAATTTTCTTTATAGAAACCAAACTTACATCGTTTACATACTTCCAAACAGAATTGTGAAATACTTAAGCGAATTTTACAATTTTGTCCTGAAAGATGGAATAGATAATATATGTATGTGTTACAAGCCAGAGTCGTAACATCAGGAACGTTAACTGCAAAATAAAGGAGATTTGGCTTTTATATAGAAATGAATCCTGAAAAATTCCCAACGAAATATTTCAGCAAACAGTCTCCAATTCAAGTCTTTTGAACTATTCTGCAAATGAATTCAAGGTCAGATAAAATCTACAAAAGCAACAATGGAGCAAATTATTTAAAATACAGTACATAGTCACAATTCTATGTGTCAGTATAAGATCGGCATTTATTCAAAAACTAATTTCATAGTGTGTTTTAAGAAAATAATTATGTTCGAATATACAGTCGTATAAGTTTATTATCATGAATTCAACATTTTTTTTCTATTCCCCATTATCATCTCTCACCTTTACCGAATACTTACTGAAATTTCTGCATAGTCCGGCGGTAATTATCAGCTAACTCTTATTAAAAGTAATTTAAACTATTTTATTGCCCTAATATTTTTCTCTCTGCCTATTTTCTATTGTCCTAACATACTCTGGTTCATATTCGAATTGACATCTGGAGACTGAGATGGCCTATCCAACACATTATTACCATTTTTCTCTTTGAAGCCCTTACAGATACGACTACGACTTCAGATCGTTGTCCTCTTGTAAGAGCCCGGCCCAGTATCTAAGATTTTTTACCAATTCCCTCTCGCTCGATAACATATTACCCATCGGCGCACATACTATTGTCAACTATTTTACAACTTTTTTCAAACAATCATTTGCAGACAACTTCTTCGTACCTGACCCCATATATTTCAAGTACCTTCCCAATTTCATATCGAAGAAAAGTTACAAAATCTCAATGATGAATTTTTACCTGAGCCAAACGGGCTCCCCGCAATATTTCTCAAAAAGGGTGCCTCCAAACTTTCGCGCCCACTTTCATCCCTACTTCATCTATACCTCACACAAGAGGAATTCCCCCAAATTTGGAAGACCTCTTTCATAACTTCCGTCCACAAAAAAGGATTAATGAATGAAGTAACCAACTACCGTCCCATTGGTAAGCTTTCTGACATACCTAAAATATTCGAAAGTACTTTATATGAAGTACTAAACTTTCAATGCAAGTGATATAATTACCAAGTCAACATGGATTTCTTACAGGTAGATCAAATACTACAAACTTAGTTGAATTCGTAACCTTTGCGCTTTCAGCCCTAGAAAATTGCTAAGGTCTTCGATAAAATATTTCATCAATTTTGATCCTTTTTAAATTTTCTTTCCTCGGTTTTGACCTCATATTATTGAAATGGATATATGGTATTCTTTTCTGGAGAACCGTTATTATAGCGTGCGTTTTAAGTCGGCCTTGTCAACCTCATTTTTAACCAGTTCTGGTCTCCCACAAGGCAGCCATCTAAGTCCCCTTCTTTTCATTTTAATAGTAAACGATTATTAAACACTGCTCCCTATCACCCCAAGACTCTTTATCCTTCAAGAAGACTCGACAGGTTTTCCACTTGGTGTCTAAAAAATTGCTTAGAGCTTATTGTCTCCAAATGTCGATCTATGACTTTGTCACGTAGGTCCAAGCAATCTCGACATTATTTTCTGCATGGCCAACCTATACCCCAGTTTCAATCCCTTCACGACCTTGGAATATTATACGATAGAGAGTTAAACTTTCGTTCACATATTGATGAGATAATCCATAAAGCCAACTCATCACTTAGTTTTATCAAACGATGGTTTAAAGAATTGTGCAACCCCTATGTGACTTTACATTATCCTTGTCCGGCCCCCTCTCGAATATGCTAGCCACGTGTGGTCCTCCTTTCAGCGAGTTCATATATCCCGTATCGAGAATATTCAACATCATTTCCTTCGATGACTGCCCTGGGATGACCCTGTTATTTTACCTCCCTCTCGTGAGCGCCTCAAACTCCTTAAGCTGAATACTCCCGAAAAACACAGAGACATTATCTTCATTAATCGACTGCTATATTCCAACCCATCGCACCTCATATGTTCCAACGACCCAATCTCCCGCATCCTAAATAAGGTCAAACCTCCGCGTTCTTTATTTTAACCTGAGCACTTCTCATCTCAAACTTGATCTCCTCCCCCGTTCCCATATTTCCTAACACCTAATTTTTGTTAGATTTTAAGTCCTAGTTTTTAAGTTTAAACTTGTACGAGTATTAAGCCAAATAAATGAAGTCCGAACAGCATTCCAGTGAAGGCCAACAGTCCTTATTTGTACATAATTTGGAGATTCCCGCTGAAGTTCACCAATTTTCCGCATCCCGGCGTACAGAAACAGTCATAACCCACTTTTGCCGTATGTTGGATGACAGCTTCACCATACGCAGTCAACAAACTTTTCAAGTTATTGCTTAGAAACAAAGTTTCTTGAGGTAAAATATTGTCCAGGAAAAAGTGTGTAGGGTTTTGCCACTTGGCTTTAGAATTTCATAATTTTGGTAATATTAACAGCATCAAACCATACTAAGCGCGTTTGAAAAGTGACAGTCCAGACACATTATTACAAAAAAAAAAACATTGTGACATTTGTTAATTCAGTCGATAGCAATTGCGTTTTAAAAATAAGCCAAAATTCTGAAAAAATAAATCGCCACATTTTACAATATCATTTCAATCAAGGCGATAACGGTCAGCAGGCTTGTGAAAAAATTCGCAGCACGTAAATGATTAGATCGCTTCCGCTTTTGAAATTTCGATAAGATACGCCGCGATCTGGTCGACCAATCTTTGAAAAAGTCGATGAAATTCTCCAAAAAGTTGAGAAACACCGGCATATTTCATCTTATAACATCGCTGCGGAATTCAACATTGACGAAGAAACAGTTTTAAACCATTTGCATAAGGCTGGATGCAAAAAGAAGCTCGGTTTGGATACCACATGGATTAGCAGTGAAAAATTTAAAAGACCGAGTTTCCATCCTGAAACGAAATCGAGCCATTTTTAAAGCGATTCATAGCAGGCGATGAAGAGTGGGTCACATCGTGGGTCATCCAAGGTGGATGAGGCTCCATAAACGGTGGAAAATCCTGGATTAACGGCACGTTAGATAATGATTTGTATACGCTGGGATTGGAAGAGAATCGTGCATCATGAGCTGCTCCAACCTGGCCAGACGATGGATTCCAGGTTATCAATCAAAACGGCACATATTTAGTTTAATAAAGCTCATTTAAAATATAAGGCCAATGTGTTTGAATTTTGGTGAAAAAACGCCGCGAACTTTTCCCACGATTTTTTTTAAAGTATTGGGTCTATAACTTAGTTCGGTTTGCTAAGAGATGGCGTAACTTGTATTATTCTATTGTTATTATTGCATTGGAACATGCGTTGGAAAGCTACTGTCATTGTATGTCATTTCAGTATATGTCATTCATTTGTAGCGTAAACAACAATAATTTTTCTCACTCAAATGTGTTGAACTTTGTGCCTGAAAAAGTGTTTTTGCGGGGAGTTCTTCTTCATTACTTTAATATGAAGAAAACTGCTACCGAAAGTCATCGTATTTTGGTGGAAGTATATGGTGAACATGCGCTAGCTGAGCGAACGTGCCAAAAGTGGTTTGCACGATTTAAAAGTGGTGATTTTGGCTTGGAAGACGATGAACGTCCTGAGCAGCCAAAAAAGTTTGAAGATGAAGAACTGGAAGCATTACTCTATGAAGATTGTTGCCAAACACAAGAAGAGCTCGCAGAATCTTTGAGTGTCACTCAAGCAGCCATTTCAAAACGTTTAAAAGTAGCTGGATATATTCAAAAGCAAGGAAATTGGGTTCCACATGAACTCAAGCCGAGAGACGTCGAAAGGCGGTTTTGCATGTTCGAAATGCTGCTGGAACGCCACAAAAGGAAGTCATTTTTGCATCGGATTGTGACTGGTGATGAAAAATGGATTCATTACGATAACCCCAAGCGCAAAAGATCATATGTGAAACCCGGCCAACCAGGAAAATCAACGGCAAAGCCGAATATCCATGGCGCGAAGGTAATGCTCTGTATTTGGTGGGATCAGATGGGTGTGCTGTATTATGAGCTGCTAAAATCGGGTGAAACCATCAATGGATAACGCTACCGAACACAATTAATCCGTTTGAAGAGAGCAGTGGCCTAAAAACGCCTGGAATATGCGACCAGACACGAGGCAATAATTTTCCATCATGACAACGCTCGGCCCCACGCTGCTATTCCGGTTAAGAACTATTTGGGAAACAGTGGATGGGAAGTCTTACTCCACCCGCCTTACAGCCCAGACCTTGTCCCTTCTGACTACCATTTGTTCCGGTCGATGCAGAACGCCCTCACTGAAATACGGTTCACATCAGAGCAGAATATCAAAAATTGCCTTGATTCATTCTTGGCTGCCAAGCCGGCGCAGTTCTTTTGGGATGGGATCCACAAATTGCCAGAAAGATGTGAAAAAGTCATAGCTTCAGATGGACAATACTTTGAATAATACTATTGCACATGTTTTTCTTAAATAAACGTTCAATTTAAAAAAAAAAAACAGCACGAATTAAGTTATATACCCAATATTTAGCGGTAAACAAACCGCCATTTGTCACTAAAAAAAATTGTAAGTAAAAATAGCATTTACCTATATTTCCTTCATCAAAAGATTTTTTTTTGTGCAGACATACCTGGAAAAAAAGGAAGAAATAAGTCAATACACTGTCAAAAAAATCTTAAACTTAATTTAAAAAAAAATATATATATATATGTACAGTTATGGGCAGTAAAATAGGGTCATCAGCCTTCTTTTGCGTAATATACCAAAGAAAGTCTATAAATTCATTGTAATCATATTAAGTTTAATTTTTGTTTTAAGCTTAAATATCAAGCTTGGAAAATCAACAGCAAAAAACCGGTACAACTTCATTAAGTAAACTTCAAAAATTATAAACATAATAAAAAATACTTTGAAGGACAATAAAATAGGGCCACAACGTCAAGTACAAAAAAAAAAATAAAGAAATGAATAAAACTGATTAGCAAAGATAAGATATATTAATTTGTACTTAGTATTTTGTCGACTGGCAATTTTGGTCCAATACAGCCTTTTACCTAGAGGGCATTGTATCTCCCAACGCACTACAAGTACTTTTGGGTATAGCATATCAAACAACTCTGCCTTGATTTTTGGTTTTTTTGGTCGGATTTGTTCCTTAATAATCCCCCATAAATCCTAAATTGGATTTAAATCGGTTCGTTGTCGGAAAACCACGTCTCGGCTAGACTCGAACTGTGTTTCGGGTCATCGTCTTGTTGAAATTCTCCAGACAGTGGCATTTCCCACTCGGCGCAAGGAAGCATTGTCTTTACGTACGTTAGCATACATACACGTGCTTGTCTATCATAATTAATTACTCTAAAAAAGAGGCCCAACTCCATATTCCGAGAAGCACTCCAATCTATTATATTAGCATCTCCATGTTTTAAGGTCTTAGTGGTATAGCGGGGATTCAGCGCGGCGTTTTTTGTCCTCCTTACCCAACGTCTGGCACCGTTACCAATCATGTTTAGTTTCGGTTCGTCAGAATACGCCACTTCTTCCCATCAACACGGCCATGCCAATTGGGTCCGATTTCGCGAACAATATCCGATTTCTTTTCTGTCTCTTTTTTAGCATTAGTACCTTTAGCGATTTTCTAGCAAAGAGATTTTTTTCCACCCATCGTCTTCTCACCGTCCGAGATGAAATTGGCGCTCATAACTCGCACTGAATTGCCGCAGGATCTTCACTTGAGAGAAGTTTGATGCGGCCGCACACTCTTGGAGTCGTTTTGCGCGGTCTAAGTTTTAAGACCTGCCGGTGTTTTTGCCTACGTGGGGTTGCCTTCGTCCTTCGTCTCTTAACTTGTGATTAATGTTGCGTTCCTTGTCAAAACAATGTTATGATCGGACCATTTTTTGGTGTTTTCTTCGTAAATTCAATCCAAAATTTAATATTTTATTTAAACATGTTAAACTCAAAACAAACTACTAAACTACTTCGACTTTTTCAACTTTTTTTAAGTATTTCAAATATGTATTGACCCTATTTTTTTGTCTTTTGTTCAACACTCGCGACAAATACATCTGACCGGCCCCTATCAGGGTGGTATTAGGCCAGGAAAGTCCACCATAGATCTCTATAGAGAAGAACTATACAGAGCCATGTCTAGTTTTGCGATACTTACAAAGCTCATTTGATTCATTCGAGGATGACGATGGAAAACACGCGCTGCTCCGTCAAGGATATGATAGTAATGATAAAGCCGAAACTTTTAATATCAACAAGGCAATGTTAGTGATTTTTTTCAACATCGTTCTTGAAAGAATTATGCGAAAGTTACAATTCAACTCCGGTGGCTGTTTCAAAAGCCTGTTCAGTATCTCGCATATGCAGACGACATTGGCATAATGGGAAGAACACAACGAGCTGTCAATGGAGCATTTGCGACTATTGAGACAGAAGCGGCAAAGATGGGTTTACCAGTCAACGAAGGAAAAACAAAGTATATCCCGTCAGCAAAGAGGGATGCACAACATCGACGCTTAAGATAAAACATCACAACAGGCAGCTACATATAGTATTTGAGGCAGTAAGGGACTCTATCTACCTCGGTTTCGATATCACTCTTACAACGCCAGCAGTGCGGAAATCATGTGAAGAATCATTTTTGCTAATCGCTGTTGAGTAGTAAAGCCCCTCTTTCGAAGCAACCAAAAAGACATTACACAAGACGCTGATAATCCCAGTCCAACTTTACGGTGCAAAAGGGTGGAAAAAAAGTTCTTTGGGTTATTTTTGGTGCCGTTTGCATCAATGGAAAAAGGAGGAGACGTATTAACAGCGAACACTACGAGCTGCTCAGCGACGCCGAACTCGTCGCAAAAACTCAGATAACCCAGCTTAGATGGCTAGGTCACTTTGAGCGTATGGACACCAGCGTCCCGGCCCGGAAAGCTTTCGATTCCAATCCAGAGGAGTAACGTAACAGAGGGCGACTTAGGCTTGGGTGGCACACACAACTGGAAGGGAACTTCAGCCAACTTCGTGTGCGCAACTGGAGGCAGCAAAAAACCGCGCTAGCAGGGTCCTGGATCATCCCGGACTGTAGCGCCACCTAAGCATACTCTGCTTATTAAACATTAATAAAATGAAATAATGGGCGTTGGTGGCTTAATGAACAGGCGACCATTAGCTTTGAAATACTTCATGCGCGACCAACTTTTGTTGGATTTGGCTTGTCTCGAAAGACCCATACAGTTGACTGATGGATGGATCCATGATTTGTCACCGGCCACCATCTTATAGACGGTTTTTAAAGCATCGCGGTGGAATTTTTTCAACATTTCTTTGGACCAATCGAAACGAGCTTTTTTGAGCGATTATCAAATTATGCGGTATCTAGCGCGAAGAAATCTTTTTGGCGACCAAATATGCATGCAATATTAAATGCATGCCAGTAGAACTAATGGCAAAACATGCCTCAATTTAACGATAAATCACAGGACGACCTTGTAATATCAGCATCGATGCTTTCTGGGACAACAATCGATTTTGAAAGGCCTTCTCGAAATTCGTCCTATAGCGAGCAAAGATCACAGTTGAATTCAGAAAACCAGCAAAACACATTGGGCCAGGCGAGTTGATCGGCACACTGTTATTGAGTAAAACGACGCCGAAAATCATAAAAAATCATCGCACGGAAATGTTCACTATTTAATTCCATTTTTTTGGCTTAGATAATTTTTTCAAGCCCTTTTAAAAAACTTAAATACTATGTCACTTGTATAACAAAACGTTCTGAGCACATGTACCATTAAAAAGTAAAACTTTACGATGCTAATGTCAGATTTGACGTATCTACACCGGTATTGCCATATCTCAAAACTTAAGTCCCATAATACAGTCCCGTGTGAATCAAGTTCTAGTTTCCTTATTGACTTTCAGAGGATGCCATTCCCTGCAAAAGGGTAGTCACGTGTTTTTGTCTTCGGTTGTACGATATTTGGTATTATAAAGGGTCTGTCGTTAAGCGCTTTCTATCTTTAAATTTAAATAAAACAAAGTGTGTGTGAAATATCATCGAAATTTATAATTCGACTGAAAGGCTTATCGATGCCATTATGTATGGAATGGCTTCTCTTGGTGGCATATATCTGAAATGTCAAATTTTCCATGACTCTTGTGCATAAATCAGGCTGAATTTGACCGTTGGCATGGGTTTGTGGCTTATTCGTATAGACCTGCGACTTCAGAAAACCACACAAGAAAAGGTTGCACGGGGTCAAATTGCACGATCTCGGTGGCCATGTCCTCGAATCGCTAGTGCAAAATTTCCAATATGGCGTGAGCTGTGTGGCACGTAGCGCCGTCCTGTTGAAACCACATGTCGTTGGTGTCCATATCATCCAATTCAGGCCAAAAGAAGTTGGTAATCATCGACCTATAGCGCTCGCCGTTGACGGTGATGGCCTGGCCAACGTCGTTCTCAAAGAAATATGGACCGATGACGCCGCCAGCCCAAAATCCACACCAAACAGTGACTTTTTCGGGATGCAGTTGTTGACGTACCCATTCATCCAGAAATGGGCTTCATCGCTGAAGATGATTTTTCGATGAAAATTAGGGTCAGTTTCCAACTTCTCCAGAGCCCATTCATCGAACACACGTCATTGTCTATGGTCGTTTATCTTCAGCTCTTGGGTCAGTTGAATTTTGTACGGGTGCAGGCCCAAGTCACAACGCAAAATTCGCCAAGTTGTGATCTGCGAAACACCGAATTCTTGTGAGCGACGTGAAATCGACTGCCTGCTGCACACTCTCACGGACAGCGGCGATATTTTCGACAGATCTTGCGTTTTGTCAACGTACGGCTGTTGGTCTACCATTTACTGCACCAGCAGATTCAAATTTATCCACCACACTGGGCGAAGCCCGCGGAACGTTGCCCGAACAGAACACCCATTTTGATAAAACAATTTTATCATTTGCACGTGTTGTTGAACGCTATGTCCGTCCATGGTGATTTGCCAAAACAGACTGAATAAATGAGAGCCAATTTGACAGATGTAGCTTCAACAATATGGCCGCTATCAACTGTCAAAGTTCGGAAGTGAAGTATTGAAAGACCCTGTAGTTGACGGACGAACTTAATCACTTCACCATGCCATTACCTATGATTTTAGACTGGGACATAATGCGCACATGCAACGAAAAACATTATTGACGTTTTTAAGGACGTGGCGGTGGTCGAACACACTACTCGAAGTTGGTTTGAAAAATTACATTTTGTAGATTTAGCATAGAAAACGAACCACATACGAAATCGAAAATATTTGATAGATGATGGTCGATGCGAAGCCAATGAAATCGAACCCAAAAACCATGACAATAAGTCGACACCTTTCATTCATAGAAAAGTTAACGAAATTCGACAAGTGTTCACCTCCTAAACTGAATGAAAAATTGGTATTTGCATTGAAAAATTCTGTGATGGAAAGCGGATTTTATATGACTACAATAAGACATGATTAGGATGCCACCAAAAAACAAAGTCCGGCTTTCACTCAGAAAAGGCCGTGGTGAGAAATTGCTGAGAATCCTTTTTCATTTCTTTAACAACAAATAAATACCAATTTTATGTGGTGATGGACGACTTGGAAGCCGAATTTTCACCGCGTTATTCTTGATATAAGGCATCACATGCTATAAGAAAGCGGCCGTATGCCCGGAATCATGTTTAAGCCTTAGTCGTTTCAAAAAAAACAAACAATGCGGCTGGTTCTAGAGTTGAAAAATGGAAAACCTACCTACTTACCTATCGATAAAATTCTTCTCAACATTTCTGTTGGTAGGTCTAAATGTAGAACACTCTTTTTAAGTAGTGAACGAATTATTCCTAAATTCTTAACTCTAGGTATCATGAGATTGTTAATTGTAATGCCCTTTAGACGTCTTAAAATGACTTGTGCTTAGAGGTTATATGGTTTCCATGTCTCGTATGCATGTTCTTAGCTTGAGTTGCAGACTTGAATTCCTTTATTTTGAATGCACAGTTACTCGTAAACCAGTACATTTATTCACATCCTGGTGTGGAATTTGATTTCATTCAGAATTGTTTTAACATACGACCACTAACTGCCATTGCGCAGGTTCTTCCAATCAAAGGAAGTTTTCCACTAACAAATACTCGTATTCCTCCTGAAATGTTCTTCAAGCATCATGAACTTTATGTACGAGTATGACCTATGCACTTATGGTTTGGTCCCCAGGAGGAACTATAAATCGTTTGTAATTCAAACTCTTAAAAGTTTTTCTGATAATGAGAGTACGACCTCCTGTCTGTTCCATGATTGGCGAAGCCGCAATTTTTATTCTAATTAAGGAAGAACTTTGGTTTTCCTTTATTTAGTTTTATTTTATCCAAAAAACTTTCATCCATTATTCATAGTCTGGTATTTCATTTATACGTCCTGATCTCTAATGGATTTATCCGAAATAAACTTCCCTTCGGCCGCCATTATCCGCTTGTGTTTGAAGGAAATCTCCTCGAAATTGAAAACAAATACTAACAAATGAAAATAATAAGAAGAAACCCATTATGGTTTGGCAATTATAAATTAGAAAGCTTCAACATTTTGCACAAAGACTCAATTCAGTCTGCTATGTGTAAATCGTCGACAAAACTCAATTTACGGCAAGATTCCAACGACTTGGCTTAGGTTGTCACAATGTTGTTGGTAGTCCCCCCTTTGCCAACACACCAAAACATCATCCACCTTAGAAAACATGGTTAACTTTCCCGTTCGCGTTCGATTCACTGTAGCTGCTGCAGATACCCGTACAACAATGGTAAATCCCGTATTTCCTAATTGCATTAGAATGTATCTGTAAGACAAAACGATTTCCTTTCACTCCAACTACCGTGTGTCTCTTCGGTGACGGGCGAATTGATGAGGCCAGCTAAGCAGGAGTCGTCGTTATGCATCGTCGTAGTCAGAGTTAGAGTCGAAGTTTTCGTCGTCGTCGTCGTCGTCGTCAGCGTCAGATTCAGAGTCAGTCAGAGTCAGAGTCAGCGTCATCGTCGCCATTCGTAGTCTCAGTTTGCTACCTATAAAAGGAGGAGGTGAAACGATGCCATTGTGGTAGATTCGAAAGTTTTCCTTCCACTGAACACATTTAGTTGCATTTTACTGTCAGTATGAGGGGAGAACTGTTGTTCATGGCAAATCTCATTAATTTAAGCAAATACATGAGGCAGGCGAATACCATTTACCACCCATATCATCTCCTTTCTAAGATTCAAGTCTATAAGTACATTCACAGATATAAGAGTATGTATCTGGAGAAGTGTAAGTGGACTAGCTACAAGAGCTAAACTCTACTCATCGATGGAATGCAATTTTGTAATCCACTCCTCGATTTGAGGGTACACACACAAGGTGTTTCCATGGCACGACAAAGCTGACGTGTTAAATACGAATTAACAAATTAAATCCCCTTGCTGTGTTAGAGCCGGCAGGCGATAGGAGGCTGGTGGTAAGCAGCAAGCGGCAAGCGGCAGGCAGCAGGCAGCAGGCGAACTCAAGGTAGCATGAGTATGGATTTAAATTGTTAGAGAAAGGAAACCAAAGGCTGTAATGACACTGATGGGTAACTGGCCCGATGGTCTGATGGCCTGATGTGTTTTTCGGATTTCGAATACAGCCTGAACGGATTAGGGGATTATATTTTACTTTCCAATTGAGAGAGTTTCACAGTCTATGCGGTTGGCCTCCGGATGGCTACTTTTTTACGGATCATTTCAAAAGGAGAATTCCAAATAGAATAAATTGTCTCCGGGGAAATAGTTGGCGGTGGGAGAAAGGACACTTATCGGCAACCACTTGTGTCCATTCTAATAAATGTATCTGGTTACTTTTATATTCAATGTACCGAAAATGTTAACCACCCACCCATCCACAGATAGCAGTAGAACTTCGATGTTTGTCGGCTATCGAAAGGTCATGTTTACTAACAGACAAAAAAAAGGCACATGTTGGTATTCAATTTAATGGCAGCCATTTTGTCTGGCCGAAGAGTTTTATTGTACAATAAATTCGGGGATCATTGAATTCTATTAAACTTCGCTTTTTATTTTTTATTTTTTTCTGCTTCCCGAATTTTTTCTTCTGAAGAGAATGTTTGTTTGGTATTAAATTCAGTTGGGCTGGAAGGAGTCAAAAACATCAACTTTGCGCATGGTAAACAAAAACGGAAAAGGAAAAACATCCTATATAGACAATACCTTGAGGATACACAGATAAGTGAAAGACTTGGAGTTGTTTGATTAAAACTAATGGACGCTTGAAACAGATGATTGGGATAAGATGATAAAAATCTAAAAACTCAAAAGCACTACAAAAAGTACATACAATAAATACGAGTACACACGTTATTTTAGAGTCCAAACAAAATGCTTCCTCTTTTAATTTAGACCAAAATAGTAAGCGTCGAACGTTTTTCTGGTCATTAGGCATTCAGGTGCAGATATGATAAAGACCCTTAATATTAGAAATCAAGCTGCTTTCGAAGAACCATAATTTAGGAACATTTTCGTGTTCGAATATGTTGTTGCAGCAACTTTTTGGCTTATCCTAAAGAAGAAAGGCTGCAAGCTGAAACATATAGCGTATGAGATGACGATGTGGACGATCCGAGCGTAAAAGGAGGGATGATCATTGCCTTCCCTTTCAGTACGAGTTAGAGATCCATGTGAAGGCGAATGTTCAATACCGCTTACGACCAACAGTTTACTGAAGTTGTATCCCCAACAAAGAAGAGTTCCTGATACCTATATATGCATGAGTAGCATATGGTATATCCAAACTAAGGACCATTAAGATTACATACCATATTTGAGTAGATACGTTCTTTGACTTGGAATGAAAGCATGCCTGATGTCCCAGCCTCTCTGAAGTGCGATAACTGCAAACAGTCTCCTTAACATCCATTTTAGTCATGGTAAGACAACCACCAACCAAGTATTCACCTTACAGATATTGGAAATATCTGGAAATGCACCATAGTGATGACAAAATAAAAATACCAAAGATGGATTTAGTGGATATATTATGCGCTTTCGATAACACGAACACATATAACAAGTGTGGCACAGCAATGCTTTGTAAACTTTACCTACCTACGCTCCACTATAAACTCAAATAACGATCAATCGCTGCCGTGGCTGGTATACATATATCATCGGTTGTGGTGACAGAAGAGGCCATTAAACATGCTTTTGCTTATTTTGATGGCTTCAAGTCGCCTGGCACCGATAGGGTATGTATACCCAGTTATGTTACAAAAAGGTATATAATATATATCAGCGGTTGGTAACTCTAAATAGAATCTTTACTGCCGGCTAGCGTACATGCCGGGCGTACATACCGAAACCCTGGCGAACAGTGAGAGTAGCCTTTAGACAGAAAATCGATAAAGAGCACTACATGCTCGCCAAAAACTGGCTTCCTGCAAAAATGGACTTTCGGTCAATCCTCTCAAAACTAAGGTCGTTATCTTTACGAGAAGAAAGAAGGACTGGTCTGACTCATCTAGTGCTCAAAGGCATCACCATCCAATTCTCCAAAGAAGCCAAGTATCCTAGATAACAAACTATTACGTTCAAAGCCTCCTAGGCGCTGTCGGCCTTTTGGCCGTGCAAAGGAGCTGTCGCCAAGACAGGGGCCCTGTCACCGAGAACGGTGATAGGTTGGCCTATGCGTCGGTTGTCTGGTGAAACAAACTCTCAGGAAAATATGTGATTGCAATTTTTATCAGACTCTAAAGAACGGTCTTAATTGGCTGGATGAATACTTTCAACAGCACCACTTGTTTCGCTCTAGACACATTGATAAATCTGCCTCCCCTTGATATGCATATCATGGGCTGCACTCTCAAAGCCAACTTCCGTTTAAAACGAAGTGGTCTTTGTCACAACACGCACTAGAGCTTGGATGACCTTCCGGGCCGACTATTTTGTGATTCTGATCTTATGATCACGCCATCTGCTGCAATGACATCAGAGCTCCGGTTTCAGAAAAAATACGAAATCAACTTTCCCTCTGCCCAAGACTGGTTTTGACCAGGAAATGTGCGATCTTCACGGACGGTTCCAAAACCGATTTAGAGTCTTTCCGGAAGACGGCAACATTCGATTTCACTCCTCGCTATGAAAACTTGGATCTGTCTTCCAAATGGAGATTTACACAATCCTAATGGCAACGAACTATACTGTGAAGAATAGATGGAAGGGGCGAAGCATTTGCAGCTGTAGCGACAGGTATGCTGGGTTTAGAGCCTTTCTTGAACCTTTTGCAACTTCCAAACTAGTTCGAGAATGCGAGACTACACTTAGCACAGAACGTACCTGGATTTTTAACGTAAACCTCCTGCCGTAAGACTTAATGTTTACGAGGTGCCCATACACCCATAGGGAGCAAGGATACGCCTTGCCATCGCTCGCCACAAAAAATTTTGATACCAATTCGGAACTGTGTTGGAGGCAAAAATTCCACCCTTGGTATGAGTCGAGGCCGACCTAAAACCTCTTGCTGCTCTTAGGGTCGCAGCACCCAGTACTTTATTTGCTACTCTACAATGGATAAACAGAAAAGAAAACCCGTACCCGCGATTTGGGTTTAAACCACAGCCACCATGACGCTCCCACAAGGGGGCCTACCTCTAACAAGTCAGGCCCGGACCGAAGTCCGGGGGGCTCCTGACTCCCATGGTACCGTGTTTTAAGTCCTGGTATGGACTACCGGTGGTCAAGCCTACCAACAAGACCTATGACCGTCAACTTGTAACTGGTCAAATCAGAGGCTGTAATCTGAAGATGTTTACGATAAGACCAGTAATATGATCTGCCCCCGCTTGTTATTAGACAACGTCATTGATGGGCGAAGCCTTGATAATTGGGCGGGGGCCCACTTCATTGACAGATGGGTTTCATATTAGCACAACTGCACAAAGCATGACTCCTCAGCAAGCAGACAAAAGGAATGCTTCTCGAGGTCTCTTAGAAGTCAGCGGCATTCCAGCTGTCCCTAAGCAGCAAAGACTGTAGGTTGTTTACTTGCGTCATGACGTGGCACTACACTTTTGCTAAGCACTTAAATGTGCTGGGCATAAGTGATATAACATCCTGCGACGCTTGCTATGAATGCCCAGCTTACGCTCGCATCAGGCTGCAAGTACTCGGCGTTGACGTGGATGGTGCTGGTACTGTAGTACGTTATCACTGAACCGCTAACACTTCTTTCTTCGAAAGACCGAAAGATTAAAGTACAGCTTACTAGTTCTATGTCTGAGTGCTCTGTTCCAGCAGAAAAAAAAGTGGACAACTGAAAATTAAAAGCCTGCCACTAGGAAAACACTCTAGAAAAATCTTTATCATTCTGGTCCTGCATAACGGAGAAGCATTGACTTTGTTAAAAGCGAATGCAAATGATCTTGGTTGCGGAGAAAAGCTCTTCCCGGTTGCATAAACTGAATTTAACAGAAAAGATACAGCAAAGAGCTTGACTGGCTAAAAATTGACGCTGGCGTACATATGTTCGAAAACATTCAAATTCATCGGATTAGATGGCTTGCATATGTATGTATGTATGTATGTATGTATGTATATGGTATGTTGATTAAATGAATACTTAGAACTGGGATTCAAAATCTTGTAGTGGCCGATTGGTAAATGATATCTATCACCTTAAGTGGTGCCCGAAATCGAAGAACAACTTCAACGAAGTTAGATGTTTTTACCGGGCGACAGTGGGCAACTGAAATATGAATTAAATGGAAGCTGCCACTGGTGCAACGAGACATTTCAAAAATAGATTAGTCATTGGACATTCGCGTGTTCCAAGTATCAATCAAATCGACCACATCCTGATAAAGGTAAGGATTGCTGAATGGCGTTAAATAGTGAAAATTGGTACAATCGCTGGATTTCAATATGGGACCAGCAAATTGCACGTAGCCTAAATTTCTAACAGAAGTGTGAAATCACATGTTGTCCCTCATCTAGAAATATTTATCGAATTATATTGTATATCAACATGGTGGATAAAGCATTTTGCTATAGATTTTCAAGAACTATTGTAAGATATCTAATTGAAAAAGATGCTCGACAATTAAGGAGTCAAAACAAACTTACATTGGGTATCTAGAAGCTAAGGTTAACTCCATATCTTGATGGAGATTTCAAAGACATACGAATTGTCAAATTGTTAAAGTTTCAAACTCAAAAGGCCAACAGACGAGTACTTATCTAGAAATCATAAAATTTTTTATTATCGATGTGTTAATTTTAAATGAAATTTCCCAATAGAAATGTGGCTTGACTTCATGTTTCTTTTACGCTCTAACGACCTTTTCTCTTTCCCGATAGTAATAATAATTCTGAATGTGACACCTGAATGTGAAACTTCAGAGAAATATCTAAAAGCAAATGGTATCGGAACGTGACCCAAACTCAAAAGTAGTTTGGAGGAGAACATCCAACCTTTTCACTGCTATCTGATCGTTAGGAATACCAAGAATTCGAATCCAACTTAAAAGATTCAAGTAAAGATCTTGGAATCCTATACAATCGGTAGATGTAGATGAAGTATCAAGTAATGACTTAAAAATGATTGTGAACAACAGGAAAAGATCTGGCTAGCTGAAAAGCAGGGAGCCTAGAGTCGAAAGGGGTTGATATGGGCCCCTATCATTGGGCGCAGGCTTTTTAAGACTCGTTGTCCAATGTGCTATATCATCAAAAATTCAAATGAACATTACTTTACATTTAGATTGTATTATATTCATCATTGGTTGTCGACATGGATAGGATTTCTACGGCAACCATAACATCAGATGTAGGGAAATGCAACTCAAAGTAAATATTCGTAGAAGACGCGATTCATGGTCTCCATCCAGAGTGATCCATGAAAAGAAATGTTTCGGCTAATCTTTTCAGAGGAAAACCGAAAAAAGTTTAAACGAGCCAGGAATGACTGCAACGTCTTTCTCAAGCGTGTGAATTTTCAATACGACCTAAAGTTGAAGCAAATAATACTACAATGTCACAAAGGTTGTAAAAGCTTTTGGTCATTTGTCAAAAACATCAGAAATTCTGCCATATCCTCTATCCCAACGCTCATTTACAATAACATTCCAGTTGTCAGCTCTTTGGACAAGGCCAATCTGCTTGCTGCACACTTTGCGGCTAGCTCAGCACTCCCAGATTGTGCTTTGTTTCCGGCTACACTTGAGTGCGTCGAATCTTCAATAGGACGAATCCACTTTCGCACTCGTGTAGTAGCAAGGGTACATAAAGATCTTAATATACATAAATCCGCTGGTCCAAATGATATATCTCCGCTTCTTCTGAAGGTGTTCTGCCTCCCTGGCAAAACCACTGCGTAAGCTTTTTCATCAATCCTACTATTTAGAACTCTTTCCGAGCAGATGGAAAACAGCATTTGTCCAGCCCGTCCCTAAAAAGGCGAATCTTCTTCTCTCTCCTTCTACAGACCCATTGCAAGCCAAGGGACCAAGGGACCCAAGGGAAGTAAGTCCCTTCTTTCCAAGGTCATGGAAACGCTGATAAACCGTCAGCTCATGAAATATCTCGAAACACGGTTTTCGTAGCAACAGGTCTACTGGTGATTTGTTAGCATGTCTCACCGAAAAGTGGAACCAAAGTGTACATCAATCTGGCGAAAGCAAGATAGTTGCACTTGATATTTCTAAGGCATTTGACAGAGTTTGGTATTAGGCCCCTTTGTCGAAAATTCTTGCATTTGGGATCGACGACTCTCTTCTTCAATGGATTAGAAATTACCATTCAAGTTGTATTGGATGGTTTCAAGTCTGATACTCACAAAATATATAGATGCTGGTGTGCCCCAGGGCTGTTCTATCTCTGACACTCTTTTTATTTGTCATCAACGATCTCTTGTTTGCTACTTCTAATCCAATTTTTTTTTTTTTTTTTTTATAATTTACGCGCGCCTAAGGGGTTATGAATACCCTTATACTGTTGCCAGGGCGCGGGCGGAAAGATAGAAGGAGGAGGAAGGAAAATTTGTGATGTAGTGGTTTGAAACTCAGGTGTGTTTGGTTTCGATATTCACTCTCCAGGGGTGGGAGTCCGAATAGGACGGAGATTTTTCTTCTCTCGGAATGTGAGCTTGTGAATTTTAACGGTTGTTTTGTATTTGAAAACCCTACAACAGCCAAATCTACATGTCAATGTTATGCCTTCACACGCAGATTTTTCTGACTGAGTTCCAAATTACACAAAGGAAAACTTGCTGTGGCTAGGATTCGAACCTTGACCTTCTGTTAGTAGGTCGCCAAAAATGCTGCGAAATGTCTAGGCTTTCTCAAACGATGTAAGAAATGCTTTTCCCCTTCTGATCTGGCTTCAATATATGGTACAAGGCATTCATCCGCCCAAAATTGGAGTACAATGCTAACATCTGATCATTTACGCCTAAAACATGCCTGCATCTGCTAGACCGGATTCTAAACCGTGCGATAAAACTCATAGCTGATACCAATATCACTCAGGCAATGGACACCCTCGAACAGCGACGAAATGTCTCGTGTCTCACTTTATTTTATCGCTACGAGTATCCCCATACAAATCGCCAGTAGCATTCCGACCCTTCAAACTTTTAACACACGTCTCGCTAAATGCTCATCAGTACACCCTCAGGACGTACTCTGAAATATCGTGATTCGTTCCTAAGCCGAACAACTCGCTTGTGGAATGCCCTGCCGAGCTCTCTATTTCCTAGTCACTGTAACATTCAGACATATAAAACCAACGTACATCGGTACGTTACCTATCCTTCTTTCCTCCCTAAATTTCCTTCGCCCGCGCTGTGTGCAAACATTTTAAGCGTACCTTAACCCCTTGAACGCGCGCTAGTTTATAAAAAAAAAAGTTTATAAAAAAAAAAGCAGTGAATCATGTTCACTGAATGTTGTGTCAGCTAATATTTACATTTACAATAACAAGTGCGATGTTATGATCCAACCCTATATAAATCTGATTTTGATCACACGATCATTATTCTTCCTAAAGGGTATTTGTGACCTATATGTCATGTTTGTTTGCTTAGGTAAGGCTAGATTTCACAGTGAACATGGACCGCAACTTACTTGCCTCTCAAACCAGGCAGGGCCTTAGATCATTCGGAGCACTTTTCGCGCGGAGCGATCAAAACGATCAAAGTTTTGTAAATGCGACACATTACCTAGTAGGGATATAAATACTGTTATACAGAAAAATCAGCGCCAAATGAAAACGAATTAATATTTAAACAATTTTTTTTGGTTTTTATTGGGTTATTCAATGGCTACAAATCTTAGAACAACTTATTCGAAATGACTTCCATTTGCCTTCCAGCACGACTCAAGACGATGTGGCCACTCATCGATTGTGAAACGCACTTCATGCATGGGGAAATTTTCCACTGCACGGACAAGGGCTCGCTTCAACGACTCAATATTTGAATGTCGAGTAGAGCAAGCCATGCCCTCTAATACGGACCAAAACTTGTAATCCGTTGTTTTTGAGCCACAGTTGAGTCGTTTTTGCTTTGTGAGCTGGAGCAGAGTCTTGCTGGAAAGTCCATAGCTTGTTGTTGAATATTGATTGGTTGAGAGACTTCACAATGGGTTCCAAGACGGTCGATTGATATACCTTGGCCTATGTTTTCACTCCTTTCTCGCAAAAATGGAGCTTGGTAACGCCATCATAGCACACTCCCAACCATACCATTACAGACGCGGGATGGTGGCCTCTTTGAACCCTCGGGATGAGTTGAAGATTTTCTCGTCAGTAAACAGAATTTGTCTGTGAGCGTTCTTCGCGTACCGGCTGAGTAACACTTTCGATCTTCGCTTGCGTTTTTCCTTCAATGCGGCCGTGAGCAGGTGTCCAGTGTGTAGCTTGTACGCGCTGAGTCCTAAATCTTCTTTGATAATGCGAGACATGGATTTTTGCGAAATTTGCATTTCCCGCGACAAGATTTTCTGTTTTCGCAGCGGTTTTCGGTCGATTCGTCTCTTCACGGCTTTGATCGCTTTCGGAGTTCTCACAGTGCGCGGACGGCCGGATCTTTGACGGTCTCGTACTCCACCAGTATCCTCAAATAACTTCACAGCACGATACACAAAATTGCGAGTGATTCCAAGCGGTCGCAACGTCCATGTTGCATTTAAGTAGGCCAACTACAACAATACGATTTTCGATGTCGCCCCATTCCATGATTGTAAGCAATTAATGTCAAAAACTTTTTACGTCACAATGAAGCATAAATATCAACTGTCAAATCGCAATCAATACGAAATGGATGCGCCCAGTATTGCATTCGTTATGAGTGAGTTCAGTTGTGTACCAGTATTTATGACTTGACTAGGTACAAAGAGATTTGTGGCCACTCCTCTGCGTCTGATGAAACCAAGAAATTTTAAGCCCATATGGAATACGCACAAAATGATAAGGCAAAGTCATTTGACTTCTTGTTCTGTGTTCTACAACGCGATTAAGTTCCCTCCAAATGAATTGCTCTTCGACTGTCCTTTATGTCTGTCTAGAGTGGGCCATTCATCTACCGAATTCAAGATAGTATTCGGGGCACAGCTTTGGCCTTGCGAATGCTTCTATCTACAAACAATAGACAGATGACCGAGTTTTTGTAACAACTCCTACACTTCTGAGCCATCTTAAAGGTATGTAGATACTCGTATACTTCAAAGTTATCATATTCACCTATGAATATACATAAATACGTTAAGGCAAAGTCTCTGTTCAAAAATTCTGCAACTACATTTTACTGGCGCCAATCCTTCTCGGAACCTGTACAACAGTATTTCTATCACTCAGAGATTTGAGAACAACCAAACAACATCTCCATGATCACAATTGTTCAGCACCCACTCAAAACACTTCAAAACCAATAAACAACGTCAATACCCGTAAGTCCTCCTCCATTTCTTTTCTTTCTTTTTTTTTTTGTTTTTGTTTTTCCACCATCCAACATCTCATAATCTGCATTCCATCTCCCACCAGGGCAAGGCTTACGCCTATTTTTAGTCAAATATCCATACAAAAGGCGCAACAATGACACATAACTCAAACCAACAGGTAAACATTTTTGAAAACATTACGCAATAAACGTCAAAACAAATATTTAACGCATATTTGTGGTGTGGCGTTGTGGCGGCACTGCCGTCCTGTCCTGGTCCAGGTTTTAGTCTTCAGCCTCTTTGTAAATACTCATAAGCGCACGTTGGCAAATTACACCAGAGATACAGATAGTTGTATACAGAGATACTATACTCATATCTGTAGCCATATCCTAAAGTGTTGTTCTTTAGATACTTTTACGTTGGTTTTCCTCTCGTTTTTTGGAGCGAATTCGATATAGGCAATGAGGAAATTAGCCAATGTGCAAACCGGTCGGTCGTAACTTACCTCTCCGCCAACTGACGTCCATCCATTCGCCCAACCAACCAACCATCCATCCATCCGTCCGTCCATCCATCCATTCGTATGACCATTCTCTCTGGAGGGCTTCACAATGGAGCTTGTGTTGTGTACAGTGTTTACTTAGTTCTTGGTTATGGGATTTTGTTTCTTCTTTTCCATGTGCATAACAGTCGAGGTTTGGAGATTCGTTTTTATTTTTTTGAGAGAATATTTACGATGACAGTCGTTTACAATGTGATTGACAAGCCAACGGATAAACAGGAATAGCAAGTACAGATAGGGGTATGCAAAAACAAAACAAAACAAAAAAAAAAAACACACATGAAGAATGCAGCAAAAATCTCTTTGTGTGCGCCAACGGATAAATTTACATCTTGTTGTAATATGAAGCCATAAGACTTTTGACCTTTGAACGAGGTAAAAAAAAAAAAAAACAACACAAAACCAAAAAACCAACGCCGATTTGCTTGGTGCTGGTTAAAACGAAATAAAAACTTCCCACGTCCTGCGTCCTTTCTCGTCTTCCTCATTGTCCTGACGCTTTAGCTTGGATGTGGTGGGAAAATCGATGAGGAATTGTGCAACCTTTTACAGAGACCGCACATGTTATCTTGTTGCAAAAGGTTTCATTTTAACCATAATCAGCTTTGTACAACTTTTATGTGCAAGCGCATTCGTTTTAATTTTCAGAAAAATTAAAAAAATGTTTTGGACACTTGATGCCTCAATGAACATCCGACACAGTCGGAGTATGGTGCGAAGTGACACTATTTATGAAAAAACAAAAAGAAAAAGGGAGCCAACGTATACCTTTTGACCACATGGTGTAAAATTAAAAAAAAAGGTTGGTTATCAAAGGAATAACAAGGTCATAGAACCTTTGCGAAAGTTAGAAACTTAGCAACAAATAAGAAGTATCAGTTTTGGCATAGTGTGCCACAGATACTGCACCGATTCTCTTAAGCAGGATGTAAGTGATATCTGACATGTCCATCATGTCCGGAAGAAAAAAAAAGTGTGACTAGCCACACTAAGTAAGCCTTTAACAGTCCAATTCGACAGCTTTTTGAACTGGATTTAACCTTGATGAAATCTTGACACCAAAAGTATGCAATATCGGTAATCGTTACACGGTATGATATGGCAATACCGGTGTAGATACGTCAAATCTAGCGTCAACATGGGAAAGTTCAACAATTGTAATGGTACAATGCTCAGAATGTTTTGTCATACGACTGCTGTTTGTGTTTTTTACGAGACTTGAAAAATTCATCTCGTCCAAAAAATGCAATTAAATCGTGAACATTTTCGTGTGATGATTTTTTATGATTTTAATAACAGTGTATCGATTTTTGGTGATGAAGCACCATCCGGAGCCACCGTGTTTCGCTGGTTTTCTGAAATCAATGGTGGCCGTCAGTTGCTCCAGGTCGTTCAAAAACGGTTGTTGTGCCAAAAAACATCGATCCTGTGCGGGAACTCATATTGCAAGATCGTCATGTGTCTTACAGCGGGTCCCCGCCCAATTATCAAGGCTTCGCCCATTAATGACGTTGTCTAATAAAAAGCGGGGGTAGATTATTCTATAACTGGTCTTATCGTAAACATCTTCAGATTACAGCCTCTGAATGGTTGCTACGATTTGACCAGTTACAAGTTGCCGGTCATAGGCCTTGTTGGCGGCTTGACCACCGGTAGTCCATACCAGGACTTAAATCACGGTACCATGGGAGTCAGGAGCCCCCCGGATTTCGGTCCGGGCCTGACTTGTTAGAGGTAGGCCCCCTTGTGGGAGCGTCATGGTGGCTGTGGCTTAAACCCAAATCGCGGGAAAGGGTCTAACCCATTGTAGAGTTGCAAATAAGTACTGGGTGCCGTAACCCTAAGAGCAGCAAGAGGTTTTAGGTCGGCCTCGACTCTTACCAAGGGTGGAACTTGTGCCTCCAACACAAGTTCTGCTTTGGTAATACACTATTAATGTAGGCATGCGATGGCAAGGCGTATCTTTGCTCCCTATGGGTGTATGGGCACCTCGTAAACATAAGGTCTTATGACAGGTGGTTTACGTTAAAAATCCAGGTACGTTCTGTGACTTATAGCGTAATTGAGGCATGCTTGGGCATTAGTTCCACTTGCATACATTTAATAATGCATGAACATTTGGCCGTCCAAAAAGATTTCTTGGCATTGGATACCGCATAATTTGACAATCGCTAAAAAAAAAAGGTTCGTGTCGATTGGTCCAAGGAAATGTTGAAAAAATTCTATCAAATTTTCGTCGAAAAGACGTCTATAAAACCGCAATAGACCACGATACATGGATCTATGGATATGCGCCCGAAACTAGACAGCAGTCGACTGTATCTGTATGGCTCTTTCAAGACGAGTCAAATCCAATAAAAGTTGTTCGCTCACGAGGCACTTCGAAACAAATAGTCGCCTGTTTCTTAGGAAAAACCAGACATTTTATCACCGTACCACTAGAGCAATGTAGAACGGTCAATTGGCAATGGTACACCACCATTTGTTTGACAGAAGTCTTTGGAGAAATAAGGAAAAGCATCCGCCGAACAGGGATCATTCTCCACCATGACAGTGCGAGCTCTCACAGGTTAGTTTTTGACCACTCAAAAGATCGAATTGATAAGTCATTCGCACATCAAAAATAAATTCCGAGGTCAACGTTTTTCGACGCCAGAAGAAGCGATTGATGCATTTAAAACGCCTGCTTTGGAATTACCTCTTTCGGAATGGTAAAAATACTTCGAAAATCTATTCAAACGCATGAAAGAGTGTATTGCTAGCCATTTTCGATGATAAATATTTGTTTTTACTTAGGAAATATTGTAATTATTGTATGTGATCTGCCATACAAGATCAGCAAAATATTATACCTCTTTACAAACGAGGACAGAAAGGTGGAAAGAACTGAGTTTGAATAAATCAACTCTTCTTTTGAAGATAAAGAATGGGTCATGACAATATGTTATCAATACGAGCATGAGCATATGGCTTCGGTTATTTTTGACAAAGGTCCAACTTTGGTACACTCCATCGAGCACATGAAGCTCTAATAACGCTCTGGGTATTGACCCAGGGTCTGAATATTTTGCGGTTTACCAGTAAACACCGTAGGCCCATAAGAAGTAGTTAAATGGTAACAAATCGCACGATCGCATTTTCCAATTCATTGCGCCATTTACCACATAATTTTGTCGCTAGATAGAGTCCTCAGTAAGTCAATATTTTCATCTACAGTGTGCCATCCACCAATTATAGTACGGATTAATGCCG
The DNA here is from genome assembly GCA_963966105.1 of Volucella zonaria. Taxonomy (NCBI): domain Eukaryota; kingdom Metazoa; phylum Arthropoda; class Insecta; order Diptera; family Syrphidae; genus Volucella; species Volucella zonaria. The sequence continues at coordinate 333,566,604 of OZ014530.1, forward strand.
TTCATATTTCTGAAGAAATAATCACTGATCATTGTCCATTGTAAAGTTGGCTTTTCACTGTAATGTGAGCTCCTAACTTGGAGTGGGTGTAACTGACTCTCTTCTGGATTTGGCTTGTTCAAAACACGACAATTTTGCTTGTTCCCAAACCCGCTTCAGCCAATAGTGAGCCTATTCAGTAAACACGGTATTTCGACAAAAATACGGATCGATTTCAAGCTGCATAAGAGCCCAATCTGCGAACTCTCGTCGCAAGCCCTGGTCTCGTCACTTTAGTTTCTGCAACAGCTGGATTTTGTACGGGTGTAGGTCGAGATCACTGCTGCGCTCGACGCAGAATTGACAATTCCGCAAATGATGTAAAATACAGGACTACGGGTGATATGTAGGAAAGCAAATTAATAAAAGTTAGAACTGCATGGCCTACAGCTTTCTAGGAAAGCATAGCACCAGGGCACTATGTTGTATTTGCTATCACTGATTGTTTTTAATATCTAACATCAATGTTTATTTGTTACCTAGTCTCTCCACTCACTATGGTTTCTGTCATTTTGTACACCGACCTAACACTTTTTGCCAGCTTCAATCGCTAAGAGAGTGACAGAGAGTGACTATATGCCAATTTGTACACACAATTTCTAGGACGTTTGGGTGGGGAGAAATTGTGTTGGACTCCACACACAACCCAATTTGCCACGACAATCTAGGATTTCGTTTGAATAGGTTTATCATGTCGTTGTCAATGTCGGAGAAACAAAAAATTGGAATAGCACTAGCATGGTTTACTGCCAGGGTTAAAAACAAAACATTGGATGACAAATTTATTCTTGAAAAGAAAGCAATTGTGCAACACAAATGTGATTCGAGAGTTGAGAATGGATATGAACTGCTTCAAGCAAATATATCGTCTGGATATTTTAAAACCTTTTTCTTACGGTGCCAACAGAACAGAAATTTTGAGATTGTCGGAATCAATCTGCCAATTTGCTTCAACCGCAGACCAATTGCCCTACATACGAGGCAATTTTGCTGATGCTGATTACAACTTGCAATCGGAAATTGTGTTCAAATTGCCCTGTATGTAAGTGCTTTTAGATTTTTCATAGGGAAACAACTTTACTTTCAGATGATTGGTAATCCCAGCCGCGAGGGTGGAAACATCAGAGACGTTACTCTTTGTTTACTTTGTGTTCGGTGTTAACCTGTGATCCAAACCCACAATTTCAGGGCCTTAACCATATCCGAAGTAGAACTAGCCTCCATTACAAGAGTATAGAATAGAGGTGAAGTTTGCAACCATGTAGTGGTCCTCTTATTCTGCCGAACTACACCACCAGACAACGCATTAATCGATTGTACGTTGTTCCTTAAATATTTTCGCTAATATGGTTTTAAAGTCTTTTGTTGAGAAATGAGAAATCTCTTCAGTGGTAATATGTTTTAATAAAAAAAAAAAAAAAAAAACACCAACCACTGGGAATATGATGGGAATATAAACCAGACTGACAAAGAAGGTGCTTTGCAGTGTTGTTATCACATTCACATCATGTGGACATGTTCATAATCGTTCTCATTTCCCCCGATCTCGCCATGACCTGACACGCTTGCATTCTCCGTATAATTAAAACGTAGTAAGATTATTCAGTAAGATCCTTTCATAATCTTTATTATATATCTATCCACATATTCATGATTAACATTTATTGGTTTTGGCCGAGGCCAATCTTGAGTATAGATTAAATCGACTTCATATTGTCATTGAGTGAGAAGGCACGCTTATAAGAACACTCGTAACTGCGTCCAAAGTGAGGCCAGATGAAAGTCCTTTAAATTCTACTGAAGACAGAAAGTGTCTAGTGTATTACATGAAACACCTACGCTCATATGTATTGAAGTGCGTCAATCATCTCCGTGATCTACAATGGGGAATAATCAGACCAGTACCAATTCGAAGACTTCCCCTTTGGTTGAGGGTGAGCCCTACCTAAAACCTCCGCCAATCGTTGGGTATCGTGGCACTCTGGAGTATCACTACATTTTGGAGTTTACCAACTACAGTCGGAAAACCTTCCCGGCGACTTTTGGTTTGAACCACAGCCACCATGACGCTCCCACAAGGGGGCCTATATCTACTAGTCAAGTTGGAACCGAAGTTCGATCGGCTCGTGACTCGGGTTTGAGACCCCTGCAGAATCCTTGGTGGTCGCTGGTCAAATGCTATATACATCAGTTGATGTTTGAATCGATGTTCTCTGCATAAAACCAGCTTTGCTCTACCCCCTTTTATTACCAGATTACACCATCGAAAAGACGTGGCCTGTGTAATTGGGCGGAGCCCTTTGGTGAAGACCGTAGTAATAAAATAAACAACAAGAACTCATTCATTTTCTGTCTCATAATACACAAGTAAACCGATAGGACCAGCTACCATATGAAAACTACAGTTTTGTCAAAAGTAGCTTCACATTTTTGCAGCCACAAAATCGACCAAGTTTTCAATGCTACATACGAGTACATACAAGTAAGCGGATGATAATAAATCATCAGCTTTCTTCAGTTAGCTTCTCCGTTTTCGCGAAGATAGAAATTTTAATTTTAAGGAGAATTATCGAAAGCATTATACTAGAGCGTCGATAATCGATTATGTTTAAGGGCTAGTGTCCTCCCAGTGATATTCATATCATGGGCTGCACGCTCAAAGCCATCTTCCGTTTAAAGAAGAAGTGGTCTTTGGTACAAAACGCACTGGAGCTTTGATGACCTTGCGCGCCGACTGTCCTTTGACTCTGGTCTTATGAACATGCCGTCTGATGCGATGACGTCAGAACTCCTTCTGCAGAAAAAATACGAACTCCATTTTCCCTGTGGCCAAGACTGGTTTCGACCAGAATCTGAGTCAGGGGAGGAATGTAGTCGGGTCTTTACGGTTGGCTACAAAACCGATCTAGGATGCAGCACAGATGTCTTTCTGGAAAACTTGCGTCTGTCTTCCAAGTGTAGATACAGGCAATCCTGATGGCAAAGAACTATACTGTGAAGGATCGATGGAAGGGGCGAAACATTTGCACCTGTGGCGATAGCCAAACTGGGGAACCCCTTGCGACTTCCAAGCTAGTTCGAGAATGCAAAACTTTACTGAACGTAGTCGGAAGGCTAAATTCACTAAGCCTTGTCTGGGTCACAGGTCATAATAGTATCAGGGGAAATTAAATCACCGATGAACTTGCCAGGCAAAGCTCATGGGAGAGTTTTTTAGGACCCGCATCTTCGTTAGGTAGGTCCTCGTAGGACCGTGTCCTCGGTTAGGGCTTTCATTGACATATGGGTTTCATATAAGCGCAACTGCAGATGGAGTGAAGAGTCAGGAAGAGGCAGACCAAACCAATACTTCCCGAAATCTCTAACAGTTCAGTCGTAAAGACTGCACGCTGTTTACTGGCGTCATGATGGGGCACTGCAATCTTGCTAAGCGCTTAAATGTGCTAGGCATAAGTGATACAATATCCTGCGACGCTTGCTATGGAAGTGAATATCCGGCTTACGCTCTTACAGGCTGCAGATACTCGGCGCTGACGTGGTAAGTGCTGGCACTGTAAGTACTTCATCACACTATAGCACTGAAGAGACTAATCATCTTTCTTCGAAAGACTGAAAGATACCATTAAAAGGAACTTACAAAGAGTATAAGACTAGTTCTTTGTCTGAGTGTTCTGTTCCGGCAGAGAAAAAACACAAACTCTAGTCAGTTGTACGCAAAATCCCAAAGACATCAACATCAACATCATCTGCATATGGCTGAGCAAAAACTTTAAAGCTGTTTGGAACGTCTATTAGAGAGTCGATGAAGAGACGCCGCCCTACAACCATCCATTGGTATTTTTTTATTCCACAAAACTAGGATTTTTACATAAAATACATATATGTAACAGATGTAGGTCCTTTTAATTTCGAAACGCAAAAAGAAGACCCGTTCTTGTGCACTCGACATTCACCTCAATTTTCGCAAAACTGCAATCGCAAACCAGTTTCGCCCTCATGCAGCCTGATAGTTTGCTTGGATTCTTCCTGAAGAGCACAATGACTATAAAAGGAAAAATACGAGTATCTGATCCACTTTCCTTCCAGATTCACGTTCAGCACCACAAAGAAGAACTATGAAGAAATTTGTTTTTTTATAGCAATATACATAGATGGTTTTTGACCACTCGATTCGGCTGATCCATTTTTGGATATCCGTATATACAAGGCAATTTATTTACGGATTGAATATGTACGAGGAGTGACGAAAAAATATTAAAAAAAATAGTGAATATTGGTTTTGAAGGTTTGAAGTCAAGAATGAAAGAATCATGTGATTCTCAATAAAGATATTTGTGTTACGGATATTTACAAAGAGCTTTTACAAAAGAAGTGGACCAATCTTTTATCCGAAAAATAGGCCAAACGTGCAATGTGAGCTGCTGGCACATTATCAGGTATACATTTTCTTTCATAGAGTATCAAAAATTTTTATGAAAAACCCTGACAGTTCGTGACAGAAATCTTCCTCGGTGTAGATCAGAAATGTGTTATTATCAGAGATCATCAAGCCTATGGGGAATTCATCCGTGTGGATCGAACTATTATTCAAAATTTAAATGTAAAGTTGGAGAAACTGAATTAAAAATCATTTCTATGACACTGCATTAAATGGGTTAATTAAACAATCTGATCGATCAAAGCTCAACGCAATTATTCTGTTTTTTACCAAGAAAAACGAATGATAAAAAACTACAAAATTAACAATTCCATAATACTAGGTCCCAGATCACTAAACAAAGGCGAACACAATCCAACAAAAAGTTTACCCAAAAGAAGAAAAAAAAAAACCTTATAATAATTGTTTTGTTCATCATTCGAAAAAGACTACAAAAATGTAGACAAAAAAAACGTGCACAGATCACGATCACTTCACCCACTAATGATCCTACAAAACGCGAACGTGGTCTCGACCAATTGTGTCTACCTATGTGCATAAATTATCAACGTTTTTTTTTTTTCTGCTTTTATTGTTCACAATTCTGTCAGTGCCTGTCACTCCTCCTGTCGTACTGCGCAGATCAAAAAGTCCAAACCTCAAAAAATGACAAAAAATCTACAGCTCAACCTCAGATCATTGTGTTAAAATAAAAATAAATAAAAAAAACGAAAAAAAAAAAAAAACTTCGTGACAGCAATTTTTAATGGGCAAATCATTAACATTACGAGCGCAGCACATGCGAGAGTACTCGTAGAAAATGCGAGAATTACAATGCCCAGACTAAGTGAGCTGAAAAAGATACAATTTTATACAAAAACCCCTTAAGTATGCGCTTGTGATATCCGTAGATACGATTACGACAACGACGACTATGAGTAGGTACGAGTAACTCGTACTTTTGTATCTATACAAATGAAACGACTCGTAAAAAGTGAAACCGAGAAGATACGACTAAAAAGATACAGAAACCAGAAAACCACCACTTCAGGCATCTAGCCACCCAACCACCTACTAATAGTTGGCACATTAGAGCATGTGCTTTTCGGTTGTTGAATAATGTATCTGGCCATTGTATCTATGTGATTTGTTGCCGGTTATAGAGACGGATTTTATTTTACTGCTTTGGCACCTTTTTGTCGCTTCCGAGGAGAGACCGCTTTTATGCGATATAATACTACTCTCGTATACTTTGAATGGAATCCATTCAACGGGTATTGATCGGAGCCCCAAGAGACATTCATATTTTATTGGCGCTTTATAATTAGTAGTACTTGTATGTATATAACATATCAATAGTTGTATGTATACAAATTTTGTAGTTTTATAGTCTAAAAAAGGGGTTAAAAGTGCCACGGGGCCATGGAGAAGTCTTCATTGTATTTATTCATGCGCTCGAAAGCTAATGAAATACGAGTGTAGAGAAGGGACTTTATCTGTAGGATCTTTTGTTGGATACATTTACACATGCTGCCTGCTTTGCTGGTTAACTATGTTAGTTGACCTAGTTCTAAGCCGGTAGGCTGAGCGGAATGTGTTGAATGCCGATGTTGGCTCAGCGATAAGATAATACTAATTTTGGAAAGAAACATTCACACCACAGACAACACTCGTATGTGTATTCATAACACATGGCTACTTGTACAGTTTTGTTAGTTCCGAATGGTGTATTTCAATCTAAATTGAGAATTTTACGTTACTGCGTTCTTTTGTTGTTTTCGGTTTAGTGACATTTACAACAACGGTGTGAGTTATGGTTTAAATTAGAGCCAGCCGAACGAACTTATGTGGACATTTAAATTGTGTTATTGGGAAAATTACATCGATAGCCATGTCGAATAGTCACAATAGATACGTATATTGAAATGGATTAATGTTTTTATTTGTTTTTATTTTTTTTTTAGATAAATTACACTTTATGGCTTCGGGGAACAATTTAGATAAGTGAAAGATTGCTTGGGTTTTAGGGAATTTCAGAGCCAATATAGAGGTTAGTAGAGGGGAAACACATATTCCAGCCCTCCGATAATCAAACAAAACTAGTTTGAAGATTTAATTTAAATTTTAAAATACCGATGTATAGTATATACAGTGTGTGACAAAACTAAAGCAACTTTTAGAAATCTACCTGTTTTTCTATTGTACTTGGCATGAGAACAAAAGGATATGTAAAAGCGATGTAAGTTTAAACTTTAAAACATAAAGATATTTTAAATATTCTTTCTTTAAAAACATTATTTTTTATTCATTTTAAAGTAACATATAACAAGAAATTCAACGGAAAACATAACCATCTTTTCGTAAGGCGTTGACTGTTAATTAATAGTTCGTTGGATATCCGTTACTTTCAAGGACTGGCATGAATTCAATTAAATTGTTTATTGTACCCATAGGGATCTTCCACCATTCTTCTTTTATAGCTGCAAAAAGAGACGACTTGGAGGAGTAATCTTGAGTCCGAAATTTTGCGATCTACAATTTCCCATAGCTTCTCTATGGGATTGAGATCAGGCGCTGGCCATTCTAAAACACACACTCCAGCCACAGTTAACCATTCAGTCACGAGCCTAGACTTGTGTTTAGTGTAATTGTCATATTGGAATATCCAGCGCAAGGGCATGTTGTCATCCGCGTATGGATACATAATGTCCTCCATTATATTTTTGTACCTTTGACCATTTAAAATGCCCGTAATTTGGTGGATAGGCCCCATTCCCTGCCCGGAGAAACAACGCCACATCATGACATTGCCCCACCGTGTTTAACTATGCCGTGGAAATATTTTGGGTCTAAGCGTTCTCCTTTTGGTCGTCTAACGTGCGAAATTCCATCTGATCCCTTGATGTTACATTTGGATTCATCTGACCATAGCACTGATCTCCATTTCTGTATCGTCCAGTTAATGTGTTCTTTCGCAAACTTTATACGCGCTATACTGTTTTTCTTTGACACAAATGGTTTCTTTGCAGGCATATAACATTTGAATGAATGTGGACGCTCAAGTCATTGACAACTTTCCTTGAAGATGTTCTAGGATCTTTTTCGAACTCCCGTATTATGAGATGATCCTGCCTTGTAGTTGTTTTTCGGGGTCTACCGCTAAGATGAATTGTTTGTACTGTCGCTTTCTGTTGAAATCACCTAATTAAACGACAAACAACTGATTTTTCCATTGAATATTTAGAACAAATATCTTTTTGTTTCGTTCCACTAAGGAAATCTTCAATAGTCTTATTTTTAAGTTCATTTCCAAATTTGTTTCTGGCCATTATCCTTAAATATAAAATTTACTTCTTTTTCCTAACACTTAACAATGGATAATGAACACACTTGATCCTCTTTTTACACGGAATCTTTTTTCATCCCTCAGCAACTTTAATGCATGTAACATGTAACATAAACCTTAGAATGCAACTCTTTCGACAATAGAAAAGAAAACAGTGAAAAGAAATGTCAAAACAATAGAGTTCGCAATGATGCCAAAACGTATCAAGATAAGTTTGAGTGAAAAAATAAAAATGTTGGATGATTTAAAATCAGGCGAAAAAATTACGGCAGTTGCAACAAGAAAAAACTTAAACGCAGCAACTGTTCACACAATAAAAAGAAATGAAAACGAGTTTTTCCAAAGCTTTTAACGCCAGAGATGTGCTGGTAGTACAAACCGACGAGCGTTTGTGTGGTGGCTTGAAGATCAAGCACAACATAGGATACCTGTTGCTACCAGATCAATAAAAGCCAAGGCACAACAGTTCTACCTAAAATTAAAGGACGAAAACATCGAAATTCGTTCCACAATGTAAAAATTAGGGGAGAGTGTGCATCAGCAGATGCAAAAGCAGCTAAAGATTTTCATCCAATTCTCTTAGGAGCTATAGCGTTGGGCGGTTACGTTCCTGATCAAGTTTTCAATGCGGATGAAACAGGACTATTCTGGAAGAAAAAATGCCCAGTCGCACTTACGTAGCGAAGCAGGAAAAGTCTGTTACAGGGTTTAAGGCAGCAAAAGGCCGAATCACATTGTGACTATACCGCAATGCATCAGGCGATAAAATATTGAAACCGCTACTTGTCAACAAGAGTCCCAAGCCTCGAGCCTTGAAAGGTAAATGTTTGTTCGATTTGTTGTTAATGTTAAGAATATTTTGGCAGTTATACGAGGGGCGTTCAACATATTCTCGATATCGGGGTGAAGCTGTGGTGGTATATATAAATTGACTTATTTATCAAGTAATAATATTATTTTAGTGCATTCATGTAAAATTTCATGTAAATGTGATTATTAATTCGCGTTTTATCTCTAGTTAAACAGAATCATAATGGCAACTGAGACGATTATGGTGAAAATTGAGCATCGCGCTGTAATTAAATTTCTCACTAAGCAAGGAAAAAGTCAAAAAACTATTCATGAAGAGATGGTGGCTGTTTACCAGGGTTCCGCACCTTCATTATCAACTGTGCAAAAGTGGTCAAGTGAGTTCAAGAGAGGCAGAGAGAGCATTGAAGACGACCCCCGCTCCGGCGCCCCGGCTACTGCTTGTACGGGAGAAAGCATCAAAGAAGTCGAAAAACTTGTTCTTGAGGATGCCCGAATAAAGGTGAAAATGATGGCAGAGATCACCAAGCTTTCAATTGGTACCATTCACACCATTCTTCATGACCATCTTAACCTTTCAAAGGTCAGTGCAAGGTGGGTGCCACGAATGCTCACAGCGCCTCAGAAAAAAGTGAGAATCGCATGCTGTATAGAGCTTTTGGAGATGTGTAGTGAGAATGCGGACGGTGTTATGAATCGAATTGTTACTGGAGACGAAACATGGGTCCATCACTATGACCCTGAAAGCAAACAAGAGTCCATGCAGTGGCATAAAAAAGGAACAGACCCCCCGAAGAAGTTCAAAGTCACTCCGTCTGCCGGGAAGAACATGGCCACAGTTTTTTGGGACTCAAAGGGAATCTTGCTCATTGAGTACAAAAAAAAAGGTGAAACCATCAACGCCACATCCTACGCTTCCACTTTGCATAATTTGCGGGAGGAAATTAAAAAGAAAAGACGGGGTAAACTCGCAGCGGGTGTGTTGCTTCTTCATGACAACGCTCCTGTTCACACGGCGCGAGCTTCCAAGGCTGCTGCGCGAGATTGTGGTTTCGAAGAAATCCAACACCCATCCTATAGTCCAGACCTTGCCCCTAGTGATTATTTCCTGTTTCCGGATTTGAAAAAATGTCTTCGTGGAAAAAGATTTTCGGATGATGAAGAACTCAAGTCGGCCATAAATGGGTATTTTGCAGAGAAAGAGGAAATTTATTTTTTTGAGGGTTTAAAAAAGCTTATCTCAAGATGTAACAAATGCATGGATGTTAGGGGAGATTATATTGAAAAATAAAAACAATTTAAATTGAATTCGCATTTTCCTTCATATCGATACCGAGAATATATTGAACGCCCTTCGTAGGTCTAGACATAAAGAAGCTGTCAGTGTATTGGATGGCGAATAAGAAAGCCTGGGTGACAGCGTCGCTTTTCAAGGATTGGCAAATATTTTGCCCGCGAGTATTGACAATGCCCCTCGTCATCCAATCATCAACCATGAAAATGTTAAAATTATGTTCCTGCTACCAAACACGACGTCTTTGATTCATCCGCTAGACCAGGGAATAATTGCTACATTCAAGACTTACTATGTTAAGCACTCCTTCAAGCAAATTTTGACATAAATTGAAACCGACAACCAGTTAAATGTGATCCCAGCATGGAAAGCGTTTGATATACGACATTGTATAAAATGCATTAACTCTGCTATTAAAGAGATTAAGAAAAGCACGCTGAACAGGTGCTGGAAGAATTTGTGGAATGCTGTTATATTGGAAAAGGAGAATGAAAATCCAAACTTAATTGCATATGCTGATATTTTTCAACTTACCTCCACTATTGGGGGAGAAGGGTTTTCAGATATGTCGATTGAAGATATTAATGAATTTTTTGGAATTCCTGTTTTGGGTGATGATGAAATTCTGGAAAAGCAATGGAATTGCAAACACATTTTTTGAGCCATGATCCAAATAAAAACTGTTCAGCCAAATTTTAGCGAGGTATAAAAGAAGCAATTTAAAACTACCGCCGTCTCTATGACAAAGTTAAAGAAAAAATGCCACAGCGGCTTATGACCGATTTTTTTAAAACATAAAAATGTATAAATCAAACAAAACTGATCTAACTTACTCTTTTAATTTATAAACTGTAAGAAATGAATAATTTTTATTTTAAATAAATAAATAAAATGGATTAAATATATTTAAAATGAATAAAAATTTTTTTTTAATACCTACAAGATGTCTACATTTTTAATGGAACGAGTTAGGACACATGCATACAAAAAAGTGTTTTTACTGCACAATATTTTTGTTTTCCACGGCTTTCTCTCAGAATTGGAATGATTTAGCGCTTTTATAGGAAAATTGATCTTATTTTACCCGGTTTTGTTTTACACGACATTTTCTTGGCCCAACAAACCGTGTAAAAACAGGATCAAGTGTACAATGAATAATAGATGTAAACAGACAACAGCAAGTATTGTTTAATGGAATGTGACCTAACGGTACCCAAATGTTTATGTACTTTTGATTTGTTTGACCAGATGCTCAGGTTCAGTGGGAGTTGCTTTAGTTTTGTCACACACTATAGGTATACTGTACTCGTATAATGCAGACGATTGTATCGCAAGGCTAAATGATGGAAAAAGAAATCCAGATTTTCGCTGCGAACTTTTATACCTGTTAATCCAAAATCATCCATATTGATACTCAAGGTATTTCCGCGTATTGACGGTAGTACCATACCATACCAAACTTAGGACCAAAAAACTCGCTCTGAATCTTTTGGGCATTGGTTCTCTCCAAATGCTCAAAAATTTTACCAGACTCCTAAAAAAAATAGTTATAAATAGAAGGGTAAGTAAGCACAGTATGCTAGATGATTCATAATTTCCAGGTCAGGATGTTTTTTCTGTGCCATTTTTCTCACTTGTGACCTGAAATTGTTTTAGAGAATAGGCTCCTATTTCTTTGTAACTGCGTTCAGTCGGTCTATTCCAATAAACAGATATCATTGCTTTCTTCAGATGAAACCCTGCTTTAACCACCTACCGTTTTGTTTTTGAGTGTCTGATCCCACTTTCCATATTCTATTGATAGAGCAGCGACAAACATACAGACATACATAGTTATTCATATTCGCTTTTTTTATTTTTGCTTAAATCATGCAGAGGTCGTCTTACGTCTGTTAACATTTCCAGGAACTTGGAGGTAAATGAGCCGTGCAAAACCAAAGGAAATTATCTATGCTGATATGAATAACTTTGTATTTACGGTATTTTATAGGGTGCCATTATAACCAACCAACAAATTAATATTACACTTAGAAACCAATCTCTCGTCTATTCAGTTCCTGTTTAGACATCAACTGATGAAAGGTGAACAATACTTGCGCAATGCGTACACAATTCGTTCGCAATATGCTCACAGTACCTCTTCAATACAATACTATAATCAGAAAGGATTCACAGAATGCGGCACTCATATCCTCAGCTAGCAACTAAAACATTAAAAGTTTACAAAAAAAATATTGAGCCCTTGTGCATACAATTGAATTACAATACACAACAATATACAATACAATACGAGTACAACTGCCATCAAAGTTGCTTAAGTGCTATTTTATCCAATTCAATAAAGGGAAGGCAAATAATCAAATAGAATTTGACTATCCTTTAGAGATTGCAATTGTGGCAGAGTGATGACGCCTTCATGATAGCCACCATCGTCCAACTAAGTTCGACTTACCAAACTTATTAACCCGAACTATGACCGGGAGAAAATAGCAACACTATAATTATAATACCTCCCATAAATGGCTGAATCTTATAGCGTACGACAGGTGAATTCGTGTGACTGAATCAGCAGTGGCAGCCAGGAGGGCAGATTCCTTATAAGAGGTTTTTCAACGTATTCGAGTTTTGGGTCGATAAAAACGTTTAAGGATTAGCCAAGGTGCTGAAGTAAAGATAGCGCCAGATGAATTGTGGATGGCTAAACGGCCGCTCTCGTATCCCTGAAATGGGTTACTGGCTCAAGAATATCCGGTCTGTAGATGAAGAAAAAAAAAAACTAATTAAAACTCAACTATTTGGAACACCCTGCTTCAGAGTACATTTCACACTTGCAATTCGCTAACGGCGACTATGTACAAAAAATCATGTTTGGACCATATAATCAGGTAATCGACCCGAAAAAAACCCATAAATACAAGTTAACATGTCTCAAACAGTCGGTCAAATAAAGATAATACTTGACGTTGTATTAAATTGTTTTTTTTTTCTTGTGAGTCCTCCCCTTCCACCCACCCCCTACAGGTCCATTAGGTTCAAGGGATCACGGAAAGGGACTAGGCTTTCACGTTGTGTTTTATACCGACTTTACTGTTGACGACCCTCCATAAGGAAGAAAAGAAAAACAATATTCGGATCTGAAATGTAATCGAGCCACGTGCAATTGATGTGCTGCTATAAGGCAGAGGCAGTTATCATCGCCATTCAGGTAGTGCGTTGCGACTGATAGAACAAACGGAAGATGGGAGACTGTAATATTCATATGTATGTTATACTGCAGATAACAGAAAAAGCTTTTATTTGGGCGTGAAATTGATCTAAGCGGCAGACATCTTAAGTTTTGAAGTACGTAACCAAACGTATTAGGACGATCCACATAAAGACTTAATTCGCCAATAGGTTCTTGATGGTGTGCTTGACTCATGCAGTAAAACAACTCAACTCCTTCCTAAACGAAAATGCATTCGAAGTCTTTTTTTTTTCTGCTGTCACCCTCCCTTCTACTGGCAGGGGCAAATCTCGAAAAGAAAAAGTTCTCAGGCAAAAGTCGTTTAGAGTCGGGAAAAAGCGTACAACACATCTAGAGGAGAAACTAGATCTTGGTCCATCGATTATAATTAGACACCTAATATAGCAAAATTTCAAACATACTAACAGTTCGCTTGCTCCAATTTTCGGCCATGAATTGACAAATGCTGATTTAAAGCACACCATAAGGTAATTGGCAAAGACACGTTCCTTACATAACCCCAGGGAACTTCAACTTTCGGCCATTGAAATGTTGTCGTAAAAGGCAATTATTTCACAAACAATTTGGAATGTTGCGCCATTCTGTTGAAATCACACTTTTTCCAATGTACCTTGACTCTATTTACAAAAAAAAAGAAAAATTTCCATGGTTCGATACCGCTCGCCATTGATCGTAAATATCTCAAATTCAGCGTTTTCAAGGAAGTACGATGTAAGTACGACTGAAAATTTAAACATCAAGGTAAGGTCTCTTTGTTAGTTACTAACTGCACCAAATGTGGCAACTTTGCTTTTTACGTAATCATTGAGGTAAAATTGTACCTAATCGTTAAAGATGACTTTTGTGGAAAAATCTGCGTCAACTACCTATTGCTGCAAGAATCAATATGAATGTTTTGCAATTCCTTTGGTCCCCGAACTTGAGGTATTGTGTTAACTGTATCTTGTATTCATGCTGGTGCAGATTTAAATAGAATATGCACCATAAATACCCAAAATATAGGACAAATATATGCGAACGACGTGGAATGGACAAAGTGAGATCCGCCCTAAGCTCTCTTGGGCAGCATCCTCATTTTTTATAGGGCACCTCGGATTGCGGGTAGGACCAGTAGCACTATTTTAACTCAACATGCTGCCAAAAAGATCCTTCCCATAAAACTGTAAACAACACACCCACCAACATTCTCACAAATATTATAAAATACGGAGAAAACTTAGCAGTGTAAACAAGTAGCACTGTGATGGCCTGAAACACAGTCGCTCTTAGTTAGGTTCCTCTAATAGCCTCTAGAATCACTTAGAATTGCTAAAAAGTTTTGTCAAGAACCTGTTGTTTAAGCTGCTAGCGATTGCAGCTGAGTAAACACAACACTGGTTTGGGTAGCATTCGTCATCTCCGATAAGAATAAGCAACCCAGGTTCGAGTACCAGCCAACGGTGGGTTTCCTAAACGATATCATCATTTTTATTATTAGTGATTCATTAACCCTTGAGGATTATAATTCTAGGATGTGCCCCATCCTACTTATTACCCTGCCATGTCAATACGAGAGAAACCACAATATATAAGCAAAGACCTGGCAGAAGTTCCCTTACTTAAATTGGTAGATATATGATATATCTCGTTTACCGATTTGACCACCATCAGCTCGGTACAACTCTGTAACTGCTTATTTGAAAGCTTATCGTATCCTTTTCGGTGTAAGATTGTTCGCTTAAGTTTTGCTGATACAGTGCGAAAAAACTTTCTAACGCTTTCACTAACAACAGCCTCTGCAGAAATCATTTAAAAATCTGACTCAATCGGTCCAGATAAGAGTTCTATTGTCTTTTGGCCTTCAGAATGGTGCATTTTTCAGTTGAAGATTCGCTGATACGTAGATCATTTTTTATCATACTTCCGTACAGTACAGGGTCTTCCAATAGGGACTTCCGAACTTTGACAGTTGATAGCGGCCATGTTGTTGAAGCTACATCTGTTATTTATTCAGTCTGTTTTGCCAAATCACCATGGACGGACATAGCGTTCAACAACGCGTGCAAATAATAAAATTGGTTTATCAAAATGGGTGTTCTATTAAGGCAACATTCCGGATAAATTTGCGTCCACTGGTTCAGTTAACGATAAACCAACACACGTACGTCGACGAAACGCAAGATCTGCGGAGAAAATCGCCGCTGTCCGTGAAAGTGTGCAGGAGTATCCGACTTCGCGTCGCTAGGCCTTTCGTATTCCACAACTTGCCGAATCTTGCGTCGTGACACCGTACAAAATTTTACTATCCCAGGAGCTGAAGGAATCTGGAGCAGTTAGAAACTTACCCTAATTTTCATCGAAAATTCTGGATGATTGGGTACGTCAACAAACAAAATTGTCGAATTTGGGACGATAACAATCCACATGAGATCCAAGAGCGTTCAATGCATGCCGAAAACGCCACTGTTTGGTGTGAATTTTGGGCTGGTGGCGTCATCGGTCCATATTTCCTTGAGAACGACGTTTGGCCAGTCCATCAGCGTCAACGGCGAGTGCTATACCATAGGTCATAGGTCGATGATTACCAACTTCTTTTGGCCTGAATTGGATGATATGGACACCAAGGACATGTGGTTTCAACAGGACGGCGCTACACAGCTCACGCCACATTGGAAATTCTGCACGAGCGATTCGAGGGCATGGTCATCTCAGGTGGAGGCGATGTGAACTGGATAACGAGATCGTGCGATTTGATCCCGTTAGACATTTTCCTGTGGGGTTTTCTGAAGTCGCAGGTCTATGTCCATAAGCCACAAATCACAGCGGCCCTCAAACCCAACATAACCCATACCATCGGTCAAATTCAGCCATTTTGGATGCGCGCCACACAGAAAAGCAGCTGCGTACATTTGAACGAACACACTTTGTTTTATTTAAATTTAAAGATCGGAAGCGCTTAATGCCTATAAACATATGTCTGTTAAGAGAAATCAAACTCTTAGAGCGTTTCAGACACACCACCTTCGTCGCTAGGCTCTGGTCCAACTTAGGTTTACTCTTTCGAAAACATCTAGCTGGTATACCTGAGGAGCTTTTTCTGGTGGAGTGTATGATTTTCATATTTGGCCTTACAGTTCCCTGAAATGTTCCTTTACCCTATCACTCAGCAAACGTGAAGGCCATCTCAATAAGGAATGATTGGCAGTCTAGGGACACTAATTCTAACGATTTGAGAGTAACGTGCGGATACCAGAAAAACTACTTTGTTACCATTTTCTTTGCCTGAAACACGCTACAGTTATTACAATGGGAAGACGCAAGGAGCGACGAAGACTTAGTATGGAAGTGATTTCCTGCGACGACAATAGCACTGTCACCCGCATAAGCAATCACATTGCTATGTCGCCCTCAAGGCATGCTAGAAGTCCATCAAGTACTGGACAGACGTTACAACGAGATTAATAAAAAATTCTATCAGATTCCGGCTCGGACCAGCGTTGAAGTCTAGTGTTTTATTTTTTCAACACCAAAGTTGTAGCTCGACCTAATCAAGGATGTTTATGTTGTCAGATAGGACTGACTGGCCTCACGGTTTATCTCAAAGTTCGGCGGCGAGAATGCTCTCAGCGCTTAGGTTGCCTTCTTTACTTTAAATCCGGGATATGTACCCGTATGCCCACAAGAATCATGTCCATGGAGATTTTTAGATGCCCGACTGTCTTTGTACTGTCTGTGCACATTTCACATAACTACACTTTTATAAGCCAGTTGATAAAACAAGGTAACGGGTCTGTAATTAGACAACCAGCTAAAGACTCTACACCGGGCCTAAAGATTTGCTAACAAAGCCTAACGACACCACATCAGATCTGTTTCCAATGCATCGCTTTCGAATATTTTACGACATACATACGAGTACGTATATATAAGCACCAGACACACTCGGTCTTCCTTTCAAAAGTCTACTAATGCAAAGCGTCATTAAAAAGTGCCTTCAGATTGCAGTGTCTAAATCAACGTTGTTTCTCATAAACATAAACAATCAGCAATATTTTATTTTGTAATTAGCAATTCCCCTTTAGTCTTTATTACCATGTCTCCCTTATTTGAAACTTCTTTGTTCAAAGTATCGTAAGTTAGCCGCATATAATGATCTACACATCCTTTTGGTCACAGTTAATTAGGAATAATTTGCAGTCATAACTGGTGACCATTTGTCAAAGGCTCCGTAGACTGCTACGATAACTTAAAACTCCATGACAGAGCTCATAAAAACTCAACACGGATACAACATACAAATTGACACAATCTGAAGTTGAAAACAAAACAAAAACAAAAAAAAACATAAAAAATGATCTTTTATAAAACTGCAAACAAATATGAGAAGCCATCGGTTTAGCTCCTTAAGTAATTTATCAAAACAAACTACACCTGCTTTATTAGCCAGCATTAGGACGCATGTTCGGTTGTTCAGTTGTTCGGTTGTCATTCGCTTACCATTCGCCATTCGCCATTCGCAACTTGGAAAGACACTAATTCAAAGAGGGGATTTCCCTTTTACACCCCACTTGTGTATTCGTATGCCAACAAACATACTACGTACACAATCCAACAATCCAACAATCCAACGTCAACATAGAGTAGAGAGAGAGTAGAGATCTACTAAATTGGCGACAGTATTAACAACCTTTAATCTGATGGAATCCCATGTCCGACAACCTTGTTCGACTTCTTGTTTTGTCGTTACGAAAATTCCAAGTAGTACCATTGGTGAACGCGCGAACAGGGATTTGTACCTTCGAGTCAGAGAGAAGCCACATAGGTCATTGCAATGTGTGTACACACAATTGAATCACAGGGTCTTAATGTCGTCGTTAAGGTACGGATAGATACTGTCTTGCCTCCCTTCTGCCATATACTTATTTATCGGAGATGGATGCAAAATCCGGGGTACAAATCTTACATGCTATATAGTAACTCGTACTCGTACATGAACTCTCCAAAGGAAGATGAAGATGAAGCTGAGGAATGGTTTCCTGCGCTATGATATCTCCCTCTCCTACAGGATGCTGGACCAGTTTCAAGAAGAAATTAAATAAATTTTCTTGAGACTTTTTTTTTTTTTTTTTGTCCTAAGTATTGAGGGATTGCTATAGACTGCTGCCATTGCAATGTGAGATGAAAGACTTAATCACCCTCCTCGTCGATAAAAAGGATGCGGAATGGTCCCATTGCAACTGTTATTGCTTCTGGTGCCAATGCAGTTGTAATTCTTTTTCTTCCATCTTAACTTATCCCTAGGTTGAAGTTACAAAATTATAGCAACACACAAATCACAGGGAGATACCCTCAGCAGACGTAACTACCTAGACAGTGTGTCTTGCAGGGGAGGACGGTTTTAGTTTGAATTATAATATGGATTACATATAATTATTGAGTACCGCATCTGTTTCAGTGAACGAATAAGCCATTTTAATAGAAGATGATATACACCCAAGTTGGAACTCGGAAAGCGGCTGGGACAGTCTTTTTTAATCCAAATCACCATACAAACTGAACAATGTGGTACAAACTAAAAAAGACACATTAAAGGTGCGTCAATCGCAATCAGCGTCTTCACCAAAAGCTGGTAATAGTTATCCGCAGAAAAAGAATGGTTAAATCGACTTAAAACTATGTTATCGCCGCAGCACATTTAACGAAGGGAAACAAGTTATTTTAAAGAAATCAATCTAATGGCTGGAGCTTCTCCCTTTAAAGCTTTACCGACCGACAGCTTTACTGACATTTGAGATATTCACATTGGTAATTTAGCTACAACAAGGTTTATTTAAGCTGCCAGGAAATTTAGTGCCAGTGAGGCAAGTGTATCTTTTACACGAAGTGTGGACTTCTCAGATGATATAGACAAATCTTTGAACGGACTGAAATAAAAATGCTGAATTTTTTGTCCGAAATTCTGAAAAGACAGTGAAAGAACAGTTTACCAAGTATTATCTTGCTGGCCAGAGACACACAGTCATAAAGAAAATTAAACAGAGCTTCAACAAATAGCTTAAACCCCAAAGGAGACCCACCGAAAAACTGACTATTTCCGCACGGGAGATGATATTAGTCTAGTTAGTTTGTCAGCTTTCTCATTTTCCTTCGTATTAATGTGTCCAGGAACCCAGAGTACAATGAATTGATAAATCAAAAGCTTTGATAGAAAACGTTAGGCCATCCAGTATAGTCGGGAATATACCCGATTCTACACCACGAATACCAAGGACGAGAATTAGATATTCCGATATAAAACAGTCGCCTCTCTACTCCATTCTACTTGGAAGATACATAGACACATGTACAAGGTGGGGCAAAAGTAATGTCATAATGTGGATGTGCCATAATTTTTGCAAATGGCGTCAAGTGTCATTGTATTTTGACATTTATATCATAGACAGATAGAGAATTAGTTGACAATAAGCGATACACACCTTAAGAACACGGAATTATTGTTACTCCTTATCTGACCAATTTCCGGTCCGTTGTTATAACGCAGCGTGAATTTCGCCGTCGTTTTCCTTGTCGTTCTGCACCATGTGAGCGAACAATTCAGCGTTTGTCTGAGCGTCTCGCGCAAACTGGGTCCACTAGAGATGTCCCAAAAAGTGCCGTATTGTCGTCGAGAATATCACAGCTGTGGCCGAGAGAACTCCCAAACATCGACGAGACAACGATATACACAATTTGGTATCAGCAGACGTTCGTTGCGTCGAATTTTGGTGAAAAACCTGAAGATGTTCCCTTATAAAGTGTAAACGGTCCATCAATTGCTGCCTGCTGACCATCAAGTGAGGTTAACTTACTCCCACGCTCTGTTAAACCTTGTGCAAGAAGAGGATGATTTCGTATCGAAAATCATAATGGGCGATGAAGCCCATTTCCACTTAAGTGGTTATGTGAATAAACAAAATTTGCGTTCCTGGGGCACGGAGAATTCAAGTGAATTGCACGAAGCCACTGTTTGGTGCGGTATTTGCAGTGAAAAAATGATTGACCATTATTTTTTTGAGGACGCCGACGGCACCACCGTAACCGTAACTGGTGAGCGCTACAGATAGATGTTAAACGAGTTTTTTTTTTGCCGCAAGCAGCTGAATTGGGTCTCGAGTATTGTTGGTTTCAGTAGAATCGAGCAACCGCTCACACAGATCGGGCAACGATAAAAATTTTGAATCACCAATTTCCAGGTCATGTGGTGTTTTGGCGAGTTGAACTGGCCGACTATGTCGCCAGACAACAAACCGCAAACCTTGCAAGTCTGTATTCCAGAAGAAATCACCGATTTGGAGCTAGATCTTTTGCGAGCAGCAATTCAAAATGCCGTAAAACGAGCACAAATGGACATCAACTCATGCGGTGGTCATTTGATCGATATCATTTTCTCAACTTAATGTGATCAATTTTACACCTTCAAATAAACTTTTCGAGGAAATAAAGCCCAATTTTTTTCATTTCTAACAAAATGCCAGTCAACTCACATTATGACATTACTTTTGCCCCGCCTTCTATGTACGAGTAGAATGTAAAGAAACCGGTTATGGTTAGAATTGAAGTTCCAGTGCGTCGAGGGCCTTAGTGTAACCTCAGATCAGTACTCAGATTCTTTTAGTCTTAAAGGACAAAATGCGGAAGCATGTTACGTTCTTCAGTTTGACATGTTCGTAAAGAGCCAAAAGCAACTGTTGGAGCTTACCTTTCTCAACTTAGTTTTATAGTGAGCAGGACACGATATGCAAGGATAGAATGCACTACGTACATACATATTTCAGAGAACCATTTTAGCTACAAAAAAGTTAAAAGTCATAGTTGTTGCTTGTAAAGCAATGGGAGCCTAAAGGCTAGCTTGTAGTGTGGCAAGAAGCATCAGTTCTTCAGTTTTACTTGGAATAACGTCAAGTCTGTGGCACATTGGTTATATTATTATATAAAGAAAAGGTTTTCAATATTAGAATAACCAACCATGTTTTCAACGTAAGTAACTATTTTGACGCAATTTTTAGGTCGATTAAATCACCACAACAACTACGATTTGCTGACGACTGAACTGGTGTTAGCGTCGATATGGTTCAATTGCTACCAAAAGCCTATAGATCCATCCTGATGAAGGCCATGCTTCGCTTGTATATGAATGTGGTCAACGTGTATTGCTTGTAAAAACAAAATCAGTTTTATTGTGCACCCCCTCGTTAAAGGCTGCTTCTGTTGACTTCCCTTGTAGGTATGTTTCAATTTAAACAGAAAGGACGATTGAACTTTTCTTCGGACAACGATAGACATTAGAACAACCATCAAACACCATAGTAAATGCTTTAGGGTGCCATCAAGATTTGTCGGTGAGAATGGTTTACAAAACCTTTTTTTCAGTTTTTACGAATCAAGTCTTTTCAAATCTGATTTCCTGAGAAAATTAGGATCTTTAAATTCATCCGTACTATGGGGTAAGGTTACCATACGATTTATTTGTATGTTATATTACTCTGCGTACTTTTATGTGTATCATGAAGATATCATGCTGTACAATTCCGCGATG
The DNA here is from genome assembly GCA_963966105.1 of Volucella zonaria. NCBI lineage: Eukaryota > Metazoa > Arthropoda > Insecta > Diptera > Syrphidae > Volucella > Volucella zonaria. Next base: position 333,588,311 of record OZ014530.1, read on the forward strand.
AAAACGGTGAATGAGCGTTTCAAAACAATATAATTTTGAACACGCGCCGGCCATCTTGCATTATATGAGAATTGCAAGAGGTTCTTGGATTTTTTTTTATAATTTACGCGTGCCTAAGGGGTTATGAATACCCTTATACTGTTGCCATGGCGCGGGCGGAAACATAGAAGGAGGAGAAAGGAAAGTTTGTGATGTAGTGGTTTGAAACTCAGGTGTGTTTGGTTTCGATATTGACTCTCCAGGAGTGGGAGTCCGAATAGAACGGAGAGATTTTTCTTCTCTCGGAATGTGAGGTTGTGAATTTTAACGGTTGTTTTGTGCTTGAAAACCCTACAGGATTAACGAAATTCCTGCAGACTTTTTCCAAATTCCACCAGAATAAAAAACAGTATAAGCGCATGCACGAGACAGGATTTTCGTGAAAAGAGAAGTATAGGGATGCTCGGATGGTAGTTATGTCGATTTTTTGTTCGCCAGTGATTGTGGCGCATTGATGAGGCCATTTTTACCTATGTGGATACGTGAACAAACAAAATTTGGTTCTGGGGCACTGAAAATCCGCGAATAGTGCGCGAAGAGCCATTGCATCCACTCAAAGTCACTGTATGGTGTGCTGTTTACGCTGCAGGATTTTTGTTTTTTGAAATTGGCGCGGGCCAAATGGTCACTTTGGACGCTAAGCGCTACAAAGCCTTGATCAATGAATTTTTCTTTCCTCAATTAGATGAATTGGAACTGGAGGAGATGTGGTTCCAGCAGGACAGAGCAACGGAGTATACAGCAAGAGCCACAACCGACATTCCAAAGCAAAGTGTCTAAAGGGTCATACATGAGGTCCACCCGTGTACATTCTGATGGTTTGTGGGAACTAGACAGGATCAAAGAACTTCTGAATCTAACTATCGAATTCCCGCTTTGAATTTACAAGTATCGACCTCCTCGACAGTTCGAATAACGAGGTTTCATATCGGTAACCTTACGCACTAGAGGCAAGGTCATCGTTATTATTTAAATTTCATGTGAAATTTAGACGCCTGTTAGACGCCTTTTAAATTCAAGGTACATAACGAACAATAAAGCTACATTTTACCACAGTTTATTCTCCTCTTGATAATTAGAGATGCTCTTCGTACCATACTCCTGTAAGGAAGTAATTAATTACCTGTAATGCCAGGAGTAAGCTACCATCAGCGCACAGGGCTATGAACCTTCGCCAGATCATCAGGATCTGGCAAGACGGGGATTAAGATAAACCCACCTGAAACGAACACTATTAACCCACCAAAAATTGCTGGGCAGAAAGACACCGATAAAGCTGACCATTTTTCTTATCCAGACAGAATCGTATCGGATGACATTAGTATCTATGGTATCCGGGAACCGAGTCAAATATAAGAGTCGTCGTCCTATGCAGTTTTGCCGGGAGTTAAGAAGAATTGAAGACAGCACATATTGAGTAAAAATTGGTGACTTGGGACCCGTTTCTGACTAGGTTCTCAGGTCCCGCAGGCTAGGCAGTCGATGTTAAAAATGTTTGTCGTTTCTGCCGGATATCTTGTGTTTGCACAACGAAATTTAAAAAAAAAAAACAAGTCGTTGGAGTATTGTTACGGGTTACAGTTTTGATATATCACTTTGATCTAAGAGTTCCCGGAGTGTGGGGCTCTCGTTTGACCGATTTGAATTAGCGTTTTTGTTTTTTCTTATATTGGTAAAACTGTCAATGATATTTGCGCCAAATTTTAGCGTCTCAGTGTGACATTTGTGAAAGGTCTAGTGTTGCGTTTACATTGGTATTTATTCTCTTCGCGAATTTTGAAATGAATACAAAACGAATTTGCACGAAATTTTGCGACAAATATGAAATGAGTGCCACAAAAACATTGGAAATGTTAAAAATGTGTTTTGGCGACGGCAATGTGGTCGTGAAGCCGCCGACGATAACGACCCTTTTGCCAAAACATAGACATCAACAACTGAGAAACAGGTCGATAAAACCAAAGAGTTAGCAGAGATAACCAACATCTCGATTGGCTCAATTTATGGTGTTTTAACCAAACAGCTGCAAGACTGGGTCTAAAGAATTGTTCTGCCAAAACAAAGCATAATGCGAAGATTGCAAAAGGCACGCTTTTCGAGGCTGATGTCAAGCGAGTGAATGGTGTGCTCCAATATGTTAATACTTAATAAATGACGGCGTTTTCAGTTCACTGTATTCATTGATTACAATGGTATTGCGCATCATCTTCTACCTTAAGGCCAGATTGACAATAAGACGTATTACTTGGGTATTATGAGCTGTTTGCATGAAACCATTTGCAGGGATATCAATTGTAAAAGGATTCGTGGATTTTGCATCACGATAATGCCCTATCTCACAATGCATTGATTATGCTTGCATTTCTTGCCAAAAACAACACAACTACAATCCAACATCTGATCTGGCTTCTCGGGAGCTCGTTTTAACAATCGAGAACCGATAATGGAAAAATCGTACCCCATCTGATCTGGCCACAACATACGAGGGGCGTTCAACATATTCTCGGTATCAGGGTGAAGCTGTGGTTGCGTATATAAATTGACTTATTTATGGTGGCTGTTTACCAGGGTTTCGCACCTTCATTATCAACTGTGCAAAAGTGGTCAAGTGAGTTACAGAGAGGCAGAGAGAGCATTGAAGACGACCCCCGCTCCGGCGCCCCGGCTACTACTTGTACGGGAGAAAGCATCAAAGAAGTCGAAAAACTTGTTCTTGAGGATGCCCGAATAAAGATGAAAATGATGGCAGAGATCACCAGGCTTTCAATTGGTACCATTCACACCATTCTTCATGACCATCTTAACCTTTCAAAGGTCAGTGCAAGGTTGGTGCCACGAATGCTCACAGCGCCTCAGAAAAAAGTGAGAATCGCATGCTGTAGAGAGCTTTTGGAGAAGTGTAGTGAGAACGCGGACGGTGTTATGGATCGAATTGTTACTGGGGACGAAACATGGGTCCACCACTATGACCCTGAAAGCAAACAAGAGTCCATGCAGTGGCATAAAAAAGGAACAGACCCCCCGAAGAAGTTCAAAGTCACTCCGTCTGCCGGGAAGCTCATGGCCACAGTTTTTTGGGACTCAAAGGGAATTTTGCTCATTGAGTACAAAAAAAAAGGTGAAACCATCAACGCCACATCCTACGCTTCCACTTTGCATAATTTGTGGGAGGAAATTAAAAAGAAAAGACGGGGTAAACTCGCAGCGGGTGTGTTGCTTCTTCATGACAACGCTCCTGTTCACACGGCGCGAGTTTCCAAGGCTGCTGCGCGAGATTGTGGTTTCGAAGAAATCCAACACCCACCCTATAGTCCAGACCTTGCCCCTAGTGATTATTTCCTGTTTCCGGATTTGAAAAAATGTCTTCGTGGAAAAAGATTTTCGGATGATGAAGAGCTCAAGTCGGTATTTTGCAGAGAAAGAGGAAATTTATTTTTTTGAGGGTTTAAAAAAGCTTATCTCAAGATGTAACAAATGCATTGATGTTAGGGGAGATTACATTGAAAAATAAAAACAATTTAAATTGAATTCGCATTTTCCTTAATATCGATACCGAGAATATATTGAACGCCCCTCGTATAAGGCATTCATCTGTCCAAAATTGGAGTACAATGCCCACATCTGGTCAAGTGCTCCTAAAACATCTCTGCACCTGCTAGATAGGATTCAAAACCTCACTTTATTTTATCGCTATTTCCACCACCAGTGCTTCATTGAAATCGCCAGTAACATTCCGCCCATTCAAACTTTCAACCGTAGCACCCGTCTCCCTATGAATGCTCATCAGTATACCCTCAAGCCCATTTTCGGACGTACTCTAAAATATCTCGATTCAATCCTAAGCCGCACAACTCGCTTATGGAATGCCCTGCCGATCTCTGTGTTTCTTGGTCGTTATAACTTACAAATATTTAAAAACAATGTACATCGGTACCTGTCCTTTCTTCCTCCCTGAATAAACCTGTAGTAAACATTTTAGAAATTAATTCCGGAACCTTTTTAAACAATGTGGTATTCAAAAAATCTTTGAGAATTAGAAAGCCATCCCTATGCCTCAAAACGACGAAAAAAGTTACGAGACCTAATGAGAGGCAGAAATTTTGATTTCGAGTTGCGCCATTGCACGATTGAAGGAGTGGTGACACCAGACCTTTTCTTCTGCTTTTCAGTGTACTTCTGAAAATTGAACTCTCTAAGTTCACTTCTCAGAGATACGTACTAACGACGAAATAACTCATTATCATTATTTTCAAAACTCATCATTAAAAATTTATCGTATTTCCATTTTCGCAAACCTCAAAAATAAATAAATTAAAAAAAAAATCTCTTGTCCACCAGACGGTCTGCATACTTATGGAAAGAAAATCTACCGACATACAATGCAATTATGTCTGGCCCTGCAAAAGTGCCCTACATGCCCATACAAGTACCTACTTGTCCTTATATTCATACTCGTACTTGTACATATATCCGTAAGTACCACAACTCCTGCGTTCGTGCTTTAACTCCTCGACCAAAGCCTTTTTCGACACGCCTGTCCTATGTCCATGGGAATAATTAAGTTTAACATTTTAATTGACAGCACTGCAATTAGTACACACACGTTGGCCGAATGAGAATCTGTCACGATGCATCTTTTTCGTCTGCACTGCAGACCAATGCTTCTAGTCCTCTACCTACGTACTGTCTGTTCTCGTGCCCTTAGTTTATATCACTGCTACCCTTTATTTAACTACTTTTTTTTTCTCCGCTTTTTCCCCTGTTTTTCTTATTTAACTTTACCCGGATTTTCTTAACATAATTTCGTTTGACAATTAAAGCGGAAAACGTATTTGCAAATTAATTTACTCATTTCCTTTGCATACACACATTCATCCCTTCCCTCTACCTCTCTGTAGAAGGATTATTCTCGTTTTAATTGAATTGACAAAGTTATCATAGTATCGACATGTTCAAAATAAACAAAAAATAAACATACTCGTACGAATACGAATACGAATACGTATACGAATACAAGAATATAAGGAATACAAATAAATAAATTCTAAACTCACCTGAGAATTGAAGTCGAAAAAGAACTCCGGTCGAAGTGGACATGGAAGACCACATTTGCAGGTGCCCGGTGATAATAGGTAATCCTTTATTTGCACCTGTGAACGTAACGTTGCACCAGTTGGACTGTAAGCAAAGACAAAAAAAAATAAACAAACACAAATTAAAATCATTTCAAAAAAAGGATGGATAAAACGATTTAAAACAGAAGAAAAAAAAAACTTAACTTGCCACTGGACACCTAATTAATTCGTTTTGAATGGTGTTTCTGGGATTTTCACTTGTACAAATAGAGTAGAAACTAATGATGCGAAAGATACAAGATAGAGTCATGGATGCAATTACAGTACAAGTAAAATCAAATTCTCAGTACAATTCTTCACATAATAACTAGCATCTGGTCTTTGTTCCAGTGAACGAGTAAATATTTGAAGATGAAATGTCCGAGTACAAAGTAAGCTCGAGTGAGTAAAAGTATGGTGTGCAATTATGTGACGACGACATTTTATCGTGTAATGGAGTTCTAAGAAATTCCATCTAATTGGACAACAGTTAGATGAAATCATTGAGAATCCCAGAGGAAGTATGTTGGTAATTATTTAAGTAATTGCCAATAAATTAAATCTTGTAGAGTTCAAATAGTTTGTCACAAAACTTTTACATTTTAAACGTCTTTATAGCGTAAAAAAATGAGCGGCAGAACTTTGGACGCATAGCCAAAGAGACACTACTGATTCAATGTTTGAAGTTGGCTTTAACTGTGCTATTATGATTATAAACACAGAAACCAACTTTTGCACTAACAAATACAAGAGAATTTAAATTGTGTCTTAAACTAAAAAGGAAGCAATTAATCATTCTAAAACAACTAATTCTTACAATTAAATTAATTGTTGTGGAAATGGGCGATTGACGATCAAAGGTGAAAAGAAACCCCTATGGATTTTAAGGATCCGAATTTCACTTCACTCGACTGGAACTGTGACCTGCAATTCTCTACGCATTAGGAGCCGAGGGATATGTCCCCTTGGTAGTTATGTATGACGATATATAAAGGGTCTTTCATTAAGCGCTTCCTACCTTTAATTAAAATAAAACAAAGTGTTTGAAAGGCCTATCGATGCCATGATGTATGGAATATAACATCGTCCAAATGTACGCCGCGGTTTCTCTGGCTGGCGCACATCCGAAATGACCAGTTTTCCATGACTCAGGCGCATAAATCAGGCTGAATTTGACCGATGGCATGGGTTATGTTGGCTTTGAGGGCCGCTGTGGTTTGTGGCCTATTCGCATAGACCTGCGACTTCAGAAAACCGCACAAGAAAAAGTCTAACAGGGTAAAATCACACGATACATTGGTGCCAAAAGAAGTTGGTAATCATCGACCTATAGCGGTCGCCGTTGAAGGACACAGCCTGGCCAGCGTCGTTCTCAAAGAAATATGGACCCGATGACGACGTTAACCCAAAATCCACATCAAACAGTGACTTTTTTGGGATGCAGTGAACGCTCTTGGATCCCATGTGGATTGGTATCAATTGGTCCCAAATTCGAAAATTTTGTTTGTTGATGTACCTATTCATCCAGAAATGGGCCTCATCGCTGAAGATGTTTTTTCGATGAAAATTAGCGTCAGTCTCCAACTGATCCAGAGCCCATTCCGCGAACACACGTCGCGTCGTTGTCTATGGTCGTTTACCAAGCCACGACGCAAAATTCGCCAAGTTGTGGTCTGCGGAAGACCAAATTCTTGTGAGCGACGCGTAATCGACTGCCTCGGATTCTCGTGCATACTCTCACGGACAGCGGCGATGTTTTCGGCAAATCTTACGTTTCGTCGACGTACGGGTGTTAGTTTATCGTTTACTGAACCAGTGGACACAAATTTATCCACCACGCTGGACGAAGCACGCGGAACGTTTCGCGAACAGAACACCAATTTTGATAAAACAATTTTATCATTTGCACGTGTTGTTGAACGCTATGTCCGTCCATGGTGATTTGGCAAAACAGACTGAATAAATGACAATCAATTTGACAGATGTAGCTTCAACAACATGGCCGCTATCAACTGTCAAAATTCGGAAGTCCCTGTTGGAAGACCCTGTAGATGTTATTTGAATGTTGTTTTTTTTTTTTTGAATCGTTTGACCACTTCGGCGGATTATAATCTTTTTTATTTCAACGAATCAGCAAACCTTCTTAGAAGCTTTTGGTTCAGTTGTGCGTTGTAGAGTTTGCCTGTATTGGGATCTTAAATCTGTTTAGCTGTTGATTATCTCCTCTCTCTCCTGAGATTTAAGTCCTTGATGTGGGATTGCTTGTACTTTCAGGCACTCACTGAAATAATCTACGATGAGGTGGATGTGGAGATTGTCATTCAGTTTCAGTGTTTTTGAAACATTTTCCTACTACAAGCATTATACATACTGCTGGACTCTATCCTGATGTTAGAATTACCGCCGCAGGTAGTGAATTTTCTGTTTTATTGTTTTACACTCAAGTAATAGAAGTGGTCACTAACCTTCTATATCGTCCTGTTGATTCCTTTTGACGTTCTATCGTATATCGAGGGCGGGTCAATAAGTCCGTGACTTTTGGATTAAAACACAGATTTTTTGATAAAAAAATAATCTTATTTTTCAACGTAGTCTCCCTTGAGCTCTATACACTTTGTCCAACGCTTCTCCAATTTTTTTATCCCTTCCAAAAAAAATGATTTGTCGAGGTCCTCAAAATGACGAGATGACTTCATCATTGGAGTCAAATCTTTTTCCACCAAGCCATTTCTTCAGGTTTGGGAACAAGAAGTATTCGCTCGGAGCCAAATCTGGAGAATAGGGTGGATGAGGGAGCAATTCATAGCCCAATTCATGGATTTTTGCCATGGCAACTGCACATGTGTGCACCCTTGCATTGTCTTGGTGGAAAAGAACTTTTTTCTTGGCCAAATGAGGTCGTTTTTTTTTCAAATCGTCATTGAATCGGTCCAATAAGTTGGCATAATATTCCCCATTGATTGTTCTTCCCTTTTGAAGGTAGTCAATGTGGATTATCCCGCGTGCATCCCAAAAAACAGTCGCCATAACTTTATTGGCTGACAAACCCACCTTGGCCTTCTTTGGCGCCGATTCACCCTTAGAAACCCACTGTTTTGACTGTTGTTTGTTCTCTGGTGTGTTGTGATGGATCCATGTTTCGTCCACGGTTACAAAACGGCGCAAAAACTCCTCCATATTGCGATTTAACAACGCCAAACCTTCCTGTGAAGTTGTTACACGATTGCATTTGTGGTCGGCTGTGAGCAAACGCGGCACCCATCTTGCGGAAAGCTTTCTCATGCCCAAGTGATCATTCAAAATTGAAACCACTGAGCCATGCGAGATCCCTACGGCTTCCACAATCTCTCGCACTTTCAATCTTCGGTCGGCCAATACCATATCGTGAATTTTTTCGATTGTTTCGGGTGTAGAGACCTCAACTGGGCGTCCAGGACGTTCGGCATCTTCAGTGCTTGTACGGCCACAACGAAATTCAGTAAACCACTTTTTTACCATTGAAATCGATGGTGCAGAGTCCCCATAGTATTTATCAAGCTTAGCCTTGGTCTCGGTAATGGTTTTTTTTCGCAAGAAATAATGCTTAATAAGCACACGAAATTCACTTTTTTCCATTTTCTCCTCAAATTAGTGAGTTTTATCAGACTGATAAAAATAGCTGTCAAACACAAACTAACTGACGCAGCAAGTTTAAATTTTGACAGGAGTCAACTGACGGCAGTGTTGCTTTTTCAGTAAAGAGGTCAGAAATTCAAAAAGTTACGGACTTATTGACCCGCCCTCGTATCTCGAGTTCTTCGTTCATAAAAAAAATTACGTGGCTAAATTACGTGGCTAATACTGCATTTAAAACATGCTCCTTTCAAGCTAGTATTGGTTAGATTTCTTCGTCTTTCTGTTAAGCAAATCAGGTTTTTTCGGTCCCGTTCTTAGCCAGCTCGAAGAATTTCTGACATTGTCGATGGGATGATGCGTTGTTGACGACAGAGGGCATATGCGCTTGAGAGCAGTTTTCGTTTGCAGTATTCGGTTTCGAAAACGTAACTCAACAAATGATGATGAACTTACTAAAATAAAATTGTAACTTTCAGGTTGCATGAAAATGATTCGTCATCAAAATCAAGGCCGTTACACAGCAGATCCTTTTAGGCCTCATGTCCTACGCGTACCACCACCTTATTTAATATTGACTGCCCAGCAAAAGAATTTCTAAGATTTTCAGTTCTACAAGTAGAATGCTAATACAAGGTCCGTTCCAAAGTAAACAGGACCATCTATTGGAAATTACTAAAATATTGGAAAGGTAGATCCTTCACTGATGTACTGTCAAAATTGCATGACATTTGGACGAATGGAAGCGGAGCTATTGCATCTGAAGTGATCGAGCAAAAATTTCTCAGAATTCAACATTAAGGAGACCACAAGGAACCGAGTGTCGAATTTCGGAGTGGAAGGGACCAGGCGATCCAAAACCCAAACAATATCATTTGAAGAAGTCAAATGTGAAGACGATTTGCTTTACGATTCCACAAAGAGTTCGTTCCACAGCGCCAAACAAACAGTTAATTTACAATTCCTCAATATCTTGGTGTTTCGAAACGTTTGGTGCATCGTATTCGTCATATTCGGTCAAAATATCGCGTAGAAGGAAGTTGGCGTTTGTTGCACAATAATGCGCCATCTCATCGATCGACACTTGTGACCAATTTTAACTGTCAACCACTCCCCGTATTCGCCTGATTTGGCTCCGTGTGACTTTTATCTTTTCGAAAAAACCCATCCAAAAGGCTTGTATCAACATGCTGAAGGACATCCCGGCCGACGATATCAAAAACTCATTCAACGTGCTTTTAGACCGTGCAAATCGCTGTATTGAGTCGGAATGGGACTATTTTGAATAAAATGAATCGGTTTTGGCAAAAACATGTTTTGTTGTTCTCATTTATAAAAAAGTCCTGCTTACTTTAGAATGTATTATCCCTTATAGTTAATACCCAACTGAACAACTTAAAGATATCCTGGTTAACAACAAAAGGAAAAAGATGACAGCCTTCCACGGAATATCTTGAAATGGATCTGATGTAAGAAATGCGAAAACTTTTGAAATCTACTACAACGAATAATTTGAGGAAGAGAACTAGCAGTTATTTGGATCTGATTTTTTTAGATAAGCAGTTATCCGTTAGCAAGAAGTCCCAATCTTTAAACCTTGTGGAGAGGAATTACGAAAAAGTGTAAAAAGTAAAAGTTTTGGACTCATTTAGTGTCCGTTTTTAACTTGACCTCACATAATCTACATATTCTAGCCTCACATTGTCACATCCTAGAGATCACCCCGAAATGCTGCCACATTCTAGACTCATTTTGGTACTAGTCTACTGCGGTATTTTTGAAAGAATCAAAAGCTTTTGGCTTTACCATTGCAAAAAGTCTTTCTAAACAACTATCTAGACTTGGTGCACATCTCCACTTTATGGACGGAGGTCAATGTGGTCTTCATACCTAAAGCGAGAAGAAGCATAAATGTGTGATTTCAGGGACTGTCATAATTCCTTCCGAAAATCTTAAACACTGATATCCATCTTCTTAAGAGCAGAGATCCAACCCTATTCTTGGCAGCTGAACATGCGTATTGCAAGAAGAAACAGACCTACACTTAGCTTAAAAGGATATGCAATGTTGGCCACTGTGAGTGTCTTGCAAATTGTCAAAACAGAGTCGATTATTGTCCGATTTAAGAGTAGAAGCCTTTCTGATAAAAGGAACTGAATATAAAACGAAAATCATAATAAATTTACACATTACTTAATTTTCTGGAAGAAGGTGGCCGTTAAGTGTTTCTTTAACACTGATTGCAACTGCTACAACTACGGTCGTTAGACTTGCAGTTTGATTGCCAGCATAGTTAAACAGACAAAATAGGTTGTAACATAAGAATTGCGCGTTTTTTTTCGAGAATTAATTTACGGTTGCCATAAAATGCACAAAACCAATTTAATGCTGAAACCGTTATTGAAATTAGTATTTGCAATATATTGCTCATTCAGACAGCAAATTTCGTTGTGTTAACATCATTGTAAGCATTTTTAGCTGAATTTTGAAACGGATGTATCGAAAGAGCTTAAATGGCATATTTTATTGTTTTTGTTCCGGAAAAACCAGACGCTCTTTTCCATTTAGCACTAAAATCTTTTACGTCCTTTGTACACTGCTCACTTTTCCTCAATTTAGCTTTGACCAAAGCCTAATACCTTTCAATGGGACGGCATTGTGGAACATTGGGTGGATTCATGTCTTTTGGGACAAAGTCAACATTTTTAGCAACAAGAAAACTCAACGTTGCATGGGCATAGTGAGCTGAAGCTAAATCTGGCCAAAATAATGTTGAACCCTCGTGTTTGTTTCAGAAAGGAATCAACCGTTTTTTTTAGGCAACCGTTAATGTACACTTCTCCGTTAATTGTTCCCGTTGTAATAAACGATGAGCTTCTGTGCACACATTGGCACATGGCCTGCCAAACGAGATATTTTAACCCGAATTTTTCCATCCCAATCGTTGTTGTTGATTGCGGAAGAATCTCAGCTTCAAACGAGTTGTAAAACTCGTCGTAAAGTCGGCTTTGACATAAGTTTCGTCATCCAAAACCAAGCACGCTTTCTTGTTGCCGATCAACTCGTATAGCTTTCGAGCTCGTGTTTTTATGACTTTTTTTTGCTTTTCAGTCACTTTTGGTATTTTTTTGTTTTTTTCGTGTTTTTAGACCGTAACGTTTTTTAGATCTTTGTACCATTGTTTGGTTGGTATTACATTTCCGAGCAACATCTCTGGATGACATAGTCCGGTTTTTTACGATGGTACCCACTATTTCCCTGTCCAAATTTGTATCATGTGCTCCACTTTTAGCTCCACTTTTCTGCTTTCGCTTAACTGTCAACCTCTCCAAATATCGCTTAATAACAGAATCCACTGGACTGCGTACTATGTTTAAATTTTTTGCGATGAAATGGTTTAGACGCGAAGAATTTTCGAGCCATTTGTCGATGATCTTTTTACAGCGTTCCTCTTGACTCATATTTTATAAATATTTTAAACCGCACCGAACTAAAATCAATAACAAACTGAAACTAGAGGCTAATTTGGGTACAAAATGGGATTGCAACTTTTACGTATTGGAAGTATAGCCCGTATTAAAATTTACAGATTTTATTCGTTTCAGTCCTTACACCGCAACAGAAGAAAGTTGGAGTCGAAAGAGTGAAGGAGTTGCTACGCTTGCACGAAAATGGTGAGTTGCCGAATTTGGTTTTTTCCGATGAGTCGCCATTTGTTATCGAGCAATATGTCAACAAACAAAATGACCGAGTTTACTTGCCAGAGAGGTCCTTCGAAAATTTACACCTTTGGACGGCCACCAGAAAGCAGGCAGCACCGATGGTGATGGTTTGGGCCGCCATAACCGCCGATGGTCCCTCTCCGCTCGTATTTTTGAACCGTGGCGTCAAAATTAATGGGATCGTATACCGTGAAACTGTCTTAGAGGCAGTATTGAAGCCTTGGGCAAACAATCATTTCGGTCGGAGACCGTGGACATTTCAACAAGACTCGGCACCGTCTCACAAAGCGCGCGTCAACCAAGATTGGTTAAAAAACAATGTTCCACACTTCATTTCTTCAACACAATGGATTGCAAATTCTCCGGATGCAAATCCGTTATTCGCGCCAAAGGTGGACATATTGAAAACTACTGATACAATTTGAAAACTTATGTATTTTCCAACATTTTTTGCTTTGGCACAATAAAATTTATCAAAAAATAAAAAAATTATAGCATTTTAAAAAGCTGGAGTTCGAGTCATTCACCCGGTATATATACGAGCATATAGGTCAAAACACAGATTATATCGTACCTTCCCCTAAATTTCCTAAATTTTCAGCGTAAAAATGTCAATCCAGCAAGCCTTCACAGATAATGTTTTGCCGAGAGCACAGAAAACAACAATGGATCAAAAACTATTCAAGAGATGGTTGGCGGTGTGTTTTCCAAACCATTGTAGAGTATTTCAAGGCAGAAATTCCGGCAATTACAGCGCTCTCTCTTGCCTTAAGTGTAATGTAATATCTGATAGACATACACATGTGGTCATGAAAATATGTACCACCTTCGATGATATGAAAAATGCATTATTTTCAAAATAATATCAATTACAATTCAAATGTATGCGCCTTTTATTTCATAAATACGAATTCAAAGATAAAATATAACATTTTTGTACGAACAAATACAAACGAGGGTCAAAATTGATGTGGTCGTCAAAATCGGCACGGAAGACTATTTGTATAGTATTAAAAAAAGAAGTTGAAAAATACTATCTTTCCATCAGTAACCACCACCATTTCAGATGACTTTTTGCATTCTGTTTGGCATAGAAGGGATAATCATGCGACAGGTCTCTGTAGGAGTGCCATACCATAATTCTTTAACTTTTTGGCAAATTCAGTCGTACTATACATATTTCGACAGTTTTGTTTCCCAATTCTCTATTGGGTTTAGTTAGTATGATTGGTTGGGCCACTGCATAACATTAACACCGTTCTGCTGAAACCAATCACTTACCAAATTTGAGGAGTGCTTACGATGAGTGTCTTCTCTGAAACACCATCAAAGTGGCATTTTGTCCTCTGCAAAAGGCAAAATGACAACTCCTACCATGGTCTTGTATACAGACTTCGTCATGGTATCAGTAATGAGATGGATTGGGCCTACTCCATACCACAAGAAGCATCCCCAAACCATTATATCTTCTTCCTGTACCGTGGGTTGAATTTTGGTTCTTTAGGACGTCTAAACTTCCGCCCCAAATAAATTGATTTTAGTCCCGTCGCTCCAGAGTATATTCCGCCACTTTTTTTTCCCTTCTGGGCCACACGAAGACTTGTGGCAATGTTCAGATGCTTTCCACTTCTGTATGTTTGCTTTTCTAAGAAAGGAAACCTTATGAACGAGCTATTCGAACTGGTAGATTCGCGTTGACCAGTTGGCACCGCACAGATCTGGCTGATATTTGGTTATTACATAATTTCAACTGCAATCGCTTTTGGGGACGTAAAGGGATCTCACTTAGACAGTGTCATAATATAAGGGTCCGTGGTTTTTCTTATGCCACCTCTACTTTTTACTGTTTTTTTGGGAATTAAGTGCCTTCACCACGAAATTCTTTGATCGTCCCTGCGATTCAGCGATGAATTTGTACAATTTATTTTGCTTAAGAAGATTTATAACAAGCCTTCGTTCCTCAGCTGAAAAGTGTTGCACACGTACCATCTATTATTGGCATTAATATTAGTTCCGCTTTGAAACAAACCATCCGACCAAAATTTCTCCCCAAAATCAAGCTAAAACAAAAGATGTTAGTAAAGGACCTATTTCAGTGGCCACAAAAATTCAGTTTTGCTTCACAAAAATCAATTTGTGTAATTGTTAAGGCAACATTAAATAATAGATATTTTAACTTCACAAGAAAACAGTGTTGCCGCTTCTAAAAATCTAAACAAAAAAAAAAAACATATTTTAGTAATAGGCATGGATTTTTAAAGAAGGCGGTGTGGTGTACCAACTTTAATGACCACATGTGTACATATCTGCATCTGAACTTAGTTTTGCCAACGTCAAAGATAGTTAAAAACTACTGCGTATCTCCAACGAATTCGACCAAGTAGCTCATAATAATCACCGAGACGAAATGTGGCACAATGCTAGACATCCTTCAAGTAATAGGCTTGCAATGCCAACCACTATTTTTAAATTAATTTCCGAACCTAATGCAGTAGGCGAAATCAATTGCAGGTGGGTAGCTGGAACAACCTGCAATTTTAGCAGATAAACATTCTCCTATAACCAATCTTTCTTTACTTTTCGGATATTTGTTCCTATTGTGTAGACATTTGATTTTTAGCGGCTGTGCGTAATTGCTCTTCTGCAAATTTACATTAAGTTAGTAAATAACAAATTTAGTACGAGAAAAAAAAAACGCCAATATGACTACGAAGGTAATTACAAAAACAGTTTTTAATATGCAATCATTAGGAACAGGTATTGACTGGATATAAAGAGGCAATTATTCCGCTGTTAACAACGGAAGGTTCATGCAGGACGTTGCTCTTAAGTTTGGTGTTGCAACATCAACAATTTCGCGTATTGTGCTCCTATATCGGGAACAAGGGGATACCAATCGCAAAGTTAGTTGTGGGCGTCCTCGCAAACAAAAAAAAAATCCCCGACAATATCGTGAGATCAGAAAGCAGGTAAAAGTCCATCCCCTGAAGACTGCTGTGGAGGTTACTGACTACGTTAATGAACATTTGGAGGTTAACGTAGGAGTACATACAATTAGGCGACCTTTGAGGGAGTCGGAACTGTATGAGAGCAAGTTCAAATAATTCTCGTCAGATGGCATTTGCTATGTGGGAAGGCCTCCGGGACAAAGGTACAGCCCCAGATATCAAGTTCCGACAATTAAACACGAGGGATCAGTTATGTTAGTAATCTAAAATTTTCATCAAATCAAATTGATAATAAGGCTTTTTTAAGGTTCATTCTTTCGGCAAGGAGTGGATTAATTGTGTCAAATAAGCGGTCGGATGAATGCCCAAATATATTAGTGATGTTATGTTTGTATGAAATTTTGTATTTGTAACAAGCAAATTCCACAATGAAATATAATTCTTATCCTTAACTATCTTTTCAGCTACTGTAATTAAAAGCAAATTTGCTGAGTGAAATTGTAATGCAGGTGACATTTGCAAAATGCTCAGAGACTCGTCTACTGAAGACAGCTTATTCCAACACGATAATGACCCAAAACACATTTGTATTTTTTTTGCTCACCCTTACACCCACAATTGCATTTTTAATATAATAATTCGCTTGCAGTTAGATTTGATAAAAATCGGCTCTGCGTTAGAAAAAATAATCAGTTTTAAAATTTTGTGCAAAATTTCAAAATATTGCCATGTAAAACGGCAGAGTTCTTATTTAAGACAAGACAATACTATTTCGTTTGCATTTTTTTTTCTCGCTACTGTACTTATATGAAGCGCTCAAATACGAGTATAGGTATCGTCATAGGCCAATAATTTCTTGACGAATATGCCAATAGGCTTAGTCTCCTTTTTAACAATTTCAGCAGGCGCTCTATATATGAATAGGAGAAGGAAACCACTGTTCATCTTCTGTGCACCTGCCCTGATCTGTACATCATAAGAGAATATTCACTTTAGCCATTCTCATCTAAGACAACCAACGGTTCTCGCCACTAGAGCATATCAATTGATACCCTATGGTATCACAAAGAGCCTTCTCTGAGCTACGACTGAAGACTACGAAATAAAATTAAACTATTTTGCTTTTCATTTAAAGCGAATGAAAGTTTACGTTCAATTCAATTAGAGTCAATTTTATAAAAAGATAAATTATCTTGTTCAATTCCTTGTGGCCCTTTGAAAAAACACCCCTTCCTCATGTCGTAATTTATAAAATTTAATTTTCCCTTCATCTGCAAGTTCCTTAGTCAAAATTAAATGCGAAAAAAATTTAGCAAAATGATTAATAACATCCCCAAACGGATTCAACCGTAAATCTCTAGATATTCATTCAGCTACTTTATATATGTATCTCAATCGCATCAACAAAAAAATCCAAAGCATGTCAAAAACAATGAAATAAAATCGTAAGCAAAACAGAATGAATAAAAAGTAGGAGTTGAATGAAAAAGAAAAGGAAAAGTACAAAAAGAAATTGATCCTTTGTTCTACGGTAGCAATTTAATGCCAACAACCTTGTCCACATACCTACCGCTACCACCATGCCATGTCAAGACGCTGGGATGAAATATTATGCCAAGTCTTCCTTTGGTCGATGGTAAATGGGAGGCGATGTGTAAAAGAGAAACAGTCGACAGCTCCTCCGACAGCTAATCAATAATTTCCCCACACGCAGTCGAAGAAAAGATGATTCTCGAAGGCTACGACGACGATGAGGACGACTACGATGAGTCGACTACAAAAGAAAGTTCGAAGGACTAAGGAGTCCATACATATACACACACTCATTGGAATACAGATACATACTTGAACAACTAATCATAGAAAGGGATTTCGAAACGCAGACGCCATAATTTCCAATAAAGAGCTTATGGTTCTTTTCGCTGCTTTTGGCCTGAGGGCCATGAATAGTTGAAACAATGCTTGGATCTGGAGGTAACCTTTTTTGGCAGCCACCCGTTAAATCTTTCATATCTGTGCAATGTATCTCAACTCCACCATCAATTCAACGAGTATTTCTTGAATTGCCATTAGTCCTTGTTTCAACCCCCTTCCTTACGAACTTTTTATACCTTGATGAGACGAATTGATGACTACCAGACGAAATTAATCGAGGAAAATGCACATAATTGCCGCAACTTACTTGGATTTCAGGGCTTCATTTAGGTTTACGAACAGTATCAGTCTATAATTATACTTATATTGCTGAGCAATAATCTAGAGCATGGGATACGAGCAACTGTTAATGAAATCATCACATCAAACATTAACCTGAGTCACACATCCATCCATTTGGGTGTTGAAACCGGATATTCTTAAAATTCTTCATCGCCTGACATCACAACAAGTGACAAGGATACGATGGAAAAGACAAAAAACAAATTAACCGGTCAAATTTGTACACAAATACCGCTCCCTGTTTTCGAGGGACATTAAGCGTATTATCCCATTTGAACATTGAGGCATTAAGGTTAATGTTTAACTGATCACTAATTTGTGACAAACAAATGTGAACAAAACACAGCAGGAGAGTTACAGATACTCGTACAAAACCGACAGCGACAATTATGAGTCAGAAACCGTGAAATGTTTTCTTTATGGGGATTTTGATTTGGGACGGAAGGCCGTATCGGAATCTTCAAATTAAGGAAATGCTTTTAGATGATATCATCTGGAAACCTTACTACTCTCAACGAATTGAATTTAAGGAATAAAGTTTCTTTTTGGAAGGTTGCAGTTGTTTGATCTTGAGTCAATAAGTAGGTAACAGGTGTTCATCATTTTATACTTGGAATCGTCACAAACCAGGACCTCGTATATGGATAGTCACAAACAGTATAAAGTTTGAGTGAATAATGAAATCTCCTTCTCGGTTTCCCTACTGCAGATAGAACCAGGATATTGAAAAATCAGAAAGCTTGGTAGTTTTCTCACAGACAGAATCTGGACGTCTTAGCATGGACTTATATTCATACCACCTTAAATATAATAGCATCGAAACCAAAAATGTAAAAGAACTTCAAAAACTATCGAAGTGCATGCAGACTATATATCACATTTTTCATAGAAACCAATCACAGCTATCAATTGTCTGCTTTACAGTCCAGAAGGTACAAGACTAATTGCTAGTATCATTAATACAAATGGCTTGTAATCCTCTCAAAACTTAACACTTTGGCTTAAGGACTGCGTAGCAATTTTGATTTTGTTAACATCTACTGACTTTTTTGCTTTGCTTTCTCTTTTCTATTGCAATCGAATTCTCAATAACATGCATATAATTCTTTTCCAGACCATGAAACGATGATCCTTGATCCGTGAGTTCAGTTCTCCGACTATATCTAACGGAGTCATAAGAACAGAGAGTCAGTTCTAATACAATTGTGCCACTGCGCATGTTTGCAAGACCAAACTTAAATGAAGTGATACTTCATGCATCATGTACGGAAGACGACTTTTTTTTAGTAGAAAATGGTTTTGGTGGCGATAGCAAGACACAGAAAAGCTAAGGAAGGTTCTGCCATGACCTTTCTGAAGTTTCCTAGCAATACTGAGTAATAAATAGCGACTTGGAAATTTCGTTGGGGAAACGGACGTTGATGCTCTTTGGCACATTTAGTTACCTCAGTCAGCTTACTACTACCTGTTTTACAGAATTTTTCGATATTATAGGATTATTTGAATTAGCTCCTTATTTTCGTTTTGTCTTCATCTGCAAAGGTTCCAGTCTTAAGACTAATTTGGAAGAAATTTTCTGCCTGCTTTACAGATTTTTGGTTGACTCACTTTGTAATCTCCTAAACTTACAGAATAGTTAGTCACATAACCAAGCGTTGCCGAAATTTTTCGATAAGGCCGTTTTGCACACTGATTTTTATTTTGGTCTTGGAGCCGTGCCATCAACAAATGGCTCTCCTTCCAGATTTTTCCAAGTTCTATGTTACTATAATTGGAATGGTAGAGAAATCGCCATAGTTGCCACGGGATCAACCCAGTCGAACTTGATACATCACATTGCGATCAAAGTTGTGTTTTTAACATCCAGATGGAAACAGCGCCACCAACTGTCCCCATATATTGTACTATGGATTTCCAAAGTGCAGCAGAAATTCGGGAACCATATCAGATTAGAAGCGGAACCAGTCAGCTCCTCTGGACATACACCTGTGCATGACTTCTAGAAGCGTGAAGTAAATGTAAAAGCCTACTATCGTGTAAAAGAAAATGGAGTACCAGATGACATTCACATCAACAAGTTAGGCTAAGGTTGATGATGCAGCGGATTGTAGCGACAAAATAACAGTTTCGTCTATTGCCAGCGAGCTTATCGCGCGATACAGCTCAAGAAAATCCATGGAAAAAAGGTCAGCTCTGGGGATAGAGGGAGATCTCCGCGATGGTTTTTACCCATATGACCTGCGGAACAAATTTGAAGCAGAAAATATTCCAGAACTGCTAATCCAGAACAATAGCGAGACTGCAACCACAAATAAGTTCTTGAAGAAGAACAAAGTAGCTCGTCATAAACATAAACACAGTACTAAGGCAGGATGAGCTGCCATTTCGCTCCAACACTGACTTTATTTTTACTATCTCTACTATTTTATCTCAGCATTAATAGTTCATCAATTGTCCTCTAGACTATGCATCTGATCCAAAACAGATGCGTATTATACAATAATTCTATTATTTGCAAAGTAACCGCTACAGTCAGACAAGGCTACAGATCTTTGAACACTGATGTCTACGTAATTTTATGGCTAAAATGTATCTCAAACTAGACACAGCTTCAATGGGATCCATTTATGCAGGTAGACAGGGATGAGCTGCGGAGAGCTAAGGTGCTTTGTAGAAAAGTAGGTAGTAGTATTAACGAGCTACACCCTACGAATTAAACAAAATGTTTTACACTATGTGGTAAGTATAAGGATGGTGAGCAGATGATGATAAGCCAAAAGATGAAAACTAATTTAAACACTAATGTTATCCCAAAACATAAAACAACAGCATACTAATAACCCGATTTTTATTAATGGGAGCCTATTTTCAAATTTTCAATCGAGCGCTGTTTAATACAGCTAACATAAATAAAGGCGTAATTCTGATGAAAAAAAAGAAGAAAAACCATTAAAAATTAGCCCCTTCGAAAACTTAGAAAACCTGTCCTAGTTTTTATTGCTTTAGTCTTAATTTTGAATTTTAACTATTAGCAAATGCATGCTAATATTCCAGTTCCAGATATTAAATTTAAAAATAGCATTCAATTTTGTAAACATGATAAAGGGATATTTAGATCCATTCTATCATACGAGTACATTCTACCAATCTCAAGTATGAATTATAACATCAAAATATTCGCAAGAATACGGAAGAATTTTGATTTATTCGTATCCCATTTAGAATTATTAATCAATGAGCTTGATTTAATATTTCTATCCGAAATACATATGGACATTTGACAAAGAGAAAGAGCTGTATAATATACCGGGGTATAACTTTTACCATACGTGTTCTAATTCATATGCCGATGGAGGTGTGGCCATTTTTATAAAGGATATTTTAAAGGATTATGATTGCTGCTGCGAAAATCTGGAAAGTGCAGATAGATAAAAGTATCGTGTAGTATTTCTAGCAAGAAATATTTTTATTTTATTTTATTACATTTTCTTTTATTATATTTTATTTTATTTTATATGTTACATGTTAAGAGTAAAAGTATTTTTGTTGATGAATTTAGTTTCCTGCTAAATCGTGAAAAAGTAAAAATCTTTTCATTCTTGGAGATGGCCCATATATCCAGATATTTTATCAGGGTCTTGTACTATCTTTAGTTATACTTCTGTTTTGTCTGCAAGTGGCTTAGAATCATATTTAAGTTGTTCCAAATTAATATAATAATTTTTATTCGAAGATATGGTTAAGCCTAAGTGGGTTAGTCTTTCCAACAACCACTTTAACCTAACCTAACCTGGTAGTAGTGAGAGCTAGATTTGAACTTGGATCTAGTTTCCCAAAGATATGATCAATACATTTACTTGATGATTGGGTTACCCTTGTGGGTTCATTTAATGTTTGCCTAGTGAATGAAAGCTGGACTAATATTTATATCGATGGCAATCCCTCAACTGCTTTCAATAGCTTTACAAAAATGTTGAACATGCACGTCACTTCATGTGAGACCGCAGCTCACACATGACAAATATAAGATCTTTAAACGATGGTTGTCTACAGCATTATTAGAAAAGGTAGGTAGTAAAAAGAATAAACACCAAATTAAATGTAAAAAGAGTCCTAACAGCATCTAGAATACCTTCAGGATCTTTATATACTTTACAGAAGTAGACAGGGAAATTCTTATACACAAACAAAGTTATTATGTGAACAAATTTCTCCAGGCTAGGAATAATATAAACAAAGAGTGGGAAATAATAAATGAACTCCTAAATAAATCTAGGTCTCCTTCTAAATTATCAAATAGTATTTTTATTTATAGAGATATGATGATATCCAATTCGACAAAAAAAATAGTTGGTCTAGTAGTTTTATCAAAAAAATTTCACTAAATCTTGTAAAATATATATTTGATAAAAGTAGGAATAGAACCGTAACATTTTTTGAGAACACATGCACTGATCAGTGAAGAATATTAGTCAGTTTGGTTTCAGTTTGCAAACTATTAACATGGAGTGGGGCGTAAAGGAAATCAAGTCGCGGTAATAGCGTTGCGTAAGTGCGAAAAGAGTGCTGGCCAAATTTTCGAGTTGCTAAAACCTCTCGGAATATCGAGAATATTCGTTTACTGGGCTATTGCTCACTTCGGTGAATTATCTGGAGTAGAGGACAGCCCAAGAAGTGGTCGCCCGCGCGTCGTCCGTATGAATGCGGTAGTAAAGGCAGTGCGTGAACAAATTCGGAGAAGTTCCCTTAGGAAGAGAAGATCATGTCCAAGGAATTGGATATATCAACCAGATCCATGTCTAGGCTGGTTCGGGATGATCTGCATATAAAGCCTATCATCGGTTCACGGGTCATCTTCTAACTCCTCAACTAAAAAACATTAGGCTAAAAAGATGCAAACGACTTTTGAAGTGGCACGCGGACGATGAAAATATTCTTTTTACGGATGAGAAAATTTATACCGTGGAAGAAGTTTTCCAAAAACAAAATAACAAAATTTATGCCACTTCATCTAAGGAAGAAAAAAAAGTTGTCCCAAAGGTTCCACGTGGACATCTTACCGCTTCCGTAATGGTTTGGTGGCGGGTCTCTCACCATGGTATCACATCCCTCGATTTCTGTGAAAAAGGGGTAAAACCTGGTGCAAAGGTTTATCAGAAGATTGGCCGTCGGGGAGTCCAGATCTGAATCTACAAGATTATGGTTTGTGGTCAGAATTGGAGAACATGGTCTGCAAGACTCCCCACAAAAATTTAGAAAGCCTTAAAACAACATTAACCAAAGCGGCATCCACGATCTCCTTGGAAACCGTATGTGTCGCTATAGCTCAATGGCCACACCGTTTGGAAGATTGTGTTAAAGCAAACGACAATCATTTCGAGTGAATCCAATTCTTTTTAATAATCAATATTGTGGTCTAATAAATGAAATAGTTTTGAATACAATATGTTTACTGATTTTTTTTTATAGCGTTTTATATTTATAACAGAACTTACGGCAGGACTAGGTATATACCATGTGATATATACGGTATATTATGGTACATTTGCAGATGATGTGGGCATACCGATATTTAAAAAGGTGACAAAAAAAAAACGTTAATAATTATAGACCAATATCTCTTCTCCCAGTTTTTTCTAAGATCTTTGAAAAACTTGTATGAATCGCGTATTTTCTAGACAAAACACATTTTTTAGTGAGAGCCAATTTGAATTTCGATCTTTAAAATCTACGAAAGATGCCTTATTGAACTTCTGCAGTTACAACTATGAAAATTTTAATCTTGAAAATTAAAATCTGACAGCTGCACTTTCTATAGACATCATAAATGCGTTCGACGCTGGGGGATTATTGCCTTTCTTTTATTGGAAAAATTTGAATAGATTAGACTAGACTTTCTAAGCAATCGAAAACAAGTTGTTAAGATAGAAAATTGCTTCAGCCAAACTCTGAACAGACTACCTAATAGACGTTCCACAAGGTTCAGTCGTTGGACTTACACGGTTTTTGATTTAGATTACTTCGATTTTTAACCCTAATCTGTGTAGCACACAAACAGGATTTGCTAATGACATAGCTTGTTCTTTCTCAACTACCTCTGCCCTAGACTTGTTGCTTTTTAATATAAGTCATGATTTATAACTTCTAAGACATTGATTCTCCATGCATAAATTAGTTATAAGTGGTAAAACTAAAATTTCATTAGCCCAGTCGGCCTGGGAACGAATCGCGATATTTTAGAGTACATCCGAAAATGGGTTTGAGGGTATACGATGAGCATTCGTAGCGAGACGGGTGTTACGGTTGAAGGTTTGAAGGGACGGAATGCTACTGGCGATTTGAATGGAACACTGATGGTGGGAATAACCATAAAACAAAGTAAGAGAGGAGACATTACGTGGTGACTGACTGCTATTAGTATCACCTATAAGTTTTATAGCACGGTTTTGAATCCTATCTAGCAGCTGGAGAAAAGTTTTAGGAGCACCAAACCTGATGTGGGCATTGTACTCCAATTTTGGGCCTATGAATGCCTTATATATAAAGTCCGGGAACGAATAGCAGAGAGTAACGTCATCAGTAAAAGACTACATTAAATTAGAAGTAGCAGGCAAGAGATCATGAATGAAAATTAAAAAGAGTGTCGGAGACAGAACCCAGGACTGGAGCACACCAGGATTTATTTTGTGAGCATCACAATTAAAACCATCCAAGACAACTTGAATTGAACGTTCCGAAAGGTAATTTCTAATCCATTGAAAAAGAGAGTTGTCGATCCCAAAAACACGCATTTTCGACAAAAGAGCCTGATGTCAAACTCTGTCAAATGCCTTAGAAATGTCAAGTGTAACTACCTTGCTTTCGCAATATTGATGTACATTTTGGTCCCACTTTTATCAACGCTTTATCAACGTTTCCATGTCCTTGGAAAGAAGCGATGTAAGTGCAATGAAGATTCCCATTTTTTAGGGACGGGCTGGACAAATGCTGTTTCCCATCTGCTCGGAAAGCGTCCTAAAGAATAAGATAGATGAAAAAGCTTACGCAGTGGTTCTGCCAGAGACGAAGAACACTTCTTCAGAAGAAGGGGATATATACCATATGGACCAGCGGATTTATGTATGTTGAGATCTTTAAGTACTCTTGTGTAGGCGCGGACAAAGCACAATCTGGGAGTGTAAAGCTGGCCGCAAAGTGTGCAGCAAGCAGATTGGCCTTGTCCAAAGAGCTGACAGCTGGAATGTCATTGTAAATGAGCGTTGGGATGGAGGATGAGGCAGAATTTCTAATGTTTTTGACGAACGACCAAAAATTTGTACTGCCTTTGGGACATTGCAGTATTTTTTGCCTCAGTTTTTGGTGGTATTGAAATTTCACATGTTTAAAAAAACCGTTGCGGTCATTCCTGGCTCGTTTGAACTTTTTTCGGTTCTCCTCTGTCGGGTTGGTCTTGCAGAACATAAAAAGCATTTCTCTAACCCTGACAGCCTCTTTACAGCCCGGGTCGTACCACTCTTCATCCGATGAAAGATAAGTTGTCTCATTCCAAAGAGAATAGTGATCATACGAGTATCAGCAGCGGCATCCACGTCGTTATCATAACAACCAGTTAAAATCCCTAAAGAAGCTGTTGCAATATGATTTAGTCTGTTGGGGAGGAACACATACAAATAAAATCCACCTTTGCTTGTCGTCCGAAAGCAAATCGTTAGATTGATTTGGAGAGAGGCGCGCCTTGAAATCAGTTTCTTGCTTTTTACAATTTCAAAGATTCTTCCGCTCAAACATTTCTACTTTTACAAAGTTCATAAGATATTTTTTTTTAGAAGTGGCTATTCCATCAACAAAAACCCAACCCTTCATAGACTTTGTAGCAGCAACACTTCAGTAGCAGTCGTTTCATCATTCAACGCTAGTCACTTTTAAAACTTCTACATTTGATGCTTTTTTAATTTTAATTTTAATGAAATAAACAATTTAATAAGTGTTGCAGCCTGATTATAAATTAATATCCTTCCTCTATTTTAACGCGTAACCACTATTACGATTTCTAGTTTATAAAAATGAGAATTAAGTAAATGTTTGCTACTTGATGCATTCGACACTAGTTTTTATTATTTAAAACTAAATAATGTATCTTACTTATCAAATGTAATAAATTACATCTCCTTATGTAATAGCTAAATACATATATATATTTCTTTTTTGTACTTTTCCGGCAAGATTGAGATTCTGTAACATAAAATAACATGCAATCTGTAAACGTAAACGAAGTTTCATAAAATTCTTAGTCAAACGAGTCAATCCGGAAAATTGTAAACCATATACATACTCGTATGTATGTACCTACATACCAAAAAAATCTTCCCAACTTTCACTTTCGCAGCCATCTACCGTCCCAAAAATATACATTGTCCATTGTCATCGTTGTAAGTTAGAACGAGTTTCCCAAATGACTCTGTATTATACCTAAACAACAGACTTTCATGATATAAGTACCTGCAGCACTATAAACGACCAGAATGGAATGCATCCACTGATTGCCATGACCTTCAGTGGACTTGACTATTTTGTATCTTGTCATAACAGCCTCGTAAAATCTTGAAAATTCGAGCTGCAATGGACAGGGAACGTACCCATAATTAGTCATTTAGTTCATCGAACAAAATTGACAGCAAGACCGTAAATTTATTTAAGTTGCCTTAAGATTTCACCTTCTGTGTAAGGCCTCGTTGAAAAACAAAACTTCAACTTCAAATTGATTTTAGTTCTCGTATAAGTAGTATCATTTAACCACTTAACGAGTAATAGCCTCCAATAAAATTCATCAACTTCATCAAGGACCGACCCGTCGACTTGAAACCTCACCCTCTATGTCGACTACTTCAACGGACGGACAAACAAATTATAGTATCAACAATAACTGTTGTAACAGAGATAATAACACTAACCGACGTGTGTAGTATGCTACATTTCACATACTACTATGCATTCTCCAGCATCTTATAACCCCGTTTAGACTTAATTATCCCCACAATAACCACAGGGGAAGCGCTACTGCTCCTGTTGTTGATGGTGATGTTTTCGATGTCAATGCTGTACTGTTGTAGCCGTAGGTAGTCGCTAGCGAAGCTAGTACTAGTCAACTACTGCCTCAGGTGTGCTAACATACATTCGTACTTCAATCAAAAGACCGTCTGTCCAGTAATTAGCATACGAATCTCATCTAAATAATTACATCTCATTTGAGGTTGTCATGTTAGCACATAACCACAACGCATCGCACAGATACCGAGTACGAGAATGACTACGAATATCCATATAACAAGCAACAGAAACGCAACGCAATTGTTGTCAGTTTCTGTTTTTTTTTTTTTTGTTTTGAGCCATGTCTTTATGACGAGACAACAATCAACTAGCTGCTGCGTACGAATATCTATGAAGTACGATGAGCATAAACGATTTATTTTGTACTTTCAAAAGTGCCATTGGTGATTGTTGGCTATTTTCCCACACAAAAACCCTATAGACAGCCAACCAAACCACTCTAAACCTTCGAAATCCGGTTATAGATATGAATACTCACAATTCAACTCCCTTCTTTAATAAAAAAAAGATACAAAATAAAGCCATCAACTTGGTCGGTTCACTTTGGTATCACAAAAAAGATACTCGAACGAGTAACCATAACCACGACGAGGAAATGTGAATGGCTGATGGATTTTACGAATAACTCTGGGAACTTGGTATCTGTATCGTTTTTTTTATTTTTATTTATTTTTTTTTTTATTTAATTATTATCAACAACAATTCCCAATTCACCTTTAAGCAGTCTCACGTTACATTCATTTGTGTATGCATGTGACCTTGAGCATAATAAAAATTTGCGTTTACACGAGATTGTCGTTCGAGGTTCGAGAAGCTCATATGTACATTGTTCGTATGTGGCTCGTGAATGGCTCAAGGTGACCGCAATGCTATTCGAATAGGAAAATAAGTTTCATTTGACCAAGTATCTAATTTGTTTACGTACTTTCGAATACCTTCTACCAGGTCAGAGATTAACTTCCGCAGTTGCCGCCTGTCGTGATCCATTTTCACGTGTCTTGAATCAACAACATACCCGTTCTGACCAACTGCAACCGCAACGAGTTGCTGTAAATTTTTCCTGGAGCAGCCTATTTTTATATTGTACTATGGTACAATATATCCAGATCTATACCTCTACACCACCCAATTCAGAAAGGAGGCGGTGGCGGTGGCAGTGGTGGCGGCCTTTTTGCGTTTGATCGCATTTTGCCGAGAATTGACACAAGATGGACAGCATTTTCCCATGTGGAACAAATCATTGGCCTCGTGGTATGCCAGCGAAAAACACTGAAAAACAGATCACAACTACAAGAGTATATTGGACTCGAGTACTTGGGTTACTCGCCATCGGTATTGTGTGTATAAACTGTGGTGTGCTGTCAACACACGATCATGTTCTGTCAGTTTACGTTCAGTCGATTGGTGTTGTTTGTTTGTTATGGCGGCCAATGTGACGGCAGCGGGGGCAGAGAATAAAATTGCCAATTGATGTCTGATGTCAAATTCAATTAAGCGATGCTTAAACGGCTTTCAACATTCGCTGAGGGGTGCATAATGGATGAGGAATACGAATACTTTTCGTATAGGGGTCATGTAAGAATGTGGGTTTCCTTTTGTTATAATGATTGATTCGTGTTTAATGATGAAATGTTTTAATACATTTCGATTGCAATTTGAAGCGGATATTTAAGTGAAGAAGTCACGAAATGAACGTCAAATTGCTGGAGGTCGTGAAGTTTATGAAAAACGATGGAAAACCGACGTAACCAAATCTTGACAAATCGAAACAAACTGAGGGATTCTGAAGCTTTTGTTAAAGTTGAGTTGTCATTATTTTCAATATTTGAATATAGATTCTAACAGCCAAACATTGATGCTGGAGCTACAGCAACCTAACATCCCAAAGCATTTTAACTCCACTGTAGTCAAGCTGGAATGAGCGTAGTCCCTTTACTTTGAAGAATGCATGGAACAACAAAGACAATAATAAAGTGACTGACCTTTTAAGAACAGATTTTACACTACTCACACTCCTCAGCTTCGACAGTATCCGTATATAGAAGATCAACTGACATCGGACCTTTATCCGTAAACGAGTACAAAAAAAGGGCGCATAAGACAAAAGGTTCACCCTATATTTTACACAGACAACAAACAGAGATTGCATACAAGCGTAATGATGCTATTGCACAAAATGACTACATTTAGTGGAAGCCTTAAGCGGTTCTCATAATGTTACTATGTAGGTTAGATCAAGCTACGAAATAATAAAAATTAGAATAATAACAAAAAGGCCAAATACCAAAAAGTTTACGATATACGAGTAGCTGATTCATCTTAAACAAAAATACACTAGTGAGCAAAAGTTTGGGAAGCAAGTCGTGAGGTAGAGACTAATCATTATGTACCTACTCCGATTTTTACTTTCGTCCTCTATGATATGATATGATATGACTTATGCTCACAGCAACGACTACGCGACATGGCGTTTTTAGAAAGTAACCTTTTCCAACTGAACCACAAAGAAAGGATAAGAAAGTAAAACGGCACCAAGAAGACGCGATAGGGTGTCAGTTTGGACTTAACCACACTGAATACGCAACAAAGAACTGTAAACCATTGCTGCGTATATATAAATCGAGCTCAACAATCTACCATTCAAGTGGGAAAAGGATCAGCACCTAACATACTGAAGCTTTTAGTTAATGTGAGTAATGAACATTAATCAATAACGTAGGAGTATTGGCCGTTTAGTTCGAGCGCCATCTCTTGGGCAACTTAATAATACCGCGTTCATAAGACTTCCTATATTTCTCTGCAAAAAACTTGTGAATTTTCTGTTTGATGAAGTCTTCAGAAGCAAACGTTCTGCCAATTGTGGAGTTTTTCAAGGACCGAAATAAGAAGTTTGATGGCGCAAGATCTGGGCTATATGATAAATGTGGCAACACATCTCAACATCTCAACCAAGCTGCAACAATTTTTGCCGATTGACCAAACTTGTCATCGTCATGGTGAAATTGGTCAACTCGGGACGTTTTTGTGCGATGGCATCACTTAATTTCTGTATCTGCTCACAGTAGGCATTAATCGTTTTGTTGTTTGGAAGTAGCTCTTCCAAGTCCCACCGGATTGACAGCACCACCTTCTTTTAGCGGATGTCTGTCCTTTGCTTGCCCTTCCGATGCTTCAACTCGCCTACTCGAACTTTTTCTTTGGATGACATTGTTGTAGACAATTCATTTTACGTCGCCCGTGATCGTATGCTTCAAGAATAGATCGTTTTATTCACGTGTGGCGAGTTGACCGCAGACGTTTATGCGCTTCGTCAAATGAATTTCTTTCAACTTATGGGGTACCCAAATATCGAGCTTCTTTACGAAGCCAAGCGATTTCAAATGGCCAGGAACACTTCCAATGGATACTTTTAGAGCGGTAACACCGTTGAATGCTTATTTGCTTTCACCAATGCTTTGAATCTAAAGTCGTCAATATCAGTAGGCCTACCGAAGCGATGAGTGCCCTCAACTGAAAAATCACCATAACGTTTTTTGCCAGTTCTGGAACTGGCGTTTTTCGATGACATTTCCGCCGAAAGCTTTACCCAACTTTTCACTTGCCTCAGTTTGCTTTTTGAAGCAATAAAGCAAAATATGGCAAATTGCTAGCACAAAACTCTGTCGAATACGTGCGAACTTTTTTTTTTGTTCGTAGGTTATGTGTCAACAGTGAAACGCGCGTAAAAATTTTAGATATGCGAGTGTGTCTCGTTCAGACACAAAAAAAACGCGGGCAAGAAAACGCAATTAATTTTTGAACAATCCAATAGATCAAAATTATAGTAAAAATGAAACAAAAAAATTTACTGCTTGTAGTAAAGTGTTGGGAAAGAATGTGTTTTTCTTACCATTTTGCATCTTAGGCACTCCCTTGATTTTAAATATTTGGAGCATAAAGTTCAAGGCCTGCCAGGTTTAAGTTAGGTTAGGTTGGGTTAGGTTAGCGGGTTGATGAGGTATTTGGAGCCGAATCTACATACTCTACACCTCATCATGGCTGAGTTTTTAGGGGCCTGAATAATGTGACCAAGTCTAAGGTTCTTGTTGTCACTTCTTCTCACGACATTTACCAGGTAGCACTGAACTTCGCAGCAGCTCTCATCTGAAAAAATGACTCTTCCCCGATATTCTGCAGATCAGCCCTTGTGCTTCCTGGTTCATAGCAGACTTTTTCGTACGATAGCCTCAATGAGAACCTACTTTTTAAGTGGTCTTCTGGCCTTGCACGCACTTTTAGAAGCCGCCTTCATGCAACAGTATTCACCACCGCCCCAGTACTCGCCCAGGTACTTTAAAGGTCACCATTAATCTTCCTAGGACGAATAACGTTGCTACGGATCAAAACCTTGTCACCATGGTCCGCAGTCTTGAGTTTTCATTCGCAATGTAACTTACGAGTTGCTGAAGTAGATGCGCTAGCTTTGTGCAACAATATGATTCTTCCAACGCTTGATTTTGGAACTTTAGCATCAGCTGCAACCTCGCTTATAATCTTGCCAATGTGCAAATCTGTATTAAACAAATCGAAAAATCTAGTAAGAAATAAGACAGAAATCTCCGACAAGCACAAAATATGCAACCTACCTTTGCACCAAAGAACAGAAAAGATGTGTCATATTTAATTTGAAAAATCTTAACGGAACGATTTCAATATTTTATACATTTTAATTATAAATTGTGTTCCCTTTCGTAACTTTAACGTTACTTCTGAGTTGAACACAAGTTTCGACGGCCGGATGCGAGTACAATGGCGATGCGCTTGTACTATCTCACTTAATTAATTTACAAATTGTTTTAGAACTTAAAAACAAGCAGAAGCGTACTTGACGACGGGTGACTGAACAATTAACAGTTGAATGAGTAAAGGTGATGTAATCTAAGTGATAACCAACAAAAAAATGTATAATAATTACTTTTCAATAACAAAACTGAATAATGACAAATTGAAATCAATTTAAAGGTTAGGGTTGAGATTATATCACAGTAGAATCAGATAATGGCAATAGTAACATTGTTGTATCATAAATCCTGATCAAACCTTTATATGAACTGTATCTCTGCAACTAGTGATAGTTATTGTTGTTTGTTTTTGGGCAATTAGGTAACAGGTTTCGCGTGAGCAAACTCTTTTAACGCGAACGTAACTCGCGTTAAGAACATATATATCATAAATTTATTGTTTTATCGTGGGGGCAGACGCTACGTTAGCTTTTTCTAATTTTTGTAATCCTATGACACAATGAATGCAGCGTGAGACCGGAAATGTCAACCTGTTCTCATATGCATGCATTGCTAATTTTGTTAGCTTTAAGCACAATATGAATAAAGCAGTCTAATTTTGGAAATCAAACAGTTCGGTTGTTTCAATCTATAACTCGCGTACCAACGTGCCATATTCCATGCGAAGCAAGTGCCTTGTAGCGGTAGTACATGTTTTAACATATTACTTTCAAATTTACATCAACTGCAACGCTACACAACACAATTCACCATAAGAAACTGAACAAAAAAAAAAGTTAAATATATACAGCAGGACCTCGATAATCCGAACACTCGCTAATCCGAACGCCTCAGTAATCCGGACGACCCCCTGGGTCCGGGGACGAGAACGAAAATTCGCAGCATTGATTTAACTTGAGTCTACTGTCACTCGCAATGCCACACACACACATATCACATTAACAATATCACAAAAGTGCGAGATTTTGGACAAGATATCTGGCAAGGTATCTTGTTATCAGTTCTTGCAATGCAGCATAACGTTGGAAAATCCACTATTTTTGACATTAAAATCAAGGGGGAAAAAATAAAATCATTTGAAATAAACACAGAAAAGAGCCCATGCATCTGAAAAACCTTAAGAAATCATGAAAACTCCCAGCTTGAAGATGCTTTATTTACGTAGTTTTTAGAGCAGCGAAGAAAGAACGTCCCTTTGTCAGGTGAAGTGTTAATGGAAAAGGCCAAATTTTTCCAAGAAAGACTTGAAAAAGAAAAGTTTGTTGCCAGTAGAGGATGACTAAATAATTTTAAGAAGTATACGCCAACTAAAAGTAACCGGTGAGAAATTGTCGAATAATCAAGCAGCTATGAAGCCATTCTAGCAAAAATTTATGGACGAATCAGGCTTGTACCGGAAAATGATACCAGACAAAACGCTGGAGTCTGGGTCAGAGAGTAGAGCTCCAGGTTCCAATGTATCGAAGGAGAGGATCACATTTCTACCATGCGCAAACGCAACCGGGACGCACAAACTGCCTTTGCTGGTTTTTGGCAAAGCACAACAGCAACAGCAAGAAGTTGATCCAGAATGCGCAGTATCTTAACTGCTTAAAAAGACCGGAGTGAAAGCTGCAGTGTTTTCATTGGCTCAAAGTTGGCAGCAATAGTCATCAAATTTGATTAAAAAGTCTTGGAAGTCTCTGTGTCCTTTGTTATTCGAATCAGAGGAAATGTCTAGCCAAGATATAGATGATTTTGATCATAAAGATTATCTCCCATGAAGCATTTTTCGTAACAGAGGCTTTTCAGAAGTAGATACTAACAATTTCTTATTAAGCAATGACGATATTGATTGCCAGGAGCCGTTAACTGATGAAGACATAGTAAGGCAAGTAATGAATCAGCCGGATGTCGAAAGCGAAGAAGAATTGGAGTCATCAGAACCAGTTGCAAGGATTCCACATACTCAAGCTGTGCCTCCCTTAAATACTTGCTTAGAATGGGCGGATGAAGTTAATATTTTGATTCCAGAAAAAAATTTATTACGTAAAAAAGGGATAAAGCGTTTTCAATGTCGCTAAATACCACTCGTCAAAGTACTATATTGAATTTTTTTAAAAAAGCGTAATTGCATAAATTGCATTACACTCTATGTAATATGTATTACATATACAATATAACAATTTTGTACATTATCAAAATATATTTTAAATTATGAAAAACTTTGTTTTGTTTCGAAAAATGCCTTCAAAATATCTGCATAGTATAATCCGAACGATTCGCTAGTCCGAACAGGGTATAAATTTTGGGTGTTCGCATTATCGAGGCTATGCTGTAGAAGCTTGGGGTACTTCAGATGTTAAAGCGTAGATATCCATGGTCACGTTGTCAGCTGAATCTGAAGTACGAGTATCACAGCGTGAAACTATAGAGAGTTAATAAGAACTCCTTAAAAATAATGTTGGTGTACTGAGGCGTCTATTGTAGTTAT
This sequence comes from Volucella zonaria, assembly GCA_963966105.1. Taxonomy (NCBI): domain Eukaryota; kingdom Metazoa; phylum Arthropoda; class Insecta; order Diptera; family Syrphidae; genus Volucella; species Volucella zonaria. The sequence goes on from OZ014530.1 coordinate 333,622,325, forward strand.
GCGACAAAAAAGGACTAAGAGTTATAGGCCTTTCAAATATTTATAAATTTGTTTATTACTTCTGTATAAACGTTGGAGTGCCGCATCAAATGCACGCTATAGTTTCTCAATCCACCAGGATACTCAAGTTTGTCTAATTTTTACGTGTTAACAAATTTCAGATTAAGAGTAGGTATGACCAACAAGTACAGAAATTTACGGGTTAAAACGCAAGACTTTTGTAAAAAAAAAACATAGGAATAGTTAATCTTTAAAGATCTTCCTGATAGAGTAAACGGTAAAGTATCAATAGATTACTTGTAGCTCTCTCAAGCTACTATTCAGACTAAATCCAGTGAATCTGCTATATTAATGAGCGGTTTGGTTTTCCAGTGCTGTTTTCTTCGACCATTTTGTAATTCAGAATCGATGAGCTTATTATTGCCGGAATTAATACCACCTTGACCAAAAAGTTCCTTACCACACCCACCGTGTGGCACTCCCAATGCTCCAATTTGAGTTCTGTTTCTTTTAAGTTGATAAATCTGTTGTTGACATTCCCTCTAAATCTTAGCGTCATAGCTTGACATTTGCAAAAATTATGTAGCCAAAAGTACATCTATCTCTGTGTGTGTTGGCGATTTTTTACAATTTTAGAAATGGATTTCAGTTTGCAACAACGAACTTGTACTTGTATTAAATTTTGCGTAAAAAACGGATTTAATGGTGCGCGAACGTTGGAAATGTTGGAAAAGTGTTTCGGCAACGATTCTCTAAAGAAAACAATCGTTTACCAGTGGCATGAGCGATTCAAAAGTGGTCGTGAGTCAATCGAAGATGATGAACGCAGTGGTAGATCATCGACATCGAAAACTGACGAAAACATTGATGAAGTAAAAGAAATGTTGGTCAATAGCCGCAAATTAACCATCAGAGAGATAGCGGAGGACTTGAACATTGCCTATGGATCCGTCCAAGACATTTTGGTTAATGATTTGGGTTTCCGTCGTGTAGCAGCAAAGTTGGTGCCAAAAGACCTCAATTTCATGCAAAAAAGAGACCGTGTTGACGTCGCAAAAGAGATGATTTGCGAGGCTGAATCCGACCCCACATTCATCAAAAGGATCATTACTGGAGACGAGACGTGGATTTATAAATACGACACGCAATCCAGACATCAGGCAAGTGAATGGCGTTCACCAAATGAGCCGAGACCAAAAAAAACACGTCGTTTTCAGTCAAAAAAGAAGGCAATGCTCACGGTTTTCATGGATTACAACGGTGTAGTGCATCATGAATTTTTGCCAGAAGGCCAGACAGTAAACAAAGAGTATTATTTGTGCGTTATCAGACGTTTGCGTGAAGCAATTCGCCGAAAGAGACCAGAATTGTAGGCAGAGAACTCGTGGATTTTGCACCATGGTAATGTACCGTCGCACAATGACATCGTTATTCATAATTTTTTGACGAAAAATGCAACAATTACCATCCAACAGCCACCGAATTCACCTGATTTGGCTCTCTGTGACTTCTTTCTGTTCAATCGAGTTAAAAAACCACAACGGGGAACGTGTTTCAGCAGCCGAGAGGAAGTAATGGAAAAATCGCAGGAAGCACTGATGGACATACCGAAAACCGAATATAAAAAATGTTTTGAGGATTGGATCAAGCGCTGCCATAGGTGTGTTGCAGTCGATGGGGATTACTTTGAAGGGGACAATATAGATTTAGATGAATAAACTTGTGTTTTTAATTTTCTAAATGCATTCCGGGAACTGTTTGATCAAGGTAGTATACTTAGCTAGATAGGTCTAGTAAACGTCTCTACAAACCTCAATCAACTCATAATTGTGCTGAGTACTTTGTCAAAATAATAAATTTTGGCTCCCACTTAAATATCTAAATGAATACGTGCTGTCAACCCCTGCTTCTATGTAAGAAAGCAATTAAGTAGCCATATTCCGAACATAAAAGAAAACGCTATATAAAATCCTAATAGTTCCTATCCTGTTATACGGCGCAGAGGCAAGAACATTCTCCAGAGCAGAAGGTATTTCTCAAGGGTAAGTCGCAGACCTAGTGCTATAATGGTAAATTACTACGATTGTACAGACCAAAGGGAGCGCTTATCATTAAATATTCCAATGGTCACGCAGTAGGAGTAGTAGTAGATAAAACTCTTCAACCAGACTATAACACATATAAAAAAAACGGCTCGCTTATTAAGTCTGGAACTGGTGGACCACAAAAAATAAGTAATACTTATAAAGTCCGCTCCAAAGCAAACAGGACTTTTTAAAAATAGGTGCTTCACGGATGTAATATACTCTCAAAACTTTTTGACATTTGGACGAATAGAAGTGGAGTTATTGCGTCTGAAGTGAGAGTGTGCTTGTGTCATCGGTACAAAAATGAGCATCGCCAGACGAACCAAAAGCCAAAAACTCTCGTTTGGAGAAGCCAAAAGAAGCCAAAATTCCAATGACATTATCCATAAGGAGTTCGTTCCATTAGACCAAGCAGTTATGCACAATTCTATCTTGGTTTTTGGAAGCGTTTGGTGGATCGTATTCGTCGTATTCGACAACAATATCGCGCTGAAGGAAGTTGGCATTTGTTGTACGATAATGCGCAATCATCGTCGACACTTGTGACCGATTTTTTTGCTAAAAATCGCATTTGGCACCGTGCGACTTGCTATTTTTCGGAAAAATGCATTTGCCGATGAAAGGAAAGCGTTTTGTGGACGTAGAAGCCATCTAAAAGACTTGTACCGACATCCTAAAGGACATCCCGATAACGCTCATTCGACATGCTATTACACCCTTCAAATCGCTGTATTGAGTCGGAATTTTGAATAAAATAAATCGGTTTTGCCAAAGACTTTTTGTTGTTCTTATTTTTAAAAATTCCTGTTTACTTTGGAACGCTTGTTGTATAAGCAGACCCAATAAAGTTAAGTTTTGATCATATTGGTTGGAGAACACAGCATAAGAGTAGAATCGAAGACTTACATTAAGTACTTAGGCATGCTGTTGGCTTAATTTAATAAAGATCATTTAAAGCTAAAGATCATTTACAAGCAAAAAGGCAAATGGAATAGTTGCTGTAGTATCCAAGTAGGCGATAGAAAGTTTTAGCAATAAATATAGACGCACATTAGAAATATATGCCATATGCAATGCAAGGCACAGATGAAACAAATTTCCGCCGGGCACTCACGCTGCTTCTGACGAGACAAGGAAGCTTTCGAGAATACCTCCACAAATATACCCGTCATGGTAGAACCGAACATAAAAATGTTGAGAATGTCCTGCTAGAATGCAGAAAATATTAAACAGCTAAAAATGCATTGAAATAGGTGGTGCTGTGAGCATTCTATCCATGGAGGACAGGCAATAGCATGATTAAGAGTGTTATCGAAGATCACGGTGAGAAAAACAAAGCCTGGAACATAAATAATGAAGAGACATGACAAAATTTATTCTATATTCTTAGAACGCAACTGGACAGGGACAAAGATTTGAACTTCTGAGAAAATGTAAAAAAGAATCGCTATTTGATCCTCGGTTCTTTTCGTGTTGACGGAGTGCGGAAGAGAAGTTTGAAAACCGCAGCGACATTGGGTCAACAGTTTAGGCTTACACTAGTATAGTATCGGATGTGTTTACTGAGAAGGAAATCTTAGGCATCTTAGACATCCAACATAGCCTTGAATTGAAAAGCTAAAATTATTTCGACTGATCAACAGTTAGTTGGTAACTTCATTCAAAAAATTAGTCCAGTCTTCATTACGGAAAACGGCTTACTCGTCTGGTAAACTATTTACCAAACGGATATCATGAGTTCCGAACAAAGAAAATGCAATCTGGATTTTCATCTGTCTGTTACTAGGCCATTATTTATCCTCCAAATCCTGAAATTAAAGAACTCATGGTGTGCTCTCATGCACATATACATATGCTATGTATATAGTATATACGATGAATTTCTGTATGCTCTTATCTGCTTAAAATTTAATTCACACAAATGTTAAGTTGACAAAATGAGCAAGAAATCAGGAATTTGACTAAAACAGCCTCTTTAAATCAGGAAACCACCTCATTTCACGTATCCTCATATTAATATAAATATTCCTCCCACATAAAATGTTTAACGGAGAATTTTCTTTTACAAGAAGAGGACTTTAATGAATATGTATCATATTTCTTCCATTTTTTTTTTAATTTAATTATCTACTTGGCATGACTGTTGACTGCTGTTAGTGTTCTCCAACTTGAAGAAGAGGACTCAAAAATTACATCCTTCACGCTTGACATAACTTGATGTATGCATATTAATTTTTCATAATCCCTGGGCTCAAGTTCAGCGACATGTCTTTGCATTTATGTATGACATCCCAGGGCAGTATTGTATCCTTGTGTCCCTATGACATGCGCTAGTTACCACCTACCATCACCAGTAGCAGGTTCATTGTCAGGACTCCCACGTAAAAGACCTCTCAGTGAAAAGTAATTTTTTTTTTCGCCAGCTTTTTTTTTTGATTTTTTTTCTGGTTCTTTCTTCGCCATTTATATCCTTCGTCCTGGCATGTGTACAAGTCTGGTGTACTAAAACGGTGAAACAAAACATTATTTCATCGTACACACGAGCACAATGAGTACGAGGATACGAGTCTACGTTTGAGTTTGAGTATTTATATCCTCCACGGAGTAACTGACTGCATAAACTACAATTTTATTGTACATCATATCATCGCCCGGACCCCCTGTATGGCGGCTCATCCGCAATATGTTCGTTGTTTGTTTTTGTTGTTCCTATGGGGGTGTGGATAGAAAATCGTTCACGTTCCAGGATACATTTTTTTTCCTCCAGCGTTGCCAGTGGATCTGTGCGTACTCTAGAAATTGCAATTACTAATACTGCTGGCGAAGGTATTTCTAAGACGAAGTCCGAACTGGCATATAAAGTCTTACAGTGCCATTCGGCAGAGCAATAGTAGAGCTTAAAGTTGACAGAATTTGTCACCAGGGACTCAGCTACGTTTAATTCGGCATTACGAACATAACATACTCATACACATTCCCTACTGGAATAATGACAACAATATTCGTATGTGAAGTAGTCAAGCTGTTGAGAATCCCCTATTAATAAAAGAAACAGCAATAAATGCATGATGTTAACAGAAGAAATTAGTCTTGTTTCAAAACTAAGGAATGTCGAACACGCCATTCAAGAATTCAAACGTTATTCCCCATAACACATGAAATCTAGAACCACATTCATCGCAGATAGAGTAGAAGTACGAAGATCACAGTTCAACTTTTATTCCACTTTCGAAAGACAAAGCCATCCTCAAGTTAAAATTATAACAATTTACTAGATGTACATATGATAAACCAAAAAGCATTCTCAACACATGATCATGAGACGAATAAGCAATAATACGAGAATCGAAAAGGATATTCTAGACTAGGAAACATGTTTCAGGAAATCCTAGGGTCACGCTTACCAAATTTCAGCCTTAATTGAAACTTGTCTACCTAACATATATATTTGGTGGATATGGTATAAAAACCCGACATAAACTCACGCTCAGTGACAAAGAAAATCCACAACGACCAGTCTCAAGGTGCGGTATATGCCCATATACGTTTCACTTTATACCTGTGACATCGAAATTTTGTTAACGACGTGACAATTTAAAAATATCAATTTTCATCGTTCTGTGATGTACTCGTATAAACTGGAGTTTGAGCGTATATTGCTTTTTGGTCGAGTGACGACCTTCTCTGATCAACTGAGCCTAAAAAATTCGCACTTCGGGATGTAAATATTTCTTTTTCCGGGTTCATAAGAAGAACATATACAATAGAAATCGAATATCAAATGCTGTCTAAAAGGCTTATAATTGTCATAGCTTATAATTGTGCCGGTCATTGGCCAAAAAAGTCATTCTGGTCTCACTGATGTAGATGACATCCAAAAGCTGAGGATATTAAACACAGCCTTGGCGTAGAAGTGTAAACCCGTGGTTTCTACTGCTATACATTTTGCTTTCATTCTATGGTAATGCTACATATCGGGTAATATTCTTTTGTACGTCTCCGTCAAACCCGGGTTGGCCTTCATAAAATTTAATTACATTACGATGTCGAATGTCTAGAACATTATATGCAATATTATATTCACTCAACGGAAATTGTTACAGTTTAGCGTGTCGCCTTTGCCTTTATACAGGGGAATAAGTTTTTAGTCGACCAAAAAAACTGTTCATTAATATGATCCCCGGCTTTTGAAGCACCGAACAGCGTTTGGACAATAGTCACATATTTTTGCTGCGGATTGTTCAGCGTTTATGTATATAACCTGTTCGCTGAAACTGGATACCCCATGGCACTATTACATTTTCGAGAAAATTTGACAACAGGTGTGAAAAATCACCAATAACTGATAAGCCAATCACTGAACCATCGATCTCTTTGATGGTGCCTCTTAATTGACGCGACTTTAGGTAAAATACTTCAGTAGAACATACTCCAAGACCGAGTGAAAGATACAAGAACAGGAACATTTAATATTGGGTCACAACTGGCTTAGACGAAACACCCTTAATAATTATAAAGTGTTTAACTCGCAGGATCACGAGTTCTAGTATTGAAATTGAGCAGCGGCAGAAGCAGAAGCAGCGGTGATATAAATAGATCATAACTCTTGCGTCAGTAAAGCGTTCTATAATCATAGGTTGGTCAATAGCTTGACACCGGCTAACAACAGTGATTTATCAAAGCTAAAGGGTACCAACCAATCGACTGTCTTCTCACAAGTCTATATATGATGTTGGTAGAATATTAACAAAACGATTCGAAAAGTTGGCAACCGATTGGAATGCCGGTGACAACACCTCGACCCAGGACAACGTAATCCTATTTGATAAGTTTTTCGGCACTGACATTATCGGGTCCTTAGTTAGAATGTACTTCACGCCCATGGAGAATTCCACAAATTAAAGAAATTGATAAAATCGTCACCAGTTGGCAGTATGAGGCCAATTTTTTTCCAAACCAATTTTTGGGCAACACCAAAGATATGAATCGCTGGACATCTGTGAAAATTCTCACGAGTAACTAGAGGAGCGGACTAAGTAAACGGCTTTGGAAGTACTCTGTGCAATATTTACGTCGACGTTGATTTTATTCGTACTCGTACATGTAATAACAGTACAAAGCAATAATTAAATTTCAGGAACAGAAATAGAAGCAGACACTATTTATACAATAGCTGCCACTGCAGAAATAACAAATTCGACTGCATTCAATCCTTTTCAAATTCATTGTGTACAAAAAACAACAAACTTTCAGAATGGCAACGCTCTTTACCTCTCTATTTTCAGTTCTTTTGTAGAATGGAAATTCCATTACTACTGGTTGTGTCGTAAAGTTTTAACACTTTTTTATATGTCAATTGAAAAAAACTGTGCAGGATCCTTTTTGCGGCGCTTATTGTCTTCCTCTTCAATGTTGCTCACTTTCCCGCTAAAAACAACACAAAAACGAAAACGAAACTACCTCGTTGAGGCAATTTAAAAAGGATTTACTTTTTGGTGTGGTGCTGAACTGCTGAACGCCCACCTCTTGCTCTTCATGGTTAAATTAAGGGTGTTCACTCATAAAAGTCATCCTTTGGATAAATAAAACGCATTAAGGGGATCAAAAGGACGTCGGGATCTAGGGTGTTTTCTACAATGTACAACAAGTCTATGCCCCCAAGCAGAAATTATTGTAATCAGATGGGAAAGTTTCTCCAGGGACCAAGGTGTTTCTCTTTCGCTTTATTATTTTTCTGTTTTTATTATTATTATTTTTTTTTTTTACCATGAAAGTGATTATGTCCTGATGTGGAGATAATTTGTGCTTGAAGAGCTTTTAACCTAAACTATGGTGGATCCTTGCTCATTTGCATGCCAAAGGATATTTACATGTTAAACATATTTGTGCTCAGACAGAAATCTCACCTCAATTTTTGCGAGCAAATCCCTGGTGTTTGGAGTATGCACTTTACCGTTGAGCCGACAATAGATAGAAATCAACTAAACTACACCACACCAACCCTATGCCTTTGATGTGATTTTATCAAGTCAAGGGAGTTTGTTTTTGGTTGTTGGCCAAGTTTTTGAAAGAGTTTTGGAGAATTTTGGTTCGAATTTGTGGGCCCTGTATCCTTGGGATACATACTTGTATGTAGAAATAGAAATAGAAGTACTCATACATGCGAGTTCATTACATGAGATGATACTTTGGAGGTTAACCAAAACAACAGAACAGACGAACAGAATGTACAACGAGTAGTTGAACAGTTGAAGTAGTTGGATATGTTCCAAAAATGCTAATGTTTTTTTTTTTTTTTTTTTTTTTGTTTTTAAGAGACGCGGACTGTACGAGAAGACCCTTTAAAGTGTAGCCTTACAGACAATTAGATGGGTGCTGGCAATGGGCTTGTAAGCAATGTGGAAGAGGTGGATTAGTTTGTAAATACTTTGGCAAAAGGTTATTTGGCACTTTGTTATGAGATCCGGCTCAGTGTCTACCTACATATGGGTGTATGTACATATGGTTGAGAAGCTGTATCGTTTTTTGGGTGCTTTTTTTTTTTATTAAAGTTTTATGAAGGATGTTAGTGTCAAAGTTATAGTCCCTTGGCTGTGTAAAAAGTTTTCTATTGTACTCGAACGGATATGATTTTATGAAGTGGAGAAATTGGAGAGAACTTTTTAAGTGGGGTTACCCTGATGATAAATTACACAAAATACGAGTAAATTTATTTTACATTGTCAGGATCATCTTCTGAGTGGTGAACTGGGTTTATGATTTAATAAAGAATATCTTTGTGTTGATGGGTTTCAAAAAAAAAAAACCTGTATGCCACTTGATCAGAAGTGGTTGAGTCTCCTAATGCATACATACATATATGTTTGCATAAGTTTATAATGTTCAAAATTGAGCTTATACTCGAAACTGTATGCGGGACTTAAATTGGAAAGCAATAGCTGGAAGTTTTGCTAAAGGGACCGATAATCCTAGATCGGAGACCACACATTTTCACCTTTCTCTTAAGGACTAAACATCCCAAGTGGCAACAATTTTAACGCACGAATAACTTATCCAATTTCCACTTAAAATTTAATTAAAAAAACTGTAATTGTTGGAATCTACAAATTTGGAATACAAAGCTACTAGTATCAGACCTCGTGAAATCAACATCCCCAACAAGATGCTAGTTCCATTAAAAAGCGAGAAAAAGTGCCTCTGCATCTGAATATCTTACAGCTCGGCCATTAAGTGTCAATGTACACCTCTCCGCTGGGACAACTGCCAATTTCTTCGTAAATTACCAAGGTGAAAGGTATAAATGGCGAGTCTTCCGGAAAGTACTGTAGAACTCCACAATGACTGATTCCTCCAATTGGAGGTAAGGTGGTGGTATTCTAAAGTGTCCACCTCACACACTGATAACGTTGTGGTGTTGAGGATAACCTTTTGTTCTAAAAGCCTAAGCCAGCTTCCTAGCCTGAAAGCCACACTTTGCTAAAACAAAGCAAAGACAAGATCCAAAGGCAAATTAAGGAAGACCACCTCGATTCAATGTTACGCATCGACAAACGACAAGTTTGAGGATGACAAAGACCACTTTTATGGGACCAACATATATGCGTACATTAGTACCTAACACACCTTGTGCATAACGACAACATCGGCGACTCGTTGACTTTTGTATTGTCAGCTCTCATAAGATTGCAAGCAAGTGATTTCTTTTCACCGGCAAAGAGCCGTTCGACTGTGTCGCGATCAGACATAACTTAAAAAGACGCCGAGTCATCATCTATCCTAAGCCCTCATTCCTCTTAGTAACTTATCTGTCAGCGGCAACCACAGCAATATGTTAATAGCATCCAGATACAAAGATAAAAAGATTTCCAACCACAAACGTAGAGCCTAGTTATTATCCAAAGATAAATACATTGAGAAAGTGTTACATGAAGACGGTGGAACCGAAAAGACATTTTCAATCAGGATCCTAAAATTTAGTATTTAGTTCTGCTGTAGCTAATGCCGAAAACGTTATCAGAAACACCGCAATCCATATCATAAGTTTCAACAGGACACCGCCATGGGACCGCAATTTCGATGAAGAATACCGACTTGCCAATGCAATAAAAAAAAGTTAATACGAGGAAGCGTTGTCAAAAGGGCTGAAATCTGCTTGGAAAATCATATTTCCGGAAAAAATATAGGAAAACCACTTAAGAAGACTGTTTCATGCTGGTAAGGATCAAAATTCCGCTTATGTCAAAGCGAGTTCAACTAAATCAAAAACCTGAATCAAGGCGAGGTGCGTGTAGCAATATCCAAGCTCATATCCAAAAGAGCACGATGGACACACGAAAAAGTCACAGCATTCGGTGAAACCAGAAACTGAATAAAGTCCTCAAAAACGGCAAATCAGCTAGAACGGAAATACTCAAAAAATTCAGCCTACACCGAATCGAAAGTAGTGATTCTTAGACTGAATTTCATGGACGAAAATTACTTCCCAGGTAACCAGGTCATAGGCGGCTCATAACTACTATATTGATATCTTTCATCGGATGTGGTAGACATATGAGGCTCCTAATTACATTGTTGCACTAAGTCAATTAGCACCGATGGTATGGCAAATATTCAGCTATGCTATAAAAAGGTATAGACCACCTGCTTTACTGCCAGCATGGCACTGGTCTACATACCGAATCCCTGGTAAACAGTGAGAATAAGGCTTATGCCGAAAATCGGTAAAAAAAAATTACTCACTTCCGTTGAACCAGATAAGATGTCTCTTTTTTCTATGCAACAAGACGTCTTGAAGTTCCGACACGTGACCGAGCGTCTTATGACAATACGCATCAAGGCTTAATTCAGTAACATAAGCTTTATATCTTCCCGTGCCCCTACGGAAGCCAAGAACAACGACATCAAAGAAGGTCGAGGAGTTTGTAGTCTCGGCAAGCATAATGTCCGAAGTATGAGAGGATAAGAAAGGAGACCACCTTTGGTAGGGCAGTGGGTACACAATACACATAGTCTGCACTACACCGCGTCTGGCAACGGACTTAGATTTATTGACTTTGCGGCGGGACGAAATATTACTATAGCAAGCACACGGTTTCCTCATCTCAATCTACACAAGCGGATCATGCAACGCTAAATCAAATTGATCATATTGCGATAGACGTAAGGCATGCCTCCAGTATTCTGGACTTCCGGGCAGCCAACATCGACTCGGATCACCACCTTGTTGGAGCCAAGGTGCGAATGCGGATTCTCGAATCGCCACAACAAAGAAGAACTACTGTGAGAAGATATAACGTAAAAAAGCTGCAGTCACAAGAAACCGCCAGAATCTTCGCCGAACGCGTATCCCGAAATCTCTCAACAACTCCTATGCCGCCACTATCAAGAACCGAAAACCAGTGGCAACGCTGTCAGTGATACCGCAATTAAAGTGTTGGATTTCACCCGACCACCACCAAGAAAACTCCGGTTTGATGCCAGCACGCACATGCAGCTAAACGGAGCGGCGGTGCAGAGAAGGATGAAAGCTGCGCGTGAGCTCTATGAACAGAAAAGACCGCAAAAACATCGACTTCTCCAGGAGAAAAAAAAAGAGAACGAGAAGTGCGCGATCGAAGGTATTAAGAGGTTATACTGCAGGAATCAACTATGGATGTTTTAGCACTAGATAAAAAGAACGTTTCAAGTCAAGAAAACCCGTAAAGAAACTTGTTGCTATGAAAAAGGAAACCTTCTCATGATGGCGTAGAAGCCCAATATCACGCCGTCAGGCAGAGTAGATCATTCAATCGATAGCCAAAACTGCCGTCCATCTGACTAAAATGAAGTGATGATAGCAATATCTAAGCTGAAAACCTACAAAGCAGCTAGACCTGAGGGTTTACCGGCCGAGGTATTCAAAGCTGCTGGAAATGACTTTGTGTAGAGCATGCACCAACACATTTCTCGGATCTAGTCAGAAGAGTGTAATCCTGATGAATAGAAACTCAACACCGTATGCCCGAACCAAAAAAAAAAGGAGACCCGCTCAGCTGCGCCAACTATAGTGGTATAAGGCTTCTCAACATCGGATACAAAATCTTATCTGCCGGTTTCAGACCAGGAAAGTCCACAATCAACCAAATATTCAGACTCTAGCAGATTTTGGAAAAAAATTAAGAAGTCCAATTTGATACTCACCACCTTTTGATCGATTTTTTGGCCGCATATGACAGCATTCATAGAGACAATCTATATAGAGCCATGTCTGCTTTTGCCATCATTGCCAAGATGGTCCGTCTGTCCAGAATGACAATGGAGAATGCTCGCTGCTCCGTCAAAGTCGGTAACTACTTAATCGAGTTCTTTGATGTCAAAAATGGTTTTATACAAGGTGAAGAGCTGTCATGTGACTTCTTTAGCATCATACTTAAAAGAATTGCAGAAAGACAGCGGGCTGTCACCGTTGCATTCGCTGGTATTGAAGCGGAAACGGGGTTTAGCGGTAAATGAGAGAAAAACAAAATATATTATGTCAACAAAAAGGGGAACATAACATCGACAAATTAGACAGAACGTCAGAATCGACAGCTATAATGTCGGGGTAGTAAAGGACATTATCTACCTTGGCTCTGGTATGATCCTGACAACAACATCTCAGCAGAAATAAGACCAAGAATCAGTCTTCCCAATCGCTGTTTTTTCGGGCTAAGAAGGTAATTGAGTGGTAAGGCCCTTACCCAAAAGACTAAGGAGACTCTATAAGACATTGAATATTTTAGTTCCAGTTTATGGCGGATGAAGATATCTTAAGTCGTTTTGAGAGAAAAATCCTTCGAAAAAATATTTGGCCCTGTTTGCGTTAACGGGCTTTGGAGAAGATTCAAGGACAAGCTATACGAACTGTACAGCGACATCGATCCAATCAGAAAACTGCGCATCAGTCGCCTGAAATAGCTAGGACATGTAGAGCGAATGGACAACAATATCCGGAGAGGCTTTGAATCTAACCCGTAGAGCAAGACTTCACCTTAGGTGGTGCGCACAAGTAGAACGGGACCTCAGCTAACTTGGAGTACGCAACTGGAGGCAGTTAGAAAAGACCAGGCGAACTGGAGAACCTTGTTATTTGAGGCCCAGGTTCACCCCGAACTGTAGTGCCACCTAAGGATGTAAGTAACTATGTACCTGTAAGTACAGCAATTAGCGAATCAAAAATCATTTGCAGTTCTTTCTACACTTTACATCTCTAAATCTTCGATAAAGTTTGCAGGTTTGCAACGTTAACCTTAAAGTTGTCAACTAAAGTTCTATTCCTTTTTACTCGTTTTTTTTTTTTGCTTCCGTGCTTTCCAACTTTGTTCAACGTACGCAGAAAAAATAAATAAAGAAAGAAAAACTCCTCTCAACCGTTTACAAATCTTGAGTTCTGCCACGCCCTCCTTGCAATGTCTGGAGTTTTATGACGAAAGGAATCTTTTTCTCTTCCTATTCACTTAGTTCGCCATTGCATACATACGTATCTACATACGATTACAAGGGACCAAAAACAATGTTCTTCCCAACATTCGGAAGCAAACACAAACCATACGCTTTTCTGGAAAAACTCAAATTTTAATTGCCATTACATTAAATGAAGAATGGGCGAATGGGAGGTAAGGGTTGGTGAAAACTGACATAGCCACTGTTACTACCTCCTCAAGCTGGCCTAACAACAACAACTGAAACAAGCCAAGCAGCAGTTGAATTTAACTAAAGGACACAGCACACATATTCCTCTGAAGTTAGGCTGAGAAGTTGCAACTTGTTTCTGGTTGTGTTATTGTGAAATGAATGCGGACATGTTGACAGCGAAAAAGGAAGGAATATATACTTTTTTTCTTTTCTCTAAAGAATGAACATCATCCTTTGGATTTAAAATAACGACAAAAACAACCAACAACCAACGACAACGTCAGTGAGCAAACACACTTTTTTCCAATTCAAAGTTTTCAACTTGTCCCACGAGGCATTTCTGCCGGAAGAAGTACGAATTAATTGCAATAACGGATGTGAATTGCGAAATGGTGTTGATGTTAAGTCAAGGAATATGCCAACAGTAACGTATCCTGTCGTCTATGGTCTATGCTCTTCAAAGTTAGTTAATTACTCTAGTGGGTATCTGGTTTCTTTCACTTGGACGAACTACTAGTACTCAACCTCGTACAAGGATTTGAGTATCATTCAAAAGAGTTTCTCATTGAGACTCAATTATGGGCATAGGCATGATGGTTGTCCTTTAAGAAAACAACGTCTATCCCAAAGTCGGACTTTAATCGTTCGAATTAAAATTATCAAATTATTGTCTTGGTTTAGGTACTACGAGCTATGAGTATCTTTTTACTGAGTTGAGTCTGACATAACAGTCGATTTATTTTAATGTGCATACCTTATAAGATAAGCAGGGAAAATAAACCTCAAGCATGGATATAATTGCTTCCTTTTTGGAAAAGTCACCACTGGAAACAAGGATCGTATTTGAAACTCTCTTCACAGAAGAGTAGAATTATGCCATTGAAAAGAAGAAAAAAAAAGCACTTTGCTATTCATTATGCACTCATAATTAATGACGATGATACAGGAGAGGGTCTTATGTCTATGCACATTATTCACGTTTACTGAATTTTGTCGTACGTACTTTGTAATGATGAAGCAGGATGAAAACGGAAATATGCATTGATGTCTATAAGTATTTCAATGGTATTCAAGCTTTCCCAACAGACAAAAACTAAACACAGAAAACGACTTGTTCCTTTTACGTGACGTACGATTACTGAAGGCAGCAAGTTTTTTTTTATTTTTTTTTAACAAAAGAGGACGTCAAAAACAATCGGCAGGATTTGCCTTTTTTCTTTCTTTTTGTTTGTTTGTCTTATAGGCTTATTGACTATATACTCGTACACAAAGTCGTATATCGAAAGTTGGTAAACAGATGCATTTTAGAATGTTATGTCTTTCTAAGATCACGTATAGGTACGAATATGTACGAGTGCCAGGGTCATGACATGACCGTACAGTTCAAAAGCAACACCCGCTACTATTTCTTACCTACGCACCGACCAGACCAAAAAACAGAGCAAAATACTGTGGAGACCGATAACAGCTGCCATCAGAACTAAGCGGCTAAGCAGCTTATCTGTCGTGGTAAAGAGAATGCGCAAGATTTTCTGCCAAAATTGAAAGCGTGTAGGCACGTCTGACGAAGCGAAATTTGTTTTTATGTAGCCAGTCTACAAAAAAAAAACAAACAAAAATCCTTCACACTATACCATTGTTAAGGAGCATATCACAGCGTAAAATAGCTTTTAATTTCCTGTCCTGGAAAAATGAATCTCTCAGCTATTTCAACTCAATATCGGATTTAGCTAAGAAAGCTTGATTTTTCCAAGCTTGAGCCGGAAAAGGTAGTACGGCAAGCAATGATACATACCATAAAATCCAAGCTCCTCGCATGGCATAATTCAAGATTTTGCAACAATTCACCAATAGTGATTGATCTAATTGGGAATGCTTAAGCCGCCGCCGAAAGAAAAGGATAAAAATCGAATCGATGCAGCGTGAAAAATAGTTATGCGAGATGACTATCACTTCAAAATATTGGAAGAAAAATACACCAAGCCTTACAGCTGAAGGATATTAGAGTGTCAGCTGACTGACACCAGATTCGCATATTTTACGAAAAAAAAAACAACGCTGGCAGTTGTCTATATCTCGCAAAAAATAAGACTTCAAGCAGCTGTTAGAAGGACTGCAAAACAACCGACTCCCAAAAAATTTCTACGAGTTTTTGGAATACATGACTATGTAAAGGGTGTTTTTTTTAGAGATGTACAAATCCGATATGAAATAAAACACTTGAAGCTAATGTTAATGTCTATGATATTTTTTATAGATAATTGTATGCCATTAGTGTTTAAATATGATATCGGGCATATGCGCGCTACGGCTAGCTCGAATGAAACGCAATCGTGAAGTCCAATCTTCGGCAACTTTATCGAGCAACTGGGGACGTATATCTGCAATAACAAGGCGAATGTTGACTTCCAAATAGTCCAACGTCTCTGGTTTATCGGCATAGACTAGTGACTTCACATACCCCCAAAGAAAGTAATCTAAAGGTGTGAGATTACAGGATCGTGGAGGCCAGTTCACAGGCCCATGACGCGAAATTATGCGCTCAGCAAATGTTTCCCGTAATAAATTGATGATGTCGTGTGCCGTGTGCCGTGTGGCATGTTACGCCATCCTGTTGAAACCAAAGCTCTGTCACGTCAATGCCATTCAACTGAGGAACGAAGAAGTCAGAAATCATGTTTCTATAGCGCTCTCCATTGACGATAACACTCTGGCCGGCATCGTCCTTAAAGAAATTTGGGCCCATGATTCCACCAGCACATAAAGCACACCAAAAAGTGAGTTTTAATGGTTGCAAGGGCGTCTCGACAAAGGGTTCTGGGTTTTCGTCACTCCAATTTCGGAAATTTTGCTTGTTTGCATATCCATTTAACAAAAATGGGCCTCATCGGAGAACAAAATTTTGCGTTGAAAATTAGGATCAAGCTGAATCATGTTTTCGACGCGTATAACGGTCACGCGGTTTCAACTCTTGCACAAGCAGGATCTTAGAAGCTTTTAAGCCAAGATCTTTCCGTAAAATCTTTCACAAAGTGGATGGGCATAGCTCCAATTGCTGTGCACGATGGCGAATCGACGCATTCGGATTCTCCTCAACACTGCGCTCATTGTGGAACAATAACTTCTTCTGTTGTTGTACTGTTTGTCGTCGTTGGGGATGCGTATTATCCACTAGAGTGTACGTGGTGCGAAAACGATTCATCGTGTTCTGGACGTAAAATGGACGTAGCGCACGATAAGTTTGGCGAACCGAAACATGGTTTTCAAAATAAGTTTGCACAATTTGCACGCGTTGTTCTGACGTTAATCTATTCATCTATACTAACCACAAATCAACTTTCAGCTGTCAAATTGACAATCTGTAGAAACAGTGTTGCCAATTTAAAAACCGAACATCTAAAAAAAAAACACAAAAACATGCGATGTATTGGTCCCAAGCATGCATTAATTATTTGTCAAGTTTAGATTGACAAAATCATGCCGGAGCACTGGAACATAATACATTATGTAATATTTTTAAAGGGCGGTTCTATGTCTTAGGGCAAATACAAAGTTACACAAGAGTTTGCCCAATATACTGAGAGCACGCTTAAACCATTTTCACCACACAGCACTTAACGGCAAGTACCAGTTTCAGCTGTAAATATTTAGAGTTTATGGAGAATACCGAAGAAAGAACGTGTTTTCCAAATGCTTCGTAAAACTATGCCAAGTTTAAAAAAGATTTCCTTGAACTAGTGCCAAAAAAGTATAAACAAAGTAAGCCAGACCATCCCCAACTAGCATTTACGTCAACCAAAGGCAATACCAGGAATTTTGGTTATCAAATTAATTATAACAAAACAAAAAAATATCCGTTTGCCGTCAAAGAGTTCACCTACCATGACAAATTACGGGAGATTCTGCGAAAAACAACTCTAGACATTCGCTGCTACTTCGATTTCCTGCTACTATGTATGCGAGAGAAGTTATTTCTACTTCTGTTAATATATGATTGCGATACAGTGACGTTAGGTCCCTCAAATATCATACGACCAAACAGTATTTTTATTAAAGTAATGCAGAATTGAGTGAAATATTGACATCTTTAAGTACGAGCAAATCACCAGGAGTTGACGGCATTAGAGCGCGACACGTCAAGGTACATGCCGACATATTATATTTCCACCAATAACCGCGCAAATATTTTAACTGAAGTATAAACCAAGCCAAAGTCCCTGACAAAATGAACATTACGGTGGTACGACCAATCTACAATGGAAGAGTTAAAAGCAGTAATGCAAATTATGGGCCAATTTTGAAAAGTGTTTGGAAGAAGTCGTTATGAGGCTGCTACTAAAATTTATCAAAAAATATTCAATTATTCAAGGAAACCAGTACGGCTTTCGAAAAAACGAAAGCACGAGTAAACTTTCTGAGACTATAAAATATAAATTAAAGCCTTAATAGAGGTCACAATGTATTAGCGCTTTTCATGAACTTTAGCAAGGCGTTCGACCACTCAATCATGCAGAATTGATACAAGCCTTAAGTAGAATTGAAATCCGTGGGATATTGGCAAATTGGGTAAATTGGGTGAATTCAAGACTGTTTTAGCGATGACCTTACCAGTTTGATTTGGAGTGCGACAAAGGTCGAAATTCGGACCCTTCCTATTTATTTTATTTACTTCGGATTTTAACTTAAAGCATTCCATTCGCGTTTGCAGATGATACGGCGATAGCTGTTCGACATAGGTGTCTTTAAAGTTGGAATGCAAATGTTGCAAGAAGAGTTTGACAATGCAGTTGAATGGTGCCACGATTACGGGCTCATACTAAATTCATCCAATATAAAGCTTTCGCACATTTCCAGTCCACGTCACAAAGAGTCAGTCTCAGTATTAGATACAACAACATCTGCCAGAGTAGAGGTGAAGCTATTGAAGTTGTCGAAATCTATAAATATTTAGGAGTAACAATTGATAGGCACCTCATATGGAACCTACACATTGATAAACTCCGTTCCGACCTCAAAAATTCGCTTTTTGGTATAGTCTACAATTTATGGGTACCTATCCGACACTACAGGTTCTGAAACCTTAGTTGAATCCAAGCTATGGTGTGGAATACTAGCATGGGACAATGCATCTAAAACACAAATTGACAAGCTGCAGAAACTTCAGGACACGATACTGAATAAGATACATAAATACGTTCCAGCAACAATATTTATCCAAGAAGGCAGATCATCGTTTCCCGGCCTGACGATTTAAATGTCAGAAAAAAACTATTAAAACAACACTTCCTTTTTTAATTTTAACATACACTAATAGTAGTAAAATATTGGGTCTACAACTAAGTTTCCAGCGTTTGTCAGAGATGGCGCCACCAGTGGATCCCAGGCAGAAATGTCAGACGCCATGTGTTTTATTTGTAGGTTTTGTATCTGTCAACAACTTTGCAGCGTTATATTTGAGCAGTTCTATCGCTGTCGTACATTTTATCGAGCAAAATCATGGCATGTTCCCAGCCGAATAAACGTCATTTGCGGGAAGCGCTGCTTTTATTCTTTAATATGAAGAAAAGTGCGGCTGAGGCCTATCGTTTGCTTTCGGAAACTTATGGGGCAGAATGTATTGGTGAATCGACGTGCCGCGAGTGGTTCAAACGGTTCAAAAGTGGTGATTTTGGAGTTGAAGACAAAAATCGCCCCGGAAAGCCGAAAAGTTTTGAAGACGAGGAATTGGACGCTTTACTGGATGAGAATTCGTGTCAGATTCAAGAAGAACTTGCTGCATCATTGGGCGTCACGCAACAAGCCGTTTCCCTGCGCCTAAAAGCACTGGGATTCATTCAAAAGGTTGGAAACTGGGTGCCGTACGAATTGAAGCCAAGAGACGTTGAACGGCGATTTTGCATGTCCGAAATGTTACTGCAGCGGTATAAAAATAAATCATTTTTGCATCGTATTGTCACTGGTGATAAGAAATGGATTTATTATGATAATCCTAAACGCAGAAAATCGTATACAAAGCCCGGCGAGCCCGCCCAATCGACGCCGAAACGAAATATTCACGTGAATAAGGTCATGCTCTGCATATGGTGGGATCAAAAGGATGTCGTATACTACGAACTGCTTCCGAGTGGTGTAACCATCAAAGGACCATTATATCGAACTCAACTAATTCGTTTGAAGCGGGCATTAAAAGAAAAACGGCCAGAATATGAGACCCGGCATGAGTCCGTCATTTTTCATCACTACAACGCTCGGCCACATGTTGCGGTTTCGGTGAAAAACTATTTGGAAGATAGTGGATGGGAAATTCTGCCTCACCCGCCTTACAGTCCACACTTGGCACCATCTGACTACCACTTTTTTCGTTCGATGCAGAACGCTCTTACGGGAATACGCTTCAGCTCAGTAGAGGAAATCAAAAATTGGCTCGATACGTTCTTGGGCTCGAAAGACGAGAAATTTTTTTGGTCCGTAATTCATAAATTGCCAGAAAGATGGGGGAAAGTTGTAGCTTCCGATGGATGATACTTTGAATAAAGCATTGTAACTATGTTTTCATAATAAAACTTCAAATTTTGGAAAAAAACGCTGGAAACTTACTTGTAGACCCAATAAAATTATATTTTTGAATTACTTTGAAACTTATGTAGGTATATTGTATACTTAAGGTTATGCTAGATGGTGAAATTGGCAAAATATCCTTCTGGGGATGAGCCCTATGGCTTTGCGGAAAACAAACCTATTGTGAAACAATTTTCAATATATAATAAGCATATAAATGTTAACCAAAAAAGAAAAACAAAAAATTATTTTTAGCTTTAAAACTTCTTACTTGAAGAACCAAAATTAATGTAATTCTTCCTTGCTTTGCTTCTGTGCAGTCAAACGCTAAAAGTCAATCAAAATATTAGAGTCGAATCTGATGAACAATACATGACCAGATGAAAGAGCTTTTTCAATTATCGTGAGTGTTGTGACCTGTACCACATATAAAAAGACCATAAGTAAATTTATTAGCCACAAAATGACGAAAGTACATAGATCTTTTCCAATAACCCAACATACTTTTATTGAAAGATTCGAAAATATAGATGTTGGGCATCTTATTAGTCAAAAATAACGACTTAAGAAAATCGCGGTGGAACTACAAAGATAAGTCAGTCGAACAAAACTAATACAATTATGGTACACCGAAAATATAAAAATATTTGTTTAACAACCTTTTCTACAACAATGAAAAACACAACAAAGTAGTTGTTGAACTAAGATGATTTAAAATATTTTTTTTTTTAAATTGGAACTTAAGTCGATAATTGGCGGTACCACACGATGATAAGCATCTCTTAACTTAAGTATGACATCTTGAGCTACTCGTACTTATGTTTATATAGGGTGGCTAATGAAACGTGCTACCAAAACAAAAGGTAATAATTTTTTTCTGCGTAAGTAATCGGTTCCATTTTTATTATTTTGCAGATGGGTAATTAAATTTAACAAAAATGGACGATGGAACTAGATTTCGGATAGTGCAGCGATATCATGCTTTGCAGTTCCTAATTTCCGTCCAAAGAGAGTTAGACATTTGCCGACAACTGCAAGAAGGCCTTACTTCAGTTCGGACACAGGATACGATACAAACAAATCTGAGCGTTTCGGCTCGCTACTTATAGGCTCAAATGGGAATAAGCAGACAATCATTGCGCACAAAGATTTGAACTTGTTTCCCCACAAATTTCAAATTACAAGCAAAGTAAACCCAACTGACTTACCGATTCGTCTGAAATTTTGCCAGAAGGTCATTCAAATGTTTCTTCTACCATTTAACATGTTGAACCTCATTTTTATGTCTGACGAGGCTCATTTTGATTTGAACGGCAATGTATACAAGCAAAATTGTCGAATATGAAGTGATTCTAACCCGGAGATACTCTATGAGACGGAGTAGCTCGAGTCACAGTGTGGTGTGCAGTTTCATCAAGCTGCGTTGTTGGCCCATATTTTTTTGAAAATAAAAAAAACAGTCAAACTATAATTGTTAATGGAGACCATTATTTAAAGATATTGAAGGAGTTTTTCTTTCCAGAATTAGGCCGAAAGAGATCCCCTTTAACTCAGTTTGGTTTCAACAAGATGGTGCAACTTCAGAAATAACCAAGAACTGATTTCCGTGAACTCCACCTTTCATTGGCCCCCAAGTTTTCCTGACTTGACTGCACCTGACTTTTTTTTGTGAGGTAATTGTAAGCAGGAACTCTACAAAACGAAACCCACAAATTTGAATAAATTAAAGCAGTCCATTCAAACAATAATTGAAGCAATTCCGGCTGCCACCCTGCAGGCTGTTATGAATAACTTTTTATAAGATGTGCCGCCACATGTTGTTATCAACGAGCGTGGAGGCCATTTAAAACCAGTAATTTTTAAAAACCATTAAAAAAACAAAATAAAAATGAATTATCATTGTAATTAGCGAAAAATAAATAAATTATATTAATGTAGCAACATTCCTCAGCTACCTTATATTTCGATTTTTTTGATTTTAAGATTGCGCTTTTGGTCTCGTAAATACCACTAAAAGACAGAGTCTACTCTTTAAATTTGTACATATTCTTCAGATCATTAAAATACTTATTTGTCGCATTAAGAAATAATTTCGAAGTTATTTTTGTTTAAAAAAAACCTAGCGCTTAGCAAGGGTATAACTACACTTAATGAGCATGTTTGGGCTCAGTGGTTATTTTGCTCCTCGAATGGCATCCAACATTTAATGGGGAGACTAAATTATTGGTGAAATTGGACTCATCTTATGTGATTTTAGTCCTTCGGGCGCGACTGGCATTGAACGCCGAGCCACGGCCACCACACAGTTACATAAGTATATTGAATATCAAATTCGACAATCATGTATCCAAAAAGGTTTTCTTTTTCTCGTGAAACCGAAATAACGAGCGCAAATAATATCTTAACATACAACTTACTGCAAGTTTTAATTTTTTCAGTTCATTTTGGTGCATTTTGAACAATTTCTTACCTGAAATACAGAAAAAAATATATTATAATAATTAGCAAAAGCATAAAATTAAGTTAACAGTGTAATATATCGAAATGGGTGCGTTAAAAAATTATACACAAATTCTGATCAGTACAGTATTAAGAGATCTTAGAAAAAGCAACTGGGAGGATGGAAATTCTATGTGAGCAGATGTTCAACAAATTTCAATATTAATATTGAATAACAAACAATTTTGTTATCAAAGACAGATAAAAAAAAACAAGAAACTCAGAAGCCTTTGATACCAAACTAAACAAAGAAAATGCTTTAATGGTCGTTCAGAGCTATTAAAATGAAGATACTAGCTCATCTATAAAAATTACTCTAAAACCCATGATGCGATTATAAATTTATGGAAATTTAAATGGCCGTGAGTACAGAGATAATACGAACCACTGGGTGTAGAAAATATGACACTAAATATGGTAAGCTTCGATTAAGCGTTGATATCTTAGTTCTCTGAATTGAGAAATTTTTAGCAGCTTCCTGAAATTCACCTACACTCCGCTCGCACACGCTTGCAACTTGCTGACCGGTACTTCAGCTCCAACCACAAACGATTATATTACACCTGATCTAGCTTTTAATATAAAATTCGAAAGCAATAAAACCCGAGTTGAAGAAGAGAATTATGACGGCTTAACAAAAGAGTTTAGTATTATTCTAGCTCCTATGTAGTACTGTGTCAAATCAGGTATTTTCTCGGCTAAACCGGACTTCTCCGATTATTCTCGCCTTGCGGATTATTCTATTGTCACAATACGAAAAGTATGTAAGCTACACAAGTCCCATCCACATCCAGAAACGATATATGGTAGTATGATAGCTTGCCCTGGTAACGAATTCTAAACACAACGAAAATACGAGTATTCTCCAAATTCGTAGAATAGCGCAAGAAATAAATTGCCCGGATCAGCAGTCATTTTAATATTCTTGCCTTCACTTCTCTGACAAGACAGTAACATAGAAGGAAATGGGAAGTCGACAAAGTACAGGATCAGATGACTGCTAATTTAGTCCTTGACATTTCCCGAGCAGAAGAAGCCAACCCAGTACTACGTCTCGTCAATGGCAAAACCGTTAATATAACCCTAATATCTGATTCAAATCAAAAATGATTAGCGCGCATTCTAATCAAACCTGTCAGAATGCTTATAATAAGTACACTGCATTTACCAATCAGCGCACACGCTCCTTAGCTGCGTACTTCATTCAAGACCCCAACACCCATTGCCGGAAAAGGTGTCGAACTCTTGTGGGAGGCTAACACTAGAAAAAATTCTTCTTTTCGAACGAGGTCTTCTAAAATTTCTGACATAAAATTTGAAAACCTGATGAACAGTCTTAATTACGAGTAGATAGGTTGATCGACTTTGCTGCCGGACGAAAATAAAGGTTACTATAACTAACACGCGATTTTGGCGTGAACAAATGGACATTCCGATATATGTTACAAGTCATCTGATTGCAGAACATACATACTAGGTGGAGTGAAAAGTAACCTCCTTGACCACCAGAATGCGTTGCTACTGCAAAAAAGGTTATGTTGCCTTGAAGTCCGTTCATATTTAGGAAGACATGCCAAATTTCAGTGCGATACTGTCTTTAGTTTTGTTTTGACAGCTGATTGTTGTTGACGTGTTTGGCATCATGTTGAGTATGGACAAAAAAGATTTTCGTTCTCTCATAAAACATTATTTTTTGAGGGGCAAAACGGCGAAGGAAAAAAAAGAAAAGTTGGATAAATGTTATGGGGCTAATGCTCCGGCAGATTACACCGTCAAATATTGGTTTCGAGAGTTTCGTGGTGGCCGCAACTCCACTACCGATCAAGTCCGCTGCGGCGGGCCCTCCGATGCGGTTACAGAGGACAATGATAAAAAAATACATGAAATGGTATTGGCTGACCGGAAAGTGAAGGTGCGCGAGCTAGCAGATACCACAAAGATTAGTACTGAGCGCATACTCCATGTTTTGGGCAATATTCTGCATATGAAAATGTTATCCTGCCACTGGGTGCCGCGAATGACCAAAAGTGTTTGCACTTGCTGATGCGGAATCGGGCGGATTGGTAACTGGATTTGGATCCCTCGGACTATTATCTCTTCGCTAACCTCAAAGGATGGCTCATCAATAAAAAATTCAGCTCACGCGAGGAAATCATCGACGCCACGGAGGAATATTTTGCAGACCTTCCGGAAAATTACTTTTCGGACGGGATGAAGAAGTTGGAAAATCGCTGGAATAAGTGTATCAAACTAAAAGGGGACTATATTGAATAATATAAAAAAAACATTAAAAAAAAAAAAAAATTAATTCCCAAGGAGGTTACTTTTCACTCCACCTAGTATGCGTACTGCAGTCGACGCAAAGACATGCTTCCTGTTTTCGACCTCCGGACCTTCTGCTGCAAATATTGACACGGGCCACTACCTACGTAATTGACTCTATCAGACTCTACATTACGTAAAAATGTCACAAAATTGGCAACAGTTAATAGTTGTTGGTTTATCTGCACAATCAAATGCCTTCAGATAGTCAAAAAGAAAATTTCGTATGTTCTCGGGGGCATACGGCTTTTGCTATATAAGCAATATTTTTACCATCATCATCTTTCGCTCACCTTCAGGCACCTACTATGTGCATATACACGAGTATCTTTCTTTCCACATTTCGAATATATCGATTGTCTGGAGCAACGTGCATTGGGTGTGAAGTTTTGTGGGATTCCCTCTTAAAACCTGTCATAAAGTACAGAAATCGTATCGCACAGCCATATGTGTACTAAGTTCATCACAAGATAATGATCTAAACAAATCTCCATATTATTGTATAACCACATGTGGTGGCTCTTCTCTAATATCTCTCAGCCGAATCTCGTCATTCGTTTCCCATAGAATTGTTATATTTTTCAATTGAAATTTATAGCAGTTAAGTGAGACTGCCTTGAGACTACCCTTGCTGTACCAGGTACTCGTATATGAGTATGGTAAATCTAGAAGCTTTTATTTACACAGTCAGTTATTTGAAACACTGTTTTCATCTTTCACTCCAGGAGCAGAATTTAGGCCGAATTTTTCCATATTTGTATACACAGTGCGGCCTAACTTTGGCTGAATGTTTTTAAAAACGTTGTAACTTTGTAAGGGTTAAATTATGATTATTTTGATTTTGGCAGATAATTAGGAATTTTACGAAAATTTAAAACGGCTATTTACAGTGCAAGAACGGGTTGAAATTATTAAAATTATATTTACAACGATATTGTTATTATAGAAGCGGTCCATGCTCTTTTTTCTTGTTTTATTCAATTTCATATTGAAATTTGTGTCCTTCATAAACTCCCATGTATTTGCGGGCCTATAAATATTTCTTCTTTCCATTTTGCGTCGCTGATTGGGAAGAATTTTGTTTTAAGGTATTGAGAGCCTTGTCATTCATCCTTCTTCAATGCATTTAAAAAGTTTTTCATTAGAGTCTTATATGAAGTGGGGGTAGAAAAAATTTGTTAACTTTGCACTAAAGATTTTCCAAGTACATTTGCGATTCTAGGAGTTGAACTCGACCTCCTTTCTAGGTACTGTCCCATTCGCATAAAAAACAACAAAACTTGGTATATCCTCCTTGCAGCCCAGTTAACATTGTCGCAAATTTTAAATCAGCACAACTGTTCCACGTGTACTGTTATTTAATTTTTTCCGTTAACAACTTCACATTTCCATAGTTCTTTTTCAGGTTTGTAGCATGTGCGAGGCGGACTGAAGGGCATTTTGCAATTGTGAAGCAATAAGCTGACTTCAGACGAATCAATATTGCCCAGATCTTCTTTCATGGAAACCCAATTCTCGTAGATATCCTTCAGCATTGTTACAAAACACAAAATCCAGTCTTTGGTAAAGTAACTCATAACGTCGTATTGTCTAGTTCGAAAATATGTGACTCTCGTATTTTCATCTAACAAATTCCAATCTTCTAATCACGATCCAAGGAGTTGAGCCTTTGATTTTGAGAGACCTAAATATCGAATGAGATCATTCGAATCAGATTGTTTCAGGAGATGAGGTTCCTTTGATGGACTTGAACATAAAAATGAAGAAGTACTTACAGAGCAGTTGCTCTATGGACAAAGAGCGTTTTCATTATCCACGATTTCGTGGAGGGAAAGCATCATTGTTTCGAGGAACTCATCTTCGGATATGTAATTTTTTTTCGTAAATCCTAGCGTTAGGTTCAAGCAACAGTAACAATAGTTTTCATGGTTTTGTAGTTCACTCCGAGTCATGGGCGTTGCAAAAGGCATGGTCTTATGACTTCTTTCGAGTCAAACCCTTAAAGTTCTTTAGCAACTGTTGCAATATATTTTCGGCGCCCAATATTTGTCCATATCAATGATTTTTTTATTTCGAATTGAAATACAATTTTATCATTACGTCTGAAATATGAAATCATCCAAATATTCTCCAAGGAACCGCTTCCACGAGTGGATGCGTTAGACCCAATTTTCCCTTGGGTTTTCGCATTATTTGGCCAATATTCCAGCAATTTCATGTCGAATGTTCGTCTCCAAGTTGTTGGCTTGTTCGCATAGATCTAAGTCTCTGGTCATGTAGCCCAAAAAAAAGGAGGCTTAAGGTGTAAAACAACACGAGCGGAGCGGCCAATTGACAGGGCTATTTCCGGCAATACGACAATTAAAAAAAATTAATAAATGAAGTTTACAAAACAAACTCCAATTTTTTTTTTAGAACAGAATTCAAAGTGTAAAAAAAAAACAAACCCTTCATATACATACATAATTTTCCAATTTTTCTACTCTGAATGCATGATAAATTAGAATCTATTTGTCACTTAATTACTTTCTCATATTTGTTTGCAAATTCAATTTCAATTCCACACAGAACCCATTAAAATGAATTGTCAACTATTTAATTAAAAAACTATGTTCATTTAATCAACAAAAAAAAATAAAAAATAAAAAACTGAGTCTTTTTTTATCCAAAAAAAAAGTGAGTGAAAAAAAAAAAGAAAATAATAAAATAAATAGGACGACAAAAATTCCTCGAAACAAAAAGCCAAATACATTTTTAATTACTCGTTCGTGTTGCACACATGTTCCCAACTCTACAGCAAACCAACGTAGCAAGCAACCAACTTGCCTGGCCTTCAACTTTCAACCTTAATTGAATTGGCACCCGTCCAATAATAGGTCAACCCTAACAATGGCATATAAGCACACAGAGTGCACTGCAAACAGCCTTCTCAACGAACAACAGACGCCATTTAGAAAAATTTGCGCACAGCCTGTAACGCCACGATAACGAATCCCAATATTATTTCGATCGATGAGACATCAATGTTCGCTTTTAAATTGGATGGATATTCCCATACAGTTCCACGGTTCTGTAGCACCATGACATAGATGGGAATATACGGCGAGAATACGAGAATGTAGTTAGTACGTTCTGAAATCCCCAGACGCGAGTCAACAATCTGACAATTAATTAAAATTGTAATTAATAATAATTTCCCCTTGAGTGTGCCGTTATTTGCGTTTATTTGCGGCTTATCCATAACTCTGAATAGATACAAATTATTTATATACAGATGTGTTTGTATCGAGTGGGTGGTGGTGGTTGGGTGGTTACATGGTTTGGTAAAATTGGGTTCGGTTAGTTTGGTATAAGCAACCCTACTACAAATGACATCTCCAAATGTATTTCCGCCGCCGACACTGCCGCTGCCGCTACCGCTTTCTCTGGCTCTGCGCTTGCTTCTGCCTCTGATTCCACCTCTTCCACCACAACAAGAAACATGATTGACATTTAATTACGCTTCCATCAATTCTGAGCAGAGACCCAGTTGTGCCATCCCAGGTCCCCGTGATGTCTCGCATTGGAATACGCACAGCTGCATATCTTTGCCTGAAACATTTATTTAGGTCATGGCAAGGAGGACTATACTAGCAAGTATCGATTCTGAATTTGATGGGTAATGGTTATGGAATGGAAGACCGACGGGAGGTATACATACATATATTGATTGACTGACCTGTCCCACTATCGCTGCCAACTGAATTAATTCACATTCCCTTGTGACTTGAATCTGTATTCGTATGTGTCCATAAGCTTTTGGCCCGTCGTAACCGAGCCTATGCTCGTCGCATGCCTATGTAAATGTCAATTAAAATGCAGTGCATCGTTAAAAGTCGAATGAACGAATTATTACTCTGCTATTAGAAGCCCGGGGGGGTTCTTTTCCACTCCGAAGGCGCGTAGATTTCGCCCACCCCCTCGATGAATATTTATCGGCAATCAATTGTCTTAAATGGAATGGGCTGACTAGTGGTGATGGAAATGGAAATGGAAATGGTAATGCTAATGGTGTTGGTGCTGGTACTAGCAATGGGTAATGCTAATGCGGGCTCAGAGACAAACATACTCGTAGTTAAGGCCTTTCGTCGTCATTGCCTAATGACATTTTGTGTAAATATGGCAGTAACAAAGTGTTTTTGTTAATTGAGCAATTCATTGACTTGTAGATAGCCTCCAACATTGTCATTAGAGGGGGTGAGAAAGCACATATCAGCACACACGTATCTACTTGGTTATGGTTACAAGCAATAAGCGTTATGAAGGCGACAACGAACCAACAAAGCAAAGTTTGCCAAAGTAATTACCTTTGAATCAAAATGTTTACTAGATAAGTGGACGGATAAAAAATAGTTTGCATACATTTTTTATATATTTTTTTTTTTAGTAATTTATTACCCACTTTAGTTGTCGTACCAAAGTGCGTATATTTGCACGTTGAAACTGGGCTTATACGAGTAAATGGAAAAGAAATAAAAAATAGAGGTGTTGTAAAACATGTAGTAATTTAAGCCATTTGGCCTTAGGATAATTTTTAAAACGTGACATTAATGTCGGCTTTATTTTAAGATGAATTTTATCTTCGATAGTTGTTGACAGATTTATTAAAACTCTGTATTTCAAACCTACGCTTATTACCAGGCCAAACTGTTTAATTGAGATGAAAATGATTCTGTTAATGAATCTGGGTGTAACCAAATGGTTTCAGCAGAATTTCACCTTTAGGCAAACATCATGAGATGTTGACATGGTCCAATGGTGATCCAGATAACTTTTCCTATCAATTTCGAAATTTTGGGCGAAAGTTATCGTAAGTGTTTCTATTTTAATATTCGTTTCAAACATTTTTTTAATAGTCTGCTAGTTATAATAATATACAATCTTCGCATCCCTGCATTCCTTATGTTTTGGTACCGAAATAAAATCGGTTCAGATGTTGGTTATACTACATATAGCAAGAACGTAGGTAATCTTTAAGTATACTAGATATCAGAAAATACGATGCAAGACATTTTTTCTCAAATTTTTTTTTATTTTTCTACATAGTCCCCTTGTAACTCTACACACTTTTCGCAGCGATGCTCTCATCTCTCTAACCCGTCCAAATAGTACTTGGGGTTTTTCTCTGCAAAATAATTGTTCACGAAGGTGATTGCCTCCTCATTTGACGAAAATCTCTGTCCTCCGAGCGCAGTTTTTAGATGAGGGAACAAAAAGACGTCGCTTGGGGCTAGATCTGGTGAATAAAGCGGATGGTCAAGCAGTTCAAACTGTAATTCATGAATTTTCGCCATGGCAACCGCTGAGGTGTGAGACAGCGCGTTGTCTTAGTGAAACAGGATTTTCTTTTTCTGCAAATGTGGCCGTTTTTCCGCAATTTCTGCCTTCAGTTTGGCAAGTAATGATGCGTATATAGTATGCTCCTGTAATGGTTTTTCCTTTTTGAAGATAATCGATTAAGATAACTCCTTTACTATCCCAAAAAAAACAGCCGCCATCACTTTCCCAGCCGAAAGAACTGTTTTAGCTTTTTTTGGAGCCGGCTCACCCTTTGCCTGTTTTGACTGAATTTTTATTTCGGGCGTACGAGTATAATGGTGTATCCAAGTTTCATCTACAGTAATAAATCGGCGCCAAAACTCGGATTTATTGCGCCTAAACTGCGCCAACAGAGCGTTGGAAATGTTTATTCGAACACGTTTCTGGTTTAACGTGAGCAAACGCGGCACCTAACGCGCGGACAGCTTTCTCATGCCTAAATCTTGACTTAATATGTAACAAACACGTTCTTTGGACATTTTCATAGACTCTACTATCTCTCTCACTTTAATTCGGCGGTCGTCTAACACCATTTGGTGAACTTTAGCAATGTTATCGTCAGCGGTTGCAGTTTTTGGACGTCCCGAACGTTCATCATCTCCCAAGCTCTTACGGCCACGTTTAAATTCAGCTGCCCAAAATTTCACTGTGGTAAATGACGGTGCAGAGTCCCCATACACAGAGTCCAACTCATTTTTGATTTGCGTAGGCGTATTGCCTTTCACAAACAAGAATTTAATAAGAGCTCGATGCTCAATTTTTTTCATTTTCACAAAAAACACTTTTCAGACAACCCTCGTATAAGGAAAAGTGTGTATATGGTATGTCATGCAACTTTATTTGAGTTTAGTGACAAAAGATCCCTGTTCTAGGATTAAGTTTTAAACCACAGTGCTCGGATACGGTTTATGACTCCATCCAGAGGCCTTGTAAACATTTTAAGTCGGCAGTCAGTCGGCAGAACATAAGACTCTTAATCTCATGGTCGTGGGTTTGGGGCCCCGCGTTGGGCGCCAATGTAAGAAGTTAAGGTCGATCACAGAGGTATCTTAGATGCAGGAATAGACGGCTCTGGTACGCTTGAGATAGATATATTTTTGACGGAACATGGTATCAAATCTTCCAGGTCTTGGGTCTAAAAATGCTGCAAGCCACTTAATATTAACCGCAGATAGGACAAAAAGTTATTATGAAGCGACGCTTCCACCGGGTACATATTGACTTGATATGACATATTGACAATGAAATGACAGGAACAGGTTTAGTTTATTTATGCATTTAAAAATTCCAAAAATACACATTTTTATTTCAATAAAAACTACATATTTAAATATGCTTACTTTAGTGACCTTCTGCCGCCATTAAACCGAAAAATCGCAAGCGTGCCCCAAACGTACACTCCTGCATCACGAATGCATCTGTGCCGATACAAACTCCTTGCAGTCCATGTACATATTCTAGAAGTTTTGTGTAAGATATGTTCAACATCAATAGATAGCAGATATCGGGGCCTGACGTTGGATAGGTTGATTACTTGATTCTGCTTAAGCGTGAAATAACTTGCCTTTTCCATAAAAACAATTGCAAGAATGAGCTGCATTAATACTTTTTTTGAATGCACATTTTTTTTTAAATATTGTAGTTACAACTGTATTTCAACTCTTGGAAAAAGCGTATATAAATCACGCTGCTGAGATGTCACCAAACGAAAACCAAACGAATGTGTCATCACTGAATTCCAGCAAATTGGAACCAAACAATTCTCTCCATCATCCCAGCTTGTGGACAGCTGTGGAAAGTTCATGGCCGCGTAAAGTTTATTTATTGCTTCGATATCTATGTGTTTTACTTGTATTCGTATTACTGTCTACTGGTGTACTCCATGCCTGTGTCCATGTATGCTGTTTATTTAGTTTCAATCACATTTTTGTTAAGGAAAAATTCCCTGTCTGGATCGGGCTATTATTTTTAATTTTCACTATTCCAGCTTGACAAATTGCATTGCTTCAGACTATTTTTGACCGCATATCCGTGTTTCTGAATAATTTTTATATTCTGCTTATAAGGAGAAGTCATGTATGCTTATTAAACCACTGACGATTCTAAAAAATAGTTTTGAAAATATGTTATGCACCTTTTCCTCAAACTAAACGCAAAAAACGTTAAGCCAACATATTAAACAGTAAAAGCATATGGAGGACAAAATAATCCATCCATACATGTACAGTATTCGCAAAAGAGACAATCCACAGATGTTCTTTTTTTACAACCTCTCGGTACTATACGTATCACGACCCACCACCGATTTAGGCGCTGACACAAAAATCACTTGACTAGGCGGGAGTAGCTCAACCCTTTTTCCTTAAACTCTATCAAAATAGACATGAAGTGGACTATAGTACTGCTTTTGACAACTCGGAAATGTGAGAAGACTGAACTGGCTGCTGACGAGGCATACTCTAACTTATCATCGCTGGGAAGACAAGCGCCTAAAAATGAGAAGAAAATTTAAGACACACATTGAAACGCTGAAAGCCACAATTATATACTTAGCAGCGGGGGGAAAGAGAAACAGGTTGGTAGAAATACCACGAGCTGAAACCAATCTCAGCTAGACTGATTTTTTATAGTCTGGAACGGGACAAGAGACCAGTAACATTCGTACAACTCGCAAAGATTGCAATTCAATGAATGTACTCGTAAAACGCCCGAAGCGAAACAACCCGATTGGTTTCTTTCCCCGGACTATGACAAAGTAAAACCTGTGCTGCACTGTAACTAACAAAAGTAACTGGACAAAAATTGGCAAAAATCGCAAGCAGTAAAATCCCCTTCTAAGATAACTGCAGAACATCAAGTGGGAGAAGATCGGCTTACATTTGTAAACACATACTCGTATGTTACATACAGCGGTGGTCAAAATAATAAGAGTGAAATTCGTTTAGTTGGTTATTTCAGTATACTCGTAAAATCTATATTTTACATAGTATGTATCGACCTAAAATTTACTTATAATTTTAAATAAATGCTATTTCTTTATGGAAAACTAACTCTTGTTTTACAAAAATCAAAAAAATGAGTTCAGAGTTACCCGATGACTTCAATACTTCGTTGCATGGCCTTTGTTTTTTAGAACCGCTTCATATCGTTTGTGGCATAGGGTCGATAAGGCTTCGGTATTTTCCTAAGGATGTAGCATACCATACTTCTTAAGCTGCCCTCCACAACATCTGTTTATTAAACGTTTTCTTGCATGAAACCCTATTCTTCAAATCTTTCCATAGATTTTCAATAGGGTTCAGGTCTGGTGAATGCGACGGAAATGTTAAATCCGATACATTGGACTGCGCGAACCACCTAGTCAACAATTTGGCTGTATGTTTCGAGTTGTTTTCTTACTGGTACGCCCCTTTAATATTCATATTGCATAAGGCAGTTTACGCTTTCTAAAATTTCGAGGTATAATTCTATGGTCATGTTTAACTTTTTCCAAAATATAGGACTAACCGCTGCATATAAAAAACAGCCCCAAATTTGTATGTTCGCGCCACCATGTTTGACTCTTTTTCTGGTGTTCAGCTCTTGGTTTTTGCTTCTTTTTACATACATTCTACCATCCGACCCAAAATAAATTTATCTTTGTTTCATCGCTATGTTAAACATTTCTCCAATCTCGTTTATACGCAGATACTTGGTTTGAAGTGGTAAACTTAATCAGTTACTAGAAACGTAGCGCTCAGCTATGGTACCTTTAATGCGATTCTACCATGCAAGTATCTTTCCTGCAAACGTCTTCGAACCGTTCGCAGTTATCTAAAGATAAATTCATTTTAATCAAGGTAGATGTGGTAAATGGATCCTAAGCGCCTATTCATTTATCAAGCAAAGACGTTGTTGTTGTTTTTTTAGAATGTCCTCTTTCTGCAGCCTGTTTTGGTGGTAAATTTCGCTCCTTTAATATTTTTAGCATGGAAAACGATGAAGAGCACTTGCGATAAAACTATACGTATTACCTTTATCTCTGAGTCGAAGAATTAATCGCCTTTCTTCCGCGGAACAATGGCTTCCGCATTCCATAATTATTAAAACACAAGCAAAACACTATTAATAAAATTAACTACCATTTCTGCAGAAAATTTTCTACAATACAGAAAAGTGAAGAACGCAGTAAAATATGACTAAAATACGCGAGATTTAAATTACACACTTTTTATTTTGTCCACTGCAAAACTGAGCTTTCTTTAATGAAAATAACGATGTTTTGATAGATGCCCATGAAAATATACCGTTGTCACTGGAAATGTGAAACAGTGAAATATGTTGTCTTGCATCCTTGTGAGGTTTCACACCACCGTGCGACTTAATTCGGACACTTACAGAAGAAGTATTCTGCAGTGTTCTCAACCACTGCAAACCTCAAAAACGTGGTGTTAATGAATGGGAAGTGAGCATAGGAAAAAACCGGACCCCAAGTGTAACTTGGCCTTCGCTTTCGCATGTTCTTCACAATATTTTTCATTACCATTAGGATTCCGTTTGGAAAATAAACGCCTGTAACCTTAAGAGAAGTGTAGTCTAAGGTTGTTGTCCTCTACGAAAAAAATCAGCCACATATCCTTGATTGGTTTTGGATCAATCTATAAAGAATCAACTACATTCCTTCCCAAAATCAATTAGGGAAAGTCAACTTCACTCGTGGTCACGAAGGATCTGGTATCATTATTTCAGCCTACTATCAGGTTATAACACAAGTATTGCGCGATTTATCAGCTTTATGGTAACTAATTTGCATTAAATGCAAAAATTTAGTCGTCAATGTAATTTCCTTTATTAGGCAACACTTCTGCCCATCTCTCAGGCAACTTCTTAATGCCGTCATTACAAGTAAAAAAATTGTTTGACGTTGACGAAAAAAAATAGCCCAAAAGCCTCTTGGACATCATACCGAGATCTAAATTTTTTACCATCACAGAATTTTTGCAGACTTCGAAACAAGTAGAAATCTGGAGAATAAGGCGGATTATCCGTTTTTCCCCATTTTTTCTTGGATGT
The DNA here is from genome assembly GCA_963966105.1 of Volucella zonaria. NCBI lineage: Eukaryota > Metazoa > Arthropoda > Insecta > Diptera > Syrphidae > Volucella > Volucella zonaria. The sequence goes on from OZ014530.1 coordinate 333,657,853, forward strand.
AATGGAAGGTGCCGTGAAATAAGGCGGAGCGCAATAACCCTGAATTTCAAAATTTGAAGTTATTTCGCTTTCATAAAGTGACATAATGCCGACCATTGCTTGTGAAATAAAGCCGAATTGTTGAATGTAAAAATATGTGTTCAATTCAAGTTTCAAGAAGGTGGCCCGCTAACAGGATTTCTCCCTTTTCTTCGCAGGGTTTAGACGCTCACACGACTTCGTCACTCCGCTAAGGAAATATCAACAACTGTCAAGCAGGCCTATAGCTTCTTAGCAATTGTATTTTAGTTGCAGTTGTAATTGGTCGATTTTACATGGTACCGTCATTTTTATCATGATATGATGACAATTGATTTATATTAAAGCAATATTAAAAACAATGAAAAGTGAAATAAGGCCAATTCGGAATAATGCCAAAATCGTTAATATTCGGCCTTACTTCACTTTTACAAAGCGAAATCAAGCCAAATTTTGGAATTCGGCGTTATTTCGCTCGGCGTTATTTCACGGCACCGGAATAGAACACCCCTTCGAATAACCAGACCTTTCCGTGTCTGCTCTAGTGCCGACTTTAATCTGCACATGTTGACAGCAGATTTCTGCAGTCTGGATACGAGGCAACAGCTCACAGAGAATAATTCCCTGAGCATCCCACCATACAGACAGTCTGGTGGTGATAGTCTGGTTACGAGGCAACAACTTGAATGGGTGAAGGCCATCTCTGGGAGGTTGTGCTGGTCTGTCTTCTGGACCAAGCCATTGGTGGTGACGTTTAATGTTATTATAAAGAAGCCATTTTTAATCTTCGGTAACGATTTTTCAATTTTCAATTCTTCGTTGAAGATTATTTTGTGATAGGTGGTGTGGTACCCATTTTCCCACCTTTATGACTTTCCCTATGTTAGTTAATTGTCGACGAATGATCATATGGCTTACGTTGAATTCCCTTCCGAATTCTCTTACCTTAACAGTGGGATTGGTTTCTTTCGACGGTGGACTTCAGGCGCTCATCGTCTAGCTCTTCTGGCCTACCCGAACGAGGTTCATCCTTTGGGTCAAAATTGCTATTTCTAAACCAACGACGACACTTGGACTCGCTGAGAACATCTTCTCCATACACATTTCGAATTTCTCTAGAACAAAAACAATAAAACATACCGAATATGCTCTTCCGAGACATACAAACTTCAGTTAAAAATTCTTACAATAAGTTATACACAACGGAATTTGCAGAATATATCCCAAATACAATACTACTTTCAATAGTGGTTTCAGCATTAAATTGGTTTTCTGTATTTTATGGCAATTGGAAAATATCCCAAGAAATAAACGCGCAATACGTCGTAACCCTGGTGCATACTCGTATTGCAACAAAGCACACTTCTTTTTAATCGGAAGGTGGTTTTGAGGGTGCAGTCCATTATATCAAAGCGAATAAGCTTAGTCAGTACGCCAAGAGCAGAGCTAGCCGTCCACCAAGCAATAGATGGACAAGCCCTATGTTTTGCTTGTTTCAATTACGCCTGGGACCTGCATAGTAGTAGATGACTTGTCGAAAACGGGTTTGCGTAAAATGAGCATACAATTCCTAATTACGGCGTATAACATTCTAATAAGCTTGATAACTGAATAAAAATCTGACGCTGACGATAAACAAAAACACACACTTTAGCTTAAAGTCAGGTTCAAAAATCATAGATACTAACCGGAATGTATTCAGAAAATTGGAAATACAGCTTTATTCATCTAAATCTACATATGTATATTGTCCCCTTCAGAGTAATCCCCATCGACTGCAACACACTTATGCCAGCGCTTGGTCCAATTCTCGAAACATTTTTCATATTCGGTTTTCGGTATGTCCATCAATGCTTCCTGCGATTTTTCCATTACTTCCTCTCGGCTGCGGAAACACGTTCCCCGTAGTGGTTTTTTAACTCGATTGAACAGAAAGAAGTCACAGGGAGCCAAATCAGGTGAATTCGGTGGCTGTTGGATGGTATTTGTTGTATTTTTCGTCAAAAAATTACGAATAATGATGGCACTGTACGACGGTGCGTTATCATGGTGCAAAATCCACGGGTTTTCTGCCCACAATTCTGGTCTCTTTCGGCGAATTGCTTCACGCAAAAGTTTCATAACGCCCAAATACTGGTAATAAACTTTGTTTACTGTCTGGCCTTCTGGAAAAAATTCATGATGCACTACACCGTTGTAATCCATGAAAACCGTGAGCATTGCCTCCTTTTTTGACTGAAAACGACGTGGTTTTTTTGGTCTCGGCTCATTTGGTGAACGCCATTCACTTGCCTGATGTCTGGATTGCGTGCCGTACTCATAAACCCACATCTCGTCTCCACCAATGATCCTTTTGATGAATGTGGGATCGGATTCAGCCTCGCAAATCATCTCTTTTGCGACGTCAACACGGTCTCTTTTTTGCATGAAATTGAGGTCTTTTGACACCAACTTTGCTGTTACACGACGGAAACCCAAATCATTAACCAAAATGTCTTGGACGGATCCATAGGCAATGTTCAAGTCCTCCGCTATCTCTCTGATGGTTAATTTGCGGCTATTGACCAACATTTCACATTTCTTTTACTTCATCAATGTTTTCGTCAGTTTTCGATGTCGATGGTCTACCACTGCGTTGATCATCTTCGATTGACTCACGACCACTTTTGAACCGCTCATGCCACTGGTAAACGATTGTTTTCTTTAGAGAATCGTTGCCGAAACACTTTTCCAACATTTCCAACGTTCGCGCACCATTAAATCCATTTTTTACGCAAAATTTAATACAAGTTCGTTGTTGCAAATTTAAATCCATTTCTAAAATTGTAAAAAATCGCCAACACACACGGAGATAGATGTACTCTTGGCTACGTAACTTTTGCAAATGTCAAGCTATGACGCTAAGATTTAGAGGGAATGTCAACAACAGATTTGTCAACTTAAAAAAAAAAACAGAACTCAAATCGGAACAATGGGAGCGCCACATGGTGGTGTCGCCCGAGAACTTTTTGATCAAGGTGGTATGTTATACGAAATGGTTAAACATCCCTTTTATCTTAATTTCACAAGATAGAAACGAACAAGTAAAAACGAACCTTATTCCCAGTTTTGAATAAGCTGACTCATGCTTTTGAAATCACAAAGTTTCACTCGATGCATTGGCCGGAATATCACATTGTTTAATAGTCAGAAAAAGCTAAATGAAAATCTGAATGAAGAAATCAAATCGAACTAATGAGAAAGATACGTATCAGTTAATCGAGATTCCTGGGTCGTGTGAATCAAATGAACACCATCTAAAATGGCTTCAAATGATCTTTGAGTTTAATCGCTAGTGAAAGTACACATGAAAAAAGTGAAAGCTAGAGAAGTTTCGATTCGTAGTACCTCAAGTTTCTATTTATTGAAATTTTCATAAAATTTTATCGGCTTGACAAATTTTGTATCACCACATACATTTTTTTTGCTACAGTATCTAAATTGTAAGCTCTTTATGTAATATTGTTAAAGACAATATCATGTCGTTCAGAAACATTCGGGCCATGTTGTTCATAGGGCCGAGAGAAATCGTATTTTGTGATATTGTCCTTAGGGTCGAATTTTCAATTGACAGATAAACAGTCGTACTCTTAAACTCATGACAAATGCAGATAAGACATAATATCTGATAGTTAACCTCTATCTGATTGCTTATCTGACGATTGAAAAATCGGCCCTTAACCCTCCAATGAGTTTAGTTCTGATGGGGACTCTTCAGAAGCGTTCCACCCAAACTTAAGTCTCCCAGTATGCAAATCAGAATCCCAAATCTAATGAAAAATTAACTAAAATACATTTTAAAAGAAACCACCTTCATTATTCAACAAAAAACACAGTGTTGAGAGGTTTCATTAAGAAAAACGACCAATCTGTGTCTTGCATAATTGCCTCAGCCTGTCCTCAAAAACTGTATCAGTGCTCCCATAATCGTATCCACCTTCAGTTAACTGCCATAAATTTCAGCTTTTCCGCCGGAATTTAACGATCAACAACTTTCTGAACAATAAACCTGGAAACTACAAAAAGTCATTATCTCCCTAAAACAATTTCACCTGGAAACTCCATCCACACTTTATTAGGATCACAATGACTAGAAGAATAACGATTACAAAAGCCAAGTCAAGCCAATACCAGCATATGGACCATATAAACTCCGAAAACTACGTGGTAACGCTACACTGCTCTCACATTCAAGCATTCTCAATTCTCTAAACTGTAGTCACCAACTTTTGTCGAAATTTACTCGAAATTTACTCGAAAATTACCCACGTCAGCAGCGAGAAGCCATGTCTCACAATCCCATAAACTATGTAACACAGCGGTTACTACTAGTGCTAGCTGCACCAGGACAGCTTAGCTCCCTGGGTACGTACTCGTACTCGTATCATACTCGCATATTGTTTGGAGTCTCGCGCACGTATGTACTATGTACGAGTAGGGTCTGCTCTTATGCGGAACTCCATTGAGAATTAAATCCTCCACTAGAGAATTTCCCTGCACCTGTTTTACCCCTGATCGACCACCCTGCACTGCATTCTATTTTTATTTACAACATTTTCGTTATTTATTTCAATGTTCTCTCTACGGACTCCGGATACGGAATATCCTTGAACATCCCTGCGTATGCAATAGGGTAGCGGCGTTTGAGTATGTGTTGAATGAAACGAGAATCTATTGCAAAATTTTCAACTAAAAAAAAGCAAAAATGAAACCCGGTACAGGTGGGGGGGTTTGGATAAGATATATAACATTGCAGTATGGGACTTTACACACGAAGGAGGATTAGCAAACATTGAATTTTATTATCGGTTGTGTTTTTGGTTGACTACGACGAGTACGAACTTACGAACGTGCAAATACATATATTTATATAACAGTGTGTGTTTCAAGTTTGAGTGTGTACTATATTTGCAATAAATTTACTGTCGTATTAATAAAATTTAATTCAAGCGACTACAACCATGAGGACATGATGGGGAGGACGAGGGCCAGGACTCTGTAAGAGTAACACCAACGACGGCGCGTCAAGTTTGAATTTGAGCATATGGGAATGTGCTCCGGAGTTAGTTATGGAAATTGTTATTTCCCAGCTAATTGCTTCAGTTTTTTTGAGGGAGGGTGGTGGAAGATACGATAATCAAATCACCTCAAGGTATTTTAATCCTGCCTCAGGGGAAAAGATTTTTAGCGGTAATACCTACTTGGTTTATGGGCTGGGTGACTTTTCGTGAAGCTGGTGTAATTGAAATTTTCCTTAGGTACGAATACGAAGAACTGAAGTTAGAGTCAGTAAAGACTAGGGATTTTAAGGTATAAGGAAATGGATTTGCATTAGACACAAAAAGGGAGATAGATAGGATTTGTTAGCAGGTGAGATCGTTAAGAGGTGGCTTTAAGGATATTTTTATGGCCACCCATTTTTGAATATGAAATTGGAATAATGAGTCTTTTGAGTCCATGCCCCGTTTGAAATAAGTTAGCTTGTCGTCGTTTCGGCGTACAAGTATACGATAAAATCATGAATGTAAATTTACAATAATAGTCGTATACGCATAAAAAAAGAGTGAGCGCTTGAGGGATACAATATCTTATTACACCACGAAAAAAGGAAATTAATAAATTGTATCACACATCCTTTATAGAAAAAACGTAGGAACATCGAGTTTCTTGGGAATCTTGCTAGAAAGATTGAGAAGATTAAATCTTGAAATTAAATTTTGTATAATCCTCCAGTTTTTAGAAATTCTAGATATTATAACGCGAGTATTTAGTAGGATTACGTGATGTAACTATAATCACTTCACCAGTGATTTGGATGTCCAAATGTTCCAAGCAGCTAATATCGACTCGAACCGTTTTATTGTTATACACAAATTTAAAAAACAGCGGATGTACAGAGCGGTCTTGGAAAAAAGAACGAGGGGCTGTCAAGCCATACCGACAGTAAAGAAGTGTCTATATGTAGAGACTCAATATAGAGAGCTATGTCTAATTCTGGCATCTCTGCCAAGCTCATTTTACTATACAGAACTACGATGTAGAATGCACGCTGCTCCGTCACGGTCGGTAAAGACAAAACCGAAACCTTCAATAGCGAAATAGGTGATACGTTGTCATGTGACTTTTTCAATATCCTTATTGAAAGAATTGTGCGAAACTCGCAAGTCCACTCTAAACGCACCATCTTTCAAAAGTCTGTTCCATTATTCCCATACGCAGATGATATTGATATGATGAGCAGAGCACAGACAGCTGTTAATGGAGCATTTGCAGAAGCAATTTAACACGTCAATGAAGGAAAAACAAAATATTTGCTGTTAACAAAGAGGGACACAAAACTTCGACGCCAAAGAGAAAACGTCACGATGGGTAGCTACAACTCTGAGATAGTAAGGAAGTTCATCTACCTCTGCTCCGCTATCTTCTCCGACATCGTCACCAGCCTGACATCATGCGAAGAATCACTTTTGTGAGTAGTGAATAGTACAGCCCTCTCTCGATCAACCAAGAATACTTATACAAGACGCTGAGCACCTCAGTGCTGAAAATATTAGCGGGCGCTTAGAGATAAAAATTGTTCGGGTAATTTTCGGTCCCGCTTGAATCAATGGAGAATGGAGGCTGTACAGCGATGATGACCTCGCTCGAAAAGCTCGGATAACCCAAGTCAAATGCACAATATGACAGAGGATGACACAACGGGAGAAGGACCTCACGCAACTTCGTGTGTGCAACTGGAGGGAGCTGACGAAAATTCGCGCTAGCTGGAGAATCATGTTAGCTGACGCCCTGTTCAGGAAGATATTACGAGAGTAATTCCAGAAGTACCCGACCTGACGTATAGATGGCGGTTGTTGTTTAAAAAGAATGACAATTGTAGAAAGTGCCAACGTTATAAACCTTAAATTTGAAGTTTGACGACGCTATGTTGTGTGGGAAAAATTGGTCATCGTTATGTGATACAATACTTCCATTTGAAAGGCCTCAATCCAACCAACATTAAAATGGAACTGGATTCTACTCTTGAGGAGTCTGCTCTTTCGTTTACAAAAATAAAATATTGGGTATCAGGGTTTAAGCGAGGCCGTACGAATAGTGCCAAGACGAATAATGGTCGACCAAGTGAGGTGAGTTCACCAGAAATATTGAAAAAAAAAACCCACAAAATGGGATTGGATGACCGTCGATTGAAAGGGCGTGAACTAACAGATATGGTAGGCATTTCAAAAAGCGCTGTACATCGCATGTTGACTGAAAAATTGGACATGAGAAAGCTGTGCGCAAGATGGGTGCTGCGATTACTCACAATGGAACAAAAACAGCGTCGTGAGGATGTTTCAATCGAGTGTTTGGCGAAGTTTGACAGCATTGAAGTCGAGTTTTTGCGTCGATTCATAACCATGGATGAAACATGGGTCCATCACTTGGCACCCGAGACGAAGGAACAGTCAAAACAATGGACTTAAAGGGGAGAATCAGCTCCAAAGAAGGCGAAGACAGTACCCAAGATATTGAATATCCCTGAGAAAAGTGAATTGAACTAAAAGGAGACTACGTAGAAAAATAAATATATTTTTCCCCAATTTCTTTGTGTTTTCCTTGTTAGGCCGTGTACTTCTGGGACTACACAAATATATAGACGAAACTTGCACAATTTTGAAAAGGGACGACTTACATATAGTGGTCCCATTTCCAGAATTCAGTGATCGTTGCCTAAAAATCGCTTACGGCAATTTTAGAAGATTGTCGTCTAATTAATTATGTACATGATTCAATTCAATTCAGATAGGGTAGGAGTAAGTCTTAGAAATGGTAAGATCCAAAATTATTTAGCAACCCACGTTTTGCAGCTCTAACAAAAGTTAATCTTAAAATGGCGTTATTATTCCACTATATTCTAAACAGCCTCTGGAATTTAATTTAATTTATTTGTCACTAATTTGATGGCCTCATTTTCCTAACTACTCGTACATACACTCGTATGAGCATGTTGCCATATTTGCAAGTGTCAGTATGTTCGAGTAGGACGACGATACTTGAAAGAAACGCTGATATCCCCATTTGCTGCCTAGGCGATCTTCTCTAATTTCTAAATATTGCAGAGGAGAATTTGTCAAAGTTTGACTACTGCTAGATTACACAGAATGAACAGATTAAGATTAGTCTCTGACATAAAAATTGGACAATTATGTATGTATGTATGTAGTAATTGATTTGAACTGTACCGAATTAATTTAAGGCTTAAAGATCAAAAATAAGATGAAGAAGACAGAACGATAAATATAAGCAAGTTGGGTTAAGTCTTATATATGAGTACATACAAGTATATTTCTCCCCAAAAAATATATGTACATTGTAGAAGCGTGTTCATTCCTTATCATATAAGAAAAAAATCGAAGAATGATCTTATCAGTCCCCCAGATTCTATTTGGGGCAGGCAGGAATGCTTTAAGGTCGAAAGATAGTAAATTAACTCAATCCTTTTCTCTACAGAGAAAATGGATTTAATAACGCACTTCAAAAAAGGAATGAGTTAATCTGAGATTAATCCAGGCGGCAATCGCTTGGATCAATAAAGAAGCTTTGCGATGCCACAGGGGTCTTGATTTTGACCAATACTACTCTTAGAAGCACACGGAGAGCTGTCACACACGAAGCGACTAACATTCATTGTTTATACTTGACGAAGGCTATTGAAAAGAAAGTTCTGCTTTATATATAAGGCGGTTACCACCTGCGTATAATTTGGATAAATGTCCCATCTTCTTCGTATAAACCCCTTGTCTGCTTTCCATATTGGACCCTATTTTATTTCTATATTATATACAATGTTACCACTTTTTATTTTAAAGAAATCTCTCATAAACGCAATTGGTAAAATACGTAAGTGTTTAAATAAAAGCCAGCTCTGAGTAAATCCTTTTAGTTTTCTTACAAATAATCCGAATTAGAAGGTTTTCCGAAAGAATTATTCTACGAGCCACCCCAACTTGTGATACCATATGGTAACTTATAATGAGTAACACCATAATAAACCTTTTTGGAATAGTAATGTTTAATTTGATACATTTTTCGTGTAACCAACTACATATGGGACTTAATTTTTTGAATGTTCCTTCAAAGTTATTTGTTCCAGGGTAAATTGAGACCGTGCAACATCTCTATCTTAAAACGGCGGAGCAATGACTACTCTATATATATAAAATTATTTTTTCTACAACTATGGGCAGGTAAGCAAAGTAGAGATTATAATCATGCATTTCATTACTCGCTGTTTTAAACTACATGAGTTTTATTTTCTCGCTTAGCAAACCAAAGCCTCAGTTTTTCTAGGTCTTCTGAGATTTTAGTAACACAAATGTATGAGACGGATAAGTAAAGTCTATGACGCCTGCAAAGGCTGTGGGTGTGCCACTTACATTCAATTCAAATAGGGAGTTGATGTACAATATATTAAAAACAGTATAGGGCCTTGAACCGAGCCTTGTGGTACGCTGTTTTTTTAAGGAATGACAACCACTCAAGTTTCCGTTTATATCTGTTGTCGGCATTTCAAACAAGAGTGGAACCATTTTTTGCACTATTCTCCTAAAATCTGCATTGTACAATTTTTTTAAGCAACAAGTCGTAGTCAGCCATGTTGAATGCTTTCATCATATCGATAAGCAGAGCAATAGTGTCTCGGTTATAGTTAGTAGGTTCAAACAACTGACTACAGACTTCATTAATAGCATACTCTGTTGACATTTTCTTTCTAAATTCAAACTGATTATAATTAAAGGATGAGTTTTATCTAAAAATGACACAATGCGTGATTGAACAAGTCTTTCAAAGACCTTTGAGAAGGTTGGTAGCAAGGAAATTTGTCTGTAATTTGATATGATTTGCCTGTTGCCTTTTTTGAAAAGTGGAATAATTTCTGCATATTTCAAGTGACGAGGAAAACAACCACTTTGAACACTGAGATTAAACAAGTAGCGTAATACGTCAACCACATATAAGCAGACGCTCGAAATACCATCACGTACTACTTTCCACTCTTCTTTAACACTACCAATAGCTTGTCCTAAGGAATCACAATAAAAATTATTATGCGTTTCAACTCGTATTTTTATGAACGCTTTTATATATGTAGATCGCCATAATATTTTTGAAGCTTAGTCTCAAGTGTACATTTTTTACATTTCATTGGAATTTTATTTTTTATTTTAATCTACAGTCATCCACAGCTGTAAGTACTCGTACTTTTTTCTGCTCGATTTGGTCAGTGACAAGTGGTATACTTTTTAATGTGTTTACTTACGATTTGAAGAAACATATTAAAACCACTTGATGGATTACTTTCTGAATAAACTGGCTTCAAATTCATATTTTAGGTATTCATTCAATCCTTGAAATACTTATTTAACATTTTAATGCAATTAGAATACATACAGAGTGTAACCATACAATGATCTGTTAGTTTTACATCGCCAGCAGCTCCATTAAACATGCTCTTATTGTTTTTATGCGAGCGCATAAATATACAGTGTTATGCAAAACATATCGGATTTTTAACGAACATTCGAAGTAGAGGCTTTTTCGCTGGTCGAAAAGAACAAAAATCAGCTTCTCTTAAACGGCTGCGTACGGTGGTTGCTTCAGTTGAAAGATTGAGTTCACTAACAATCTTTCTTGAAGGCAAGAAAGAACCGTTAAGAATCATTTTCTAAATTTGCCGATCGGTTCGGAGTGTAGTTTTTCTGGGACGTCCTCCACAGTGGTTTCGACCAGTTTTCCATACCGAAACTTTTTTTATAATGTCACACACTGTTGATGATGGCATTTTATACTTCTTGGCTACAGATTTTTGTTTTAGCCCTGCCCTGAAATCCGTTACCACCTGATTTTTAACAACACCACTGTATTTATTATTAGCAATTTTATTAGTAAACAAATTGAAGACACCTGACCTATTAAGTTTTGCTAACTCTATAACTCAATTTAAATGACGGTCAAAACCATTATCAGCAAGTAAACCCTTAACTGATGTGGTAGGTCGATTGGACCCACAGTTAATTCTCAAACATGCCTAAAACCGCTACGATCGCCTCAGCTACCTGCGCTGGGGATAGATAACTATCCTCAGTAAGCCGAAGTATTTGAAGACGAAAGGGCGTGTTTCGCTTGTCTCTCCTTCGGTGAGCTACAGTGTGCACGTGGGTCCCTTAGACCCGCGTCTATAGATACGTAACTTTTTTCTCTGGTTCTTAAGTATCGCTTTTGTTTTATTTCAGGTATATTTTTTTTTTTCGAAAATCAGAATTGTGATATTTTAAAACAAGAAAAATGTCGCAGCAACTGATAAATCAATGGATAAATGAGGAATTATTCAGTGATGAGGATGAAGTTGGGCAAAACTTAAGATCTAGGCGAAATAATATAATAACGGAAAAAAACTGATCCAGGATGCATTGTAACAGATTTAAATAATATTTTCAATAAGTATTCTCAAGCTAACTATTCCAACTTTTCGAGGTCGATGTGCCTTTAAAATGTATTGTACATCCCGAGGAAGCCCAACAAATATGGGTTGAAAATGCAATGTCTTGCGGATGCGAACACGCACTACGTGCTAAATACGTATCTATACTGTGGTAAAAATACAGATGGTTTTACTTTGACAGATGAAGAGAGAAGGTATTCAATACCAATAAACTCCAATAGAAATATAAAAACTGACAACTGGTACACATCGATGGAACTTTTAAACGTCATGAAATCTAAAGGTCTAACCGTCGTTGGGACTTTGACAAAAAAACAAAAAGGAAGTTCTTACGATACAAGGACAGGCCATGAAGGTAAGACACTACAACCAAAGACTACCAGTGCAATTAAGGACGAGTATTGGAGCGGTTCTCAGGCTTGAACCAGCTGAAACGGCCTCAGCAACAGAAAATAACGAAAATCTCAAATTAGGGAGGAATAAAAGAAAAAGATGCTCTCTTTGTCCCCCGAAAGAACAAAGACTGTTCACTTGTTTGCAAAATGCACGCAGCCTATTTGCCTAAATTGTTCTAAACAAATATGCAAATCATGAATCTAAATTGCCATTTGTAATCAATGTCGAAATTTTTCGAGTTAATGCTTTTAAGTTTTTGTTTTCAAAATACTAAAGACTATTATTTTATCTTTAAGAATTCGTTTTTGTTTTTTTTTATAATGTGCATTTTCAAAATGGTATTTTTTTAGAGTAAGTTTTATGGCTGAACATTAAAATGTAAATTTGATGTAAAAATCAAGTTCCTTATCCTAAGTTTTTTTTAAGCTACCTTTGAAATTGTTCTTTTTTTAAAGTTAAATAAATATATTTAAAAAAAAAAATTTAATTTGTATTTTTTTCATCATTTCCAAATAGCTGGGTCCAACGGACCCACCTCTACAAATACGTAACTAAATCTCACCACTGCAGTTAAGGGTTAAAGAGCAAGAAAATATGGTACTTTTGAAAATCCGGTATGCTTTGCACATGCATGGCATTGAGTTGAGCTACAATTTTTGATAAAACTCTAAAAGTAATGATGACAATGCCTTTTTTTTTTTTTTTTTGGAAATTTATTCAATAGGTTTTCTTAAAATTCCAAACAAGTATACCTACTGTATTCTTGTCCCCTAGAATTATTCAATCAAAAACGTTCACGAAAAATCCGGTATGTTTTGCACAACACTGTATGGTCAGGTTATTTCCTTTGTCAGACTTAAACCTTTAATATAGAATTCGTAATGAAATATTTTCCATTATATCTAGGAATTTATTAAATCGTCTACACTGTACAAAAAAAAAAAAAAACAACAAAATCAGCTTGTCGTTATTACGTTTCTAGGAAAGGTCGCCTATTTTACTAAATACGTCTTTAACTAACTACCGTCCAATAGCGATTTATTTATTCATAGCACCAGTTCATTTAGTAATTTGCTTTAATTTAGTGTCAGAACAATGTGTGATATCTCACGCTTAACGTTCGTTATTCATTGTTGCGAAACGAGCAGGGCAATTACCGTAAAATCTGTGCCGTCTATACCTATATTTTGCTGCGTTACTGCATGCTTTTCGTTATTGGCTTGTTAAGAAAACCCAACAAAAAATGCGTCATGCGTTAATGCATTACTATTACTGTGGGCCTCCTGATTAATCACTCTCTATTATGTATCTCATGTTATATTTCAAATCGTTGAATTCTTTCCTCAACACTAGAATTTTGTTTATAAAAATTTAGAATAATATGCAAATAATTATTCAATGATTTGTTAAGTTATTTTTGTTCTTTATTGATGTTTAGACGTGACAATTTATTGGTTCAAAATGTGTCAAAATGTCACTGTTTTCTAAAAAAAAAATAATAATTTATTGAAAGATTTAAAAAAACACTTTTCCAATCTTACTTCTTATTGTAATCAAAACACAAATCATTTAACCTATAATCGACTTAAAAATCGATAAGCAGGTCATGTGTATTCATAGTTTACAATATATTGATATGACATATTTATTTTATTTTAACCACATTAACGACTTTCTATATTTAAACATGAGGATAGGAATAAATCACTCTTTATTGTTGAGTTATCTAGTCACATACTCGTATGTGTATACTCGTACAACCAGAACGTGACTAACTCTTTTGATAAATGTAATCTGTTTCATTCGATTTTAATCCAACTTCATTATTAAAAAGCGTTTAACAACAATAAGGATTTTCGAACAGTGATTGTATATACTGTCTTATCTTTGTTTATTATCATACAAACATATGTTTAACATATTAAAATAATCGTACATTTGTAAGAATTCATTGAGCACATGATAATAATTAGTAAACCTGGACCCAATTGTACTGGAAAAGTAAAAGGGGCACGACCTATTCTGGTGATAACTACATACTAAAAAGTGACTGTACTAGTAAGAATAGCTAGATATGGACCCCGTCGTGCCGTTCATTGGTAAATTTGCCCGCGCTGTGTGCAAGCATTTTAAGGGTACTTAAATCCCTTGAGAGTGCGCAAATTATAAAAAAATATCAGTCACTGAGCACAATGAAACGTGGAAGCGTCACAGAGTCTTATTAATGTTTGATTGAAATTTCAAGTTTTGTGTTGAAATAAATATAAGTATAAATATAATTTTTATTTTTTTTAATTTTCTGACTCGCCAATTGCGAAGTACAGCACTTTGACCTAAAATATCTTTTGTACCATTTAGTCAAAACTATAGTTAGTAGGTTTTCTACCTTCCGAATTAATTTGATAACGCTACTAGCAGAGGAATTCATTAGTTCGTTGGAGCCGAACACAAGATGTGTTCAGCGGTTTCGTCTTCTTCAAGACAAAGTCGGCATTCCGGAGAGTCGTTTAGATTCATTTTGTTGAGATGATATCTTAAACCGTTGTATCCTGTGAGGCAACGTACCAAGTTTTTGATATCGTGCCGACTTAGATTTAGACATCTATTAGCATTTTTGTTGAAGGGCAGGATGGCTCATTTGGCCTGTCTTAGACCAGAGCCATTCTCCCAATATAAGATGCATCTCGAATGCTGCCAGCTATTAATAGCTAAATTGACTGCTGATTTAGGAGTACAGCAGAAGTGTTCAGGTCCATTGTGAACCCGTTCTGGCCAGTTCGTCGGCGTTTTCATTCCCATCAATGCCCTCATGACCAGGAACCCACCACAGTTTGATTTTATTGATGAAGTTTAGTTTTTGGAGGGTTTTGAAGCATTTTAGAACTATCCGCATACCACTTTATGCCATTATTGGTCTTTGATGGGTTATTGCTTTTATTGAAGCATAATATTTTTTGAAGATTATATCAAGTTCTGCTAGTTCGGAGAGTAGGGTCCTTAGGTCAGGGTGTTGCTTCTATCGCAGCTGTGGGGCAATTCCGGAAAGCTCCGGAAATGCACAGACATGCAAGACGCTGTACTCTGTTGAGCTTTAAAATGGCGGTCTTTTGCCTGACTTTAGTCCAGCATACTATAGAAGCGTATGTTATGATGGGTCTGACCATCACTGTACAAATCCAGTGAGTGATCTTTGGAGAGATCCCCATGTGCTACCATACATGCGACGGCAGGCTCATAAAGCATTGGTTGCTTTAGTTATTGTATTTTTTTGTTTAAGTGAGAGTTCCAGTTGAGTCTTTTGTCTAGGATTACTCCCATATATTTGACCTAGTCGGAGTACGCAACGATTGTATCGTTAAATGAAACTATACCCAAATTTCTGTTTCTTCTTTTAGTGAAAGGAACTATGACGACCTTATTTGAGTTTATGGAAAGATTCTCTCTGTCTAGGACAGTCTTAAGGGCGTTTTTGCATACGTACAGAGACTTCGTTAGCCCCTCTGCCCCTAATGATGATGACAAGGTCATCGGCATAACCAATTGTGTTGTAACCTAAGTTGCTGAATTTGTTAAACAGATCATCTATGACCAAAGATCACAGGGGGGGGGGGGGGGGGGGGGGGGGGGCGATAATACCCCACCATGAGGGTAGCCCCTTACGGCTGATACTGATACTGATATATAAATATAAATATAAATATAAATATAAATATAAATATAAATATAAATATAAATATAAATATAAATATAAATATAAATATAAATATTCCCCTAATATTATGCTGAAGTGCATAAATTATGAATGTAGACTTGCAGCGCTAAGACGAACTGATATGTATGTACATGATTCGCCAAATGTATTAGGCACCCACTCATTCTCTCTTTAATGAGAAGTGCTTTCGTGGAATTATTAATTATGCATCATTAAACGAAGTTGTAAACGGTATGTGGTTATTTTGCTTTCTACTACTCATAATGATGCAGTTTATACACTTTTTTCTTAAAATGCCTAAAAGAAGTGAACTGAGTCTGGAACAACGTGTAAAAATAAAGTCTTCATTTGAGCAAGGCCAAAATCAAACTCAAATCGCAAAGAATTTTCAACTAGGAGATTGGTTCGCATGAATATCACAAAAAATCTGGGAGAAAAAGATTACCACACGGCTGGAGGACGATCTTCTAATACGATCTTCGCTTTAAACTCGGAAGGTAACTTTAAGTTTTAGAGGATGCATGGCGAGATACTCGTAGAAGTCATGGCTTTCAGAAAAAACACGAATTCACGTTTGGAATGGGAAGAAACCGACGTAGATTGGTCCAATATACTGTGTTCAAACGATATAAACAAATCTGAGTAATTTTGATGCACCTACTCGTACCTAATCTAGGTAATATTATCATTTTTTCTAAATACAGTTTTTTCCACAAGGTCACAGTCCCCTGGTGTGACTTTTGTGAGAAGAGTTGGAGAGGCGTGCGTTGTACCTACGGAGGAGACAATCTACTGATCTGGACTGCATGGCAGCCCAGATGGTGTGGGTGAAATGCGTGTGTATGACAGTGGGATGGACTCCCGCAAGCACATAAATGTATTGGAAAATGTGTTACAACCATTCTTTTCCAACATTTTCAAGCATGCCAATATGGAAAACATCAAATTACAACAAGACAATGCACCCTGCCGCAAAGCAGCTTTAACTATGAAGTGGTTTGAAGACAACAACATAAACTTTCTTCAGTGGTCTCCACAGTCTCCGGCTTTGAACTCTAAAGAACATCTATGGGGTATTCTGAAGCGTAGGATCAAGAGGCACTCGATTATATTGAAAGAAGCACTTAAAAATGTATTACAGCAAGAGTGGGGTAATAGGTACGGAAGAGTGCCGCAAGCTAGTTAGCTCTGTACCTAAGAGGATCGCTGCTATCATAAAGGCCAAAGGCGGTCCAACCAAATATAAATTATGTTTAATAAAACTATTTATTTACCATATCTGCTTATTTTGATTTCATTCAACCTTTTGCTTTTAAAAGGTATAAAGAAGTTCATAGGGTGTCTAATACTTTTGGCCAAGACTGTACCTAGCCCTACCATAAGTTCTGTTAAAATATAAAACGCTATAAAAAAAAAAAAAACAGTAAACATATTGTATTCAAAATTGTTTCATTTATTAGACCACAATATTGATTATTAAAAAAAAATGGATTCCCTCGAGATGACTCCCTTTTGCTTTTACACAAGCTTCCAAGCGGTGCGGCCATTGGGCTATAGCGGCACGTACGGTTTCCATGGAGATCGTGAACGCTGCTCTGGTTAATGTTGTTCTAAGACTTTCCAAATTTCTGTGGGGAGTCTTGCAGGCCATTTTCTCCAATTCTGACCACAAACCATAATTCAGTGGATTCAGATCTAGACTCTCCGACGGCCAATCATCTGCTGCTATGAATCCAAGAATATTGACCCTGAGCCACTTCTGCGTGGTTTGGCTTTGTGCGCTGGAGCAGAGTCCTGTTGGAAGATCTATCTGTATCCATTGAAAAGGATATTGGTTAATCCCTTCACAGCATCCTCTAGCACATCTTCTTTGTAAGTCTTTGCACCAGCTTTTACGCCTTTTCCACAGAAATGAAGGCATTTGACACCATGGTGAGAGATCCCCCACCAAACCATTACGGAAGCGGAAAAATGTCTACGTTGAACCTTTGGGACAATTTTTTTCTCTTCCTTAGATGAAGTGGCATAAATTTTGTCATTTTGTTTGTTGAAAACTCCTTCCACGGTAAAAAGAATGTAAACAGAATGTTTTCATGGCCATTGTCCGCGTGCCACTGCAAAAGTCGCTTGCATCTTTCCAGCCTAATTTTTATTAGTTGAGCAGTTACAAGATGACCCGTGGACCGACGATAGGCTTTCATATGCAGATCATCCCGAATCAGCCTAGACATGGATCTGGTTGATATATCCAATTCCTTAGACATGATCTTCTGTTCCTAAGGGGATTTCTCCAAATTCGGGCGACCACTTCTTGGCCCCTCTACTCCAGACAATTCGCCGAAGCAAGCAATAGCCCGATAAACGAATATGGTATTCTCGATATTCCGAGTGGTTTTAGCAACTCGAAAATTTGGCCAGCACTTTTTCCGCACTTATGCAACCCTATTACCGCGACTCGATTCTCTTTAACGCCCCACTTCATGCGAATAGTTTGCAAACTGAAACCAAACTGACTAGTATTCCTTCACTGATCAGTGCATGTGCTTTGAAAAAAAAAGTTTGCCGTTCGATTCCCGCAAGAAGTTTTGAACGATAAGCGCTGGAAATTGTGTAACAGAACTTATGGCAGGACTCGTACAGAGCAACATATTTGGCTTAATTCCAAAGCTTCATAAAAAGTCGATAGAAAAATTATTGATCTTTATTTTTGGGGGAAAGAAGTTAAAATTTCGACGAAAGTGGTTTGATACACTACTTTGGATAACCTTGTGAAGCTGTTCAATCAAACAATGTTGCGGGCATTCCAATTGGATCGTGGTCTATCTCGCAAAGCGGAAACCACTAAGTTGGGAAAAATAACTAACCGTTGGTAGTACAGGCCTTAACACGTTGACTACTAGCCCGTTTTTGTACTGAGCTTTTAACCTTGATGGTAAGACGACTTACTGGTACGTGGCCGGCCTTGCGCACCTCTCCCACTCCACGCACCTGTGAGTTGCCTGCAGTCAACGTGTTACTCCATTTAATTACGAGAGCGAGCCCTTGTCCAAGCAGTAAACTATTTTCCCATGCATGTGGTGCGCGATACAATCGATGATTGATGAAAGCATCTTCTGTCGTCCTTAAACACAAATAGCTATTTTAAATAATGTATTCTACTTTGAAAAATAACTCGTTCTTGTGCTTGTGCTTGTGCTTGTATTAGTATTTATGACTAGGAAAGAATACAATATGTCGACTTCCCTGGCTCGCACTGAGCGAATACACGAGACGAAGGTCTTTGAAACGAAAAAAAAAGGGAACTTGAGCCAAAGATCAAGAAACTGCGAGCACTTGCATAATAAACTGTGTATTTGTATCCGTTAACGTGAAGAAAGGAAGACGACGCTAATTCTGGCATCGACCCTCGGAGGGTTGCTGAGCTGAAAAGGTCAGGTCCAGGATAATTACTAAGGTCGTATATGTCCCATCTCAAGGGCAGATAATTTACAATTAAAAAAGATGTGGTAATAATTCATAAAAAACCTTCGAAGAAGGGATAAAAACCAGGACACAGTAAATGGTTCTGTTTCTGGCATTACATTATTCAGCAGTGTGTATTCGTACAGATGTGATACCATTCATAGCACAAACAATTTTATGGACCTTCTGCATTTTATCTGAGAATTGTTAAAACTCCATTAAGTTCACTTCCATACCTATTAATTTTTAAATCACTACTCGTATAATACCTGAATTTCATTTTACAATAAAGAGCAAAAAAACACCTGAATTCGCATGCATTTAGATGAAATACAAACGAAAAAAAAACTTTTTTATCTTCATTCAGTAGTTAAGTGTATAACAACTCTAATAATAACTTCCTTTCCTGGTGATTTCATTCGCAATAAAAGCTGTAAGTGAAACTTGATAGAAAAAGAAAATCTTCGGATTACGTCGACACCCTCAATTGCATTTCACACCCAACTAATAAGCATCTCCACGTAGGTCTTCGGAAAACAATTTAAATCTTTGAAAAAGGAAATCAAATAACAAAGTTAGACAGTAGACCCCTTAAATAAATACACAACGAGCCATTTACCAATATCATTTTTCATCTGATGGAACTTGGCTTTAGTTTACTGGGAAAGAGCACATTTTGGTTTGGAAAAATGTCGGAATCTTTACATTTTTTTTTTCGGTTAGAGTTTAGTAAAAGTGAATAGGAAAAGCTTGAGTAAGAACAACCAAAACTATCTATTTGAAAGGTATTGCTTGAAGTAATGTGATCTTGGTTTCGAACTAAAAGCATTGGTCCAAGTACTTGTAGCACGCAATAGATGGCTTTTATAAACTGGTGCATTCGAACATTTTACAGGAAAAGATGCAATACAAAAGTGGACATCAAACAATATCCCTTTCCTTCCTGACATGTCACCATCAAATCATATGACATTATTTAACACTGCATTTAGCTGGGTTGTCTATTACATATCGCCCTCTAAAAGCAAATGCGTGCGACTTAGTCAAGCGCTTCCATTTTTTTTTCTTTTTTTTTACCTACGCAACGCAACAACCCTCAGTATAAACAAGAAGGAAATAGACAATTTTAAAACGCAATTACTTTTTGATTACACAAAATTGTTGCGTACTACCTTTCCAGAAAAGCATTATACAGCAAAACGCAGAGGTAAAACAACTAACCAGTGGAGGGTTACTTTACAACCCCTCAACGGAAGAAGCGTACGAAAATTCGCAATTACCTAGGTGGAAAAAAAAATACTACTGTGCCAAGCATACGGATGGTCGCCCATTCGTTTGAGATTGGTTTTTCAAACTTTTTTTTTTTCGAAATAATTTAATGCCGATGAAGAAAAAGAACAAACATACCACCAAAGACTTAAGATTGCATCCCTTCCGAAAAAGGAAAAATGAAAAATGAAAAACACGAAACCCGGTACCGGAATATATCCAACCCTTCTACAGCAATTGCACCAGACCGGAATTTAATGTCAACGACAAAATTTTCCAACGCTTTCATCTATGTAGGTACTGTGCGTCTTTCTACAAGAGGAAAAATAAAACGCATAAGAAGTCTTCTTCCCATTTTTTTTTTTTTTTTTGCAGAAAGAAAACCTAAGGACCCAAACGAAGATCTTGTGAAAAGCCAAAGCCCTGCTCCAGCAATGGGCAATTTTTGAGAGAAAATATCAGAAAAAAAGAATTACTACAGGACTCTTTGACTTTATACCGTTATCGTCCTTGTTGATTACAATTACAAATCCAGATTCGTCTAGATGTGAAATGAGTTCTACATATGGAACTTAGCATTCCGGACAGCATCACTACGCTTGGATAGACACATTCTCATGCTCGGTTGTGTTGTTGTTTCTGACTGAGTGTTCTAGTTCTGTGAACGAATACATTGTCCTCGTCGGTGATATCATCGTACAAGTGAAGTTCTTGCTTGTCGTCACGTTATACAGCTCCTACTACATATCATACTACCAAATGAGAAATGTATGTAAAATAAAAAATGAAAAACTTTTTTTCTTTTTTTTTTTTAATAAGAAAATACAAAATACATCCACGTACAGCAGTACAAGGGTACAGGGGTACAAGGGCCGACGCAAAGTTGAGTCACTTGAGAATTTCAAGAGGGACAAGGACTGACGACAACTGTGTGACTGTGACTCTCAAGTACTCAAACGAGCATGAAAAAAAAAAGTCAAGACGACGCATGTAGAAAAAGAAGGAAATTTGTACAGAAGAAGTGAAAAAACTGAACTGCAAATGTCAAATTGAATAACATTCAAAGTTCAAGGCATGTTGCTCGTATTCGTACTCGTACTAATATACATATGTACATATCCCTGTATCTCTAATGTGGACAAAGTGGTGCAGAACATTCTTTGTTCACTTTGATTTCTGGACTGTCTGTTTCTGTATTCAATGTGAAAAAGATATATTCGTAGAGTAACATACATAGATACAATAGTGTAAGGAGTACCTACTCATGGGATATGGATCTATCTGTACCCAAGCTTATTGGAACATTTTTTTTCTCACATTACAATGCATATGTACCAGTATTTCCTGGGGATTTTCTAAGGAATTTCACCAGAATGTAAAATTAGATTTTTAAAAAAAAAAAAGTGATTTGAGAAATGAAATGAATTTTGCCTGTTTGAAGGTGCCTGAAATATGTTATGAACAGACTGAGAGACTATATCCAAAAACTACTCTTCTTTAACCTTTGATACGCTTAATACCTAGTAGGGCCATGAATACTGTTACACAGAAAAATCAGCGCCAAATGAAAACGAATTAATATTTAAACAATTTTTTTTTTTGTTTCTATGGGGTTATTCAATGGCTACAAATCTTAGAACAACTTATTCGAAATGACTTCCAATTGCCTTCCAGCACGACTTAAGACGATGTGGCCAATCATCGTTTGCGAGACGCACTTCATGCATGGGGAACTTGTCCACTGCACGGACAAGGGCTCGCTTCAACGACTCAATATTTGAGTGTCGAGTAGAGCAAGCCATGCCCTCTAATACGGACCAAAACTTGTAATCCAACGGGTTGAGGTCTGGACTACCAGCTGGCCAATCATCCGTTGATATGAAGTCCGGAACGTTGTTTTTGAGCCACAGTTGAGTCGTTTTTGCTCTGTGAGCTGGAGCAGAGTCTTGCTGGAAAGTCCATGGCTTGTTGTTGAATATTGATTGGTTGAGAGACTTCACAATGGGTTCCAAGACGGTCGACTTATATACACTCCTTTCTCGCAAAAATGGAGCTTGGTAACGCCATCGTAGCACACTCCCAACCATACCATTACAGACGCGGGATGGTGGCCTCTTTGAACCCTCGGGATGAGTTGAAGATTTCCTCGTCAAGTAAACAGAATTTGTCTGTGAGCGTTCTTCGCGTACCGGCTGAGTAACGCTTTCGATCTTCGCTTGCGTTTTTCCTTCAATGCGGCCGTGAGCAGGAGTCCAGTGTGTCGCTTGTACGCGCTGAGTCCTAAATCTTCTTTGATAATGCGAGACATGGATTTTTGCGAAATTTGCATTTCCCGCGACAAGATTTTCTGTTTTCGCAGCGGTTTTCGGTCGATTCGTTTCTTCACGGTTTTGATCGCTTTCGGAGTTCTCACAGTGCGCAGACGGCCGGATCTTTGACGATCTCGTACTCCACCAGTATCCTCAAACAACTTCACAGCACGATACACAAAATTGCGAGTGATTCCAAGCGGTCGCAACCTCCATGTTGCATTTAAGTAGGCCAACTACAACAATACGATTTTCGATGTCGCCCCATTCCATGATTGTAAGGAATTAATGTCAAAAACTTTTTACGTCACAATGAAGCATAAATATCAACTGTCAAATCGCAATCAATACGAAATGGATGCGCCCAGTGTTGCATTCGTTATGAGTGAGTTCAGTTGTGTACCAGTATTTATGACTTGAATAGGTATGTAGTAAAATTTTCGTTAGTATATGGAGTGGTGACCTCCGTGATCTTATGACTTGCCAACATCGTAAGAATTGATGGAAGTGGCGACGTCTTCTAATCAAAAAACAATCCCATCATCCAACGAGATGTCCCAACAATCCAAGGCACTCTTATTGGATCTTACCTCGCATGGTCGTACGTTGCGGATACGAAAGCAGTTTTACTAAAAGTCGCATCGGCCAGGCATGATAACACTGTGAGCAAACTTAAAATTGGTCGAATGCAATAGCAACGAAGGTGCTAGTGAGTTGAACACACAACACGCCGTAGATAGGCTGGCTCCGCTCTAGATGCATTGATGAATTTCCTCCCCTTGATATTCATACATCTTCCATTTGAAAAGAATTGGTGTTTGGTACAACATGCACTGGAGCTTTGATGACCTTGCCTTTCGGCTCTAGTCTTATAGAATTCCTGCTGCAGAAAAAATCGAAATCAACTTTCCTCGGGCCCAATACTGGTTTTGTTCAGTATCTGAACTAGGAAAGGAATGCAGTCGGATCTTCACGGACGGCTCCAAAACCAATATATAATGCGACGCTGGTGTCTTTCTGGGAGACGACAATGTTAGATTTCGCTCCTCGTTAGGGAAACTTGCGTCTGTTTGATGAACTTGCCAGGCAAGGCTCAGAGGAGAGTTTTTCAGGACCCGAATCTAAGTTAGGTCTGCCATAGTCCTCGGTTAAGGCTTCATTTGTTAGTTGGGTTTCATATATGCACAACTGTAGATGGCATGACTCCGTAGGTTGTTAAGCACTTAAATGTGCTGGGCATAGGTGATACAACATCCTGCGACGCTTGCTGTCAGAATGATGATGACACCGCGGACTATACGTCTGTGAATTTCTGGCTTACCCCCGCATCAGGCTGCAGGCATTCGGCTTTGATGTGGTGGGTCGTGGTACTGTGGGTTTCATATACGCACAACTGTAGATGGCATGACTCCGTAGGTTTTTAAGCACTTAAATGTGCTAGGCATAGGTGATACAACATCCTGCGACGCTTGCTGTCAGAATGATGATGACACCGCGGACTATTCGTCTGTGAATTTCTGGCTTACCCCCGCATCAGGCTGCGGGCATTCGGCTTTGATGTGGTGGGTCGTGGTACTGTGGGTTTCATATACGCACAACTGTAGATGGCATGACTCCGTAGGTTGTTAAGCACTTAAATGTGCTAGGCATAGGTGATACAACATCCTGCGACGCTTGCTGCCAGAATGATGATGACACCGCGGACTATACGTCTGTGAATTTCTGGCTTACCCCCGCATCAGGCTGCAGGCATTCGGCTTTGATGTGGTGGGTCGTGGTACTGTGGGAAATTGACTGAAGCGTTTACCCATCTTTCTTCAAAAGACTGAAAGATTCCATTAAAAAGAACTTATAAGGACTATAATGGACTAGTTTTTTGACTGAGTGCTCCGTTTCAACAGGAAAAAGCAACTGTTAAAGCTTTGTCGGTTTATGGCATGGCGGCATCATCGGACCTTATTTCGTTCGAAATGAGCAAGAAGACACCGTTATCGTCAATGATCTCAGGTATAGAGCGATGTTAATCGACTTTCTGTAGTGAGAACTCGACAACATCAATATATCCGAGCTGTGGTTCCAATAAGATTGCGCCATTCAAGCGACCCAACGCTCCAAGCTGTGAAGGAGATATTTGGCGACTGGGTAATCTCACGGCGAGCGCTCATCAATTGGCTGCCGCGATCATGCGATTTGACACCACTCGATTATTTTCTCTGGGGCTACGGCAAGTCCTTAGTCTACGCTAACAAGCCAAGCACTTTGGAAGAGCTCGATGCCAACATTCGACACGCTATTACCCGAATAACGCCGCACATATTGGACCGCTTGAAGCACTGCCAGCGAAATCGAATGAATGAATCAATTTTATATTTCACACCGTTATTGTTTTAAGTAAAACAATTTTTTTCCTATCGTTCTTATCTGGTCACCCGTTAGAAAAAAGCTCCTAAGTGAAGCCATCTTCTTTGGGAAGGAGCTGGCCATGTACAGAGTTGGTACTGCATTGTCTCCTCCTCCTCCTCGTCCAAGCAGCTTCTGCAGAAATCAAGCCTTGTTGAATTCTTTCCTATAAGACAGTGTTCGGTGATGACACTTATGATAGTGCTGAGATGTTTCCTATTTTCAAAGATCAAACTCTTAGAGCGATTTAGCTTTGGCCAAATTTGTTTGGGTGTTAGATATGTTGATTCAACAGTCCTCGTAAGGCATGGTCTTCTATTAGCATCCAGTTGTATTATTACTGTGTATGTAGCGATTGATATCCCGATGGTACCTTTCCCGGTAGAAAAGGTAGAGTGGTTCCAATTTTGGCAAGTTCGCCGGTCCTACAATTCCCTGGAATGCCTCTGTGCTACGACACTCAATATAGGTGAAAGCTGAACTGTTCGGCCATCCCCCTAAGAGATGATCGGCCTTCACGGGCGGTTTTAGAATTTTGTGAGACTGAGTCCAGGGATTTGATCACGGCCTGACTATCCGAAAAAATGCGGATATTCCTTGATATCACGGCTTTCTTCAGCCAGGACAGGACTTCTTTAATCGCGAAAAAATTTCCGTCTGGAACACGCTACAGTGATTTGGAAAGCGGAAGGAGAGGCTTAGATTAAGCTTATCTGAGAAAACCCCGTCACCAACCCCGCTTTCACTTTTGCATCCATCCGTATAGAAGTGGATTGACTTGTCATCCATGAAAGCATCTTCCTACCGGAAGGATGTAGAGTTTATGCCCCAAATGTGTGTTCCAGTGTTCTCTGGAAGAGTTCCTAGTATGTTAAGAATATTAGCTCGGCCAAATAATTTATTTGTCCACTCTGTAGTTACTTTAAAGTGAATAGCTGCGTTATTACTGGCAACTACTTACCTGTCGAAATTATCGAGATGTGTCAAGTGAAACAGAATAACCGGTGCCGCTGAGGAAGTAGTAGGTAAGGCTCCGCTTATACACAGACATCCTGTCCTTTGGACTTTGCTTAGTTTGCTGCTGTTGTCTGCATTGTCTAAGGCCGTCCACCAGATAACCACCCCGTAGGTGGATATCGGTTTTATAACCGTGACGTATAGCCAGTGGGTGATGGTCTCGTACTAACTGAAGGGGCTTATTAGTCCATGTTCTCGGACTATAGCGATATACAGGTATGTTAAGTAAGCTAAAATTTCGGGACCATCACTAAGTCAACAACATAGCCAAAGAAGGCGGGTTGAAAAACTGCGATAAAAGCTTTATTTGACTCTTTTTTGGTCATTACTAGCGAAATGAATGCCAAGATCTGATTGGCCAATGGGTCTGCACTGGAAGAGGTTAGTTACAGAAAGACCAAAGCCGGACCAAATACGTTTGCAAAACCAGAGTAAAAACCAAGGCTGTTTGCTTAATTATGGCAAAATTAAATGGCAGTTTAAAAACTCTGTAAAAAATTCAAAGTCCCTAACGATACTCCGCCTTATGTGTTAGCAATAGACACCTTATGGCACTATGTAATATTACAAAGTAACTTGCACGCGTGCAGCGAAGGGAGCGCTACAAAAGCAACCTAGCGGAAGGAAGGAAGCCTACCTCCGTACTTTCAAAATACCGGCCGGCCGATCGTTATCTTGACACCATAATAATCAAATTAATCGTATGATCCTTAAGTAAATTTGTTTCCAGCAATACTGTGCAATGCAATTTACGCCATAAACAATTTCAGGGTTGGATTGTCAAAAAATATCGTATATCACCGTTCAGATTAAACTTGAAGACGCAATCTAAAGAGTTGATAGGGGTAGGTTGAATGCGGTGCTACGTTCCTAAAGCCTTTACAGTGAATCGTTGGAGTGTTTTTGAAATACAAGACCACAATTCATACACGTTTATTTCTAGCAGAATTAACTTCAACAATAAAATCTAGGATGACGAAGTTTTTGAAAATAATAAAATATATCTCTACGTGGGTAAACAGAAGGAAAACACCATAAAAATCATTTCTTCATTATCATAATCTGGAAAAACCAGTTTCCATGCAGATAGCTTTTAATAATTCGTTCTTTGATATTAGAATATATATTATAGCTAGCCGTACAACATTAACACCTTAATAATAATTTCTTTTTTGACTTATGAATTGATTCACAAATCTCATTCACCAAAAATCTGGTCCCACCAGTTAACACCATTTCATAAAACCAGTTGACGTGTTTATGTAATTTTATGGCATTAGAATCTCGATTGATTTGAGTAGCATAGCATGAAATAAATTGCAACTAAAAATCATCCATAACTTTGCCAATTTGTACATTTTTGTGTGTGTGTTTTTTTTTTAGAGAAATCATCCAAAAAATATCTCCATAACCTGTTGCGATGTCGCATGCTCGTATGTAGATGCAATTCATATCATAAAAAAATGTATTTCGTGAAATTATACTCATATTCGTACTCATATTGCCTGCGTGGACATTCTAACTTGGTGATGATAATGATGGGAATCATCATTCTCATCATCAGCGCATCGCTGACCAGGATTCAGCACCGACCTGGTTCATCCACTTTTCATGCGTTTCCCATGTGCTTCTGTGTATAGATGTTACCAAAAAAAAAAACAAAATTGGCAAAAAAAAATTGCTATAATGCAACCAAACCGGACTTGAAACCAGAAAATTATCGTCCCTTCCATCTGCGAAGCGATGCGAAAGCTAAAGAAACCCTTTCAACTTGAGATGTGTTTTGGCAGTTTTTCTCCAAAAAAATTTCGAGTATTTTTGAGGTTTTTCTTGCGTTGAAGCGCGCGCAACGAGTAAGTAAATCGACCACAAGGTGAGCGTGAACTCATCAACGAAATTAAAATCAAGTTTGCGGATTCAATAAAGCGGAGACAAGGATGCCGGGGAATAAAAAAAAAAATAAATAAATAAACAAAGTGTTGTTGTGTCGTTATTTATTTCATTTTTTTTTTTTTTGTCTTTAAATATTCGATGCGTTCGAAGAGGATGCAATCGAGAAATCAAGGATGTCATGCGTGTTTTCGCTTAAAGTAGGCATCTAGGTTTCATCTCTCCGAAGGACAGCCACAAAAAACCTTTCATATAAAGTAATAATGACGCCAATGAAAAAGATACGAGTATCTATGTAGGTTCACCTTCTACGTCCATTCACCTCCCTGTGTCGCTTGCGCTTTTTTTAGCTGCTGTTACTTCAACTGTAGCTGTAGCTACAAATACACATAGCTGATGCACATTCATGGTGGCTACGAAGAGGAGAAATCAAAATTCCTTGTAATACCTTTCAGTTTGTCTTTTGATGGGCGGTTATGCAAGTTTTCGGTTGATGCCATTGAAAATTTTGCACGTCTTGCCCTTTTCGTATGCAAAAAGTCCGTTTCCAACTGGCGCGCATTGCGCTTCCACTGGAGAAAGACTTGATTGGAAGGACAGTACAGCAGACACGATGAAGGGATTCATACGAAACCAGTCCAAGGCTTCAGTTTATCCTGGAGCTGAAGCTGGAATTGAACAGCTAATGTAGAAACTCACTCAGCCGATTGTGCTGCGCCTGCTGCTGTCTGGCTGTCTTTTTCGTTGAGCTGATGTTTTCGACGAGAAATGTTTGTTGTAGGTACCCGTAGTATGTTCAACGTGTGTGCTGCAGGAGTTGTTTAAATTGCGCGCACAGATCTCTTGTATCTGCCAAACTACTTTCGAAATGATGTCTTCCTTGTGCGCTAGTTGTGATTTTAACATCCCACGAATTGTACTTCAATCCTGTCTGTGATTTGTGGCATTTTTTTTTTTTCGTCTTTTTCCTTTAGCCTGCAAAACATGTGAAATGCAAATGGATTGCTATGTTGCTGCGTAGCAAAACATTACAGTGGGCGATGGTTACCTAAAAGAATTTCACGTGGTTAGCTAATGATTGGCATTGAGGTTTTAATTTTTTTGTTTTTCATCATAGAAACGCATGTTTGAAAATGTGACACAGAAGTCATGTAATATCTTGGATGGACCAGTGCAGAATGAAATAATCCTGTTTGCTGATAGATTAAGAGATAAATGCGGAAACAAAGTCATCTATCTGAAGGCTATTCTCATAAATGTGGTATCTTTTGAATTTAAGAGTTAACAAGAACAGCGAGGTATGGGTATACAAGTACACTGAATAGATTAGTGGGATATTAGGATGCCTACATGAAATGTGATGACATGGACCATACAAGACGTTCAAAAACCGCTGCTCTACTACGATAATTGGAATCATGCGAAGCGAGTATTTGGATGTGAATATTTTTTGATGAATTATCGTCTTAGCAAATGAATTTTGCGCATACTAGAATCCAAACGGCTCATGTTGTTTCTTTAATGGAACCACAAGTCAGATTGATCATATTGTGATGGAACTCCAGTATATTGACTCGGATCATCAATTTGTAGTACCTAAGGTACAAATCAGATATTGTATACAAATTTTGTGGAAAGATTTCGCTCCGGTTGTAGCCGTCCGTTAAAACCAATCGCAAGAGATCGCTAAAACCTTTGCCGGCCGCGTTTCACTGAGCTTCTCTCAAAATCCCACATACCATTGTGAAGAACAAGTGGCGACGTTGGCGGAAGTACTTAACATATGAACCTTTTGATGTCCTAGGTCTTATATGGCTGTCAAAAACAAGAAATCTATGGTTCGTCGACTCTCGTGAAACACTGTATGCGAGGACGAGAGCTGAAATGGGAGCTGCTATTGATACGTTCCAGCAAAGAGAACGAGTAAACTTCGCCGAAGGAAAAAAAAAGAGCTCGAAAGGGGCGAAGTCGAGATTAATCGATCAAAGTTACTGCAGAAATGTGGTTCCAAGATTTTACTAGAAGTTAAAATGAATATGTAGGCATCAAAACCCGAAGCGAACCCTACAAGGACAACAACGGGAACACTCCAATGGAACCCGCTTTCCTAATTTAATTATTAAGTAGTCCTCATTGTGGTTTACGTAACTTTACTATAATACAAATAACATACAACAATAAGCACTACCCGAGATTTTAAATCGGCTGTAGTATATACATTGACTTTATTACCCTTCTGGGATATGACTCAGAAACTTTGGTATAGCACCTTAAAGAACCACTAACAACTGCATCAGAGTTCTGGGACTGATCTGATGGATCTATACTGTAGTGGTTAGGCAACTGCGCAAAGTAAGGCTCCGACTCCACACTCTCTCGATATTAAGCTGAGGTAAACTTGCAAAATGCTGATCAGATGATTTCAAGGACTGCTGATGATTCTCTATCAAAATTCGTTCCCGGAATGAGTAGAGAAATAGACAAATTGCGAAAATTAAAAAACTAGCTTGGCTTCAGTGAGATACAGTAGGAGCTAACCGCTCCTTTAGAATTACTAAATAATACAGTGTCTTATAAACCATAGCAACTAATTTTATCCAGGCAACAATTATTATTGAAATTGATATCTCCTAAAGTTGAATTGCGGAGAGCTAGGCAGCTTTTAAAGCTATAGACTCCGCGATGATTATATCAAAATTTGTGAGAATCTACATATATGAATCTCCTGAATAAGATATAAACCCTGACTGACTCGAACTGCAACCAAATTCAGACTGCTATAATTTCCAAACCGTTCATGACAGTGAGCTCAAATTTTGACACATGACAGATAATTTTATTATTTACAAGCCTTTTAAACGATTTACGTCTCAGTTGTGTGATAGTGTGGTTGCTTTATATTTGGCCGGAAAACCACAAGTAGCTATCGTTAGAGTCCTACAACACCTCAACGTGAATAAATCATTTGTGTCCCGAACCATAGCTCGTTACCGTGATACTGGCACCGTTGGTCATAAAAAAAACAGCAACACCGGCAGAAATGGTTCGGAGAGTGAAGGCTCAAATTGAGCGAAATCCGCGTAGAAGTGGAAGAAAAATGGCTCGTGAGCTCAACATATCGTTGGAACGGATGCAACACATACTGAAAAATGAGCTCGGGCTCAAGCCATTGAAGTTTCAAAAAGCACACGAAAAAAAGCAACAGAAAAAAGTTAGAGTCGAAAGAACGAAGGAATTGCTACCCTTGCACGAAAGTGTTGAGTTGCCGAATTTGGTTTTTTCCGATGAGTCGTCAATTTTTATCGAGCAATATGTCAACAAACAAAATGACCGAGTTACGAGTTACTTGTCAGAGAGGAACTTCGAAAATTTACACCTTCGGACGGCCACCAGAAAGCAGGCAGCACCGATGGTGATGGTTTGGGCCGCCATAACCGCCGATTTTTGGACCGTGGCGTCAAAATTAATGCGATCGTATACCGTGAAACTGTCTTAGAGGCAGTATTGAAGCCTTGGGCAAACAATCATTTCGGTCGGAGACCGTGGACATTTCAACAAGACTCGGCACTGTCTCACAAAGCGCGCGTCAACCAAGATTGGTTAAAAAACAATGTTCCACACTTCATTTCTTCGACACAATGGATTGCAAATTCTCCGGATGCAAATCCGTTGAATTTCTCTGTCTGGGGTATTTTGAAGGCGAAGATTGGCACTAAAAAATTCCAAAGTTTTTACCACCTCAAACAAGCACTTCGCCAGGAATGAGCCACTTGCGTGCAGCGTGCGATGCTTTCTTCGGCCGTCTCAAGGCCTTTATTCGCGCCAAAGGTGGACATATTGAAAACTACTGATACAATTTGAAAATTGATGTATTTTCCAACATTTTTTGCTTTGGCACAATAAAATTTATCAGAAAATAAAAAAAATTATATTGGGTCTATAACTTTCGTGCGGTTTGCTAAAAGATGGCGTAACTTGTATTATTCCATTGGAACATGCGTTGGAAGGCTACTGTCATTGTACGTCATTTCAGTATATGTCATTCATTTGAAGCGTAAACAACAATATTTTTTTTTCACTCAAATATGTCGAACTTTGTGCCTGAAAAAGTGTTTTTGCGGTGAGTTCTTCTTCATGAAGAAAATTACTGCCGAAAGTCATCGTATTTTGGTGGAAGTTTATGGTGAACATGCGCTAGCTGAGCGAACTTGCCAAAAGTGGTTTGCACGACTTAAAAGTGGTGATTTTGGCTTGGAAGACGATGAACGTCCTGGGCAGCCAAAAAAGTTTGAAGATGAAGAACTGGAAGCATTACTCTATGAAGATTGTTGCCAAACACAAGAAGAGCTCGCAGAATCTTTCCGTGTCACTCAAGCAGCCATTTCAAAACGTCTAAAAGCAGCTGGATATATTCAAAAGCATGGAAATTGGGTTCCACATGAACTCAAGCCGAGAGACGTCGAAAGGCGGTTTTGCATGTCCGAAATGCTGCTGGAACGCCACAAAAGGAAGTCATTTTTGCATCGTATTGTTACAGGTGATGAAAAATGGATTCATTACGACAACCCCAAGCGCAAAACATCATATGCGAAACCCGGCCAACCAGCCAAATCAACGGCAAAGCCGAATATCCATGGCGCGAAGGTAATGCTCTGTATTTGGTGGGATCAGATGGGTGTGCTGTATTATGAGCTGCTAAAACCGGGTAAAACCATCAATGGACAGCGCTACCGAACACAATTAATCCGTTTGAAGAGAGCAGTGGCCGAAAAACGCCCGGAATATGCGACCAGACACGAGGCAATAATTTTCCATCATGACAACGCTCGGCCCCAAGTTGCTATTCCGGTTAAAAACTATTTGGAAAACAGTGGATGGGAAGTCTTACCCCACCCGCCTTATAGCCCAGACCTTGCCCCTTCTGACTACCATTTGTTCCGGTCGATGCAGAACGCGCTCACTGAAATACCGTTCACATCACAGCAGAATATCAAAAATTGGCTTGATTCATTCTTGGTTGCCAAGCCGGCGCAGTTCTTTTGGGATGGGATCCACAAATTTCCAGAAAGATGGGAAAAAGTCATAGCTTCAGATGGGCAATACTTTGAATAATACTATTTTACATGATTTTCTTAAATAAACGAAATAAATTATATACCCAATAGCATTTTAAAAAGTTGGAGTTCGAGTCATTCACCCTGTAGAATTTCAATAAGGTGACCCTATGCTGAATATCAGTTCCATTAAACACGATATATAGAAGCACTGAAAAGAGGTAATCGGTAGAGCAAGTGCTTGCTGGGTCTAACATAACATTGATTTTGTATTGATCGCGTATTTTTTTTTTAGGACGATAATATCGACAGCTTTGCTAACTGGCAATATTTGCTGGTTGAAGTCCTCCCCGCAGTGTAACATCATACGAGAATAGTCCCAGAAGTACCCGACCTGACGTAGAGATGGCGGTTGTTGTTCAGAAATAATGGCAATTGTAGAAAGTACCAACCTTATAAAGCTTAAATTTGAAGTTTGACGATGCTATGTTGTTTAGTATTTGTTCGGCAGCCATCAATAGTGAATTTTTAAATATGGGAAAAATTGGTCATGTGATACAATACTTCCATTTGAAAGGCCTCAATCCAACCAACATCAAAAAGGAAGGTGCGTGAACTAGCAAATTTAGTAGGCGTTTCGCTGTGTGCAAGGTGCCACGATTACTCACAATGAAACAAAAACAGCGTCGTGAGGATGTTTCAATCGAAACGAAGTTTCACAACAATATAGCAGAGTTTTTGCAGCGATTCATAACCATGGATAAAACATGGGTCCATCACTTCAGGAACAGTGAAAACAATGGACTCAAACAAGAGAGTCCGCTCCAAAGAAGGCTCGCAGAGTACGAGAGTTCCTCGATCGGGAATACTCCAACGGGTGGATAGGGCGGTCTGGTACAATTTCGTAGCCAGCCCGTTCACCTGATTTAAATCTACTCGATTTTTTTACTGGGGAGCAGTAAAAGAAAAAGTCTATTCTAAGCCGATAAGCTGCGACAAAAAATTGCAGAAGCCGTTGAAGACATCAACTCCAGAAGATATGCCCGTCTTATTTCCAGATTTTAATTTAAGACATCAAATAAACATAATGCAAAAGCAGAATCAAAGTTTTTCATTCATAAAAAAAATTACAGCCAAAGAACATCGGGTGACAACTTTTGCACCACCTTGTAAAGGATGTTTTTTTTTTAAGGTGTTTGGTTTTTAAACTGGCAACACTATTTATACAGATTGCCAATTCGACGGTTGAAAATTGATTTGTGGTTAATACATTTTGCCATTTTATGATGAATAGATTAACGCCAGAACAACGCGTCGACATAATCGTCTATGTGAGCAAGTTATTTGAAACACGATGAATCGTTTTCGCATCACGTACGCTCTAGTGGATAATACCCATCCCCAAAGACGACAAACAGTCCGAACAGAAAAATTATTGCCGTTGTGGCGCCCAGTGTTGAGGAGAATCCGAAGGAGTCGGTTCGCCATCGTGCACAGCAATTATGGATATGCCAATCGACTTTGTGGAAGATTTTACCCAAAGACTAAGCCAAGGTCTTATAAGATCCAGCTTGTGCAAGAGTTGAAACCGCGTGACCATTATACGCGTCGTAGATTCGGTGACTGGGCCGAAAACATGATTCAGCTTGGTGGCCCGTTTTTGATTAAATGGATATGTAAACAAGTAAAATTGCCGAATTTGGAGTAGAGAAAACCCAGAAGGCTTTGTCGAGACGCCCTTACAACCATTACAACTCACTGTTTGGTGTGCTTTATGGGCAGGTGGAATCATGGGCCCATATTTCTTTAAGGAAGATGCCGGCTAAAATGTTATCGTCAATGGAGAGCGCTATAGAAACATGATTTCTGACTTCTTCGTTCCTCAGTTGAATGGCATTGACGTGACAGAGCTTTGGTTTCAACAGGATGGCGCAACATGCCACACGACACACGACATCATCAATTTATTGCGGGAAACATTTGCTGAGCGCATAATTTCGCGTAATGGACTGTGAACTGGCCTCCACGATCCTGTAATCTCACACCTTTAGATTACTTTCTTTGGGGGTATGTGAAGTCACTAGTCTATGCCGATAAACCAGAGACGTTGGACTATTTGGAAGTCAACATTTGTCGTATTATTGCTGATATACCGCCCCAGTTGCTCGATAAAGTTGTCGAAAATTGAACTTCACGATTGCTCTTCATTCGAGTGGGTCGCGGCGCGCATATCCCCGATATCATACTTAATTATTAATGGCATAGAATTATTTATTAAACAAAGCTAATATCATAGACATTAACATTAGCTTCAAGTGTTTTATTTCATATTGAATTTGTATACCTTTAAAAAAAAAAACACCCTTTATAATACAACTTTACACAAATTGTGGGTAAAGCAGGTCTTCTATAGAATTCTTCTTGGAATATGCAAATACAATCGGGTTATGCTTCATTGATTCCATGAACATTTCCAAATGCTTTCAGAACATTCAACTTTTCTGCTAATTAAATATGTTCCACTGTAAGCACGTCAGTCAATACAAAAACCGGTTGTTCAATCGACATTACCAAATTCAACTAATTTAGTTATTCATTCATTAGCTTGAAACATTCCTGATACAATCTTAAAATCTGATATTGATACGATCATCGCCACTCCAAATAGCACTATCTCAACATATTTTTATGAACTCTACTCATAGTGTAAATATTCCGGTTCGCACGTAGCTTACGCATTTATAATACTAGCAGATCTTTTGCATAAACCCACATTAATATTTAATGAAAAAAAAAGAACTATCATTAGATACTTGTAACTCTTCATGCAGATGGATTTCAAATATAAAACAGACTTTGTACTCGTAAGTATCGTATTTGACTATCCCCGGGCTCTCTTATGTACCTCTCGAGCTACTTGTTTGAATTTGTTTTCAGTTTTTGCTCACCTTTTTTTATATTTCAAAGTATTTTTGTCGGAAGAAAATATGTACTCGCATTTGTTTACTTAAGCAGTTATGCGAGAATCCTACAATCTGACAATCTGACAATCCGACAAATCAGGCAATGCAATACTGCGAAAATGTGTTTAATATTTATTTTCCAAAATATCGACAGAGTGTAATAAAATTTTATTATTCGTATACTCTCTCACATTATATTCGTTTGATTCGCTTTTATGGTCTTATCATTCGAAAGTATGCTTCATTGCCTTCAGGGGTATATCACTGTTTGCACTGCCTGTCGTAAAATTCTGGCGGATATGTTGTAAATCATTTTAACGGATCTACCTTTGACTTTTAAGTAAAAATCAACAAAAAAAAATTCAACAAAAATCGCGTCTGCGATTTTGTACAGTGTAGCTACACGCGAGTACAAAAAGTATCTATCGTTACATTCGCATACCTTTTTTTTATCGCAAAGATATGTAGTCGTACTCGTATTACTTATTTGCTTTCGGTTCTTCTCTTGGTACTTTATCGTGTTTGTATCGTTGTTACTTGTTTACTTGGATGTAGCTTCGTGTCTATATTTGTCGGTAGACATCTGCACTTCATTGTTGTTGTCATTTTGTATTCGTACATTTTATTTGTTGATATAGTATATTTGTTATCAGTCCACGAGCGACTGTCGGTGACAAGCTCGGCGTGTCTAAACAATAATGTCATTATCAAGAGAACTATTTCTAAGTTCTTGGAACTGAATTAAAAAAAAAAAAAATAAGTTTAAAGAATAGTCGTAGATACTTCCAGAAGTGCATATACATACATATACGTATGAATGTATTGTATGTACTTTATTGCCAAAGCATAAAAAGCTTTGCAAACCTTTAAGTGGATGGGTTGAAGGTCCTTTGTTTTGGACATCATTATCATCTACAGTATCGATGCCGAGTGGGTAGATACCACCGTACACAAATAATGAATAAGCATACTGATTATCATCGTGGAATGAAGTTTGCGACAGCAAATTATTTATTCACTGAAAACCCCAGTCGCAACATGACGCATCACTAAATGCATTGTTTATGGAAGACTGGCCTTATACGTATCTAGACTGCAATTGATTTCATTGAAAGTCTCTTATCTCAAACGATTCTTAGAAAATCTAGACACTCATTTACATTTCTAGTCTACCATTCATCGAAAGAAAGTGAATGAACTTAAGTAAGCTAATTTAGTTCGAAAAGTTGCACCGTAACGAACAATGATATCAGCTGTCTATTACATGACATGAAGTATAATTCAGTAAACCGTGTCACGAAACCACCTTCTGCAAAGCCCTGCAGACGCCCACTCTTTGGAAATTATACCTTAGGGTCAAGGTCATCACAGCAAAGTACTCGTATCTATGTACATGCATTTGGGAAAGGTTTATTCAGAGCATTGTTAATGATTCATGGTCGTTAACATACATACGTAATGCTATCGAAGGGTGAATTAATTTAAACCAAACCAAGAGAAATGAGAAATGATGTAGGGAATATATTAATCCCTCATGCTGAGATGGAAGATTGATTTGGAAACTTTATTAAGGATTATGGAAATAAATTTCGAATGAATTTCGTATTCGTATTGTAGATCTTTACGCCGTATGGATTATAGCACGTGCTTTTTTCACAAGTCTGAAATAGTGGAAAAACTAAAAAAAATATTAAGGAGGTGCTGGAGGTCAACGAGTGCTAGGCCTAATGAAACCGGCATCTTCCGACGTGTGTTGATTGGCCAAATAACGAGAAAGAGCCTCTAATGGAACCAGTATCTTCCCACGTGTGTTGTTTCGCCAAATAACGAGAAAGAGCCTCGAATCTTGTAGCACATCTAATAAGCTTTTCACGATTGCACGTGGCTCAAGAATTCTTTTTGTCTTGCAAATTGAAAGAAGATATCCTTTTCGTTTCAGGTTATATGGCGAGAGGCCATTAGAGACGCCTTTAGGAAGCACTTCGACTTCATATGATCCTTCATGTCGTTTCTTTGAGTGTTTAATGGA
This sequence comes from Volucella zonaria, assembly GCA_963966105.1. Taxonomy (NCBI): domain Eukaryota; kingdom Metazoa; phylum Arthropoda; class Insecta; order Diptera; family Syrphidae; genus Volucella; species Volucella zonaria. The sequence goes on from OZ014530.1 coordinate 333,695,896, forward strand.
ATGTGCTGCCTAACAGGTAAATTCTAGTTCCTAAATGGAGCCCAAGATTGTCTGAGGAAGACATCAGAGAGAGGTTTGTTTTTTAATTAAGTACCCTTAAAACGTTTGCACACAGCGCGGGCGAAGGAAAATCAGGGAGAATGGAAAGAGAGGTACCAGTGAACGTTGGTTTTAAATGTATGAAGGTTATAATGACTAGGAAATAAAGAGCTAGGCAGGGCATTCCATAAGCGAGTTGTACGGCTTAGGAACGAATCACGATATTTTAGAATACGTCCGAAAGTGGGCTTGAGGGTCTACTGATGAGCATTCATAGCGAGACGGGTGTTACGGTTAAAAGTTTGAAGGGGCGGAATGCTGCTGGCGATTTCTATGGAGCACTGGTGGTGGAAATAGCGATAAAACAGAGTGAGACACGAGACATTACGTCGGTGTTCGAGGCTGTCCATTGTTCGAGTGATATTAGTATCACCTATGAGATTTATAGCACGGTTTTGAATCCTATTTAGCAGGTGCAGAGATATTGAGGCCAGATCAGAGGGTAAAATATTTCTTGCATCGCTTGAGGAAACCTAGGCATTTCGCAGAATTTTTGACGACACCGAATATGTGGTCATTCCAACGTTATTTGTCATTGACACACATACCGAGAATGGAAATTTTTACGGTTTCAACGATACAAGTGCCATTCATGGATAATGGCTGAGTGTTTGGATTTCGCTTTAACGACAGCAGACAGCATTATGTTTTGAAAGCATTGAATTCCACTCTGTTAATAGTTCCCCAATTGGTTATGCTGCTAATATCAGAATATAATTAGCTTAACATACGCTGCCGTTCCCGTTCTACAGCCGAAAAGTAAGGACGTGACTCCGTGAATGAATATGAAAAGCAGAGGGTACTGTCGTCAGCAAAGGAATATATTGGATTAGAAGTAGCCGGCAAGAGACCATTGATGAAAATTAAAAAGAGTGTCGGAGACAGAACGGAGCACTGGGGCAAACCAGCATTTATTTTGTGAATATCAGACTTGAAACCATCCAAGACAACTTGAATCGAACGTTCCGGAAGGTAGTTTCTAATCTATTGAAGTAGAGAGCCGTCGATCCCAAAAGCACCCATTTTCGCCAAAAGAGCCTGATGCCTCTGTCAAATGCCTTAGAAATATCAAGTGCAAGTATCTTGCTTTCGCTTTGGTTCCACTTTTCGGTGAGACATGCCATCAAATCACCAGTGGACCTGTTGCTATGAAAACCGTACTGCCGGTCATTAAGAAGTTTTCGTGTTTCGAGATATTTCATGAGCTTACGGTTTATCAGCGTTTCCATGAGACCTTGGAAAAAAGGAGAGAGAGGAAGGTTTGCCTTTTTTATGGACGGGCTGGAAAAATGCTGTTTTCCAACTGCTCGGAAAGAGTCCTAAGGAGTAGGATTGATGAAAAAGCTTACGCAGTGGTTTTGCCAGCGAGGAAGAACACCTCTTCAAAAGGAAGGGAGATATACCATCTGGGCCAGCGGATTTGTGAATGTTAAGATCTTTAAGAACTCTTGCTACTACACGAGCGCGAAAGTGGATTTGTCCCATTGAAGATTCGACGCACTCAAGTGTAGGCGGGGACAAAGCACAATCTGGGAGTGTAAAGCTGGCCCCAAAGTGTGAGCCAGCATTGGCATTGTCCAAAGAGCTTACAGCTGGAATGTCATTGTAAATGAACGTTGGGATGCAGGATGAGGCAGAATTTCTAATATTTTTAACGAACGACCAACAATTTTTACTACATTGTAAGTATTTTTTGCCTCAGTTTTTGGTCGTATTGGAATTCTACGCGTTTAAAAATGGCGTTGCAGTGAGTTCTGGCTCGTTTGAACTTTTTTCGGTTTTCCTCTGTTGGGCTGATCTTGAATGACCGAAAAAACATTTCTCTAACCCTGACAGCATCTTTACAGCTCGAGTCGTACCACGTCATTTCTTTTGGTTTGATACTCTTCATCCGATGAGGGATAAAATTTCTCATTCCAAAGAGAATGGTGTCTGTGATCATATCAGGAGCGGCATTCACGTCGTTATCGAGGAAACATGACGATCAGTTAAAATTCCTAAAGAAGCTGTTAAGACCGCTCCAGTTAGCTTTCTCGTATTGCCATACGGTTCTTTTAGGAATCTTTTCTCTAACTGTTTGGTCGGTAATGTGAATATGGAACACAATTGTTCTGTTTCGACGGCATATGTCCGATTGAGCAGAGCTCATTTTCATAATTGAACAATAAAACCACATTTAAGATCTTAGCCTTATTTTTTCTTAGTTGCTAAAATATCTTTGAACTATTTTTTTGAAAATAGTGCACTCGTAATACCTGCGCAGGCTACTTTTTGCACCTTTTAAAGGGTGGAGGGAATATAGAATTAAAAGTAATGCAAAACTAGCTGGTAAGCTGCCTGTGTCATAAAACAAGACCGTAAGAAACTGGGTTGTCAAAACCACTACTCAGATAAGGACAAATAATTTGTGGATGAACTTTGCATTAAATGTGTACATCCTCTTCGAATTAAGATGGAAGATTTTAGAGTAGAAAAATATAAAATCACCTTCATACTCGAACATTGAGTGGTATAAGCGTTTCCAAGCGTTTCCATAAGCGCTGAAGATGACGTACGCGCCAGCACATCAACAACCAATGAAAACGTGGATGGCTCATGATGGCATGAATGTTTTAGGCGTGGCAGCAAAATTTGTTCAAAAATTGTTGAACTTTGAACAAAAACAGCGGCGAATGGAAGTTGCTTCTTCGTTAATTTGTAGCCAAGAGCAATACAGTAACGATGCCCCAGCCTCCATATTCGCCAGACATGGCTCCGTGTGACTTTCTCCTATTTCCAAAAATAAAGAGAACCTTAAAGGGACGTCGTTTTATAAGCATAGATGATATTAAAAATGCATCGCTGAAAGAGCTAAAGGCTATCCCAAGGATCGAGTTTGAGAAGTGTTTCGAGGATTGGAAGAAGTGCTGGCACAAATGCATATTATCTAATGGGAACTATTTTGAAAGCGACAACATTAATGTTATACGAATAAATAAATTTTTTTTTTTCTTTTCAAAAAACTAAAATTCCAGTTATTTTCTGAACACACCTCGTATATCCAGACGCCTGATTCTCGTAATAGTGAGAATCAATTTCTACCGTCTAGCCGCATCGTCTACCGCTGTACACACTCGAAATCTCCTTTTAACGCGACAATACCTCGCCCAAAACCCCAAGAAAACATGTGGGGGGCCGTATTGCATCTCTTAATAGCAAGCCTGCAAATCTTCTTGCTTTACCCAGGTACAATACTAACAGATTTCGGTTTTCAGAGTGACAAAAAAATCAGGGATTCTCACATTTTAAGAGTGGAAATAATCAATAGATTCGAGCACATAGCAGTAAACGATCAATGGAATCTGTAAAAGATGTTTTTGTAATCGGAAGCAAGATGTACATATGTGCATATGTATGTAACAAATAGTTCAAAAAGTACCAAGCCTAACATATAAGAACACAATTTTATCAACATAATCTCCTTCCAGAGTGATACAATCACCCCAGCGCCTCTCTTATAGAACGCTTTGTGCAATCCTTTTTCCGGCGAACATTTTTTTGATCCATGTTCCATCCATTGTCGCGTACCGCATGAAAAAATCCTTTTTATTTCGCTTACAAACCTCCAAACTGCCCTCTGAATCGCGGTACCCACTTTGAACAGAGGTTTTGCATACGCTAATACTCGTGAAAAATACACGGTCTATTAGTATCTTTACGATGTCAGCTATCTCACGCACTTTCACTTCACGGTTATTCAGAACGAGCGTTCAGCATCGTTGTCTGTACGACCGCGTTTGAATTCACCAAATCAGCGACGAATGGTTGCTGTCGACGGAGCAGATTCTTTATAACACTTCATAAAACTCATCCTTGAGTATTTTTCCCCATCAAATAAGAGTATTTTACCAACGTACCAAACGCGTTGGTTCTGAAAATACGAGTCTTAAATATTACAGTCAAAATGTCATCAAATTTAAAGACGTATCGTTGGAAGGTTGGTATCAATCGTATGAACATGTTATTACAGTCGCCATCTATGTGTCAGTTTCGGGACTTTTTGAACCTCCCTGTTATTCCAGTGTTAGGCAAAGAAACAAAAGCACATAACTATGACGGTGACAACCGCAGTTACAACAACACTTTAGCAACATTTGGCTGCTTATTAACATGCTGGAGAATGCAGCTCAAAATGACTATCCTCGAATAGTTTAGTCAGGTTAGGGAGGAAGCACTTCGGAATAATGTGATTGCTGAGGAAACTAAAGGGAACATTTTAGCTTGGATTAGGCATTCTTTCATCAATTTTTTTTTTATTAGTGAAACCTGTTGTTCTACAACAGGTATCAAAAGTACCTATTCATCGTATCAGGTAATTACGACCGGACAAGTGAGAGTTTTTATAACAAAGAGGTCATTTTTGCAAAACATATCAAGTCTACAAAGGTAGGTCTGCGTTCTGGTTACGAGTACGAGTACAATAATATACGAGTAATTAGGTAGACTATGTGTTCAGTTCCAATGAAGCTATTACATACATATGTATATGGATGCTGTGCTAGGTAAATCACTGGTATAAGAAAGCAGAAAACGTTTAGGAATACATATTGTGGACTTGCCGACTATCTGTATGAAACTAGGCATATGTAGAAAAACATCTCGCCAAAACGGGTCTGTATACTCGTAGAAGGACAAAAATAGTTCGTAAACTTAGCGAGAGGAGAGAGCAACATCGGCTTTTCCGGAGGAAAAAGAACTATTTGCATAAGAAGTGCGTAATCGAGAAAATAGAGGAGACTATACCGCCGTCGATTCTGTACTCTATTAAACGGTAGGGACAACGCAAATACCGTTGTCAGGCAAATTAAACCATAATACTTAAACTATAATACTGCGATAAAATTCAAAGCTTCTGTTTTAATAACATGCGACAAGGTTGCTGCACGGCCTAGCTGCCGAGCTATGAGTACCCGACCTGACATATAGATGGTGGTTGTTGTTTAAAAAGAATGACAATTGTAGAAAGTACCAACCTTATAAAGCTTAAATTTGAAGTTTGATGACGCTATGTTGTTTAGAATTTCTTCGGCAGCCATCAATAGTGAACGCTCTCAATGAATTTTTAAATATGGAAAAAATTTCTCATCGTTATGTGATACAATACTTTTATTTAAAAGGCCTCAACCCAACCAACATCAAAAAGGAACTGGATTCTACTCTGGGGGAGTCTGCTCCTTCGCTTACAAAAATTAAATATTGGGTGGCAGACTTTAAGCGAGGACGTACGACTTGCCAAGACGAACATCGGAGTGGTCGATCAAATGAGGTGAGTTCACAGATGTGTTGAAAAAAATCCACAAAATGGTATTGGATGACCGTCGATTGAAAGTCCGTGAACTAGCAAATATGGTAGGCATTTCAAAAAGCCCTGTACATCGCAAGTTGACTGAAAAGTTGGACATGAGAAAGCTGTGCGCAAGATGGGTGCCACGATTACTCACAATGGAACAAAAACAGCGTCGTGAGGAAGTTTCAATCGAGTATTTGGCGAAGTTTCACAGTAATATAGCAAAGTTTTTGCATTGATTCATAACCATGGATGAAACATGGGTCCATCACTTCACACCTGAGACGAAAGAACAGTGAAATCAATGGACTCAAAGAGGCGAATTCGCTCCAAAGAAGGCGAAGGCAGTTCCATCTGCCGACAAGGTCATGGCGTCAGTTTTTTCGCATGCCAGTAGGATAATTTTCATTGATTACCTTCACAAAGGAAAAACAATCAACGGCGTGTATTATGCGAACTTATTGCAGCGTTTGAAAGATGAAATCAAGAAAAAACGCCCGCATTTGGCGAGGAAAAAAGTTTTGTTTCATCAAGACAACGCACCAGTTTACTCTTCTTTCATCGCGATGTTGGACATCAATGAGTTAAAGTTCGAATTGCTTCTTCATGCATCCTATTCGCCAGATTTAGCCCCCTCGGATAATTTTCAATTTCCGAACTTGAAAAAATTGCTCGGTGGTAAAAGATTTGCCAACAGTAAACAGGTGGAGTCTGCGGTTGATGGCTATTTTAAGGAGCTCGACGATTCTCACTATAAACAGGGTATCGAGGACTACGGAGAAGAGAGATAAACATATTTTTCCCCAATTTTTTGTGTTTTCTTTGTTAGGTTGGGTACCTTGTTTTTAAGGCAATTAGAAATGACTTGGCAGAGAGAATTCACCAACTCCTTTCAAAGATTTGGTCAGAAAATCGAAAAGTATACCTGATGAATGAAACTACTATACCTTCGGTTACTCGATCTTATAATCTGCGGAAAATATAAAGGCATCAGCCTCCTTTGCAACGGATAATCTTGTGTGAACTATAAGCCACTTGTAAACGATCTCATTGACCTCAATCTGCTATTAAATAAACATTGACACTACGGCATATCCTTGAGCAACCCCAAAAAAAATCAAAATAGGCGCTCACTATCTCTTTATTGATTTTGGTCCCGCATATGGCAATAGCTGTACACAAAATTCGTCGAATTGTGCAGAATGACGTTGGAGAATGACGGGTTGATCGTCACAATAGACAGCTTTGGGTATCGAACGAATAGTTACATTTACCGGTGGCAATTACTTTGACCTAAGAAAGCAACAGAATAATAACGCTTTGTCATTTAACACAAATGACAATCATAGACGCTTTTTAGATGAGTATGTATTGTACGTAAGTAAAATCTACTAAAAATCAATAAAACCGTGCATTAATTACTTGCAATTCAAGCATGTCCAAAGAGTCAGATTAAATACGACTTCCTGTGGATTCGGGCTGGCTTGAAATGGTCACCTACTTTCGCCGAGTGAAAAAGCAATTTTCCAAAAAACACCTATACATATATGTATATAGGTATGTTGTATCATATGTACTCGCATTCATGCCACTGTAAGAGAAAAGCTTCCAAAGCTGCTTAATTATATGTATTAACTAACTGGCCAAACGGAAATATTTTCCTATACGCCTTCACTTGTATCACAGTATGTGTATATACATTCCATTGTTTTCGTAAAGAATCAGAACCGCCCATTTTATTAAATTGGTGAATCAATATTTTCATTGAGGTCACCAGTAAGCCAACCAAGAGGCGACACAAAAATTAACTTCAACTCATCCTTTTAGTGTCAAGGCATCATAAATAAAAACTTACAGACCACAAAAACTTCTCCATAAATCATATAACACACTATTAAACAAAAAAAAAGAACATACACATAGGATGATGACAAGGACAACGACCAACCCAAACCAGTGAACGTCATAAAGGAAACTGACGACCACAAACACAACAAGGATTTAACTTTAACACAAAAACAACATACCATACACACGACAGGATAATAATAAATTAAGAGGGATAATGACATAGAAGTTGTTAGTTACAGAGGGTAAAAGCGAGTGCGAACCAGGAAGTGGAATAATAAACATTCCTCCCAACCTCATTCGTAGAGATCCTATGTTTTTGTTTTTATTTTATTTTTTCTTCCACTAAATTTATTATCCTCGTAAAAACTAAAGAGAGAAATCTTCAAGGCGCATACTAAAACACTAAAAGGAAAAATTAGGGACACATCGGAAGGTCAGAACAAGCAATTAGTAGCATCTCGCAAAAACTACGAGCCCTCTGGTAGAACTATGATATTTTTTTTATTTTTTTTTACTCGCTGCCCATTCGGTTGTAAATCATTTTTATGATTGCGCAGCGCAGAAGTTAAGATCTACGTCGAATCCATGCTAGAATCTTTCGCACGGTTTGGTTTTTCTTTTTATTATTATTTGCATCCTCAAAGTGGAACAGGAATTAGTTCCGCTTGAAGGATACTAAATAGTGTTGACAAGGACATTTTCGTTTGTTTGTTGTTTCCTGCCTTAGGGTGTAGAAAAACTTTCAAGGACATTAGTACATATAACAAAGGTTGGAGAAAACTTACCTTATGTAGATGACCTCGTTGTTGGCGTTTATCCTTCGCCATCCAGGTGCTATATTGGCTGTAGGCGATACTATAGTCATTGCTGGTGGCACTACGACTGCTCCAGTGGAAGTTTGCTGTTTGTTCGTCAGTGCATGACGCGATGCTATTGTGGGTGGCGGAGGAATTTTAGGTGGCTGCTGATGCTGCTGAAGTTTACCCACTACTAGAGTTTCGCCACCTTCACCATTAGGGCATTGTTGTTGTTGTTGTTGTTGTTGCTGTTGTTGTTGTTGTTGTTGTTGCTGTTGCTGTTGCTGTTGCTGGTGCTGATGCTGATGCTGTTGCTGTTGGTGCACTTGGGTATGGGTATAGCTTTGTTGCTGCATTTGTTGTTGTTGTTGTTGTTGTTGCTGTTGTTGTTGTTGTTGTTGCTGCGGCTGCAGCGGCGGGAATGAAGGATGCTGCTGCAGTTGCTGCCGAGCGATAACATTATTCGCAATAATCTGCACCCCATTCGAATTGTTCGCACCGACCCGCGGAACGAACGTTTGCTGCCTTTGATGCTGACTTGGCTGCTGGACCGCATGATGCATCATTTGCTGCTGTTGCTGCTGCTGCTGTGGGTGATGATGACCATTCATCTGTTGTCCCACCATCTGATGTTGTTGTTGTTGCTGCTGATGTTGCTGCTGCTGCTGTTGCTGCTGATGCTGTTGTTGCATTTGATAATGAACATTCTGTTGCTGCTGATGCTGCTGATGCTGCAGCAAAACAGCCTGCTGCTGCTGATGTGATGCAATTGAAGGAAGATGTTGATGTTGATGTTGTTGTTGTTGTTGTAGTTGTTGCGGATGTTGTTGCATTACAACTTGTTGCTGCTGCACTAAATGTCCCCGAGACATTACCACAGCATTACCAGGCGTAGCTATAGAACTGGAGTTTGTTTTGTGCGTTCCAGCGCTAGCCGCGGCCATTTGTACTACTATTCTGCTGCGATCGGGATTTTAGTTTCTGAAAAAAAAAAATAAAATAAAAATATTTGTTCATTAGTCACACAATTCAAGGCAAACTACATATTCGTATGAGATCATAAATTTTTAAATATTTCACCTCCCAAGCATAACAAAGTAACTTCCACGGAAAATTACCTAATAGCCACGTCCTTGTAATTCGTCATCGATAGCAAGATTTCCTACTGAGCCTGACTCATGTGTTCCAACAGAGAAACACTCATATCTCACACAGCCTGGCTACCTGCCCTTATTGTGATGAGTCTCCTAATCCTCATCAGCTGCCTAAGTGTTGTAAATCTTTGAGTAGCAAATGTCACCCAAAAGGAATGTACTAGGTAGTGAATGTAGGAAAGGAACCCCTTCGTGTTGCTGCCTTTCCAACTTTTAGCACGTACATATCTGTGATTTCGCAATCACTTATTCGAAGACGTGCATATGGGCACACACAGGCACAGAATTAAGAGCCTCCAGGAGCGGGTTAAAAAGATTACAACATACTGATCTTAAATTGCTTGTAAGCAAAAGGGACAAGCATTTAAAAACAACATCCAATAAAACGTAATAAATTTTAATTGGTGCAATATTCATGTGCTGGATGTTCCCATCTGGATGGATATTCGTATTCTGACACGAGAAAGAAGTGTTGGATTTTATGGTTCGTATCACAGTACTTGCGCTAACCCATTTTGCGACTGAAAGTTGTTTTACTAATGAGGGCAATAAAAATTATTAAAAACACACATAACGTGTTGGGTAGATAGTTTGCAATAAAAAAAATCAACAAGTTCCATGTAGAGCTTTGATAAGGATTTGAATTGTTAACATGCAATACTGTAGGCTGCCTCTACATATGTCTATGAACCTTTTGTTTGCACGACAGGTGAGAAATGATGGCGTAGATTTCGTTCGATCTGTGTATACGTACATATACATATGGAGTTTCAAATGTATCGCTTTATGATTTTGCCATCAATTTTACCAAAAGCAACTACAATGCGAATGTGTACACATGTATCCCTTGTACGCCAAAGCTGTCAAAGTAAGGAAATTATAGTGTATACGATAACCCTTAGTCAATTGTCTTATAAGCAGTGTATCAAGGCTATTAATATTCTGCGCTCATGAAAAAATTAAATTGACAATTGCGAAACATGTGACCCGTAATCCTATTTCAAATTAAAAAGTCTCCCTATTAGCCGTCTGATTTAAACTTTGGGCTTGAAAAGGGTTTAATTTAACTTTTCGAACCATTATACAGAATAAATACTGCTCTATTATAGCAAACGAAAAGAGTGGAGAACTTGTTCAACTGTGACCTTACTGAAATTGGAAATGTATATTATGCAAGAAGGCGGTGAATCCTGACGGCGTGTTTGTGATGAACTTTGCAACTGACGATTTTGAAATTAGAAAACGATATTTCAAACATACGAGTGGTTTCTATTTGCAGTAATCAGTCCTATTTCAGTCCATCAAGTAGATCAAGAATGCAAATTTTTTTTTTTTTGGAAAGGCAGCACGGAAGTAATTTTTAAGGCTGAAAGTGAATAAGTCAGTCGGTGAAACCATACGACCATACTCTACACTACTATGATATCAAGACAAAGATTTTGAAAGTGCAGAAAATATTTTGGAAAAGTCAGTCACGTCATGGCCATGACAATAACCTTATATAGTAATCAGTGCCGTAAGAACTAGTCATTCACATCCGTCCACCGCCCATTCTAAGATACAGAAAACAAATGACAATGCACAATTTGGAATGCCTGCGCAGTGTACAAACATATTCGTTACTTCAAGACGATTACGAATATTCAACTGTATTACAAAATGAAAACGTATCAACGCATAAATACTTAGGAATCATAGTTGACTTTTAATTTAATGGCACTGACGAAAAATTGTAAGCAAACCACCATCTGAGCTACAGATATACACCGATATACCATAGTTCTTCGGCAGTCTCACCTAAGGTTCGGCAGTACACCGCAACAGAATTCAAAAATTGATAAGACGATCGCAACGACAACAATGTGTTGACATCAAAAGGATACCAACTCAACAATTAACAAATCCAAACAAGGTGACCACTGCAAAACGAATATATAGTCCCGAGGTACTGCCTAGTACTAGCAAATATTTTAGTCCACGGTTTTTGGCTAATAAAATGAAAACGAATGGCTACAAATTGTATAACAACTTATTCGGTCTGGCCACTAATCGATTTCAGTATAAACCTGATGCATTTGTAAATTTTCCACGGCTCGGACAAGGGCGCGCTTCTAATCTCCAAAACGGACCATAGTCTTGTAGTCTAATGGATTGATGTCTGGACTACATCCGTGGAAATGAAGTTCGGAACGTGGTTTTTGAGCCATGTTTGAATCGTTTTTATCTTATGAGCTGGAGCGGAGTCTAGTTGAAAGGCTGAAAGGTTTATTTGCGAATAGTTTTTTGTTGAGCAGCTCCATAACGTTCTTTAAAACGTCCGTTTAGTACACTTTGACCAAGATTTTGACACCTTTCTCGCAAATATGGAGCTCGGTGACCCCATCGTAGGCGGCTCCCCACCAGCTGGGTGGTAGCTACGTTGAACTGTCTGAACGATTTCAGACGAATGTCGTGATGACAGAGCATTACGTACACACGATTTTCGTGTGAGCCCCATTCCATGATTGCAAACAACTGATGTCAGAAACTTTTTACGCGGGTACTTTGCATATATGTCACTTATCAAATAACCGTCAAGTTAGAGTAGATGTGATCATTGAATCTTGAGAATGTGCTGAATCATTTCGTGCACCAAAACATTTGCTAGTACTAGGTAGAACGAGTATTGTCGTAGACGATATGCGCTAGTGGTTCCAGCTACAATACATTCAAAGAATTACAGACACATTTCCTGTCATCCTGTGCAGAATCGTAAAGGTTGGGGATAATTTCACGGAGCCCCTTGGTTTTAATATATGTAGGTTAAGGCTTTACGGTGAGTGATGCACTCTCATCTGATTTCTTTAACAACATAGAAGAAGAAAGTAAAGGCTTTTGTTTACCTTGACAACCATTTATCGCCTTGAACGCAAGATTCTTCGAGTGATTCTTGCTCCTGTTCGCGTTGACAGGCTTTGCGGGTAGGTTTTGGGGGTCGAGATATAAAAGCAGACTCTACTAACTTTCCAGCAAATTTAACCTGGTTGGATGCGTCGAACGAATGGAAATTATCGTTCCCCCCAAAACAGTCATCGGTTCCTATCCAGAAGTGATGGTATAAATAGAAGAGACCTCAACCATCTTCAACGGAATAAAAGACATTTGACCAAAGCTGGCGCAAACTATAAAGGTTTATTAGTTTAGGCCCAATTCTACCAGCGACTGTGGGGTCATTTAAATTGGAAAGTAAGTGACATACTTCCAATTGAAAACAACCAGCCAGAAGGTACAAAACTCTTCTTGGAAAGGCAAACCCATAAAAATTTGTATCAGAAAAGTTATCTGAGACTTGAAACGACATATTTGAAGACGTGAATGTTTTTGGAAGGATGGATATGGATGGTTCTATTTTTTTCGGGTTGCTAAGTTCAATGAAAGTAAAAAATGCAATCAATTCCGGCTTTGTATATTATAATGAATATTCTGACCTCTAACGCACTCTAAATTCAATAAATTTGCGGATATCCCGTGGGTGTTACCGGCTTTTCGGTTTGAAAAGTTTATCAATCCATTCCGGAGAGGCAATAGAGTAAAAAATGACTACCCTTTAACGCTCAGGTAGAAAATAATCTCAGCTTACTTGGTGGAAGAATTGATTTACCGCAGATTGATTTACTCACCTAAAATGAGACACCGAAATTTCGGCGCTGTGGCAGGCCGTTCGGCTTCAGTTCTTGCACGAGCTGTATTTTGTAAGATTTTAGACCAAGATCTTTGCGTAAAATCTTCCACGTAGTCGAGTAACCCAACCCCCAATTGCTGCGAACGGAATGAACAAATCAGGGTTTTTATTTACACAGCAGCAATATTTTCCTCTGTACGTACTCTACGCATACGGGTAGGTGAGTTGATGTCCAGTAACGTGAAATTGGTGTGAAATTTGCTCACTATGGCTTGAATTGCTTGCTCAGTAGATCGATTATGACGACCTTAAAATGGTCGAAGTGCGCGAAAAACATTTTTCACAGAGCACGAATTTTGATAATAAAATTAAAAAATTTGCAACGTTCGGGTGTAAGTCTTTCCATACTACTTTCCATACATACTTTGATATTGGAAAGTTTAGAGACTATATTTTAGTCAACTAATTTGTTAGAGCCTTGAGTTCGCATCCAGACAGAATACGGACAATATTTTCAGTATCGATGATAACTTCCTAACAACAGGTCCACCTCGATCTGCAGTGGTGCCTCATATTGACTGTTCTGGATTTTATAAAAAAATATTTTAATTATTCTTTCTATGTCGGTATGGCTTTCAGCATGGCGAGGGTGAATGACTCGAACTCCAACTTTTTAAAATGCTATAATTTTGTTATTTTTTGATAAATTTTATTTGTGCAAAGCAAAAAATGTTGGAAAATACATCAATTTTCAAATTGTATCAGTAGTTTTCAATATGTCCACCTTTGGCGCGAATAATGGCCTTGAGACGGCCGAAGAAAGAATCGCACGCTGCACGCAAGTGGCTCTGCGGTATTTTGGCCCATTCCCGGCGAAGCGCTTGTTTGAGGTGGTCCAAACTTTTTTTATTTTTTAGTGCCAACCTTCGCCTTCAAAATACCCCAGACAGAGAAATCCAACGGATTTGCATCCGGAGAATTTGCAATCCATTATGTTGAAGAAATGAAGTGTGGAACATTGTTTTTTAACCAATCTTGGTTGACGCGCGCTTTGTGAGACGGTGCCGAGTCTTGTTGAAATGTCCACGGTCTCCGACCGAAATGATTGTTTGCCCAAGGCTTCAATACTGCCTCTAAGACAGTTTCACGGTATACGATCGCATTAATTTTGACGCCACGGTCCACAAATACGAGCGGAGAGCGACCATCGGCGGTTATGGCGGCCCAAACCCTCACCATCGCTGCTGCCTGCTTTCTGGTGGCGTCCGAAGGTCTAAATTTTCGAAGGACCTCTCTGGCAAGTAACTCGGTCGTTTTGTTTGTTGACATATTGCTCGATAACAAATGGCGACTCATCGGAAAAAACCAAATTCGGTAACTCACCACTTTCGTGCAAGCGTAGCAACTCCTTCGTTCTTTCGACTCTAACTTTTTTCTGTTGCGGTGTAAGATCGTGTGCTTTTTGAAACTTCAATGGTTTGAGCCCGAGCTCATTTTTCAGTATGTGTTGCATCTGTTCCAACGATATGTCGAGCTCACGAGCCATTTTTCTTCCACTTCGACGCGTATTTCGCTCAATTTGAGCCTTCACTTTCCGAACCATTTCTGCCGGTGTTGCTGTTTTTTTTATGACCAACGCTGCCAGTATCACGATAACGAGCTATGGTTCGAGACACAAATGATTTATTCACGTTGAGGTGCTGGAGGGCTCTAACGATATCTACTTGTGGTTTTCCAACCAAATATAAAGCAAACACATTATCACGTTTGTATTCCATCGCGGATAAAAATTTTTCAACACAACTGAGACGCAAATCGTTTAAAAGGCTTGTAAATAATAAAATTATCTGTCATGTGTCAAAATTTGAGCTCACTGTCATGAACGGTTTGAAAATTATAGCAGTCTGAAGTTGGTTGCAGTTCGAGTCATTCAGGGTGTATATACTCATACTGAAATTGGTATTGCCCGTGTTGTCGACATAGGCACCCTGGAGAAATAAAACCCGAAGGAAAGTTTGTAATGGTGTTGGCTGCCCGCATTAGAGACAAATGTCTGAATCTTAGCCAGCCAATGGATGAAAACCGAAAAAAGATCAAATGACTTTTGCTTCTGAAGTTTCAATACGGCCAAAACCGAAGATAAAAAGTGTTACAATGCTCCAAAAACGATGTTGAGGAGACTTATCTCTACAGTTGGCGCAGTTTTTTTTTTTTAATTTGATGACACTTCGACCATTAGTTATCGAGATATTGAGGTTTTAGTGATGCACCTTTTGATATTTTCAAAACCATGCAAAAAACCGAATTTCGTACGTTGATAAAACACCGTTCTTTGATGAGAAAAAATACCGTTAAAACTCAAGAATGGTTTGAAAAGTGCTACAAAAAATGTGCTCTGCCGAAAACAACCATTTGTCGCTGGTTTGCTGAATGCAGTCGTACAGACACAAATTATGCTGAACGCTCTGGGCGACCAAATGAGACTGTTACGCCGAAAAACAGCGATAAAATCCACAAAATCCTTTTGAACATTCGTAAAGTGAAAGTGCGTGAGATAGTTTCCATCGTAAAGATATCAACAGACCGTGTACAACATATTTTGCTCGAGTATTTGGGTATGCAAAAGCTCTGCTCGAAATGGGTACCGCGTTTAGACCAAAATAAAGAACGATGTTTTTGAGCCGTTTAAGCGAAATAAAAATATTTTTTTCATGCGGTAACCTGGATTCTATTTGCCTGTTTGGGAACCTCAAAAAAATGTTCGGCGGAAAGATATATGGCTCCAATGAATTGGTGATTGCCGAAATTGAAGCGTATTTTGAAGGTTTTGACAAATCGTTCTATAAGAAAGGAATAGAAATGTTAGAGCGGCGCTCTAGTCTCCATGTTGATGAATAAAGTTGAATTTTTCCAAAAAATTTTGTTTTTATATTTTAGCCATGGGACTTTTCGAGCCGTTTATGGCGTTTAAATTATACTGCACAATTCCAGCGGAAAACTAGGAAGGGAGGAACTCTTTAGTGACACTCTGTGTAAACTAGCTGAGGGCCAAACATTGACTAGAACTAGTCCATTGTTGTAACCAGAGTATGGTTGCGAATATCTCAACGAAAAAATATATTGTGAGAAAATTTGACATCAGACTACAATCACAAGAAATCAATTGGTCACTGCAACGAATCGTTTGGATGGGCAAAGAATATCTGCAACCACGTATTGCAGAAAAAGAAGCGTATAAAGCAAAGCTGCATATACGCTTTGAGAAGAGTCCGAATGAACACCGGGTTCTCAGAAGGGAAAAGAAGGAGACTGATAGGCGTCCGCTATAGGAAATAAAGTTCCTATTGCAGAAATTATGTTTTACCCTCTTACCAAAGGGTAAAAAGAACATATCAAGATTACAAGTTTGCCTAATTGAAAATATCAGCCGAAGCTGTCAGGTAGAATGAGCTATTCAATTTGAACGACCATAACCGACGATTTCGACACCCGACTTGGACAAATTACGAGTACCTTAAAGCGTACATATTGACTACACCACCATCTAAAGCAAAAATTAAATAAAGTAAAGTGGATCATATTTCTTTTGGCATTTAGAGCGGATCGACACGAACACTGCGGTTTGAAGAACATTTCAATCAACACGCTCATATAAATAAAACCTTGACTCAGGTTGTGCGCGCCACCATAAAGAGACATCAACTACCTCGGCTTGTTCAACTGGAGGCAGTAACTTACTAGCCAACTGGATGGAAAGCCTGTGGGTTGAAGCCCAATCATCTAATGTAAAAAAGTGAGAAAAATAAAGTGGATCACACTTTTTTAAGCATTATGTTGTAACATTTCTATGAATTAAAATTGTTGTGGACCGGTATAAAGTATCACGTACTACTGAAGGGCAACTCCACTCCATATAAAAGGCTGCACTGACTCGAATATCAAAACAGTCTTGTTACACAAGGCTCTACTTAGGAACTTCGGAAAGTTTTTGCGATGTCAATGAAAAGCAATTCAATGATTTCTTTAGTCCACGATTCGCAGAAATGCTGCGAATAACCGTTTAGGCTTTTCAGGAGATGTTATTTGCGTGTAAGTTCCTTGAAATGGCATGAATGATCCCACTACTGTCACAGCACTTTGCTGCCGCTGCCTCTTCGGTCTGTTTTTTTTTCTTTTCACACGGTATCTGCAATTTGAAACGTGATCGAAATGTATTCTCACATTCTGCTGTGATTTCTCTACTCACTGCTTGAATTGTGGTCCGACATCTGCTACCCACCTATTTTAGATGTTAAAAAACCAACTTCTAAATCCTTCTGATTGGTTGATCTTAAAGCGAGTCAAGTGCTCGATTGATTTGCCATTGCAGTTACCTAAGAATGGTTGATGCAAACATATATAGACGACATTGATCCTGGGGAGATGTGATACCAACAGGATTGCTGTAGGTGCAATAAAACCATTGACCTACTTAAAACGCTCTTCTATATATCGTGCGATTTTACGACACTCGATTATTTCTTGTGGGGCGGCTATGTTAAATCTTGATAAACCGCAAACTATTCAGGCTTCGAAAGCCAATATTCAGTGTATTATTGGTAAAATACAATAGATCCCCAAATCCTCGAAAAATTGGATCAATTGAAGGCACTTCGTAAAAACAACCGTTTAAGGAAGATTTAGCAAGTCACAACTGCTGTAGAGATCCGAACCGTCAGACGATTGTCTTCTTTGGGTAAAGACTTGGCTTTGACATGTGTTTAAGTGTTTCATTGATGTCAAGGCACTGCGCAGATGTTCGACGATTATCAGAATCTACTCTTTATCACACGTTTCGAGAAAGCAGAAAAGAGCAAAAGAACCTCCGATCGGCATGTCTTTTACCGATTCGTCAATTCGTGTTGAACCCCTTTATCGAGATTTTCGTTATTGTACAACAAGTGCCTTCAAATGCTATTGAATAGTGGACGCATTGTTGCACCACAAATTCTTACCGAAAAATCAGCCTCAGTGACGGGGGACATGTTTGGTTCAGTGGCTTTCTTAATAAGTAAAATTCTTGCGTTTAGTCAAGTGAGCAGCCGGAGATATTGCAACATGAGCGATTGTATACGATAAAATTGGTAAGGGTTTCACGTCGGAGATGTGACGGGACTGTTCTTCTTTTGCGATGATGCCAACGAGCTTCCCTATCTTAACCCACCATTTTTTTTGTTCGTTGAATTGGAACTAGAAGAATATGCAGGTTCAACAGGACAGTGACTCTTGCCACACAGCCCGTGATATAATAGCCTTATTGAAGACGAAGTTCGGTGATCGTCTTATAGTCCGAAATGACCCTGTCATTTGGCCGCCTCGCTAGTGCGATTTAACACCTTTTTCTTAGAGGATCTGCTCGGCAATCCTTCGAGAGACTACTGACTGTCCTATAACCTGCATTGGACCAGAGGTGCAACAGTCAAGTTCGGAGCTTAATGCTTGCCTTACTTCGCAGCATGATTAAATCTTTAGACATGCTAGCTAAATGACAAGTGCTTGCTCGTTATTTGTTTGGAATGAACAGATTGAACACATATCGGACTAAATTGTTATATGGGTGACCTGATAGCAATGATAGTTTGTTTAGTTGTTATGTTGCAGCAGCTATCAAAGTTACCAATGACATCCAGCTGTCAAAATATTCCGCAAGGTTTGCTAGTTCATCATGCATCACTTTACGCTTGTCAAACGTGCAGAAATTATTAAAAAATATTATCGAAATTCCGGTTCAGTTGTAAATACGTAAGGTGAATTTCGTCGTGGGGTCGGTCGTCATCAAGGCTTCAGGGTGCAGGCAATTCGTCGAACCGTGGAAAATATTGAGCGCGAGTACACTCTTTTTGACCTTAAACCATCAACCAGACAGAGGTGGAAAATGAAGAAAACAGCCGCCGTATCAAAGAAGACCCAGAAATGTCGATTCGGCGCCAATCAGCTGAATTGGGCATCGCCACAGTGAAACCGGATTATTTTGCCGCTGGATTTGGGCCTAAATCCGCATAAGATTGTTCTGACGCAAGAATTGAAGCCGGACGACCATAGGTAACGTCGTGAGTTCGATAATTGGACACTGGAAATATTGGCCGGAGACCCAACATCCAAACATCCCAACAGCCAAAAAATCATCTCGGACGAGGCCCATTTTTGGCTCAGCGGCTATGTCAACAAGCATAATTGTTGTTATTGGAGCGAACACAATCCACAAGTGTTCGGTCAAGCATCAATGCATGCACAAACATTGACTGTTTGCTGCGATTTATGGCATGGCAGCATCATCGGACGTTATTTCTTTCGAAATGAGGAACGTTACCGTCAATGGTCTCAGGTATAGAGCGATGTTAACCCACTTTCTGTTGTCAGAGCTCGACAACATCGATATATTCGAGCTGTGGTTCCAACAAGATAGCACTATATGGCATGGACAAGTTGTGAAGAAGATATTTGGCGACTGGGTCATCTCACGTCGAGCGTTCATCAATTAGCTGTCGCGATCATGCGATTTTACACCATTCAATTATCTTCTCCGAAGCTACGTCAAGTTCTTAATCTACACTAATAAGCCAACCACTTTGGACGAGCTCGAGGCCAACATTCCACACGCTATTGCCGGAATAACGCCGCACATATTGGACTGACCGCTTGAAATACTGCCAGCGAAGCCAAGACGGCCATTTGAATGATGTGCTATTCCACACATAATGGCATGAACGTACACTCCACGAAATAATGATAAGGACAAAACAAAATAACTTTCTTTAAACATTTATTCTTAGAAATTTAAGAAATACATTTAATTTTTAGTAACTGCATAACAAAACAACTCGAATATAAATTAGTTATGAAAATTAACTCTTATTTTATATTTCTAATTATTTTTTTAAATTCTATACGAACGAAATAAAGTTAAGGACAATGTCATTTTACTTTAGTATTTGTATTTGAAATATTTTTGATTCGAAATCAAATCAAATCTTAGTACTTAGTGTTTGATCCTTTGTTTCTAATTACATCTCGGAGAAGTCGTGGCATCGAATTAATCAGTGATTGTGTCTGATCTATTCAGATTTCCCATTCTTCCTTGATGGCCCTTTTGAGATTTTTCAAATTATCAAACTGACACCCATTTTTAAAAACATTGCGCGACAAAACCGCCCACACGTTCTCAATGGGGTTTAAGTCAGGGCTGCAAGCGGGCCAATCCAATAGAGAAATATTTCGGGTTTTTAGAAATTCCTTTGTAAACTTGGATGCATGAATAGCCGCGTTGTCCTGTTGAAATATAAACTCGCTACCGAATACTTGATCCCCAAGGTCAACTAAAACATCATCTAAGAGCGCAGTGTATATTTGGCTATTCATTTTAGTTGATATAAAACATATAGGCGACTTTCCAGAGCAGCTTATAGCCCCCCAAACCATTAACGTGCCTCCTCCGAAATTGCGAGCAGGCTTGAGCTGCCTTTCGGCCCTTTTATCATGCCAATATTTTTGGCAACCATCTGGCCCATCTAAATTAAATTCTTTTACGTCAGAAAATACTACTTTACACCACCCTTCGTCCCAAAATTGAAATTTTGCAGCGAAAGTCAACCTGTTCGCTTTGCGTCGTGCTGTAAGCGTCGGTTTCGGCGTGCGTTTGACATATTCAATGGTATTATCTGACTTTAAAATTTGTTGGACCCGCCTTGTTGACACATTTAGCTTCAGAATGCTTACAATTTCAGAAGGACTGATGGATTTATTTACAGCAAGACGTCTTATTTCTCGAATATCTCTTGGTGTTAATGTTGGTTTTCTTCCTGTACTTCGCTTAACTCCATAATTTTCTCCAAGATTTATACAATTTGCTATAACAATTTTACTTCTTTCTAGAATAGCTCCGATTTGCCTTGTTGGTTTCCTCTGTTCTCTGTACACAACCACACGTCCTTGCTCCTCTTCGGTCAATGGCTTTCCATGAGGCATTGTAATTGATATTTGCGAAAATCTAAAGCATTCCAATTTTTTCTAACAAATAAATAAATATTTAAGACTAACAAACCCTTTTTCTGTCGAAACTCAGCTTAAACTTATATTTTTTTTAATTATTATTTCACTTAAGTACAACTGGCCTTATCAATATTTCGTACCACAATGAAGATCACTCATCAGTGTAAAACAGATGTGTTAGCAAAAAGCTTTATCGCTATGATGCGATAAGACGAAGCGATAATGCTGCTCCGTTCAATGAATTAGATCTCATCAAAACAAAAGGGAACAATCTAAGATTTCTTTGTCCTTATCATTATTTCGTGGAGTGTAGCTTCAAAATAAAGCCAGAAACAATTTTATATCTCACACCGTCGTTATTTTATTTAAATTGTTTTCCCTATCGTTATTATTTGGTCACCTTATAGATGAAGTTTAATTTTCTTTTTGTATTGTAGTCAACATTACAAAACGTTTCACAATAGTATGTAAGAATGACCAGAAACAAGGACTTCATCATTTTTGTGACAATAGGAATAAGTCTATGGCTAGACCAAAGCAATCGGATACCATAAACTCTTCCAAGTGCGGTTGCTACATGCTCGGTTCAAGTAAGGTTTTGGTTGAAGATAGGAACTAGCGGTTACCACATCCTTAACCGGAGTGTCCAATATGTTTTTAAGCGTCCATTGTTAGATGATTTCGTTTAATATTGGCTAGATGACAACTCCGGTAAAATTGAACATCGTCAGCAAACATGTGAATCGAACAATGTTTGACCATTCACGGAAGTTCGTTCATATACATGGAGAAAAATAGTGGGCCAAGGACGGACCCTTGTAGTACGCCTGCTCTTAACTTAGAGGACATTTGGTTGCCCTCCACCACACATTGCTGCCGGTCAGTTGAGTAGGAGCACAATAATTGTACTGCAAGCGGAGATAAACCGAAATTATCCAAAAGCATATTATAGAGTACGAGGTGGCTTACGGTGTCAAAGGCTTTGGGATCAAGCTATATAAGGAAAATACAATGATCTTTGTCCATAGCTTTTCGAATGTAATCGATAACAAGTAACAGCGCAGTTTTGCAACTTCTTTTTTCGCGAAAACAGGACTGTACGGGGCTTAAAAGATTATTGGTGTTTTTGCTTTTTTCCATGAGATAGGCTACTCGCAAGTTTTAAGTATGGTCTTAAACATGTAAGTGAGATAGTTCAAAATACATGGTAAAATAAGTTTTAAGAACTTAAGGTTAATGTCATCTAATCCTGTTGCATTTGGCTTTACCGATAGAATTGCGTCGACTACATGTTCATTAGTTTGGTTAAAAAATGTAAAGTTTTGCGGATTTTCATCACCTTCATTTCATCAATATCGCAGAAACGTTTCGTAAAGTTCGTACTGCTTTCAGTCATCATCAAGTGCATTCTCGCACAGCTATAGTGAATTTAATAAAGGAATAAAGATACTTCCAATCCGGCGAATCTCCGCTCGATCAGTCTTCTTCCAAACATCAGTAAGGTTTTCGAGAAGGTGATCAATAGAGTCCTGACTAAGTAGGTTGAGGACAAACATATCGTTCCGGATAATCAATTCGGTTTCAAGGCGGGGCATGATATCATTCATGCTGCGTCTAAACTGGTTTCTGATATCCAGTGGAACAAAGGCAAGAAACAGTGCACTGGTGCCTGCCTGATTGACTTGGAAAAGGCCTTCGACACCGTATGGTTAGAGGGACTCTTCTTCAAGCTGGACAGGTTGGGCATTAGTAAACCACTGCTGTATATTCTCTTTGATATGCTCTCCAGTAGACAATTCATCGTGAAGAATGGCGATGTGACTTCTGCTGGAACATTTAACATTAAAAACGGTCTGCAACAAGGTGCGGTAAATTCGCCGATCCTATTCAACATTTACACAAGTGATCTGATAGGTTCACTTCACCATGCCATAGCGTACGCAGACGACTTAATTGCGTACAGATCAGGTCCAAAGATTGAGGTCATTAATACACTTTTGCAACGTGACTTCGACAAAATTAAGCGATATTGCGATGACTGGAAGTTGAAAATCAACTTTCAGAAGTCGGAAACCATTCTGTTTAGGACGCCTTTGTCTGGGGCCTCTAGGGATACCAGAAAGAATTGGCGAAAGTTCTCGATCGTCGGACAACATGGACAGCCACTTGCTTGTCGAAATGTAGTCAGATACCTTGGGATCTGGCTAGATCAATATCTATATTTTAACAAACATATAGATGTTGCTCTGGCCAGAGCCAGAGGTGCTTTTGCCCTTACAAGGAGACTGTTTTATAACAGCCAACTCGATGCGAGGGTGAAGGTGATCTGCTACATGGCCCTTTTCAGGCCCATGCTTGTATTTGGATGTCCGGTGTGGTTCAACGTGAGAGCAAGTTTATTGGAAAAGATTCGGGTGTTTGAGAGGGCTTGCCTTAGGGCTTGTCTTCGGTTATACAGAACACCAGAGTCTGAGTACATAAAATTCTATCGCAATGAGGTCTTGTACAATAGGGCGAACCTAATAAGAGTGGACAATTTTGTTATTAAGTTGACTCGAAGGCACATTGCAAGAGCAATGACATCGTCGAACAACCTGATCTCTGGGGCTTACTACCCTAATTATATGTATCATGAGAGAGTTCGCTTTGACGGCTATGTTCCTCCAGAAGCGTTCCTCTACCTTGATAGCAAAGGTCTGATCCAGGACAGATTGGCTGTGCCGCTAATCTTCCACGTTGCTCGAACAGCTGCGGACAGGCGACTCAACTACGACAGAGACGTCGCACACGGCAGTGCGGAGCGTCTCCGGTTCAGTAGGGCGGTAGGGAGTCGCGACATAAGGGATGTTGCTCGGCAGCACCAACAATTTTGGTGGCTAGTTGAAGGAAGGGAGAGTTCGTCGTCGAATTCCTCCAATAATTGGTAGCTTCATGTGAAGCAAAGTGGGTCGCCTAAGTTTTGTTTAGCCATGGCCGGCTTACATAGTTTAAAGTAGTTTTAAGTAGTTTTAAGTAGGAGTAAGTTAGATTTAAGAAAAAAAAATATATAAAAACCAAAAAAAAAAATTAATAAAAATAAAAAATTAAAAAAAAAAGAACATACATCTATATATATATACATATATATATATATGTATGTACTAGATGTAAGTAGATTAAGACTTATTTTTAGGTAGTTTTTAGGATTTTAGTTTTAAGTTTTATAATAAAATATAAAAAAAGTCATGTTACTAAGTTTTTTTTTTGTAAAAAATGTTTTCTTAGTTTTAATTATAAGGAATAGAAATAGTATATTATAGTAGTAAGGTACGTCGAAAGACATAATTTAAGTGTTAGGTTTAACTTAGAGTGCCCGCATGGGGCCAGTAAGCTAGAATAAGATAATTTTAAGTTAATTAAGCTAATTTTTAAGCATTTTTTGTCTAGCAAGTAAGAGTAAATTAAGTAATACAATAAAAATGCATATAAACTGAACTGACTGATAGTGAATTTAATCGAAAAATTTGAACATGTCGGACAGAACTCCAACTCGCGTTCGTTCGGCAAGGTCAGCTGAAAATATCGCCGCCGATATCGATTTTGTACACAAAATTATTCTGGGTGTTTAGACTCATTTCCATTTGTCTGGGTCTGGCTCCGAAAACCCAAGAGAAATAGTGGAACAAACTCCCCATTCACAAAGAATTGCGGTGTCATTGGACCATGTTTTTATCGAAAATGCTGATGCGAACATTTCAGTGAATTGATTGCGTTACTGATCGATGTTGACTGACTTTCTTTGCCTCAAATTGATGATATGGCCGTGGACGACGTTTATTTCCAGCAGGACGGCGCCACATGCCACACTGCTGGTAAAACAGTGGATCTATAGCGTGGCAAATTTGTAGATGTGTAATTTCTCGAATGGAAACTTTTATTGGCCACCGAGATCGTGCGATTTAACACAATTCCACTTCTTCCTTTTGGACTATGTTAAAGATAAAGTCTACGGCAATGCTCCACGATTCATATACAAAAAGTTTTTTTTAAAGTAACACGCAAGAGGGTATTACTACTCTTGCCGGAGCACGTGTTAAGTTTTTCGGAAAATTGGATAGAGAGAGAGAGAGAAAGATGTTTGGGCTCAGTGGTTATTTCGCTCCATGGGTGGTATCCAACACTTCATGGGGAGACTAAATTATTAGTGTAAATTAGACTTGATGTTGATGTTGCAACCATTCATCTCACAAGATTTTAGTTGCCTGAAAAAAAGTCTTGTGGTCACGGTTAGTATTGAATCCCGAACCGTCCAATTGGGAAGCCAATACACTACCACTTGAGCCACGGCCACCCACTTGTTAATTATACAAATTATGCGAAAACGTGACGAAAAGTTTCATCAAAAGAATGAGTATTAATAGGCTGAGCCGAGGCGGACATTTGGCAGATATTGTACTTCATTACTACCTCAGAATTTTTACTTCAGACTAAAATAAAAATATCACCACTTTTCATAAAAATGTCGCGTTTTTTTATTGATTTAAAATGGCATCTCTTATTGGATGAACCTATATATGCTGCCAACAAAGAGGAACACAACGCCGACGCCTAAGATAAAACGCTACCACAAACAGCTACAATTTTGAGGTAGTGAGGAACTTTATTTACTTTATCTAATCCGGCAACGAGGATCTCTTTTGCTAACTATTTCTTCTTTGGGCTTAGAAGGGAATTGAGTAGTAAAGCCCTCGAGCAACCAAAACTTTTTAATACAACACACTTCTCTGCTTTACGCCGATATTTACGAAAGCGGGCTTTTCGAGAGAAAAGTTATTCGGGTAATTCTAGGTCCCGTTTGCACCAATCGAAAATGAAAGAGATGTTTCAACATCAAACCGTACGAGCACCCATGCAGGCCTCGTCAAAAAACATAACCCGGCTTAGGTGGCTAGGCATTACGGGACACCAGTGCCTTGCCTTGAAAAGTTTTCGATTCCAACGCAAAGGGACAACGCAGTAGAGGACGACCTCGTCTTAAGTGGCGCACACAAGTGCCTGGGGACCAACTTCGTGTGCGTAGCTGAAAACAGCTGACAAAAGACCGTGATAGCTGAAGAGTCTCTAGCGTAATTTAAATCAGCATGTAAGACTCTTTTCTCTGGTAAATGCCAACAAGCCGAAAACTTTAGACGGCTTCGAGGTGAACATTCGACAGGAAATTGGTGGAACATTGGCCAAATTATGCGAAAAAGTTATCGAAACTGGGTTTCAGCGCACGACGGATGTAAGCGGCTCCGTCGAGGGAATTTGAATGATGTCATATTTCATCAATTATAATACATATATATCCAAATAAAATGCAAATTTGTACACACAATTTCTAGGACGTTGTTGGACTCTACACACATTCCGATTTGCCAGCGCAATCTACGATTTCGTTCGAGTAGATTATGATGTCACGGTCAAGATCGAATAAACAAAAAATTAGAATTGTACTAACAGCACGCTTTTCAGCATTAAAACAAAAAGGAAATATTAGAAGAAAAATTTGTTCTTGAAAAGAAAGCAATTGTGTCACATACGAGTAAATGTGATGCGAGAGTTAGAACGAAGAGATTTCAAGAACTTCTCGAGAATAGATATGAATTGCTTTAGGGAAATATGTCCCTCCGCATATTTTCTAATTCTTTTCTTCATGGTGCCAACAATAGCATTCCTATCGATTTTAGAATATTTTTTCAAAATTGCTTTAAAGCCGTTATACCTATTTGCTCTGTTCAAGGAGTTTTATTTTTTGTCAAAGAGACAAGGCAAAACCCTATAAAGTTCTACGACCTGTATCCAAATTTCCGTTTCGTTTCAAACATAATGTTAACAACATGCAGCTGAACGTGTAATGAACGTCCTAGAAAGATGGCAGTTTGCCTACAATTTTTAGGATATTTTGTAGTGAATAACAGAAATTGTAAGATTGCCCGAGGCAATCTACCAATTTGGTTTGATCGCAGCCTGCAAGTTGTAATCGGGAATTGTATTCCAAATTGCCCTGTGTGTAGGTGCACGTCTTTTTATAAAAAAAACTAATTTTGCGCATCGAATGAAAACCCTGTATGTGACAAAACCAAAGCAACTTTCAGTATTCTATCCGTCTTTCTACTTTGCATGTGAACAAAAGTTATGTGAAATCGGCATAACTTGAATCTTTAAAACATAAAAATATTGTACTTGAAATATTCTTTCTTGAAAAATATTATTTTTTTATTTATTTTAAAGTAATTTGTGATAAGAATTTCAATGAAGAACAAAACCATATTTTTGTAAGGCAACTTACTTCAACTGCTAAAGCAACTTCGCAACTATCTTAAATTGAAAACAAATATTGACTCTGTTAATTAATATTTCGTTGGATATCTGTTATTTTGAAGGGCTGCACGGCATCGGCGTAGCATGGATTCAATTAATTTTTTTATTATATTATAATGTTCCACCATTCTTATTTTATAGCTGGAGGCTTTGAAGGAGTAATCTTACGTGAGAATTTAGAGATCTACAATTTCGCATATGAGAATGGATCGGCTGATTGCACTGGCTATTCCAGAAAACACACTCCGGCCACATTTAAACACTCAGTCACGAGCCTAGGCACGTTTTTATCCGCGTATGGAAACGTATTGTCCTAATATTTGTACCCTTGACCATTTAAAATATCCGTAATTTGGTGGATAGTCCTCATTCCCGGGCCGGGGAATGACATTCCTCCCACAGTGTTTTACTATGCCCTGGCGTTTTCCTTTTGGTCTTCTAACATCCGCTCTTCCATCTGATAGCTTGATGTTATGTTTAGATTTATTTGACCAAAGCACTGTTCTTCATTTCTGTACCGACCAATTAATATGTTCTTTTGCAAACTTTATTGCATGTATTCTTTGCATTTTTTTTTTTGTGTTCTTTCCTAAAACACATAAAACCCACCTAGTCACACAGTCTGCTTGTAGTTCTTGGATGATGTAGAGTCCGAAATCAATAACAAATTTTCGTGAAGAGGTTCTAGCATCTTTTCTGAACTCCGGTATTATAATGCCTGAAACAGATGTGCAGTAGTACTGCTTGCATTACTGGGTGCAATATCAAATTTCGTCGCAGTGACTTTTAATATTTTATAAACAAATTTGTATAGTTTTTATCCTCTTTATCATATAAACAATTATTATTTTGCACAAATTCAATTAATTGTTCCTCAATTTTCAACAATATATTAGGTGCGCAACTAAGTTATCGCTGTGATGAAAATGTCACTTTATTGTGAAAAAATGGTTGCAAATGAATCATTCAAAGGATTGCCCATCGCTAGCTACAGCTTTTTCCCATCTTTCCGGCAGGCTATCCACGAATCAAACCATTTTTTGAAATACACAGCATAACTGATGATTTTGCAGCATGACCAGGCGGGCTCCATGATTTTCTTTGAGTTGCTGTAATGAATCCATTTTTCATCACCCGTCCCGATGTAATGAAGAAAACCCTTCTTCTTTTGTCACTGGAGCAGTTGTACACAGTCGAAAAAAACGACGCTCAACGTCTCTTGGCTTCAAATCATAAGAAACCCAAGTTCCTTCTTTTCGAATCGTTCCCAACGCATGCAATCGCTTGGAAATGGCTTGGCGGATAACTCATAATGCTGAAGCAAGCTCTTCTTGCATTTGGCATGGATCCTTATCGATCAATGCCTCCAATTCGAAAGATTTTGGCCTTCCTTCACGCGGACGGTCGTCAACATCGAAATCACCGTCTTTGAAGCAATGGAATCAATCACGGCATGTCGTTTCACTTAGAGCAACATCTACGTAGACTTTTTGGAGCTCTCGATGGGTTTCAGCCGCCGTTTTCTTCGAATGAAAGAAGAAAATCAACACTTCCCGCAAATTACGATCATTTGGCACGAAATCGGACATTTTCACACAACCAAAAGTATGATGACGCCAAAAGAAAATCACTAATGTGTCAAAAAGGTGACGGTAACGGTGTCTCCTTCCTCATTTCGAAAGAAATAAGGTCGGATGATGCCGCCATGCCATAAACCGCACTAAACACACAATCTTTGTGGATGCATTGATACTTGGCCAAACATTTGTGAATTGTGTTCGCCCCAATAACGGCAGTTTTGCTTGTTGATATAGCCGCTGAGCCAAAAATGTTCATCGTCCGAGATTGTTTGGCCAAAACTGGATCTGCGGCCAACATGTCCAGCGCCCAATTAGCGAAATCACGGCGTTGTCTATGGTCGTCCGGCTTCAATTCTTGCGTTAGCACAATCCTATACGGATATAGGCCCAAATCCGACCGCAAAATAAGCCGGGTCTCTAACGATGCCCAATTCAGCTGATCGGCGCCGAATCGACATTTCTGGGTCTTAAGATCTCAAACTTTTCCACGGTGCGACTAATTACCTGCACACTGAAGCAATGATGACGACCGATCTCACGACGAAATTCACGTTGCGTATTTACAACTGAGCCGGAACTTCGATAATATTTTTTAATAATTTCCGCACGTCCGACAAGCATACGAGGGGCGTTCAAGATATTCTCGGTATCGGGGTGAAGCTGTGGTTGCATATATAAATTGACTTATTTATCAAGTAATACTATTATTTTAGTGCATTCATGTAAAATTTCATATAAATGTGATTATTAATTCGCGTTTTATCTCTAGTTAAACAGAATCATAATGGCAACTGAGGCGATGATGGTGAAAATTGAGCATCGCGCTGTAATTAAATTTCTCACTAAGCAAGGAAAAAGTCAAAAAACTATTCATGAAGAGATGGTGGCTGTTTACCAGGGTTCCACACCTTCATTATCAACTGTGCAAAAGTGGTCAAGTGAGTTCAAGAGAGGCAGAGAGAGCATTGAGGACGACCCCCGCTCCGGCGCCCCGGCTACTGCTTGTACGGGAGAAAGCATCAAAGAAGTCGAAAAACTTGTTCTTGAGGATGCCCGAATAAAGGTGAAAATGATGGCAGAGATCACCAAGCTTTCAATTGGTACCATTCACACCATTCTTCATGACCATCTTAACCTTTCAAAGGTCAGTGCAAGGTGGGTGCCACGAATGCTCACAGCGCCTCAGATAAAAAGTGAGAATCGCATGCTGTAGAGAGCTTTTGGAGATGTGTAGTGAGAACGCGGACGGTGTTATGGATCGAATCGTTACTGGGGACGAAACATGGGTCCACCACTATGACCCTGAAAGCAAACAAGGGTCCATGCAGTGTCATAAAAAAGGAACAGACCCCCCGAAGAAGTTCAAAGTCACTCCGTCTGCCCGAAAGCTCATGGCCACAGTTTTTTGGGACTCAAAGGGAATCTTGCTCATTGAGTACAAAAAAAAAGGTGAAACCATCAACGCCACATCCAAATTAAAAAGAAAAGACGGGGTAAACTCGCAGCGGGTGTGTTGCTTCTTCATGACAACGCTCCTGTTCACACGGCGCGAGTTTCCAAGCCTGCTGCGCGAGATTGTGGTTTCGAAGAAATCCAAAACCCACCCTATAGTCCAGACCTTGCCCCTAGTGATTATTTCCTGTTTCCGGATTTGAAAAAATGTCTTCGTGGAAAAAGATTTTCGGATGATGAAGAACTCAAGTCGGTATTTTGCAGAGAAAGAGGAAATTTATTATTTTGAGGGTTTAAAAAAGCTTATCTCAAGATGTAACAAATGCATTGATGTTAGGGGAGATCATATTGAAAAATAAAAACAATTTAAATTGAATTCGCATTTTCCTTCATATCGATACCGAGAATATATTGAACGCCCCTCGTAAAACGATGCATGATTAAATAGTAAACCTTACTGAATATTTTGACAACTCAATGCCATTGGAACTTTGACAGCTGCTGAAACATAGGGGTAGGGTATGTAAGAGTGGCTGTTGGAAACACCAACCCACTTAGGCCTATTGGCCCATTCTGATGCCACGTGGATCTATGATCCTCGTACTAATGGAACCAGTTTGAGCTTACGATGAAACATAGGAGACCATTTACGTCTATATTTTTTAGATCGCTTAGGTCACTGTGGAAGAAAGCTGCTAAGTGAAGCTTTCTTCTCTTGGAAAGAGCTGGACATGTACAGAGTAGGTGGGAGATTGTCTCCTATTCCTCCTCGTCCATGCAGTTTCTACAGAAATCGTTTGTAAAAGCGCCAAGTCTTCTTGCGTGCTTGCCTATGAGGCAGTGTCCAGTGATGACACCTATGATGGTGCTTCCTATTTAGAAGGATCAGACTCTTAGAGCGATTCGGATCTAGCTTTGGCCAGATCTGTGTAGTTGCTAGACATGGTGGTCCAACAGTGCGCCTAAGATCTGTTCTTTTACTGGCATTCAGTTTTAATATGACCGAGATGTATAGCCAGTGGGTTATGTGGGGTTGAAGGCCTCATTTATTCCCAATGACTTTTTTGCAAGATAATAAAGCTGATGTAGCTTTATTATTATGCTGAAACAGAACAATTGGAAAAACTATCTTTGCTATCTGGTTTACCGTTATTTTAGGAAAAAATATTTAAACTTCCACTGTCATTTTCAAAACACGTCGAATGACTTAAAATGTACTAAATTGTACTAATTTGCAATTCTTTTATATAGGAAAAAAAATTCAAATAAAACAACAACGGTGTGAGATATACCTAATCCTGCCATAAGTTCTGTTACACAATTTCCAGCACTTACCGTTCAAAACTTCTTGCGGGAATGCAACCGTTAACTTTTTTTCAGAACACATGCACTGATCAGTGAAAAATACTAGTCAGTTTGTTTTCAGTTTGCAAAGTATTAAGATGGAGTGGAGTTTCGAGTCGCGGTAATAGCGTTGCATCAGTGCGGAAAGAGTGCTGGACAAATTTTCGAGTTGCTAAAACCACTCGGAATATCGAGAATATTCGTTTATCGGGCTACTGCTCGCTTCGGCGAATTGTCTGGAGTAGAGGACAGGGAAAGAAGTGGTCGTCCGCTCATCGCCGTACGAATGCGGTAGTAAAGGTAGTGTGTGAACGAATTCGAAGAAATCCCCTTAGGACGCAGAAGATCATGTCCAATGAATTGGATATATCAACCAGATCCATGTCTAGGCTGATTCGGAATGATCTGTATATGAAAGCTGGAAAGATGCAAGCGACTTTTGCAGTAGCATGCGGACAATGGCCATGAAAACATTCTGTTTACTGATTACAACATTTTTACCGTGGAAGAAGTTTTCAACAAACAAAATGACAAAATTTAGGCTACTTCATCTAAGGAAGCGAAAAAAGTTGTTCCAAGCCTTCAACGTGGACATCATCCCGCTTCCATAATGGTTTGGGGGGTCTCTCTCATCATGGTGTCACAACCCTCCATTTCTGTGAAAAAGGCTTAAAAACTTGTGCAAAGGTTTACCAAGAAGATGTGCTAGAGGGTGTTGTGAAGGGTTTGACCAACACCCTTTTCAATGGATACAGATGGATCTTCCAACAGGACTCTGCTCCACCACAAAGCCAAAACCACGCAGGAGTGGCTCAGAATCAATATTCCTGGTTTTATAGGAGCAGGAGATTGGCCGTCGGGGAATCCAGATCTGAATCCACTTGATTATGGTTTGTGGTCAAAATTGGAGAAAATGGCCTACAAGACTCCCCACAGAAATTTGGAAAGCCTTAAAACAGCATTAACCCGAGCAGCGTCCACGATCTCCATGGAAACCGTACGCGCCGCTGTAGCCCAATGCCCACATGGTCTGGAAGCATGTGTTAAATCAAAAGGCAGTCATTTCGAGTGAATCCAATTTCAGTATTGTAGTCTAATAAATGAAACAATTTTGGATACAACATGTTTACTGGTTTTCTTTTTTACAGTGTTTTAT
This sequence comes from Volucella zonaria, assembly GCA_963966105.1. NCBI lineage: Eukaryota > Metazoa > Arthropoda > Insecta > Diptera > Syrphidae > Volucella > Volucella zonaria. The sequence continues at coordinate 333,728,686 of OZ014530.1, forward strand.
ATTTGTAACAGAACTCAAGGCAGCACTAGGTAAAATTGATTCTGGCTTTATTTTGAAGCAATGTTCGTGCCATTATGTTTGGAATAGCACAAAATCCAAATGGCCGCCTCGGCGTCGCTGGCAGTACTTCCAGCGGTCGCTCCAATTTTTGATAACTCGGTCCAATATGTGCGGCATTATCCCGGTAATAGCGTGTCGAATGTTGGCCTTGAGCTCGTCCAAAGTGGTTGGCGTTGACTAGGAACTTGACGTAGGCACGGAGAAGATAATCGAGTGGTGCCAAATCGCATGATCGCGGCAGCTAATTGATAAACGCTCGTCGTGAGAAGACCAAGTCGCCAAATTTCACCTTCACAACTTCCAGCGTTCTGCCGCTGGTATTGCATATTGCGCCGTCTCGTTGGAACCACAGCTCGGATATATTCATTTTGCCGAACTCTGACCACAGAAAATCGTTTAACATCGTTCTATACCTGAGACCATTGACAGTAGCGGTGTCTTATTCCTCATTTCGAAAGAAATAAGGTCCGGATGCGGCCATGCCATAAACCGAACCAAACAGACAATTTTTGTGGATGCATTGATACTTGGCCAAACATTTTTGAATTGTGTTCGCTCCAATAACGGCAGTTTTGCTTTTTGATATAGCAACTGAGTCAAAAATGGGCCTCGTCCGAGAAGATTTTTTGGCCAAAATCCGGGACTCCGGCCAACATTCCAGCGCCCAATTAGAGAACTCACGGCGTTGTCTATGGTCGTCCGGCTTCAATTCTTGCGTCAGCACAATCTTATACGGATATAGGCCCAAATCCGGCAACAAAATAAGCCAAGTTGAGTACCTGGCGATGCCCAATTCAGCTGATCGCCGCCGAATCGACATTTCTGGGTCTTCTTCGATACTGGCCGCTACGGCGGCTATGTTTTCTTCATTTTGCACCAATGTCTGTCTGATTGATGGCTGAAGATCCAAAAGAGTGAACCCACGCTCAAACTTTTCAACGGTGGGACGAATTAAATGCACACTGAAGCCATGATGACGACCGACCTCACGACGAAGTTCACGTTGCTTATTTACAACTGAGCCGAAACTTCGATATTTTTTAATAATATCCGCACGTGTGGCAAGCATCAAATGATGCATGGTGAAATGGCAAACCTTACTGGATATTTTGACAGCTGAATGTTATTGGTAACTTTGACAGCTGCTGAAACATAACAATTGGAAAAACTATCTTTGCTATCTGGTCACCCGCTATTTTAGGAAAAAATATTTTGACTTCTACTGCCGTGTTCAAACCACGTTGAGTGACTTAAAATGTACTAAATTGTACTAATTTGCAATGCATGGGGTGTTTGCTTCTATAGAAAACAATGTTCTCTGCAGTAAGCACGTGTGTTTCAGGCATAAGTTGATCCTGTCTTGCAGTTATTTTTCGGCGTCTACCACCAAGGTGAATTATCTGTAGTGTACCTTTCTGTTGATATCGTTTAATTAAACGTGAAACAACTTATTTCTCCATGAAATATTTAGAACAAATATTTTTTTCTTTTGTTCCACTAGGAAATCTTCAATAGTTTTATTTTTAAGTTCATTTCCGAACTTGTTTCTGTGTTAAGAAAAATCTCCAAACTAAAACTTCGATTCTTTTTGCCATCACTTGACAATGGGTAATGAATAAAATGAATGATAGATGTAAGCAGAAAACAGTAAGTATGTACTGTTTAACGGAATGTTACGCAACTGCACCCAAATGTGCATGTAGTTTTAGTTTTTTTTTGACCAGATGTTCAAGTTCAGCTGAAGTTCCTTTAGTTTTGTCAATGTCGCATTTTACGAATGCTTGCTTTTTGGTTATTTTAGATGCAGTAGTGTGCAAAATATTTGCAAGTTTTTTTTCTCTTTGACGTTTTGTTTGATTAACTGTACAAAGAAGGATAATATGTAAGAATTTAAAGGTAAATCCGTTACTGACAGTACACTCTTAGGTCTCAGCAATAAAAACGGAAAAAAGTACAGTTAGTTTAGTTATTCCAGGGAAAAATGTTAGCTTGCCAAATATGCAGCTGTGCAAAACATATGCAAGTTTTTTATTTTTCCCTCATTTCTGTTTTAACTTCCAAGATATTCAGATCAGGTTAGTAAAATAGTGTTCTTTATCAAATAAATTATGTTCATAGGCAGGTTTTTTTTTTATTCGGTTTTCACTGAATTTGCGTTGAAAAAATGGCTGGCAATAAGTACGATACCCGAACAAAAGAGCTGGTAGTTGAGGCTTTTAAAAACGGATCGAAGCAAAGAAAGATAGCTAAACGATTCAAGATTCACGAATCGACTGTTTCCCGGATAATTACAAAGTTCCGACAAAATTTATCAATTGCAACGCTTCATTCTGGTGGTCGTCCCCGAAAAACAGACATGCAAACTGATAAAAAAATTATCAACATTATCCGGCAAGACCCTTTCCGGTCTTCAACTGCAATCGTTAAGGACCTCAACTTGTCAATCGATGCAAGCACAGTTCGTAGACGTGCAATAGAAAGCAATTTGAGGGCATACCGAGCTGTTAAGAAGCCTCTGTTAACCTTGAAACACCGTCAAAAAAGGTAGTTTCTTTGTTTGATAAAAAACTGCTTCTAATTTCCTATTATTTAGACTTAAATTTGCGCATAAAAATTCAACTTGGTCCCTGACGCAGTGGAGAACCGTTTTATTTAGCGATGAGAGCAAATTTAAGATCTTATCTACCGATGGTATTGGTTACGTTCGCCGAAAGCCAGGTACATGGTTAAATCGGGGAAACATCCGCGCTACTTTGAAGCGGTTCCGTTATGGTTTGTGGATGCTTCTCGGCTCAAGCAAGTGGTCTTTTACACCAAATAACTAGAATAATGGATCGCTTTGTGTATAAGGACATCTTAGACACAGTCATGCTTCCATACGCTGAGGAAGAGTTTCCGTTGTTATGGAGGTTTCAACAAGACAACGACCCGAAGCACACCTCAAAGTTCGTTAAAGAATTTTTAGGGGCTCGGAGAGTAAATGTTTTTGATTGGCCTCCACAGTCCCCCGACTTAAACCCAACCGAAAACTTATGGGGAATCCTAAAACAGCGGACAAAGGGGCAACGGTTTACCTCGCAAAAGGTTCTTTATGAAGCTTTAAAGGATGAGTGGAAAAAAATTCCCAGTGAGCTAGCAAACTCCCTTATTGCTTCCATGCCGAAAGGGTGTGCAAAAGTTATTAGAAACAATGGTTTTTGGACCAAATATTGATGAACAAAAAAACCTTGCATATGTTTTGCACAGCCTTAAAATGAATAAACTCGTTTCTTTATGTTTTACAAAATATCAAGAGTACATATTTTAAATTTCTTTGTTTCCTTTTAAGTATTAAACAGTAAGTAATACTTTTGACTGAAAAGTTCATTAGAATTCTTTCTTTAGAACAATTAATAAAGGATGTTATTGCAATTGAAAAAAAAAATTGCAAATATTTTGCACACTACTGTATGTAAAACATTTTAAAATAAATCGAAAGTTGATATTTTTCAGTAAATAATATTTGAAGTGTTACATATGATGACGAATATAGAAATAACTTTTCATCGTATTTCTTTTAGTAAGCAAAGGTAGTGCGTTAGAATATTGAAAGCTGCTTTAGTTTTGTCACGCATTTTATGTATCATGACTGTTTTACGAGGGCGGGTCAATAATTCCGTGCATTTTTGAATTTCTGACCTCTTTACTGAAACAGCAACACTGCTCCTGTCAACAGGCATTTGTCAGTTGACTCCTGTCAAAATTTAAACTTGCTGCGTCAGTTAGTTTGTGTTTGACAGCTATTTTTATCAGACTACTCACTAATTTGAGGAGAAAATGGAAAAAAGTGAATTTCGTGTGCTTATTAAGCATTATTTCTTGCGAAAAAAAACCATTACCGAGACCAAGGCTAAGCTTGATAAATACTATGGGGACTCTGCACCATCGATTTCAATGGTAAAAAAGTGGTTTACTGAATTTCGTTGTGGCCGTACAAGCACTGAAGATGCCGAACGTCCTGGACGCCCAGTTGAGGTCTCTACACCCGAAACAATCGAAAAAATTCACGATATGGTGTTGGCCGACCGAAGATTGAAAGTGCGAGAGATTGTGGAAGCCGTAGGGATCTCGCATGGCTCAGTGGTTTCAATTTTGAATGATCACTTGGGCATGAGAAAGCTTTCCGCAAGATGGGTGCCGCGTTTGCTCACAGTCGACCACAAACGCAATCGTGTAACAACTTCACAGGAAGGTTTGGCGTTGTTTAATCGCAATATGGAGGAGTTTTTGCGCCGTTTTGTAACCGTGGACGAAACATGGATCCATCACAACACACCAGAGAACAAACAACAGTCAAAACAGTGGGTTTCTAAGGGTGAATCGGCGCCAAAGAAGGCCATGGTGGGTTTGTCAGCCAATAAAGTTATGGCGACTGTTTTTTGGGATGCACGCGGGATAATCCACATTGACTACCTTCAAAAGGGAAGAACAATCAATGGGGAATATTATGCCAACTTATTGGACCGATTCAATGACGATTTGAAAAAAAAACGACCTCATTTGGCCAAGAAAAAAGTTCTTTTCCACCAAGACAATGCAAGGGTGCACACATGTGCAGTTGCCATGGCAAAAATCCATGAATTGGGCTATGAATTGCTCCCTCATCCACCCTATTCTCCAGATTTGGCTCCGAGCGACTACTTCTTGTTCCCAAACCTGAAGAAATGGCTTGGTGGGAAAAGATTTGACTCCAATGATGAAGTCATCTCGTCATTTTGAGGACCTCGACAAATCATTTTTTTTGGAAGGGATAAAAAAATTGGAGAAGCGTTGGACAAAGTGTATAGAGCTCAACTGAGACTACGTTGAAAAATAAAATTATTTTTTTATCAAAAAATCTGTTTTAATCCAAAAGTCACGGACTTATTGACCCGCCCTCGTATCCTTGTTTTACAACGTGCCGAATACTTTTCATCAATACTGTTTGAAGAAAAAAAAAGAATGCATTAAACCCTAAACAATAAGAAGATGGCATCCCTCATTACAAATATGTACAACCCTTTACCGGCAGCTAAATGAAATGTCAGCACAAACCGTCACACTACTGACAAACTGAACTTCATTGTTGGAATTTCAGGGTAGCATTACTGTAATTTCGTTCCCCTTCCCATTTTCCGCATCAAAATAAACCGAGCAAATGCAACCGCTGTTTCCCTCACAAACATCAACAACATTCAGCAAATGCCATTTCTTCAATTTGACGTTTAAAAAGTTGTTTTTCATTTTTTTTTTTGTATTTTTTTTTTGTTATTTTGCAATGTTTACCTGCTTAAGAAATTTATTATGCGACATATCCCAAAGCAAAATCCGATTGAATAAAATGACTACGATCACAATTTGACGATGACGATGACGACGACGACAACAAAAACAAAATTTCTGTTGATGCTCCAAATAGATCGTCAGCTATTAATTCTATTTCTATTTCTATTTGTATTGCTTTGACCGTTGCTGAAGATGATGACGTAAGAGATGGAATCGCAAACGATGAGTTTGACATTTCACTCAGTGCGCCGCCAAATTGTCCACTGCAACTTGTTATCGTTGCTTCTCTGTCTCACTAACTTGAAGAACGCAAGCAACCATATATTCTCACAAACACAAGCAAATACTTATGAATTCTAACCGCTCTTCCTTGCGCACTGGGTTCCTATCAAACAAATTTTCTTTTTTTTTTTTCTTTTCTTTACTTTTTCCGAATTATTACACAACTATTCGCGAGAATAATTAAACAAAAGCGAAGCAAACAAACACAGAATACAATATTTATTAAAAAAAAAAAAAAAAAAAAAACAACAAGCCGAGCTCCACTCGAATTGAATAAATTATTTTTATAAGATTTCACACACAAACACACTTTTCACTCACTGCGGGACAGACCACGGGCCAGATCTTCGCTGCCTGCCATTGCCATTGCCGCTGCTGCTGCCCTATCCCGCTATTTGCCTTCTAATCCACTTAATTGCGCTATAATTACGATTTATTACGACTTTTTCGTGTTGCGTTGCGTTGCGCCCTTCCTCACTCGTTAAGCTTCTTCTTCTTCTTTTTTATCTTTTATTTATATTTTCACTTTCTTTGGAGCTGGAGCTTGTGGAATTTGGGATGTGGAACCGACAAAAATCCAATCCGAATCCGTAAATGCGAAACCGAATGCGTAAAAGCCCCCAAATGAGCGTATGCAAATCTCGTCAATTTCGCAAATTTCATAAAATTAGTAAATGCCAATTTTCAGAGGGTTGGGGCGAGATGGCACTCAGGCGATTTGACGTGTCGAGCCGAACCGAACCGATTGTTGGTCATTATGTTGGTTGGGAAAATGCACCCTACTACACACAGGGCATACCGTGGAGATCCGAAAAAATGCGATTAGATTGGGAGAGGAGAGGTGAAAACTCAATGAAAGCACACACCACGTAATGCACGAGTGATACACAAAAAAAGGCAACAACACAACGCATACAGTTCGACCGAGCGACCACCACCTGCCCCGCACGCGTCCACGTTTCTCGAGAATTTTCCGATTTCACGATTCTCCACTAAACTGTGCTCTCTCCATTCGAATTGTGTGAAAAACCCGAGATCCAACGAGAAATTTTGAATTGGAAAGAAACTCTCCTCGGATATGACCTCAAAAACGAATTTTTTTTTTTTCTACTAAACTTTTTTTCTTTTTTCTCGGAGAAACTTTTTTTTCAACACACTTTGCTTGGCCTCTCTCAGATGGTTTGATGTGAAGAGAAGAATTTTCCGAAATTCATTTGCACTACACACTGTGGGTTTTTGCTTTTTGGGAGTATTTCGAGGTGTTTTTTGGGGTTTATTTCGGTGAAAATCGATGAGATGAGAGATTTTATTGAAACCGGTACCGATGGAGATTTCAATTGGACACAATTTGATGGTTTTTTTTTTTTCAAATTTTTTGTTCGACGAAAATTTAAAGTAACTGCACGATGTGTCTATGCGTACGCAATCACTACAAAAATGAGAATGAATTTTGAATGAAAATCCAATATGGCGTTTTTGGCATTTCGCGAAGGGGAAATTTTTTCATTGTGCTGAATATGGTAAGGTGGTTTTACTGTCACTTTGACAGTTGACTTTGGGAAAACTTAAGGGTGTGTTATAAGGTTGAAGAAGCCAAGAAGTTATATTTAGAGTAAAGGATTTAGATATTACATATACTTGATTATAATGTACTCGTATTAGGTACATTTGAATCATCGGCTATCAACTAAATAGGGTATTAAAATATGGAACAGTTATAATTGAAATTGTCTTTTTGTATCATCCTTTGGTTTGTGTACCCTTAAAATGTTTGACGTAAGACAATTTGGAAGGAAATAATTAGAGGTTCGGATTCAGTTGGTTTGGATTGTTGTTTGCAGGTAACAATGACTAAGAGATAATGAGCTCAGCAGCACATTCCTAAAGCGAGTTGTACGCTTTAGGAGAATGACGATTTTTCAGAATATGTTCGAGTGTGGACTTGTAGACAGGTTAGCATTCATAGCGATAGTTTGAAGGGTATGGTACTGGAAATTTCATGAGAGAGATAAAACAAAATAAGGCATGTGACATTACACGGAATTACATGTCACTGGATTGCGTAATATGAGTACGTCCATGATATTCATCGAACGGTTTTGAATCTTATCTAAAAAGTGTAAAGAGGTCTTAGCAGCACCTGAGAAGATGTGGACATTGTACTCCAATTTTGGGCGGAGAAATAACTTATACTCGTACATATATTGTAGCCAGATCAGATCTGTATTCGCGGGAAAGTATTTCTTACATTGCATCAAGAAACCCATGTATTTATCAGCGTTTTTGGTAACATTGCCATTAATATACATACAGAGAATGGAAAGTTTTTCGGTTTCGACACCGAAAGTCCCATTCATGGATAACGGCTAGGTGTTTAAATTTCGCTGCAAAGAAGCTGCAAACCTTCCAGAAAAAGAAATTCAGCGTTGGAAACGTTAGCACGACTGGAGCACCCACAGCCTACAGAGATCGCCTGAGATGAAAACAATCTGTGAAAGAGTAACGCGACATCATCGTGGTTGCCAACCACCAGATGAGATAATATCCACATCCACAAACGCTGCAGTACAAAACAAAAGCAGCGAGAGAACAGTGTCGAACTAGAAGAATGAAGGAAAACAAGATCCTTCTAGCTCAAAAATACCGAAGGGTTCCGTGATGGGAAAAATATCCGCATGTTTTTCGGGAAACGTAAGCATTTGACCGGAGCGTAGGCTCATCGAAACAGAGAAGAAAGCCTTATCACCGAAGCCCATGGAACAATAGATGTGTCAAAGCAGCACTGCCAGGAGCTACCTAATGGGCATCAGGTAGAGAGACTGAACAGCGAAAGTCTACCAGCAAAGCTTTCCAAAAATGGAGGTGATGTTTTTGATAGTGTGCATGTACCAAATCCTCAACCAGATATGGGTAGATGAAATCATATCTGATGGCTGGACTATGTACCATCTTCAACAAAGATCGTATATTTTATAAGAGTTATCGAGGCATATCCCTGCTTAATGTCGCATATAAGATCTTATGCAACGTTGTATGTAAACATCTCAAGTCATTTTAAAACACATTATTCGTTCATACCAGATCGACCAAATTCTCACACTAAGGCAAATCCTGGAAAAGACCAAATAGTTTCAAGTTAAAATTCACAAAATCTTCAATCGAGATCCAGTCCATTAATGAATTAACATAGATGGCAAACTCTACTAATACTATTGCAAGCCCTTAAACTTCGGATGGACAGAATGTAAGTGAGCTTGTAAACTCCTAGAATTTGCTAGAATGAGAGCTATTTACAAGTAAAGTTGCTACAATGAGATCGATTTACACGTAAAGTTCGCTATGTGTGAGTTATGTGGATGACATTTTTTGAGTAGAATGGGCGGGTTTTCTGTAAAATTAGAGATATTCCATTGATGACAATTCATACATATTCACTGCCAGGGTCACACTAATAGAGGCGATCAGTGGAAAGCGCATTATGGATTTCCAATATCTGGAAAGTTTACCATCTAAGTTAGCTCATCTATAATGCAGTCAAACTATTAATATTAATAGAGTTTTCCATCTAGGTTAGTTTATCTATGGGCAACTGATATCGAAAGTTCCGGGAATATGGATAGAAGTATGGATAGCTGACTAGTTCAGAAAGTTCTCAAAAGATGTCATATAAGCACTGTCGTCTCGCAGGGATGAAATCAGTTCTAAAGTCAAATTTGGAAAGTGGATTAATAGTAGTGCTAAAGTGGTAAAGTAAAGTGATTGATAAAAGTGATTTTGTGTCAGACTTAAAAATAAGTGTTTTTGTGTTAAAGCTGTCATGGATGGAAAACTATTGCAGTTAACCCTCGTCCAACACAAGTCCGAACTGAGCAAGAGAAATCTCAGTGCCAGTGGAGGAAAAAGTAGATTGATACTTCGCACTGAACACAGTGCGAAAACATAAACTGCATAGATGTTCTTCAACCGATTCAAGGAGAGGGGTATTGAAGACTCCCTCATTCAACGGCAAGACCTCATGGCTATGGTTTACGTATAAGAAGCAGTTCGAAATGGCTGCTTGTGCGAACAACTCTGACAATGAGGAGAAGTGCCTTGCGCTAATACTGGCCTTGCACGGTCCTGCAGCAGAATTATTACAAACAATCGACATCGAAAAGCATAAAGACTATGTGGCTTTAGTACATGCTATTGAGAAACAGTTTTGAGATAGTGGAGGAGAGACATTACAACAGCTTCAGGCAGACGCAAGTAGATTCGCACATTTGTCATACCCCATCGCAAACCAAAAAATCATCGATGAAATGACCATTCATCAGGAGAATCGCTGATTCGAAACTACAGCCAGCAGTAATGATGGCTGGAAAAACAACCCTTGAAAAGCACTTGCCTTCGCTCAGGAGATGAAAGCAGCTAATCAACCTTTCAAAGGAACACATTTCGTCAGGGAAGTGGCATTTGTTGAATGCTCCTGGGTATGCCTAAGTGCCGAGGAACTAGATATTCCATGGGGAGACGAAGGCTGCGCCGATGGAACTGCGATAAAATAGGACATCTTCAAAGATAGTATAAAGAACTGGTGCGACCAAGAAACTGCCCTCGCTGCGGTAACAAGTAAATAGAGGAAGAAATAGGCAGAAGCCTCGCTTGCAAAATGATGCAATGAAAATCTGGTAGTAGTTGTCAGCGGTGAGGAAAAATGGATGACAAAAATAGATACCGGTACTTTGGTTTCAATCATCAGGATGGATCTCGTGCAGAAATCGTGGTTGCATAAAGCCAGCAGTTACAGCTTGCGAACAGCTACGGGAGAAACGGCTAAGGTATATGGTGCAGCCCGCATTAGAATCCACCTGGCCAGAATAGCCTTCTCTCACATTTTTGTAGTAACTGAAATATGTCGACTTTGGGGCACAAACCAAGAAACACGGAAGCATGGAGATACCAATAGTATACGGAGACGCCAAAATTTCCGTCTTAAAAGTCGTCATCTGTCGAAATCAGATTCTAGAATCTTCGTCGGAAGCAATAGTGCGGGCAAAAGTGAAATGTGGTCCTGGTAGCAACCGTTTCTATTTATGATGGGAAATACGTTAGTGAAATCAAAGAACAACATCGTTTCTGTAACGATTGTAAATGCGACGTCATTCAGTGCGAACATGAAAAAGGGAGAGATAGTTGGAAAATGTGCATCTATTGAGTCTATATCGAGCGCAATGGAAACAAGCCGTGCAACGCCAGTCGCACCAATCCAGAGTATCCTCAGTCTCTGTAATCTGGACCAAGAGCAACGTATCCTGGCAGATAAACCAATCGGTGAGTACGCTGATATATTTGTTACACAAAACGGAGAACATTTACGTACGCAACTCATTCCACACCACATTGACACCGAAGATGGTCGACAAATCCGTCAAGTTGCAAGGGGTCTTCCATTGGCAAAGCAAACAGAAGTTGCGAAAATAGTTTCGAAAATGAAAGCGAAGGTGCTGAGTGAAAAATCGCAGAGTCTGTGGTCCTCATGAAAAAGAAAGGACAGATACCCACCGAAGATGGTTGACCAATCCGTCAAGCTGCAAGGGGTCTTCCATTGGCAAAGCAAACAGAAATTGCGGAACTAGTTTCGAAAATGGAAGCGAAGGGGCTGATCGCAGAGTCCGTGGTTACGCCTTTTGGAGCAAAATGGTTTTCAACACTTTTCAACACGTTAAGAGTTGCTACTTCCAGGTAGATATTAACCGAAAAGATCGGTTTACAATGATGTCATTTGGACTATGCAACGCTCCGGCCACATTCGAGCGATTAATGGAACGTACATTGCAAGAGCTTACGTGGAGTACCTGCCTATTGTATTATATCTGGATGACGTTATCGCTATAGGCAACACGTACGAGGAGCATTGCAAAAATCAAAGGGAAATGTTTGCCTTGTTCAGGTCGGAAGTAAAATATAAAATATCATATACATACCAAGCCGAAGGAGCTTGGACGAGCAACTGAGAAGCTTCTTGGGACTTGCCACATATTACAGAAAGCCCGTAAAGGATTTTGCTGACATTGCAAAAACCGTTCATCAACTTATGAAAAAACGCCAGTTCGGGTGGTCTGGAGAGTGTGAAAAAGCATTTCAAATACTCAAGTGGTAGCTGTCCCACCTTGGGTTATCCCACACCTGGAAAAATGTTCATCGCGGACACAAATTTAACAATGTTGGGGTTGGAGCTGTGATCTATCCAGTTCATGATGTTAAGAGAAAGTGTTTGCATATTACAGCAAGGTACTCTCCAGGCCTGAACGGAACTACTGCGTAACTCGGCGTGAGCCTCTAGCTTTAATTCTGACAACTGAACATTCCATAAGTACCTCTATGGACATATGAAATGGCTACTAGAATTTAAGAACCCTAAAGGCCACATGGGTCGAGCAGCTCCAGGGCTACGACTTTGAAGTGTAACACCGCAAGGGAAATATCCACTCAAATGTTGATGCTCTTTTACGTTAACCGTGCGGATTCAAATGTGAACACTGTAACGGTAACCGTGAAATGACGCAGTAGAGGGCTGGAGTATAGACGAAATTCATTCCTCGCAATAGACAGACGACGACATCGAACCAATATTGGCCTGGAAGGAACATAAGGAAAGACCAGGGACCGGAGCCAAAATCTGAAGATGGTTTGCTGAATAGGAAAGTGCAGATGGAAGAACATTTGGAATGTAGCTAATCGTGTCCCCAATCAACGAAGTGCTCCATGAAATACATGACGGAACCTGAGAAGTTCACTCGGGAACAGATAGACAAAAACTGGGTGAGCAGATTTGGGGTCTCAATGGAGCTATACTCTGATCAAGTCTTCCAGGAAGTGTGCCAATATCTTGGAATAAGGAAGACAAAGACAACGCCACTACCCCCTCAATCTGATGGAATGGTAGAGCGATTTAATAGGACCTTGAATGAGTATCTGTCTAAGGTCGTCGGAAACTGCCAGCGGGACTGGGATCGACGCATACCCCTCTTCTTAATGTACTACCAAAACGCGGTTTATAGTTCACCGCGGACATACACCATCCGAGGTCTTATTTGGTCAAAAAGTTAGGTTGCCAAGTGAAACAAAATTCGAATCCCCAAGAGGTAAACGATTAAGTGGGTGAATTGCGCAGCAGTATTCATAAATTGCATGAAAACACCCGAGAAAAAATGAAGCTAGCGAGAAACCGCATGAAGACTCGGTGCGATATCGAAGCGAAATCTTTCGATCCACGGGATCGAGGAAAAATTAAGGTGGTCCATTTGCATAGAATGTGTAATTTCAACGAAACTTTAGGGAGAGAGCAGTGTGATGTGAATAGCGCCATCTGTATTTGAATGGCAGAAGTTTTCCACATTTCAAAGCAGACGATTGAACCATTGGAGAATGGAAACTTTTATCGAATTTTGTAGCAAAATCGAAATTTGTATGGAACGCTAGATGGTACAGAATGTTCTCGAGAGGTATCAGGGGAGTATAAATATCAGCAGTCCCCAAGATATGCAAATTAGTTCTGAAGTGAAATTACGAGTAGTGATAAAGTGGTTTTAGTAAGAAAAGCCAAAGTGGTTGAAATAAAGAATTGAATTGTAATTGTATTGAATAAAGCGCTTGTGTACCCACACAAACTATTTACAATATGCTTACCATGAATCTTTCTCTGATCGACAAGGTATTCAAGTTCTTCAATGTACTGCTTATACTGATGTTTCTGCTTTAGTAGAAAAACGTGTAACCGATTTGTCTTGCCCTCAGTTAAGTTATAAGCAATGCCCAAACGACCCACCGCTATTTTTGTGTTGAACATATTGAACCCTACACCATTCTCGAAATGACTGCTAGGTGAACAGATCATGAAAAATGCAATGACTGCTATTCAGTTACATTCTTGTAAGACTGATCGATCCAATTTTACACCGATAGATTAAAGACTAATGAGAGGGTAGTGGTGTTTTCTCAGGCAGGTTAAATTATAACCTCGCCTTCTGCTTCCTGATTAATACAATACAAAAGTCTTCTTGTCTATCTTAGCAAAGAAAAACGTAATATTCATAAGGATACCTGCATTTTCACGGACAACTACCTTGAAATCAAATTCCTGGAATTAGTTCCTATAAACCCTAAAATAGCCCTTCAATTTTGGACACTTAAAATCCTTTTTAGAGACATTCACAGCTGGGTTTTCTTGGATCCCCGGGGAATTGAAAGGCTGGTAAACTCACCAAACATTGAACCATAATACTTATTCCACCAGAAAAATGCATCTTATTAAAACTCAAGTTCAAGTTACATGTAATCGAGGGCTAAACCTTAAGTGAACAAGCAGTTCAACATATATAACGAAAATATGGAACTGACCAAAGTTGAATCTGAGACACGAAACTTTAAATATCTTCTAAGAGTGCTGAACTATTGCCTGACTTGGCATCACTTCTAGGCTAGTATGACAGGGGAAATGTCAAACCAAATTAAATCATTTTTAAGTCCCGCCGTTAATGGAAGTTGGTTTCACGAAAATTTTACTGAAAATCGTGCGTTTTTGGGTGCCTATTTGACGCTGGAAGTCATTAGAAAGCAAAGGTAGTGCAATATCTCAAAAAATACATATCTTACCTTTCGTTTATTGACTAATTTAAATAATTTTACAAGTCAACCTAAAGCTGGTGGTGAACATGTCTTCGGGAGTAACTATAGAATGCAAGAGGCTCTGCATGTTCAGATGTTTAAATGCCATAGGCCTTAGCATCTGCATGCAATACATATTGTTGACAGTTTGTCTTCTATTCGTCAACTTTAGCATCTTGCATCCAATTAACTGGATTACGACCACTTTTAATCTAATGCTCTCATTTTACACATGGCTTTCCATCATGCCCTTAATCAGTGCTGTTATTTTCTTTGGAATCCTACTGGGCAAGTCTTTTTTGACTGTGAGAAAGTACTATCCCAGCAGATTTGCATGGATTCGGGGAACCGTTTTCAGAAAATTCATATTTTTCGGCATTCACTTGATGGTAGGATTCTTGACCGCTTTGCTGTATTCGAAATTTCTACACGCTGATTACCGGTAAGTCGTCCTTGTCCGCACAATAAATTTCTTATATCATTTATATTTTGTAGAAACCTACTGTTTCCTTATTTCGATCGCCAATACGTCAACAGCCGCTACACGTTTCTAGTTTTCGTAGGAGTTCTGTCGGGACTTTACTTTTTTATCAAGGACAATCTAAAACATGATCCTGAGATTGATTTTCCAGCTATTCAGGAGAAGAAATTTGTGCAAATCCGATCTCTTATATACTCCACGCTGTATAATTCGATGGTGAAAGCGTTTGGACCTACACTTAGTTTTGCCTTGGCTTATTGGCTTATTGGCTCCACTATTAATAATAAAGTTGCAGGCATTTTTGAAGCAGAAGTAGACGATACATACAATTCAATCTTTGCTATTATGACCAACTTCAGGATGCTGTTCTATGCATGGATTCTCTGTTCACAAATTATCAGCAACATGCTATTGATGAGGCAATTTTTCTCTATTCTCTTGTCAGAGGAAATGCAGTTTGTCATAGAGAAGCAACATGTAATGGCCGCAACGCAAACTGAAGTAACTCTTGTGGAGGCTCTTGCACTTGCTGATGTTCCAATTGTTCAGAAAATGGCCAGTTTGGATCTGTATAATTTGGCTGTGGCTAAGGCCATTAATCGTCGACAAGAAATATTTGCTCTCTCGATACCGGGTGGACATCCATACAACTGGAATAATTTAAGTGGACAGTGTTTGAGTTTGATCAATGAATTTACCGAAGAACTAGCTTCATCCTTGAAGAAGATATCATCAATGAAAAACCAGTCGCTTTATCCACAAATGAAGGTTTCATCTGGAGAAAGTGCTGAAAAAATTCTACTAAGACAATATAACGAGACATATGGGATACGCAGAATGATGACCGATCCATTCGTACCACCGCAGCCAGAGTGTGTTCCATTAGATGGTAAAACAAATCCATGCGATCGGGTTAATAGCGTTCTGGATAACTTCCAAAAAATGATTGATGTTACGCTTAAGTTAGCGTTTAATGCTATTCCTGGTTTGTTCTACGTTTTTGGCGAACAAGACGGTGCCAAAACTGCATTTCTGCTGTCAAATTCACAAAGTCTTGTATGGTTAACTCAGGGCTTAGCTGGTATTTGCGCAAACTCGCTTAATGAAGACAAATATGGCGTTGTTCAGAATGAACTTCCGAAGATAATCAAAGCGCTCTTGAAACTCAATTTAGAACTCGACAAGTTAAATAATGTAAATCTCAATGGAAAAAAACTAGACCGGAACTTAATCACTCTGAAAAATGCTGTGAAAAGAAGCTTATTTCGAATCTGCACGGTATTCGGAGACTATGTTAGGGATTTGGTAGATGATCAGGAGGATCTAAGACAACTGCAATGTTTTGTTAGCTATCAAGAGTCATGAGGAACTTGTTAAATTAATTCTGGTGTTTACCTTTACTATAAATAATTGTAATTTATTATTAAACTTTTTTATAAGAATTTTATAGAGCCTGTTTTAGTACGCTTTTTTTATAATTTACACGCGCTCAAGGGATGTTGAGTATCCTTAAAATGCTTGAACACGGCGCGGATGAAAGAAAAGAATGTTCTCCTTCCTTTCTGAAAGGGAAATTGACATCGCCAAGGAGGCTGGTAACACGATTACTGATCTTAACGCGCTACAGATCGATTGTTTGGTGAGCAATGTTGTATGGCGCCCCCAAAAATCGTATATGTTGCATCCCAAAGAGATGCAATTGATTCTGTAGCCAAAATGGCGTTTCCAGCAGCATTTTTGAAATAAAATGGTCCAATGATGCAACCACTCAAAAATCCGCACCAAACTGTCACTCTCTACAGATGCATTGGCTTCTGGAGATGATGGTTTTCCGATCCCCAGATGCAGCAGTTTTGTTTGTTAACATAGCCGCCGAAATGAAAATGTGTATCGGGGTCCAATTTAAGCTGCTATAAGGCGGATGGTCGTTTGCCTTCAATTGCTGAGCCAATTGAACTTTGTAGGGAAATAATCCCGAGACCTATGTGCACCATTCTCACCAGGCTGGTACGTGAAATATTGAGTTGTTGATATCAATGGCGAGCCGATGTTCCTGGATGGAGTCGAACACTCTCGGCCACATCAGTCACATTATTGTCGATACGTACTGTATGTACTACATACACCGGAGGTACGATATTAACTGACAGTCAAGATTTTGAGCATAAAAGAGCTGTCAGTGTCAAAATAATATGATTCATACATCGCTTGAGGGAACCTAGACATTGCGCAGCATTTTTGACAACATGGAACACGTGGTTGTTCGAACGTACGTTGTCATTGAAACGCATACCGGGAATAGAAAGTTGTTGGGTTTCGACGATGCAAGTGCCATCCATGGATAATGGCTGGGTGTTTAAATTTCCTGGAAGCATTATATTCCACTCTGTTGGTGGTTTCCCATTAAGTGATGCTGTTTATATAGGTAGGAATTTAATGAGCTTAGCGCTGTCGTTCCCGTTCTAAAGCCGAAGAGCAGGGATCTGAGTCCGGGAACGAGTATGAAATGCAAAGAATATTGTCATCAGCAAAGAAATATATTGGATTAGAAGTATCATACAAGAGATCATTGATGAAGATTAAAATGAGTGTCGGAGAGAAAAAGGAGCCCTGGGGCACACCAGCATTTATTTTGTGAATATCCGAAAGGAAACCATCCAAGACAACTTGAATTGAACGTTCCGAAAGGTAATTTCGGACAAATGCTGTTTTCCATTTGCTCAGAAAGAGTTCTAAAGAGTAGGATTAATGAAAAGGCTAACGCAGTTGTTTTGCCAGCGTGGAAGAATACCTCTTCAGAAGAAAGGAAGATATACCATCTGGACGAGCGGATTTGTGAAGGTTAAGATCTTTGAGTACTCTTGCTATTACACGAGTGCAAAAATGGATTCGTTCCATTGAAGATCCGACGCACTCAAATGTAGGCAAATAAAAAGCACAATCTGGAAGCGTTGAACTGGCCGCAAAGTGTGCAGCCAGCAGATTGGCCTTGTCCTTGTAACAGCTGGAATGTTATTATAAATGAGCGCTGGGATGGAGGACAAGGCTTTTTGACGAACGATCAAACATTTTTACTACCTGGAGGACATTGCAGTATTTTGTTCCCTTAGTTTTTGCACGTATTGAAATTTTACACGCTGCAGCTCGTTTGAACTTTCTTCACTTTCTCTCTGTCGGGTTGGCTTTGTAGGACCAAGCAAATATTTCCATAACCCTTATAGCCTCTTTACAGCTCCAGTCGTACCATGCCTTTTCTTCTGGTTTGATACTCATCATTCGATAACGGATAAAGGATCTCATTCCAAAGAGAATAATATCAGCAGTGGCATCCACGTCGTTATCGAGTAAACATAACGACCAGTTAAAAATCCAAAAGGTGTCCGCTCCAGTTGGCTTTCTCGTATTGTCATACGGTTCTTTTAGGAATGTTTCCTCTAAGTATGTGGTTGGTTTACGAGACATTAGCGGATATGCCACAATGGTCCCATGATTCTACATATAGGGGAAAAAGTGACAATAATTCTGTAAAAAAGGCAGTATTGGATAATTTGCTTACGGAGGTGGAATTTTAACTACAATATATGACGTTGAATTTCGGATTGGAACATGAATTACATTGAGTTGGAGGTTGATAAGCTACATCACTACGCACATAGATGACAAGACCCAGGTGAGAAAAGAATAATGACACTAGTTCGCAGCCAGGTAGTTTCAGATTTGTGTGATCCCAGAGGTGTAGGCTCTTCCTGTGTACCACTAAGTGCCACAACAACTAACCTGTATTTAGAGACGTAGACGTATGTACATATATAGAAAAGTGATTACTTTTTGCCCGCGTATATTGGCTACATCCAAACAACGACGATACTAATCAAGGCTGCGAAGTGAAAATTCGCAAAAAAATTTATTTACACAACAATTTCTGGACACATTTAATCACCACAGTTCGATAATGCCGTCTAAAAGGGGGGAGACGCCACCACCAGAATTACCAGAGGGATATGACTGCGGTTCCTGCAAAACACCTAATAGCGCTGGAAACATGGTGCAATACGATTGCAGCCTTTCTCTGTACCACTACGCATGTGTCAACGTGGATAATTACATTAGTGAAGAAAACCTGGTATGTCACACGTGTCAAGGTAAGAATATTTCCATTTCTGCTACCCCTTTGAGATAAACCGTTTCTATTATGAAAGTCGTAACTAATAAAGCTCCTGTTTTAAGTACTGAAGCCAACACCCTATCTGCTCACATTTCATCTGATTCTAGGGCGTGTACTGTCTCAACGAAATTAATCCAAACCCCTTTATGTACGTATTCTAAGAAGCCCCCTGTAAGAAAAGCCGTCATAGTTGTTACTCAGTTCTTATAATGGAAGGTGAATGAAAAGCAAAATCTGTAGTCAATTTAGGGGCCAACCAGATAGAGTTGCTATCAGTATGATCGCAAAAAGACCTTTAGATGTGATACTCTCTCTAATCGAGGAAACCAATATAACTCCAATTCAGCCTACGCAAACAATTTGTTCTGCCCCCTTGATCTTGCCGCCATTGGTCTCTCGTGTCATCACTGTCCATTCAAACCATCCAGTTAGCACAGGTACTACGAACAATTTATTCGGCCAGGACAAAAACCCTATCCTACACCCTATGTAGAAAGACGAAAGAGCTCTAAGGAAGGGAACGCATCCATACTGAAGATCAATGAATAGCTTGGGGCTCATCATGGAACCTTATGCCGTCAACGGAGATGGTAACCTCAAATGATGCGGAACTTCTCGAACGGTAATATGAAACCCTTCTTAAATAACATACAACATCCCACTAACTGTTCCCAACAACAACGCTATCTTCTTGACCAAGCCCAAGGGCCATTGCCTACTCCTCAAGAGAATCGAAATCAAATGCACATGCATAGTTTTGACAGAATGTGATTTAGACATACTATGGGTCCTCACCCCACACAAGATTTGATTGCCTCGTCGATCGGTAGGACTCATTCATCAACATTTATGTCAACGCAACCACTACCAAATCATTACCAAACGCAAGACCAGCTACATACATTCAGAACTCTAGAAATTTTTGCACATTATCATCCTAATCCAAGTGAATCTCTAATTCACCATTTAAGTAGTAAGCAGATAGCCGCGCGACTTGCATCCGTTTGTGGAGATCCTAATGAATGACCACTCTTCATTTCAGACTTGAAGGGAGGCACCGAATATTTTTCCTTCAAAAATAAGGAAAATTTAGTCCGTCTGACTGGAGCCCTAAGAGGCGAAGCCTTAAGTGCCGTGACAAGTTTGCTAGCCCAACCAGATTGTGTTCAGCAAATAATCGCAATCCTCAAAATGCTTTCTGGATGACCTGAGACACATAATTCTTCATACACAACTTCAAAAAATACCGCGTTTGCTCTTGCGGTACAAAATCTATGCGCCACTGGTTTGTTTGAATACTTGAACAATCCAGCCCTGATGCAGGAACTAATAGATAAACTCCCTTCTGACATTTGTCTCGGTTGGCAATCTATAAGTTAACTTTGAAAAACGCTACTTGCAGCCTTTCTCAATTCAGTACGTGGATATATCATATTGCGGAAGCCGCCAGTGAAGTCCCTCCTACCAAACATCTCATCAATGGCGATTAACAACCGACACGCTGTTGGTCTTAGAAAAGAAAAGGACTTCACACACACAACGAGGAATATAAAGATAACAATTATATGAACTTCCACAATGAGGACAAAGCTCAGCACTATTTAATGAAACACGCAAACAAAAGATGCACGAATATCATGACCACGTATTATGGAGTCAATAATTCCACCTTAAAACACCAAAGGCTGCTTCACAACTATAGTAAGGAAATTCGTGGTGCGGAAAGAAATCATAGCAATGAAACCGTCAGGGAAATACAGGAAAAAAAGAATGGTACCACCGAACATCAACCAAAGTTTGGAACTGTCGGACTTCATTCGCAGAGAATCCAATATTTACCACATGGATGACGAATTCGATTCTTTTCCGTGTCGTTCCAGTTATTTTGTGCGGAAAAGAACCCAGCTGCAAACACTCGCTTTTTTAGACATAATCAGTCGTGGTACCTTCCGGTATTTCCCGTATGAAATTCAAATAGGCCCGAAAACATTAAGATCGTCCTGGACGCAGCCGCTTCTGCTCAAGTAATTCCACTGTACTCCTGATAGGTCCAGATCAGGGTACGTCATTAACATCAGCAAATTCAATATTCAAATTTCGAGAAAACAAGATTGTCATTTGCGGGGACATTGTGGAATAGGGAAGAAGACTAAAACTCCCAAAGATATTTCTTTAGCAGTGACATCAAACATAAACATTCGGGCCACTTGTTCGCCATGTTCAGCGCAATTCGTCAAAAATACCAACACCGAACAGGGAATTTGCAAGAGCACCTCAATCCATCAAAGATAACCATTATGTGGAGGAACTAATGGATAGCCTGCCTAATGAAAATGCGACGATCAAGCTGGCCAAAGAAGTCCGATATATACATCAGCGGGGTGGTTTCTACATAAATAACTGGAATTCGAATTTGCCAGCAGTTCTTAAGGTGCTCAATTTCGAATGCCCCGCTCAGAAGAATTTAAGTCCTGATATAGACCTAATTGCAGAGAAGGTTCTCGATATGTGGTGGTACACATCCTCAGACTGTTTTACTTATAAGATGACTGTCAATCAAAGCACGCTCTCTTTCTCTTTGGCTCTCCTCGACCTTCCAAGCGCTAGGGTCCTCGAACGCTGATGACTATTTTTGTTCCACTCGGCTTATTAGCATATTTCCTTATGTAACATATATCAAGGGAGATTCGATCTAAACTCGAATGGGGCGTAGAGACCGAAGACGCTGAGTACCAAAAATGGTTTAAATGGATTCGCTTCCTACCAGAATTACAAACACTTAGAATCGGAAGGTGCTGTAACCAACACATCGTGGGAAAGACATGGAACTGCATGTTTTTGTAGATGCCAGCGAAAATGGATTTGCTGCTGTGGCATACGTAAGATATAAATTCAATTGGAGCGAAAAGGAGGATAGCACCGATTAAGTCCTTGTTAATTCCCCACCTAGAGCTACAGGCCGCAGGACTTGGTGCAAGATTCACAAAAACTATCACTGAATCACACCAAATCAAGTTTACCAAGCGAGTATTTTGGTCGTATATTAAGAACGTTTTATGCTGGCTTCGTTCAGACCATCGCAAGCATCGCCAGATAGTGACCTTATTATTTTATTTTTTTTTTTATCAAGGGAACGATACAAATTATTTTGTAGGGTCCGGGATTTAATGCCGGGGTACTATGCCCATGTGGCGTTTTGTCAACAGCACGCGGAGTCCCAAGTTCCCATGAGTTGGTGACCTTTCGCGATATTGGATTCTACTGAAGTATATAAATGGCGTTGGATTCCCACGAAAATAAACGTGGCCGACGAGGATACCAAATGGCAGAAAAACTGAGATTGTAGATCCACGAGTGGTTGGTTTACAGGTCCTGAATTTCTCAAAACACCTTCTGAGAATTGGGCGAGCGAATCTCCTAAAGAAAACTCAACCAGAGAATGTTCTTCGAGTCAATGAGCTACAAAGTACAGCTTACATAGTGGCGTGGAAAACAAACTCATTATAAGGACTGAAACGAATAAAATTTGGAAACTTCAAAGTAAAAAAAAAAATATTTTCATAATTCATGTAAATTTTTTTTTATTTGCTTTAATACTCTGTTTTTATTAAATTCATTCACAATTACAAAAAACAAAAAAAATTATTTGGGTTCCCATCCTTTCCTCAACTACTTTCCTTCATAAGGTTGGTGACAGTTACATCCGTGATCTTTTTGAACGCTCTTTTCCATTTAGCACTAAAATCTTTTACGTCCTTTGCACACTGCTCACTTTTTCTCAATTTAGCTTTGACCAAAGCCCAATACCTTTCAATGGGACGGCACTGTTGAACATTGGGTGGATTCATGCCTTTTGGGACAAAGTCGACATTTTTAGCAACAAGAAAGCTCAACGTCGCATGAGCATAGTGAGCTGAAGCTAAATCTGGCCAAAATAATGTTGAACCCTCGTGTTTGTTTAAGAAAGGAATCAACCGTTTTTTTAGCCGCTCGTTAATGTGCACTTCTCCGTTAATTGTTCCCGATGAAATAAAACATGAGCCTCTGTGTCTACATTGGCAAATGGCCTGCCAAACGAAATATTTTGACCCGATTTTTTCCATCCCCATCGATGTTGTTGATTGCGGAAGAATCTCAGCTTCAAACGAGTTGTAAAACTGCGCACCTGGAAGAGTAGAAAGTAGAAAAGTCGGCTTTGACATAAGTATCGTCATCCAAAACCAAACCAAGTTTTTAGTGTTTTTAGACCGTTAAGTTTTTTAGATCTTTGTACCATTGTTTGGTTGGTATTACATTTCCGAGCAACATCTCTGGATGACATAGTCCGTTTTTTTACGATGGTACTCACTATTTGCCTGTCCAAATTTGTATCAGGTGCTCCACTTTTAGCTCTACTTTTCTGTTTTCGCTTAACTGTCAACGTCTCCAAATATCGTTTAATAACAGAATCCACTGTACTGCGTGCTATGTTTAAATTTTTTGCGATGAAATGGTTTGGACGCGAAGTATTTTCGAGCCATTTGTCAATGATCTTTTTACGGCATTCCTCTTGACTCATATTTTATAAAAATTTTAAACCGCACCGAAATAAAATCAATAAAAAACTGAAACTAGAGAATATACAGGCTAATTTGAGTACAAAATGGGATTTCAATTTTTACACATTGGAAGTATAGCCCGTATTAAAATTTACAGGTTTTATTCGTTTCAGTCCTTACAAGACGGAAGGAGTCTTAAAACGAGAGAGAGCTTCAGCGAACGGAAAATATTTTGTTAAGATTGGCACAGAACGAAGAGTATAAAGAGGAAATTGCAGATCTGGAAGTATCCGGAGTGGTCCAAAAAAGCAGTCCCCTCTCTAAACTGTGTCCCTTCCTGGACGAGAACCGTGTACTACGTGCGCTCGATTAAAACGGTCCAGTAATCCCACGGAAGAGCTTCTGAGAAGCATGCTAATAGAAGCTGAGAACATTGTTAACTCACGACCGTTAACCTATATTC
This sequence comes from Volucella zonaria, assembly GCA_963966105.1. Lineage (NCBI taxonomy): Eukaryota > Metazoa > Arthropoda > Insecta > Diptera > Syrphidae > Volucella > Volucella zonaria. The sequence continues at coordinate 333,752,628 of OZ014530.1, forward strand.
CCATTGAAGTCAAAACTAAGAGGTTCTCACATCCAACCATTTTCTTCTGGGATCATCCAGTGGTACGAAACCATTTGCGATATTGAGCAACGATATCAGGGTACTTAAGAAAAACTGGATTATACTGGTATCACAGCCATTGCCGATCGCTTTTGGAAGCGATGGGTAGCAGAGTATCTTCCAAAACTAACGAGACGCACAAAATGGGTAACACCCGCGAAGTTAGGTAGGAGATATTGTTCTTATAGTAGACCCGCGCAGTCATAGGAATTATTGCCCAAAGGGCAGTAACAACTAAAATATCACACTATGGACAAGCGAGAAACCTGTCGGTCGTAAAGGTGACGGTCCTTGATGTTAGAGCTACAAATGAAAGCTGCCAAAGGGCGAAACCACCAGGGAGGAGAATTGTAAACAGGTCAAATTTAACATGTCAACCACAACCGGAAGAAACCGCCACTTTAAAGGAGGTTGGAAATACTTCTTGCTTTTTACAATCACCTTTCCACGTGAACGCTTACGTGCGCCATTATGACTTTCGCTTCCTAAAAAAATAAATTAAATAAAATGAAGAATACACAATAATAGGTTTTCTAACCACCCACATAAACCAACATTCAATCGTCACAAACGGAGGATTACAGGAACTCTTGTTGCCACGTAATCGCAACAAGTACTACAACCGGAAGCGACAGAGGTGGGATAACCGCGCTTTGTTACTATATACAGTCGAAACTTTGTTAATCGGGATGTCAACCAAGACATCCGGCTTAATAGGCGACTGATGACAAAACTCTACGTGGGAAGATTTATTATACGCAGTTTATAGAGTGAATCAGAATTAATAGGGTGTCAAGAGAGGAAAGCAGATTTTTAAATTTATCGGTAAATCTGATGAAGGATAATCGTGTTTCGAATGTATGTATGTACATAGATTTTTCTACAATATTATTGCTCTTTTCCGATTGTTATAATTTTATATTTGCTAGCATTAAATAAATTATGAACTAATATATAATTTATTTATTAAAATAGATGGGCTTTCCTTTTTAAAGATGTGTAGATGGGGGTCGAAGTTGGTTGTCTTCGATTTTAGATAGTTGGTGGAGTAAGCAGATTTCAATTTTATAATTTATTCTTTCTAGTGTCTTGTTTTCCATGGTGAGAGAATACAAGTATTATAGTAAGCTCCGGATATTGTGTTGTTTGTGTATTGTTAACAAACTTTCTGTAAATATAATATGTTCACTCTTAGCTTTTATGGCTTCTTGCAGAGTGATAGGACAAATGCTTCGGCAGTGAAGGAGGATGCGAACTGCAGTTGGATTTCACGTTTTAATGTGGCTATTGCCGAATGTGTTTGCAAACGACATAGTAGCAGTAGTAGTAGTATTTCATTTATTAGTATTACAATACATTACATTATTATATAAATCAGTCAATAAATTTCAGTACAGTTGAAGAGTTGATGTCTTTCTTGGATTTAATATTGAACATGGTTGAGAGAATCTTAATTTTTCTTCTGGTGGGTTAATATTCGCTCACTCTACATTTCCTAGTAATCTCAGTCCTCAAGACTTTGTTTCAATACTTACAAATACACCTGAGGCAGCTTGCTGGCATAACATCTACATATGTCATCAGCGCATGGCGCATTTTAGAGGATTCCCTTTCTTATGGACCAGAGAAACGCTGCTGAGGTTCCATTGCTCAAGCATTTTTCCGCCGATCAGCTATTCGAAATGAATTGGTGTATGCTCTCACCGTTAGTGTTTAGATATTACAATACTATTTTTTCGTAACTTTGGTTGGGGGTGGAAATCTTAGCTTTCATTCCTTAAGTTGTACGCTCCATTTCCAACTCAGCTCAACTGTAATTACTATTAAATTTGCCTGCTCATATCAATAAGCTTATATTCGTTCTTCTTGGCTTGACACATTCTTACCTCTTAGTGAAACTTCTGAACGTTGTCCTCTTTACCTATTCGATCGCTCGCATAGCGGATCTCGTACTTCGATGCAGCACTGCCTCAGAATGGGGGGCTTTATGTGCTTCCAGTCTTTATCAAAGTTAGGGTTTTGGTTAAAACCCAGCAAGTCGATTGCGACGTCCCCGACGGCTTCTTGCCATGCTACTAATCTTTAGCACACGATGCAGGTTGTAAAAGCATTTATAAGAGGTTAAGGGATACGAGATCAGCTATAATTTTCAATTACTTGAAAGAGCGAGTTTCTAATATGGCATTGAGCTTGAGGAGATTTGCAAAGATATTTTTAACCAGAGATACTTTCTTGGTAACCTATCAATTTTATCTGTTATCAGGTAGAACTAAAAAGTCTATATTTTGACTACAAGGAAAAGAAACTAACAGATTTCAGAAAACTACAGGATACGTTGGTCTGCTAATATTTTTACTAGAATGTTAAGATGATACCTATCTTGAATTTAATATCGTATAAAGTGGAATTCATGTCATATAAACCATGTCACATTCATCAGATCGAGATACTTTGGCACCTTCAAATCGCACTAAGTCTCGAGCCGAGGTAAGAAAAAAGTGCTGTCAGAAAAACTATTGCGGTTTTGCTTAAAAATTGGAATATCTAAAAAAATGCAATGAATTGCAAATGAAATGAGTTTTAAATTTGATAAGAACTTATTTAATGCATTTCTAGGCAAGATCTTAGTTACACTGTTAAGCTCAATAGCGAAGAATCTTTCGAAGTATTTCGAGATTCAGTCACCGGTCACCACAACAACAGTGTGAGAACAGGCTCCAAAATTGTGTGTCACTCGACGCAGGTGGAATAGTCTTCCATCAACTCGAATTGGACTAATGCGATGTCGTGTCCAATTAAAGTATGTGCGTTACCCCTGTGTTTGTTCCTCTATTAACTGTTTATATATGTCATGCGTATATATATACATATATGAATTAGTTTATTACTACATGTCATTCTGCAGGCAGCTCTATTTCTTTACATTATAGTGGCTAATTTTGTTTTCGTGTCCGTAGCAAACTCATTCGTTATTGCGGGATGACAAGTTCCATCAAAATCGGTATCGACCTTACCGATGAAATCAAGACAGGATGCAATCGAAGCGGATGGTGACATATCCAACATACTTAAACAATTGTTATGCGTAGACTTTTTTATAAAAAGGAGAAATACTCACCATCGACTTGTTGCACAGAATTTCATGATAAGCTGATATTCTCTGCAATTTAGAAGTAATCGACTCCGCATTTTTTTTTTTGTTAAAAAAGTCAAATGCTTATCAACCGTTTTTTCATGATACGGCGGTAAACGAGAACTATTCTAAACAATGTGTATACCATTTTAATTATCCTAGTCGTGCTCTATTGCATTAAGCATGGATTCTATCAATATTCTTCGTGAGAGCTGTGACATTGAACTTGCCAAATAACTGCTCATCGAACATGCAGAATGGAACAATCTTTCATTCCGGGATAGAATAACAGTAAAGTGAATACGTGCGCGCATGAGTAGAATAAGACTACCCCACAAGCGCCACAAACGTAATGCAAATACGTGGGAAAAATATGTAACATAAGATGTAATTATACGCGTTACATATTTCAACGGCCAATTAAAGAAGAAGCAAATGAGTAAAAGACCATAGCAAAATCATAGAATTCAACCAGACACGGTTTGCTAAAGACCGGGCTTACGAAAGAAACTTGTTGGTTACGTTCAGGTTCAGGTTCGGCACTTAAGCAAGTAAATATAAAGAAGTTAAGCTCAAATGCCCTTCTAAAAACCGAATAATCTAATATAAATATAGGCACTTGCAGGCATCCAAAAAAGTGAATAATAATAATAGCATTTGATTTTTTTTGAATTTCCATCGCAGATTCATATCAAAATGCTTCAAAAATGTTTCTCAATAAAAATAATCTACATCAAAAACAACAAGTACAAATATGTGTGTCTATTTTACTAAGATCGATCAATAACTAAAATTAATGTAAAAAATCAGGTAAGCAGGTGAAAAGTTTTTGATAACATTAAACTTTCCGCACTTGGCATGCAATCACACTAAATATATTCGTATCGTCTTCCTTTGTTGACGGATACAAGACAAAACGTGCAAAAGTTCCTCCTTTTTCGTCAGCCAGTCGACCAGGATTAATTGCAAGACACCCATTCACCACCTTATAGAAATACAAAGAAAAAAGTTCATAAAATTATTTATTTAAATTTTTTTCCAGAAAAAAAAAAACTTACTCTTAGGTAGCACTTTTGATCTCCAGGCAAAATCATTATGTTTGGAATTCTCTCTATATTTGCGTACTTGTGTGCTAACGAACTATCAAAGCACAATCTATCATCGCTTGGTGGGTTAAGCGGATAGAATGACCCTTGATTGAAAAGATAGTTAACAGCTCGTTTGATTTTCTCACCAGCATTGCTGAAATTTTAAACGAAGTGCATTAAGATAAACATAACATAAACTTTAGAAGGGGTACACTCACATAGCCAGCTCATTATTCAAAATGTGATCTACGACATCAGTTGAAGTCATTCCAAGAGTAATGCCGTTGAGATCTACAATCGAGGGATCAGGCAGCATATGCACGTTTGGATAGGTTTTCTTAATGGTCACAGGCATGGTTGGGTATACTGGATCAGTATTTGCATCTTTACTTGATGCAACAATAAGGATTGTGGTTTCAGTTCTAGAAATGCAACAAAGTTAATCAAACCACAGTAGGAGTTACATTACTCATAGTTTCTTACCCCAAACCATCTACAATTCCAGAAATCATTTTCTCAAAAAATATTTCAAAAGGATCTGTCATCACATTCTCATTTATCACTCTATGCTCAGCATCCATAAATGGCCCAGTCAATATCAGCACTTCTGGCTGGTTATCCTTACAATACAGAATCAGGTCATGCAATGGATCATACACCAGGTCATCACTGTTTGTATACGGTCCAGCGGCAACGACAAAACTCAACGAATCACTGAGTTTTGGTATAGTGGGCGATTCTAAGATGCAATCACCCAATACTTCTGTAACTATAATGGTATCACCTTTCGGGTTTCGTCCGTTCACCATCACAACTTGTCCAGGAAATACTCCAAACGACTTAGTTTCACTAAAATTCAAACGAACCGTTCGACATGTAGACTCATCGGAGCCCAACAACAGAGTCGATGTAGCGTCTAGGCACCCCTCTGAGTCACAACATATTGTTCCAATCGTCTTCACTGTTTCCTGGCTATGATCATCGACATTCTGAAGATCATAATCCAATGCACTCGATCCGAAAACTTTCTTGCAAATATTTTTCCCAACATGAAAGATGCGATCACCTGCAATCTCTGCTCTCTCCTGCAATATGTCAAACATGTATTTCGTTTTTGCTGAAAGTGCCTCTCCGTTGTGGGTGAGTAGTTGCTTAACCACCACTTTTCCACTCATGTTAGCCGATGACCATGTTGCACTGGCCAATAGCTGGGGGTTGCCAAATGTGTAAACGATCTTACCAGAGCCAACAGCAACTTGAGCGCGTGGTGTACCCGATCTGCAATGGGAATTGAATTTGTAGTTTCTCAATTAAAGCGAGGTTATGAAATACAGGGGCAAAGCTTAATGATCTTCCATTTGCAGAACCCGGTAGCGTGCTTTGGTATAAATGCAAATTGGCTGCGAATTTGGAGCTTGAAGTTGTATAGTGATCTTGGAAGGTAATGCTTATTAGGTAACTTGGTTCGCACAGAGTGGAAACTAATGGGTTAAATATAGGCATGTTAGCCTGTTGGCTATCCAAATGCGTTATTAGTCAGCTATTACCGTTTTTCCTTCTTCTTGCTTTCAAGTCGCCAAAGAAGCGTGAAAAATAATTTCGATTTTCATGGAATGTGAACTGTGCAAATTTTGCGGGTATTTGCGGAAGATTCGGTTAGAGCTTGCTGAGGAATAATTGAATTTTGCTTCTGGAAAACAACTATGATTGAATTTGCGAAATTTGTTTCTTGGGAAACCTTGCGAATACATATATTTATATTTCTTGGTGTATAGGTGAGTTTATGTATGTTACTTATATTACTAGTTACTGCATTGCTATTTACATACCGGAGAAAAATTAGACTGCAGGTGTTTTTAGAAGTAAACTGTAGCTTTTGAATGAATGAGTAGCAATCTGAATGAATGATTTCTACTAGTAATCTGTAAATCATAAACGCTAATTTTAAGGCAGACTCTTAACGTCAGTGATTTTTTGAGGGATCAAATATGAAAATTGAATTTGTTTATCTGCATTAGCAGTAATGATATTTAGATGTCTACTACATACTTTATATTTGAAGCCATGGAGGTTTCGAGCGCTTGATAGTGTAAAATACGGTCGTATTCGTTCAAGTAAGCATTTTAGAGCTTATAATAGTAACAGAACGGTTAAAATGTCCTCGCTAGGTTCTTCACTTAATGCATGTTTTCATAACGTTTCAAATACCTTTAAAAAATTTCACTAGAAAAATTCGAGGATACATGTATGTGCCCTTAACTTTGTTTGTGGGTAAGCACTAGTATATTTTTTTTAAAATAATAGACATAATAACCCGGATGGAGAAATTTTAAATGAGTCGTGTAAAGGTTCAAACTTGTACGAGAATAAAAAATTAAGCATTGTGAAAAGAGTGGCATGACACTCTGCACCACGTGAACGGGAAAAGTCTATTCTCGGATAAGTTATTGCTCAGTTACCCTTTATCATCAACTGCTATAAATAAAACACATTGTAATTGAGTAGTATAATATAGTGAATACTGTGTTAGTGGCATTTTTTTGGTTTACAAAAGCTGACAAGTTAAATGATGGCTTTCTAGACAGAAGATGTACACTAATAGGTCAAGCTCTGGTTTATAGAATAAAATTTGGATAACATAATCTAAATTGAATTATGTAAAAATTCAAAGTAATATTAATACAAGTATCTATGGACACGTATTTGTGTAATTATTCCGTGGGGTCTATAATTATTGCTTTTGCGTGTGGCTAAGTAACTTGTTTATTTGTTTTTAAATTTTATTTGATTTTGAATTGACCCAGTAAGCGAAATATACTATCGAAAAAGTTTTAAGATAGCTCAATGTCGTTATTTAGACTTCTTATTTTAATTGGCAGAGTTCGTCTTAAATGACTTAAAGTTTCAACTGCGAAATCAAGATCGCTGGAATAAGAACGAATTTCACCTAGTATTGACAGCTATTTAGTAGCTTCTATCTAAACAGAGGAAAGTCGTAGTTATATGAAGGTATCTTATGAAATGTTATTCGCTTTTAACTATTTAATTGTAGGTAAACGATTTTTTTAAAAAGTGAAAATAGCAATTCTGAAATTAATAATTTGCATGCATTTAAATTTAACCTTACGGCAAATCCTTTTATGCTAATACGGATGTAAATTTAATTTACAAGTAAAAAATAACACCTTCCCATCAAACTGGAAATATAGACGAATGTAGTTGCATTTCAAATGTAATATCCGCTAGTCGTTAAAGTCTGTACGATTCGCATGCAATGCATTGGTTTTAAGGTCCTTTAACTGTATGTGCGCGCGAAGCAGAAATCAGTAATGCGATCGTTTGCGATTTATTTCCTTCTCAAACGTTCCTTCTTTCCATCTCTAACTTAAACTTCTTCTTCATGTTTTATTTATGTCCCTGCAATAGACTGCAAACGAACATTTCATCAGAGCCCCGAGATGTGCCAGGTTTTCCTTTCATTGTGTAATTGATATCAATTTCCTTTTGCCAATCTTTCTTTCTAGCCATTCTGCTAACTGCGAAAGGGGATGTGCCAATGTGCCATGTATGCATCAGCAAAAAAATTTTACCTAGGATAAATTCACAAAACCAAACCAAAGCAAATCCCCAACGGATGTACACTCGTACACCACACAAAGTAGAAAGGAAACAACATGAAGCCCAAGAGGAGATCACATAAATTTTCGATCAAAGATCCAAAGTGCAACAGTACGAGTATAGCCTCCGGCAGGGGAAAGATGCCATGCCAACCGACAATGATTCTTCTTCGCCACATACTTACATTTGGGAATAGTTACCCGGACTGGAGTGCGCGTCATTCTGGCGTTGAGCAGGTGTTCTAGCGATTGCTGACTTTGCCTGGAATTAACAATAATAATAAAAAATGAGAAAAACAAAACAACAACAAAAAACTCAGATATCGTGAATTTAAATAGATTTTTCAATTTTCTACTGGAGGTGGAATTGTTGTACAGGAGAGTGAAGAAAGAGTTATGCGGCACGTTTTCCTGTAGGAGCAGATGCAACTTGCCGTGTCATGCCATTTCAGAAATCTAGGAATCTGATTAGAAATTGTGTACAAGTATCTTGAATACATTTGCTTTGTTATCTTCAGTAGCAAGGTAGCCGACTTCAACTGGATTTAGTACCATTCTAATGACTAAATGACAATTGCCATCAGAGATGGTCAGCGAAGCGAACTGAATGGCAATTTAATTGAACGGAAATAATTTGAAGTTATGCGCAAGTAACGTTGTAATTGGCAGGTGTTGACTTTAAGTGCGGGTGAGTTGTGACAAAATTATTTGAAAGAAAAGCAGTTACAAGAAAAAGAAATAGAACTCAATTGTATGTCTTCTTATGATAGCAAATAAGTGTAGTGTGTTTTGGGACAATTCCTTGAGCTTAAATCCGAAATGAAGAATATTGCACGCTCTAACTCATCAGCAAGTCGTCAGCGACGCCGCATCTGACAACCACATCGAAACCTCTGAGAAAGAGCCCTGCAAAGACGAACTCTATAAGCAAAGGAGACTGGAAGAACACAGGTCAGAAAACAAAGGAAAAGAAAGAAGTAGAGAAGCGTTCGACCGAGATCATCGAGAAATGGTGTTTGAAAATCCTATCGTAAAGTAAAAAAAAACTGCCAAAGACATAAAACCCGAACATAAGCTTTCAGATACGAGTATAAGGATGAGAACCTAAGAGGATAGTCATAGTTAATACTGAAGATCTGGAATGATTACGAGTACATCGAGAAAAAATGGCCCACATTCCACTCTCAGGGGAATGTGCCCTGAAAGAGGACTTGATCTGAACTTAAAAGCAATAAGGCTTCACGGTTAATGAACACCCAGGATTATTTTCCCCGATTCTCAACAACGGAGACCGCTAAAGTGCGGGTAATCAGTCTCCCTAACATCGCATACAATATGGATCTCAACCTCATAATTCCTTATCGGCTTTAGAGCTGGTATGCCCAAAATAGATCGGATATTCACTTTACGACATACATATGCATCTTGGAAAAAACCCAGGAGCTTCAGATCGATACCCGCCGATCATTAATTTTACGACTGCATATAACAGTATTTATAGAGACAAGTGGGTCAGCGCCAACACCCCTGATAAAATCGTCCGGCTGTGTAGGATGGCAATGGCGAATACTCGATGCTCAATAAAAGTCGATTATAATACAGCCAGGACATTTAATTCCAAAAAAGGACTGTCGACATCCTTTGCCAAACTCTCAAGCCAGTATCAGATGAATAACACTTCAAAAGCCTGTACATAATTGAATGTTGTCATATATACGGAAGCGATTTAATAAAACAAAATACATATATTGTTTCGATAAGAAATGACATCAACGTGTCAACGGCTCAGATAGCACGTCACAACAGGAAACCATTGTTTTGAGGTAGTAAAGGACTTTGCTTACTTGAACTTCGCTGTAAATGCAACCTACGGCTTTAGAAAGGTAGGGACGGTGTGCGCAAATGGAGGCGATTAGCGTAAGATCGCCCTAAATGGGAAGAGCTGCTTCTTGTGGCCCAATCGTCTTGGACGTCTTCGTCCCAATATCGATTCTTTATCTTGGGAGATGTCGAAAAGGGATCTGTTATTGTCTAGCGGATAGCTTTCTTTAATTCACGGGATGCCATTGGACCATTCTGCTTTTTCCATCCATTTTTTGGCATTTGGATTCAAAAAACCATCTTCTATACATTTATACATTCTTCTAAATGAAGTCCCTTTTTTTGAATAACTGTTAACGTCCATAGCTCAAATATTTTTACCGATATCTATCTATCTGTTTTTATTTAAAATAAAATAGAAAATTTGAAAGGATCCTAATTTCAATATCATTAAGGGGGAAAATAGGTTTAGAACTACGATTTTTTTTTTTTTGTTGACAAGAAAGGATTATACATATATAATTTGTATTTGTATATTGTATTTGAGGAAATTCAATACATATGGATATTCAAATATATATTATATTTTTTTTGAAAAAGAAGATAGCAGCTGCTGTCCATCGAAGGTCACCAGCAGACGTAGCTGTTTGTGTACATTCTGGTGGCTACAGTTTTCTTCCGAAATCCGTAGGGTTTCAAATGTACTTTAACACGTTCACAGTCCCCATACAAATGTGTTAAATTTAAGCCCTACAACAAATGTTGTGAATACATCTTTATTTAAATGGAAAATTCGTTTTTTGCTTTTCAATTTTTCAATTTTATTTTTGATCATATGTGATGCACGGGCGTGACGATCATACAAAAATCACCATACGCGCAACGTATCAAATATGAACTTGTGTATACGTGATTTGTATCATATCTGGTACATGAACGTGGTGGTCCAGGGCACAATCACTCTTGATGTATCATATATGATACATGTCTTTCTTCTATATGAACCAAACTTTCCCCCCAAAAAAAATTGATAATTGCATTTTTTAGAGGTATTTAAACAAAAAAGCATTAAGCAAATACTCTAAACAATGATATTACTCTAAATATAGGTTCATATAGAGCGTAATTATATAAACTAACTACCAATCTTCAAAATGATTGGTTAAAAAATCGAAAAAACCGGATCAAGCACATTTTCACTATTGGCATCTGAAAGCTTTTTTGGGCTAATAAAGGGAGTTTTTTTTAGAGGTATACAAATTCAATATAAAATACTCGTAAAACACTTGAAGCTAATGTTATTGTCTATGAGCTTTTTTAATAGATAATTTTATGTCATTAGTGTTTAAGTATGATACCGAGCATATGCGCGCCACGGCTAGCTCGAATGAAGCGTAATCGTGAAGTCCAATTTTCGGCAACTTTATTGCGCAACTGGAGCCGTATAGCAGCGAATGTTGACTTCCAAATCGTCCAACGTCTCTGGTTTATCGGCATAGACTAGTGGCTTCACATACCGCCAAAGAAAGTAGTCTAAAGGTGTGAGATTACAGGATCGTGGAGTCCAGTTCACAGGTCCATTACGTGAAATTATACGCTCAGCAAATGTTTCCTGCAATAAATTGATGGTGTCGCGCGCCGAGTAACATGTTGCGCCATCTTGTTGAAATCAAAGCTATGTCACGTCAATGCCATTCAACTGAGGAAGGAAGAAGTCAGAAATCATGTTTCTATAGCGCTCTCCATTGACGGTAACATTGTGGCCAGCATCGTCCTTAAAGAAATATGGGCCGATGATTCCACCAGCCCATAGAGCACACCAAACAATGAGTTTTAATGGTTGTAAGGGCGTCTCGACAAAGGCTTCTGGGTTTTCTCCACTCCAAATTCGCCAATTTAGGTTGTTTATTGTACATATCCATTTATCCAAATATGGGCCCCATCGGAGAACACAATTTTTCGTTGAAAATGAGGATCAAGTTGAATCATGTTTTCGGCCCATTCACCGAACCTACGACGCGTATAATGGTCACGCATTTTCAACTCTTGCACAAGCTGGATCTTATAAGTTTTTAAGCCAAGGTCTTTGGGTAAAATCTTCCACAAAGTGGATGGGGATAGCTCGAATTGCTGTGCACGATGGCGAATTGACTCATTTGGATTCTCCTTAACACTGCGCTCCACAACGGCAATGACTTGTTCTGTTTCCAATATTTGTCGTTTTTGGGGTGCGTTCTAATCGCTAGAGTGTACGTGGTGCGAAAACGATTCATCGTTTTTGAATAACTTGCTCAGATGGACGATTATGTCGAACGTAAAATTAACGTAGCGCACGATAAGTTTGGCGAACGGAATCATGGTTTTCAAAACAAGTTTCCACAATTTGCACGCGTTGTTCTGGCGTAAAATGGTAAAACGTACTAACCCCAAATCAACTTTCAACTATCAAATTGACAATCTGTACAAACAGTGCTGCCAGTTTAAAATCAGAACCTCTAAAAAAATCACCCTTTACTTTCTTGATCTTCGCCACGTTTACTTGATTTACTAGTAGAATACTGATTTCCGTGAAAAGATCTTTTACGTGGCCTACTAGTCCAAGTAGAAGTATTACACCGTGCCAATTTTTCGGAAACGTTGAAACACACGTTACGAAGGCACTTAACCAGGGTCGTTCATATAATCGCTTATAACATAAGAACCTATTCAAATTTTTATTTGAAATTTATGGAATATTAACAATTTATGGAATAAAAAAAAAACTCCCCCCTTAATTTGCACAACAGAAAACTAAAACTTGTCAAATTTATTGGCAGCATCATCAAGTTCATGAAAAAACTCTAAAGCAGGCGCTGAACGCTATAAAGTTCATGTATGAGCGAACATGATCAGCTGCAAAACTTTGATGGAAACAGATAAATAGAGTTGCCAGTGAAATGAGGTGAAGTGAAGGAATATAAAAGAAGAAACCTGAGTTAACAACTAAACAATGTTTTGCTAAAATTTCTTCTAAGGCAAAATAAATAAAATTCGCAAAACTATTTTCCAATTTCCTTTTCGTAAATTATATTCTGAACTTCAAGACATACGAGTACTTAGAAAGCATTTCTTTTTGTGACCCTTCAATTAGTTTCGTGACGGGCGTCATTTTTAAGGCTCGATAACTCTAGCTTCAAATTGCTTAAATTTTTTAAAAATACCTACCTACATATCTAGTAATCGCACGCACTGAAGATGGTCGGCGTACATATATGTTATGTACAAGTACTTTCCCCAATCGTAGCGGAAAAAATTAATAACAAATTTGTGACTATGAATCACCTCTGTTTAGTTCGACTTCATAACATAAAAAAAACACCAACAAAGAGTGAAATTATTTATTCAAAAACACAAAACCAAATTTTCTTGACTTTTCTCTTTACACGCACTACAAACGCCGCAAAGTGTTCACTTTTCGCGCCACTTGACTGCTCACCCTAATTCCTTTCGTCATTTCATCTCACCACTACGATCAACTTTCCAACCCCGACTTTCATTCATAAGTATTCGCAGTAAATTAAAATAAAATTCAAAACAAAACAAAACAAAACAAAAACACGAACTCGTATATAGACTTTGCTTCACCGTTCCAAATATTTCAAAATACTCTGCATTAAGTGAACATACCCCCACTCAGTATTAAATGCTAAGCGCGACGGAGTACGAGTTTAGTTTGTATTAAAGGGGACAGCAGAGTTCCCACGGTATGTGCTGGTGGAATAAACCTATCTGCAGCGCACCAACAACCTGTCGAATGAGGAAAATTTATAAATACATACGTATGTACAAAGAGTATCTGCCGGAGTAACAGTGTGTTTTTTTTCTAAACAAATGCCTTTCGATGCAAATAGATCAGAGTGGCATTCTGTGGAACCCCCACCTAATGGTGCACTTTGCTACCAGTCTTATTCGAGCGATTACGAATTTATTATGCCAGAGGTGGTATTAATGCTACATTTGGAATGCATTAATAGTTAACACCTTATTTGTGTAACGAAAATCTATTAGGTGGCATCGAAGAGGATTCAAAGTGGCACCAAGCTGCGAATACTATTTTTGGACTCAAAAATAACTATTTCACCAATATCAGACAATATTTGGTTGTGTAGTTTTGCGACGCCTTGCCTTAACAGATAAGTTGTTAAGGAATAAATGAAAACCTGCAGGATCCTAATCCTAATGAATATCTCCTACTCGTACCATATTCGATTTTAAGCTCAACGACTTACGAGTAAGCAATAATCGTAATTCAACAGTTGGTACGCGATTATGTGCACTGTAAGCATTCCCAGAACCTATAAAACCTGTAAAAGAAATCTATCTACTTATAAAGAGGAAAGGTGAGCGAGAGGCAAAAGATTAGTTAGTGGGAGTAACTATAATTTGAATGTGAACAGTAAATATAATAATAAAAAAAAACCGTAGCTTAATATATATAACACATGATCTTCATCGGTGGTTTGTCACAACATCGCACTTCGGCACAAAATAGCAGTTGCGCTGTACGAGTATTTCGTGGACTTTTTCGGAGCTACTTGAACTATGCTTTTACAATTAATCACTTTATTGCGAGCTTTCAGATTTTTATTTAAATGGTCTGTTGATTTCTCTGGACATGAATTTCGTCTTATAAATATGATTAATGTCATAGCTAGCACAATAGTTTGCTTTGCCAAAATATTTGCAAAGAACATGGTGATCACCTGATCATCAAACCGCAGATTAAACTGACCACGTTGTGATCAATGCAAGAAAACGGTATAGTATTCTCAAAATTCCGACCGGCTAACACAATCGTAGACTAGAAGCGTTGCTTAGTTGTAGTTCAGGTACGTCCACGTCCAGTACTGTGAGGAAGTTTAATGTTGAATGACTAAAATCTCAAAAAACCGCCAGATTACTTATCCCTCAACCTCTTGACAAGTCTTATGTAACCTGCATCAAGTAGTGAAGATAAGTACCATCGGTGTCCAGAAACAAAACAACTGTAGAAAAACTACTCGGATACGAATCAGGGCTGCATAGAAGGATGAGAGCGGGTCCTGCGTTTCATGGGCAACAGAATAGGGAATAACATCGGCTTCTCCACAGAGAACAGGAAAGAGGGGGAGCAATGTTAGAAAGTTTTATCAAAAGGTAAAACAATACCAAGACAACAATACTCGAACAAATTTTTGTTCGATTATGGAAACTTAGTAGTAGAAGGTTTGTTGCCGAGGATATAGAAAAACCATTTTTGCAAACTGTTAAATAGAGAACTATTTAAATTCTGCTATCAAGCGAACTATTCAACCAGACGGATAGAATCCAATACTTCCGACTATCCGGCCAGAATCAAATACGGGCAGCAGTGCCTTAACATTTAAAGCAGCGAAAGAAGACTTCGTAGAAGGCACACACCAACTCATTTCCAAGATTTGGCCGGAAGAAAATATACTTGGTAAATGGAACTTTGTCCGTTCCACAAAACCGAAGACCCTCGACCCACACTATAAAGGCGCCTAATTAACATCGCCTAGATTTTATCTGCCATATTGTATGAATGCTTGAAATCATCCAGTCCTACCAGTACGGTCTAATCCTTTGACCAAATATTCACACTACGGCTGATCCTAGAGAAAACCTAAGAGGCCAAGATCCATACTTACCACCTTTTTATTGATGTTAAAGGCACATGGCCCCATCTATGGAAAGAAGCTAGTTTTGACATTCCTGCCAAATTCGTCAGAATGATATACAATAAATGCAAGCCTCGGTTGTTGGTTCAATGTTTCAAAAGTTTGTGCAGCTATTAAACATCCATACGCTTATGACATCGACATTATTAGCAGAATCCTGAAATGGTTCTAGAAATTTTATTATGGAACATACATCCAGAAAAATTCCACAGCTTGGTAGAGTTTTCACGTCGGTGGATCATCATCATCACTTTATTGACATCGCAATTTGACGAGAAGGGCAAAATGAAACTGTCAATCCGAGATCATGCCATTTCACAATTATGCCTCGACTACACCCTTACTGACTCGAACTGCAACCAACTTGAGACTGCTATAATTTCCAACCGTTCATGATAGTGAGCTCAAATTTTGACACATGACAGATAATTTTAGTATTTACAAGCCTTTTAAACGATTTGCGTCTCAGTTGTGTTAAAAAATTTTTATCAAACGTGTGATTACTAGTGTGATTGCTTTACATTTGGCTGGAAAACCAAAAGTAGCTATCGTTAGAGCCCTCCAGCACCTCAACGTGAATAAATCATTTGTGTCTCGAACCATAGCTCGTTACCGTTATACTGGCAGCGTTGCAAAACGCCACGGAGGTGGTTATAAAAAAACAGCAACATCGGCAGAAATGCTTCGGAAAGTGAAGGCTCGAATTGAGCGAAATCCGCTACGAAGTGGAAGAAAAATGGCTCATGAGCTCAACACATCGTTGGAACGGATGCAACACACGCCATTGAAGTTCCAAAAAGCGCACGATCTTACACCGCAACAGAAAAAAGTTAGAGTCGAAAGATCGAAGGAGTTGCTACGCTTGCACGAAAGTGGTAAGTTGCCGAATTTGGTTTTTTCCGATGAGGCGCCATTTGTTATCGAGCAATATGTCAACAAACAAAATGACCAAGTTACTTGCCAGAGAGGTCCTTCGAAAATTTAGACCTTCGGACGGCCACCAGAAAGCAGGCAGCACCGATGGTGATGGTTTGGGCCGCCATAACCGCCGATGGTCGCTCTCCGCCCGTATTTTTGGACCGTGGCGTCAAAATTAATGCGATCGTATACCGTGAAACTATCTTAGAGGCAGTATGGAAGCCTTGGGCAAACAATCATTTCGGTCGGAGACCGTGGACATTTCAACAAGACTCGGCACCGTCTCACAAAGCGCGCGTCAACCAAGATTGGTTAAAAAATAATGTTCCACACTTCATTTCCTCGACACAATGGATTGCAAATTCTCCGGATGCAAATCCGTTGGATTTCTCTGCCTGGGGTATTTTGAAGGCGAAGGATGGCACTAAAAAATAACAAAGTTTGGACTACCTCAAACAAGCACTTCGCCGGGAATGGGCCAAAATACCGCAGAGCCACTTGCGTGCAGCGTGCGATGCTTTCTTCGGCCGTCTCAAGGCCATTTTTCGCGCCAAAGGTGGAAATATTGAAAACTACTGATACAATTTGAAAATTGATGTATTTTCCTCTGTATTTTGCAGTTCGAGTCAGTCACTCTGGATTTTCGATATTGATTTATGGGGATAAAAAGCAGATATTGACTACGTGAAAGTCAATATTGTGAACGTTATTCTCATTACACCATATAGGCTTGTTCACTCAAGAAAGTGCTCAAGAATTGAGCTTACGGGATGGTTTTTGTAAAACGTATACCAACAAAAGGTATGACGTTTGTTGGCATACGTCGCTTATTACCATTTTAACGCCAGGATAGGAAAGGAAGACATCCTTGGTATGACAGTTGGTAGGCATAGCCTACATGACTTCGTGTAGGGACGAAATATCAGTATAGCAAGCACACAGTTTCCTCATCTTAATATACACAAGGGGAAATGGCGGTCTACAGATCATTAAACGCTAAATCAAATTGATTATTTTGCGATAGACGTAAGGCTTGCCTCCAGTACTCTTGATGTCCAAACGTTCCGGGGAGCCAACGTTGACTATCATCTTGTTGCAACCAAGGTCCGAATACGGATTTCCCAAGTGCTACAACAAAGAAGAACTACTATAAGGAGTTATAACGTAGAAAAGCGGTACCGATCGCAAGAGACCGCCAATCGCGTGTCTCGAGACCTCTCAAAAACCCCTATGCCGCCACCATTAAGTACCGAAAACCAGTGCAACGCTGCCAACGTGCGTGCCATCGGAAACTCCGCAGCTGGTTTTTTTAACAATGGAGCCAAGCACAGCTTGCAGCTGAAGAAGACGTCTACACAGCGGCGGTGCTGCAACGAAGGACTAGAGATGCTTGTGAGTTCTATGGGAAGAACATCGGCTTCTCTAGAAGAAGAAAAAGAGCACGAAAAGCGCGCGATTGAAGATATTGAGAAGTTTTACCAATAGGGAAAAAGAACGTGTTAAGGCAAGAAAACGCGTACAGAGATGAAGAAGAAAACCTTGTAGTAGAGTCATATTCGGTGCTGAGAATATGGAAAAACTTTTTCTGCAGGCTATTTAACGGCGAAGAAGCACAACATCCCACCGTCAGGCAGACTAGACCGTCGTACCGGCCGAAGTATTCAAAGCTGCTGGAAATGACTTTGTGGAGAGCATGCACCAACTCATTTCTTGATGCTTGATGAATGGAATCTCAGCACCGTTTGCCCGACCCACATAAAATCAGACCCCTCAACTGCGGTAATTTAGAGGTATAAGTCTCCTCAACATCGGAAATCATCGACCCAATCTTCACACTCCAGCAGTTTCTGGAAAAAACTCAAGAAGTTCAAACCGATACCCACCATCTTTTCATCGATTTGAAGGCCGCGCAGCATTTATAGAGACGAGTTATATAGGTTCGCGTTTAGTTTTGACATCCCTGCCAAACTCGTCCGTCCGAACAGAATGACAATGCTGCTCTGTCAAGGTCAGTAATGACTTAACCGAGGTCTAAAAACGTTTTACGCGAAGTGACCCGCTGTCATCTGACTTCTTTAACTTAATACTTAAAAGAATTGTGCGGAACTCACAAGTGAACACTGGAGGCATAATCTTTCGAAAGTCTGCAACGACTAGCATACGCCGATGATGTTGACATATGTAATTGGCAGAACTCAGCGGGCTGTCACCGAAGCATTCGCTAGTATTGGAACGGGAGCTGCCCAAATGGGTTTAGCGATAAATAAGGACAAAATCATGTATATTCTGTCATCAAGAAGGGACAGACAGTATCGACGAATTGGACAGAACGTCACAATGGATAGCTACTCGTATAATTTTGAGGTAGTACAGAACTTTGTCTACCGTGACTCTGCCAAGTCGAACTGGTCAGATAGCCGCGCATCAGTCGCCTGAGATGCCTAGGATACCAAAGCTCTGGCCCACATAGTCTTTAAATCTAATCCCGAAGGACAACGCAGTAGACCTCAGCTGTGAAGCGTGACTAGAATTTCGATGCCTCTTTTTTAACCTTTCTCCCCCTCCTGGTTCGTTATTTTTCTATTTCGCTTTATTTCTTTTCGTTCCCCACGAAGGGCTGTTGGCAAAAAGTGATGGAAGAAATTTATTGTTTAAAGGATAAATTAAAATGTTTGTTTAGACAGCTCAAACCCTTTACAGCCAAAAGAAAAAATAAAAGAGAGCTGTCAAATTAGCGTAATAGGACGAACCTCAGTGTATGAAAGTTTAAAATAGAATAAAAGAGTCGTGACTCAAGAGTCATCGTGTATTACAAGACTTAGCTAAAGACCGGACTAATTAGAGAAGCTTGTTAGTTGCAGCCCAAGTTCACCCCGCACTATAACGCCACCTACGTAAGCAGTAGTACGCCAGCAATTTTTCTATCAAATCAATAGAAAAAATCGTACACATTGTATTGATGTTTGTTTTATTACAATTCATAATTTTCACGACACAAATAAAACAATCTTAATGCTATTAGAAAAGTCCTGACAAGATCGATGAATCAGACAGAGCGCCACAGAAAGCAGCTTTACCTTTGAGGTAGTTAACAGGACTTTGTCTACATTATTTCCACTAGTAACTCTGATAATGACATGAGAGTGTTTGCGGTTTTTGTTGACCTAAGAAGACGATTTAGTTATAAGTCCTTGTCAAAAAACATTAAGAATGAAGGTTTGCAAAGCCGGTCGTATTGAAATCAAGATTTTTCGAGTGATCGATCTTGATATCGATGTGCTTAGAAAAATGCGTTTCAGACTTTTACCCCGACTGGGAGCAAATGAAGACCTCGGCGTAGGTGGCACGAATAATCATTTTAGATTTCGCAACTGGAGGAAATTGCAAAACAAAACCGAAGAAGCTTATTAGTTCTTATGTAAGCATTATTCGAGCAATGCTGGGTTTCTCATTTTGCTATTTTTTGCCCTCCCATTTGTCCACGTAATGGATTTTAATTTAGAGAGCTAATGTTGCTGTTGAGATATATTCTTGAACTTTACGTTCCCAACGAAAATGATTAAAGCTGCTTGCGATTTACAATACATAGTAAGGTCTAATTATTTATATGTAAGCGAATTTGTCCCCTCTGTCTGAGTACTAATGTATGTATATATGAGCGATTTTATATATACCCGATAAATGAAGACTCAGTACAACTGACTTCTTTAACTTCGTTTTGATTTTTGGCTTGCACTGTGATGCAATACTACAAAGCTTAATAATCCATCCATCAATAAATACTGATGGCAACTGGCAACTTAAAATCAAACTGATTCGCATACGCTTTCAATCGACAGCTAGTGGTATTAAGGGCCAACCATAATAAACTTTGGTGAGCTTAAGCCAGCTTCGTGAAATGGTGTCATTCCATATAAATAGTAGTGAATGACTATAATTGGATTTTACTCGGTTTCGTCAAGTATGGTTAACTTAAGCAAAGGCTTAATAGAATGGGACATTCAGTGCGGAAATTTGACAGCTAAAAAAAAATGAAATTCTTTTTGTTTTCTATTTCAATTGTTTTTGTGAGGATACTTATCTCTCCCATTGCAAAATGCAATTTTTGATTTTCTTATTTTCCTTACTTATTGTTTCCTGCTTAGAAACCAATCCGAATGTAAACAACTTGACAGATCATTAAGTTTGTTCAAGTATATTATGGATAACTTGAACTTTTGACAGAGATTAAGTGGACTTTTCGTTCGGTTTTGACATAAGTTTAATCCCACTGAAGTCTATTATGGTTAGGTCTTTACTTTTGTATTAGATATTTTCCTAGAATTAAGACAAGTCCAACATGCTCGTGCATCTTAAAACCGATAAAAACACTCAAATGTTCTACATACTATCGTAAGATATGGAATAATTGTTTAATTACTCGATAGCTTTATCAAAGACTTAATATAGTTTTGCCACAAGCCTATTTAGAAAAATTCTTTTTTTTATGAAGGTATACAACGGAATATGACGAAGCGCTAATTAAAATGATAAAATAATTAATTTTATTGACTAAGATGCTGATCTTCTAGTGAAATACTTCCACCATATTATGTTCTACTCTGTTATCTACAAATAATTAAACTTCGCACTAATTATATTCCCAAGATGCAATCTGTGCAGGAAAAAATTAGCTGATCCCAAATTAGTTTCACACCAACTTGTTAAAATTCTGGTTTTCCTTTCTAAATAAAAAAGAGGCAATTAAGTAAAAACAATATAAAGGACTGTAAAAAAGATCAAATAACATGCCGAAGGTGGATTGTCAAAATTCTCATTTGATGATCAACTTTTTATAAACTTTGCCTTGTTGTCGTCTCAACTACACCACATAAATCTTCCGCATTGCGATGGCTTTACAAATTATTTTCTTCAAAATACTGCAACACAAGTACATCTTATTTTTATATCAAATGTAAGTGCCTGCTAGACGCCATCATCCTGGCCTTACCACGTTGATAAGTAGCAAAACAGCTATTAAGACGCTCAACGCTTATGTTTATCTCATTTAAGCTATTCAACATCGAAAAAGATAGTAATCTTTGGTTCAACTCGGGTGGCAATCCATCGGTGAATCGTAAGACGGTGATGCAAATCACTGTTGTATCTGTTACGGTGTTCGACGATGTGAAGGAATCGTTGGTATACTCATAGAAATGCCGCGTTATGTACATGTCGTTGTACATATCTATTCTTACGACATTATTTTGTGCTATTACACTGTATCAACCGCCAGATGTTGAAGTACAACACGGAGTGCATCAACATAAATTTAATTTATTGCAGTGCCGCTTATAATAAAGATAATCTATAGATCTAATAACTTATCAGGAAACGGTCAGTTTAAAAGTTTCCAATAAAATTTGCACATTTTAGTACATGATAGAGTTATATACCTAACTATAAATAGCATACCGGTATCGAATTGATACTTCATCAATTCGCTTTGAGTGTTGAATCAGTTATAAGATTTACTCATTAATCTCAACCTAATAATTTTACAGATAAGGTAGATATTTAAATTTGCGTTTTCCTTTTGAAATCAGACCTCTTATTTTACTATAAATATGATATACGAGTAATATATCTATAAAAAAAAAATTATTTTTAAAACGAAATCTTCATCTTTATTCTTACAGAATTTAAACTGCTACCGTTCTTGATTTCAATGATCTGCATATGGTACGAGGATGCAAAACACCAAAAGCTAACATCTTTCGTTTGAATTTCGTGAAATCTAACACCAGCACAACTTTTGATTATGGATCAAATTACAATCTAAAGTGAGGTTAGAAAAATATCTCTTGCTAAAGCCTATATACTATAATATTCCAAAAAAGTTACAAGCCAAGATACATTACGGGTAAGAATGAAAAAGAAAAGGATTTGAACTCAGTAAGTAAACCTCAACGGCTTTTTATGTTGTCCCATAAGAAGAAAAAAATCACAGGAGACTATACGATAATGACCTTGCGCCCTTTCCTACTTAGACCTCACACGATCGCCAGTCACATACCAGTAAGTCTCTTCTTTTATCCTGTGATACAAGTTTAATGAGAAATTTCTTAGATATGGCTGATATGATGTTTTTATTTTATCTGCAATTTGTTGGTTTGACGTATAAAGGTTTTTGTTGATGTTTAAGGAATTCATCATCTTCCATTAATCGATATACTCGTAAGTTGGGAGCAGAAAATATATGAAAGAGAAACTAAAATATGTACATTTATGGTGTCTACATAGACTGATGTCCGGATCTACTGTATCCTCTTATTTATTTATGTTATTATTAGCAGCTCAGCTATGCTTTGTGACGATCCTTAACTGTGAGATCGTGAATTTTTTATTGGTATGTAACTACCATCTTCACCTCACAAAGATTGAAATCAATATCATGCGAATGTAAAAAAAAAATTGTTCTGCTCTATAGGTAGAAGATGAACTTGCATTTCTGGGATTGCAATAAATCGTAGTCTAACGAATTAACCACTTTCCTGTACAACTTTAGGGTTGTACAAATTTCACACATAACTAGTAAAATTAAAATGACTACGTGTGAATATTGTTTTATCTTTTCCAAAATTTTTCACATCGTTGCTTGGTTTTTCATATTTATCTTTATATCATCTGGCTTCAAAGGGCATACCATTCTCAAGGTTACCGGTACATCTCTTCTTGATCTTTACAGAGTTTGTTATTTCTTTATCAAATATCTTCCGAATTTCGCAATAGTGGTTCGTAAAAAAAATAATTTTATGCCTTGCTATGCTTCATTTCAATTCTGAAGATTTTTATTTGATTGAGAAGCAATAAAGACGCAATCAATAATTTCAAACACAAGGCTTATTATTTACTCATACCTATGTGGGTAAAATTATTTGCTAAAGTTTAAAATAACACCGAAAAGAGCCCTGTTGCACAAGCTGATCGTTTTGTTTCTGCTCTATTTTTGGGTAGGCGTAGCAGAATTGTTTGTACCTCGCAACTTTGTTGATATGTACGTAATTCATACAAATTTTCTTCCTTGAGTTTATAGGGATTGCAGGATGTTGTTTTGGCTCTCTAAAAGAGTTTGGTATTGAGATGATTGCAAAAGCTCGTGCCCGATTTTTACTAACGAACTGTAACACTTTGTGTGCAAAGTCCTGTTATTTTGTTTGTATTATATAATATGCACTGCAACCGATGACATTGTCTTAATCGAGGATGAAAAAATGAATTTCGCTGGATGCTGCGATTCACAAAAAATGTTCCGTCTGGTCAATCAGAAAGTCGCCATATTCCGCTTGTTTCCAGACAGACGCTGCTGAAAATACAGAAACTGGAGTGGGAAGTTCTCATATTCACATTCCACCACGACAAGGGTAAGCCGCATCTTTCCAGAAAAATACAGTAGCTGAAATGGAAAGTCCTCCAGCATCCACCATACTCACCTGATGTTGCGCCTTCAGATTATCACTTATTCCGGACTTGCAGAATGGATAAGTAGCAAGAATCTCAACTCTCTGGAAGCTGTCGAAAATCAATTCACGATTTTTAAAAATGGAATCGGAAAGCAATTGTAAATATCGATGAAAATTATACTGGGCCTTCCGAATTTTGACAGTTGATAGCGGCCATATTGTTGAAGCTACATCTGTCAAATTGGCTGTCATTTATTCCGTCTGTTTTGCAAAATCACCATGGACGTACATAGCGTTCAGCAACACGTGCAAATGATAAAATTGTTTTATCAAAATGGGTTTTTTGTTCGGGCAAAGTTCCGCGCGCTTCGCCCATTTTACGGTCGTCATAATCGTTCTACCGAGAGGACTATTCGCAGTGTGGTGGATAAATTTGAGTCCACTGGTTCAGTAAACGATAAACCAACACACGTACGTCAACGAAACGCAAAATCTGCCGAAAACATCGTCGCTGTCCGGGTGTACAGGAGAATCCGAGGCAGTCGATTTCGCGTCGCTCATAAGAACTCGACCTTTCGGAGACCACAACTGATCGAATTTTGCGTCGGGACTTGGGCCTGCACCCGTACAAAATTCAACTGACTCAGGAGCTGAAAGTAAACGACCGTAGACAACGACGTGTGTTCCCTGAAGCAGTTGGAAACTGACCCTAATTTTCACCAAAAAATCATCTTCAACGATGAGGGCCATTTCTGGATGAATGGGTACGTCAATAAACCAAATTGTCAAATTTGCGACGATACCAATCCACATGAGATCCAAGAACGTCCAATGCATCCCGAAAAAGTCACTGTTTGGTGTGGATTTTGGGTTGGCGGCGTCATCGGTCCATATTTATTTGAGAACGACGTTGTCCAGGCCATCACTGTCAGCGGCGAGCGTTATAGATCGATAATTTCCAACATCTTTTGGCCTGAATTGGATGATATGGAAATCAACGACATGTGGCTTCAACAGGACGGCGCTACTTGCCACACAGCTCACGGCACATTGGAAATTCTGCACGAGCGATTCGATTGCATGGTCATCTCACGTGGAGGTGATGTGTATTGGCCACCGAGATCATACGTTTTGACCCCGTTAGACTTTTTCTTGTGGGGTTTTCTGAAGTCGCAGGTCTATGCGAATAAGCCACAAACCACAGCGGCCTTCAAAGCCAACATAACCCATGCCATCGGTCAAATTCAGCCTGATTTATGCGCCAGAGTCATGGAAAATTGGACATTTCGGATGCGCGCCACCCAGAGAAGCCGCGGCGGACATTTGAACGATGTTATATTCCATACATAATGGCATCGATAGGCCTTTCAAACGAATAAAAAATTCCGATGATATCTCACCCACACTTTGTTTTATTTAAATTTAAAGATAGGAAGCGCTTAATGAAAGACCCTTTATAATTTGTTAATAAATTTATTTTCATAAAAATTTCCGATGGCTTTCTTGTAAGTTATTGGGACTTTTTTTTGGATGTTAGGTTTCCATCTCAGCTTTCTGTCTAAAATAAAATCCAAATATATGTAGTCAGAAAATGTCACGATTCCACCATTAACACTTTTTATTTCCCCAAAAAAAGCAAGTACAGTTTTGTGGGGTTAACATCCAATTTATACGGACATGCTACAAGCGTATTGTTGGTATTTTCTTGAAACAGATGTATCATTGACACAGTCGATCCTCTGCAGCTCTGTACTTTCAGGCATGTCAGCAATTCGATTACAATCAAGTTCCGTAAAAGTGGAAAAAGGGCCTCTTCCAAAAATTTTGAAATTTATTTTTCAGTTCTTTAAAAAAAAAAAAGAAAAAAAAAGTCGTTTTACATTTATTAAAAGGAATGATGATAGAATAATGGGTCTTATTTTGTTCGACCTTAACACACGAAATCATTTACCAGTGGTATGAAAACCACTTAGGAACTGCTTGAGAAATGGTAGTGGAATATTGTTCAGGATCAGTCAGATTATTTTTTTTTATACAACTTGGTATAACAAGAAATATTTTTCTTCCATCCTTTTATTGTAGGTATTGTTTTTACAACTATGCTCTAAATTTGTCTGCAGGCTATTTGCGACAAGTTACTTTTTACTCACAAGCTGTGCCGCGTGAATAAAAATGAAAAAAATTAACGAGCGAACAAAACTGCGTTATTTCAGCTTTCTGCTAGGGCTGTTGGTAAACGAGTTGGATGTAGTCACGTTGCTGTTCTTGTATTGCTTGATAAATTTAAAACTCAGAATAGTACGAAAAGAAAGTCGGGAACTGGGCAATCGTAATAAAAAGACGATAAAGGGGGAATACAGCATTATTTTGAGAAGATGTGAGGCAAACAGATTTCTGTCATCTGGTGAAATAAGTCAAGAGCTTGAGGATGAATACGAAGTAATTTATTAATGCGATGACTATTCGGAGAAGACACAACATGGGACTTAAGGAGGGAAACCAGTTTAGACGGTTCGAAAAATCGACTTCTTTTTATTTCATAAATTGATAGTAAAACTATTCAAGAATTTGTTGCCAAAGTTTCAAAACAAAATTCCCATTTGTTCCGATGCTATGTGCAAAGAAAGTGGACGCCCGTCGATTCAGTGGCGAAGCGCGCGATTATTAGAACGGTGCGCTCGCTCATGTAATCCCGTATCCAGTTAAATGGCTCAATCCCCATATACCACGGGATATGAGCGGGAGAGGGGGATTTCGGCAGATGTTTTTGATTGTAAATTCTTACAATAGAGGCGTTGAGTAGAAGCAAAGGTAGAAGGTACTCGAAGCTTTCGTTTTCGGTACTTTTTTTTCAAACGCGTTTTCTATTTATTGACCAATCATTGATGATGGGATAATATTATTATCTAAAATATTTTTTTTGTTTTTGCAAAAAAGGTGAAAAAACATTGTATAAAAACATGACATTTTGATCAAACACCTCAAAAACATGCAATTGTCAACTTTTCCGATCAGAGTTTAATTTATATTCTTAGAAAATATGTTGCTAACGAAAAAAAAAATTTAAATGATTCCAGATAAAAATTGTGACTTCCGGATTTCCCATGAGCAGTAAACTCTGATGTCGAGCTTCCATGGACAGCAGCTTCTAACTCCACTTCATTTCCAGCGGAAATGACTTGAAAAAATTACAATGTGTACCTCAAAACATTCGTAAAATACCCTCCAAGCTTAAACAAATTTTAATTATTTCTTCTCTGTTAAAAAATTTCACGAAAAACACTAAAATGTCGGCCTCCTAAACTGGTTTCCCCCTTTGATGGACGAAGGCCCAGAAAAAAAAGCCTACATTAAAAAAAAAAATAAAAAATGCGAGCTTGAAAATTGAACTTAGGGTGACTGGAAAAGGGTAATTGTTACATATAAGTCCAAATTAAATCAACATTAGTCAGATGGAATTTCCTATGTGCGCCGAAGAATAAACGAAGATTTGAAGCAAGACTGTGTTGTCCCTCGAAAGAAATTCCGGCTTAGTGTTATGGTCGGGAAAGGCATTCGTTTTTACGGGTGCAGTCAATTAACCTTCATTGACGGAAGATTAACTGCTGATGGATAGATACATTAACATTATAAAGGCATTTCTTGAGCCTTCGATCGATATGCGGTTTCCAGTACGCATACACTTTATTTTTCCGGTCAGCTCTGCACTTTGCCGGTTTGTAGATAATTTTTTAAATAACATGTTATTCGGTCATTTAACTATTAAACTAAATAAGAACTTTTTTAATTGTTTATTCCAAAGGTTAAACAATACATACATAACACTAGTACAAAAACTTTGGCATGGACTGTGAACATGATTTGAACTCAATCTAAAATTGCTGGGCACTATTAAAATGATTCGTTGCTAAGAAGAACAAGCCGTAAAAGAAGTTTGCAAAAATGAAATATTGTCAGAAGCTGATAAATTCATTCAATGCCTGCAAGGCTTGCTGCTCTTACTTCTCAATGTGGAGATACAATAGGTATTTTTTTAATTTTGAACTAGTAACCCCCTTGCCTTAAACTCGTTTAAGAATCCATCTTATTTTATAGTATATACCTTGTCTAATATCTGAAAAGTGTTAAATAGTGTTTAAATATAAGTATTCATTCCAACCATATTTAAAATAACTAAAATAAATTACAAACTTATGAAATTACAGCCATAATCTGAAAATTTTGCAAATGAAAAGGAGTGGTAACATTTATTTGTCCACTACATAGGGTAAGAGTACATACCACCTTGATCAAAATGTTCCCGACCCCACCCGACCCCACCGCAACCGTGTGGCGCTCCTATTGTTCCGATTTGAGTTGTTATTTTTTGTTAAGTTGGTAAATCTGTTGTTGACATTCCCTCTAAATTTTAGCGTCATAGCTTGACATTAGCAAAAGTTACGTAGCCAAGAGTACATCTATCTCCGTGTGTGTTGGCGATTTTTTACAATTTTAGAAATGGATTTAAATTTGCAACAACGAACTTGTATTAAATTTTGCGTAAAAAACGGATTTAATGGTGCGCGAACGTTGCAAATGTTGGAAAAGTGTTTCGGCAACGATTCTCTAAAGAAAACGGTCGTTTACCAGTGGAACGAGCGATTCAAAAGTGATGTCGTGAGTCAATCAAAGATGATGAACACAGTGGCAGATCATCGACATCGAAAACCGACGAAAACATTGATGAAGTACGAGTAAAAGAAATGTTTGTCAATAACCGCAAATTAACCATCAGAGAGATAGCGGAGGACTTGAACATTGCCTATGGATTCGTCCAAGACATTTTGGTCAATGATTTGGGTTTCCGTCGTGTAGCAGCAAAGTTGGTGCGAAAAGACCTCAATTTCATGCAAAAAAGAGAACGTGTTAACGTCGCAAAAGAGATGATTTGCGAGGCTGAATCCGATCCTACATTCATCAAAAGGATCATTACTGGAGACGAGACGTGGGTTTATGAGTACGACGTGCAATCCAGACATCAGGCAAGTGAATGGCGTTCACCAAATGAGCCGAGACAAAAAAAAACACGTCGTTTTCAGTCAAAAAAGAAGGCAATGCTCACGGTTTTCATGGATTACAACGGTGTAGTGCATCATGAACTCTTACCAGAAGGCCAGACAGTAAACAAAGAGTATTATTTGGGCATTATGAGACGTTCGCGTGAAGCAATTCGCCGAAAGAGACCAGAATTGTGGGCAGAAAACTCGTGGATTTTGCACCATGATAACGCACCGTCGCACAGTGGCATCATTATTCGTAATTTTTTGACGAAAAATGCAACAAATACCATTCAACAGCCACCGAATTCACCTGATTTGGCTCCCTGTGACTTCTTTCTGTTCAATCGAGTTAAAAAACCACTACGGGGAACGCGTTTCAGTAGCCGAGAGGAAGTAATGGAAAAATCGCAGGAAGCATTGATGGACATACCGAAAACCGAATATAAATATAAATGTTTCGAGGATTGGATCAAGCTCTGGCATAAATTTGTTGCAGTCGATGGGGATTACTTTGAAGGCGACAATATAGATTTAGATGAATAAACTTGTATTTTTAATTTTCTGAATACATATAGTATTCCCTTGTTTTCAACTAAGAGAAAAAAACGTATACTTCAAGAATTTCTTAAATTTGGCGAAAAATTGAAATCGATAACATATTTTATTAAGAAGATCGTTTATTTCATGTATGAGGAATGTGCCTACTACACTAAAAATTGCCTACTGCCTTTTTACAATTACGACAGTATTGAGGTCTAAAATCCTCGGTTAATCTGAAGTCTCATAAATTGTTTTCACGTCAACCTTGTTTTGTTTTTGCCTTCTGAGCTAGAGCTTTAAGTGTTGTTTAAAAGCTCACTGGAAATATGCAAAAAAAATATTTAGCTAAGAGATTTCAGGAGATCTTCAAGAATACCAATATGACGGAGTTTTTCTAAACGGCATGTCATGTGTACTATATGTGGTATATTCCAAGACCAATCTTTTCTTAAAATCCAAGGGTTACATTTCTGGACAATAGGAGTTACCTACCACGGAGCAAACATCAAAATAACGAATAACAACCCTAGCGGAGAAACTTACCCTACTGCTGCTATTTTCTAACTCAGAAGACGGAATAATTGCTCCACAAAACAGTAAACCTACCAATTCTGCTATCTGAATCCGAGTGGTGGATGATAAGGAGGAACGCAGAGTAGATTCGTCTAGGAGGCGAATTGAGAAGAAAGTGGAACCGCGAACTCTAGCCGTATCAAAATGTGTATGTAGTTGAACACGTCGACTACACTGGCGCGGCCACATCGAACGAGCGGACAATAATGATCTGCAAAGAGAATATTCCCGCCAAAACCTCAGGTTCGAGACGACATAAAAGTCTGAATAAGGGTTAATATAGGGGATGCCAGAGCGCTTGTCTAAACAAATATCATAGAAACCTGATCAAGAGTGGGAGGGAGGCTGTTGTGTCTCTGGCAAAAAGGGGTCGGAAGCCCATTAAGTAAAGTAAGTATGGGTTTCTATGATATTTCTATAATATTACAAAAGATTTACTGTTTTTCAATTCGCTATTTCCTATTTGGCTGCTTTTGACGCTCAAGGGGTTTGTGTAACTTTAAAATGTTTGTATACAGCGCGGGCGAAGGAAATTTAGGGAGGAAGAAAAGACAAGTACCGATGTACATTGTTTTTAAATGTTTGTAAGCTATAACGACCAGGCAATACAGGGCATTCCATAAGCGAGTTGTACGGCTTAGGAATGCTATTTTAGAATACGTCCGAAAATGGGCTTGAGGGTATACTGATGAGCTAGCGAGACGGGTGTTACGGTTGAAAGTTTGAATGGGCGGAATGCTACTGGCGATTTCAATGGACCACTGAAGGTGGAAAAAACGATAAAACAGAGTGAGACAGGAGAGTCCTGTCCTGAATCCTATCTAGCAGGTGCAGAGATGTTTTAGGAGCACCTGACCAGATGTGGGCATTGTACTCCAGGATGAATGCCTTATATAGTGAGACCAGATTAGATGGGGTAAAATATTTCTTACATTGCTTGAGGAAACCTAGACCTTTCGCAGGATTTTTTTAACGACATCGAATATGTGGTCGTAAGTTGTCATTGACACACATAACGAGAATGGAAAGTTTTTCGGTTTCAACGATGTGAGTGCCATTCATGGATAATGGCTGGGTATTTAAATCTCGCTTAAATCACAGCAGAGAGCATTGAGTTTTGGAAGCATTAAATTCCACTCTGTTGATAGTTCCCAAATTGGTTATGCTGTTGATATCGGATTTTAATGAGCTTAACATGCGCTGCCGTTCTCGTTCTACAGCCTAAGAGCAGGGGGGCGTGAGTCCGGGAACGAGTATGAAAAGCAGAGAGTACTGTCATCAGCAAAGAAATATATTGGATTAGAAATAGCAGACAAGAGATCATTAATGAAACTTAAAAAGAGTGTCGGAGACAGAACGGAGCACTGGGGCACACCAGCATTTATTTTGTGAATATCAGACTTGAAACAGTCCAAGACAACTTGAATTGAAGGTAATTTCTAATCCATTGAAGAAAAGAGTCATCGATCCCAACGC
This sequence comes from Volucella zonaria, assembly GCA_963966105.1. Lineage (NCBI taxonomy): Eukaryota > Metazoa > Arthropoda > Insecta > Diptera > Syrphidae > Volucella > Volucella zonaria. The sequence continues at coordinate 333,784,052 of OZ014530.1, forward strand.
ATTTTCGACAAAAGGGCCTGATCCCCTCCGTCAAATGCCTTAGAAATATCAAGTGCAACTAGCTTGCTTTCGCCAGACTGATGAACGCTTTGGCTCCACTTTTCGATGAGACATATCATCAAATCACCAGTGGACCTGTTGCTACGAAAACCGTGCTGCCGGTCATAAAGAAGTTTTCGTGGTTCGAGATATTTCATTAGCTGACGGTTTATTAGCGTTTCCCTGACCGTGGTAAGTGCAATGAGTCTGTAGGAGGAGAGGGAAGAAGATTCACCTTTTTTAGGGACGGGCTGGACAAATGCTGTTTTCCATCTGCTCGGAAAGGGTCCTAAAGAGTAGGATTGATGAAAAAGCTAACGCAGTGGTTTTGCCAGCGAGGAAGAACACTTCTTTAGAAGAAGAGGAGATATACCATGTGGGCCAGCGGATTTGTGAATGTTAAGATCTTTAAGAACTCTTGCTACTACACGAGTGCGAAAGTGGATTTGTCCCATTGAAGATTCGACGCATTCAAGTATAGCCGGGGACAAAACACAATCTGGGAGTGTTGAACTAGCCGCAAAGTGTGCAGCAAGCAGATTGGCCTTGTCCAAAGAGCTGACAGCTGGGATGTCATTGTAAATAAGCGGTGGGATGGAGGATGAGGCACAATTTCTAATGTTTTTGACGAACGACCAAAAATTGTTACTGCCTTTGGGACATTGCAGTATTTTTTACCTCAGTTTTTGTTCGTATTGGAATTTCACACGCTTAAGAAAGGCGTTGCAGTCATTTCCGCTGCTAGACTGCTAGAAAGTTTGGATCTTTTACAACATTAGTGTCCTCAAACAGCTTAACAGTAAAAAAACAAAGCTGTCGGTAATTGTTAGAACTTGTATATCACCCTTTTCTCGTTTGCACTTGTAAAGGCCAATTAGAGTGGGCCGTGGTGTAGTGGTACTAGCTATCGCTTCTCACTCGGAAGGTCAAGGTTCGAATCCTAGCCACAGCAAGTTTTCATTTGTGTAATTTGGACCTCAATCAGAAAATCTGCGTGTGAAGGCATAACACTGACATGTAGATTTGGCTGTTGTAGGGTTTTCAAGCACAAAACAACCGTTAAAATTCACAACCTCACATTCCGAGAGAAGAAAAATCTCTCCGTCCTATTCGGACTCCCACCCCTGGAGAGTCAATATCGAAACCAAACACACCTATGTTTCAAACCACTACATCACAAACTTTCCTTTCTCCTCCTTATATCTTTCCGCCCGCGCCCTGGCAACAGTATAAGGGTACCCCTTAGGCGCGCGTAAATTATAAAAAAAATTAAAGTAATATGATACGCAGCTCCACTTTATGCCTGTAAACAACTTATCATTAGAGCTTTTTAGCCCTTTAACCTAGGACAAATTTCATTGGATAAAATATCTTTCAATATAATTAATATTAATTACATAATTCCGCTTATAATAAGAAATTTTAGCGAATGTTTTTGCTATGCTATATCGACCTTCGAAAAGATGAATTCTGTATCTCCAAATCCGATGTATTTGCTGACAAAAGCGATTTAGTATACTGGATGTGTAGGGGTATCTACTTGGAGACCTGTTTTTATCACTGCACTGTATGATGAGCAATTTGTTATGAGGTATTATTTCCGTCCAACAAAATAAAACGTAGATTAGTAGATTTATTGTATGAGATATTAATCATGTGTCAGCATCTGTGTCAATGAATTCCAATGCATTTATCCTTTTAGTCAGTATAAAATTGCAGTAACAATGTACATCCTATTAGCAAAGACTTAGATGTTTTTATTTAGGGCTTGTTGGAAAATAAAAACTAATGTTGTCCACACATGTATGTATTTTCATTCTTCATCTCAAAAGTGAAAAAGCGTTAGAAGCTTAAAAAAATACAGGAGCTTTCCATTGTTGGATTGTAAAGTGAGTCCCGAAAGTGATTGCCACTCAAGAGAAGATAAAAAAAAAATCAAGAAGATTTGAGATTGGAAAGTATCAGGCAATGATTTTCAGTCCAAAAATGTACTCTAGCGAAAGCCATGTACTAGTATGTAAATATACGATCTTTAAAAATCATCTGATATGCGGAAACTGTTTCAGGTTTGCCAATACTCGTAATATTGTCGGCAATTCAAAAAGTAAGAAATTAATAAAAAGTGTACTAGAGACTGGTCGTGTAAAAAACATGCCCCATACTAGTATAATGTAAAAAATGTTAACTGCTCGCATTTGAACATGCAGTTAGCTTAGGAACTAGAAATAATACATAAGTCATTGAATATGCTATGTCGAATTAAATATTCAAGGTAAAGTCGAATACTGTTGGCGGTGATCATGTTCAAGAAATTGATAACGGATCTGGAAAATCCGCATCACTTACTCGTAATTCCATTAACACGCAGTGACTTTATGCCTCATGATATCGATCGTGAATTCCCCGTTTAAACATAATATGTGGGTATATATGTATATATAATGACTTCTTAATAATTTTTTTTTGTTTTTGTTTTTATAATGGGATAGACATAAACATTGTAAAATCATATTCGACCGCATTTATGTCAAGCAAAAGCCACAGCATCACACTATTTTCCATTTGAGCAATTATACATCTTCACCGTTTTTTTTTCTTTTTTTTGAGGCAGGTTAGATTTAGTTGTCAATGTTGTACGATCATACATAGCACCATATGCAAATCAATTGCTATCACAGAAGACCTCGAAACATATTTGCTATCTTTCCCATAGGTGCCTAATTATTTTTTGAGACCTAAAGCTATTCATTTCAATCAGACCTCTTGTCTGCAGTATTGTGGATCTATTGGTAATGTTTATAAAAAAAAAAGTAATTGACTGCTTGGTGGATTGGATGATTATTTTTGGAAAAGTACGATAATTATAAAGATAAGGCAGCCGGTAATGTGTCTGCAGGCATTAAGCTCCACGTAATGGATTCGTTAGGCTGGTTATACTCTGCAGAGATATACACCTTCTGAACTTAATTTGGATTACAAAATAAATTGTAGGTCCACATTTTTTTTATATTTTTCCCAATTTCTTTTTCCACATCTATGTTGAATGTGTTTTATTTTCTAAAACAATGAACGATGACTTCCTTAGAATACCTTTTATTGAGGTTATACTTCATAGCTACTTTTTAAGGCACTTTATCCTCCAATCGGGCATTTCTCTTCCTGGAATAATCGCCCACCTCCGCATCATCATCGTCATCTCGATGGCTCGCAGATAGTGTGGGTAGTTCAGGTTTTATTTTACTTTTTTTTGTTGTCTTTCATTTGCTGTCTGATATGCTTAGCATAAATCCATACCAAAGAATGGAGGCGCTCCATTCTGCCATTCTGGTGCTACAAAGAGTACATAACAAACCGAAAATTCGTTTGCGAATTTCTTAGGGGATATGTCCCGCTGGAGGGAAAAAGATAGCAGTGATGGTAAAATCGTGTTAACCAAAAGATCAGGAAAACATATCATTTGCCATTTAGGAGCGGGAGATTTTCTGCGTTCCTGGATGCAACATTGTTGCTCGGCATTTTTTTATTTGCAGGAGGTGTAAAAGCTCAGAAATTAAGTGCTTCCTATCACGACGTAGAGCGAAGGTTTGTTTTTTGTTCGCTGTTATTTGCGTGTGTTAATTTTTTTGAGTTATACATACAATGTCATACTGTTGTTAACTCAAGCTTTATATTTAAAGCACAAAAATAGTTGAATCATATTCTAAGGATATTTTAAAAATCCTTGAAATGATTGTTGATGGTAATAATTGTTTTTTCACATTTTTCAGTTCAATTATCCACCAAGAATTCGAGATTATTACAAATGCGTTCGAACAAAGCATGTTACTATTCTTTTATATATTTTTAAGAAAAAGCAGAAGTATTAAAATTTAAGAAAGACAAGATAAATATAATAAGAAATAAGAACTATCTTTCTAGCAGCGATAAATCATTAAGGAATAATCCTCTGATAGGATTTCTTTATTTGGGCAGTTTTTACAGTAATATTTTTACAATAATGTGTTAGTGTAATGCAAAAAGTTAAGTTTAAATATAAACATTTTAAACTAATTTGAGTGGATTCCAAAAAAGGAAGTTTTTTTGTCTGTCCACCGTGAGCCTTGATTACCACTTTAATTCTGCGTGCCATGGAATTTATTAAACTTTGACAGTATTCACTTGTTGTCATTTAGTCTGGAAAAAATTATTGTTTATTTATTGTCTTAAATTCTTCTTTGCTCTTTGGGTTCCTCGGTGCTGTTTTGACCTTTAGAAGTGTAGTTCTCCATCGGGTTCAAATCAGGACTGTTTCCAGGCCAGACGCAGAGTCATCTTGAAAGATAGGTTCAATAGTTACTGGAAACAGAGCATATATGGATGCATCTCTTATGCCGTTTATGTATTGTAGTTGACTGCGTTTATTGAACCGATACAAAACATTCTTTTCCCTTGGCCGAAAAAAAATGTAGCCGCATATCATAAAACTTAGAGGATATTTGTTTCTGTTAATACACATTTCCTTTTTATATTTTTTCCGTTCATCCGCCGTACTGGATACCATCTGATGAATTGAGATTACATTTACTTTCGTCAATAAAGATAACAGCCTTCCGATTTTGATAAGTTCTGGCAAATTCTAGCCTTGCGGCTTTAATTTTTGATGTCATGGACGGCTTTTTCTTTGTCTCCTGGCACCAGCTACTGCTGACCGTACGATTGCTAATTTTTTGTTCGTGTTTCTTTAAAAACTCCGAATTCACTTGGTTTGCCGATTTTCTTCGATTAGCGCACGATATAAATTTTAAAATCCGTCTTCCCTTTGAGTTGAGTCATATTTTTAGCTAAACCTGTGCAAATTTTCTTGGCTGACGTTCCTTACATGCAATTTTTTTTTTAGGAATTTTAATTTAGTCACATGGCTGTATTCAATTCTCTTAGAAATAGCACGGGCTGAAACCCCTTCATTGTTGAAACTCAATTAAGCACTTTTGTTCACTATAAAGTTGTTTACACATTTTGAATATACTGCACTAAAAACGAAACTGAAGTGAACTAAACTTCAAATAATGAAAAGAGACACATAAATGTAAATGCTTTCTTAAGAAATCGACTTTCTCTGTGCCTGGTTTCTCGTGAGATTTTGTGCCAGGAAAGAAATGCAGAAATGCGGACGGCTCCAAAACCGATATAGGATGCGGCGCTGGTGTCTTTCTGGAGGAAGGCGTCTGTCTTCAAAGCAGAGATATAGGCAATCCTGATAGCAATGAATTATATTGTGAAGAATTGGTAGACGGGGCGAAGCATTTGCATATGTAGCGACAGCCAAGCTGCGCTTAGAGAATTGCGGAACTCTCTACCGACTTCCAAGCTAATTGAAGAATGTAGGAATTCACTCAGTCTTGTCTGGGTCCCAGGTCATAATGGCATCACGGGAAATGAAATCGCCGATGAACTTACCAGGCAAAGCTCAGAGGACAGTTATTCAGGATCCGAACCTGGTCCCAACCGATGACAGTTGGGTTTTATATGAGCACACCTGCAGATGGCATGACTCGCCAGGTTGCGGGCAGTTCAAAAGAATGCTTCTTGACGTCTCTAGGAGTCAGCAGCCTTAACGTTGTCCCTCAACAGGAAAGACTACAGGTTCCTTACTGGCGTCGTGACTAAGCACTTAAATGTGCTGGGTATACATAAGTGAAACAACATTCTGCGACGCTTGCTTGTTTATTTGTTTGCTATTTAAAGGGGCTCAAAATTTACAAGGCAATTTTTCTTTTTTCCTGTTTTCCTTAATTGGTTTTGATAATAGATAATGATAATAACATAGTGATGTACGCTAAGTCCATTTATATACGCTATCTACTTAGCGGATATAAAACAGAAACAGTGCTTCCAAATACTATTATCGTTTGTTCACCAATTGACAGATTAACTGCCATTAAACGTCATAGATATACATATGTATGTATCTGTGCTACCAAGTTTTTATGACGAACTCTTAAGCGGAGTTGGGTCGCTTTTTTGAGACAATCGCTAACTTGAGTGCAAAAAAACACAGCTACAGTGCGTTCCAGAAAAACGTGCGTTAAACTACTTCTTTTACTTTACTCACACACACAAGTTTATAGACAAATTATTTTCTGCATTTAATTGCCGATCGCGCATTGTTTTAATTTCCTCGGTATATTTCCATACTTCGGCAGTATAACACCATTACAAAATGAATACGGCTTTTAAAAAGCGTTTCGAATGTTTTCCTTAGTTACTTACCCAAAAGAGCCATAAATGATTATTAAGTCGGCAGTAAAATTTCTAAAAACATCAGAGGCATTTGTGAGAAAGTGGGTACAGAGTTATAAGAAATGCGGTAACATCAATGATGGTTGAGGCCAAGCACATCCAGTAAGGACAGGATGTAGGTTAGGTAGACTAAGGTATATTTTAAGTTAGATATTAAGTTTTATAGAAAATTAAGTCCATATGCTAAGTTTTTGTTAACAATTTTTTTCTTAGCCTTAAGTATACAAGATATATATGTAAAAAAATAAATGTAAATAAAGTCGAAAGACATAAATACAAGAATTTAGAGTAGCTTAGAGTGCCTGTGTGGGGCCAGTAAGTTAGTATAAGATTGTTAAGTAATTTTAAGCTAGCATTTAAGCATTTTTTGTTAGTATGTAAGGGTTAATGATTAAGATAATAAAATGCATTTAAAACTAAAACTAAACTAATAAAGTAGTTTGTGAATTGTTGCGGGAAAACACCACAATTTGTCTGAGGAACGCAAAAGAAAAGTTGTACAGAAAAGGAATTAAAGGGCCCATCAACACAAAACGACGCCGTTTGGCAGAATCGTGTATCAAAAACAGGAGTACTAAACCTAAACCGCTAACAATCCAAAAACGTATTGAAAAGAGGGTAAGTTGGGCAACGCAGAATTTAGACCGGTATTCGAGGAACATCATAATTACAGATGAATTATCTTCTTTTTTTTTTATAACTATTATTCGAAGAAAGCCTGGACAAAAAACAAAGATGAAAAGTTTCTGCAACGCACTGTAAAACATCCAGCAAAAGTTCATATCTATGGATACTTCTCGGCCAAAGGATTCGGAAAGTTAATAGTATTCACACAAAACCTCGATGCACAATTCATGGTAAAATTATACCAGAAGGGTTTGGTACAGTCTGCCTGATCTCTGTATGGACCTACCAATTACGGCAGGATTTTGCAAGAGGATAGCGACCCAAAACATCGGAAAAAGTACTAGAAAAGAATGAAAAAAAATTTTTTTTCAAATGTTTTTTTTTTATTTTATTCAATATAGTCCCCTTTTAGTGTGATACACTTATTCCAGCGATTTTCCAACTTCTTGATCCCGTCCGAAAAGTAATTTCCCGGAAGGTCTGCAAAATACTCCTCCGTGGCGTCGATGATTTCCTCGCGTGAGCTGAATTTTTTTGAGGTTTGGGAAGAGATAATAGTCCGAGGGATCCAAATAAAGTTACCAATCGACGCCAAAAGTCCGCCCGAGCATCCGCATCAGCAAGTCCAAACACTCTTTCGAAGTGCTCTCGCGTTCGTGTTTTTGGTCAGGAGTGAGCATGCGCGGCAGCATAACTTTTTCATATGAAGAATATTGCCCAAAATATGGCGTGTGCGCTCAGTACTAATCTTTGTGGTATCTGCTAGCTCGCGCACTTTCACTTTCCGGTCAGCCAACACCATTTCACGTATTTTGACATTTTCCTCTGTAACTGCATCGTAGGACCTGCCGCTGCGGACTTGATCGGTAGTGGAGTTACGGCCACCACGAAACTCTCGAAACTAATATTTCACGGAGCATTAGCCCCATAATATTTATCCAACTTTCTTTTGTTTCCTTCGCCGTTTTGCGTCTTAAAAAATAATGTTTTATGAGAGAACGAAAATCGTTTTTGTCCATACTCAACATGATGCCAAACACGTCAACAACAATCAGCTGTCAAAACAAAACTAAAGACAGTATCGCACTGAAATTTGGCATGTCTGTCTAAATATGAACGGATTTCAAGGCACCATAACCTTTTTTGCAGTAGCAGCGGATTCTGGCGGTCAAGGTTACTTTTCACTCCACCTAGTATAGATTGGCCACCACAAAGTCCTCATGCGAACCCAATAGAAAATGTGTCGTATGCCTCTTAAGCAGAGGCTTAAGAAAAAAAAAAAAAATAAACGATGCCCAGTAATTATAAATAGTAAAATGTTGCCTGCACTCCAAATATGATTAATTAAAATTCTGGCATTTTTCATTGGCCTTTTAGACGTACGTTTTTGTTGAACACACTATAACATCTAAGAATAATCTCTTCAAATATTATGAAGAAATTCGATACATTTTTGAAGGTGTAACGTTTTAAATCACGCGCGTCGAAATCGTTTTTCGGGGCTCTGTATTACACCGCATCTCCATGAGACACAAATATGTCAGACTAAATTTCAGACATACCGTCTGACATTTTCTCTTTTGACTTAGGTGGGCAAATTAATACATGACATTTCATACTGCGAGTGTTGGCTGCTGAGTAGGTGTGAACTTCGTTCTACGACATACGCCGCTCAGTCATCTTTGTTTCTTTGTTTATTTTTATTTTTTCACATTCCGAAGTCAAAATGACAAGCCCTGTCAAAAAAATTTCAGGGTTGATGTCTACAGAGATGTCTTGAATAAAAACCAGACATTTATTTCATGCAATATTTCTTGTCTGCAATCTACCCGTCTCCTCTCTACTGGACATATTGATTTCATGAAATATTTCTTAACACCAGTGATGTCTCGTTGAGACGCGGGGTGTTATGATTCTTTTATTCTTATTTTTAAAACCAGATATTTTTATACATACATAAGTGTGAGTTGTATACACCACATACATATACTTGTCAGTTTATGTGTGTACAACTATATGAACCTGGCATTGCTGATTAAGCTTAATTCAAGATAAGTTAAAGTTCTGTCTTACGAAGACTTTAAACGCGTTTTTCTCAAGATTTTTTTTTTTGAAATCGGTGTGCGTGATTAAAAAACACGCAGCAATTGACTTAATTTTTTTATAATCTTATTAGTAACATAATACACTGTTGATGGACCTAAAAAATCTAAAAATAAACATCATTTTCAATTTTTTTCCTTAGGTTTTAAGTGCAAAAATCTATAAAATTGTTTAATTGTTTATTTTTCTTTTTAAATTTCACTTTTGTTACGATATTAGAGGTGCATTGACGACAGAAATATTTCAGATCAAACGAAGTGTTTAGAAGGCTCACCAGTTGCCATTGTGGAAACTGCCCTCCTGACTCCGACAATCCAAATTATTATTTATATACTTTAACAACAAAAAATAATGTGTATACTTAAAATATATACAAATATGCTCTATGTTGTATCAGTAACATTTACCTATTTCTCTTAATCTTCTTAACCTTAAGAAAAAAAATTTCTTCCGCTTTCAAAAGTTTTTACATCCCTCCTTTAAGCCCGTTCTTCTGTTAAATAATTTTCCCTAATTAACCTAAAAATAGGTGTAAAAAAGTCGCTAATGTTCAGAATTATTATTGTAACGTACCCATAACATAACATAGCAAAACCACTTTTATGCTTAGACGCCGAATACATATGTAAAGGGTGTCCCAAATTTCACTCAAGATTTAAGTTTTGCACCATTTGTGCGGTAAAGTGTTGCCAAGGAAAACATAAAATAGAGTGACAGCTGACAGTTCAGGGTTATTAAAAATGGAGCGCTACAGGAAAGAACAATGCGCTTTCATTGCTGAGCAATATTTTAAAAAAATAAAGAAGGTTTGGCAGCTGCATTCCGCAATTATCATCTTCAGTAAACAGGCTCATTTCCACCTTGATTGTTGGGAAATAAATGCATCCATAATGTATCACTGTTTGGTGCGAAGCGAATTTTGGGCCGGAGGCATCATCTGACCATTCTTATTTGAAAATGGGGCTGGTCAGGCAATAACAGTTAATGGTGCTCGCTATTGCGACATGATAATCCAATTTATTGAGCCTAAATTGCAAATATGGATGTCCAAGAAACAATTCAATTACTGCATGAGCCATTTCCCCGTCGTATAATTACCCGATTTAACGCCGTTGGACTTCTTTTGGGTTTTTTTTTAAAGTCAAAGATTTATACCAACTAGCCCACGACCACCTCCGCCTTAGAAAGAGCAAATTGAGTGGTGTATCAACAAAATTCAACCATATTTATCCAAAATTGTTATGGAAAACTTCTGCAAGAAAGCGTATGTGTCAGCAAAAGCCATTCAACTGATATGCTATACCATACATAACCCTATACTGTATACATACTTTATGAATCAATAAAAAAAATTCACAATTTTTAAATATAAACCTGTGCTTCCTATCAAAATTACTTGCGTGAGTTTTGGGACATCTTTTATATTTAGTAGTGTTTGCTATGTTAAGGGACATTGCATTACCAAACCATGCTTGCTTTGATTTTGACTGATTTCATTTATTTACGAAACAATTTGAGGTAAAGTAGAGTCGAATAGTTGTGATTTTGAGCTACTAAAGTTGGTTATTGAATTGGCCTCAATATTTATTCGTTTTTAAATACAGTATGCTCTTCGCATACTTTAATCCTATACGTACTCAAATTGAGCCGCAATATCTTTCCGCCACAATGTATACTCAACAGGCATTAAAGAGTTTCTTCCTTTGCATCTACATTTCTTCTTGTTTTTTTTTTTGCAGCTCATATTTTGAAGCACGAAAGAACTTTGCGCAGATTTCATTTAATTTCATAAATCATTCCATCATCAACCCAGTAAACAAAATTAAAAACACACCTAATGCATTTTAACGACAAGTGGTCATCGTTTAGAAGTGCATAAAATTTTTCAATAAATTATTAACTCTAGTCACAATCACACAGGTCAAAATAAACCCATGTATGGATGCTTTTGAACCTCTAATTTGCTTCGATGGTGCTAAGAACGAACATTCGAAAATGTTTTATGCATTTTGGAAGCTCGATCTCCTCTCTCATTTGTATAATTTAAAGTTTTAAGTATTTTTTCAAGCCTTAAATATGCCATGCATACGAAATGAATATTATCGATCTTTACGTCTTCATTAAGATGACGTTATTTCACAATATCTTTTACTGTGTTTAGTTGAGTGATATTTATCAGATATTTTAAAGAAATTCCAAAATGCTGTGAGTCAATGAATTCAGAATTTTGTTAAAATCGATTGTTTTTTTCTTTTTTTGTTTGGGTGCACATTTAGAGTTGTTTTGTGTGAATGACCTTCCACCCCCAATGACATTACCAATTTAAACATATTGCCCTTTATGCAGGTACCGATATAGTTTTACGTTGCAACTGCAATTCGTTTACCAATCCAAACCGAGAGCAGAAATTGTAGCCCTTATATTTATTTGAGATTCATAAAGAGGCCCGTATGAGTACAACTACACTGCTACCCGTGTATCTGGTCTCGATGCAACGCGTGTCACTTTTTTTTTAAAGTTTGATCAGTCACTGAAACTACTACATATTAAGTGGTTTGTCCAAAAACCAAGTTTTCTTTATAATTCAAGTTCCCATTGAATTCAATTAGGATTAATTGATGACGTTCACTGATTTGTCTGGGATTGATCGCTGTTTAATGTCGGGAATATTTTTCAATAAAGAAAATTGCTCGATGTCATAGAGCGCATAGAAAAGAATAAAATGTTTACATTTTCGATGCAAACATTGCTTTCGTTTTCTATTTCACTTAAACAACAAATTAATTACTTTCCTAGACAAATTTTTTTAGTATTACGAAACCGCTGTATGTTTCTTATACTCGAAGAAATACTTCATTCCTAGTAAACAAAATCGATTTCTATTGATTTGCAGGTCTAAATTAATAACAACTTTTATGGAATCTTTATAAATAAACATCTGCTTGCTTATTAGCGACCTAGAGACATGAAGGAATCTAAAAAATAAAGGAAAACAGTTTTGCCTTTGAAAGATTTGTGATTACGGAGTCTAAGAAACGAACCTTAGCATTAAATAAAATTTTATTTTTTCACGAAATAAAGGGCACACTTAATCAGCCTTGACCATTAAGAGAGCGGTTCTCTTGGCTTTCGTTGTCGACCGGGCTGATGTAAGTATCTTTTTTTTAGGTATCTTTAAATTAAGAATTTGCTTTTGACTACAATCAGTATAGTGATATTCAAAACAGTTAGCCAGTCTACTGTGCAGGTATCTTAAATTTGCTTTCACAAAAATTATTTTTTTTAAAAAAAGGGAACTGTACAACAACAAATATACGAAAATGATCGCTGAAAGAGAAAAAAAATGGAAGAGAACGTGCACACCCATGCATTTTTATTCTCTTACTCTCTCTGCGCATGTGGCCGTTGGCTAACTGTACCATCATTATGCATAGTTACATCGTTTCTTCGGGAATTTTAATTCACGCTGCCTAATCTAAATGTTTTCTGGTGTTTTCGAATTTATGCAAGATGATGAATTGATAAAGTGTGTCTTGAGTTGACTACAGAAGTTCCCAAAAAGAGTCCAAAAGATCGCGTGCGATAGCAGTAGGGCCATTGTATCGGGAATTAAGAGAGCTGCCCTCTCAACCGATCAGCAAGAGACAACCAATAAAACAAATGCAATATTGAAGCACGGGTAAACCACTAATATTTAAAAGAGGCTCAATCGCTGAAATATATTGAAGAAAATCAGGGAAACAGCGAAATTTGCTCGCGATTTTGTTCAATACAATGATAAGAGACGATCGGATGCCTAACCAGTTGCGAGGGAACTATCTTGTTCCACTTTAAAAAGACAAGAACAACACCAGAAATTGCAATAATTACCGATCGATCTAGCCAATTTCGCATACTATACTGTGAAAATATACCAGTTCTAGACGCGAATTTTTGGAAGACAGTCGTCCTGTCGACGGATAATGATGAATGAACGTCGTGAGCCTTCTGCATATTGTATTCGTTAATTTGCAGAAAAAAGCATTCAGTACAAATTTCAGGGAATCTGTTGATTTGGTCAACAAAGATCGTTGTAAAATCCGCTTTAAAAAGCAAGCAAGCAAGAGATTCGAAGAAAGTCTTGAAAGAAAAGCAACTTGATCAAAAAAAAAACTTTTTGGCTTCACTAACGAGATCATCTATAATAAAGCAGTCTGTAGATGCAAGACGATAGTATGCTTTATCATCTTATTTTCGAAGCCGCTTTAATGGTCGGCTATTGGTGAGAAACTTTGGCTCTCATTAAAACTAACTACACTCAAATACAAAGCCAAAACCCCGTTAAAAAAAATTACCATGGCAAAATGTAATTTCATAATTATTCGAAGTACATATTATAAACCACAAGCTTAATATTTAATCCGTGCCTTTTTTTTAAGAAATCCCTAACTCAGAGTGAATTCAATTATGATAAATTTAGAATTCAACATTTAATTTAGCAAAACTTTTAGTTTAATTTACATGGGAAAATTTTAATTAAAAAGAAGGGAATGATGAATTTCCTAGTACAAGAACAATTTTAGGATATCTTTTTAAGTAAAATGGGTTCGTCGTCAAGTTCAGTCTGCAATATCGCAATATGATGAATGTTGCAATAATATACACAATTTGTAAAGATACAATTACTTTATTTGTATGAAAGAAAAGTTTTTGTTCAACTATTAGAAAGACGTGTAATTCGAGTGACTTATGAAAAGGAAGTGAAAGAAAAAAGTAATCGTACAGTATGATAAGTCATAAAACGAAGATTTGACAGATTACAGGACCTGTTACTTTTATTTAATGGTGTTGCGTTTATTTTCATCATTCTCCCATAAATGCAAACTTATTTTTCGAGTACAAAGATCATATTTCGCATTGGGTGTAACTTTGGTCAATATTATCAGCGGTCATCTCAGCAATAAACATTTAAGATAATTCCAGTAATACAGTCGAAAATGTTTCGAATTAAATTTCCACCTTTTACCTACTACGTATGTTCTTTCTTTTCTTTTCAATTACGTTCAAAGCCAATCCCCTTATTTTAGCAAAGTAGACATTCGCGATCTGACTAGATAAATTTCTTTATCTTTCTGCACATCCGCACATAACAAAAGTTCCACTCTTTTAAGCCCATCAAGATAAATATCACTTCAATGATCTTTTCATTTTGAACTAACGCCGCACACAATACATATATGAATATACATAGGTAGAGAAAAGAAAAATCTAAAAGCCAAAGGGTGTTGCATTTTCTTTGTTCAAGCAGAGATCACCAGCAACAACAACAAAAGAAAGCCGGTATTATTTTCATCCCAATCATATATCTAGCATATAAAAATAAAACAACTGTACCTCTTCACATCCACATTGCCTTCTTTGTTTTCTCTAGATGGCTTCAAGTACTAATCTAAGTAAGCACCTAAACAGAAATGAAAAAAAAATCCAACTTTTGTTCAATCTTTTCGATTATAGTCACTCCGAAAAGATGAGATGAACCCTTTTTCGTTCCAACTCCCAAGATCATTTGGAGGAAAACTCTTTCCTTCTATTATGTTATGATACATAGGAGAAGAAAACTTGTATTAGATACTCGAACCATGCGATGCAAGTCAAGTACAGTCCCTGTGTGGATTCGAATTGGGATGAGTAAAAAATAGAAAGAAACAAAGGATACAAAAAAAAAAAAAAGTTACGACCATGTTACAAGAGTCGCCCATGGACCAGAGCACTCTATAAGAAAAATCCCAACTGAACCCGAACCATAGATGTGATTTTCCTTCTTCCTGAACCGGGAATACATATATATGTGTGAATATATGTACCTTTATATACGGCTATACCATATAGTGAGCAACAGCATCATTATGCCTATGCAAGTATAGTAACCATTTCTTTTTTCTCGTACGTTTTTCTAAAGATGAAGTGGAGGATTAGAAGAAAATAAGATTCATGTTAGCTATAGTAGTTACCAAACACATACTCAGAAGATGATGATGATTTCCGTCCGTCCTTTCTTGTTGTAAGATTTATACCCCGTGTGCCATTGTACGTTTTTTCCTTTCCTTCCTTCTTTACTAGGTTTTCCACGTTCAAAGTTGTTTGCTAATGATCATCTCTCGTTTAAGTGAAGGAAGGATGCAAGATACAAGATACCTAGTCCATATACTTGAACAAAAAAGGACTAGGCTGTGCTTCTCTCCAAACTTCTTGATATACTCGCTACAAGTACGACTTGTACCTCGTTTCCTATTCGTATGTGCACATAAATTGTTACGCTGTTAGATAGATCTAAACGTAGTGGTAGTATATAACAAGGAGCATTGAATTGGCAGTTACATATAAATATAATAATGGACAGGTAAAGAGAGTGTATCTTTCTTTGAGATAGCTTACATGGAAAACATGACTTGATCGTTTTTTATTTATGTTATTTATTTATTTATTTCTCTTACCTTCACCGAATGGGTTTTTTTTTTTGTTTAAGGCTACAATACACTAACAATGATTATGGTGATCACTACTACGAACGCGTAGATGACGGCGGCGGTTGCAAACAACGAACTACTAACGACGATGAAGACGACAAAGAACGATGACAAGAGCCTCTTTGCTCGGTTGGTTGCTTTGTGTGTGCTGTTTTGACCCAACTTAATAGACGAGCATGAAATCTAGTCACGAACTTGATTATGTATAAACCGTGCACTAGATCCATGTTCGCCGACAAAATAGAGTCAGAGTAAGATTTTAACGTATTTAAAGAGAGAGAGAAGGTTTAAGAAGAGCAAAGAAAGAAGAACAGGATTATCCCTATTTGTATCGTTAGTCAGTCTTCTTTTTCTATTTAAGTTACCTCTAAATTTATATCAATTGTTGTACATCTTCGAGTCAAGTAAAAGAAAGCCACCCCCTTCCTCTCACCAAATGAAAGGTTCACATAGATTTGTAGAGAATATAATTTTACAATGGTTCCCATGGATTTCCCCCGAAATAATGAAACGCTTAAGCTACACTTTTCCGCAAACGATTTGTTTTAGTTAACGTCCGACTCAAGCCAGACAACTGACATTTTCATTTGGTGGTATTAACTTTAATTACACACCGATCTACAATTTCAAAGGAGATTGCGGCTCGATTTTTACCTTAATCGCTCTGGCCGATCACTTCAGTTACTTGGGAAAGGTATGTGCGCGCTTAGTTTTAAGGTTTTTCTTTCGAACAAGAGCAATTTTAGTTAACAGCACAGCCTGGTCGTACTCGTACATATGCGCATATATGTAAGGGGTACCTGTACCTTCTTTGGCTATCTATTCGTTTTGGGCTAATAAAAGTTCGCATGACTATTTGCAGAATGATCACGTTTTAAATTTTATTTCCACTTAAAAAGAAAAATTATTTATACTCCCCCTTACCAACCACTTTGACAACTCTGTGCGAATCGCGAACCGAGTGACAATCAATTTGTACATATCATGAAATTGTTTTAGAGACTTCTCATTCGCATTTATATTCGAATAAGAATTTCGATTTAGATTCTAATCATTAGGAGAGATTTCAATTAATTCACGTTTAAGATCGCCAGATGAGGGGGAAGAATTCATACAATTATTATACATGCAATCATCCAATGCGTGCCCTCCTCCTTATTCATGGTATATGGTATAACATACTTTCTTGTACTCATGTACATTTTGAAGAGAAAATTTATTAGATTAGCCATGTGCACTTTTCGTTAATTTTTTCCTTTTTTTTAGAACAGTGGATTGCTCATAGATAGATAGTCCCAAAGGCAATGACCAGTATAATCTACAAACTTTGCGCGAACATAAATGTGTGAATGATGTGATACGTATGATCATATATTGTACATGCATGTACGTAGGGGCCGAAAAAAAATTCTCTGTGCAATCCGTGAATGTACATTGTACATACTCGTATCTGTAATGTAGTGAGGAAGGCAGACCACTTATTGCTTTGCTTATTCAGTCCAAAAGTTTAGGTTTAGATTATCGATATATGTCGGCCTTTTTTATTTTCTAGCATAGGGGAAAATGTCAACAGAGGAGTGGACAACGACAGTGCTGTTTTGAATAGCCGTGCTGGAATACTCGTACATCTGTAGGTTGAGATATTTGCATTTTGGGTTGTACGAATGTACAAGTATATTATACATATGTATATACATACATATATATGTTAAGCTATTAAGCGTATATCACAGATAAAATTGGAGATTTTACAGAAAGATGTAAAATGTGCATGTACGTATAAAAAGATATCTTTAAATGTTATGATACGACATTTAAAAATGCGATTGAATAAAGTAAGTTATTAGACTTTGAATTAATTTATTGCAAAAAAAAAAAACAACAAATTTGTATTTTTCTACAAAACAAAGACTCGATCTGATTTGGAAAAATTTTGCATGACATGGAAATATTTAATTACTGTGATTTTGTCAATATGATGCTAGCCCATTAGTCGATTCTATGTATATTTTTGGTAAAAATCATTTCGAAGTTATATTTTCTGATCCACATGAGTACATACATACATACATACAATATCATATCATAGATACTGCCATTGCCAGACGTATGAAGAACCTTTATATTTTAATAGCACGTAGTTCCCCCCTCTTCTATGTAATAAATCCCTCAATTACCAATTAATTCTCGCGTAATTGAGACCTCCGAAACTCTTCCAACAAAAATTATAGTCATGCCGTTCTACAGTGTAATGTGCACCCAAACCCGAGTGCTAATTTAATTGTATTTTATTCTTAAAAACGACGTATTAAAAGTACTATTTTCCATCACAGATGCCTATGAAAAGGGAAAGGACTAACAGAAAAAATGTAACAACCCAAGTAAGAATTGAAAACTTATTCGCAAGTTACTGCGAAATCTCCAAAAATATCTTCCCGGCTTCTTACAAACTGACGTCTGAAAAAATATGAGAGGATATCGGCACGAGCAGTAAGAAGTAGGTAAGAGGTGTGAGCCAATGAAAACATTTTATGTAGTGTCTACTGTTAAACACGGCGTTGCATGATTTTAAAAGCAGTTGTAGAATTTACGTAGAGCACATAAACAGGGAGCATGATATTAACGTAATAAAAAATGTTCTGAAACCGCCCTATCAAAACAATTTTTGTAGGATGCTTGCCTTACTGCCTACGCTGTAATAATGGATGGAACATTCAGTGATCTATTTTTGACAGCTCACGCGTGATTCGTGACATGTGTCAAAGCCAAACATGCTCAGTTAGCATTGCCATTTCATCATGGAAAGACTAACACCTGAAAAACGCTTACTAATTATTAAATTTTATTATCAAAATTCATGCTTTGTGAAAAATGTTTTTTGTGCACTTCGACCATTTTACGACCGTCATAATCGACCTACTGAGCAAGCAATTCAAGCCAAAGAAACCAAATTGCCAGTGTTAATGAAGACCGTGATATGTCCATTCGTTGTGTGTTACTCCACTAGGTGGAAGATTTTACGGAAGGATCTTGTTCTAAAACCTTACAAGATACAGCTCGTGCAAGAACTGAAGCCGAACGCACTGCCACAGCGTCGAATTTTCGGTGAGTTGGTCTTTAAAAGCTGGAGGAAGAGACGCTTTTTTATCGAAAAATTGTCTTCAGCGACGAAGCTCATTTTTGGTTGATGGATATGTCAATAAACAAAACTGCCGTATTTGGTTTGATGAGCAACCTCAGGCAATATGTACAAAATGCCAATGCACCCGGAAAAATTCATTTCGGCGGAATCATTGGCCCGTATTTTTTCAAAGATGATTGTGATGACGTTACCGCCAATGTAGTTCGCTATCGTTCAATGATTTCGAACTTTTTTTTGCCCAAAATGCAAGAGCTGAACCTGGTCGACATATGGTTCCAGCAAGACGGCGCTATATGCCACACAGCACGCGAATCGATGGATCAATTGAGAAATGAATTCGGTGAGCAATTTATCTCTCGTTTTGGACTGGCCGGCTAGATCCTACGATTAGACTATTTTTTTATGGGAATACGTCAAATCACTCGCAAATGCCGATAAACCAGCGTTCATTGCAGCCTTGGAAGACAACATTACATGGTCCGTATGGACTACAACGTAGTCATGGTCAACACTTACATGAAATAATCTTCATCCTCACTGATGTACTGTCAAAATTTCATCACGACGCGCGGTTACTGCGTACGAAGTGACAATATGTTTGTGTGATCGGTACAAAAATGAGAACCGAACAAAGAGCTACTCGTAATACGAGTATTAAGTTTTGTTTTAAACTTGGTAAAACTTTTAGCGAAACGTTTCAATTGATAAACCAAGTTTATGGTAGTAATTTTTTATCCCGTGGCAGAGTTCATTGTCTTGAGGACATAAATGATGAGCAACTGAAATCCGTGATCACCACAGATTCCATCAAAAATGTAAGGGAATTTCGAATTTTATGAAATTGGAATTGAGCATCTCAAAAATATTTTTACCGAATATTTGGGCTACCAAAAAGTGCGTGCACGATTTGTTCCGCACAAGTTGGCTGACGAACAAAAAAATCGACACTTGTGACCCGATTTTTTGGCTAGAAATCGCATTTTAACTGTCAACCCCCGTATTTGCCTGATTTGTAATGGTGCAGTTTTTACCTTTTCCCAAAAATGCATTTGCCGATGAAGGGAAAGCGTTTTGTAGAACATAGAAGCCATCCAAAAGGCTTGTAGCGACATCCTGGCCGACGACCTAAAACACCCATTCGGCATACTTTTAGACTGTCCAAATCACTGTATTGAGTCGGAAGGTGACTATTTTGAATAAAATAAATAAATGAAAAACTTGTTGCTCTTATTTTTAGGCAGTCTTGTTTACGTTGGTACTCCTCTTAAAGAGCATTGGGACTGAATACGGAGGCTTACATCCATTTTCGTCCAGGTTTTAAAACGGAGGCTGGTGTCTGAGGAACTATTTCCCCCCGAAGCGTAAACAAATTCCGAACTATTAAATATGTGGCATATGACCATCTTCATTTATTTTACTGTGATTGTTGGATTATAATCAAAACTTTGTAATCAGAAAAGAAAAAAAAAACTTTTGCTGATTGATCTACATTGTAGAGATGGGAGATCCATTCAGTGCAATATATTTATGGAACTGTAGGGCCAATGAACTTGTCAGATATGCAATACTTTCATTCATTTTCCGCAAAGATGGTGCTTATATGTTTTTTCTTTCCTTGGAGAATTTGTCGTCTCGACCGGACAATGTCATTTGCCACACAGCGTGTACCACAATCGACTTATTGAAGACGAATGTCTAATCGCCAGAAATGGCGCTGTCGATTAAGCCACCCCACTCATGCGATTTAATACCTTTATACTCTTTTCTTTAGTCCTACATAAAATCTCTAGTCTATACAAACAAGCCAAAAACTGTAGAAGACTTCGAGGCGAACATTTGACTTGAAATTGTTGGAATATCAGTCGAATAATGCGAACTCATGGAAAATTGGGCCCACCGCATCCGCTCATACTAGCCGTTCCGTTCCTTGGAGGACATTTGTCATATTTAGAGCCAATGGTATCAATCACAATTCGATCCAAAAATAAATAAGATAAAATAAAAAAATTGGGGTGCATCTAATGGAAAATCCTGTGTATATCATTTTAATGCATATATCCAGGTTGTATATGAACTGAAGTGCATCCACGGAAAATCAATGTAGAGGTTTATATTGTATTAAAAGGCATAAAAGATATTTTTATTATTTTATAATTTAGGTATATCTAAAATTTTAGAATGTTTGAGAATGATTTTTTTTATCATTCCACTGCTTTTGTTTTAAAGATACTGGAAGCAACATTTAGAACAAATGATAACAAAATAATCATAGAAAATTACTTGTCTACAATTGCTAGCGCAAAGTTTCAAAGTTCATTTTTATTCTACGAGAAACAGTATATACAGTATATAAATACATACAAACATGCACACTATACACTGTTTTACTTTTATCGGAAAACGAAAAAAAAATGCGACGCAAATACTTTCAGAGATTTCAGCTGCGTAGAGATTGTATGATGAATGCATAATCGTCTAACTTACTCAAAATGATTTTTCAAAAAATATTTACATATGGTATTTACATTTTCTCCTTTATACATCCCTGTGTAATCCAAAATATTTCAGCAAAATTTTAGATTTTTCGTGAGTACGCTAGCTAATTGGATAAATTGTATGACAACAAATAAGAATTGCGACAATTAAATTTGAAAATTCATTCAGCGAGTTATCGTGCGACAGACACCAACTTTCTAGACCTGTTTATTAAGTACAACATTTTCTGACCAAACAAACGCACAAAAAAAACCCCAGCAATTGTTTTCATAAATTTTATGATAGATCATTTCTTCATGTTGCAACAATGTCTCTAGAATAATGAGCAATTGTCGGTGGTTTTTGTTCATCTGTTAAAGTGTGCGGAACAAATTTAGGAGAGGCCTTGGTTTTGCTCAAATCCCCGTGAAGCCAGAATCAAATTGTTTCTGTATTAACTTGAAAGCTTTTCCCCATCATTTTTATTGAAGTATTCCGTTGATTTCCAAAGAAATCACGTACTTTTGCGATCACTTCCAAGTGTCGGGTGAAAAATTGGCGTCCCCAATGTTCCCCCCACCTTCAGAAAAACGTATATGTATGTGTATGCCACAGAAAAAAATTAATCTGGTTAATAAATCATTATCGTAGCATGAACCAGTATACTTCGGATGCATTTTTGCCAAGTTTTCCGAGAATGTTAATGACCGCTCTTTATTTCATCTTGAAATTGAAATGAAGAAATGTAATAACATATCTTCGTTGTTTCACAACCAAATGTACTGAAATAAGAGATAATAGAGAACCTACAGATCGCCCCACTGATAGTCGAAAAATAGCGCCAGTCTTAAAACTTAATTATCACTTATTGCGTGACAGGAAATATAAGTTCTGTGAACTGAAAACAAAGATACATCGGTACAAAGCCTGAAGTTTTTACACCGGTGGTCCTGTTTTAAGAATTTACGAGATTAAGGAGACTTTTCACGCCGTATAAATCCGGCTATAATACTAACTTTAATGTCCAGTTTCACAGTGGAAGTTTAAACTTGAGTTCAGCTGAACCTGGACTTGAGTTTAAATTTAAAGATCATCCTGTCGAGTTTCACAGTGTAAGTTCAGTTGAACGTAGTTTAACTAAATTGTATGAAAAAAAATTGGCAGCACTGTACGTTATTGCTCCGTCATATTAAGTAATTTCGTTGTAAATTTGTGTACCTTCAGTGTATAAACTGGCAGCTGTCAATATGAAATTGAACTCATTTTTCAACGGCAGAATTCTGTCGTTTAGCTTAAACTACAATATGAACACAGTTCAAGGGCTAAACGAAACTGTGAAACCGAATAAATTGTTGAAATGAAGTTTGAACCAAAAGTGGAGTTTAAACTTTCACTGTGAAACTGGGGTAAGAGTTTTCAATTTGTACAAACATAAAGAAATTAAGTAGACTGCAATCCAAACTCGAAAATTTATTTTACATCGACTCAGATATGTTCAATGAATTTCACAATTAGTATTAGTGTAGTCTTGGGCGATACGAAGCACCCACCGCACCTGATGTTCGCAAGGCTCGCCATCGATCTCAACAATTCAACATTTCACGCAGCAGCCTGGTAAACATTTTGCACAAAGTTCTAGGATTACTCCCGTCCCAAAGTTCAACTGACTCAGCAATTGAAGGCAGACGACTATGAAGTTAGTTACCGCTTCACAGTATGGGCCTTACAGCAGCTTTACGAGGCGAATTTCATCTCAGTGGCTATGTTAACATACAAAATTGCTGGATCTGAGGATTGTATAACCCGCATGTGATTGTCGAGAAGCTAATGCATCCGCAGAGAGTGAAAGTTTGGTGCGGATTTTGGAGTGGTGGCGGCATCATTGGCCCATTATATTTTGATAATGCTGTTGAAAATGCAATTTCGGTCAACGGTGAGCCGAATTCTTTTAGGCTGAAATAGAAATCATGGACGATTTTTGGTTTCAGCACGATAGCACGCCATGCCACACAGTCATGCCCCCAAACCTCATATACGGGAAAATTCTCTTAATGTAACATACATATAAAATTAACCCAGAATTTGAAAACGTTTTCTATATTTAGGGGTAAACATAAAAATACCGTCATCTTTTATGTTGACATAAAGATAAAGAGGGAGTTACCCACTAGTTCGATGGTAGGATGACGTAGTTTCACATTTCCTGATAAGGAATCATGTCAATTGGTTCCATCTCGACTGCTTTTAATCAGTGGTGGATGTAGAACATTTTAAAGGAAACCATAAACCCCGACAAAAGTTAGACCACCATTGCTACTTAATATTCATAAATACGGAGAGACGGGAAATATATCCATTCGAAAGCGTAAGAGATTGAAAATACATAAAACTTTTAAGATTCTATAGGTACATAATATTGACACATTGTTTCCTTTTAATAAAATATAATTCAGTGTTTGAATTATTTTTTTTTTTCAGCTTTTCTTCCTTCATTTTCTGGTTTCTGTTACGATCGACAACAAATGTCAACACTATTCATTGCTGACATTTACACCTTGTAAAAACAATCACTTGGCAACAATAATGATTTAATATTTTACTTTTCCAAGATTATGCAAGGACAATGCTGTCTTATTTCGTATCTCCTGAAACCGACTCGAGGACGAGTACTTCTACTGCGAGAAAACTTAAATGTGCTTAAAGAATTTTTTACGGCCGATGAAAGGAAATTTTATTCCAAAAGTCATATATGTAAATTTATTTAGCTTAAAATGGTTTTTCTTAAATAAAGTATATGCCTTATAAATATTCTTCACTTAACATTCAGAAATACGGCATTTTTTGTATGATTTTCAAATCCGATGATCTTATATCATAGTTACGAGCTGGTTTATGTTCTCCAAGAGCAATACATTCCATTTCAATAATCATGAAATCACAATGTCAATATAAAATTTTATTTATATTCTATTTTCATGTCAGAACAATAGATACTCACATTGCATTCGAGCAAAAATTAAACAAAATGAAATACATCTCTTAGAGCATGTTGCACGATCGTCGTCGCCACAGGCAGCACTGCACGCAGTTGCTCTCCCAGTTGATAGTCTTTTAGGATGTCATGCGACGATAAAGTATTTTTTATTTTATTTTTTATATTTATTTGCATTATTTATTCTAACACAAATAATTTTTCAATGCAATCAAGTTTTATTACATTTACTTTTTGTTTAGGCGAATACTGATATCACGATTTCTGTGTTGTGATTTTGTTTTTACATTCTACGGGTGGATACGGCACAATTGCTTTGGGATCACAAAATTGCCTCGGGCAGGCAAATGTTGTTGACCTTTTGGTTTCGAATGACAAATCAAAAAGAGCTGCCGCTGGATTAATGTATGAGATTATGGTGGTACTCGTACTCGTACTCACATCATACAATACATTGCTGCCTCGCCTCAGGCGGACAAAAAAAGAAAAAAAAAGAAAAAAATTATAAGCAAAGTAAAAGTTCCAAAAAAAAAAAAGAAAAAAAAAAAATTAGATGTGATCTTAATTTCTCGTGTGGGCAACCGCAAGAAATTCGTATAAGAATTCGAAACCATAAAAATGTTAAGTTTTCTCAAAAAGTCTTTCTATTTTATCCACACCACGCCAATGTCATTTATCAAGTTACAGAACCTTAAATGAGGATCACACGATTCTCGTTATAACTATCTACAATAATTACGACCCATTCAAACGTCATCAATTTTTTTGTTCATTCATCTGTGTTCTTCAAAACTTTCGAGAACATATACATACAAATAGATGCATGTAAATATGTGTATGCATGGGTTTGAAATTGTTCTATGAATCAAAAGAAATGAAAAAACCAAGCCACGTTCTTTTCTTAACGCGATTTCTCCGTCTATTGAAAGTGACAGAACTGACATTTGTGAGACAATAGCTTACGACTGTCTTGACACTGACATTTGATTGATGTTTGTTACATATTTCAAATAATAGAAACAGAGCATATTTATTTCGTTTCCTTAGCCTCTAACCGGGGTAGGAGTAGGTGCTCGCTAAAATAGTTTTGTCTGACGGATTTGCTACATTTTTACATTTGTGCTTGACAAAGAACAATCGTCTTTGAGACGGAAATGACTCAGAAATTCATTCATAGCATACGCATCAATCGATACATTGTGATAAGGAAATTGAATGACAACATTTACGATTTTTGCACGTGCAATTCCCAAAAACCACAAAGTTCTGTTTAAGAATTCAAATGAACATACGGTTTCTATTGCGCGAGAAAGCAATCAGAAATCACACGATCAAGATTTTTCAGGAAAAGCAATAAAGAATCTTTTTTTTCGAAGAAACTGTGCGTCGTCCTGAATACTTAAAATAATTTTTTATTTACTTTATTTTTTCTTCTATAGTCCATCATCCAACAGTGGGTAAAGTTTGAGAATAGTGAATAGTGCTATTATTCAGACTTTGGTACATAAAAATCGTTTCCGTTCAGCTTAACTAAATTTATAATACATTACATATGACGAAAGTACAACGAGGTATCCTCTAGGTATGACAAACAAATTAATAGCAGTCCAAGAGAAAAATAGGTTGAGATATAGAAATTCTACCACCAAAAATGTGCTGATTAATCAAAGAGCATATACATTTATACCGTATTACAATGTGCCGTATAAATACGATTTTTCAGTTGTTTTATGAGAAAAAACACTTAGAGGCAATAGATCGGGAGCCCATTAAAGCAGGAGAATGGCAGTAAAATCATATTCACACACGAACAAAAGTTAGCCATGCAAGAAACCACCTTAAAAGTCAAAAGGTGGAAAAGAGGTTAGACTGGGGTTACAGGCTGTGAAATTAATTGGAATAAATACAAAGTCTTACTAGGTCGGAGTTGCAATACCACTAAAAATTAAGTGAATGTTAAGCAATCCAATACACATAAAAACGACAACCAGCGCATAATATGTATAAGGACTAAAACGAATAATATCTGTAAATTTTAATACGGGCTATACTTCCAATGCGTAAAAATTGCAATCCCATTTTGTACCCAAATTAGCCTGTATATTCTCTAGTTTCAGTTTTTTTATTGATTTTAGTTCGGTGCGGTTTAAAATATTTATAAAATATGAGTCAAGAGGAACGCCGTAAAAAGATCATTGACAAATGGCTCGAAAACACTTCGCGTCCAAACCATTTCATCGCAAAAAATGTAAACATAGCACGCAGTACAGTGGATTCTGTTATTAAACGATATTTGGAGACGTTGACAGTTAAGCGAAAACAGAAAAGTAGAGCTAAAAGTGGAGGACATGATACAAGTTTGGACAGGCAAATAGTGGGTACCATCGTAAAAAAACCGAACTATGTTATCCAGAGATGTTGCTCGGAAATGTAATACCAACCAAACAATGGTACAAAGATCTGTCAACGGCCTCGCCACACTGAAATCATCGGTTCCCGCTAGATCACCGAAATCAAGCAGTGTTGGGCGCGGTAAGTGCGTAGTACGTGCGTGCTGTTGACAAAACGCGCCACATGGGCATAGTACCCACACCGGCGTTAAAAATCCCGGACCCTACAAATTAATTTTTATCGTTCCCTTGATAATAATAATAATAATGGTACAAAGATCTAAAAAAACGTTACGGTCTAAAAACATGAAAAACACAAAAAATACCAAAAGTTACTGAAAAGCAAAAAAAAGTCATAAAAACACGAGCCCCGAAAGCTATACGAGTTGATCGGCAACAAGAAAGCGTGCTTAGTTTTGGATAACGAAACTTATGTCAAAGTCGACTTTACTACTCTTCCAGGTGCCCAGTTTTACAACTCGTTTGAAGCTGAGATTCTTCCGCAATCAACAACATCGATGGGGATGGAAAAATTCGGGTCAAAATATCTCGTTTGGCAGGCCTTTTGCCAATGTGGACGCAGAGGCTCATCGTTTATTTCATCGGAAACAATTAACGGAAAAGTGTACATTAACGAGTGTCTAAAAAAAACGGTTGATTCCTTTTTTAAACAAACACGAGGGTTCAACATTATTTTGGCCAGATTTAGCTTCAGCTCACTATGCTCATGCGACTTTGAGCTTTCTTGTTGCTAAAAATGTCGACTTTGTCCCAAAAGACATGAATCCACCCAATGTTCAACAGTGCCGTCCCATTGAAAGGTATTGGGCTTTGGTCAAAGCTAAATTGAGGAAAAGTGAGTAGTGTGCAAAGGACGTAAAAGATTTTAGTGCTAAATGGAAAAGAGCGTTCAAAAAGATCACGGATGTAACTGTCACCAACCTTATGAAGGAAAGAAGTTGAGGAAAGAATGGGAACCCAAATATTTTTTTTTATTTTTTGTAATTGTGAATGAATTTAATAAAAACAGAGTTTTAAAGCAAATAAAAAAATTTACATGAATTATGAAAATATTTTTTTTTTACTTTGAAGTTTCCAAATTTTATTCGTTTCAGTCCTTAATATAAAAAAAAATAAAATAAATTAATTCTCTTATGCTTGTGTTTTTTCCAAAATATTCATAGAAAAGACAGCAAAACCAAAAGAACCCAAGTTAGTACACATGTACTCTCCTGATAGTCAAATGCTTTGACGATTTCTTGAGAGATTTAGGTGACAAGAGGGTGATTTGGAGTGCGTGCATCCAACAGTAGATAAATTCTGTGATATCGGTAATTTTTAAATATCAGAGTTTCATCACAGATCTGCTAATTTACTCAAAAGAACTGAAGGAAGATTGTTAAACACTTCTTAAATAATCGGCTTTTAGCAAAACTTAAAATCGATCAAATAAAATGAAGTTACATTTAACATTCAAATACGGAAGAAATCTAAGGAGATTCTACGTTCATATTTACCTACACTCCCCTCTAAACCGACTGGTCAATCATATAGTGGTTAGTCTTTTTAAATACCACAAAACAGGACAGATTTCAAAGAACAACCGAGATCATTAGTTGTCTTACTGAAATATGGTATGCTCTAATGTTCCCGTCTTCAAAATCACACGGTCACAATTAGATAGTAATCCCGAGGTTCTGGCCACGTCTACAACTGACTATACAGCACCCAAACTAAGTGAAGCAAAAACATTCAAATATACAATATTTTTTCGAAGAAAACAAAATGAGCAAGTATCACGCTCTGATCGAAGTATGTAGTTGCTACAATAACAATTAAAGAAAAAAATTGGTTACGCAACAGTTCTGTGTAGACTGGCGTGTTGTTCGTCGTAATTTCTCTCTTTTGTGCACTTTCGACTCCGAATAGCGAGCACATATGGGACCTTTTAGCAAAAACAATTTTAGCTTTCGGGGGTTTACCAGTGCCTACCGCAAGAAAATTATTTAAAACAATATTCTATCAAAAAATTTACTTCAACTGCATTAGACGGATAGTCGTTAAAACAGTTTTTTTTTAAAGTTAATTGTTTTAAATTGTATTAAAAGATAAAAAATATTGCATCCAACTACAATACTTTATGCTTCTACAAAATACAAGTTTGTGTACATTGATTTTGTAACAAGTATGTAAAGTATGTTTCAGAAAGATGTGAAGGATTGGTTTTTTGAATAACGCGAATAATTGTTGAGATATCTCAGAAACATTTTTATTGCTTTAGAAAATAGGCAAATGGGGATTGTTTATGGAACACAATATCTTCCAAATTACCGCCTCGGCTTTGCTTGCAGACCCTCATCTATCTATCTATCTCAACGATGGCGGCTTCAATGTTCGCGTTCAGAATTGCAATTATTTGCGAATGGTTGGCATAGACCTTGCTTTTAACATAGCCCCAAATAAAGAAGCTGAACGGTGTTAAGTCGCAGGAAATTACGAGTTTCCTGGAAACTTCGCGCGCAATAACTCGATTTTTTGTTTATCATTTTCGAAAAAGTTCGGTCCTATAACATCTCCGGTACATATGGTACTGATTCTGGGTGCATTGGCATCTTCTGAATCACTAGTGGATTTTTGTTGTCCAATGTGTGATAATTTTGCTTATTAACGTAGTCGCCAATGTAGAAATGTGACTCATACGAAAACACGATTTTCTCGCAAAAATCAATGTCAGGGTTGCATGTTTTCCACGACCCAATCCGAGAATGTACGGCACTCCGGTCATTTGGATATTTTGTTCCGTAAATAATCCCCATGTGTCTACTTTATAAAGCAATAACGGCTTCTGAGATATTTCAACAATTGTTCATTTTATTCAAGAAACAAATCCTACACCTCTTGTTGAAACACACTTTATAAGCTGTTTAACACAATTTCACAATCTTATAGAGAACTTGAGTAATAAATTAAAAGTTATCACAAACAAAAGATTCCTAGAAAAATAACATCAAATATTCAACATATTTGAAAATAATGTGAATTTTTAGTCGCTAAATGATCATTCGAAAAGCAAGGTTCAGAAGAAGCTTAGAGAAAAACTGAAGTGTACAGCGCAGAAATGTGTGTTTTGTTTGGTAAAAAACTGAATGAGAACAAAAACAATTCTTTAAAAATTTGTCTATTGTTCAAGAACTTTAACACACTTAAAATCAATAAATGAGATCCTTCGTATGAATTTTTTGAAGAAATTCAAAATCGAAAAGTTTTCAAATCAAACAGATTAGACGATTGGCGCATTAGATCAAATTACAATAATTACGTCACACTCCATGTTATTTTTTGTTCTGATTTAATGTTTTGTCACGCCAAATATTCAAAATTGATTACTCATAAAATTTTAAATAAAAATGTTAATATCTACATATTTAAAAAAAAAACTCAATGCACTTAAGATTTCTTCTTCAAGATAATAATAATAAAAAAACAAAACAATTAATAAATATTCACGCCAAATTGCTAATTCCGCCTAACACCAAATCCTCTGTTTCATTCCTTTTTAATACAAACATTTTTAGTTCTCTTGAATTTTTTCGTTTGCTGAATTTTGGAATTTTTATTGTGCGCTCTAACAATGCCTGCTTTTATACGCACGCATAGGGTTACGTTAATAGTAATGACGTCTATTTGAAATGTAAATGACCTGTGAAGTGTTCGTTTGTTCCACTAGAAATATGATGAGAAAAAGATTATGATTTGAAAGTCGATTTCCAATCAAAACAAAAAAAAATAGAAAAACAGAAATATCTGTTTTTTTTTTCAAGTTCTCGTTCTTTGCTGTGCTTCTTGCTGATCAAAAATATGGAACTGTGGTTCGGAGAAATATTCACTTTAAACCGGACAAAGGAAACTGTTCTCTGTGGCATAGGTTCAGTTCCATCAATTTCGTGCTAAAGATGTGCTAATTTTGATTACTCCGGGCTATTAATTGTTATTGTATATACAGAATAAATATTTACTTTTATTAGGAGCTGACTTTGAATTAGCAAGAATACATTTTATTATTCCATGTAAGGCTTGCAGATCTTGAGAATATTTAAGAATTAGAAACTCGTCGCTTGTAAAAAAATCAAGATGTCAATGATGTTGCCGGCTTGCTGACGCGCATGTAGGCAGTTAAAGAGGTTGCCGCGTTAAGTTATGACTTTAAGTCGAAAAGAGGTATTTGACTATTATATGTATAATACATAAAATAAAAGATAAGCCTCTGACAGTCGCATTAGAATGTCATTGCTTAAATAGGAACATAAGTGGCAGTTCTAGTACGATTTTAGCGTAAGTTAATAAAATAACATTCAATATGCAAACATTCAAAAACGGAATGGAGGATTTAAGCTCTATGAACTATTACAAAAGGTCCATCTATAATACAAGTACCAATTTATATTCAAACAACAAAAAGAAAAGAAAAATAATCTTATTACTCTTAATTTCTCTTTATACCGCTCTTATAGCGGGTGTATGGCCAATGAACCTTACGCCGTAAATTTACCTTAGATACAGTTTCTAAAAGCAAAATATATGAAACTTGTTCTGTTTTATCTCTGGTTCTCACGGATATAATAAAGAGTTTTTTTAACCTAATTAGCATAAATTGCACACTGTCACCTTTTTTACTTGGAAATCAGTTTGAATTGTAGTTATATACATATATATATGTCAATGCTAGTATCTACGCAAATATGTTACATGCATTAGTGGTCTTGATACCCGGATACTTTGGTTATTTGCGCGTAGAGGTATGCCCATAAGTTCCGGATATAAGCCGGTCAAGTTAATGATTCGTAAATTTACTGAATGCCCTGCAGAAGCGGCGAACAAGGTTCAAATCCTAACCCAACGTGATTTGTTTTAATGAAATTTCTAAATCAGTAAAAAAAAAAGAGAAACGATAAATAGACACATAGATTTTATACTATGAAATAATTGTATATATGTACTATACATACATGTATATAATTCTGTTTGAGGTCCTTCTTTGTTCAGTTGTAGGGTTGAATGCGGTAAGAATAGAAATTACAATATTAAATATATCAGATACCCGTCATAAGAGTTAGAGAGACACAGCATGATTGTTGCAATCTATACAGAACTATTATCTCTTTGCTTTGTTGAACTTTCAAATTTAATTCTTTTACAAAGTCTAAATGTTAATGGTCTTATGGATATAAATCAACGTTTTAAAAAGTTACCAGTTAATATTAGAGAAACCATTAGAGAGCAAACGTTTCCAACTTAAATGAAAAGACCAATTATAAGTAATTATAATTCCCTATATTTTTCTCACATGATCTTCGAGTAAATTCTATCAGATATGTATGTGCATGGGACTGTTTGACATTTATTTCATATTATTATGTTAATTTATCATCGCACCTAGACCTAATCATATTGTTCTTACTGCTGAATATAGTAATTTTCAACTCGTTAAATGGTGCTTCCCATAAAGTTACTCTAGAATAAGGTAATACAAATTATGTTGATTTAACTCACATTTCTTTTTTAATACTTTTATACTATAGTATTGAAGAGAATCAATGTTAAATGACTCACGACCTACTGAATGGATCATAAAAGTATAATGAAGAATATATTAAATTTTGATCCTACTAAATAAAAATTTATTTCCAATCAAAATGCCATTTTATACTATCACCGCGATTAATAATTTTAAATGAAATTTATTTATACGCCGACTAATCGCTAGCCGGTACCGAAAGCAAGTTATACACTAGTTAATGAATGCAAAGCATAAAAGATAAAATTTATAATGAAGACACTGATCAGGTTTTTGTTTTAATCGTAACTATTGGCGCCAGAAATGACTACAAAAATTTAATAAATATAATTTTCGAAGCAAATGCTTTTTATTTTTTTAACACACATACGAGTACATATACGTTTTAGCATAGAACAACAAAACTAACATATCATATACATATATGTGAATCTCATTGTATGTTGCAGCACAAAGAATTTTGCACCATAGCTGAACAATGTAAAACTCTGAATAAAAGAGGCTAGAGGAGTTATGTATCTTCATCTACTCGCATCCCTCTTAAACTCGTTCGCATTTGCATAGAAAATCATATTACTCGGCTGTCCGTTCAGAAATACAGATGATTTGGAAAAGGCATCAGTACAAAAAACATTGGCCACAAATTCGTTTAATTTTGTCCAAATGCAAATGAGTTAATATTTCGCGGTTATTTTTATTTTGTTCATTGAGTCTTTCAATAGGCACAAATTGTATAACACATTATTCGAAATGGTCTATCATTCCCATTCCAGCACAACCTTTGCATACATTAGAAAATTCTCAACTGTTTGGACAAGGGCTCACTGTAAAGACTCAATATTTCAGATTATGGTCTCTAAAGTGTCCTATAGCTCGTTACCTACCTAACTGCCATCTGCTTAATCATCCGTATTAAGTCCAGAACCACTGCTGAGTGGCTTTCGCTTTGTAAAGTGGTGAAAAATCTTTTTAGATTTCCCTCAACTTTCTAGCGACACTGCCCTCAGAATCAACTCTCGACGATAGCTCCGTTTATAGTAAAATCCTTCATCGATAAGGATTTTCTCGTCAGTGAATAGAATTCGTCGGCGAGACAAAATTTTTGCAAAATGTTTATACCCTGCGACAAGACTTTCTATTTGTTTAACAGCATTTTTATCTGATTCGAAATTCCAAGGCTTTTGATTGCAGCCAGAGTCCTTGAAGTGCGGGGACAGCGGTATCATGTATCATCGAACTATGAAAAGAACGATGCACAAAATTACGAGTGATTTTAGGCGACCGTAAAATCTAAAAAAATATTTCTTTTTTCCACGTTGAATGTTGTGGAGGCCAACTGCAACATGATTTCTTCATGATTGTAAGCAGTTCAAGTCAAAAAATGTTGTATAAATGTCACACGTCAAATAGCAGTATACATAAAATGGGTCTATTCAATACTGCGCCCACAATGAATGCCTTTGACCTTCTACCAGTATTTATGACTAGACTAAGTAAAGTAAATCTCTTTGAGGTATCATATGTGGAAGCTTAGAATGCCAATAAATAAACGATATTAGGTAAACTCCTAATCCATCTAAAAAAGTTAAAAAAACTTGCAATAGAGAGTTAACAAATATATGCATCTATAAAACAGGCACCCCGAATCATTGGAGCAAGTGGACACTATTCTCCTCCAGCCTCGAATGAGCCTTTCTTTATAAGTGTAATATTTTCTACTACCCACCAGCGGGACACGTCAATTACACGTTTGTAAATCATATTTATTATTTTCTAGCTTATCGCAAGTTTAGAAAAAAGCGATTTTACTGTGCGAACACTATTCACTGCAAAATGTCCGCTCTATTTTTAAAAAGCGAGTATCAGTTCTAAAAAAAAAAACTCACATGTTGAATGTTTCAACTATATTTGAATTTCTTGTATTTCAATATTTTGTAGAATATAAGCACTGAATCTATAAGTTTGTGACACTCTCCAGGGGTATGCTTCCCCACCGCCACGCATTTGCTAAATTTTTTAAGTTGTACGGCCTTTACTGATTTTTTAACTACACCCCAACAAATATTAATCGGATTTGAATCCGGAGATTGAGTTGACAATGATATAACATCGACTTGACTTTGTTCTCCTCGAATCATCTTTTTGTCAGACATGTTATTTGTAGGTGCATATCTTCCTCTACTTAATGCAATATAAGTTTTCTTAATACATACCATATATTGACGAAAACGAATAAAGACATCTGCCCGTTTATTCAAAACAGCGCCTAGACCATAGTAAGAGCCATAGTCTCAAATCATCATTTCTTCATTGTTAGAAGAGTGTACTGCGGCTTGTTGGAAAAGTACTAGGGTAGGCCTAGAAGTACCCGACCTGACGCATAGATGGCGGTTTTTGTTTAAAAAGAATGTCAATTGTAGAAAGTACCAACCTTATAAAGCTTAAATTTGAAGTTTGACGACGCTATGTTGTTTAGTATTTGTTCGGCAGCCATCAATAGTGAACGCTCTCAATGAATTTTTAAACATGGAACAAATTGGTCATCATTATGTGATACAATGCTTTCATTTGAAAGGCCTCAATTCAATCGAACCAACATCAAAACGGAACTGGATGTTACTCTCAGGGAATCTGCTCCTTCGTTTACAACAATTAAATATTGGGTGGCAGTGTTTAAGTGAGGACGCACGAGTTGCCAAAACGAACATCGCAGTGGTCGACCAAATGAGGTGAGTTCACCAGAAATATTGAAAAAGATCCACAAAATGGTATTGGATGACCGTCAATTAAAAGTGTGTGAACTAGCAGATATGGTAGACACTTCAAAAAGCGCTGTACATCGTATGTTGATTGAAAAATTGGACATGAGAAAGCTGTGCGCAAGATAGGTGCCGCGATTACTCACTATGGAATAAAAACAGCGTTGTGAGGATGTTTCAATCGAGTGTTTGGCGAAGTTTCACAGCAATATAGCCAAGTTTTTGCCTCGATTCATAACCATGGATGAAACATGGGTCCATCACTTCACACCCGAGATGAAAGAACAGTCGAAAAATGGATTCAAAGGGGAGAATCGTCTCCAAAGATGGCGAAGACAGTTCCATCTGCAGGCAAGGTCATGGGGTCAATTTTTTGGGATACGCGTGCTATAATTTTTATTGATTGTCTTCAGAAACAATCAACGGCGTGTATTATGCGAACTTATTGCAGCGTTTGAAAGCTGAAATCAAGAAAAAACACCTGCAA
The DNA here is from genome assembly GCA_963966105.1 of Volucella zonaria. Classification (NCBI taxonomy): domain Eukaryota; kingdom Metazoa; phylum Arthropoda; class Insecta; order Diptera; family Syrphidae; genus Volucella; species Volucella zonaria. Next base: position 333,819,426 of record OZ014530.1, read on the forward strand.
TTGACGAAGAAAAAAGACAATGCACCGTCTTGATAGCCAAAATCAATGAGTTAAAGTTCGAATTGCTTCCTCATGGACCCTATTCGCAAGATTTAGCCCCTTTGGATTATTTTCTATTTGCAAATTTGAAGAAAAGGCTCGGTGGTAAAAGATTTACCAACAGAAAAAAGTGTATTGAACTAAAAGGAGACTACGTAGAGAAATAAACATATTTTTCTCCAATTTTTTTATGTTTTTTTTGGTAGATCGGATACTTCTGGGACTACCCTCGTATACTTCGGCTTGTATGTTAAAATAGCCTATCACCTTAAACTTCTGCCAATAGAAGTGAATATTTCAATTTAGACCGATCTGTTCAAAATTATACTTTTCTATACAAATTGTTTATTCCAAATGATTTGTTGCATACTCCAATCGTAGATTTCTATGTATCTTTCTCAGAACAAGGTCCTTTGTTGACGATTTTGCATTATATTTGATCTCTAGCATTCCCTTCCTTACTTTAACTTGCCCATATTGTCTAGTTGTTGCTTATCCCTTCTCCCGGCTGTTTTTGGACGTAATGGCGGTTCTGCTCATTGAGCTGAGCACCCATAACATACGAGGGGCGTTCAAACTATTCTCGGTATCGGGGTGAAGCTGTAGTTCTATATATAAATTGACTTATTTATCAAGTAATACTATTATTTTAGTGCATTCATGTAAAATTTCATATAAATGTGATTATTAATTCGCGTTTTATCTCTAGTTAAACAGAATCATAATGGCAACTGAGACGATGATGGTGAAAATTGAGCATCGCGCTGTAATTAAATTTCTCACTAAGCAAGGAAAAAGTCAAAAAACTATTCATGAAGAGAGGCAGAGAGAGCATTGAAGACGACCCCCGCTCCGGCGCCCCGGCTACTGCTTGTACGGGAGAAAGCATCAAAGAAGTCGAAAAACTTGTTCTTGAGGATGCCCGAATAAAGGTGAAAATGATGGCAGAGATCACCAAGCTTTCAATTGGTACCATTCACACCATTCTTCATGACCATCTTAACCTTTCAAAGGTCAGTGCAAGGTGGGTGCCACGAATGCTCACAGCGCCTCAGAAAAAAGTGAGAATCGCATGCTATAGAGAGCTTTCGCAGATGTGTAGTGAGAACGCGGACGGTGTTATGGATCGAATTGTTACTGGGGACGAAACATGGGTCCACCACTATGACCCTGAAAGCAAACAAGAGTCCATGCAGTGGCATAAAAAAGGAACAGACAGTTCAAGAAGTCTGCCGGGAAGCTCATGGCCACAGTTTTTTGGGACTCAAAGGGAATCTTGCTCATTGAGTACAAAAAAAAGGTGAAACCATCAACGCCACATCCTACGCTTCCACTTTGCATAATTTGCGGGAGGAAATTAAAAAGAAAAGACGGGGTATGTTGCTTCTTCATGACAACGCTCCTGTTCACACGGCGCGAGTTTCCAAGGCTGCTGCGCGAGATTGTGGTTTCGAAGAAATCCAACACCCACCCTATAGTCCAGACCTTGCCCCTAGTGATTATTTCCTGTTTCCGGATTTGAAAAAATGTCTTCGTGGAAAAAGATTTTCGGATGAACTCAAGTCGGCAATAAATGGTATAAGAGGAAATTTATTTTTTTGAGGGTTTAAAAAAGCTTATCTCAAGATGTAACAAATGCATTGATGGTAGGGGAGATTATATTGAAAAAACAATTTAAATTGAATTCGCATTTTCCTTCATATCGATACCGAGAATATATTGAACGCCCCTCGTATTTCTTAGTTTTTCTATCACCTATAATTTCGTGTCGCTGATTATAATCAGTGCTCAAAAGAATTGCATGGATAGTTCCAATACTAACTAAATGGAACATAAAAGCAAGAAAAGATTTCGTCTTGAATTTTAGAAATAGCACTAAAGAGATATTTCGTTACATTCTCTGGGGTGATGGGACCAAAATAAATTTACTTGTTTTTGACAGCGGTAGAAAAGTTGTGCGTCCTCCAGGAAAAACCGTGAAACATGGAGGCGTTTGCAGCATAGTATGGGGCTGCTTTTCTGATTTGGTGTTGGGCACATAGCATGAACAATATGTCATAGATCTGTATGTAGAAAGACTGATAAATATGTAGGTATCAGTTTGACTTTTTTAACAGCAACGGCAAATCTTCCTAATTCGTCTTCGGATTGGGATGCTCACTTATGGGTCGAAATCACTGGCAGAAAAATTAAGAGTGGATATAGGGTATATTAATTTCTCCAGCCACTATAATGAATAAGTGGAAAATTGAAAAAAATAAATTGTTCGCGGTGGACCAACTCTATTGTCTCCCAATCACTGCAAGGTCCTTTCTATCATTCTGTGCAGAATAGTTGTTTCATATGAAGATATTAGTTGTAATATAATACAAATGAGATAACAAAAGATTTGGCTGAAGATGCACTATTTAATTTTATTGTTTGCTGCTTACCAAAATGAAACTTTAAAAATTTCATAGCCCAATTGTATTATATAGATTTGTACATACCATATACTATATAGATAATTCATGATGGAATGCAACAAATATTTGCTATACAACGTGACACTTGATTGTTGTTTTTTTTTTTTTATCATATTGAAAAATTGTAATTTATTTATTAAATAGACTTGTGGAAAATTAAATTGTTAATAACTTGTCCTTTTAAAATAAATACAGGAAAGTATAATTCTATATGAAGAAAAAAAAAACAACTAAAAAACTAGAGAGACCCTATTTATGTCCCATTGTTCTCCAAAAATGATTTAGAATAATCTTACATAGGCTAAATAAAAAGTAAGAAATTCAAAGATAGTCTGCCCTATTCTATTGCCACTGTCAAAATAGAGAAACATTTTCTGGATAGACGAGTCAAAAACGGAAATATGTACAGTGTTGTTCATAGAAAGAGCACATCCACTTCGAATTTCGAATTTACTGTCATATTTTCTCATGCTGTCACATCAGATTACTGTTAGCAATGAAAGTCGTTGTGTGATCCTTGAAGACAACAACGAAACAAGGAGATATTCCTTTTAAAAGTTTGGCAGTAATACGTGTCGATTGTTAATCGTCAAACGCGCGGTTATGCTGTTCAGGGAAATAGCACAGCTTTTTTAAAGTGGTTGTTAGAGTAATTTTCTGGAGTAAAATTCGAAGTTAATTTTTAAAATATTTAAAAAATTTGGAAATTAAATTTAGACAAAAAATAACGTGGAAAACACTGCACCTCAGAAAAGCGACAAATCATTTTAGATATGGAACGTAAAGCTGAGACAATATCTAACATCGCCAAGCTGCTTCACTCCTCCAGGAAGCTGGTCCAAAACCCTATAAAACATATGAAAGTGGAAGAAACAACATCCAATAAAATTCGAAAGCCACCGCCAAGAAAGAGAACTGGTCATATGGACAAAAGAATGCAGCGTTTCAGCAAAAAGCATCCGTTTTTAACATCTGCAACATCAACAACCAAATAAAGGATGGATATAATATTGCAGTATCATCAGTAACCGTACGACGCCGTTTTTTGGAGGCTAATCTACATGGACGCATCGCATGGAAGAAACCAGCTACATCGGAGAAAAATAGGTTGAAAAGATTTGCAAGAGCTCATGTTAACTAACCAGTCTCTTTCTGGAAAAACGTTTCGTGGACCGATGGATCAAAGTTTAATAGGGATCGGATCTGACGAAAAACCGTATGTACGACGTCCCCCAAAACTAGAATTCAACCCGGTCTACACGATCAAACCATTAAACACGGAGGTGGCAGCATAATGGTTTGGAGATGTATGTCTTGGCACGGTGTTGGTCTAATTGTGAAAATAGAACTACGTTTGGATCAATATAAATACAAAGAGATCATTGAGAAACATATGGAGCCCTATTGCCACGAGTTTTTCCCAGTTGCATGGAAATTCATAAAAAATAATGACCCGAAACACACCGCGCAAAGTCTGTAGTCAGTGGTTTGCAGACCAAAAAATTAACGTTCTAGAATGGCCGCTACAAAATTCTGATATTAACCCCATAGAAAACATATGGAACGATATAGGGAAAAAGATTTAGAACAAAAAATCATCAAGTTTGAGCCTTTTATGGAAAGCACACGACAGCCCCCACTGAACAATTTCGGAAACTTGTTGAGTGTATGACATCCAGATTCAAATTAGCATTGAAGGGCGACGGTTATCCAACCAAATACTAGCTTTTGGAATGGTAAAATTGTACTTTTAAATTAATTTCTACGTATTAAAGCATGGTTTGCTATTTTTGTGAACAAGTTAATTTATGCCTTATATTATGAATTCTTCGATTATTTTTTATTTTTTAACGTACTTATAAATATTATTTTATGTTCTGATAAGTTGATAAATAAATGAAAAAATAAATATTAAATCATGTTTGAGTAAGAACGGACGACTTTAGTGTTTTATTTGGCTCTAGTGGAACCAGAAAATGTGTCAGAACACCGGTTAACAGAGTACCAACTTCAGTGCACTTTACCAACTGTTACACACAGAGGTGACCAAATAATGGTTTGGGGCAGTTTCTCTCCATTATGAGAGATAATGGAGCTGGTCCATTATTTTGAGTTAGAAAAATCTACAAAATTTTTATAAATTGACAATTTTTCACAATGTTATGCTGCACTATGCTAAAGCGAAAACACCTTTTTTGAGTGGTTACACCTAGTCGTGCCATAAGTTCTGTTACACAATTTCCAGCGTTTATCGTTCAAAACTTCTTGAGGGAATAGAACCGTTAACTTTTTTCAGAACATATGCACTGATCAGTGAAGAATACTAGTCAGTTTGGTTTCAGTTTGCAAACTATTAACATGTAGTGGGGCGTAAAAAGAGAATCGAGTCGCGGTAATAGCGCGCTGAATAAGTGCGGAAAGTGTGCTGCCCAAATTCTCGAGTTGCTACAAAAAACTCGGAATACCGAGAATATTCGTGTATCGGGCTATTCCGATTTCGGCAAATTGTCTGGAGTGAAGGACAGGCTAAGAAGTGGGCGCCCTCGTGAATGCGGTAGTAAAGGCAGTGCGTGATCGAATTCAGAGAAATCCCCTTAGGAAGCAGATCATGTCCAAGGAATTGGATATATCATCCAGATCCATGTCTGGGCTGATTCGGAATGATCTGCATATGAAAGCCGATCGTCGGTCCACGGGTCATCTTCTAACTCCTGAACTAAAAAAAATTGGGCTGGAAAGATGCAAGCGACTTTGGCCATGAACATATGAACATATTCTGTTTACGGAAGAAGTAAACAAACAAAATGTCAAAAATTTATGTCACTTTATCTAAGGAAGCGAAAAAAGTTGTTCCAAGGGTTCAACGTGGATATCCATCCTGCTTCCGTAACGGTTTGATAGGGGGTCTCTTACCATGTCTCACATCCTTCCATTTCTGTGAAAAAGGCGTAAAAACTAGTGCAAAGGTTTACCAAGAAGATGTGCTAGAGGTTGTTGTGAAGGGTTTCACAAATACCCTTTTCAATGGATACGGATGGATCTTCGAACAGGACTCTGCTCCAGCGCACAAAGCCAAAACCACGCAGCAGTGGCTCAGAGTCAATATTCCTGGCTTTATAGCAGCAGATGATTGGCCATCAGGGAGTCCAGATCTGAAGCCACTGGATTATGGTTTGTGGTCAGAATTGGAGAACATGGCCTGGAAGACTCCCCACAGAAATTTGGAAAGCCTTAAAACAGCATTAACCAGAGCAGCGTCCACGATCTCCATGGAAACCGTACGTGCTGCTATAGCCTAATGGCCATACCGTTTGGAAGTTTGTGTTAAAGCAAAAGGCAGCCATTTCGAGTGAATCCAATTTTTTTTTTTTTTATTTTTTTTTTGTATAGCGTTTTATATTTGTATGGTAGGACTAGGTATTTGCAGTATAACGATCTGAAACATACTCCAAAGACAACAAATAAATAGTAAATAGTAAAGTTGACGTTATGTCATGCCCACCTCAATCTCCAGATTTGAATCCGATTGAAAATCTTCGGACTGATGTAATAAAAAAAAATGGTATAATAAACGTGGCAGGCTCGTTCACTGGGGAGATGCCAGAATTTAAGTAATTCTATGCCACGCTGGCGTAAAGTTTTAAAAAAATAAAGAGTGAATAAAGTGCTACAAAATGTTAAGTTACAAAACTAACACAAGAACATATAAAGTAAATTAACGGAACCCGTTTTCAAAACACACTCAATTTTCTTATATGGGGATGCACCACTATTTTATGAACTACAGTTGTAAATATTATGTTTTCGTGGTTAGGTCATTTAAAAGAAAAACTAGAAATAACTCTAACTACGTATAATTTTTCGCCACCTGTTGAATTTTCCAATGGCTAATCTGATCTACTGTTGTTAATCTATGATGTTTTAACACAAAGTCTTATGTATAATGAAATAATATAAAAAAAACGATTTCGTAAGCAAATAAATATCAGAACATCAATAAAACATTTGGAAAATTAATTAATATTGCCTCGCAAAACATGTCTCGAATGAGTTCATGGAAAAAAATCCCCTTATTCGAAAAAACCACCTGTTGGCTTGTGGAATAGATCTTACAACCGATTCAATCTCAAATCACTACTTGCGCATCGGTATTAAATCGAGCGAGAACAAGTGTAGCAAAACAGACTGAAGCGCAACGGAGCGTCATGCGTTTGGCAAAAAATAAAAAAAAAAAGATCCGTACGTACAGGTACTGTGGCTACATGGATGTATGCAATAGAAACAAAAAACACTACACCCGTAGACTATAATTAAAAAAAAGGAAAAGAAAAATAAATCACTTTTCCCCTCTCTTCGTCTAAGGTTATTCACTCTCTTTTTGTTCCAATTTCATTTTAATGAATGCAATCGAAAAGAAATATAGAAATAAAAAGTAATTTCTGATGGCGACATCAACTTTTGGACAGGCGTGCATACCTACACATTTTTCAAATTCAAACGGGCCACATTTAAATTTTGAAAAATGGAAGTTAAAGAAAAAACCAAAATAGAATAGGTATCATAAAAATTCAAACACACAAAAAATATAAGCCCTATAATTAGCCCTAATGAAAAAATATGTATTTATATGCATATGTTTAGTACGGAGCAGGTGTTCCTTTCTCTGGTCGAGGTTTTCTTTTTTTTTTTTTCGAACCCACAAAGGAGCACCAAGAAAGAAACTCAAGAATATCAATAGGATGATGCTGAAATTGGAATCAGAAAAAAAAAACTTTTTCTTCTACAGTAACAGCGTTAGAAAAAATAAAAATAAAAACGGTATAACAGTCAGGTCCCAACAAATGCACCTTCCCTTCTCTCTCCTTCTTTCAATTATCCTAACATGACTGACGTCTGGTAAAAGAAAATAAAACAAGTTGTTTATTACCGTTCTTAATGAGTGTGGATCTAGTCACATGTGAATAAAAAAAACTGTGAATCACTGGACCCTCACCCACTTGGAACAGTAATTAAAAAGTACAATAATTCAAGAAAGCTTTTTTTAATATAAAAACAAATAAAAAAGAAACACATTTTACGGGTTCCAGTCTCAATTATGATAGTCATATCTAAACATGGTGAAATAAAAAAAACGCGCGGGAATTGAAGCAAAACCAACAATTGACTGATTAAATTATCAAAAAAAAAAAAAAACAGTGTTGGCGGTATGGTCAACGATGCCGAGAAATACACGATCGATACACACCGGTCGTAAAAAAAAAAACCCGAAAACCGGACCACCACGGTTCAACAACATAAAAAAGTGATCGTACTCTAACCAAATGCTCAAAACTAATCGCTCTTTCGTCGTTATTTCAAAAAAAAAAAAAAAAAAAAATGCGTTTTTTATGGTTTTTTTTTTTTGCAAACTCAACACAAAATAAAAAATAAACCGCTTACTCTGCGCAAGAGTGCCAAAAAACCGAAATACTGAAAAAGAAAAAAGGAAATGCATACACAACCGGAAAACGCGATCACACGATCACTTGGCAACAATTGACAGGCGACAGTATGTACACCTCTTACGGTTTTTTTCATTTTTTTTTCTCCGGCGTTTTCACAACTTTTTGTAAATTTTCGTGCAAAATTCTTTTCTTTTTCAGAAAATAATAAATTTCCATTTACACATTTTTTTTCTAAACTTGAATGACAAAAAAACAAAAATTTTAGGTATACTAGCGTGAATTAAAAAAAAAAATTCCACCACATTCACAAAAGGGGTTAGAAAGTCAAAAATGCCTTCAAAGACAATATTATAGTACTACTATCTCTTTCTCTTATATACTTCTGCTGTCATACTCTTGCACAAATTAAAAAGGAGAAAAAAAAAAAAAAAAAACTGTTATACAAACCAATCAACGAAAAAGAAAAAAATAACTGAAGAACAGAAAGAACCGATGAAATTCTGCTGCGTCGCCGCTCGTTAGTTTTATTCGCAAAAAAGTTGCACGCCGTCGTCCCTGATTGTATTTGGGAATAAACACATACGCATTCACGTGTATTGCATATGCGCACAAGCACTTTTCGGTTATGGGTCTTTCCCGTTCACACACTCTCTTGCTGTCATCTGTGTTTCTCAATTCTTTTTTGAAGTTTTCCTCTTTCTCGATCACTTTTTGACACAAACTCAAGCACAGACTACATTTTTATTTCTCATTTTTTTTTCTAAACACGAATACACTCTCTTCAAATCAGAATCTTCTATGTATTGTGGTTCTATGTAAAAAAAAAAAAAAAAAATGGAAGCGAAAATGAAGTTAAAAAAACCAACACAATTATCTTGATCAAAAAGTAACAAAGGGAATGAATGAAATTAACAGGAATTGTACTTGAAATTTTAACTGAAATAAATTTTTCTTCTCTTATCCCTTTCGTCGTAGCAGTGAAAAATGAATGATTTTGCGGACATTGTTTTTTTTTTCTACTCAACAAGTGTCTCTTCTTTGCCTCTCTTTTATATTGGTTTCGTTTTTAATTAACCATGTTAAGTTTTCGTTGTTTTTTTTTTCTTCTCAATTTTCAAAAATAATATTCAACGCTTCGAATGTAATAACTTTGGCTTTCATTTACCGTACATTTCCGAAGATAAATCCATAAAACGAGACAAACAGATAAAAAAAAAAACAATTAAAAACCAAGCGAACAGTCTGGGTTTTAAGTGCAACAGCACAACGACACAGTGCAATGATCTCAACGTTCGCAACTCTCTTATAAGACTAAACCACAAAATGAAACTGCTTAGGCAACAAAGGCGACGGCGTCGGTCGCTACGTCAGTGTCCGTGTCCGTGTCGTCGTCGCATTCGCTTAAAGCAACGGCGCGGCGGTGGTAGTGACTAGCCGTTCACCCGTTCTTGATCTTTTTAATTGCTTTTGTCTCTTTCTGGCACACGTGATGCAAAGCTAAAATCATGAAATTTTGTATCCATGTAGGGGAAAGCATGGACCGTGAGGTTTTGACGAGGCACATAATAAATTTGTGTGTGCTGGCATTTCATATTTTGATGAATGGATTCGAAAAATATCGTGTAATGTGGTTGATTATTGAAAGAATAAAAAAAAATCTATTCTAAGGGTAGTTGAGCCTGCGCACAAAATCTTATGCGTAAGTAATTTGTTATTCAACATAATTAAGGGTGTTTTCAATGATACATTTTAAGGGTAAACATGTTTATACCAATTATCTACTATAAGGCAACGTAAAACGTAATTTACTCCCTGCCCTTACCACTAAAATATACACATGCATATGTATGTATGCACACTTATGAAAACATTCTTTAAAAACAAAAATTACGTACCAGACCCCTTCGTTCAAATCAAAAAGTTAAGATAACGTAGCACAATCTGAGTGGAAAAACATTTCCTTATGCCAGCTTCCATAATACAGGTTTATATTCTTTACCGCAACAATTATTAGCTCCTGTTGGCTCATTCTTCAATAAGATTCCAACATATTGCAACGTCGTAAATTACATTAGCTCATTTTTACTGGAGTTATGTTTTTTTATATCTATTCTTAAAAAAAATTGTAAGCCAAAACCATCAACCTTTGCTTAATTTTCTAAGAATTTCAGTTACGGATTTTACTAGGAACAGTGTAAGTCTATTGATTTCGTTTTCAGGTTCGGCGATTTATGCACTTTTCAAGTTAGAAAAATGAAAATAAGGTCTGGAAGCATTGAGGTCATCTGCACCAGCAGAGATTTCCATTCAACAAAGACGTTTAAAAACAAAACTGATATTTACCGGATATTATTCAATCGTATAAAATATGGATAAGAAGATTGATTAGAAACGCTTTTGCCATTAAGGCGTGGCGTATTTCGCCCTTATTTTCATAAATTCCCATGATTTGGGTGGGACTATGATATTTTCTCATTACCCATATTAGGGATGTTAAATCACAGGCAAAGGAAAGATCACCTACAAACCTTAGGTAAATAGATTATGCATATTGGGAAAGACAGATTTAGCAATGACAACTTCTTCTTTCCGGAAGATAATGCAGCAGTTCACACAGCCTGCAAGTAAAGGATACTACCAATGTTATCTCCAGACTGCAACATAATTAAGAACGTATGCAGACTTTTTTTCAGAGAGGTTTACTAAAAATGACAATAGATGATAGATAGGAAAAATTGTCTAACAATCATAGTATGAGCACAAGCTTTAAAATAATATTATAAGGAAATCTCAAATGTAAGGGATTGCCTTGACCAACGGTAGAGCGTCCATACACGTAATGTATATATGCATGAATGCATTTATCTTATTGGTGATGTATTTAAAACAACCTTAAGCAACATACCCAAATCGCAACATGTTTTGTTAATTGCAAATCTGAATACTTACATAAATATACATGTACCTACAATAGAAAAACCCTGCAGTAACCAAAAAGTTTAGTCTAAAGACACCGGAAGCAGTACCTATCAAATGTAACACCCTTCTCACACCTTCTCATTTTTTGAAACCCCTCAACAAAATAAAAACAAAAAAAAAAAAAAAACAATTCGCAATTTTATATACGAGAATGTTGAAGCAGAAACACCTTTCGAAATATTCAGCAAAACAACTGACAGAGTAGTTGTCAAAATGAAATTGCAAAACTTCAAATTCGAAAAAATGTTGATTCTCATGGTAAGTTTCCTTTGCTTTTATTAATAAATAATTCAATTCTAACTAAAATAATATTTTTTTCCAACAGAATATGGAGGAGGAAAAATTCTAATCAAAAATCCTTGCCTACACAAAGTTTCACAGGTATTATAGGTGATACAACTGTCAAACAAAACCTAGTTGGTATTCGGTGTGAACGCTCCAATGAAGATGGGTAGTGGTTTTATCGAAAACTCGGTTTTCGACGCGGTGTGAAAAGGGTATAAGCGAAAGAACAAAACGACAGAATTGCACTAGCCCAACGAAAGAGAAAACCTTCTAAGAAAAAGAACGATTTCAAAAGTCTCGTATTCAAATTTCATATTTCTCATCACAGTTTATTTAATTATTTTATTTGGATTGAATTACAATATTAAATCATACAATATGTATTGCCTATCAGTTCTAGCCTTCTACTCTCTTTCATACCTCTACTAGAACTTATTTCTTTTCGGACTGATATTGGCATTTGTCACTGCAAGACATATCCGTGGTAAACTGTCATTAAAATCGAAATCTTTGAGCTGATACCCACTTTTCCATTTCCTATTTGAACTATGCTCTTCATGCCTTCTACGGATGTTAGCTTAGTCGGGCTAAGCTAACTATTCCAAATAGATAATATTCCGACTCGTGCACCACTTCAATGCGTTTCGTGATATTTGTCGCAGACCATAATCCTAATGGGAAATAATTATTCTATGGGCCGTGTTTCCAAAAATGTGTAAGATGCTTTTAAGACGCGTTGAGCGCGGGAAATGCCTAGATGGGGGACCGCATGGGACTTGGGTACCAATTAAGCGTGCTGTCCGCAGTCGGAACACATGGAGTGCAATGGACCAGTTTCGTGTCTGAGTGCTACCGTTCCGAAAAAGATGTTATGAATTATATGCGAGTGAAAATTTTCAATAACATATAATTCGCAGCAACTTTTTTTGAAAGAAAGGGCGATGCTAAAAACATCGTTTATCAGTCCCCTTTATAGCCATGACGCTCTTTCCCATGATGCTACCACCAACACACTTGACAACACTCCAACTCTGCCAGTAGTTCCAAAAATCCATCAGATTGAATAGTCACATCCTCTAATTAATTTTTTTTCAATTCCTAAATATCTCAGCAAATAGGATTTTGATTTTGCTTTAAGAAGTATAATTGCATACATTTTGTCCGTAAATGCGATCAGAAACTCTTGATTTTTTCTCGTTCACAAAACATGCTCTGGCGATTTGTTTAAGATTCCAGAACGATAATCTCATAATCGCGACTCACCAGTGTCCTTGAATACTCTAAGAGCATATTAAATGGCCACAGGAGTGGTAGCAAGATATATATTATCAAAATCGCAGTTTTAGTCCTACGTTGAATAACATAAAATTACTGGAACAGCAAACTCTTGATTTCGTAATACAGTAACTTCCTTTTGGTTTCTTCCCTTGTGGGAGTAGGATCTTGCTCATTTTTATTTGTCTTGTCTTGTGTTTCTAGCTTTAACTTCCGATTAGCTATATTTTATTTAGATGGAAATTCTCAACAACCTCCCACATGTTCCGGGAAGCAATACTATCTTTTAGAAGTCATGCTTTTCTCTGTATGGGGGTTGCACCAACTCACGCTGTTACATACCTCATTCAATATAGCAACATAGACATACTTGGCAAGCACTGATTTTTAATTATAGGAAGTTAAACTTCGTTTATACATACCTACTTCTCATAATCCATTAAACGTTTATTATGTTACTTGCTAGCACCCTTTGGCAATTAGGAGGTGGTCGTTTACTTTTTATTACCTTTATATGGTTATTAATATAGCAAAAGCAATTTGATCAAATTGATGTTCTGTACTAAAATTGGGGAATAATCAATCCACCCTGTACATTTAGTTGTTGCATGAACCATATTTTCGGAGGTAAATATTAACATAAATGTGACAGCACTCGAACATATCCATTCGAATTACGGCTCGATAAAAACGTTAAGTTGCAACGTGTCTGTGCATGTTCCGCATCTAAAGCACATTTATTTATAACCAAACTTAAAGTGTGCTAACGTTGGAGGGAAAAGAAAATACTTTTTTTTTCTGCCGACGAACGAAGACAAGATCGTTCTATGTTCACGACAAAGGCATAAGAAAAATTTAGAAAAAAAAGAAGAAAGATTTCAAGTACCTATAATGTTGGGGAATAGAGAGTAAGATCACCCAACTTGGGGAAATACGAGGAAAACTCCAAGTCCAAGTGCTCAACAAATCCGGAGGAAAAAAAAATGAACAAAAAACTTCAATGTATGTAAGTACAAATATACGTATGTATATATGGATTTATGTTGAGATACATAGATCATTAAACGAAATGAGAAATACTAAGCACGGCGCAATCGCCAAGAACAGAATATCCTGAAAAAAAGAAATGGGTATATTGATTATTGCATAAAGTTGTTGAGCTATGCCTCGGCGGGATTCCAGCAATTTTATTACTTTATGTTACTCTATGTACGTATGTATACATACATATATGAATATGCATATTTATGTCCCTCTGATTGCAATCGCATGATGATGAAGCTTTTCCGCAAGCCACATGAAATCACCTAAGAGAGTGTCTGTCATACCTGGAAATGTTCAAAACACCTGAAATAACGTTCTCTGCAAGCATCTTGAACACGAATACAAAACAAATCGTCACCGATCACTGTGGGAAATAACCAAGTAAAAGGCACAAGGCAAAGTTATCATACTCGCACTCGTACTCGCACTAATGGCTCTCCTATATCCACTTACTCCTCGAAACCGAACAGCGAAGGAAGATACAAAATAAATGTGGAGGAAAACAACAAGCCAAAAGATAATTATTAGAAAATTGGTCTCTAATTTGATTCCAATTAGATAACACACGGTGACATGTGTTTTCTCTCCGCAATAAGGCAACAAAAAAAGAAAAAAAGCAAAACAATATAACTAACATATAAACCAACGCCAATATACCGAAGTAATTATACCAAAAACAGAAAATACCAAAGCTACAGAATTTTGAGAAAGGGATGGAACGATTTTGTGGCGAGTGACTGACATACATGTTCCCCTTGCTCCAACAAGTCAAGTCAAACTCACGATCGTCGTGCCAGTGGTTACATACCTACCTATTGGGGTACTTGCTTTAATATGTAACGATCAAACGTTAAGGTTTTCGAAATGATAAATGATTGACAATCGAGAGAAACTTAAATTGGGGGCGGATGGATTTTTTTTTTTAGATTTCCTAAAACATTCGATCGCGGGAATTAACTATGCATGAATATCAATCTGTTCGAGCGTCGGTATAATACATGGAAATGTACAAAATGCAATTAGTGGTTAAATAGGTCTGCTACGAGTATCATTTGATTAGCGTCCAAACTTTGTTTCATGATCTTAGTATGTAAGTGTGAACAGTGTGTATTGGAAAATGCATCTATCTATTCCTATCCTATAATCCCGGGCCAACCTGGTCTTTAACTAAAAAACCCTTAAAGCCAGATTATGTTTTGTAATATTAACTTAATTCGTGCGTTTTTTTTTCAAAATTTGAACGTTTGCTTATGAAAAACATGTACAATAGTATTATTCAAAGTATTGCCCATCTGAAGCTATGACTTTTTCCCATCTTTCTGGAAATTTGTGGATCCCATCCCAAAAGAACTGCGCCGGTTTGGCAACCAAGAATGAATCAACCCAATTTTTGATATTCTGCTCTGATGTGAACCGTATTTCAGTGAGGGCGTTCTGCATCGACCGTAACAAATGGTAGTCAGAAGGGGCAAGGTCTGGGCTATAAGGCGGGTGGGGTAAGACTTCCCATCCACTGTTTTCCAAATAGTTTTTAACCGGAATAGCAACTTTGGGCCGAGTGTTGTCATGATGGAAAATTATTGCCTCGTGTCTGGTCGCATATTCCGGGCGTTTTTCGGCCACTGCTCTCTTCAAACGGATTAATTGTGTTCGGTAGCGCTGTCCATTGATGGTTTTACCCGGTTTTAGCAGCTCATAATACAGCACACCCATCTGATCCCACCAAATACAGAGCATTACCTTTGCGCCATGGATATCCGGCTTTGCTGTTGATTTGGCTGGTTGGACGGGTTTCACATATGATTTTTTGCGCTTGGGGTTGTCGTAATGGATCCATTTTTCATCACCAGTAATAATCCGATGCAAAAATGACTTCCTTTTGTGGCGTTCCAGCAGCATTTCGGACATGCAAAACCTCCTTTCGACGTCTCTAGGCTTGTGTTCATGTGGAACCCAATTTCCTTGCTTTTGAATATATCCAGCTGCTTTTAAACGTTTTGAAATGGCTGCTTGAGTGACACCCAAAGATTATACGAGCTCTTCTTGTGTTTGGCAATAATCTTCATAGAGTAATGCTTCCAGTTCTTCATCTTCAAACTTTTTTGGCTGCCCAGGACGTTCATCGTCTTCCAAGCCAAAATCACCACTTTTAAATTGTGCAAACCACTTTTGACACGTTCGCTCAGCTAGCGCATGTTCACCATAAACTTCCACCAAAATACGATGACTTTCGGCAGCAGTTTTCTTCATATTAAACTAATGAAGAAGAACTCCCCGCAAAAACACTTTTTCAGGCACAAAGTTCGACATATTTGAGTGAAAAAAAATTATTGTTGTTTACGCTTCAAATGAATGACATATACTGAAATGACGTACAATGACAGTAGCTTTCCAACGCATGTTCCAATGGAATAATACAAGTTACGCCATCTCTTAGCAAACCGCAATTAAGTTATAGACCCAATATACACCTAGGAGTGATTAAGAACAAATCGTACACGTACTCGTATTTCTTCATAACAAAAAAGCAATTCATTATAGAAATTAAAATATACTTTTTTCTTTGTGTTGATGAAATACCAGTTTTTGGAAAAAGAAGCGTTTATACTTTATTTGAATCTGTTACGCAACTTCATTATTTGTGGAATATCCTTTATTACTGATAACAGCCATTGAATCTTTAAGTTGATCATGCCTCGCAATCAGTTTTGCCAGCCACGTTTCATGCGCAACGTTCCACAGTGACTTAATAATATTTGTTAATTACATCCCAAAAATTTTCAATTGAATTTAAGCCTAGATATTGAGGTTGCCATGGGATGCCGTCGACTTTGTTCTTCATGAATCACCTTTTTGATATCTTTGCCATGAGCCTTAGTTCGTTGTCCTGTATATCCACTTCATTAGCGACTTTTCCCCTGCATATGCCAGCATAACTTTTCTTAATATGTCGACCTAAACTGTTAAAGCATATTATTGCCATTTCCTCATTTTGGTACAGAACAATTGGCCCGATCCATTTTAAGAGAAAAGAGAAACTGTCCTAAATCATTTTCGACCACCGCCATGCTTTAATGTTAAAAAAGTGTATCTACTGTTAAAAGAACGTACTTGTATGTACGAGTATATTCAGAATTGCCCACAAGGAATAAACTTGAACCAATTACATATTTTCCATTTTGTTCGATGACCTTCTGCCATCTTTCTGGCAACTTCATGAATCTGTAGTCATAGAACTTCTGGCCCTTATTAGGACTAAATATGATCAAATGCGATATCAAGTCAACATCACTGATGAAAGTTTTTCCATTCAAAGAGTTTTGCCATCTTCGAAGCAAATGAGAGTCTGTGCACGGACAGGGCTGTACGGTGGATGTGACATCACTTCCCAAACAAGGTTCAATATTTTTTTCACGAGTTACTAAAGATGTGTGCGTTTTAGCGTTGTATGGTGGAACACAATTACCAATTAGGTTTGGTCTTCAGTAGTCCGAATTATGTCGGACATTTATGTCAGAAACGTTGTCAGCCATATTTTCATTTTCTTGACTGGGCAAATTTTGATATTTCATTCTTCATTATGTTGTCAACGTGTAAAAAAATGAAAGCGGACCTTGCTTTAACACCGTTAAAGGAGTTAGAAAATTTTAAAAACAAAGATCAAAATTAAAGAAAACACAAATTGATGCGTGATCGAATTTTTACAAAAGCGGGAGCTACATGACTTGAAATCCCATTCATTAAAAGATGTTTTATGGGACTACAGAAATGTTTACCGAATTGCAATTCACAAATTTGAATCTCTTCTTTCACAGGTAAGAAAATAATTATTTGTTTGATTAATTTTGTTTTATTAGCCGTTGTGGATGCACACAGTGAATTTACGAGTACATGTATTGACATTGGAGGTAATGGTAGAGCTTCAGATGCTATTATCTTTAAAAACCGAAACTTATACAAGTCGATATCTTCCGGTAGTCTTAATATACCATCTGCGGAAAAAGAAAATCTGACGCCCTATTTCTTTATTGGTGATGGCATATTTGCCTCGATAAGAATATGATGAAGGCTCATGACAGGAACACTAAACTGACAACATCTCAAGAGGTTTACAGATCAAGTCGTGCACGTCTGGGAGGCAGCAAGCCTCCCGCCTGTTTCGGAATTGTCCATAGGCTCATCGAACTATAGTTGTGATAAGTTAATAAAAGCTTGTTGTGTTCGACAAAACTACCTTTCGTCAAACCTATGCACCGATAGTTTTTCCAATTTTTATGTTTCAGCAGCTGTCAAAGTTACCAATAACATCCAGCTGTCAAAATATTCAGTAAGGATTGTCATTTCATAATGCAAGCCTAACCAAGCGTCAATGCAACCACAAAGATTGACTGTTTGGTGCGGTTTATGGGATGGCGCCATCATCGGACCTTATTTCTTTCGAAATGAAGGATGCACCGTTACCGTCAATGGTCTCCGGTATAGAGCGATGTCAACCGACTTTCTCTGTGGTCAGAGCTCGACAACATCAATATATCTGAGCTGTGGTTCCACCAACCCGCGCTACATGCCATACAATCGACGCAACGTTCGAAGTTGTGGAGGAGAAATTTGGCGACTGGGTCATCTCACCGCGAGCGTTCATCAATTGGCCGCCGCGATCATGTGATCGATTTGACACCACTAGATTATTTTCTCTGGGGTTACGTCAAGTCTACGCTAAAAAGTCAACCACTTTCGACGAGCTCAAGGCTAACATTCGACACGCTATTGCCGAAATAACGCCACACATATTGGACCGAGTCATCAAAAATTGGACCAACCACTTGAAGCACTGCCAGCAAAGCCGAGGCGGTCATTTGAATGATGTGCTATTCTACAGATAATGGCATGAACGTAGCTTCAAAATAAAGCCAGAATTAATTTTATATCTTACCGTTATTGTTGCATTTACATTTTTTTTTTTCCTATCGTCACCCTTTATATGTCCGCTCCAAGACACAATTACACAGCTGTCTGCACAGAAACAAGGCGAATAAAAAAGGGCATAAAGAATTCGTGACAATATAAGAAAATACAACCAGCTTTACTGATGGATATGTTCCGTATCAATGGTTGATAGAAAAGATTAGAAAATATAGTACATAAATAAATTTGTATTTACGTAAATTCATTGGTACGAGTATATAAATGTATTTTAGATTCAGCCCTATCAAGGTATCCGTTCGGAAGAAAATTGTCTCAGATTTGTACGAAATCGGGGAATTTCCGTTCAAGGTATCCGTTCCGAAGCACTCGTCGGATACATCCTCCGATTAAATCTAACACACATAACCGCAGTGCGACATCTACACGGCAAATATTTTCCAAAATTCTCCGACGAAAAATTGCTGTGGAAAATTTCAGGAAAAATGGAAAGGACTTCAAAATATAAGTAATAAAACTAAAAAATTAATAGTTTGTTGTTGTTTATTCCATTGATTTTGTATTTCAGAAAGAAAACAACGACGAGGGTCCAGCAGGAGCGATTGGTTGACATGCTATTAACCAAAGTTGATATCACACTGTTATGAAACTAACACAGCTGTTTATGTCAAATGAACGCGTTTATATGCTTCATTTATTTTGTTACGAAAGGGATACCTTGAACGCCATTTGAGTTCCGAACGGAATTGACTTTCGCTTCGGAAATTCTTCCGAACGGATACCTCGATAGGGCTGATTACTTTTAATAATAAACATAAACATTAAAATCACTAAAAGAATAACATGTCGCTCTCTATTTAAAATTTAGCACACTCAATAGTCGTGTTACTTTCTAGTGACAGAGAAGATGTCTGTCAATGTTAGTTGTCAATTTGCTTCTTATTCAAAGAACGAGTAATATGGTGCGTAAGATTTTGCTGCAAATCAGCCATAGCAACTTGAGCCTCGATCAGTCTTATATCCTTTACATGGCTAACAACGCTTTTGCCAAAGTCCGTGAATTTGCCTTGTCCGTCTGTAGAAAGAATTTTTTTATTATGAGTTCATAATGTTCATAACATATGTATTGTATTTATGTACAATATTACCTGATTCAGACACTTTCCTTGGGGTATTTTTTACTACATTTATAGCATATCCGTATTTATTTACTATGGTTCGTTCCCGTTCTTTCCGTGGAACAGAAGAAGTCGCTCACTCTAAAGTATCATTCTTAAAAATGTATGTACAAAATGTGTCATTACTATTTTTATGAAGAGGTAACTGAATTAAAACTGATTTTAGTGTTTCGAAAAACGATCACATCTTTTAGAAACGAAAAGGCTCCATAATAAATTAAATGTGGGTGATATACACCATAAGACCCAACTCCCATTTTCTTGGCTTCATTCACTCTTCTTTTTTCCGTTAAATAAGCGGAACTCTCTATTTTACTCTTTAGTGTTTGTCCTCTTCCAAACCTTCTCGCGACTTCCTCCCAAGCTTTGATTTATAAGTCGAATCGTTTGTAGAGATGGCTTCTGTAGTTCCAAAGTTGTTTATTTTGCTTTTACAGAGTTCATGTCTAGAGAAGACAACACATCAAGTCAGAACGGGATATCGACAAAATTCCGGTCCAAATTGGGCATATTGATGTTGGTATATATTGATGACGGTATATATGTTTGAATTTGCAAATTCTGGCCATTTTTCTCTGATTGCTTACTCCAGTTTCATTATTTGTTGACAGTAAACATCTGAGTTGATGATTGGTTCCCTGGAAGCGGCTCAATACACGACACCTTTAAAATCCCACCGAATTGACAAAATAACCTTTTTTTGGTGCAGTTCAGCTTCCGACGTGTTTTTTCATTACGATTCGTTTTCGATTGATGTTATTGTATGTTTCATCATTAGTGTTGATTCGTTTCAAAAAGGATCAATTTCATTGCGTTTGATATAAGTGAATCTCTATCAGTTCATGTGGAACGCGAGTCCAAGAAGTTTTAATTGATTGTCAATTGTTGAGTGTGATGCAATAAACCCCTTTCCAATCTCTTGCACAGTCGATCTGACTCAATTATGACTTTGATTTGGTCATCAGCAAATTCAGTTGGTCTACCTTTACGTCTACGTTGGTCATCTTTAAGTGAAAAATCTCCAGAACGGAATTTCTTAAACCAATTCTATCACGCGCGTTCTGTTAAACAGCCAACACCATAAACTTCATATATTTCTTTGCGAGCCTGAGTAGCTTTTTTGCTCTTACGGAAATAAAGACGCAAAATATGTCAGTTTTCGTTTTTGCACTCCGTGTTAAAATCTCCACTGTACATAGAGTACATACTAACAGATGCAAGCAAAATTTAGCTCGATTTATTTCTAAAGTAACCTGAAAGTAATAGCTATCAAATGTCAAAAGAAAAAAAATCATACCATTGATAAAAGCGAAAATCAACAAACATAACACAATCTACTTGTTTAATAGATTCCTGAGAATTTTTTTTGCCAGAACGGAGCCTTTCCTTGGAGATCTTGCTTAAATTTGTTCTCCAGTGTTTTCTTTCTTACGGTCTGAAATTAAGATTTAAATCGTCTTTAATCTGTCCAGAAATAATGAAAGAGTATCATTTTACTGCCCTTATTAACTGCGCAACTAACATAGCTCTTGTTTTTCTCTTTCTCCTGGCTGTTTTTTGGAACCTAGTATCGTTTCTAATCATTTAAATTCAACAGCCCAAATTTTTCCGATAGACATATTTGTATGATATTCACCACCAGATTTTTTAAAGTTTTCTTTTTTTCTATTTTTGCACCTCAAACAAGGTATTTAAAAGTTAATAACCTCAAGCGTAGTATGGGTATTCGTTAATTCAAATTCAAAATGAGTCTCATTTGACCGCTATTTGAAGAAACACTTGATTTTGACGTCTAACGGTTGCTTATTTTCCTTATTATGTGATCCCAAATCACATTTTTATTATTGGTTTTAGTTTGTTAACACAATCACTATTTATGGTTGAATTTCCTCCTCCAACATCAATACGCATGAAACAGAAGATCAGTAGCCCATTGCTCTTTCAGAACAATCAATTCAATGCTCATCCAATTTCGACCGGCACTGGCACCGTCAAAAGGCCGCCACTAAAGAGGTAGTACATACCGATCTGATTGTTTTATAGATGGCCACATTGTAAATGTTTAGTTACGCACTTAAGTATACGAAGAGAAAGAGGCATACTATCCATCATACAACTTAGGACAGATAAGATATTGCAAAACGCGTGTACAAAACTGATACGTTTGCAGTTAGTAAGCCGGTAGACCGCTGAGTAAGCGCGTCGTTGCGTATGCGTATGGTAGGGTTTTCGCCATTCTGAAACATTTGATTTAATACAATATCGAAAGTGACACACTTTAACCATTGATATGAGACCGTATGTCTACCTCCCGTTTAACGATTGCAAAATGGGATTCGATTTTTTTTTATTTGTTCGCACCTTTTTAGCTGCTCCTTTTCTTTAGCGAATATATCGACAATTCAAAAGTCTTAAGTACGTAAGGCTTAGTTTCTTGCCCATATTTCTGCTGCATTCATGATTATGGAATTTTTCAGCTTCTGCAAGAAGTCTTTCACTATCTTTTGGATCTCATTGAAGCGCACTTTTAGTTTTCGATGACTTGTTGCATGCGTGCAGGTACTGAATAAACGGTTGAAAAACCACTTCATCTCCATCGGCTCTACACATTATAGTTTCTAGCTCCCCTACTCCTAATATTTACTGCTAGCTAACTAAAGATGTTAAGTAACAAGCAGATTCTTCAACATCTGGGCTGTTATAATCGCTTGCCCAGAAGTTTTTTCGCCTGCGTCGAGTCTTTCGGCAATAGGACTTGCCGTTGGGGCTTCCAAAACACTCAAAAAAAAAACGAGTTCGTGAAGTTGTCCTCAATGGTATCAAAAATTTCTGTAAATAAGTCACTTTCTATTTTAAAAGTTAATGTTAAGGGCTCTATTTGGGATATAATAGCTGTCTTCATATATGTTCCGGATAATTCTTCACGTCTTATTATATTATAGATATGGAAAGACTGTCATGAATGCTAAATTTTTTGTCACAACAATACCGAACAAGTTGTCCATGACAAATGGACCCTTTAGCTTCATTGATGCAACTCTGTAATATTTACAGCAGAGGGCGTTGGTATGCAATTTGCTACGCACTGCGTTCAAAGTGGTGATAGAACTGGAATCCCATTTGGCTGCTTGGTTACTGATTTGACAATGTTCTCCAATGTCCCACAATAATATCCGTTGAAATAAATTTTTAATCGTGGAAATCTAAATTTTGGTTGCGAATATTCTTTTTTTTACAAAAAGCTAAGGCAGGTTTTCCTCTTGTTGTCACTTTTTTCTTGAATCTTCAAATGCCAATTTCACAATTTCATCTTCGTTAATCGACTTCAGCCTTTCGATAATACCTGCTTAAATCACTTGAATCCTGCCGTTAGAGCGTCACAAGTCGTAAACCTTCCGTCATACGGTACTCAGGTCCGGAAATAATACTTGATTGTGTACCGTTGCTCAAAATAGATGTCACTTATTTTCAAAACACACTAGAAAAATCCAGTTCTCGAAAGGAATAAGTACAAACCACCATTTGACTCTAGATTTCAAACTCGTACTAGTGGCGCATCAAATCTATCTCTCCTCTAAAAGTGAAACCAAAGGTGTTGCTAGCTCGACCGCCACGTTTTTATTTTATTGACCAACCTTATGTGTACATACTAACATATTATATCATATGTAGATAATAAAAAAAACTTCACAGATTCAGCCTTTTTCAAAATCGACTTTCTGCTGATTGTCGTGTGAATGATTAAAAGTTGGGGTTGTATTCGTGGTGGACACATGTTTTCAATAGTGTGCGTGGTTTTCTTTACGATGACATATGATTGTAAAAGTAATAAAGGGTAAGCCAACAGATGATGTGGATTTTGACTGTCAATTACTGACTTCAATGTGGTTCATCTTTTTAACAGATGTCATACAATCTTTGCCGTTTACCATGCAACAACGCATTTTTGTTGTTCAATCTTATTACGACAATGGGCGATCTGTAAGTGATATTTCGTAAAATTCCTGAATTTTTCGGTCAACATAATCGCCCTAGTGAGCCCGGAATTCGTGCAATGGTGAAGCGTTTTGAAGAAACTGGTTCGGTATCGGGTCAACCTCCATATCAGCATGCTCTGACAGCACGTTCACGCCACGGCATCATTGGCCCGTACTTTTTCAAAGATGAGTCTGGAGAGACAATTACATGTTGACCGACTATTTTTTCACAAAATTGAATGAATTGAGTCTGGGCGATCTCTGGTTTCAACAGGATGGTGCTACCACCCACACAGCCACCAATCAATCAATTTATTGCGTACGAAATTTGAAGATCGCATTATTTCGGTTAGAGAAGTTGATTGGCCTCCAAGGTCGTGCGATTTGACACACTTCTTCCTGTGGGAATATTGGAAAAGTAAAGTCTATGTCAATAACCCAGCGACAATTGAGGATCTCAAACATAACATGCAAACCGCAATTGCGGTCATTTGTTCACTTATTCTACAAAATGTCACCGATAATTTTGACCTTTGGATGGTCGCTTGCAACTGACGCCGTGGTGGTCACATGAACCATGTTGTGTTCCATTCATAATTGCCATAGACCGAACTTTATTAATCAATAAAATTCTATATTGATTTCACAATAAATGTGTGTTTAATTTAATGAAAACTTCCACACTAGCGGTTGGCTCACCCTTTAGTAGAGTTTGTCATCTAGTTAAGTTCATTTATGGGCTGAAGGCTCTTCTTGGACGTGGACTAGGATGATTTTGCGTCAAATCCATTATAGACTTTTAAGTTTTTATTTTGCAAATAGAACTTAGATATCCATACATACATGTCTGTAGGTCCACGTGGACATTTATGACTACATCTGCAGCGGTGTGATTAAAAGTAAATGGCGTCGAATTCGAAGGTCATGATTTAAAGTCAATTTCATGTTGCCAAACGCAGTAATTTATGCCTACATTTATATAAGCAACGGGTCAAAAATTTTTGATATACCAAGCTTAAGTCCAAACGTAAAAGTTTTTATATATTTAGTAAATAAAGTTTTTCTTTTAATTTATCACACACTTCTACATATGTTCAACATAATTTACCGGATACAATGAGTCGAAAGCTCAGACTTGCCACCCCTTCAATTATGTTTTCTTAATCTCCAATTACAGAAAACACATTTCTAATTTAATTACAGAAAACATATTGATTATTTGTAATTTTTATTTTTCAAAAGTTGCTGATGATTTCAAAATCGGTGTAATTTTAGGCCGTAAAATAATTTTAATGCTTATTTATCATTTCTTTGACGACACGAAAACCTTTTAATTATCAAAACAAACGAACAAATGAATTCAAATAAATAAAATTGAATAACAAACAAACGAACGGGCGTGAAGCAGTCGAAAAAAAAAAACGAAATAAAATAGAATTCGCCGGCCACTTTTACTTACTACTAATCAAATTTACCGGTCCTCATTATCAATTTAGATACGAATAGTGGGGTAAAAAACGTTGACTCGTATACCAGAATACCAGAATAACCAACCCGATTATATTTTGTATGGAGAAGATCTTATCGGCGATTTTGAATCGACTGAGCTCTTAAACGGTTCATCTACAATACATCAATCGAAAAGTCATCAATGTTTATACTTATCCATACATACATAGGTACTGCACCCTTTGCAATATCAATATTTTCTTTCTCGATTAACTATCGCTCCACCACCACCCGCATGACTATGCAGCCGGTACAAGCAAATTCACGAAACATTGCAACACATTGCGGTGCGATCAATATGTAAATATTGATACATAGTTGATTCAGAGTACTCGTATGCTCATACCAAAATTGATCGTAAAATTACAGCACAAGGGATGGAAAATAACATGACATAGCCATGACATCTGTGTGTATGTATACATGAAAGACTGTCAGCGAAAATAAATCATTCGAAGTTTGGCTGATTTTATTATTAAATCTATTTACTTGGAAGGTTATGAATTGAATGTTTAAAGTGATAATTGATCTTAACAGACGGTAAGAAAATGGCTAAAGGAAAAAAAATAATGGTTTTGTTTATCGTAAATGCTTTAAAAATATATTTCCGTTTGGATACATCGTTGATGTTTGAATTTCCTATTATCCAAAAGGTACATACTCGTACATGGTAAAACAACAAAGCCATTTTTTGACATGTTCTGTGCCTTATGTCATTTTCTTCCTATGTCGGAACAATACGGGGTGGCCGTGGTGTAGTGGTACTAGCAATCGCTTCTCACTCGGAAGGTCAAGGTTCGAATCCTAGCCACAGCAAGTGTTCATTTGTGTAATTGGAACTCAGTCAGAAAAATCAGCGTGTGAAGGCATAACACTGACATGTAGATTTGGCTGTTGTAGGGTTTTCAAACACAAAAACAACCGTTAAAATTCACACCTCACCATTCCGAGTGAAGAAAAATCTCTCCGTCCTATTCGGACTCCCACCCCTGGAGAGTCAATATCGAAACCAAACACACCTGTGTTTCAAACCACTACATCACAAACTTTCCTTTCCCCTCCTTCTACCTTTCCGCCCGCGCCCAGGCAACAGTGTAAGGGTATTCATAACCCCTTAGGCGCGCGTAAATTATAAAAAAAAAAAAAAAAAAAAATTTGGTGGACCAGAGCCTTAACCAAGAAGCTTCTCAAGCTAGCTAGCTCAATTTACGTTACCTAGTCCTGCCATAAGTTCTGTTACAAATATAAAACGCTATAAAAAAAAACCAGTAAACATATTGTACAATATTCAAAATTATTTCATTTATTAGACTCCAATATTGATTATTAAAAAACAATTGGATTCACTCGAAATGGCTGCCTTTTTCTTTAACACAAGCTTCCAAACGGTGTGGCCATTGGGCTATAGGGGCACGTACGGTTTCCATGCAGATCGAGGACGCTGCTCTGGTTAATGCTGCTTTAAGGCTTTCCAAATTTCTGTGGGGAGTCTTCCAGGCCATGTTCTCCAATTCTGACCCACAAACCATAATCCAGTGGATTCAGATCTGGACTCCCCGACAGTCAATCTTCTACTGTTCTAAAGCCAGGAATATTGACTCTGAGCCAATCCTGCGTGGTTTTAACTTTGTGCGCTGGAGCAGACTCCTGTTGGAAGATCCACCTGTATCCATTGAAAAGGGCATTGGTCAAACGCTTCATAGCACCCTCTGGCACATCTTCTTGGTAAACTTTTGCATCAGTTTTTACGCCTTTTTCACAGAAATGGAGGAATGTGACACCATGGTGAGGGACCACCCACCAAACCATTACGGAAGCGGGATGATGTCCACGTTGAACCCTTGGAACAACTTTTTTCACTTTCTTAGATGAAGTGGCATAAATTTTGTCATTTTATTTGTTGAAAACTTCTTCCGTAAACAGAATGTTTTCATGGCCATTGTCCGCGTGCCATAAATAAAAATGCATATAAACTGAAAACTGACTGCAAAAGTCGCTTGCATCTTTCCAGGCTAATTTTTTTTAGTTGAGACGACGATAGGCTTTCATATGCAGATCATCCCGAATCAGCCTAGACATGGTTCTGGTTGATATATCAAATTCCTTGGACATTCTGCTTCCTAAACGGATTTCTCTGAATTCGTTCATGCACTGCCCTTACTACCGCATTCGCACGGACGACATACGGGCGACCACTTCTTGGCCTGTCCTCTACTCCAGACAATATGCCGAAACGAGCCCGATAAACGACTATTCTCGATATTCCGAGTGGTTTTAGCAACTGTGTTCTGAAAAAAAATTTAACGGTTCTATTCCCGCACGAAGTTTTGAACGATTTTGGATGGCCTTAGTTCAAAATAGCAAAACCAGCCAGTCTGAAGTTTCTTAATGTGGAGGCTTTTCGCGAATGCGGCTGGCATTGCGTCACTAATCATTTATATATATTTTACCTATCATGTATCTGCCTAGCTTTTATTATACCCCAGTGCAACTGAATCTTAACTCGTGATCTGTTGTGTAGCACCGTCTTTAAAATCCAGTACAATTTTGAGCAATTGGCAATTATTTGTCAACATGGAAGAAAAGGTATTCAAGATCACAGGATTGTGATAAGGTGTTAAAGGGTTAGATGACACGATGTTGTTCATGTTTTTTTTTTTTCAAACGCATATCGCACAGTATATGTGAGAGGACTATTTTCGTCACATTATGGTATGTTCTCTTATTTTCAAAAACGAAAAACACATAAAAAGCTTTGCACTTCGGACGGGAGACTGTTCTTGATTGACATTTTCATAGTCTTGATTTCACATGATCTGGTTTAGTCCTTTCTTGAAGACCAGTTAAGAATGATGCATACAAATTAAGGCTCGAATCGGAATAGGGAAATACAGAAACATTGGATATCTCAAAATCAATGTAGAAAATCATTTGACAACTTTTAATGGGTAAATCTATAATATATTGCTATATTGCTTTCCGCGCAATTTGAGTGAAACAAATTTATTGGGTTGTGTCTTTATCAGCGATTCTCTGCAAAAACGAAAGTGAACCATTCTTATGTTTCTTCATAACAACACGGAACGGAGAAAATCTGCTCTCGATTCGACAGCTCTTTTCACTTGATCTTGCACCACTCGATTACCAGTTATACCAACAACATGCAGCTAAGCATTCCGCTTTATGGGTAACACAAACGAATTTTGTTAAGTTTTAGTAACTTAAAATAATAAAATATTCTGCTCACTGAAAAACTCACTTAATGGCAAAAATATCTCCTCACTAGAAGCTTGAAAATTCCACTTGAAGTAATTCTTCGCACATAAAAATAAGAGGAGCACTCTAAAATTTACCGAAAGGTGACAGGAATTTATAGAAAAAAAATGTCGTTTAAATAGCTGATTACAATTTTTTTCTTACAGAAAATATTTCGTGTTTTATTGCAACTAAAAAAAAACAGAAGAACTTATTGTCCAAACTAATACTTAACATGTGGTGTTCTAGTGTTTTTGAACATTTTGCTAAACTTAGACCGAGAATATATGAGTAGGGTCAAAAGCAGGATATTTAAGACACTTTTTTTAAATGCGATTTTTTGTCATGCATAAAAGTATGGAAGAAAACGCTGAACGTCACTGTTAATTGAATGCAGGACCCAAATGATTAAAATCAACAGCTAGTCGACGATGCAGAGAATCATTTTGTTCTCGATCCTCCATTTGGTCATGATTGTAAATTCAATACATACTGATATTTCAAATGATATACTTCCTTTACTTTTGGTATAATAGAAACAAGCATATAATTATAACTGCAGCTAATATTACACTTCTCACTAAGGTTAACATGCAGAAAAATATAAAACTTTAATTAAATCTAAATTTTATTAAGAAATAAATTAGTTTAACAACTTAATAACATCGAATTCGGCACTACATAATAAAAAAATTATTAATTAGACATGCTACTTTGAATAGTGATAAGATCGCGGAAATATTTAGTCTCAGTAAGACAAACTCTATTGATAGTGAGATCGAAATGAATAAACAAACCGCAACATATTATGTTATTTTTCAACTGTGGACTGTTTCCACCAAAAGAATTTTTTTTTTAAGAACTTCGGCCTTTGAAAGGGTTTGGGATCAATTTTTTTTAAAAACCGGCCTAAATCGCAGAAGGAACTACGAGGTTCTGACTTTTAAAGACATGATCATACAAGAACAAGTGTGGGTTGGGTATAAATCACAGATTTTAAAACAGATCAATTCTTCACCAAGAAACTTGGAATAGATTCCCCACTCTATTCGGAGTGAATTGAAAGTGAGAAAAGCTTGAGTGCCCTTTTTTACCATACGTGCAAACAAACCAAAAGAAAAAGTTGGGACTACAATCTCAAATTACTCATTGGTGTACGATAATTAGTTTAGCGGTCGGCCATAGACATACATATGTTATGTATGTACATACCAACTGTATATCACTAAGAAAAACGCAAAGATTGGCCTGCTGGTATATTAGCAGTGCTGCCTCACTGGTGCATTAGACATTCTTTTTCATTTTCTATCTTTGCGCATCTATGGTAAGCAGATGGTGGCCTGCAGTGCTAGTCATCTGAAAGCTAACTTGCAGTTTTCAAGCAGGCCACTCGTCCTTCCTTAAATCAAAAAAGGCACTTTGACGATTTAAAAAATTCTATTTCGTATAAAGTGAACCATAGCGTGTAGTAGAGATAATTGCATACGCACTAATAGCCAATCAGCTACAAATTTCTTGAATGCGATTTTGACGGCAACGAAGGTATTAAAATACTTTCGCATATGGATCAGCGAGATTGTACAACTCCAAACTCCTCTTCAATCTTAAACTATATAGCAATGCCACTCACTAGGTGACAATTCATGCATATACGAGGTGTGTACAGAAAAAAACGGGAACTTTAGTTTTTTGAAAAAAAAATATTTATGTATTCATTCGTCTGCATTAATGTTGTCGCCTTCAGTTCCCATTTGATATTATGCACTTGTACCAGCGCTTCTTCCAATCCTCGAAAGACTCCTCAAACTCGATCTTTGGGATAGGCTTTAGGTCTTTCAGCGATTTCGGTCTTGGCGAGCCAGAATACCTCCACTAGGACGATTGAGCCTTAGTTTCGAGATCATATCCGTAAACCCAGGTTTCGTCACCTGTTATAATACGTTTCAGTAATTTTGTATCGTCGTTGACTTCATTTAGTAACTCCTGAGCAGCTTCCATTCGCCGCTGTTTTTGTTCAAAGTTCAACAATTTTGGAACAAATTTTGCTGCCACGCGTTTCATACACAAAACATTCGAAAACATTTCATGGCATGAGGCAATCGATATGCCAACATCATCAGCGACTTCTCTGATTCTAATTTGGCAATCGTTCATAACCATTTCTTTCACTTTTTCCACGTTTTCATCGGTTGTTGATGTGCTGGGGAGTCCGGGACATTCGTCATCTTCAACGTTTTCACGGCCATCTTGGAAACGCTTATACTATTCGTAGACTCTTGTTTTACTCATAGCAGACTCACCAGATGCCTTTTTTTAAAATTTCACACACTTTGTTACACTTTATTTCATGAATACAGCTGAAAATTGTATCATACTTCCGGGGCATGTATACTAATATAATAAAAAAAGTTTGACAATCGGACTCCAAACACGCAAAATTTAAAAATTACCGTTATTTTCTGAACACATCTCGCACTAGACGCGATAACAACCTGCGATTTATAGAAACAGAACTGGCCTAAATTGGAACAGAGACTCACAAAGAGTCTTTATCCATCAAACATTGTGATGCTAATGGTAGGGATGAACCGGATTAGAAGACAACTCTACATGTGGTGCCTAACTGCCCTGCTCTTTTCACCACAAAAGTTCATTTTGGTGATTTCCAAAACAACGGTCAGTAGGGTGCCCCGTTTTGGTTACACAACTAAATGGTTCAATATTTAAGCAAGTCGAATATAAACATTATGACTTTCTTGTGCCCGCTTCAGGTATTAGCGCATTGGTATCAGTAGTACCATAAATGCCGAAGTGAGCCTGCTAGATGTTTACTTTGACATAACCTTCAGATTTCTTCTTTCGGTAAATTCAATCATTCCCCTGTTAGCTAGACGCAAAGTTCGAAGGGTTTTCAATTACAACAAAGCAAAATAAAGCAGGATTAGGTGGAGCGGAAACGAAAAAAAAGATCATAACCAGTTTTGAGTATACCTGGATTCGGTGTCAATCGCAATAAGAATTGGTAGTCAATTTAAATCATCACATTCAACCATATTGTACGATCAATACATGTTGATGCGCTGTTTTTTTTTTTGCAGTTCCAGACTTTACTAAGGGGATTAAATGTCAAATCGAACCGTTGAAATTTATTTCCGAATTCATTCGATTGTTCGCGAAACATGCAGAGCAGTTCGTGAAATTTACGGTTCACGGAACGTGCTATTTATCGAATTATACAAAAATTTTGTGCCCAATTCACGCTTTGGATACTCACACACCAACAAGAACGAGAACAATGCGCTTGGAAGCTTGTGTTGAAGAGGACTTCGTTTTATTTCTTCATCGTCGTTCGCAAAAACTTGGCCTTTGCCCATCCACTATCTGGAAAACTCTGCGTAAGGATCTTGGTCTCAAGGCTTATAATATCCAATTGTTGCAAACACTGAAGATCCGTAACCATTTATGGCGCCAGGTGTTCAATGACTGGACTTTAAACCAACTGGAAATTTATCCAGTTTGTTACCGTAAAACATGTTACCAGTAGTTCACCAGATGCCGTTGCATCCAGAAAAATGTATCGTACGGTGCGGTCCCTATTTCTTCAAAAATGAAGCTGGAATACAAATTACTGTCAATAGACATCGGTAAAATGCGATAATCAACGATTATTTGAGTGACATCAATGTAATGGTTCCAATAGGATACATTTCTCTTATTTTGTTCCTGTTGCTGATCCTAATTTACAATAACGGTAATACGTTTATACAGAATTACAAATTTAAATTATTGAAATGGTTTCACAGCGGAGATCTTATATTTTTGATCGACACTAAACTAAATATCAACATTTGTCTCAAATTTTGTTCTCCTTCAAAACTTATCAGGCTTTACAAAAGCAAAAACCTCCAAAGATCAAATCCATTATTGTAGATTTAAAATTCATCAATGTCTTCAATTACTTTTCCCCTTTTTCTTTCTATTTTGTTTTCTAAAAAGACATAAAAAGGAAACCTGTTTACTTGCCGAACAATAAATTTTATATTTTCCTTTCAAAATAACGGCCATATTCATGAATTATGACTTCTCCCACATAACCTCTCGACGTGAACCCTCACAGAGACGGGCTTGAGTTCGTTCAGTACGCCTGGAGCAGGTGGAGCAGGAGGAGGGTTAAGCAGGCAAGTGTGCGAAAGGTGTACTCGTACTACGCATACACATAACAACAAAAGAAGCAAAGCCTAATTTACGCGCGCGTTCAATCAATCTTCTTCTCTTTTAGTTTACAAAAAAAAGAAGGAAAAAACGCAAAGCAGAAAAAATAATATAAAAATCGAAAAAGAAATAAAAACATTCTCGTACACCTAACAGGAAAATGAAGCATAACAACAAGAAATCACTACAAGTTCATCAAACTAGCACACGTGATGATTACATTTGTAATTCCATATTTCTTTTATGCAGGTTACATATAACTCTACTCTCAACTTCATCGCCATCATCAATGTGCTGCTCGTTCCTTGGTACGAGTATCGTATACTTCGACAATGGATCTTGAAAGCTACATCGAGCATCGTTATCTGTGCACTCATCCATCAGCCCATTGTCGTAGTTCGTCACATTGACTTTATCATCAAGTAACTTTGCCTCCAAATCCCGACTGAAGTTCTGATTTTAACTCTGCAAACCAGGCTGTCGGAAGAAAATGTGAAGAAGATACCCGTCTAGCAGAGGGTTAGACGCGAGAGAGGAATTAGAAGTTTCTTTGTTTCCTTTGTTTGAAACGAAATGACGATGCGGAGACATTGACGTGTTAAAGTACTTTTCTACTGTGATGAGGATGCACATGTTGATCCTTTCAAACTGACAGCTATCTCGAGCGATCTTATTCTAAAAATTGGATGTAGGGCTTGAGGGTTCAAAAGCTAAACGCCTAAGCAAAAATCAGTTTTAAAGGCTAGGGATTTCAAATATGTAT
This sequence comes from Volucella zonaria, assembly GCA_963966105.1. Lineage (NCBI taxonomy): Eukaryota > Metazoa > Arthropoda > Insecta > Diptera > Syrphidae > Volucella > Volucella zonaria. The sequence continues at coordinate 333,852,774 of OZ014530.1, forward strand.
ATTACCATTATCTTCACCGGAGTAAGTAAATCTCGGATACACTTACTAAAATATATAAATGAGCTGATATGATTACATATGCAATATATGTATGTGGTAGAAATACAACTTGAGAACGAATTTGGAGAAAAAAATAAAAACTAAAGCGTTATCACACCTAAGCTAAGTGGTATTTGCCGATGTTGGCTATTGTGAAGATGTTCGTTAGTTTTCAGTTCAACAAATACTCATGCAATATGAGGAAATGGATATACTCCCCGATTTATAGATTTCCAATGCCGTAAGTTTGATTCAATGTGATCGTGAATATTGATCGCCATAAATATACGAGTACTTGTGCTAAACACTCTTGGACCACTCTAAGCCTTCCTTTGACTATCATACATCCCTCCAGGGCCTTACTAAGTCTCTAGCACATTGATGTATTCGGAATCAGTCACTCAAGAACCCTGAGTCTGCCATGCATCATGGCACAACAACAATCTTAAATCGTTGAAATTTATTTCCAAAATCAAGGCTCTGTTCGCGAAACTTATAGAGTTAATGTTTCGTGCAATTTACGCTATTGGATGCTCACACACCAACAAGAACGAGAACAGTGCGTTCGGAAGAAAATATCGCGGCTGTGGAAGCTTGTGTTGAAGAGGTCCCAGTTTATCGGTTCGTCGTCGTTCGCAGTAACTTGGTCTTTATCCATCCACCATCTGGAAAATTCTGCGTAAACATCTTGGTCTCAAGGTTTATAATGTAAAACTGGTGAAAGAGCTAAAGGCGCGTGACTATTTATTGCATCAGGCGTTCAGTGATTGGGCCTTAAATCAACTGGAAGTTGACCCAGTTTTTTACCGTAAAATTTTGTTCAGCGATGAGGCTCATTTCTGGTTAAATAGCTACGTAAGCAAGCAGTATCGCCGTATTTGGAGGGGGATAATACCCAAGAAGTTTACCAGATGCCATTGCATCCAGAAAAATGTAGAGTATAGTGTGGATTATACACAGGTGGCATCATCGGTCCTTAATTCTTTAAAAAAGAGGCCGGAGCACAAGTTACTGTCAATAGACATCGGTACAATGCGATGATCAACGATTATTTGTTCCCAAATTTGCGTGGCATCAATTTGGAAGAACTGTAGTTCCAACAGGATGGTGCTTCACGAACCAATTGGCCACGCAGACTATCCGATTGGACGCCATCGCATTTTTTTCCGTAGAGCTACGTCAAGTTATTAAATTATTTTGATAAACCAGCAACGATTTGAGCAAAACATTTTGTTCGAGTACGCGATATACGCCCTCAATTGCTCGAAAAAGAAGTTGAAAATTGGATCTCTAGAATGCGCTTTGTACGAGATAGAAGCGGTGGATATATGCCTGAAACTATTTTCAAATATTATATGGAATGAAATAATCTTTCGAACGAATTTAGTAAATTGTCATCATGTTAATGTTTTTGTGTTTTATTTAAAGAAAAAAAATCTGAAACACTTAAAACCTTTTATACCATGGACAAATTCTCTTAGAACATCAGACAGAAGGTCTTGGCTCTACTTTACAACTTGAAAATCGTTCATAAGTCTATTCGGATTGATAAGTTGATAGAGGATGGCCATTGAAAACGAGAGAAAGGTTATCGTAAGGAGATTCACAAACCAAGTTTCTAAGTCAGACCAGCAGAAAATTTAGCTGACAAATTTATTTTTGGGTTTAAAAAGATAGAAAACGGAGTTAGTGACAGTGCATCTGTCCATATGTCCATGTTTGAGATGTCTCCACATGACTGCAAGTTTTGTTACAAGTTAGATATTTGCTTTGTCTATCCCTTAAAGCCAGAGGCCGAATAGCATTATTTCTAAACATTAACCATCATTTGGTTTTAGATAAATATATAGCTTAGGACAATGTTTCGGCTCTTCATATATGTATGATTGACAACCATTATTGCGAGTGATTAAGGTTCCCAAACCAAATCCTTCGCGCACCAGTAGCCTTTAGCACTATATACTATATACACATGTATGCATTATTAGAATAGGAGGAGACATTCCTTCACGTTAAAAGCCGTCTTCGTCTCGTTTGTTCCATTGAAAAACTGATGTTGCGCATAAAAACAACCATGCAGAAGTTTGGTAAAAGTGCTTTAAATTTTAGCGAAATTTGGCACATTTCTATTATTGCCCACCGTCCTTATTTGCCTGATTTGGCTCCTTATTTAAAGAAGTTCTATAAGCCTAAGACCAAGCCTTCTTGGCGCTTTTCATAATACTTAATATCAAATATTTTTATCGTTAATATTCATATTTTAATGAAGGTGAAGTAAATATATTCAATTATGATAGCTACATCCATTTCTCAAGAACTCAAAAACCAATTGTATGCTAAACATTTACCGCGAAAGTTGGCAACAGTGCTAATATTCCTTCAAGATGGAGAGGTTATGTAAAAAAAATCGTAATTGTATATATAATATTTAATGTAACAACAATAATCAAAGAATCAGAAAGCCAAGAAGAGAAAACCGCAATTTTTTTCCCTTTGCTTTTTGTTTTATTGCTGCTTTACGTTGCGCTATGCCACCTTTTCACTCCATGTGTGGGGCAAAAGCAAGAAATGTACACCGTCTATGTGGCGAATTTGTAAAATCACGAGAGAGAAAAAGAATCATGGTTAATACGAGTATTTATTTATCTCTTGCTTTATTCGCTTATTCTTCATTCTTGTGCAAAATTTCGCTGGCAGAGTACTAGTGTATATAATGAGCTCGAAACCAACACTCCGAAGTTATATTATAAAACATAAACGTAGTAATGGTAGAGATGGAGAATTAAAATCTGTTCTATCTGTACTTCTCTAACAAGTTTGCAATAGATCATGGCGTATGGATCTGTTTGATTGCAGTGTTGCTGAAGAAGCTTTCCAATTGAAATCCATTGCCATGGATATTGGCAATTGTAGCTTTGTGGTTACATCGTTAACTGAAGCCAGCATTTATGTAGCTTTTAGTTGCAAGTGCTTAATCTATACCTATCTGTACTGAATATGTTCTATAAATAATTTGCTGACTGAATATTGGTTACTTTAACCATTTTCTTAAACAAGTATACGATTCGCAAGCCAAACTCTATGCAAAATTTATTCAAAGAAGTCTTTGTATAACAAAGCTTGTGAATAAGTTGCAAATAAGGACACTAGGTTTCCAAGACCACAATGCAACCACCAGCAAAATCGATCACCCTTTCCATTTCTTGCTTCAGCTAAACTCAGAGCTATACTGCCCACCGAAAAGAAGCAGCCAGTAGCTGCTGCGAGGTTGGATCTTATGTTTTGCGCAGTTCATTAGGCTAGAAACGAATCTTAAAGCACCGAGCTATAATTAGTTCAACATAACATATAGTATGTGAACATTAATTCTGCTTTGACAAATATATATGATTAAAGTTTCTATATTAGACTTCATGTTCATATTTATAAATTATATGACTAGCTGGCCAGTAAGCGATAAGAGCTATCGTCAAATATTCCTAGATGCAGTTTTATTGTCCGTTTCACTACTCACATCTTTACGTTTAGGCTTAACACTTTAGTTTGATTGTTATTTATAAAGATTATTCTAACTGAGCCACCCAAAAGTTAAAAACTACATACTACTTTAACAGTATCTACGGACACACTATCAACTACGTATGATACGTATTTCATCGGTTTTGAGCTTCATCGCATATGGTTAGTCCTTGTCATATTCGATTTAAACCCATTCCTAAGAACAGTTGTTTTTAGTTTTAATCCGCCACTTAATCCTTCCTCGATAAACCCAATAGCTTATCTTTTCCTTGTTTACCAGCCCTAATATTGCTTTTCCTACCGCATTGGAGCAGATGTAAAAGGACAATTTTGAACTCTTCATAACCCAAGTTTGGTTAGAATCATATTTCTACGTGTTTTCTATTCGAAGAGGAAAAACATCGTACCATAGATATCAGCCACACAAGGCAACACGGCAACATTAACTAGACAACCACAGCCAGAGTTCAGCTGTTTACCTTTCGCAGCAGAGATCAAAGCCCATTCCAAGTCCTGCTTCTCATCATGTTGCAATTGAGGAGAAATAGGAAAATTGAACATCTATTTATTAGGAACAAGGAAGAGTCCATACATAGTCATGGTGCATAATAAAACGCGTATCTCCTTTATTCGTTCTTCAGGTAATTGTGTAGCTCCAATACAAGTACTCTACACCATTAGATTTATATGTACATCCCAATCGGAGTAGAAACAATATTTTTTTTTAATTTGTCTTTCATCGTCTTTAGTTTTTGTCGCTGGAGTATTGTTTCTGTTTCTTCCTTCAGTGTTTTATCACTTGTGCGCTTTGGTTAACTTTTCACAAATAAAATGCTTAACTATGACTTAAGGGTTTCTTTATGTATTAGGACGTTGCTACCTCTCTGAGTAGAATTACGCTTTGGGAGTTTTCTAAGGAACTATGCTTCGAATGCACTTTTTGCAAATTCCCTTGCCCTTGAATTCTGGGTTTCTGAACGATGAGGATTATGAGGCGACTCATTCAAGATGTTTAGACAATTGTTGAGTAAGTATAAGTGAATTTTGAACATATTGTGTAAACATATGCAAGAAGTAGAATTTGAGGAGGTATACTATACAATCGACATACTTTATCTTCTTATGTTCTTAGTTTTTGATTACTCTTAATATTTAAAGTTTTAAAACGCTCTTGAGGATTCACAACTACAGCAGGTATAAATTGAAAGATAATTTGATAATAATCTTCTTTATTTAACAAAATTTAAAAAAAATATCCATGTATATCGTAAATATGTTTATATAATAAAAAGAAAAAACGATATATGCTAATAATTCATCAATGAGGTTTACATGCCACTTTATTACGTGTAAGCCTTGATCAATAAATCTGAAATTAGATGCATATTTGTACTATCATACTTGTTTTAGGAATACAAGAAGAAACGCAATATTCCAGCAATCTCACGTCAAATATCAAGGTAGGTACTGACTCAAATATTGTGCATACAAAAAAAATCCAGTTAACATCAACGAGAAATATATTTAACAGATAAGGAACGATATACATACATACGTACGAATAATAAACATAAAAAAAAATTATTTTTCTCTATATAACATATGTATATACAGGGTGTCCCAGTTTAGGTTTTCGTCCTGATAGCTGAAGATTCCTGAAGTTATGGTAAACGAAAAATTGTATTGCAGGGGGGTCTATTTTCACCCCCCTCTAAGTTATAGGCAGTTAAAGTGAGGAACCTCTGATTTCGAGGTAAAACTTCTTAAAAGGCCGTAGTTTTCTAATGGATTCAGCTTCAGAAACCGGTGTGCACATTTTTGAAAGAGAATTTCAGGATGCATAAAATACTAAAATTTCGTAGAGTTCGATGAACGCCAGCCAAAATTATGGCATCGTAAAGCTAACATTTTGAAAAATTGTTGGACCAATTTCATCACAAAAATGCGTTTTTCTCGAAATTTTCAACTTTTAGATTAAATTTTTTTATCAAAACTTTTATCTTCTCTTCATTATCTACGATTTTTATGTATGACTTTTACACCTACGAACAATGGAAGTTATTGCAAGCCATTATTTCATTCAAGCAACTGGGTTACAAAATAAATTTAATATCCCTTTAAATAGTTTTTGTAGTCCTAAACAGGACCGTAACGCTTTAAGATTTCAAAACGCTTTTTTAGTAAATATTCGAAATGTTGCCCTTGCCTTTGGATGCACGTTCTAGCGCGTTTGGTGATTTCAGACTGCAAATTAATGTTTGGTAAAATGCCTCTTAGCTCCTCTGCCACTGTATTTATTCTCTCTTGCAGCTCTTCCCGACTTGAAATCTCAGTAAAATAAACCCTGTCTTTTATGGCTCCCCAGAAAAAAAAATCCATTGGCGTTATGTCAGGAGATCTAGGTGGGCAAGGAAAAGAACCAAATCGGCCAATCCACCGTCCATTAAATTTTTGATTTAAAAACGAAGTTACATTATTGCTACAATGGCAAGGAGCTCCATCGTGTTGGAAAACCATTATTTGCCTCTGAGCAAGAGGAACATTTTCCAGGAGTTCCGGCAACTGGTCTCTCAAAATTTCTAAATAGAATGTTGAATTTAGGACATGTGGAAGTATGAATGGCCCGATTAAAGTACTACCTAATATGACGGCCTATTTATTTTGTGACCCATTTGCTGAATAAAATAGTCGTTTGCAATAACTTCCATTGTTCGTAGTGAAAAATTCATACATAAAAATCGTAGATAATGAAGAGAAGACAAAAGTTTTGATAAAAATATTAAACCTAAAAGTTGAAAATTTCGAGATAAACACATTTTTCTGATAAAATTCGTCCAACGATTTTTCAAAATGTTAGCTTTACAATGCCATAATTTTGGCTGACGTTCATCGAACTCGGCGAAATTTTACTATTTCATGCACACTGAAATTCTCTTTCAAAAATGTGCACAACGGCTTCTTAAGCTGAATCCATTAGAAAGCTACGGCCTTTTAAGAAGTTTTACCTCGAAATCAGAGGTTCCTCACTTTAACGGCCTATAATTTGGAGGGGGGTGAAAAAAGACCCCCCTGCAATACAATTTTTTGTTTGCAATAACTTCAGGAATCTTCAGATATCAGGACGAAAACCTAAACTGGGATATACACAGAATAAAACGACAAGGGTTTAATAATTGTTCAAAAATATCATAAGATACGTTAGCTTTATAGAATAGAATGAATTCTAGACTTCTTTTGAATTCTCCTTATCTAGGATACCGTGAATACTAGCTTTTCCCACTTTATCTCTGAAAGTAATTCAAACAAAACCACAGAAATATTTTTTTTGGACATGATGTATCTGCGATCTTGTTCTTTCAGTTACGAGTACTTATGAAATCTAATGACCACAGTAGAAACGAAACAAACATAGTCTTGAAGACTTTAACTTGCAATAAGGTACCCACACAATTGATCAAGCTTAACTTCCTTTACTTACTTAAGATGGTACAGCAGTCCAGGATGAATTTGAGCTTTAACCGACAATTTAATCAAGAGTTAATAGTTCTTTAAAATATTTTAGCATTGATTCTTGCATCTCTTACAACGAAGACGTAGGACTATTCACTGCCCCACCGAATTGGGCAGATTTGTCGGGTTCATTGCTCTCTTTCAATATTGAATGTTTTTAAGCAGTGCTTTGCTTCTTAGAATGTCACATCAACGTTTCATTGAAAAGAAATGTACTATCTTTGCTACTAGAAATTATATTGCCTGCTTATTAATCGGCATATCGTCTGCCAAAACACTTTAGTTCTACATTCTTGATGATAATTACAATTACACTGTTCGTTGTGCAAAAATAACATTTTTCTAAAGAATCTATTCAGGAAATGAGCAGGTAGTGTTATTTAAGTCAAAGCATACATGGAACAAATCCCGTTCACATCAAAATGTAGAATATATTTAAAATTAATACAATACTTTAATTGAGATTCGTTGACATATAAACCTGTCATAATGACTATTTATGTATACATATATTAATGTGGCACTCAAAACTTTGTAATCGTTTGACAAATTTGATTGCTTGCTTTGCAGGGACAGAAAACCTATGTAAATGCAAATCAAAAAACTTCCATCTCTCCTCGATGGAAACCGCCGAGTCATAGGTTTAAACTTACACTACTTAATATGTATATATACTCATACATTTATTTTGATAAAAATCTGGAATCACAGTACACCTCTTTTTGTTAGACCTTATATTTATAAATCCAGATGCATATGCACTTGACGTATATAGATAATTAACTTTTCTTAAATGGCTTATTCAGTAAAAAATAAAAACCCTCAAGTTTTATTTTTTAATATCAATTAACAAAATAAATAAATAAATATAAGAAAAGCAGTTGAACTGATATTTCCTTCTTGCGGTTGAACCCACTAATGCTTTTGTATGAAAGCGAGCTACCGTCTTCATCTTCTTCCTATGTAAATGATTCCATTACATACAAACAAACCATTTCCGAAAAAGAAAATAAGAAATAGCCAAGTCATATACATGGATACCCTCGTGCTTGAATCGCTGTTGAAGATGAAGCATCAGTCCACAACATAATGAAAAACAGAATATTGTTAGCCACAAGTAGTACGTCAGCCAGAGAATAAGAAAAATGATAATAACGCAGGATCATAAAAAAGAAGATACCGACAAGCAACAAAACTCCAATAGAGCCAAGCTAAAGCCGAACAGTCTCACTGCTTACATGGCATAACAATGGCACCGTAATGCCCGAAGATGAATTTCTTCTGTTTTACATAAAACAAGCGTCTGGCCAAGAAGACACCAGACCAGAATCGAAACAAAGAATAACAGCAGCAATGCCCACTAAAGAAGAACTCTACATATATGCAAAAAGTGGAAATAACAAAATCAAAAAAAAAGGTAAGAAAAGCGGGGGTGTTTGTAGAAGAAGAAGGTTTTAAGAAGTTCTTCTGTTACTTGTTTCACGCATCAAAGAACATTCTATTATAGTACAACGCATCGCGCTTGGTTAAGTGACACGCATTTTTTATGAGATGAGTTCATCCGATAGAAGTTCTTTGCCAAAGGTAAATGGAGGAAGGAAACGCGGCATAATTAAAAGGTGTTTTTTTTGTGAAAGGCAAAAAAACGTTAATTTAAAAATGGGGTCAAACTCAAAGAGAGATGAAATTAGGTAGCGCGCATGTTAAATAGTAATTTCTCCTAACCATTTGAAATGTAGGAAGATTTACTTGAGATTGTACAAAGACTAGTTTTGTCATTAGATGTTTTGAATGTATTATAAAGGATTATTGGTGTGGGAACACAATTATGTATCTGGTTTTTCGAAGTAACTTGTTAATCTAGCTAAACAGACAAATTCGATTCGTCATTAGAACCGAAGGAAAATTGGGATTTTGAAAATACGGTTGTGGTTTAAAAGATTTTAGAATGGAGATTTTTCCTTTTTACCAAAATCTGACTGATGTTCTACTGCAAGTTGACTTTGAAAGATTAAGGAAATACCTCTCACATGAATGAAAAATAGAAAAAAATATGCACAAACGTGACTGCATTTACAGGTACAGGAGAGTTCAATAAATGTTATGTGATATTGGAATACATTACGAGCTCAAATCTTAATTTCTTTTTTAAAATGTAAATATAGACAAGCTCCCAGTACTTATTCAAGTCGTTAAATTTAATTCCTCGATACTGCCTTAGGCTTGGTGCATCCAGCTTCGACCCATGCTTATACGGAGATTCAGTTGAAAAAGCTTTATTGACGCGAATGGTTGAATATGAAATTCTGTTTTTAAACCAAAAAAGAATGAAATTAGTTACCTGTTCAAACGAGGTTTTGAACTTCCCCAATCTTAAAAAAAATCCCTCAAGCAATAAATGGACTCATAGAATCAACATTACTAGAATTTTCATCTAGACGAATCAATGCCTAGTAAGCGTCTGAAACTAAAAATTTAATGTTGTAAACAGAACATAGAAGATAGACTGCATCCAGGCAGAATGAACTAAGAGTTATTAATGTGCCTTATTTTGGTGGAGCGAAATCCTGATATAAAGTTTAAGAAAAGAATAAGGACCCACCATTTTTACCATTCAAATCACAGAATAAATAAGCGGCGATACTCTGCTGCACATACAACGAGTTTCACTATACTAACATATCACAAACCTTGTGAAACTAATGGAAAACAAGTTAGCGTAATACGTCTTAAGAAACCTTTTTCGCAAAAGTGTTTAAAAAGTACTGAGCAATATTTTGTTTCGTGTCATGCTGGGATCAAACTAGAAGATATATTTTTTTTTTATAATCAGCGCGCGCTCAAGGGGTTTCTGTATCCTTAAAATGTTCGTACACAGCGCGGGCGAAGGAAATTTAGGGAGGAAGAAATGACAGGTACCGATATACATTGTTTTTAAATGTTTGCAAGTTATAATGACCAGGAAACACAGAGGTCGGCAGGGCATTCCATAAGCGAGTTGTACGGCTTAGGAAAGAATCACGATATTTTAGAGTACGTCCGAAAATGGGCTTGAGGGTATACTGATGAGCATTCACAGCGAGACGGGTGTTACGGTTGAAAGTTTGAATGGGCGAAATGCTACTGGCGATTTCAATGGAGCACTGTTGGTGGAAATAGCAATAAAACAAAGTGAGACAGGAAACATTACATCGTTGTTCGAGGGTGTCAATTGATTGCCTGATATTAGTATCACCAATTAGTTTTATCGCACGATTTTGAAACCTATCTAGCAGGTGCAGAGATGTTTTAGGAGCACCTGACCAGATGTGGGCATTGTACTCCAGTTTTGGGCGGATAAATGCCTTATATATTGTGGCCAGATCAGAGGGGGTAAACTATTTCTTACATCGCTTGAGGAAACCTAGACATCTCGCAGCATTTTTGGCGACATCGAATTCCAACGTAAGTTGTCACTGATACACATACCGAGAATGGAAAGTTTATCGGTTTCGACGATGCAAGTGCCATTCATGGATAACGGTTGGGTATTTGATATTTTTAATGTACTCGAGTCATTGTTAGGTGGAAAGACTTCTTTTTTAGTAAAAATGGGACTTCATGCTAACAAATATGATAAATCAAACTGACGTCCTTTTTGTTTAGCACGCTATTATAGGTCCATCAACACCAAAAGTCAGTGGTGATACCATGGACCCAATACTCAAAAAATTATCAATTTAGCGAAGAAATATTCGAAAGAACGCGCAGAATGTAAGGAACCTAAATATACAGGGTGTCCCAAAACTCAACGTCAAGCCGGAAACGGGTGATAGGTCAAAGAGGTGTCGGTTATCACAAAATTATAAAAAAAATCTAAGTCATGTACTTTTAAAATTATTGGCACTCAAAAATCGAGGAATCTGACACCCTGTGACGATCTTTCAAGTACTGTGACCGCAAATCTTTACTTTTCTTCGATTTTTTTGTTGTCACGTATCCCTGAGTAACTGTTCTGTAAATTACGGTCCAAAATTGAAACATAACTATATCGGTTTTAACTAAAATATTGCTTTTTTGTCCATCCATGTATCTGAAAATCATTAATCACCTAACTTGAACTGACTGTACTGACAAAAAAATTTACTGTGCCATTTTGGCAAGTAACTTTAAAAGATGGCGTATTTAGTCTGGATTCCAAAATGGTATGACACTTTCTAGACTAACGCTTAATTGAGAACAAAAAAAAATATTTTGTTAAAGAAACCCAATTCATTGTTAATTCTTTTTAATAAGTTAAAATGAGTACCAAATGTCCGCGAGACAGACAGTGAAGCTGTGATTGAGACGGATAAACACGCCATTTCGACTAGAGTGAAACAGATAGAGATGCCACCCTTGTCATTTCATTTCATTTTTTTCCCGTCACAGAGCACACAGAACACTACGTTCTCTTAGTGTATACTCTCAGGATCGGCAGCTACCGATCTTGAATCTTACAACAAATGTTCAGACTGTTTGCGGCAATGCAAGCTCTGCATCTTCTTACAAATGATCTGGTAATAAGACGGGCATATCTTCTGGAGTTGATGTCTTCAACGGCTTTTGCAATTTTTTGTCGCAGCTCGTTTAAATTTTCTATCGGCTTAGAATAAACTTTTTCTTTTACTGCTCCCCAGTAAAAAAAATCGAATGGAATAATCTCGGGTCTTCTCTGAACCTCTGCAACATCGTTTGACAAAATTGCACTCTGTCTGGATAACCTCGGGGTAGCAGACTTTGGACTCGTTGTACATGGTACGGATGGAGCTGGTTTTTCCTTAGAATTCGGTGTGCTGTACTTTTGGGCACGTCTTCAATTTCACGTACTGAGGTATCAGGGTCTTGTGCGACTGCTTGTAAGACTTCGTCCTCGTAGGGCATGACGGGTCTTCCCTCACTAACCATTAGATTTGGAAATCGAACCTCTGAGAATGACCGGTGCATATTTGCAAGAACTCGATGGTCCGGATGACGCTGAGCATTTGGGTATCTCTCATGATAAAGTCTGGCTGCAGCATTCCCCATAAATGAGATGCATGTTATCTTATTCCTGAGCAGTGTATCAAGATGGCATGGCACACTACACAATCACGGGATCAACGATCAATCATAGCCCAGAAGAAATCCAGGTTCGACAGAAACGGTCAGTTAGCAAATCAAAGTCGCAATGCAATGAAGTCTAATAAAGAAAGCCAAAGTTGTAAGCACGAAATCAACACGAATACAGAATAATGCGCTGTAAGCGAAGGAGCGTAACGTACTACAGTATTGCATGATGTGCCTATGCGTCACTGCTTGACAAGGGTGGCATCTCTATCTGTTTCACTCAAACTAGTCGAAATGGCGTGTTTATCCGTCTCAATCACGCCTTCACTGTCTGTCTCGCACACACTTGGTACTCATTTTAACTTATTAAAAAGAATTAACTAGAATGGCACAGTACATTTTTTTGTCAGTACAGTCAGTTCAAGTTAGGTGATTAATGAACAGTTACTCAGGGTTACGTGGCAACAAAAAAATCGAAGAAAAGTAAAGATTTGCGGTGACAGTATTTGCAAGATCGTCACAGGGTGTCAGATTTCTCGATTTTTTTTGAGTGCCAATAATTTTAAATTTTGTGATAACCGACAACACTTGAAATATCAACCGTTTCCGGCTTGACGTTGATTGTTGGGGCACCCTGTATATGATGAGTATGCAAAAACCATCGAAAAGGTTGTCTTTCGTTAAGGTTAAGCTAAATTATTAAATAATTCATTTATTCATTAATAAAAAACAACTAATTTTAATTTGTTTATTAATAAAATAAACAATATATTAAAAGTTTAGTATGAAAAATATATTAACAAGCGGATTGAAAAACTTACTTAACATACTTAAGCTAATGGTGATATAGTTCGTGATGGACCCGAACTTCAACTACAATAATAAACTTTCCTGATTAGAGCGATCTTTGGCCAACTGCCTCCAGTTGGGAATCACACTTAAATGTGCCAACTTGGGCGTTTTTAGCTTACACTTCACTTAAATATATGTATATACTCGTGCATTTAATAATTAATAAAATGGCGGTGTTTACTACTTAAAAAAGGTTTAAAAGTGAACATCTTCCTAATATTCCTAATATTCATAGTCCAAAATAATCAGGGAAAGGCAACATTTTGTATATTCTAACTTCAAAAAGATACCCCAATACGCAGCTATTGACGCCAGGATTAAGGGAATATGTATTTTTACTGACGGATCACCTCTAGGTGCTACGGTATCATCTGTCCAATTTTAAATCAACAGTGTTTAAATTTTTTGCAATAAATACGAATGTAGTGTAACAACTTATTTGCGCAATGCAATGCAAGGACTCCAAATCGAATACCTTTGTTGATTTTATATACTTATATATTATTAGGTTTTATATAGAGGCATAGGCCGAAAGACTGTGTTTAATTGTATGCTATAATATGAATAAACATCTACATGATTGATTTCTGCAAATGAGGGCAGGACGAAGAAACCAAGTCCATGGAAAAAAAATTCTTTTCCAACTTGGGCACCTAAATACTGCTCACGGATTTTCAAAATTTTGTATAAATATCTGGTAGAAGCTCATGTATGATATATCCAAGCCTAAGTTAGTAAGAATATCGCTTCGTAATTCAAAACAAGGCTTACAATTCTTTAAAGAGCTGTTAAGCATACGAATCGCATAGTATAAATACGAGGCTCTCGGCGTTGCATAGGTAAGTTAGAACACTTGGCAAGGGTTATAGCTAATAATAAAATAGAACATCAACTGTTTCAACAGAAAAAAATGCTCAATATATGTACATACTTATTATCAGGTTAGAACCTAAGTAAAACATGTTCAACGTGTAACCTTTTAACTTTACCAACCGTATAAATCATTAACTACAACAATGTGAATGCAACAATCAAATTAAAAACGTATTACACTTTTTTATCAATTGAATCTTGAATAATTAGTAGGATTGCTACATCAGCAACGCAAGTTCAGTTTCTAAAATTGCAACAACTCGGTGACAAAAAGCACTAGTTTAGAGACTTTGCATCTGAATAAGCGATTGTGTTCCATTTAAAACCCACGTTTTACAAATGTAAAAAAAACACGTGGTTACGCTAAAAAAGGTAACCGTGGTCGGTCTAGATACTGGCCGCCCATGATAAGCAAGAGAAAAGGGCATTTGCGAGTACAACTAAAATAAATGCATGGTGAAACTGAAACAACGAAGGAAACGAGCCCGAAAAATGAGGAGAGAATAAGATGGTGCATAAAAAAAACAAGGTAGTCTTAGAGCATCGGAGAGTCCTGCCGCCGAAACGACATTCTGATACATACCACAGTGTGATTCCGCCCGGACCGACTGACTAAATCTTTAAACTTCTGTAAAAACTAGACAATAAAGCCGTAGGAATTGATTATATCCTAAATTAATTCTTCAAGAACGCTACAGCTCAATTCTTAAGATAAATCAAAGTTATTTCATGCCTTCTATAGATGATCAAGATATTTTCCTTCAACAACCGATATTGTACTTATATGAGAATCACATTCCTCTTAAGGAAATTACTCGTTCCGCACAGATCCCTCAATGGCTAGCTCCTCATATTATGGAACTTATGGAAAAGCGAGTTCGAATGTGGAAAAGGTTTAAACTTGATGAGTTCCTAAAAGAACTTACGCAAAAAAGTTGACTCAAAAATCTTTAATGATAAGCTAAACCTCTGTGCCCTGGAAAGGTCAACAGGGAATAAGCTTCGTGATCTTTGCATTGAGAAAAAAACGCCGCTATTACCACTGATCAACTGCGATGAGCTCAACAAGAATTTCATATCTTCCCATGGCAACCCATCTGTCAGCATAGTTGCCTCCTCAGTTTGTCATCAATCAACCTTTCTTTTAACAGAGTAAACGAAGTAGATGTTGTGGGAGTTCTTCTTTCAGTGAAGACCAATTATACTGGCCTCGATGGCCTTTATCTTTGATTGCTTGCTTACACCCTTGAACTTTCCTTCTAAATGGAAAAGAGTGAAAACCATCCCAATCCCCAAGAAGAATCGAGGAATGCAACAAAAAACGGCCCATTGCAATCCTGCCATACCTGTCACAATAAGAAATTAACAGGAAAACAAATCCATCATTATCTCAATAGCAAGGATCTTACGAGCAAGCATCAATCTGGTTTCCTACCCATTGGTAGTAGAAGAAATCCGTAAGTCTTTGGATAGGAATCTTCCGACATTAGTAGCTCTACTTTACCCTAAATCATTATATTCTCTGCTGTAAACTCAAAACCTGTTTCACCTTTTCCACTCCGCCTGTGAAATTGATTTTGTCCCACCTAAAGGGAAGGAAGCAATGCGTTTGGCTTGGTAAGAATTTCTCCAACTTCCTTAATGTACAAAGTGGCTTACCACAAAGATTTATGCTCGAACCTACTTTTTTCTCTCTGTAAAGCACTGCAAAGTACACAAGTACAGAGATGATATGCAACGTATAAGTCGTCCGCTATATGAGAAGAACCATGCAATTGAACCCTTAAATGAATTTATGAATGGGCAATAAAACACGACCTTCGATTTAATGCAGACAAATATAAGGTACTTGTCATTCACCGAAGGGTTATTGATCCCTCAGGGTTTCAACCTTTTCACATAAATCAATTACCCTCTGCTAAAAACCTTGGTGTAACTTTTAATTCCTCTATTAGCTGGGATAAACGCATTACCAATCTTATCGACAAGGTTTATGATTATCTTCGTTCCTCTTCCTACGAAAACCAAACGTACTTTGGTAAAAACTCTTATTTTACCAATTTTACTGCACGGGTGTGTGTAGCCCCAATAAACTTAAAGACGTCTTCAACGATACGTTTTTAACATAAGGCAGCAACATCATATCTCCTACTTTTCTCAGCAAATAACCGTCTCCCCTTTGGCAAACTAACTGAAATACAATCTTTTTGCCTTCTAAGAAACATAAACCAAACTCATGAACTCCACTTCTTGCAATCGCGCAGATCTCTACTTCTTGTCCAACCCAAATTTTCATGCTTTTAGTCCGACCCTAAATTTTTTGTCCAAACTGTCCGATTGTGGAACTGTTTGCCTTCAGATCTGAGGTGAATGGTAAGCACGGATAAGTTACAGAATACCTTTGTTATCTTTCTACCATCCTTCCTTATTTCGTATTTTCCTTCTTTTCTAGCCGTGTTTTATTATTACTCATGATCCGTACAGATCACACGAATATTTTTTTTTAAAAGGAAAATTTGATACTCTCGAGGGGTTATTGTGTAAAATTTATTTTATGTTGCGTTTTATAAAATATCGGACATTTTCATGTGCATGCATGGCCACTGTCGTGTTTTTTAAAGGAGTGAAATATTAAATTTATTAACAGCTATCAAATAAAAATAATATTTTGTAGCTTACATTTCACAATTATGTCTAAGCAGAACATTAATTTAATCGAACATATGTTAAGAAATGTTTCCAAATAATATGTCATATTCTAATGTGGCAACATGGACGGCTGACAATCGTCGACAGTTGTACCAACTTTCACGAATGAAAATGTAGCCTAGTGAGAAATACCACAAACTCATTTTTGGATCACGAAAATTTATCCTAATCAAAGCAATATCCCGTATGGTTGTTTTAATGCATACAAACCATTGATCTATATGGATCATGGGTGATAATAAAATACGGCTTCTACCTACCATATATACCTTCTTTTTATCCCTATTTTAATTTATATCACTGAATAACTTGCCTCAATTTTTTTACATCAGTTAATCAACTGTTATCGATTTATTATTTTTAAAATGTTAATGTGCAGTCTTGCAAAGATTCTTATAAAATTGTTAAATCTTTTTCTTTTAAGACATAATGTTATATAAATAAATGAAATCAAATCACACGTGGCTATAATAATGTTTTAAGCAGCGGAAAGGCGCACGAAGGGCCCACGCTAATTATAAAAGGGAAATCCTATCTCGTTTTACCAAATGGATCGAAGGCTCCAATTTCAACCTACCAGCTTTCTGCTTATACATTGGTGATATAGTTAATTGAGGTATTCAATTTTAAGATTTTAATGTAAACTGACAATCTCAAAACTTCAGCAGAATCACCCCAATATCTAATAGACTACGTGACTACTTTCTAAACTGGGACCTAATTTATAGCACTTAGCAAGTAATAAAAATGAAAGGTGGTTATATGGATCAGAGCAAATAGAAGCCATTAAAGGGTACCAATACCTCCGAGTATGTTAACTATATCGAGCAGTCTTTACAACGAAAAACGCCTCTCGAAGAAAATAGCTGCCTCGAAAAATGGCATCGGAACTGTTTGACAAAATATACATATAGGAAGTAAGGATTTGACGTTTAGCTCGAAATACATGTTTTTCAAGTGACATCAGAGGCAATAATGCTCTATGGGGTGCAGTAGTGGGGCTGGCGGCAGTGTAGACTGCTACGAAATTGCTAAGATTCTTCATAGCAAGAGAATTCAGTCATCCAAATACCACATCAAACTGCATGTTACAAATAGAAGCCATTGTCAAAGCTATTTCGCATATCTTTAAAACTACATGTTGACTACATAATAAAGATTCTGCATAGCCACCACAATAAGGTTGGTAAAAAGATTGCAATGATAAATATAATACACAAAGCGCATGGTTTGAGGAATGGCAGCATTTTGCCGAACCTTGATTCAGAGATCAGAGAAATATATTCAATTCTTCACTACAATCTTAATCATAATTGTTTCCATTACGGAAAGAATATCGATGATAATTCGAGTAAGAGGTGAAATACTACAATACCTTTAAACTATGTGCCACACAGAGCCGATTTACACAACATCTGTACCTTGTGCAACTCCGGTACATCTCATCGCTAAATGCCACATTTTGGTGCAAATAAGAAGACAATTTTGGGAACTAGCAGGCGTCATTGGATTGTTTTAATGGAGAATTTCGTTTTATAAGAATTGCACTAAGCTATAGAAAGGAAATTCTATTAGTAGATTTTTAAAATGAGTATATATGTACACGCTCGAAATAGAGTTTATGTTTTAGACTTTTAAGAAGGCTTAATTTAGGCATAACTTTAAATGGTAACAATTACTTCAGAAAATCTTTAAATAAAATATTTCAAGTGATCTTATACATTTAGCATACGCAGTTTTTGGCGAGATGTACATATGTTCTTGATTTGTTGAACTGATCCCGGATAAAATGAATAGATTAAATTTAAAAGGCCGGTTTTCCTGTTATAAGATATTCGCCATATTAAGATTTAAATAAACAGAACTCTAATGAATCTTTGCCACTTTTATGGTGCTTTCTGCGCAAATGTTAAAAGTATGTCAAATGAATTTATAAACAAGAGTTTGCATTCAACAAGTGCTCGGTATAACACCTGCACAAAAAAGTTGAATGAAATATAAATGCACTTACCTTAGGAGTCATGTAAGAATCCATTATGTGATCATCATCAATCGCAACAGCATTTGTCGATGGAGATACATATACTCCCAAATCTCCTAAGTGTGTTGATTTCAACTTTTTGGTTTGTGCAGCAATAAGTTCCTTCTCACGTTGTATGACAAGCTCCTTCCGCTCCATGTCGAGTAAATACTCGACAGTTGGATCTGCCCCATCTAAATTCGAAACACTGTATGCCATCCATTGTGCAACAAATTCCATGGCATCAGTGATTTTATATGTGTAGCAGAGTTCCACGCCTATTAAGAGACCAATTTGTTCAAAACTGCAGTAACAAAAAATAAACAAATATAATGCATTTTACATTTGTCTAAGACATCTTCACTTGGTGAGCAACCAAGTTCTTCAAATTGTTCAGCGATTTCAGTATGCATTTTGGATAAGTTAGTTGTCTTTTAATTTTAAATATAAGTCAAAATTAACTCGTAAGTCACAATCTAGTTAAATTGTTTTGGTATTGCAACAAAACAATCTGAACGTTTCGCAAAAATGAGCGCCAAATTTGATATTAACAAACTGACAATTCAGTTCCATCGAACGAAAGAGACCTCTGTTGTCGAGCGTTTGTAGGAAATTTGCTTAAAGGTAAGTGGTAAGTTCGTGTGCACTTTGATGTTCTGGCTATAATACCATAATTGTTAGACATTTGGAACAAATTTATTTGATCAGATTATTTTTGATATTGACTATTAACAAAATTGTTTTTTTTGCAGAGTGAAGGAGTGGGAACATCTATGCTCCCACTAACCTTTTTGAAATAGATACCTATATATGTATGTATATTCTATTGAAAAATATTTATTAATCTTATCTGAGATATTTAAGTACACAACTATAAGCTATTAGAATTCGTTTTTTTATTATCATCTAATCTGATTAAACTATATGATCCACTGACAATTTACCTTAACGAAAAGCCTCTAAAATCAGTTGACCTTCAACTTCACTTCGAATCTGCTTCCTCAAATTAAGAATCGATAATTTTGCGGGCTGAGGTATAAAAGTTGTTGCCGCCAACAACTTTTCACAATATCATTCGATTCTTCAGCGCACAGGAAAAAATCATATTGGCAATACTACTTCCAACTTTGCACAGCACATCGAGCTACCATTGTAACATAGCATCATTTCGCATCAGTTATGTACACAAATGCCAACGCACCAATTTCAATTCACCTTGCAGTGAGTGCTTAGTTCCAAACAGCGGGAGTTGCGACCGTCGAAGCACTTGCACTTCGCCAAACAATGCATCATCATCCACTGTCGCCGAAGAGTAGCGGTAGTTGCGACCGAAAAGTAGAATTTACTTTTGCACTTGCTTGAGTTGATGTCGCTCCCGAGAAGCGGTATTCTGGACCAACGACAAGCAAACAAGCGAGATAAAAGGAAAGAAGTAATGAAAAATTAGACAGTCCACTTTCAGTGGTCATAGGGACAATATACATAATTGTGACAATAAAAATAATTTTTTTTTGCTAACCGGAGTTTTCTTCTTTTTTTTTCTAAACATTGTCTAAAAGGCTAGACGATTCAAAAGCTATTCAATTCGTATGTCCTGGCGATCTTAAATGCCCAATGTTTTTACACTGCGATGTTAGAAAAAACGCCCGCGACAGCTTTCTGGTCTTTACAAATAACGTCTTGGTTGTTAGCATTCTACAGAAGTTTCACAATTCTAAAATAAAATCTATCTTGGGAGAGATCACCTTTTATGTACATATGTACAATTTCACTGATACTTAATTAGGAGAATTTATTAATAAAAATAGTGCTAAATAGCACAATATAATTAAAAAATAGTGTTAAGAGGGGAAGAAAAGAACTAGAAAACTTAAGTTAAAAAACAATTTTTCATTAACCATAATGTAAATAGAGACTATTATTTATGAAGTGGTGGGCCCAACAAAATTTCAATTTCACAGTGATTAATATTCAAAAGTCACAGTTCTACTTAACATAAAAAGATTCGAATATCGTCGGAAAGATTATTAAAGATTTTTGAAGATATAATTGATTTATAATCTTTAAACCATGACGTGCGAAAAGTACAATAGCTAAACTTACCAGGGAACTAGTATTGCTTCTAAGATTATGTGTGTCATTGATGGGAGTCTGCATGGAACCACCTCTGATAAAAAAATATTTGTAGAACTTCGACGTAATAGTTATTGCCTTACGAGCAGAATTTTAAGTCTATTAAAAAGCAGAAAGGTGTTTGCTTCAATTTCGAAGCAATTAATTTCACATCAAGTTGTCTTTGTAGGATGTACCGCAGCTGCAGTTGAGCAGCCTGAATTTACGGCACCCAGTTGCATGAAATAGGTCTCTGGTATCTGCAGACCCTTTAACGCTAAGGCTAAAGCGCTATACAATAAATTTTGTTTTATTGCTTATTATTAATTTATATTACACAAGCCATAGTCGGAACATATATATGGTATGCGCATAATAGTTAATATCACCAACTATGTAGGCTTAAAGGATTTGCTGGGAAATACGCAAATGCAAAGTCATCAGCAAAACCTTTAATCTTACCTTTAATCGAACACTAACGTTTGCGTTGAAAACGCCTTGTGTGACACCGATTAATAATCTTAGGTGCCCCAAGAATTCCATCAATTTTAACTTTTTGTGACCTATTTTTAAGATAAGACATACATAAACCAATATAGCATAAATCCTCGAAAACCCACACAGTTCAACTTGTTTAATATAATCTTGTGATCTCCCATATCAAAGACTTTAGTTATGCCTACAAAAGTCCGATTTCTAATCATCAAGTCCCTTGTAGATAAATTTGCAGAAGTTCAAAAAAATTCAATGCAGTGACCTAGTCGGTTTTTGCTAAAGAAGTTGATCTTTCCTAGAAACCTCACAATCCTATACTTACCAACTTTTTCGAAAAATTTTGATACACTCGGAAGCAAAGAAATCGGTCTGTAGTTTATTTTATCTTTTTTATTACCCTTGTAAAAATAGGAATAACAAATGCTTGTTTCAACAATGAAAGGAAAATTTCTATTTATAGTTACTAAACCATTTATTGTTATTCCTAATTTGACTTTTTTAGGTACCATGAACAATTTCCGAGTGAACTTAGTAAAATAATCATTTATATATAAATTATTACTACAGCCACTACCACCAAATACTGATGCGTTTAATTTAGTCTTAGCCGAACGTTTGCTCGTCATTATCCTCTGTTTCGGTTCAATCTATGATAGGTGAACGAACAAAGTTTTAGTGCTTTTTGCTGTGTTTACGTTTTATGTACCATCTTTCAATTTCTTCAGCGGAGACAGAGACATTTAAGGAAGTTCATTGGCTTACAGTCGAGGTCAGTAGCTTTTTTATCCTTAATCCGGATATTTTTGCCAGTATTCATCGTTGGTCTGATCAACGGAAGTTTTTATTCAAAAAAATCAAGCTGTACCTTGCAGAGGTGAAAGCTGAATATTGCTCTTCGTCGCCGGCTGTGTCTCTTCTACGAGGATATCTACTTAGTTCTTTTTGCTTGGATATGCTTTTCTATTGTTAATCTAACATCTTTTACTTCCATTAGAAAACTTCAGATAACTATTCGTGGAGTGATTTTCTAATTGCCTTAACTTGCGTATTCGTATGAGGCCTTCTTCAAAGCTTTTCCGTTCATATTTTTTCTTTTTGTTTGTTTGTTTTCTTTCTGAAGTTTTCTGAAACCGAATGTTTTCTTGCTTAATATATTCCTCATGTTGTACCGTCTAAAAGGATGAAAATATTGTAGTAGAGCGACAAAGATCAGATCAGTAGTGTACTCATAATTTTGGTCAGACGGGTATATGTCAAACACACTGACTGGGCTTTGGGCGCTAAAACAGAAAAAATCTTCTTTTTTTTTCGATCGAGAGCTCCAGCGTGACAGTTCGCTTTATAATTCAACTTGTAAAATTGAAAATTGCTAATAAAAAAATGTTTAAAGAAATCTGAGTTTAAACTCATAATAAAAACAGACCATCTGGTCATTCCACTGATTGCGGGAAATATCATAGTTCTTCGTTTTTGTATTGCTCAATCCTACACACTAGTTCAAACACTTTACACATTGCTTGGTTCCTCTGGTAATTATTCACAAACAGGTGTTCTAATCTTGTTCCTACTCTGAAATATAATGGTGATGTAAAATGCCTTTATGAAGTTGCTTAAGACTGAACCATGCAGTGACAGGACATTCGCATAGCATATGGAGATCTGTTTCTGGGTCTTCAAGACAGAGTCAGCAGGTATCCATTTGCGTGAAAAGGTAGTTAAAGGAGCAACGACCTGTAAAGAAGTCACTTAAAATCTTTTGGAAAAATCAATATATTTCTTCTTCTTAGGCTAGTTTGTGCGCCCCATTGTTTTAGCTCAGTCTGGCCTACCTGTCAGCCAGTAAAAGGTTCACCGCAAATAAATGGAGACCGACAATTCGCCGGCAGTTCATTGTCAGGGACATTTCGTATGTCTACTCGTAGAGACGTATATTAGTGTGTGATTTAATTGGGTTCAGAAGCTGCAAGGGGATCTGTAGACAGTTTCAAATGAGCTTAGAATCGAAGTTAAAAGATTTTAGACTTTTGATAGGACTACTTGGGTATTTGACAATATATTGATATAATATCTACGGATATATTCTTGTGCAGATAATTTATAGTTGATGTACATAGAAATCAGTGTCCCAGTTGAATTAAGATACTATTTGAGGATGATCCCAATGCGATTGGGAATACAACCTTAATTAAAGAAATGATTGGAATGGATTTTTTTTCGGTAGCGAGATTTTTAAATGACCCTTAGAAGCATAAAAGCCGATGTCAGCCTGGAGGACCACTGCAGGGATAGGGATACTTTTAGCTTAACTATCGGACATTAATCTCATAATATATCTGTTTAAACTTTTCACCATTATTTGTGTAATTGGATGATGTAGCAATTAGAGGCCACTTTGAGGGCAAACTTCGGTTGATTTTACGAGAACCTAAAATTTTCCAAGTTTGGTTATGATCATTATGCTGTCAAATATGGCGGGCATCCATATTATACTGTATGTGGTGACACGTGTTGCAAGGCTGTTAGCGTTGATTTACCCTGTTGATGAGCCTGAACGCCTCAGAGTCTGAAGAAGATCTGCAGCAGCTTTTAGATATAAATATCACATTCACTTTATGACAGTTTCGATACCATATTGCATAATCGCTGGAAATGATTCACCGCTGAAAGGATCTTCGTAGAATTTCTGCGGACTCGGATGAGAGGATTTTTTATGCTATTCTAGTATGCAACTGACACTGCCACTAAGTCCAACAAACGATACTTTTTATTACGAAATATAAAACATTAAATCAAATTCTTATCTTAAACTGTACCTATCATTGACATATATTCATTTCAACATATATATTTTTTACAAATAACATTTTCATTTTCACCACTGTCCCAGACTTTCGAAATGACAGTTTATATCTGTCAACATCGGTACAGACGGTAAAAGTTGGAATATATAAAAATATTAAAGAAATCACTGAAGAGGTTGCTTAACAACGATGGTGGTTGGTGCATTTCCAGCGGCTAAGCTAGGTGTCCTAGCAATTAAACAAATTAGCAAACCCATTGCCAATGTAATAAAGGATAGAGCAAAGAAAAGTCCATTCTTTAGAAAATATATCTGCATGCCGCCGGCTCAAAGTAAGCATCCAAAATAAAGGTTACCCGTACGATGATATGCAATCGGAATAAATTTTAGAATTGCATAATTATTTCGATGTAGTGGCTGGAAAATATAAACAAATCATGACCACGAATGTTGTCTATCGATAGTGATTTAGATTACTTATGTATATTAAATTTTCTCTGGTAACATAAAGGGCAGAATAACAAGAATAGCCTTATTTAAATTATTGTCACTTTACGTGTTACTTGGGAATCAGTTCGATTAATAAAATCAATCACTTGGACTATATACAAATAAGCAATAGAAGGTTTTTCTTCAACTAACGATTTCTATACCTTACGACTAGGATGCACAATATTAATATTACGATATTTAGGGTGGAATAGTTTCAATGACATCATTCTCAATAAGCTAATAAATTCCTTAAAAGGAACACAATTTCATATATTGTTTTGTTTTTAACTAATATACATGCATAGTAATAAATTTTACTTTCAGCATTCAATTGGCTGGAGGTCAAGTACAAGATGTGGGTCTTGAATTTGGGTAAGCCAGTGAACATTCCCCAACTGACAGAACCCATGGCAATCGAACTGGGAGGTAACCTACTAGGAGAATTTATCATTTTCTCCATTGGTGCTGGCTTATTAATTTTCGAATATGTGAGGTAGGCACTTTTGGAAATGTATCGTCTAGTAATCATATTTACGGATTTCTCAATTTTAGATCTGCTAATAAAGAAGCAAAAAAAGAAGCCGATGCGAAACAAGAAAAATTGGAGCTACAGTTAACTTTATCAGAGCTAGCATTTCGAGTTGAAAAGCAGGACGCGCAGATAAGAGAAATGACAAGAATACTCGCAGACCTAGATTCACGATCGATATTTAAATTTAGTCTAACAGATCACAAAAGGCAATTTGAAGTGTTGCCTTTAGAGAAAACTCCAAAAGGTTCGTACAATCGTACTGCTTACGATCCATCATATGGTTTTGTTTTTGAAGCATTGAACTATATTGAAACAGAGCTTTTCTATGATAAGGCGTGATTTGAATCAACAGCAGGAGGCTAACTACAGTTCACTGACTAAAATGTTGAGTAGTCAATAAGTTTAACTTAAATGTACAACAAATCGAAAGAACTCTTAGGAGAAGTGTGTTTTATTTGTAACAAGTTCAACAAGTGGATACACCTCATAGTCCGTCTTCATTGAATTTGGATAACGTGGACCCTTAATTATTAGATATAGACACTTATTTATATTCAGAATGCTTATTTTTGTTGCTAAAACTGGTTTTCGACAAAAGCGTCAACTTGTATATAAATTATAAAAACGAAACAAAACAATTAGCAAATAAATAAGAAAATTTGAAAATTAGTGTTTTTTCTATATTTTTTTTAATTTTAAATATAAATAGAAACAGACTATGACTTTTATTAAGTAGCTAGCTTATACTCGCAACTTTACTCGCATTGATGTAGTAAATAATTGATAAACGGTCTACGACGATTGAATATTACACACGATTATACAGGCTTCAGAATATTGCATATGCTTTTAATGAATAAGACTTTTAGTGGGTAGCCGTGGTGCAAGTGGTAGTGTATTGGCTTCTTCACCGGACGGTCCGGCGTTTAATATCGGTCGGGGCCCGAAAGACGCATTTTTATAGGCAACTAAAATCGGAAGGTGTTTAGTTTAAAATCAATTTCATGTTTTATATAAATAAATCAAGGTAAAAAATTAACTAATTTTTATTGAATTTACATTAGTATTTTTAGTTCATTGGTCCCCGGTTTTATGTCGCTAACAGCCAGGTTACATTGTACAGGGAATTCACTCCTCTGCTTGCCGGAGGGAATCAAAACAAACCGAAGGGTATGGAGTTAACTTTAAATCGAGGCGTCTCTGGATACTACGAACATCACTTGTTTGGTTCTCGGGAGTGTACGAGTAAATGATGAGATTCGAGGAGCCACTGACCTCCGAACAGGCAAAGCAGAGTTGCCCATGGACCATGGGTGAAGCAAGGCGTTCTGGAGTCTACGCAGACCGTCTTTAGCGTCTGGCCCCGCGTCTTGTTGACGGTCACGGAGAATTGAAGTCGTTTTAACTTGAAAAGGATATTAGAAGCAATTAGCGGAATTCGCGGGATGAATACATCCTATTCGCGGTCATACCGGCTAAGATAGTGACTCATTTGACATTTATTAACACGTGTTTTTAACCATTGAAAAATTTTGAGGAATCAAAGTGGCGCATGAGCATTATACAACTCAACTTTTACCTTCAGCTCATGCGCAGCGCGGACGGATGCGTTTAACCAAATTCATAAATTATCTCGTTATTATTAGTTTTAAATTTTTTTTACACTTGCATAGCGATTACTCAAAAACTATGTGTCCGATTAAACTATATTTTAATTCGTTGTAAAGTGCTAGACTTAACAAACATTTTAATATCTCACTCATTTCTACAAGTTAGCCCAAACGATTAATATTAGTAGATTTATTAACCTTTCAGAATCTAATTCCATCCAGCGAAGATCATTGAAACCGATGATACACCAATGAGCACTCAAAATAGACTTGTTTTGTTGATTTTTTTTCTTTGTTTCTCTTTTGAGTTAGGATGCTCGTAAATGTATGAATATGATGTTTGTGTTTTCGCTAGTTCGGCACCTGCGAGATGGTTCTGTGTTTAGTACATACATACACATATGCATACATATGTACATATACATATGTGTACACAAATTTTTGAAAATTTTTTTTTTATTGTAACTTCGACTCTATTCCACCGATCGTAATAAAACATATCGCAGTGTTTA
Organism: Volucella zonaria; assembly: GCA_963966105.1. NCBI lineage: Eukaryota > Metazoa > Arthropoda > Insecta > Diptera > Syrphidae > Volucella > Volucella zonaria. The sequence goes on from OZ014530.1 coordinate 333,879,916, forward strand.
CTTTGGAAAATAGAGTATCGAACAAAGAAAACTCCATTAGATATCTTCAATGTAAGAGTACAGACTTCGGTAAAGAACGTTAAAATTTCAGTTTGGGATGGCTGATTAACTATAGAATTGTTTACTTCTATTTAAATGAGAATGGATGTTTATAAATTCGAATGCATTATTTATTCAGAAGTAAAGAATAAAATAATGATACAAAAAGCTAAATGTAAACAATCGGCGATTAACTGATGGAGTCACCTAACATACCTTACTTCACTTTTAAATGACACTAGAAACCGGATGGACCTGGACCTCAACTAACCACCCAGCTCGATCTTAAGTAAGCTACGTTCACTTACGTACCCCGAGCTAGTTCAGCTCACTTTTCCCTTACGCGCTACACCTGAGTCCTTCACTTTTGCCCGTCCCTTCGGGGCGGATTCGAAGATTTCTCAGGCGCCGGCGCGTTGATTTTTTTTTTTCTCGCTATATGTCCCAGACATCGCTTTCGGACGGAAGTGTCTATGCAGAATAGACTGAACATTAACCGAATAACTTTTTCTCAAAAAAGCTAGGAACGGCTTATCTGCGCTATAGATTAGGACTTGGATGATTAAAGTTTTATATAAAGCTGTTCGGAAGAGGGCCTTAATACTCAATTATCATTAGTACAGGTATACAAAAAACCCTAAGCACTACAAACAAATATTTTTCAGAATTAACGTTCTGACTTAGAGGTTTGTTGTTGGATATCCATTTTTGTAGACAGCGTATACTGTTTTGCTCTCTTTGACCGCTAGTCCCATCTTCGAGGCATCCGAAGACATACTAAAGGCCGTGTTACGAAGTATGTGAGAAATAGAGAGATTTTGCGCCTCTAACGTTGGTGTGAGGATTTTGCACAATGTTTTCCAAGAACGGCGAATTCAGATGAAAGCGAATCGTATAGCCTAAATCGTTTTTTATATTAAAGGTTTCGGTATTTGCCGACTTTGACGCAACTTAGCGCATTCTCCATCTTCTGTACATTCGCTCCGGTATACTTAAAAAATTTCACAATTTTATTTAGAAACAAGAAAAAAAACACTATTGCAGTCAGTTAGAAGATAAAGTTGAATGCAGGTATAAAAGCCGCATCCATCAATTTAAGTATGCATCACTCAAATTATTAGGTAGTCTTTTGATGAATTCCAAATCAATGATCAGCTTTTCCAATATTTTTGTAAGGAAACTCTTAAAAGTTATACGAGTATATGGTCGTAGAATTGTTCTCATCTTATGATGGTTCTGAGTAAATTCTGAATATTTAAAATATAAAAAAATCGGTAGGAACATCAGACTATATCAAGTCTTATCTCATAATCAAAAAAGTGTCTTTTCTAATCTCTACGCAGTTGCATGGAGCGCTCTATGAATCACAAAAAAAAAGAAAAATTCATATATAGTACAACAGTAAAAACTGACTTCCGAAGATTAGCGAAAAATATTTAACTTTATTATATTATTCGGGGCTCAGATTAAGTCAGTTAAAGCTTGATTTAAGTTTGCAAAGAGAAATATGTTTGAAATATTTACAAATGTCTAACGTGCTATATTCTTATCCAAAGATAAAATTTGAAAAATACTTTAGCGAAAGTCTATACAGTGAGAAAAGTTAATAGTAATTAATAATTATCCTCCGTTCACTGTACCTCCCGACCTTTTTTTATAAAAGGAAACAACATTCATCTATCAAAAACAAAAGAATACAAATTCAATTTTATTTATTTTTTTCTTAATACAAATGCATTAGTCACAAAATATTTTAAAAATTCATGGGAAGGCTAATGGAAAGTATTTGCGATTGTTTTCACTGATTTGCTCCAAAATATCATCTACATCGGTGCTAGGAAAACGATCCACCCACGATTTAATATATCCTTCATGAGTAGCATCATATGTTATAAGATTCACTTTGCCGTCTTTTATCTCAGTATTTGCTTGAACTAAAATCACACGGGGCTTCTTGTGCAATAGAACAATATCGCGCCATCTAGCCCATGGATGATTTCCGCTTACGCTCACTTCAGAATAGTGCTCGTACATTTTTGAAGCCCCAGTAATATCGGCAGTTGATTTGTACACTTGCAATTTCATAAGGAATTCTTCGATTGCTTTCCTACCAACAGTTTCAATCTTAGTCCGATCGACGGTCAAACGTAAATTCTTTCCATTTTCAGTTTCCTCAATTGTCACTAAACCTTCTCCGGCTTCCAACAACACTCTCATGATAACAAAACGAGCACGACTGTGCGCTTGCATCCAAGTTTTGGATTGTGGATTAAACATTTCCAAGGCAACGCCCATACCGTTCCAGATGAGATTGAGCCAGTTAATATAAATAATAGTTTCCTGTTCTTTAGCATCTTTGTAACCAAAAATTTGCAGAATTTCTCTTTGCAGAGAAAGGTATAAGCCTACGGCTTCAGCACGACATTCTTCGTATGATGATCCCATCGCTCCGAATTTAGAATCGTAAGTTTCGCCGGGTGTATACCAAGTACTTATAGGTTCACCTGTTAAAGGATTCTTCGTGGTTTTTTGGTCAAAATTGAATTTTCCGTTTTCATCGATGCGGAAAAGCTTCCCACTGCCATGACCCAGCAGCTCATGCAAACCTACTTGTACCTTTAATTATTTATTAGCAACTTGAAGACCGGATTTAAAAACCAATACTTACTTCGAAAGATTTTACTTTATACTCTTTTACAAGTTCCTGATCTTCATTTGTAAGGAATGGTATGGCTTCTTTGCGGTTAATATTCGCCAACACGTTACCAAGTGACACATTCTTGAAACCTTCGTCTTGGCGAATTTCATCATCTAATAATATAAAATAAATATAAATACAATTTTAAAAACTTTAAGATTATTCAAAAAAGAAACTAAAAAGGCGTTAAACACAGAAACTTAAATAAATTATTTCGCCACTATTCTTTAAGTGAAGTATATGTATGTAGGTTCTATTCAAAATGTGTACACAGTGATAACACGAACGACAGAATGTATTGGGAAAACAACCCGTATTCCCATATGAATTAACATTAAAGTGTGCCAACCTTTAGACAACCAACTAGTAAAAATGATTTTATAGCGGTACATATGGATTAAGTGTGCCTGACAATATCAAAAATAATATGAAATATACGAAAGCGCTACAATTGTATGTTTTGATTTAATGTTTAAGGCATGAACTATACTGTGAAAAAAGAACAGCATACTGATAATGTTTTAGGTTGAACCATACACTTGTAGCGAAAGTGAAAACAATTTATCTAGTAGTCACCTACAGTATAAAGGAATCAAATCCCATATTAATGTGGTACATAGATCTTTTCTGTGACCAATTCAACGACCATCTACAAAAAAAAGTGTTTGCATGCCGAAATCAAAAAAAAAAAAAATTACAAGGCAAAACTCAGATACTTCTGGATTCATCTATTGTATATGGTTCAAGTGTTGGTGTATTGGCTTCACAATCGGAAGGTTTGGCGTTCACTCCCACACCCTCATGAGTTTGTGTGTTGTGTTTTTTTTTTTTTTTTTAAATATGGAAAATGAAAATACAATTTAGAACATGCCTTCTGTTTCGGACTTGCAAGTTGTTTTTTTTTTTCTTTTTACAAAAGAACTTAACACTCAAGTGGGTACACTTATAATGCCTCAGCATGTGTTAAGTTTTTTGGAAAATGGGATAGAGAGAGAAAGAAAGATTTTGGGCTAAGTGGTTATTTCGCTTCATGGGTGGCATCCAACATTTAATGAGGAGACTAAATTCTTAGTGGAAGTTGGCTTGACGTTGATTTCTAGTCAACTGCTTATCTTACTTGATTTTCGTTAACTGAAAAAGTGAATACATATGTCTTTCGGGCGAGGCTGGCATTCGAACACCGAACCTTCCGATTTGGAAGCCAGTCCACTACCACTGGAGCCACTGCCACCCAAGTTGAATTATTGTAGATAAAAAAAAAAAAAAAAAAACATTTACTCACAATTAGGTATGTTAATTCCAGCTGGGACTCCACTTCCCGCAAATGTTAAAACGTCCAATGAAGTAAAATCTGGTTTTAGATAAGAATCCTTTTCATATTCATTTGACCATGGCAGGTATTCCAAAAGTTTTTCCGCTTTCGCTACCAATTCTGCAAATTTCGCTGAACTCTCCTTGTTAACCATTGCAACAAAACCCTCGAACTCGGCCCTAGATCCTTGGGGATCCCGATAAGTTTCAATAAAACCAATATATGTTTCAATTACTGGTCCTTTGTCTTTAATCCACCATCTTGATCCGTCTTTATGATCAGGCAAACTACCTTCTTGGAAGCTCTTAATATAATGTTTTATCATTTTCTCTTGATTGCCATTTGCTGCATGGGCTTTTGCATTCTCCAAATTTAGATTTACCAACTCCAATAGCTTAGAATAATCACCACGAGTGACACGGAAATTATTGTTTTTATATGTTTCCACAGGAAGAGTTATACCATTCTTGTCCCCCGTTTCAACAGAACCGATTTTAATATCGTAGATTGTTTTACCATCTTCCACAATTTTAAAGGTTCGACACATGTAAGCTTCAATTCGTTTATTTGTCAGCCAATCAGTAACAATATCAGCGTCTTCCTTAGTGCAGTTATCAGACCAGTAAGTAGTAATACCACTTGGGGCCAGACCTAAAACCTCATTCCGTGGCTTTAGTTCATACACAAGCGAGGAAATTTTTTTTAAAATACTTGGAACACTTTTGTCGGTTTTATAGGCACTTGAAAGTTTAACAATTTCCTCAAATTGAGACTGTTTTAGATTTGGAATGATCTTGCTGTCACCCATGCCCTTGTAGTTACCAGTGTTAGCGAATACTCCACATGCATACACCAAAAACGCCTAAAAATTTCAATTTCAGAGAAATTAAAATCTTTTTGGATAAGAAACAACTCACTGTAAATTCATCTTGAGTAACTCCACCTTCTAATGCTTTTGCTTTTAAAGCGTCCAAGGGCTCTCCAAGAAAGATCCTATGGAGGAGACTGAAAATCAATGGCCCTTCTGGGCTGGATTGAACTAGTGAAATAAGACCGCCATTCCAGGACGCTTTGCTAAAGTAATGAGCATAGAGTTTTTCTTTCTCTGTAAGATTGATGAATGCATTCTTGCAGTCTAGGTCAGCAATTGGTTGCGTATTTGGAAGAACAAATTGGGATGCGTTGCTTGACGACATGCTTCTGTAACAAATAAACAAATTTTAGCTTAAGGCAGTAACAAGCGAAAATCTATAAATGAAAAATATACAGCACCCCAAGAAAATGAAAACAAACAAACAAAAAATATGATCAAATCGTGTTGTTTTAATCTGAAAACACTATCGAAAAGGTAATCAGTTTTGTCTTTATTTTATCTCATTTGTTACAATTAGCAATATACTCATGAAGTGGGATTGTTTAGATACATTTTTTGTCTTTTTTTTTTGTTAATAATGTTTTGAAAAAGAAACTATTTGAATTCTAAAATACCTCCTTTCACTGTTCAATGCTTTAAGCGATGCTAATTTAGATTTCGAAAAAGGTCCTCTATTTATGGGCAAGGTGAAGAAACTTCTTTCAGAAGGATTTTTTTTTAAATTTTTACTTAATATCGTGAGCGATGTGCTTCGTTGAGCTACCAAATAAGCTTGTCGTGTGATGAAATTTCTGATATTTAACATTATATATTTACTCTAAAACAAAGATATTTTAGGCATTAAATTTTCTAATTCATAGTGCAAATTATTACTTACTGTATCTGATGAACTATCTTTGTACTATTAATATGGCATTATATTAGCTTAATTCAAAATAATTTTGAACACAGGCTGTAGTAGTAATTTTTTCATTAAATAAGCAATATCACTGGAAAGAATGTGTTATCTACAAATGTATACGCTAAATATAGTATATGGCTATAACGTGGAAGGAATAAGGTGAAGTAAATAATCGTTAAATTTCTTTCTTAAAAAGAGAAGACAGCGAGTACAAGATACAAAAGAAAGAAAACAATGGAACATCGCGTTTTCAGAAATTCGGTTCTTAAAACGCGCCTTTCTTAGATATAATAAGCGTGTACTGTAAAGTGCACATATGTAGTAAAATAATAAAATGAACACAAACAAACGAAGGAACAAGCATTTGGTCGTTCTCTTTAAAATGGCATTTGAAACAGAATAGACTTTCAAGCCTAAGGTCTGATTTAACGTTTATAGAGACAAGGCAGTGAATATAAAAGATGGGCCATAATGCATGTCCCTATTTTCCTAGGCTATATCTTTGGAATAGAATAAAAAAAAAATAATTCTTTTTTCTAAATATTTATTTGGGCATTTATTCCTTCATTCACCGAATTGATATTCAACGCCATTTGTAAAATCTATGGCGCTTTCCGATAGGGTCAAACATTATGACCCACCTTGTAAATGGTGCAAATGATCTAAAAACACTTGTTTGTCAAGAACAAGTATGAAAATGACCAACATATTTGTTCCTGTGAATGAATGAAAAAAAAATTAAACAGTAAAGGAGAGAGGGAGATAAATTTCGCACATTCAGCTGTTTTAAGCAACAGGCCATAATCCAATTGAGCCTGGACTGAACTAACCAACCCTACTCCAAAGCTTGGAAAAATGAAAGCACACGTTTTACTGAATCAAAAAAATAGATTGTTATTATTAGAAGAATTGCCGTTTAAACATCGCTGGAAATATTAAGGGCAGACATATAATTGACAAGCTGACAAAATTTGTGGGTTGGGCGGTGACATAGCTCCAAAATTTTATGAGCGTAAATAAATGCATGTCGATAGAGAAGAAAGTTGATTGGCATACTTGATTTTGTTAAGAAAAACTTAATAATCACCCAACAATGATTTTGTATGTAAAGATATAATTTCGTTGCATTATTAGACTAGTGGCTATTAAGAACAATAAACTAACAATTAACGAATGGCAAACAACTCTTAATGAAAAAATAAATCGACGATTTCCACCTGGAAGTCTTAAAATAATATTAATTCGAAAAGGGTTAAGAAATGTATTATATTCATTCCACATACATATGCACATATAGTATACATAAGTACATATGCACGATGCCATGCACAAAGCACAAAGAATTTTGACTTCGTGTCTATGAAATCTTGTTTGTTTAAGGTTATATTGCACATTCAAGCAAACAAAATAGACATCTTATTTCGCTCGGGGCTTAATTGTCAATAAAAACGCGACGATTTTATCAACCCACTTAAATTACTTCAACTAGATATAAAAAACATATATTTTCAATTGAAGTGGAAGTACTGTGACCTCAGCAAAATTTTAAATGCATCTATTACCTTCGCCTTGAAAAAAATAACTGAAATTTTGCCTATGAAACAATCAAATAAACAAATGTAGTATAAATAAAAAATAATAATAATAACCTCTTTACCAAATAAAATAAATTAATTAAAATCTATAACGTGAATTTCACAAGAAAACCTTCCGAAACACTTTCAACAAAGAGCTAACCGGTAAGCGGTCAATTGGAATTTTGACAGATTCAATACAGCTGATTAAAGTGTCAAGTCATGCGAAAACAATGTTGCCAAGCTAGTAATTTGGAGATTCAACGATTATACGGCGTTTTCCGTTTGTTTCATTCCGAGATTTAAACGCCCCGCGTTCCAGTGGAATATTAGAAAAGCCTTCTGATTTAGCTTTCAAAACTTTTACGTGTTTGGTGAGGTTGCTAAATATAAAATTTTTATTTCACAGTTTCCTTGTTTGGTAAAATAGTAGAATCCAAAAAAATGTTTATTATTTCTGTTTCCATCTTCTTCTATTTTTTATAGGTATTTGCCTTCGAATCAATTTGAACATTGAAAATGTTTAGGCCAAACATAGTCGGTTGCTCGAAAACAAAAGTCTGGTTCGACACACAATACTATTTGACTTTTATGTTTATGTGTTAATACATTCAGACCTAAAATCCAGAAAGTGGCAATAGAACATATTCTTCGGAATGCAAAAATGAGACTTCTCTCAGTCCATTTACAAAGTAAGGGTTTCGAAAAGGGCGGCTAGGGGAGTGAGATAGACCCCCCTCCCATACTAAAAAATGCTTGTATTGAACTGTTCTACAAAAAACCGTAATTATTTCTTGGCGCCTAAGTTATTGTACTCTTGCCGGAGGATATAGAAAATATAGTGAATATTTCATTTTAAATTAAATTGGAATTGAATTCTAAATTTGGCTACGAATTTCGCTCTTGTGTTTTTTGTTTGCTCTCTACTGCCGAATACTTTTAAAAAACTGAAAAACGAAATCCTTTATTATTCAGTTTGCGATGAAGTTGTAGAACATAATCACTGATTGACCAACCAATCAATTGATAGTTTTTATTGAGCCTGTTCACATTGGCGCGGGCAGGAAGCTTGTCCGAAAGAGAAGGAACGCTTTTTATTGAAGTGGAAAGAAGAAGGGTTACTTGCACCGAAATCCATTTCCAGTTACAAGCCAACTGCTCAAATTTCAAAATTAAAAATGCTTCGATTCAAGTGTGTCGCTTGTCAAAAAGTCTTTCAACACCATAAAAATGTGAACACGACGTTCATGCGGAAGACTTTCATCCCCTCGCCAATGTGAGCAGGCACATTGGAATCATTTGTTTCCTCTTGTGGTCGGCAGCAAAGGCAAACTTGCATTAAGGGTGACATTACATGACAATACCATATGTCATGAGTCCTATAACTCTGGTCTGCAATATAATGCTCTTTCAAATAAAAATATCACGAATATGAGGGTTTTATTGTGCTGAATCTATATCTATTCCCCATTTTTTGCTGTCACGTATATATTTTTTAAATTGCTCAAAATTAAGAATTTGCCGTGTTTCCTTTTTGTGTTCACGCTACGTTCATCTATTTAAATAGTTCGTATATGTACACAACCAGTTCGAGCTGATAAACAGAGAAAAGACTATATCGCCTAACGTTGTTTTTACACCAACGCATACACCTGCGCATTTTCGCTGTGACTTCGTGGCTCAGTACGTTAAAAAGTTGTATAGTGTTTATTCTTGTGTTGTACCTGATATTTTGGTTGGTTTTGTACTTATACATGTAGTGAAATTTTATGTTTATTACCAATCACAGAGCAAAAAAAAAAAACATATCAGGACATCAACATTGTTTTATATCAAATTTTGTTTTGTTTAAGGTACAACTTGGAAAAATTCTGCAGACTTGTTTTGCCACATTTGTGGTGAATTAACTATAAAATCTCAACGGAATGCAATAACTCTTCTGGTGAAGAGCTTATCGACTTTGGGTTTCTGTCGATTGAAGTAACAAATTTTGGGTGACGAAAATATGTTGCAACGGTTGGTCAAGAACTTTAAGGGGTTGGCTCTAAGAAAATCATAAGGAAATGCCATTTGCAATGCTCATGATTTGGAGTGACCCACTCACTCACTTTTACTTTTTTATGACTATGATGCAAAGATTTACAAAAAAGGAATACAATTATATATCCAAACATGCATGAGGACGATTTCCTCGAGCAAAGATGCTTTACTTCTAGCGCCTCCTAACAGTAAAAAATGGCCCTTTGTCAACAGAGGCAATCGAGCAACTGCTCTGTAAGTATTTCTTTATTTTCATGTCCAAACTCATCAAAAGAACCCCATCTGATCTCGTTCGAGACTTAGGTCTTCCAAAATCGAAGACTCAATTTATTGAATCGAGATTAAAACAATGGATGAAGATGAAAATAAAATAAAATAAAGTAAATTATAGGGGAAATAATTTTGTTTGTCGGATACTACGCCGAACTTTCACTTCTTTGTGTCGTTAAGATCGCTAACACTACATATGTTTGCTCATTACATGCTTAAGCGTCATCTTTTCATTTATTTATTACCATGGCATTGAAGTCCCTTAGAACGACAGTTATAGCTTTTTATTGGTGTGTAACACTGCATGAAGCTGATCCATCTTGTACTGCACATGGATAGCAGCTTTCAAGAAGTTAGAGTCTTGTGTGCAATTGGTTTCGGAAACAAGTCTATGTAACATTTTGCATTCTTCCAGACGGCTTTTCCAAAAAGAGTAAGGCAGTATTACACGACGTTGATTTGATTTCACCAAACTTCTTTGCCTTGAAAACCCTTGTTCCTTGAGTCAATTGGGCCTTTATATTTTAGAAGCATTGCCTAGGCACAATATATTAAAATTATCTGCGTCTGATATATGTACGTTTCCGTAGAAATAACCGTACAGTAACGCTGGATCACGTTTTCTGTTGTGTGTTTAGGATCCTAAACCCGGCACACATGGAATAATTACAAGTGTGTTGGACAGCAGCAGACATAAGTCAGAAGACTATGTACTGGGCGTTAAAGATAATGTTGCAACGCAACATGAACCACAACCACAAAAGCCGACGACAACATAAATGCATCATGCCCAGCTGATCTGCGAAATTGAGAGCAGAACATTCACCCACAACTGAACTACACACAAGATCCATGTGCGGGAGCTAATGCGGCGAAAAAAACATTATCAGTTGGCTCCACCCACTGAGCTGCAATTTCTGTGATGACAATCTGTGTGTGTGCACTCACTTGGTAGTTGGGGTCAACGATGTATAATATTTGGTCAACGGCAAGCCGTCTGATGAACCATCGAAAGATGTGGGCGAACGGCGAAACCAGCTGATGCGGAGGTTTCTTTCGACGAGGGAGAAGCATTCCCAATACGACAATACGAAATCAAGAGTGTGAAATACCAAAAAATAATAAAGAAAGTTACAGAAAACTAATTAGTTTGTCTTTTTGTTTGGCCAGTTTTTTTTTTCTTCTTTTTAAAATTTGCAAGTGTCCTAGCGATACAGATGACGTCATGTAAAATTATCGACACCATCGCACTGCCTCCCAACATAGTTGAAAAAATTCCGGATTTAGAAGTCGTTCGGACAGGTTTCAAGAACTACGCAATCTCTTAGTGAACTAACTAAAGTGTATTGTTTTGGGCTGATCAAAGTGTAACATCATTGACTTATTACTTTTTTTTACAGCCTGGCTCAGATATAAAAATTCTTTTAATTGTAACGGAAAGATTGCAGATTTTTATCAAAGCATAAGTAGTATACAAATAAGTTATATAATCATTCCCATACAGAATTGATTTAGAAATATGTTAATTGTTTAAAGCCACCTTTAGCTATATACACATAGCGAGATTTGTTTTCTACACAAATACGCTCTGTGAACAGAATGGTACGGCCGTTGTATCAATAAAGACCATTTCTTTCCGCACATCTTAAAATAAATTTCTTAAAACAATTCTACATTTAAATTGTTCGCAACCAAATAAATGATCCACCAAATGCTCATTACGCCTGTAGAAAAGCGCAATATTTCGCTGCCTTCCAAGATTCATTAAAATATGTTTTTCTTTAAATAGACATTACGAAACCAATTCTCAAAACAATAACAAAACTAAATACGAAGCCGCGCTATTTAGAAGCACAATTAATCTAGATTAATCTGAAAGAAAAGTTTAACGAGACAGGATGTAAACCTCTTACAAATTGTTTACAATAAGTTATCATACATTACAATTTGCACGAGTATTACATAAATACAAGAAAAATAAAATAAATTCTAGATCTGTTCCATAAGCTATTTAAATTTTATTGCAGTTTCATCTTCTTCTCCGGTGGCGGTTTCATATCAATACTTTCCACTTTTGGCTCGACTCCACTTTGTGTTGGTGGGGGACTTGTTTCGGCAGAGTTTGTATTATTTGTGTTTGGCTCCTGGGATTGCTGCATGCCATCTTGTCCATCGAGACGCACATTTTGATTTTGTTGTTGCGGCTGCTGTTGTTGGATTTGTGGCGGTATTGGAGGAGGAAATTTACGTAGCAATTCGACTAAAAGCATGTCAACACGCTGCATTTGAAATATTGTTCCACTATCATCTTTAGTCTGAGAGGCATCTTTTTTTGAAGCGGCTTTCGACTTATCTGACACTGCAATTTGTATTTAAAGTATTGAAGTATTTGAAAAACTTTCTTTTGAAGGGAACCACTTGATATCACTTACAAACTTTATTTGATGAAAAATCCCAGGTGTAACCTTTGTTTGGATGGTATCGAGAGTAGCTACTGGCTTCTTCAAATGCAGATTGAAGGTTTGTCACTGTTGAGAGCTACAACAAATAAAATAAAAAAAAACATGTAAGGAAATGACTGTTATGTGCAATATGTAAAACAAAGATTACAATTCTGAAGTTGATAACGTTAGCAAGGTCAGGAGCTTTGTATATCATTCCAGCAATAATGTAGTAGTCAGCAAGTGGAGTTGCTTCAGTTGGACTGTGGCGATGCTGTTTTCGAATAACATATAAAATTGGCTCTGCAACATGCAGAAGTATATATTCCTCTCCCACCATATTGCTAAAATTAAACAAAAAATTCTTTCTTTCTTTGTGTACTGTTGCATTAAAATCATCTCACTTTAACTGATCCAAACTCATGTGCTGCATTCTAACTGTTTCATTATTACATTCTCTATCATAAAAAGGATTTAGTTTTCGACAAAAATAATCCATAACATTTGAAGGATTCAAAGTAGGTATCAAATGTGAATCATGCCAAGATAACCACAGCGGATTGTCTTGTGAAAATGGGACACCCAAGCGATTTTGTAGCATTTTTTTTATGATTCTTCTTCTTATGCCTCTCACGATCTATCAACAAATCTAGGAAAAGAGACAAAATAAAAAGTATTAAAATAGGAAGTGAAAATCTCACTTTTTAGTCGCGTTTGCCCGTGAATCTAAATTTGAAAAAATGCGACTGCATTCTTTTAATTTTAGGGGTCAATGTTTTGTTTTTGCTTCAGCCACAACAGTATAAATCACATTTAGTTTCTACACATAAGTAGATAATTATACACTTGTTGTGTTTTATTTTTAAGTACTTTCTATGTTGTGAATAATATTTTAGTGAAGTTAAATATTTTTTAGTAAGTATATATAAGCATTATATTAAAAAATGTAAATATTGTTTGTTGACTAACCCTTTGACGATATGCCAATATTGATTTAAACACAGAAATTGTGATAAAAATGTAATATATTTTCAATAAAATGACTACGTGAACCTATGCCGTAACTAATTCTAGAATTTAGGCTTGATGACATTTTGCAGTTGTCAATGTAAGAAAAGAAAACGTTCAGGCAAATAGGAATAATTGATTGCTAATTTAGTACTTGAACGCGATCAAATAGTTTACTGCCTAACAAAGGTCACAACCTTCAGTATTCGTGTTCACATACCGTAATTTACATAAACTAATAGCAGTCTTAATATATCCGAAATGTAGTTAAAAAACTAAGAAATGTAAAAATACCTATTTTTATATGTTTGTAAATCAAATGTTGCTGGAAAAACTCTCCTATAGCGTTAGGAGTAGAAAGCAGAAAGCTCTTTCTCGGTAATATTTGCCTCTAGGTAATGTTAAAAAGTTTCATATTTTAAGTATCATTTTGTATATAATTATAGATAAATGTATGCACAATCGTTTACGTTGACCCTCCGTTTTTATAGTACTCTGTCTAGTTCCTTCAATATTTTATAACATTATTTATTATTAATTATTATAACAATATTATTAAAGAACGTAGAGCTGGAATTCAAATGCACTATGTCATGTCAAATAATTTCGCAACATGATATAAACAATCGATTAAAAAAATGATTTTTTTATATCAGATTTGAAATTTCTTTTCATTTCACAGAGTGCTTGGAGAAATGTACTAACAATTTTTTTTCTAGATAAGAATATTAAATGGTTGAGATTGTCTTAACTATCAAACCCTGAACGTAATACAAGTTGTTTTGGTTTAACAATCGATCTGCGAGAGATTCTCAACGCTATGGATGAGATACTCGTACCGCCAAAAAATACGTTTATTTATGAATGAATTTTACTTTTCCTTTTTACAACTTCTTAGTGCTTTCTCTTTCACTCTTGTGTTTATTTACGAAATGAAATCAAAGACAAAGGTTAAATAACAAAAAATTGACATTTCCCACCATCATCAAAATTTGACAGTTGATATTTAGCTTTTATTTTTCCTTCGTGTACAGTACGTGTTTCCTATTCCTATGTTTTTATTATATTTTCTAAATTTAGATGCACACCACAAGCTTATAGTTTGTGTTTGTTTTTGTATTTAACGAACGAAAAAATTTAAGAAATATTCGAAATATTAATAAGAGACACGGCAATTTCCTTGCCACCGTGTGATTTTTTCGAGAGCACTTTATATGAAAATTGGAGGTTTCAGTTCAATATTTTCATTTCGTCGTGGCGTATCTAAAGACAGACGTTCAGAAATTATGGTAAACATTTCGTTTAATTTGTATCATGTATTTGTATTGTAATTTAAATAGAGCATTTAAATGTTTAGTTGTGTGAACATGAAATAACTCATTGCAAATATGTTCTCCAAATATTCTCTTGTCGAAATACAGAAATCTCGTTATGGTATTATGCAATTCCTGTCCTCGGTATTTACGGTCATGGTTATTGTTATATGTATTCAATAAAATTGTCTGTAAAATTGTATAGTAAACATTGTTCAGAATCTGTTATTGTTTGTGGGTGTTTTTTTTTTTTTTTTGGAAATTTTCCATTAGGATTATTTTTATATGAGTATATTGGCACATTTAGTCGGTCTTGGATATTTTTGTATTTTTAGCAAATCGTGTGCATATTAAGTATTTTGGATTAAGAAACAAAAAAAGAAAGGAAACAGTTTTTCTACATTTAATGTAGAATTTTTTTTATCGCATATAAGTAGTATGTTAATTGCGCTAGTAATAAAGAAACTACCAGTAAAATTGGTTTCATCCCATAAGAGTTAAAACATCTAATTTACATAATAGATTAGATACATGTATATATAAAATTGTGTGCACAAAAATGAGGTTCAGTAAATTCAATCATGGATACATACATAATTAGCTTTAGGCAAAAACTACTTGCATTGTCTTTAGTCTTTCACTTTAAAATTTGATTCCGTTCGGATAAAGAAAGTACTTCCGCAATACTATGATTTATTTACTAAATAAAACATGTTTAAAACTTTTTTTTGATTAGGTTGATACTACATACTTATTATATTATATTTATATTTGTTTTCGTTTTTCTTTCAACCTGAAAATCATTGCTGTATATGAACATCTACATATGTGCTAAAGTAAAACATTCAGTCTTATGTTTTGAATGTTACTTTGATGGTTGCTCTTGTGATCTCTCAGACCTGCTGATTGCAGTATCTTTATGTAGCAACGCTTATAGGCTTAACAAATCTGCAAAATTAATTCCTGCCATATACATACATCTTATTTCCACATGGAAGTTGTAATTACCGCATTCTGGGGTTCTGTAATCAAGGTACTTGTTCATTGCTTAACTCTTACTGGTTAACGAGAACGCACTTTTAAGGTCAAGCGTTTGAGGGCACAACGATTGCTTAATCGGCACTGTGACACTTGTTTTAAATCTGTTCTGGGTTTAGATGATTCATCCTTTAGGCACTCTCTATAGATCTTGTTGATTTTCTCACCCAAAAAAAAGTCTTAAGGTCCTGTTTCGCTACCTTTATAAGAACGTTGACCGTTTATTTCCTGTCCAGTAGCTTTTTATTAAATATTTCCACTCCCAGCAAAGTCATCCTTCTTTTTTTGTCTATTATAACTACTTTCTTTATTTCCGATTGCGGTGGCTTGTTATTAATTTTTACAGTATCGTGCTTAAATTTATTGGTTAAGCGCAAATATGTATATGTCCTTCTATGGCATTTGAATCAAGTCAGATAGACTATCTATTATACTTATACATATATCCATTGTGCAAACTAATACTATGCTTTGAAGCTTCTTTTTCTCGAATGCAAATATTTGTTTTTCAACAAATATATGAAGGTGCAATCACAAAATTTGTTTACTCTAGTCTTTCCACACGAACAGCTTTGTGTGCTTAAAAACCATTAGTTACTTTTGATGTAATGTAAAACATCCAAGATCAACTTACAAATGAGGTTTTAGTTGAAATATCGTTCTTTAAGGTGTATAGTGTTATACACGATATAATTTTGTTTTTTATAGTTTGTGATATTTGTATAATATTTTATATTACTTTTTAAGCTGTGAAATTTTTAAAGCTGTACGAATGACACTTGAAGACCTTTGTTGTAGTGCAGTAGTGTTTTAATTTTTCACTCTGAAGTAAGCGTTTTGATTCAACTAGCCCTTTAACATTACCTATATTTAACTGTTTTCTTTTATGCGAGATTATGCTGAGAGAGAGGAATGGATGAAAGTGCCACAGAAATCGTAGAAGAATCGTAACCCATCTTATAAAATAATTTACAATTGATATGTGTTACGCATGTTATTTACTTATGTACATACATAGGTTTAACAAGTTTCTATACTTTCCTACCCTTCTATATTTGAGATATACCATATTAGTGTGTACATGTTTAGATTATAATTGTGTTTAGCATCCGGAAGTTAAAATATTATTCGTCTTCTTCAGATAAAACTAATTTTGCAGCAAGAAAAAGAAAAGTGTAAAAAAACTAATTCTAAACAAAAGTAGTACGTTAGCTGATATGAAATTCAGAAAACCGGAACCCAATTATGAGGTACTATATAATACGTGAGAATATACTAGGCAAAGGTTTTATTTCATTATAATTGTGTATAATGATTAAATGTATAAATTAATTTACGTTTTCTATTTTTGCAGGGTCTTCCACCTTTTAATGTTTCTGGCAGTCCATTCAATGTCGTTCCAATTCACAGATATCCAGAGTTAATGCAAGACTGTTGTAAATTAATTAACTCTGAATGGCCACGAAGTGAAACTGCCCGTATGCGATCGCTTGAGGCATCATGTGACACATTGCCAGTTAGTTTGGTTCTCACAACAGATAATTTCTGCCGCGTTATTGCTCATTGTAAATTGAGTGCGATACCTAGTAAAAAGAAAGCATGTTTTGTGGAATCAGTTGTCGTTGATAAAAAATATCGGGGGCAAGGTTTTGGTAAGCTGATAATGAAATGCGCTGAAGATTATTGCGGAGCTGTTTTGGACTTAAAAGCAGTGTATCTATCGACAATTGATCAAGAGGGTTTCTACGAAAGAATAGGTTATGAATTTTGTGCACCGGTTTCAATGTATGGACCACGACATTGTGAATTACCCAGTTTGGAAAACGCAAAGAAAAAGTATATGAAAAAAATTCTGTAGTCTGTTAAGATGGTAGTTTTAATAGGAAAACTTCTGCTATTCCATTTGTTGTTATTAAGGAAGGGATCCTTTTATTGTCTTCGTAGTTTGCACATATCTATCTAGTGTAGAAAAATTAACAAAAGGAGAAGGGTACTCCTCATATAAAAATTGCCCTTAAAGCTTGTCCACACCAAACGAACATTTGAAAAAATGAAAATGTTTACTGATCGTTTCTTATTATATTCTCATTTGTTTGTAAAATGTTCATCAAATATTCTAAATTTAAAAATTGGCTACTTTTTAACGAAAATATGCAATAAAAAATTATAGGATTAATTAAAGTTCAGCTATCATTGTAAGAATATTTCAAACAAATGAAGGTCATTAAAAAAAACATTAAAATGTCCCCAAATGTCTTATAAACTTTGGGCAAATTATTCACAAGCGTTCGTCAAATGTTATAAAAAAGTTATGTTCTCCAACTGTTTATTTAGTGCGGACAAGTCTTTGAACAACAATGAGTCAGTCTCTCCCACAGAAATATTTTTTCAGTAAGCTATTTTTCTATGAAAGTTTTTTATTTTTGTAAAAAAATTATTGTTTTGTTTACATTAAATCTTTTGTTTAAAAAATATCATTATTTTGCTGTTTTAATTTTTTTTTTGTCTTGAAAATAATTTTTTTCTGACTGGTTTCGTTATTTTTTTCTCAAAGTCTTCCCAGAGATAATAATTAAGGAGTTAACAAATTCCATTCGTCGGTTAACATGGTCAAAATGTTTATTTAAAACGGTAATTCAAATTTCATATTATGCTACTGTTTTTTTTTAAATATTCGAGCTAACATTCACAAGTTGTAAGGTAGTAAAAGCAATACAGTAAAAGTTAAACGCTTTTTTTATGCTTTTGTAATTCATATGCAATAGTTATTGGATATTATTCAAAACAATTTTAATTGTGATTTTAACAAATTTACACATCTGTGGAATAAGAACTGAAAATCAATTACTGGTCATGTAGTATTATAGCTATAAGAGCACAACACTTGTTTTATTTGCTTAAATTAATTGTGTTTTTAATGTTTTTATTTATTTATTTTTAAGCAATTTCTCTGCATGCAGCAGCCTACATTGGCATTTTAGTAAACGCATTCTCTATTCCAATAATTTTTTAATAAATTAAGAATTTGGTAGCAATGAATTTCGGGAGTTTATCCTTATATAATAGCTTCTGCCAATGGATGCATATATTCGCTTATTTTTGAAAAAAAGTCCATGAAATAATTTTGTTCTTAAATAATTTCATGCCGAAGATATGCAAATGTGTTAGATCGATATAATTGTGAAACTTTTCCATCCACGACAAGCTTTTTGACTATGACAACCGAAGTAATCCACCAGCAATAATTCAGCATACAAAAATAATTAAGAAATTAATAACAGTCAACTGTGAAAATAATTTATAGAGAAACACCATTTACGTAATAATAAAACAAATATCAGGCTTTTTTAGAAGCTGCAATTATTAAACGATAGAGAAAAATTTTGTGATTCACTAGGCAAATAAATCATTATTATAAAAGATGTTATACAAAGAAAAAAATACATTATATACAATTATTTATAAGTATTACTAGAATCAAACAAAAAAAATAATAATAAATCTTAGAGAATAGTTTAAAAAAAAACGTGTTCAAATTGTCTACAATTTATTGCTCTGCCAGTGGAGCATTTATATTAAAAAAGACAAAAAAATCTAGAAATAACAACAACACATACATATGTATGTCGTCTGTTTTCAGTTGCAGCAGCGGAAAATTATCTCAAATGTATTTTCAAAGGAATTCACACACTAAGTTCAAGTTCGAGGCGGTAGATCATCGTTCACCAGACACAGTGCACTTTGTGGTATAAATAAAGAATTTTATGCTCGGCTGCAGATGATAAACTGTGGCGTCAGATGCCGAAATGAAATCGCTTTAGTTTCTTTTTTATTTAATAATAAAGCATTAGACAAGTCATTAAATAGTTTACGTGCAAGCGTTTAGTTCTCACTTCCCACGGTGTTTTTGGGCTTTTGTTTGGTTGTTCGAGAGTATTTTCAGAAATGCTTTCTGTCAAGTGCAGAATTTGTTGGCAACGATTCTATATCCGGGAACGTTGCAACTACGCGAAAATCAGAATAATCTAAATTGTGGGATTTTTGGGTGAAGTGCAATTAATATAAGTCTGTGAATGGAACTTATTGTAGAATAACAATTAAGAATTATTATATTTTACAAAGTTAATAACACATAATAACACAATCGCTATGCGTTAGGGATGTCATAAGATATTCATTTTTTGCCTCATCCTATCAGGTCTTCCAATGTTGTTATTTCTGATGAATAATCAATGTCATTCATCCATCCCCATAAAAGTCCATTGGGGTCAAGTCCGTAAGCCTTGGAGGCCACAGAATGGGTCCCTACCGCCCTATCTACGATTTTCTTTCACACACGCGATTTAACCACTCTCTAAATGCATGGCCATAGTATGCGGGGGCATCATCCTGATACTGCACAATGGTTATTCTTTGTTGGAGTGGTGTATTACCTAATAGTTCTAGTAATTTGTTTCGAAAAATTTCATGTAGATATTCGAATTAAGGCTTCGAGCATGCCGATAGAGTCCGATCAGCTTGTTATCCAATATACCTGCCGGCGCTGACGTTGAACTTGTGCTAAAAAGCTCTGTACTTCATGGAGTGGGGGTTACTTTCTGCCCAGGTATCTACATTGTAGAAATTACTGATTACATCACGGTGAATTTGGAATCATTTGTCCATAGAATCCGGCCAATAAAGTTGTCTTCCTCAAAGTGTCTTTCCAGGAAGTAATTGCTCCTGTACTAGTAAATGATGGAATGCATGCAAGACTTCTGAATGTAGAATTCTCTAAATGTAAGTCCTCTTTAGTTGCCTAAGACTGGTATTTGGATGGTTTCTGATGTAATGTAAAACGAATTCGTAGGTGCAGTCGCCTTTTGCTAAAGCAGAATGTGGGTCTCCTGACAATTTCCGCGTTGTTCCTGTCTCCCTCAGCCAGCCATTTGGGGCAATCCTATCAGGGTATCATCTCAGATATTCCAATCTAGTTCATTGGTCGTTATCGTTGCAGAAACCATAAATCTATTTCGGTGAAAAACTACAAACTGGCTATGCAAATAATTTTGCATTCTTTTTATGTTATTTCATAAGAAGTCTGCTTAGTTTTTTTTTCAGAAAAATGACCTATTTTTTCTTTTTTGCAAATGCTACGTATACTTTACAAAAAGTGGGAGTGAATAAGATATTTTTCCGAAAAAACTTATGTCAAAATTTTAAGTTTTTGAAAAATAAAAATTTGTTGATCTTCAATAACTTTTGACACATTAGTTTCAGAGAAACATTTGGTTTGAAACAATTAAAGTACTCATAATTACGAGTTCAACGATAATAATTTTTTGGATTTTTGAAAAAAAAAAAAAAAAAATTTGTGCAGTACCTACACATTTGTTTGAGAGACAAATCTAAACTTTTGGAATTAATACCAACTATGTGAGTTTATTCGTTTTTAATACAATAAATGTTTTTTTTAGATGAGGTTTAAGCAGTATTTTGGAACAAATAAACACATTTTTAAATATCTATTAGATATTTTAATAGAATCTTTACCACCAACAAAAAAAAATTTCTACAATTCCTCCCATTTTGAAGCTGTTCAGAATGTCTGTATAATTTTTAATCCAGTTAAATAACCCTTCACTTTGTGAATTAAAGAGTTTTAAAGCGTGCTTGTTTATTTGACTACCTGTCAAAACCCTCATTTCCTTACCTTGTTCCTTAAAAAAATAGTTGGATTTGGGAATTGAAGGCCTATTCAGAAGACATTATTCATTTCAACACAAATTCAGCATCAATACGCAGGCAGGCGTAATTGGAAATAACTTAATCGGCCCCTTCAAACTACCACTTTGGCTGAATTTTACAAACTATCTGGAGTTTTTGCGAAATGATTTACCAGAACTATTGGAGGACCTTCCACTGATTCAACTAGCTTCATCATATTTTCAACAGGAGGGTGCTCCAGCCCACTATGGTCGTGAGGTTAAGTATTGGCTAGATGAAGAGTACGGTAACCGTTAAATAGGAAGAAATGGATCAGTTCGTTAGACTGCAAGATCTCTTGATCTTATAGTATTGGATTTTATTGTATGGGAAGAATGAAAGAACTTGTTTATTCAACTGAAATACCAACTTTAATTGAATTGGAAGAGCGTATTCTCGAAGCGTCATCAAAAGTGAGGCAGCAGTTAGCATCAATAAACATTCTCATTGAAATCCAAAAACAGGCTCTAGCATGCATACAAAACCAAGGAGGACACCTTAAGCACCTGTTATAACTATTTTAGTGCACACATACAATGAAATATAAAAAAAAAAACACATAAAATCATTTTTTATTTACAAAATCTATGTTTTTTTGTGCAAGCTTGATGACGATTTTTTTTATTATTGTTAGTTTCATAAGAAAAAAATTGTAAAACGTTATGTTAGTTAAGCATTATCTGGAAAAATGTGACCTCAAAGTCAAAAATTAGCATGGGCAATGAAAATGGAACAGGCTTAGAAATTTGATATCTAAAGACTCAAACAAGATATTAACTTTATTTAAACGCCGTTACAAAGGCTAGTAGTCCTTCTAAAAATAAAGTCCTACACGAAGTTTCTACCATTAGTCAGGGTCAGGATACACCAAAGTAAGCCTTTATCTTAAATCCTCGATATATGATGTCAACATTGGAGATAGACCCTTACTGTAGAACGATTTTTTTCTTAGAATATGCCCAGGAATAATTTCTCAACTTATCGTTGACGAATTCGGCGACACCCTGTATTATATAAAATCAAAAAAAAAAAGAACGAAAGTTTACGTACACAAAATTCACCTTTTAATATAACTTCTATGGCAATTTAGTACCTAGTTGGCCCAACTGTTGCAGCAACGACAGCTTTTATTCTGTTTGGCTTGAATTAACTAGGTTTTGGGTTACTTCATTTGGAATTTGTGACCACTTATGAGCTAGAGCTGATATGAGATCTTTTTTGTTACTAATTTTATGTTTTCTAATTTTCTGTTCCAGATAATCCCACAAGTGTTCAATGGGTTGAAGATCTAGCTACAGGAGTGGAGAATGAAGTTGTTTTGGAGCGTGGTAAATCAGCCACTCTTTCACAATTAAAGCCACATGCTTGGAATCGTTGTCTTGCTGAAACGTCCAAGAAGTTCCCAAGCTCAGTTTTCTTATCGATTGCCTTAAATTGTTATTGGGTATATCTAAGTACACCATACGGTTCATCATTTTATCAATTACTCCCAAATTACCTACGTCAGACGTAGGCATGCAGCCCCATACTTTTTAATGGTCAGAATTAAATTTTCTTTTTTAAGGCTTGTATTGATATCATCCATATCTTTTCATGAAGTCGAGCAAACTCTTTAAAGTTCTTCCTCATTTGCCGCACAGATAACTCTTTTTTTTAGCGGTGAGCTGCTAAAATAACGTGGAACAATCTTTCAACCGTTATTGGACGGGCATTATTCCCGGTTGTATTCTTGATGTTAATAGGTAAGATTTTTGACGATTACAATACATCGAAAACAAAACAATTTACAGTTATTTCCGATATCTGTACGTAGGCTTTTGTCCTCTGTTGCAAATGGGGTTTTCTATTTTTTTTTTGTTAAAATGTGCTTTCTTGTGATAAAATATGTGATATTTTAAAGCTACTATACTCTGTCCAACATAAATTGCCAGTACACGTCTTATGGGGAAGCTTTTTCAAAATCAGTAGCGTGCCATATTTTTGCACCATATTAAATTGAAAGAAACCCCTCTTAAAAAGTGTTTAATCACCAGTGAATTTCCAATTACATCTGACGTAAATCCAACACGTCTTATTCAGCGCACATCTGAGTGTGCACTGATTGGCTATGGGCTCTGCCTGCTACTATTCAACCCCTATTAAATTGCTGTGCATTCAGAGTTACCAGTGTCCGTTTGGTAGCTCCTTCAGTTTTTCTTCCTTGGGTTTCTGTTGAGGAGCTTTTGGTTTTAGAGCTTTGAAAAAGTTCTTAATGATGAGTGGTATCGTGGAGATCTTGTTTTGATCTCTTGCATTTCTTTTAGTGTGTGTAAAATACGTTAAAATGCAGTTACAAAATTGTAAGCTGTTTTCTTTAATGAAAAAGTTTATTTGCCTAGGTTTTCCTAGCGCGCGGTCAGTTTTTTGATGTTACGTGTATTTTTCTAAATTTGTATGGTAATCTTAATGTGAAGTTAAGTGTTTTTATGTAAATTGTATTTTGAAAAGGTGTATTTATTTTTTTTTATGTTTTGTGGTATTTGTGTTTTTAAGACGGGTAGTTTTTTAAGAATTGTTTGCAAATTGTTTTTTGACAAGGTGTATTTTTTTAAGTTTTGTGCAATTTGTATTTTTAAGTCGTGTATTTTGTGCTTAGTCTTAGTAGTTAGAAATGGCTTCAAAATCATCCAAAGACTTAAGTGCCGAAAAAAAAAATTGTTGACTCAACAAAAAAAATTCATAAAAATTTAAAAAATAAAACAGAAGCTGCGAAGCAAGTAGCTGATATTTTTTCTGTGGGTGAACGAATAGTTTACAAATTTCTCAACGAAAATAGTACCAAAGGCCACAACTTGCCACCAAAAAAGAAAAACCAAAGTGGTTTCAAAAGTAAAGTAGATGATTTCGATAAGTGTGCCATCAGGCAAATTGTGCATCAGTCTTTTTCAAATAACGAACTACCGACGCTGGATAAAATACTGCATGAGGTAAGACGCAATGCAAACATCACCAAAATTAGCCGGTCTTCTCTGCATACGGTTTAAAAAAAAAAAACTATGTTTTAAATTTGCCCATCGTCAGCGAAAGTGCGTTCTCATGGAAAGAAGTAACATCATAACATAGAGAAGGCGATACTTACACGAAATTAAAAAACTAAGGGAACAAAACAGACAAATCTATTTTACTGATGAGACGTGACGCAACGTAGGACACACAAGAGACAAAGTTTGGATGAACCCAGCCATATTAACACCACGGAAAGCGTTCAACGAAGGATTGTCAACAGGATTGCGTGCACCATCTGGAAAAGGTTTCGTAGAAGACGGACTCCTATGTTTCGTTTCTGGTAGCAGTGGAGATTATCATGAAGACATGAATGCTGATGTATACGAGAAGTGGTTTAAGGAAAAACTTTCGCGCCTGGATCCCATCTGTTATCGTTTTGAATAACGCATTATATCATTCACGAAAGAAGACTCCATCGACTGCACCAAAAAAAAGAACACATAAAGATTTGGCTCCGGTCAAAAACTATATTTTTTTCGAGGATGATATGGTTAAAGCTGAGTTGTTGAGCATCGTAAAGCGTTATAAAACCCAGTACGAAACCTACGTCATTTACGATATTGCCCAAGCTGCTGGACACAAAGTGCTTCGCTTGCCCCCTTATCACTGCGGGCTGAACCCAATAGAATTGGTTTGGGCTCAAGTGAAAGGATTCGTGGCAAGCCACAGCAAGTCCCTTAAGATGACAAAAACAAAAACCCTTTTATCAACTGCAATCAGCAACGTTAAAGCTGAAAAATGGCAGCGGTGTGTGCAACACGTCGATCCAAAATGTGGGAAATGGACGTTTTTTCGGAAGGCGCTGTAGAGAGTCTGATTATAAATCTAGATGAAGAGATCAGCAGCAGCAGCAGTAACTTCTCATATGAATAAAATGTTTGTTAATATTGTTATTTAATAAATTAATTTATTTTTATTTTTGTTATACTTATTTATTTAGTTTTAAGCTATATTACTCTTAATGAGTAATTTTTTTATTTTTGTTTGTTTTTTATTTAAAAGGGATTAGGCCTACTGAGGATAGCCTTCAAAAACGCGCCTTTTATCTTACCTCTTGGTGGTAAAAAAGAAAACAAATTATGTAAATGAAAATTTCAATCTAAAAACAGGACGTAAGGTTAGTACTATTCTTTCAGATTTTTGCTAATTTGAAATGCTTACTACGGAAAACCTGTAAGAGCTTTTGTTCGAATAGTACCTTACGGAAAACAAAAGAGTGCGAATGAGAGACAAACATCCCTATCTTCCCTGTACTGCTAATTTATGTTGGACAGAGTATAATTGGTCACCAGTTCGTTCTCTCGTGTACAGACATGTGTTGGTAACACATGTAAACCTTACTAGTTTAACTTGCGTGTGTAAACCCTATGTTAGGTCAGGACCAAAAGAGAATTCCGAAAAAATGCCCACGAAAAACTGAGTAGCATGTGTCACATTAGAGTTAAGATTCCTGCCAAATAGGCATGCCCATAGATGAACTACCGCAGATGGTAAACTTTCCAGATATTGAAAAACCAAAATCCACTTTCCACCAATCGCTTATACCCTGCCCATAGATGAACAAACCAAGATGGCAAGCTCTACTAATACTTTTGCAAACCCTTAACTTTCGCGCTAACATTTTTACCATTTCTATAACCTATCAGAATTTACTAGAATGAGAGCAATTTACAAGTAAAGTTGCTAGAATGAAAGCGATTTGCAAGCGTTGTGCAATGTCAATGACCTTTTTGGGTAAAATGGGCATGTTTGTGTAAAATGGGAGGGAAATTGCCATCAGCTTACAATGGGTCTGTGCGAAAATTAAGGGTTTGCAAAGGTATTAGTAGAGTGCGAGGGTTAAGTGTAAGTATTAAAGAAGTTTGCCATCTAAGTTAGTTCATCTATGGGCATACCATACATAGATTACGGTAAGACTCATTGTTCGTCCACTTTCCTTTTTAAGAGCACGGAGGTATTACTTTTAAAATGTTTACACTTCCCAAAGGTTTTCAATCCATGGTAATACATGGTTTCGCCAGTTTTACTGCTCTTGAGATTCTTATGCCATGCTTCAGATTTGTTCAATCATGATAATATTTAGGACTAGATTACTTATAAATTGAGTTTTAAATAAGTATACGTTCTTCGAAATTTATTCGTGAATAGTTGTCGGCAACTTTAGCGATATTATCAGCAAAACCAATGAGATTTAGGATATTACCAGTTATGTTCAGAAATATTCCAAAACAGTCTTTCTCATATTCAGTGGCCTTGTTGAACTATATGTTGAAGAAGATGAATATATTCTTCCTCTACTCTATATTGCATAAGAACTACCATAATGAAGTATAATCCCACAGTATCAACAACTTTTTGAAAATCTATGAAATCCACCAGCGGTTCGTAATTTTAGATCAATTTCGATAAATATCTTTATTGTTTGTAGGAGATCGTCTGTATTGATGTTGGTTGGCATCGAACCTTGTTCTACACATAGAAGAGATTTATTATTTCTTGCTGGATTCTATTATCTCGAAGTTTAATACCATCCTTTATATTCGTAGACCAAGTTGTCCATCTTCTGTTGATATTTCAAGCAAATCCTCTGAGCAGATTTGCATCCCTTTTACCCAAACTTGTACATCTTCTATTATTTTTTAAAGCAAATCCTCTGAACAAATGAATGACGGAATAATTTGTGAACCGACGCACAGTAGCCCATTTAGGTAAAAGTGCTAGCATAATTAAAGAACACAAAAAAACTTCAACAACCTCTTGGTTGAATCAAATGATTACATGAAAGAATGAGGTGCATGGAATTTATTTTGAAACTTGTGTTTACACTTGGATAAGAAGGAGAGGAAAGCTCGTTGCCTTGAGTAAATTCATATTTTAAAGCACGATTCTATTTAAACTAAGCCACCGAAAGACTTCACAAACACTTATTTCAAAACTCACGTATCTTTTCTCGATATTTTAACCGAATACGTATTTGAAAACAAAAATATCTTTAATAAATTTATTAATCTTACTCCGTACCGAATTTTAACTTCAGATACGAATTTGTTCCAGCCAACGAACTGTCAGAAATTAATATGGGATTTTAGGTACATAAAATATCCGCCAGAATTATCGTACCGAGTCTCAACTAAAATCAAGGAAGCAGAAAAAAGAAGAAAACAAGAGCTCCAAAAGCATTTTCAAGATGAGATCCGTCTCGATATCGATAGACCAAAACAAGGATTTCCAAATATCAATAATGGAAATACTTGAGAATATTTATTCAAGGATCCGAGACAACAGCTCGTATAACTGGTTTCAATAAACATCTTGGTACCTAGTGCATTTGTAGCTGCCAGGCGATTCTCATTTTTCTGTTCAATGAAAATTGCATATTTCCGCCTGGAAGTATCCTAAATCAATGCGTCAAGTCGTCATAGGTATCTGACTTGTTTAGAAAATAGCAAAATCCTAATCTCCACTTGATTTAAATTCAGAAGGTCACATGTCCATTTTCATTTCACTTATTTCAAATATATATATGCATAGGTATTTGAAAGTCAGGAGCTCAAATGTCACGAAATAAATTTAAATCTTTTTTCTTTTTAAAAATTGTTTACAACTATGAAATCAAATGTTAATAACTATTCAATATCTTTGTGAATAAATCACTATTAAAAACAAAAACTTGAAAGTGTGATCGGCAATTTGCTACGTAAATTGAAATTCCACCAAAGATAACCCACTTTATAGAAAACAAACAAACTACTTCAACGTTACGCATTTTGGTTTTAATCACGTGCATTTATTGTCATGTTTTAAGTCACACATCTCACTATTCTACTAAAAAAAGTAAAATTTTCCCGCATAAACCTTTTTTGTATGAATCGATTTTTAGCGGATTAGAACAAAATTTACAATTCTTATCACCTAACCCTTAACTTTCGCTTAAACAGGAGCACCACACAAATATTGCTTTGTAATGGTTTAAAGTTCATAAGATGTGCATGCAAATAATAACATACTGTATCAGTTGATTGTAAACATATTTTATTGTGGTTAGCTTTGTATATGCATATGTAATTAGACTCTAAAAAACGCGAGATAACTAGAAAATTAATAGAATTTGTCTGATAGATGTTAAGCTGGAATCTTTTTTGCAATTCCACATACTTTTCCATAATGTTCTGATTGTTCCAACGAATCAACAATGAATTTACCCAAATCATATTTTGATATCATACGTCCGGGAGATGCATCATGAATAATCGTGTATTCGGACCCGGGTTCATCGGCAATATGGGGTGGTAAAATTGCAATGTAATCAAGTCCGGATTTTTTTGTTATTTCTAACATTCGTCTATGTTCATCATTCAAATTGTGGAATACTTTTGGCACTTGTTCAATGCTCATAAGCAGAAACGATGACATAACAATTGAAAAACGTCGGAGATTCAATTCCTTCATTGCAGTGATAATGTTTGTTGTGCCAGTTGACAAGGCAGTTGTTGGATCAAGATTATTTCGAGTACCTAAAATAACGCAAACTGCGTCAACACCTTGAAGTAGTTTTTTCACATCTTCCAAGTTCGTAACATCTCCTTGCACTAGCTCGACTTTATCCTTAAAATTCTCGGGAACTGTTGATTCATTGCGGTACAATAAACGAATTGTCAAACCTGCAGTATTATATAAACTACCCCGTTCTATTTTAATTCCAATTTAAGATGTGAAGATTTACTGACCTTTTTTAAGTGCGTGCTCTACCACACATTTGCCGGTCATACCAGTACCGCCGATAATAGCAATTTTTCCCATTTTGATTTGTAAGCGACCAATTCTGTAGGTATTACTATCACGGAGAATGCTGAATCACAATATGATAACTTAGTTATGGCCTTGTGAAATGTAAGCTCAATTTGGAATAATTATCTTATTTGTGTAATAAAAAGAAACAAGAACATAAAAAAAAGAGTTCACGTCAAAGTTGATTTTTGTTTACCGGTGAATGAAATCACCACAAATGCCCGAAGTAGAACAGTGATGCCATTTTTTTAATTAGATCATGAATAGCTGTAATATTTGCAATTTTCTTCTCTTATAACGCTCACAAACCGTTTTTTGTAAAATTAAAAATAACAAAAACATTACTTAGGTGCCTGTCTACATTATCATGGGAATGACACTGACACACGTTTTCATTTTCTTCCGATCATCTGAGGGTTTACATCGTATGGAAGATTCAAATATATAATTCTCTATGGAGGTATGAGGGTTCTGCTTCCAAAGGGTTTCCCTCCATAGATTTTCTGATCGTGGGGGGATGAACAGTGTGGGGAAATCGAAAAGTAGAGTGCGAGGAAGGTAAAGGAAGGTAAAGCGAATTAAATCTACGGTAGGAAATCGATTCTTCATTAAAACCAGGCGTGTTTTATTATACTACTAATAAAGCGTCTTCACCATCGTTCTTTTTTTTTAACTTCAAACAATTTTATCCGTGTCAACGATATCTTATGTTTTAGATTTCAGTCTTCCTCCGTACTGTCAACATTGTTTTCAATCCAATGAAGGATGTTGTGAACAGGCAGATTGGCGTGGGTATGAACGTCCTGCCCAGGAACATCCTGTTCACATTTACATGGGGGTGAACAACTTTCTGACAAACGGAACACTTGAGTCGGACTATTTTTAATTTTTGAATGTGAGCTGATTCAATCAGCCAAATTAAAATAAAAACAGTATTTGAAGACTCATTAAAACTTTATTATATCTATTTTTAGACCACACTTATCACACTTATGTCGTTTTCGTTTGGGGTTTTCTCCGTGCTGCGGAGAAGAAAAGTGACGTAAAACCATTTCCCCTAATTTTTTTCAGAATCAAAATTTTGCTTCTCGTTTTCATTTGAGAATCAAAATATCTCTCCTCGATTTTGTGTCAAAATGTATAAACGGCAAACACTGTTGTGTGTTAAACTAGATTCCTGTTTTCGTGCAATCGGCTGTGTTTGACCAATTTTTATTATTCTGAATGTTCAAATTGATTCGCAAGCAAATATATTTAAAATATACAAGTTGGAAGAAGTTTTTAGTTTTCCATTTAAATAAAAATCGGAGTACACAAGAAAAGAGTCTTCTGACAGCCCAAACGAAAACGCCATTAGAGAATAGTCACTTAACGACAAAAATGAGATGACAGGCACAAACTCGTATTCTCAGAACCATTTTTAGTGAACTCTGTTATATTATATGAGATCTCTCACTTTTTGTGACAACCCTGGGCAATCAGTCATTATTCATTCAAGAAAGTGATTGAAAAAGTGATAATTTCATCATTTGTGTTTTTGTGGATGACCGTAGTAGACGCTTGTAATAATTTTGAGGAATGTAAGTATTTTAAGAATTTTTTTTGAACGAAATGAAATTGTTTATGATTTCTTTAGGTCCAAAATCACAATAAAAAAATAATTTGAATGATTGGTTTCAATTATGGAGCCGAGGTCGTGACCGAATGAAGTGGCTTAGGGATTCTACAGCAATTTTAATGATAAGCAATTGTTAAAAAGGTATTTTAAAGATGATTTCAGCATAAAGTTTTTATTTTTATAATAACAAATGATTTCAGCAAGTTTGGAACGATTTTAATATAAAAATAAAGAATCATAGCAAAAAAAACGTACATGCAACTTGCGGGGGACCAAATAATTAGTACGTATTTTCTACTCTGGAGGAATCGGTCATCAAGCTGATTTTCATGGAAAAAATTTTTCATCCGGAGGAAATTGCATTAGGCTCAATCCTAATACAGAAGGCAAATGTGAATGTCGTTCCTCCAGTTGAAGAAATAGAAAATCTGGTTTTAGATATTTTAAGTGAAACACCGGACCTTTCGACTAGTCTGCTTGAACGGAATGCAAACAAGCCTGAAAAATCAAAGAATATTATAACTTCATCCTCTTTTCCAGAACTGACAAGCAATTTCACGAAACCCGAGATGAAAATACCGCCCGTAAATGCGAAAAATTTTGAAACTTAAAGACGACGAAGGGGGGAGGCGGGGGGGGGTAACGTTTAAAAAAAAAAATGTATTGCTTCATATGAACGGCAGAAAACTGGTGCTAATTTAAGTCAAGCGAAAAAAATGACACCTCCACAGAAACCTAAGAAAGACAATGTGCAATGCAGTAGTGCGTCATCTATGAAAATCAAATTAAATACTAATTTGGAAGTAGAGGAGAATTTGGAAAAACATTAGGTACAGGATCATCGATTTTATTTTTTCAACTTTTGCAACATTAGCTAATTCTGTAAAGTGTGAGGAAGGACTCGGATTCAATATCAAAGTAACGTGTGAAAAGTGTACGCAGCCTCGGTGCGTTCTATCCAGTGGAAGAATAGAATCTGGTATATATGATGTGAATTATAGATTTACTTTTGCAATGTAATGTTATGCTTTGCTGACGTTTATGCAAGACATGTAAATCGCCACGGGACCAAGCTCACATGAATGAGCAACAAGCTGCACACAACACCAAAGATGGCACAGTTTTACGTAGACAAAACCAAAAAGATATGGGTGCTAACATTGCTGCACTTTATGGACCAAGAATCGACGACTCTGTTTAGGTATGATCAAATTTTTCATGTTTAATATTGATTTTCTGATATACAAAATTTTAAAGCGACTTTCTGACACTTGTCATTTTTGAAGCCGGTGAACAGTTTAAATCAAAATCTACTCAACCGATTCTTTTGAAATTTAGTATAACTTGATTACATAAATGATCAGGTATAACTGGGATCTTTTTTTATTTTTCATATATATTAATTTTACAATAACAAATTCGCCCATTTTTAGGTGAAAATCGGTGTTTTCACTTCTATGTGTCACCAAAAATTAAAAAATCAAAAAAAAAATTCCCTCCCAGAGACACCTCGGGAAAGCGATTATCTAATCATAGCATTTTGGTTTTTTGTTTTCAGATGATCCAGTCATAAGTTACACGGTTTACCCACGGACAACTTTTTTTCGAGGCGCCTCTGAAAATTTGCTGTCATCGGCTTACTTATTAATATTTTGCTTTCAAGAATTAAGGAAATATTGTTCATATGTTTTACTATAATATCACAATCAATTAAATAAATTTGTATTACCAGTATCGTCTAAAAAAAAATTAATAATGGCCATTTTCTTCGCCGAATTAACGTTACCCCTCCTGAAGGTGTACCAACAACACGTGCAAGAATAAAGAGAATACAGACGCGAAAAATTAAAATTGACAACCAAAAAGCTGGAAATGATGACAAAATTTCAGCTTCAGCGACAATTCCTTAGTTTAGAAGAAGAAGAAAGAATGAAAATATTTAATATGCGATAGTTGCCTTTGTGATTTTTTTATATTTAAGTAAATATTAAAAATAAAAGACTTGAATATTTTTAGTTAGTTTAAGTTATAAACTAATTTATGGTCTGAATATAAAATTGAGTTTAGTATACAATATATAACTAAATTAACAAATTGAATTCATTATATCAACTTTTACATCATTCAACATTTTAATACTCACCCCAATCCGGTAGGACGCGTACGACAGTCGAATCTGACCATAGTGGAATTAAGTTATTTCAAAGTCATATTTTATGAACACACTCATACCTAATTTTTAAGAGGACTCGTATGTATCGCGAGGCATGCGAATTTCGTATTTTATTGGTATTACGATGTCGTTTGATTTATATCGAATTTTACTCGCATTGAAAGTTGACTACGAATTAGGTTTAAGGTGAATGAAAATGGGAAACAAGATATAGTAAAGGTGTTGTTTTTCTTTGGCTGGAGTGATGATCCTATCCATCATGTAAACCTTGAGTCCTGGAAATCCTGTCTTCTGGTCAAAGGACAGTTTAGGGTACACCAAAGTAACCCTTTTCTTAAATCATCGATAAATGATGTCAACATTGGAGGTAGACCCTTACTGCAGAATGATTTTTTTCTTAGAATATGTCCAGGAATCATTTCCGAAATTATCGTCAACGAATTAGGGGACACCCTGTATAAGTACATACTAATCCATTTTGGGCAAATGTGTTGTCGAAACAAATTTAAAAATCCTGCCTGGATTTTTGAAAATTGTGGTTGAGAAATACGCAAGTTGAATTCCTTTCCAACGTCCGTTGGATAGTTCCTGAACTTTGAAGTAAATGGTACTGATGTTTAATGGACTCACCTGTTTATACAGGGTGTCTCAAAATTCAACGTCAAGCCGGAAACGGATGATACGTCAAGTGGTGTCGGTTATCACAAAATTATAAAAAAAAATCTAAGTCATGTACTTTTAAAATTATTGGCATTCAAAAAGAAAAAATCAAGTACTGTAACCACAAATCTTTACTATTCTTCGATTTTTCGTGTAACCCTGAGTAAATCTTCTGTCAACTACGGTTCAAAATTGAAACATAACTATATCGGTTTTAACTAAAATATTGCTTTTTTGTCCATACATGTATCTGAAAATCATTAATCACTCAACTTGAACTGTGACTGTACTGACAAAAAAATGTACTATGCCATTTTGGGAAATAACTTTAAAAGATGGCGTATTTAGTCTGGATTCCAAAATGGTATGACACTTGCTAGACTAACGCTTAATTAAGGACAACAAAAATATTTTGTTAAAGAAACCCGATTCATAGTTAATTCTTTTTAATAAGTTAAAATGAGTACCAAGTGTGAGCGAGACAGACACCGTGATTGAGACGGATAAACACGCCGTTTCGACTAGTGTGAGTGAAACAGATAGAGATGCCACCCTTGTCAAGCAGTGACGCATAGGCACATCGTGCAGTACTGCAGTGGGTACGTTACGCTCCTTCGCTTACCTCGCATTATTCTGTATTCGTGTTGGTTTAGTGCTTTGGCTTTCTTTATTGGACTTTATTGCATTGCGACTTTGTTTTCTATCTGACCGTTTCTGTCGAACCTGGATTTCTTCTGGACTAGTGTTGACCGTTGACTCCGTGTTTGTGTAATCTGAATGCCATCATGCCACCTCGATCTGAATGACAATGTAAAGTGAATTGTTGCATCGCTGCGGAAGCGTTCTGGAACAAAATGACTTTCCCTTATACTATTACCCAAAAAAACTCATCGGCAAGTATGGTAGAACGAAGGAATGAAGGGAAATGAAGTTTATTCTCTATAAATTTAAGTTTTAGTTTTAACAGTTCAAATTCAAATATACTACTTACTTTTTGTAGTGAACGCTCCGAGATTCCAAATGCAAATGGCCGATTTGTACTTCGTGTGGAATATTCTTCCACCAATTTTCGCGCCCATTTTGACGTTTGACAAAAACGAAATTTAGTTCTGTTTGCAATTAAGCAAGCGAATGTTCAAGGCTCTGTTTGCTTTTGAATTCCCGATGTGCTCACTTTACATAATTTTGAAAATATTTTAACATGAATCATTTTTGATTTGTTATAACTACACATTTTCTTCATTTAACGCGCAAAAAGGGTTCGTTATAAGCGAAAGTTCGCTTTAAGCGGTCACTACTGTATGTCCCAAATGGATTCGATATTATATGACGGAAGACGAGAAGGGGCAATGCAAATTGTAATTGCTCAATGAGGGTGTATTTCCGGGGGTAGTTTGTTGTGTGGTTGAGACCCACATAAATATGATTCCACCAAAAGTTAAAGATCGCCATAGATACCACCTTGATGAAAAAATTCCCTGGGAACACCACCGTGTGGCGCTCCCAATGTTCCGATTTGAGTTTTGTTAAGTTGGTGAATCTGTTGTTGATATTCCCTCTAAATCCTAGCTTCATAGCTTGACATTTGCAAAAGTTACGTAGCCAAGAGTGCATCTATCTTTGTGTATGTTGGCGATTTTTTACAATTTTAAAAATGGATTTAAATTTGCAACTTGTGCGCGAACGTTGGAAATGTTGGAAAAGTGTTTCGGCAACGATTCTCTAAAGAAAACGGTTGTTTACCAGTGGCACGAGCGGTTCAAAAGTGGTCGTGAGTCAAACGAAAATGGTGAACGCAGTGGCAGACCATCGACATCGAAAACCGACGAAAACATTGATGAAGTAAAAGAAATGTTGGTCAATAACCGCAAATTAACCATCAGAGAGAAAATGGAGGACTTGAAAATTGCCTATGGATCCGTCCAAGATATTTTGGTTAATGATTTGTGTTTCCGTCGTGTAGCAGAAAAGTTGGTTCCAAAAGACCTCAATTTCATGCAAAAGAGAGACCGTGTTGACGTCGCAAAAGAGATGATGGCAAAAAACTCGTGGATTTTGCACCATGATAACGCACCGTCGCACAGTGCCATCATTATTCGTAATTTTTTGACGAAAAATGCAACAAATACCATCCAACAGCCACGGGATTCACCTGATTTGGCTCCCTGTGACTTCTTTCTGTTCAATTGAGTTAAAAAACCACCACGGGGAACGCGCTTCAGCAGCCGAGAGGAAGTAATGGAAAGATCGCAGGAAGCATTGATGGACATACCGAAAACCGAATATAAAAAATGTTTCGAGGATTGGATCAAGCGCTGGCATAAGTGTGTTGCAGTTGATGGGGATTACTTTGAAGGGGACAATATAGATTTAGATGAATAAACTTTCTGAATAAATTCTGAATAAATTCCGGGAACTTTTTGAAAATGCTTATTCTGAAAACTGGAAGCAACTTTTAAACGTAAGGTAAAGAAATGGTTTTTATGTGCCTTTGAAGAAATTTTATATAACTTATTTTTGTTCTGGCAGGCTTAAATCAGAGCAATCCTGAACATTACGTCTTCTGATCCACGAGACATAATTTCAGTCATGTCATTTGTGACGTATATTTGGAAATCCAAATCTATCTAGCCTTCTTTGTAGGCATGAGCTCTGACTGAAATTTGACATTTCGTGTATATGTGAGTTGTTTTCTGTTGGATGTAGTGGTAGTAAAGAGGAGAAACTAATTGTCCTGTTGTCGCATGAACATCGGCTCGCAAAATGAAATGTTTTGACATAATTTGCCTAGTTATGACAGAAAAAATATGGGAGATTAGATACCAGATGTTTTATCTTAAATACAGTCCGGTTCACTTGATTAGAGGCAATAATTTTTAGGAAAGAAAATGCTGATTAAAGCAACTGTATTTGATCAAATAACAAATGGTTTTCTGATAATTCAATATCAGACTGTACTTTGTTTAAAATTACTCACAAAGCGAAATTTTATTTCAGTTAACGGTATTCCGTAGCAGTAAAACTTTAGCGTCTATAATATTCTGCTTGATTTATTGGTTCACTTGAATAGAGTCACTAACCAAATAAGAAAATAAATAAAAACAGGAACAACATTTTTTTTTTTCATTTATTTTTAAAGATTAATATTTTGTGTTGCCACCTTGTTTATCAATTACTTAATAAATGCGTTGAGGAATGGATTTGTATAAACTTTCTAAATAGTCTAATGGAATTTCAGACCAGGCTACTTTAATGCTTTGAATTAAATCATTTCTGGCCTCAAACTGTTGCCCATTCTCATAAACCTTACGAGTAAGCCATCCCCATAGATTTTCTATAATATTAAGATCTGGGGAATATGGTGGCCATGTTAAGGTTTCCACATTTTGGGACGCAATCCAAGTCTTCACCACTCTTGAAGTGTGTACAGGCGCATTATCCTGTTGAAAGATGCATTGAATGGATGAATGAAAAGATGATTCCAATAGTGTTTTATAGCTGTTTACCACCATTTTGGAGCCTACAATTTTCAATTTGAACACGCCATAGTAGGAGATTGCTCCCCATATCATGACACCCCTTCACGGCTGTGATGTTGACTCAAGTACCTCTCCTCCTTTCTTAAGTCATGAAAATAGAAATTGTATCCATCCGGTCCATCCAAATTGAATTTCTTTTCGTCAGTAAATACAACTTTTTTCCATTCACC
This sequence comes from Volucella zonaria, assembly GCA_963966105.1. NCBI lineage: Eukaryota > Metazoa > Arthropoda > Insecta > Diptera > Syrphidae > Volucella > Volucella zonaria. Next base: position 333,917,162 of record OZ014530.1, read on the forward strand.
GAGGTCGTTATTTGTGGCAGAACTCCAAGCCATGTGGTCCCTTGCAAAATCGAGGCGGCGTTGCTTGCGAAATTGATTCAGAGGTGGTTTTTTTTGTAATTTTTTTATATTTAAGATGCGGCACTTTTAGAATAGCCCTTCGAACTATGGATTTGCTAGCTGCAACATTGGCCATTTGTTTTATTTTCGATGTAGAAATGGCGGAGTTGGATGCAATCCTAAGGATTTTGCGGTTTTGATTTGGTGTCAAAGCCATCGCAGTCCTGCCTTTGTAGTTCTTGCCATACAAGGCACCTTGTTTCACGTAATGATAAACAGCATTTGAACTTCGACCAATCTTTTTGGCAATTTGGCGATGCGAAAGCCCTTCAGAGGTCAAGATATCGATTTGTCCTTTTTCTGCCTTCCCATTTTATTCGAATTCACAAGTTTTCGACTAAGCACAATAAATGTTAAAAAAGCTATCCAGTTTCACACCTTTATCGCGAAAATAATGCAAACAAAATAAGTGCCTCTATTCAAGTGAATCAATAAATCAAGCAGAATATTATAGACGCTAAAGTTTTACTGCTACGGAATACCGTTAACTGAAATAAAATTTCGCTTTGTGAGTAATTTTAAACAAAGTACAGTCTGATATTGAATTATCAGAAAACCATTTGTTATTTGATCAAATACAGTTGCTTTAATCAGCATTTTCTTTCCTAAAAATTATTGCCTCTAATCAAGTGAACCGGACTGTATGTAATTCTGTCTCATGGAGATGGGTTGTTAAGTTAGTATTTTCATGTTTGATTTAAAAAAATAATGCGATACTATTCATTTTAATTAATTACTTTAAAACAAAAATAAAAATAAAAAAAAATACTTCTATAAACCAATCCCGAATTCAATTTCACGCCGTATTTAAGAAAATAAGACAGATATAAATCAAAGCGTTGCCAACTTTTTACATATTTTCGGTGACGTCCTGTCACGTGACTAATGGCGTTTTCCATTGGCCGGCAGAAGCTTTCTTTTTGCGCTCCGGAAAAAAAAAATATATAAAACTGGTCCATTGGTACTGTTCTCATGTTTTCAGAAACCAAATTTTGCTTTTGATTTTCATTTCAGAAGCGAAATTTCTCTTCTAGATTTTTTGTCAGAATGGACATATGCATGTGTAAATATAAACATCAATTAGTTACAATTTTGTTGTTTTTAAACGCAATAAGTCGGTCTTCTGCTTTTTTGCCAAACAAAATAATTGCGAAATAAAAATTTGACATTAACCAACACATGCACAAATTTTGACAGCGATATCAGAAGAAGTTTTTAATCTTCCATTGGAGTCCAAATGGAAAACGCCATAAGAGAATGAGAATTTTCGAATGACATGATGAAAAATTGTGAAGTGATAGATCGCCATAGTGACTAAGGGAATGGGTGTGTATGTCGAAAATAAAGGGTTAAAGAAAGAGCTAGATTTTGCTGCTAGGTTACACATGCATAATTAACTTTACGTGGAAATTGCTCTCATTCTAGCAAATTCTAGCAGTTTACAGGTCTAGAACAAGTGTTGATAATTCACTTACAGTGTACTCGTGAAGTGTGAGGAGTTTAAGGGATTGCAAAAGTTATAGTAGAGTTTGTCATATTTATGTTAGTTCATCTATGGTGAAAAGGCACTTCGGCCTGGACACCGTTGAAACATATTTGAAATGCTGCTCTATTTTAATTTCGCCACTATAAATCATATTTGCTTCTCAAGTTCTACGCGCATAGAGTCAGAAATTAAGAAACAGTAAAAAAAAGAAAAAATGATAAAATGATATTCTGCTAAAATTGGACAAAATTCAGGAGTCTTTAAGTCATTCCCAGATCTCTTTTTTTCGTTCCCATGTTCGACATAGTGAAGTACCTTGTGAAGAAGTACCGGTTGCTGTTGGCTGCAAACAGCTTCTCCTAGTTGTATATGATGCATTGGCATTCATTGCTGATGGGGATTAATCTCGATGGGATGTATACGTTGACGATGATGATAAAACCGATAGTTGTTCTATTAGTAGAAGTGTACTTGGCACAGCTGTTGAGTGAGCAGCTATAATTGTTACATCTTCTGTTAACTCCTTAAATACGTCTGCATATGACTGTAGATGTTGGTGCTGCTGTGTCTTCACGTTGGCATCCAGCCATCCAAAGGTAATATTCTAACAATATGTTAGCGTTTGGGGTTCAGCAATGCGGTTTCTGTCTTTTTGTCGTCTCCTTTGCGCGCTTGAATTGGCCTATTGATTCTCATTAACTATTGCTGGTCTTCTTGTTGAGGTAGTTCTGATTCAATGGACGGTCGTCTTCTAATTTCTGCAAATCAATTGGAAGTCATGTGGCGAAAAGCTTTGATATGATGTGATATTTTTGAGTTCGTATCCCGTACGGGCAGTGAATATCGCCAAAGGGTTGTGTTATAATTCGTCGGACAATATCGTCGGACAATGCTTGGTCGGTCTGCCTTGAAAGCTATGATCCATATAGGCGATATGTAGTGAATATTCCTACATTCAAGATCCAGTTTAAAAATTGTACATAGATCAACATATTTTTCTTTTTAATTTTGACGACTCATCCTGGAGATTTCGCGTCGTGGTCCCACTGAAGGGATATAGTGTTTTGCAGAAAATGCTAGCGGTATGACAAAAATATACGGGTACTGTATATCTTAAGTCAGAAATTAACATAAGTTTATTTGATGAAATCGGGTTATCTGAAATGGATGCATACATATGATCAACACACAACTACTTAACAAACGTTGTCCTTTGGTTATTTATTAATTAATCATTATTTGTGTAGATACATGAAATACTCGTAAAATAACAATATTTTTTAGTATCTAGCAGTTCGACTCGGATGTTTCACTCGCATAGGTATTATGTTCCAATTTTTTAATGCGTTTTAAGGTTGCATTTCTTAATTCAGACATAAAGTCAATTGGTTCAGACTTTGCAGGTTCTTGCCTAACAGCTGCTGGCGGGGTTGACGACTGTGGCTGGGTAATCGTACCTGGTTCTGCTCTAATCGTACCGAGACCAGGTTTTGGTTGATTGTTCTTGTTAACTTTCTGCAAAATTAAAGAAAAAATTAATATTTTTTTTAAGCATGCGTATATATGTATTTATATACTTATACGCATACATACCTTTAGAGTTATACCCGCACGAATACTTTCTAAGAGAGCATCCCTTGTATCATCTCCAGATTCAGCTGGTTTCTTTGGTTCTCTAGATTTTGGGCTAACAGTTGCTATAGGCATCCCTGAAGCAATTGGGGGTAGAGGTGGAGGTGGAGGTGGACCACCTGTAGTTTTGTTTGTTGGTGGTATCAAACTTGGTGGTGGCGGGGGAGGTGGCACACTTGTAATGTCTTTTCCTTCTGAAATTACAGAGGGTTCTTGTCTTGCTGTTGTGTTCGACGTAGGAAGCGTTGGCGACTTATCTCTTAATTTAGATGATTTCTGTGATGAAGATGGAGACTGTGTCGCAATTAGACCTGGCATCGGCGGAGGTGGCGGAGGTGGTATCTGTTGTGCTACTTTCGATATCGTTGCTGGGAATGATGTCGATTCATAGTTCTCAGACTGCGGTGGAAGAGTAGAATGTAGGGGTGGTTGTGGAGGTGATCGTGGTGGTGATCGTGGTGGTGATGGCGCTACATGATTTCCTGAAGATAGTACTGGCGGCGGTACTGGTGGAGGAGGTTTTGCTGGACGTCTGTTTATTGGCGTAGTACATGGACCCTGCGGAGGAATTTCTATATAAATATCTTCTTCTTCGGATTTCTCATTCGTAGGCAGTATTGGTGGAGGAACTATAAGCGCACCCCCTTTAGAATGAGGAATATTTCGTGGGGGTGGAGGTGGTGATGGTGCCACATATGTTTCAGAAGGCGGTGGAGGAACATAGCTTCCTACGTATTGTTTTCGAATTGGCTAAAAAAAAAAGTATTAAGCAAAACAAAACTGCATTAGAATATATGGATATTTAAGTACCATCCAAGTGAATTTCGATTGAACAATTTTTCTGATTAGCTCCTTGTTATCCATACCCCTGACGTCTTCTTCAGTAATACTACGTTCAATCATGTATTTCTTCAACAAATTATCATTAAAGTGCCCACTTAGGTCGAATGAATTTTTAGTCATGTCTCTTGTCATGTCACCGGATATATGTTCAAAGTTTGTTGGACCACTAATTTCAATTTTCAGCCCTTTTCTTGTAACTAGTGTAGATGGCGATGGAGGAGTTGGAGGTGTATTATAAATTTTAACTGAATTTTGTTGCTGTTGGTGTAATGGTATTTCGTAGAGACTTTTCCGCACTTGTAACTGTTTGCTAGATACACTCATGTACCTGCCATTAAGTTTTGAATTAGAAATATTTACTTGGGAGTAATGGTTTGAGTCGAAAGTCATTGCCGCTGGTGGAATATCGTCTATAGAAGCTATAGAAGGTACATTTTCTGATAATGATTGTTGGGTGGGAGGATTTTTTGTGCGAATGGTAGCATTTGGTGATATTGTTGGTAAAGTACTTGGCTTAAATAAAACAATAAAATGAAACATAAGGGAAACAAACGATTAAGAAAATAACTACCTTCCAATATCCAGGATTTTTATTACTCTTGACTATGTCATATATTAGAGCTTTTCTCTGTTCTGGAGTTAAATACTCTATACTATCAGAAAGTCCGGCTTTCTTAAGATATAACTTAAGCATTTGATCATTGTCGTTGCCAGTAAGGTCGAATGTTTTCTCAAGATCAACGGCATTTCCTTCCTTATAAACAAAATCCATTGGTTCGCTTATATACAAATATTGTTTACTCATATTTTGGACAAAATATTTTTGAAATAGTTTTGCTACCAACGTGGCATATTGAATTTGTCATCTAAAATAAAAAAAACGTTTATTAAACAGTATACATTTAATGAAATAGTAAATCTTATAACAATGCAAAATTTAACTAGTTATATTAGGTTCTACAAGCTTAAATAAACAATTTTTATTTAAGAAATCTTTCACATTTATAAACCGGTAGATACATTTATATACTCGTAGTACAAAAAGATAGAAATATTTGTCGAATATACATACATACAGGGTGCATTTTGTGTTCCAAACTGATTTGGTTTGGATATTATTTTGATTGATTGTTATATAACAGTAGAGAGTGATTCATAACAATTTATTATGGAGCATCTATCAGCGCTAATTTTAATAGATGTTAATAAAACATTTGTAGCGAATACGAGAGGAAACCCAAAATCTTTTAAACAGGTCATTTCAGACTAATTTAAAGGAGGACGCTTGGGCATATGCAGATGCAATGTCTGTTGGAGTGCCTGTCGACTGCACTCGTATATACGAGTACGTGATCTACGATTGGTACATTAGAAATACGCTTTCAGTTAATCCTCTTAAATTGATGTTATTTTGTTCAGGAGGTGAAAGGCGACTGATCTGACTTACTTGTATAGTTATGGTATTACTATCGGTTTTTGCAACGATGCTGGGCATTGAGCTATCATCCAGGCTTCTTAAAATTAAACATGTCGCGTCAAGGCATGTCAAGTGGATGTGGGCTTTCTAGCAGTACAAGGGAATTTTCGGCAAGATGTGAGACTTGTCACTGAGGAGAATCCTTTAGATTTACATGGCTATAAAAAATCAATTACATGTATCCTATGTGTCAGTTGTCTACTGGGACAAACTCTTACCAGACTGCGAAGAACTGTCTGCCTCGCTGATATTTTTTCTTTCAAAAAGGCTTTTGGTAACACACGGACTGGAGTGTTGATGACTTTGCGCGTCGACTAATCTCTTGACTCTGGTGTTATGGACATCCTGGGCGATGCAATTACACAATTATCTGTTGATACAAAAGTATGAGAGTGCCTTTCCTTGAGCTTAGGAGTGATTTTTGCCAGAATTGGAGCCAGGGAAAAATGGTGATCGGGCCTTTTTGAACTTCCTTTTTGATCTCAACATTACGTGATTTTTTCGGTGTCAATCATATGTTAAGAAGGTAAACCATTCGGCGCATAATAAATATTGGGTCTATAACGTGCGGTTTACTAAGAGATGGCGTAACTTGTATTATTCCATTGGAACATGCGTTGGAAAGCTACTGTCATTGTACGTCATTTCAGTATATGTCATTCATTTGAAGCGTAAACAACAATAATTTTTTTTCACTCAAATATGTCGAACTTTGTGCCTGAAAAAGTGTTTTTGCGGGGAGTTCTTCATTAGTTTAATATGAAGAAAACTGCTGCTGAAAGTCATCGTATTTTGGTGGAAGTTTATGGTGAACATGCGTTAGCTGAACGAACGTGCCAAATGTGGTTTGCACAATTTAAAAGTGGTGATTTTAGCTTGGAAGACAATGAACGTCCTGGGCAGCCAAAAAAGTTTGAAGAACTGGAAGCATTACTCTATGAAGATTGTTGCCAAACACAAGAAGAGCTCGCAGAATCTTTGGGTGTCACTCAAGCAGCCATTTCAAAACGTTTAAAAGCAGCTGGATATATTCAAAAGCAAGGAAATTGTGTTCCACATGAACTCAAGCCGAGAGACGTCGAAAGGCGGTTTTGCATGTCCGAAATGCTGCTGGAACGCCACAAAAGGAAGTCATTTTTGCATCGGATTGTTACTGGTGATGAAAAATGGATCCATTACGACAACTCCAATCGCAAAAAATCATATGTGAAACCCGGCCAACCAGCCAAATCAACGGCAAAACCGAATATCCATGGCGCGAAGGTAATGCTCTGTATTTGGTTTGATCAGATGGGTGTGCTTTAATATGAGCTGCTAAAACCGAGTGAAACCATCAATGGACAACGCTACCGAACACAATTAATCCGTTTGAAGAGAGCAGTGGCCGAAAAACGCCCGGAATATGCGACCAGACACGAGGCAATAATTTTCCATCATGACAACGCTCGGCCCCACGTTGCTATTCCGGTTAAGAACTATTTGGAAAACAGTGGATGGGAAGTCTTACCCAACCCGCCTTATAGCCCAGACCTTGCCCCTTCTGACTACCATTTGTTCCGGTCGATGCAGAACGCCCTCACTGAAATACGGTTCACATCAGAGCAGAATATCAAAAATTGGCTTGATTCATTCTTGGCTGCCAAGCCGGCGCATTTCTTTTGGGATGGGATCCACAAATTGCCAGAAGGATGTGAAAAGGTCATAGCTTCAGATGGGCCATACTTTGAATAATACTATTGTACACGTTTTTTCGAAATAAACGTTCAAATTTTGAAAAAAAAACCGTACGAATTAAGTTATATACTATAATTTTGAAAATGGAGTGTATTTTTATTTTTTATTTTTTATTTTTTAAAGAACTTAACACTCAAGTGGGTATGAATACACTTATAATGCCTCAGCATGTGTTAAGTTTTTTAGAAAATGGGATAGAGAGAGAGAGATAGAGAGAAAGATGTTTGGGCTCAGTAGTTATTTCGCTCCATGGGTGGCATCCAACATTTAAGGGGGAGACTAAATTCTTAGCGGAAGTTGGCTTGATGTTGATTTCTAGTCAAATACTCGTCTTACTTGATTTTCGTTAACTGAAAAAATGCATGATATGTCTTTCGGGCGAGGTTGGGATTCGAACACCGAACCTTTCGATTTGAAAGCCTGTCCACTACCACTTGAGCCACGGCCACCCACGTATACACTGGAAGTAAAGCAAGGTCAGCGCGAAAGCGAAGCCAGCCAACCCCAAATCTTATCGATGCCATGCATAGGAATTGCAAATATATCCATCACTCTTTTTACAACATTATTTATGGCAAAAAAATATCATGCGGACGACGCACCCTCGACTAGGTTGGCTATTTTCTAAATCTTTGTGTAATCTTATGAAACATAAGGAACTAGACAAGCGATGTGTATTGGAATGATTTGGAATGGTTATATGGGAGAATATTATATTATATCCTCATTATAAACATAATATCTTACAGGGTGTCTGAAGTGCAGACTATTGTCTGTTTTGAAAGCGTTAATAAATGTAATTTCATTATCTTTGCCTGTCATGTTTTATTATTTATCATCTGTCAAAAGCATTGCAAGCAATATACTAATATAGATTTTTTTCTAGTAATACATAATATTGAAGATATGTGGCAAAATAATCTGGGTTGCAATACAACATTAGCGATTTGAAATCCAAAATATATATTACATATGTGTATCCAGTTTCTTTGTGAACATTATTCAATACCATAGCTCAAAAAGCTAGTTTAATTTTATATTCCAAATTTAAGAAGCCCCTTCCAGAACGTATATTTAAGAAAACAATAATAACATCAAATTATATGCATTTCTTAAAAACAGACATGTTTGTATCTCCGCAAAGTTTAAACATAAAAAAATATTAAATGTAAATGAAATCATTTACGCCCGTTTTACGAATTTAAAAATGGTATTTAACGTGTAACATCATTTATTATTTAAAATGAAAACTGAACGCATGAAATTTTGAATCTGTAACTTTAAAAATATCTGAGATATGTTTTTAGCTTTTTCAAACTCTTTGAATTCTATGACGACCGATCAGTATTTTTTAAATAGGCGTTAAACGTAGACATTCTTATTTTTTGAGACGCAGTTGTGAGTATATTCTTTAATTTGCAAAATACAGTGACGTCAATTTAGATTCTAGGCTACATTTAGAATATATCATATCATATATGTAGGTATACGCATTTCTTTAACGGTATGAAGTTTCGTACTAACTTAGACCTTTCTATTTGCTATTAATTCATATCACAAAAAAGCTTTAATAAAGTTATGCGTCACCTTGTCAGTAAGATTACTACAAAAGTAAAGATAACAAATTAATTACAAATCATTTTTAAATGTCATTAGAAGTGAAATATCTTTCAGTAGGAAAAAACCTAAATGTACCGAAATCGCATTCTCTAGAGTTTCGTTTTTGATCCGAATTTTTTCTTATTTATAGGAGCAAAAAGTATTTTAAACTAATACACTCTTTCAACACCCAAATTTAAATTTAGATAATAGTTTGCTTAGCTAATTAGTTCATCTACAGTAGCAAATAATGAATTAACATTTTTGGTAATTTAAGAAAACGGGTCTTTCAAAAGTCGTGCCTAGATGTTTTTTTTTTTAAATAAAACGTGAATACCTACTTAGATTTTTTCTGGTATTTTTACTTTTATAAAAATATGGCTCTTAGCAATTATCTGTGAAAAATAATATTGAAGGGATAGGTTACAGTTATGACAAAAGTCCTTAAAATCGTTATTTATGTAAGTCTATAATTATAGGTTATAGTACATATTCATATACGAGTATTAAAGTTAGTTCATTAGTTTCCTTATTGGGAAATTCTTGCATTCATCCCAAAAATGGAAATTTTGTGATATCTTTACTTTTTAAGGTGTCTATAATGTGTATAAATGTCCGCACGTGTACATTTTTTTTGGCTCACGATTACTCGCGAGCGAATAGTGTTATCGATTTAAATTTCTGCCAGATGATGCATCTTTATGCTGAATCGAGGTCATTCGATTTTAACTAAAATCCGCTGATGACTTTTTAAGTTATAAAAAAAAAGTACGCAAAATACAATTAATTTTTTCTTAAAAATAGAAGACTCTTTCAAAATCTTTGCAGTACTGATAGATATTTATTAACATAGCACACATTTAATGAAAATTTGAAAAAAATTCGGGCCAGAATTATCTGAGTTATGCAAGGAATAGTTATAACTGGGAGTGCAATACAACACACAATTTCGTTGAAATATTTTTTAACAAAATTTAATAAAACATATAGAAAAAGAACTGTTGGCTTCATAAAAGGAGATTCATCACTGAAACATTAGGCTAACTGGTCTTTTATCTTAAAACCTAAAACCACGGTGTGCAAGACTATTACAAATCTTACAATCTCCTATTCATTCCTTTAATCAAAAGAAGAACGTTACTGGCTACAAACCAAGGACTAATGTTCCAAAACAAACTGAAGTCCGCACACCGCACAAACTTAACCGGTCAAGCTTAACCTGTTTTTTGAAATATCAAAAACCATTGAAGAATAGTACAGGTTCTCCTTATCTGGAAGTTCTTTGCGTGACCCATCCTTCACACCCATTGCGGCTAGTTTCTTTTATAAGCAGAGAGGCTGGAAAAAATAGATTTATTCGGTACTGGCGGTTATTAAAAAAACTAGTTTAAGCCTTATTACATTGCCTTACAATGAACGCGATAATCTACAATTGTCAATTACCAAAAAAGTTAGTTTTCTACGTCAATAACATAGATGTATAAAATGTATCAAATGAATGTTTATACAATTTAAAACACAATATTCATTAAAACTGACAGCTCTAGTTCGTTCTCAACCAGCGCTGCACTGGAATGCGCTTAGAGCTCTGCACTAGCTTTTCAGTGCGTTTTGGTTCCGCACTCAAATTGCATTAGCGGACGTGAAGAAAAAACGTTGTACGAATTTGAAAAAGCAGCTGTGTGTGTTGTTTTCAAATGGGAATACATACTTCAGAAATGAGATAAATTGCAAAAAAATGTGTGCATGGGGTTTTTTTTTTTAAATTTCTCAAGAATTTTTTGAATAACTTGTTTCTTTGCTTTTATTGTATTCGAATATAATAGCAAGCAAATATTCCGGACTTGGGCGTTCGCTGAAAACAATGTCGAAACCCAGATTTTTTGAAGGGTTAAGGGCAAATAAACCAAGCAAAGCAAACAAACTATATTTTGCAACAGAGTCGAGCAGCAGTCGAGAGTTTAGCTGCACTGCACAGTTTTATTAATCACCTGAGTAACTGTATTTAACTTAAGAAATAAATGTAGTTTTGTTTGATAAGACAACTGTTGTACTTTTTTTTTACAAAATGCTGTGTATCGCATATTAGCTTCTAGCGGCATAAGAACTTAACAACTTATCTTACGCTAGATAACAACACAGTTCTGAATCACCTTGAAAAGTCTTGTAAGAAGGTAAAAATACTCGCGGGTATTTGAGCAGATTTAAAGATGTATATTTTAATTATCCTGTAAAAGTTCTTTGGGGTGCATTTCATAGAACACTGTTGTGAGGAATAACTAATGCCAATTTAAGTCCGGTAAGTATTTATGAAAGTTAAAGCTGAAGTACTAGAAAATGGTGAGGAAATGTCTGACGAAAATCGTATAGCAGTTTCGACGTTATTCATTACCAATTACGCCTTATTAGCTTATAGTAAATATATTCATATTGAAGATTATGATGAATTAATGAATAATTTAATTGAACTTTATATGTCGAACTTATAATAGCACTTGCTGAGTTTGGGTGTGTATATTATACAAACACCAGTATAAGCGTACGAGTAGATAACAAATTCCAAACTTTTTACGAGTATAATCACTTTCCGTATAAAACTAAACTTACCACCTCTATTTTAGCTCATTTTTTCTCATCTTATCAGATTAGATATTTAAATGAATTTCCTTTTTACAGAGAAAATATTTTATTTGCCTTTTGATATCTAGGTAGCAAAGAAAGTGACAATAAGTTCAACAAAAGTTTTTGTCAACTGAATTGGTCTAAATCGACTGAATCAACGTAGAACGATATTATATGCTTTGCAGTTTTTTGCCATTAAATGTTTATCGTCCAATTCTAGATGATAAGGTATTGTCTTATCGTTAAAGCTTTTGATATAAATTCTCTGGCATATTAAAAAGGTGTATGGTTTTACAAGAGAACAACAAATATGACACATTGTTTCAAAATATTTTTTAATAAAAAAAAAATGTTTTATGAGCACCATGCTTTCTCTAGTTTAAGCTATTTAAGTTAGAGATATTTAATACATACTCGTACAATACATACAAATATGCTTATTGTGTTTCTTGTCTATCGCTCTTCGGAAGTCGGAAATTTATTGGGTTATATACATCAAGGGTATTTTTTCGCCAATTAGAGTTTTAGCACAAACATAAGATATGGTATGTAACTCAAACATATTTATATTAACTGTTTAATTGTTTACCTTTTTTTGAAAATGTTATTCACAAATCATAAGCGTGACTCACCATAACACCATATTTTATACTAAACTCTAATATGCTACATTGGCTTTATAACGTTTGTTGTTGTGTTTAAATGTTGTTTTTCTTATTTAGGTTAATAAGAAATAATGGATTTTATTGACTACAAATATTGCCCATATTTCATATGAATTGTATACAATGAACGCGATGAAATGGATACAATTATTTACAGTTTGCTAAAATAAAATATGAAGTATTTCTTTCACCTGCTAACGGTGATTTAACTTCATACATCAAACTTATCTTATTAACGCATGTTTTATAGCGAATCTAAATGAGTGTTAATTCTCTAGAACTCTATGTTATCAAAGTTCCGTTGCCAGATATAAAAAAGTTGGAATTAGCACCTTGCCACTTTAGAAAGCTGTGAAAAGTGTTCTTATTTCCGCAGCAAAAGGAACTGTTGAATGATCTCAAGCATTAAGAACCAATAAGCTTTTGGAATCGATATTTTTCTTTTGTCGTATGTTACCCACTTTTCATGGCCTGTTGTCAATCTTTGAATAGGAAAAAGTTTCTTTCGATAAAGTATTTATAAAAGAAAAACTGCTGTCAATTTTTGAGCAACTATTTTTTTTATGTTTTTTTTCAGAACGCAGAAAGGGTCTAAGAGGACTGTAGGGTAAACCGAACATCTAGTTAAAAAAATTCTAAAAAAAAAGCTAACGCACCACTATGTATATCTTGAAAAGAACACTCTTTTTTAAAGTATATTTTATTTATCAAACAAAAAAATCAAACAAAATATAAATGCTTTTTATTCAAAGCATGAGGTAAGACACCTATTGTAATTGTTTTTTTTTTGATGGCCTCAGATACCGTTTTGGCTTGGGCCTGGACAAATTTGGTGAGATCGTGTTGAAAATGAAATCAGCATAAAGCAACCCGAAAAATTTAATTCATGCTTAAACTCTCAAGTAAATTAAGAAAATAAAGGAAATTGCAAAACTACTTCCTTACTTACTTACTTAGGTGGCGCTACACTTCGGGGTGAAATTAGGCCTCAGGTAGCAAGGTTTCCAATTAGTTCGGTCTTTAGCTAACTGCCTCCTGTTGCACACTCCCAGTCGGTTGACTCTGCGGGCCGGAGCATTGGTGACCATTCGCTGTACATCTCCTAGCGATCTCAGGCGACTGATACGCAGTTTTCTAACTAGGTCGATGCCGCTGTACAAATCGTATAGATTTTTCTAACGAAACGACTGAGGATATCTTCTTCCACTTTCGATAGAGAATGACCGAGGTCTGATATACTACTTAGTTTTTCGTTAGTTTGCTCTTAGCAAGATTCTTATGCAAGAATGATTATTCGGCAAGAGTGATTCTTCGTTTTATTTCTGCTGAGATGTTGTTGACAGAATTCATAATGGAGCCAAGGTAGGCAAATTCCTTTACTACCTCGAAGTTGTAGCTGTCGATTTTGACCAATTCGTCCATGTTGGCAGAACATATTTGGTTTTGCACTAATTTTGGCCGCTTTCATTTTAATACTAACGAACGCACTGGTGACAGTGCACTGAGTTCTCTCAATCATGTCGATATCATCGGCCATCGCCAGTAGTTACACAGACTTTTAAAAGATCGCGCTTCCAGTGTTCACTTGTGAGATTCACACAATTCTTTCAAGTATGATTGTCTAAAAACTTTTTTTACATCAAAGATATCGGTTAAGTCGTTACCGACCTTGACGAAGCAGCGAACGTTTTCAGTCGTCGTTCTACACAAACGGACGAGTTTGGCAGAGATGCCAAAACTAGGCATGGTACAGCTCGTCTCTATAAATGCTGTCATATAGATCAGTGAAAAGATGGTGCGTATCGATTTAGACTTCTTAAATTTTTTTCAGGATCTGCCGAAGTATAAAGATTTGACTGATTGTGAAATTTCCTAGCCTGAAACCGAACAGATAGGGCACAATAAGGTTGTTGGTGAAGGGTTTCAGACGTTCATACAATATAGGAGCTAAGATCGTGTAGGCGACGCTGAGGAATCCTACACCATTATAGCTGGCGCAGTTGAGGGGGTCTCATTTTTTGTGCATCAACCATACGGTGCTGAGATTCCATTCATCAGGCATAGACTCTTCAGACCAGATCTGAGAAATGAGTTGGTACATGCTAGCACAAAGTCATTTCCAGGAGCTTTCAATACCTCGGTCGAAAAGTTATCAGGTGCTGATTTGTTGGATTTTAGGTCAGATATTGCTTTTCGTACTTCGTTCTGGTCAGGCGGACGGAAGTTTTGCCTATCATCGTTTAAGTTGAATGATCTGTTCTGCCTGGCGGCAGGATGTTAGACTTCTTCCCCATTATAATGTCTACAGAATAGTGTTTCCATATTCCCAGCACCGACTGTGACTCTACTACAAGGTTTCCTTCTTCATCTCTACAAGCTTCTGTACGGGTCTTTTTACTTTGACACGTTCTTTTTGTCTGTTGGTAAAATTTTCGAACTTTATTTCTAGAGTAAAACCCCTCAATAACTTTGATCGCGCGTTTCCCACGCTCTTTTTTCTTCTTCTGGAGAAGCCGATGTTCTACCCGTCTCTTCTGCTCGTAGAGCTCACGATCAGTTCTCGTCCTTCATTGCAGCGCTACCGATTTGTAGGCTTCTTGTTTAGCTACATGTGCTTGCCGGCATTCTTCATCATCCCACGGGTATCCTGGCGGTGGTCGGGTGAAAACAATCAAATCAGTTGCGGCGTCTCTGTTGGCAGGTTGACAGCGTTGGCACTGGTCTTCGGTATTTGATGCTGGTAACACAGGAGTTGTTGAGAGATTTTGGGATACGCATTCGGAGAAGATTCTGCGGTCTCTTGCGATTGCAGATTTTCTACGTTATATCTTCTCACAGTACTTCTTCTTTGTTGTGGCGCTTGGGAAATCCTCATTCGCACCTTGGCTGCAACAAGATGGTGATCCGAGTCAATTTTGGCAGCTCTTGCTACGTTCGGACGTCTAGACGACGTCGGACATGCCTCCATTACGTCTACCGCAAAATGATCAATTTGATTTAGCGTTTGATGATCCGGAGACCGCCATGTCTCATCGTGTATATTGTTAAAAAGAAAATCGTGTGCTTACTTTAGTAATATTGCGTCCCGCCGCAAGATCAATAAGTCCGTTGCCTGACGTGGTGTCATGTATAATTATAAAAAGGGCGACGAAAATATTTCAAGCTTTTAACACATCAAATTTATTATATGCCATTTTCAATTGATCATTTTTAAATAGTGCAGCGTGCTGGATTAAGTTCTGGCCTCTTAGAAATCAAACAATTAGTTGTTCTATTCTGTACAGATTTTTTAAAGTTACATCTGTTTACTAACAATAAATTTATAAATTATAAACAAGCATATGGTATCGAACAAAAAGTAAAAATAAAACAAAAAGAATATAAATCGCTTTATTTAATATTCCTGTGTTACCACCTTAATGACGAAAAGTTTGACGCAGCGGATATCCATTTTGCTCCATAATAGCTGCGAATATTTTCATTCGAAATTAAACATTCTACCTATTGGTTGTTTTCGTGGAGCTTTGGGGCATTTAATATTATAATTTTTTCTTGGTTATCTGTTTTTCTTTAACTTTAGTAGCATGAATAGTAATAATCTTTATAGTGACGATTGTCCCCATTCGGAAGCTTGGTTGGCCCAACAAATATTTTCTCAGTTTAGAGATTTCAATACAGCACCCTTGAATGACAAAGAACATATTAAATTTGGCAATGGTCAAGACCAGAATATTCAAGAAAAAAATGGAATAGGAATCCCTAATATAACTGAATTAAACGAACCACAAAGTGATAAGGAGATTCAACTTAAACTTGAACACCAAGAAAATAATAACGAAAATACAATTTGTTCCCAAAACAAATCAAATTCGGAGAAACAAAACGCCGGAGAACAAGTATGTCAGGACCCAAGCTTATACTCGTATTTTGGTAGAGATTAGAAAACGTAGAAACTTTTAGCGATGTTTAACTATGTTTTTTTTTTTGTTTTAAAGATCCCTCTATGATTCCAGAAATCGGCTTGCAGATCGTAGAATGTGCTAATTGCAACTGTATATTTGATGTAGGGTCATTTCCCCAACATGTGTGCGATTACGATGAAGATAGTAATCTAATTTTGCCTGAACCGATGGAACAGTCTATATTGACACCACAGTCTGAGCCAAAAGAACCACCGTGTATACGACTTCTACGTGAAAATCAAATTCGAATACGTCGTTTCCTTAAGGATGAGTTGAAATACGATTTAAATGCTACAAATGCCAATTCAAAAAAAAAGTTAGACGGCCCACATGAATGTACCCTGTGTGAAAGAAAATTTGTACATGCATCAGGACTGTCACGTCACATGGAAAAGCATGCATTAGATCTAATACCGACGTCATCGCCAGGTAACGCAAATAACGGTTGTCCACCAATCAATAGTTTGAAAGTTGTTATTAAATGTATCAACTGTGGTCGTATTTTTTTGGAAGCGGATACGGCTTTTAAACATTTGTGTGTACATTTTGGGCATACAATGGAGGCTGAAAAAGAATTTCAGTCTATTGCAGAATTCCCATATGAAAACTACCTTGACGAAGCTTTGAATTTTCTAAAAATCAAAGTGAGTAGATAAAAGTACAATCATGAAAATTATACTGATTTAATTTTTTTAGTTTAAAAACTTTGACAACAAGCCAATTGCCCATCTTAAGATGGTAATATCAAGTTGTGTTTTGCAATGCGAGTTTTGCGATTTTCAATTCTCTGAAGTGTTTTATTTGTTCCTACACTCAGCATGCCATCAGCCGCATAGACCATTTGAATGTTTTGGTTGTGAAATACATGTTTCTACCGCAAAAGAAATTTGTACGCATTGGCAGGCAGAATGTGTATTTGCAAGGGAATATTTGAAGCGAGGCTGCTCATCACAAAAGTATTACGTTTGTAATGTATGTGAAAATAAATTTAATTCACTAGAGCAGTTGCATGAGCACAGGTATTGTATAAACTTCGTACGAGTGTCCTTTTGTATCAACCAAAATCTACTTATAAAGGTACACTGCATATCATTTCTTCCCGAGATTAGATAAAAAACGTGGTTTGTTGGTACTTCCATGTGAATACTGTGATCTTGTATTTGAAACAGCAAAAGAAATTGTAAATCATTTCGAAGAAAAACATTATAAAAGGAACAAACGAGATCCTACTGCTAAATACCGTCAATACTTGTGTGATATTTGTGGAAAAACCTACACCCAATCTAGTCATTTATGGCAACATTTAAGGTTTCATAAAGGTTTGTTGAAAGTTACGTTATTTATTTTTTTTTCATTCATTGCCATTTAAATAGTAAAATCGGATAGTATTATTGCTTTGCTCACTTCGTCTTTAAGTCTAATGTTTGTTCTTCATGTGAAATAGTAGATGTGGCACCGTCTATTTTGAATTTCGTTATTACACTGTTGTTAAGATACTGTCTGATTCCATTCTGTATACATAATTCGTTGTTATGCCGATATTCTTAAATATAACAATTTATATCTTGATATTTATATTTTCTTGTAACGCGGAATTTTATTTTAATTTTTTATAAGTAACGTAAATAATGAAATGAACCATACAAATTTTCAATCATATATGTAAGCATTAAGTCACAATCAATTTGGATGAATGAAATTTAATTTGGCTTCCCCATCTCGTTTAAAACTTAAGATTTGGTTTTGTGTTTTCAAGAATTTATTTGGATTTTCTAGGTGTCAAACCATTTGGATGTAAGGAGCCAGGCTGTTCACGTCGATTCACCATTCGTCCTGATTTGAACGACCATATTCGGAAATGTCATACTGGTGAAAGACCCTATCATTGTCTTGTCTGTGGTAGGCGTTTTTTAACTGGATCCGTGTTTTATCAGCATCGTCTTATTCATCGTGGTGAAAGACGTTATGGTTGCGATGAATGTGGCAAACGATTCTACCGTGCTGATGCTTTGAAAAATCACCATCGAATTCATACCGGAGAAAAACCTTATGGATGTTTATTTTGTACAAAAACTTTTCGTCAGAGAGGGGATCGTGATAAGCATATCCGTGCTAGACATTCTAGTCTAGATGCGAATGCTCGTCTTATGATGCAATTGC
The DNA here is from genome assembly GCA_963966105.1 of Volucella zonaria. NCBI lineage: Eukaryota > Metazoa > Arthropoda > Insecta > Diptera > Syrphidae > Volucella > Volucella zonaria. Next base: position 333,935,441 of record OZ014530.1, read on the forward strand.
AAAAATTGCAATTAGAGGCAGCTGCCCGTAACAATGGTTCATTATCAATATCTAATGAAGATGTCTTAATGTTGGGAAACGTTCCATTTCCAAAGAGTATGTTCCAGCCAATTCTAAATGATATAGACGGATGCCAAGGATGAAGTGCAATCAATTACTTTTTCATTTATATTTATTTTAATTACTATACACAATTATTTATTCTACTAACTATATTACATAATTTATTGAATACTATTAGCTGTCCAAATATAACAAACCGTTTGTGCCTTTCGTTGCTCTTGCAAAATACCTAAATGCCGGAGCATTGTAATTTTATTCTGTGATTTTTTATCGAGCATTTTCATAGTTTTTCTTGATATATCACCTTGAGTGATGAAGTGTTGTCCTTTCAATTGTTAATAAAGATAATGAAGATATTTTAAATCAAATGGAATTTTTGTTATTACCTGGGAAGTAAGACGTCTGATCTTTGTATACCTTCCACAAATCTAAATCAACATGGTTACGTATGCAATCCCTGTGACGATGAAGCAGTTGATACTTTTCATTAAAGCATGGTACTAGTATTGCGTCTAGAAAATGTTGAAGCTCATCTAGATTCTCTCTACCTCTCATGTACCTGCAAAAAACGGTATGATTTTTTTTTATCTAAATGTACAATTGTACACTGACAATGGAAATAATACTTACTTTGGGATACTTTCGAACATTTCAGGTGTAATTTCGACTTCAAAGTCTAAAAACTTTAAGGATAACGGACCAAGTTTAGTTTTTTTGACAAATGGGGATTGCACATAATATTCTAATGACATCGTCGGGGTTTCAGACTAAAATTAAAAGATTAAAAAATAAATTGTATGAATGCACCTTTAACTTACAGCTTCCAAAATCTTTTGAGCAGACGGAACTGTAAGAAAACCATTCTTCCAACTTTTTAGCTGATTTTCTTTTAAAACACTTTTAGGGGTTCTACCACCACCATATGAAATGTTAGCAAATTCATTTGCTTTTGAGTTACTTTGTTTTTCTATCAAAATATTGAGAACTTGGAGCTGCTGTTCTTGCATTTTCTGCATAATGAATTTATAATCCTGCATTACGGAATTATATTCAATTTTCATAATTTGATTACATTGCTGGACAAGAGATTTAACTTCTTCCGTTTTTTTGGATAATTCTTCAATTTGGGGTTCGATTTGATCACGGCGGAGGTGTAAAGAAATGAATGATTCTAATAGGCTAATTTTTGCCAAATGTCCTTCAGATTCTACAATAAGGTCGTTCATTGTTTAATATATCGTAGATAAGAATTCGTTCAGTTAGATTTTAAAATTTATTTTAAAATATTAAATCGTTTTTTTTTTCTGAAATGTCAAATTGGTTCATTTGATGTTTCTGATTCCACTGCTTTACGTGTCGCCTACATTGTTCAGAAAAGGTAAGTTAAATAAGTTCCATTGTAAAGTCTGTTCACAACAAGATCTTTACATGTGCCCATACCTCAACTATTAAGGGTTATACATATTTGGTTTAAATGATTTGAGATTTGTATAGCATCAATTCTTCTCTTCTCATTTATTTTATTACGTCTCAAAATAAATTGTTTTGAAATTTGTTGAATAGCTTTAAATTTTGGGTATGTAGCTTGTGGGCCTAAGGCTCTTGGGTATACAGTTTAAAATATACTAGTCATAAATTAAAGATTACTAGATCGATTTTATACCACTTTTGTTTCGTTCTGCGTATGTACGGAGTATGTAAAATCGTATATACTCCCCTACACTGCGTCTGCACTAGCTATAAACTCATAGCATATCATATAATATGCTTTATAGCGTGCCCTGACTTAATTGCTAGTGGATACACTGTGCTAGGAAAAAGCGAAATTACTGAAAATATCAAAATTGTAGTACATCAACAAAGTGATTATTTGAATTTAAATGATATTAGGAGCTTACATATATATAAATAAAATGGATTACAGCCATACTCCATACAACAAAGTATTTTTTGTTATGAATGATACATTCGAAGTTGGGTACATGGAGCAATTTGCTTTGACACTTTTTTATTATTTTGATAACAGTTTCAGTTATTCGCCACTGGTCCCCTACAACACTACTGGTAATGTTAATGAATGTATGTTAATATTCACATATTGATTAAACGCATCGCATATCTGCATTTGACAATTTACGCAAAAGCCCAGTGTCCCGTCACGGCATTATCATCATCGATTTGAATTCCCGTGATCCCATTGCGACCTGGGACCCAAACGAAACTGAGTGTTGGAAGTAGTGCAAGACTGTAGCTACAGATACAGATACCTTGATCTTTTCACCTAGTGTCCATCGTCCATTGCCATAACAAGGACTAAAAACTAAGGTTTTTTTTCTTAAAGAACTAACAGTGTGTATAAATATACTTATAATGCTTTAGTATGTGCTTAGTTTTTTGGAAAATGGGATGCAAAGAGAAGAAAGATGTTTGGGCTCAAGAAATATTTTTCGCGTGAATTCTTAATCGGATTTGTTCGCAGCAACCGGAGTACTAGTGTCTTTGCATCAGACGAGATGTTTATAAGACGAGAGTCAAAATACAGTCGGCGCGTAAGGTCATACAATTTCCAGTGCGTTTTGGAGCAAAAACATTTCTTTTAAACGGAAGATCGATTTAAAAGTGCAGTCCATGATATAAATGCCAGGGGTATAGAAATTCATCAGTGGGTCTAAAGCTTTGCTTGCCGAAAACTTTTTTAGCACTGTCAGAAAGCTTAGGGCCTTAGAGGTTTTCGACATAGCATATTTGGCCCAACGATGTTTGTTATCGAGGATGACCCAAATTGGTAGTTTCGTTGGGAAACCGATTTTGATGCCTTTAGGTACTAATTGAATCGTAATCGTAATCGTAAAGAAAATAACCTCCGTTTGGTTGGATTGACTAAAACCTATTTCGAGTGTACAAATCGGTGATCACGTTTAGGGCTGCCTGCGCTTTAGAACGAATAGTTGCTAGGGATGATCCAACACACAGCATAGATATGTTACGTGCATATGCCTTAATGTAGAAATTAGATCTATTGAGAGTGCACTGCAGTGAGTCGACCAACATGCATCATAGCTGGAAGACGAGACGACATCTACGTATATGACTGTAAAGTCCATAAATATCAGTAAGAACTTTGTTGATAATAATTTACATACATAAGAAGAATCCTAATAGTATAAGTTGAAAATTATTTTATGAGGCCTCAACCATGAACGGGAGAGAGTTGCTCCGGTTGTGATGATGTTGATTGACCTTTCAATTTTTTTGTTTTCTTGTAATAAAAAATAGCTTTTGAAAAAATATGTGTCTTATCAAGGAAATGGGTTATAATCACCTGTATATCATTCATGAATGCTTCCATATAAAAAGAACAACAGTTAGAAGGCTGAAAGAAGGCAACTTGAATTAGTCGTAAACTTAGCATTATAATATTAATGACCGGTTGATTACGTACAGTATTCACAATATTGACAATACGATTTAATAAACATTTGCGTCAAAAGTTTGCGAATTATAGGGAAGAGAAATTTTTTGCTGGTTTTTAATTTGCTAAATATATTTTTTCAAAATTTTCCTCTTAAATTTGCTAAGCAATTAACAGCATATAGAATGTGATAGGGGCCTTAACATTTTTGTCTGTCCAAACGTACGAAAAGTCCACTGAACTGTAAATCTGAACAAATTTCTGAGCAAAATTTCACCACGAAGATGACGGTCAGCCATTTTTTCTCTCTTTTGATTTTCTGAAGTAAAGCAGCCAACATGGGTTTCGCTAATCTCTGGTATTCACATCCCCGCAAATACGGACAAGGTTCTCGTTGCTGGTAAATATTTGCTAGTTATTTAAATCCCACATCTGCGTATACGAATTATGTAAAAAAAAAAAAAACTAATCTCTACCTTAAAACTGCAATTTGCTCGGCCACATGCCGTAACGTATGCACCCATATTTGGGTCGACTTCGGTATCTCCACGCTATAATATATTAAAGTATTTTCACTTAATTTGTATACTATGCCCCCGGTTGAGTACGGATGGTAATCTTATATATTTTTTACTTTTCCTTAATTAAGGGTGGCTACAAAAAATGCTTTCTTTGCTTAAAATCAATGTTTTTGCTGATTTAGTAATGTCATTCGGTGAAGAAAGTTACAAATTAATCATAAAACATTTTCAATGGCGCAACTATTAAGGAGTTCATAATCAATATTTTTTTTTTGTTTTATTTCAGCCGGTCATGCTCCAACCGACATGGTCTAATCCGCAAGTATGGTCTCAATATCTGCCGTCAGTGCTTCAGAGAGTACGCTAACGATATTGGATTCAAGAAGGTACGTAATTGCAAAATTTATTGATTCATATTGTACAATGTTTTTTTTTTTTTTTTTTTCTTGCAGCTGGATTAGTCATTCATATACAATTGAGTAGCACTACCAACTAAGCATCTCATCTGAAAGATTAAATAAGAATAACTTACCATCGGTTTGTGAAAATGGCCATTGCTAAACTATTTTTAGCAACTGGAATGCAACTTTGTCTTATTTAAGCTCTCAGGCGAATAAAAAAAAACAAAACAAGTTAAAACAAAGTTGTATTAGCGTTTGCTTATGTTGGACTTGTGTAATTTTTTAGATATGTCTAAAGAACCTGCTGAACTTTAGTTTCCGAGTAGTATTTCAGTCCTGTTAAATATGCGCACAAGCCTAATTGTTTCCAAATGTACACGAAAACCTGTACGTAGTGCATTTTGGAAGATGTGCTAATTGAGGCCTTATAATGATCAGGTCTACGGATGAGAATGGAAGAAACTGCTAGTTTTTAGTTTGGCACTAATAATTTGTTCTACTTGCTGTTAAACTTTTTTAGAAATGGTTCCATGGTAGTCTTTTAATGAATCGTATAGGTTTGCAGAGAAAGAACATCAGGCCGTAAACAATTCTATCAAATAGTTTGGGTGTACAAAAGAGTTTAACGATGGGACGGTAATTAGGGATTTCATTTCATATGTAGGATCTCTTCAAAATGAAGGAAAAATATTTATGTGACATCTAGAGCTAAAAGAATGTTGAAAGAGGTTTGGCATTTGATGTTTGCACAGTTTGTCAATAGTAGGCAGATCGTCAGGATCCGGAGTTAAGCAAGTAATCTCTCCATGTTCAATTTTAATATCTCCTGATGTAAGTGAAGCTTTGGCAGATCTACTCATGTAAGAAAAATAATTGATATTAGGCTCTGTAACATGTGTAGCAAACGGTCGGTTAAGAAATTTAGAGAATAAGCTCGAGATTTCTTCAGGGTTCAAGGATTCGCTTGAAAAGTTCAGGGTAGGTGGGTAATTATCAGATCTTGGTTTGGTGCTTATGAAGTGGAAAAAGCGTTTAGGATCTGAGACAAGTTCAGATTGCATTTGACTTAAGTAATCTTGATAGAGTGATTCATAGAGTCGTAACTCATTATTGTACCAAGGGGGTAAGGATGTGTGATCTTTTTTGGGAACTAAGGGAACATTTATGGTGTAGAAAAGATTAATAGCATTCCCAAATTTTGATTATATCTTGAAGAGTTTTAAATAGATTACAAAGCTTTTTATTTCAATTGGAGGTCCTTAATTGTAGCTTTAATTTGCGGTATCATTTATATATAGGTATACGCGTTATAGTTTTGAAGATATTTAAGGTTTTTTTCTCCGGGATTTTCAAACTTTGTGTGTCCAGTAGTTCGCGCCAAAAATCGCTTTGGATTTTCACTTCTGACGTATAAGACTATACGTACAAAAAAATTGAAGAAAATCGGAGATGAGTACCTTTTTGGCGACATCAAATATGTGGTCATTCCAACGTAGGTTGTCATTGACACACTACCGAGAATGGAAAGTTTTACGGTTTTAACGATGCAAGTGCCATCCATGGATAATGGCTGCGTGTTTGGATTTCGCTTTAACGACTGCAGACAGTATTGTGTTTTGGAACCATTAAATTCCACTCTGCTGGAATTTAATGAGCTTAGCATGCGCTGCCGCTCCCGTTCTACAGCCAGAGATCAGGAACCTGAGTTCGGGAACGAATATGAAAAGCAGAGAGTACTGTCGTCAGCAAAGGAATATATTGGATTAGAAGTAGCGGGCAATAGATCATTGATGAAAATTAAAAAGAGTGTCGGAGACAGAACGGAGCCCTGCGGCACAACAGCATTAATTTTGTGAATATCAGACTTGAAACCATCCAAGACAACTTAAATTGCACGTTCCGAAAGGTAATTTCTAATCCATTGAAGAAGAGAGTCATTGATCCCAAAGGCACGCACTCTGTAAAACGCCTATATCAAATACCAAGTGAAATTATCTTGCTTTCGCCAGATTGATGTATGCTTTTGTTCCACTTTCCACCGGTGGACCTGTTACTAAGAAAATATATTGAGACATTTCATGAGAAGACGGTTTATCAGCGTTTCCATGACCTTGGAAAGAAGGGACGTAAGAGCAATCGATCTGTAGGAGAGAGAACAAGATTCGCCTTCTTTAACGACGGGCTGGACAAATGCTGATTTCCATCTGCTCGGTAGGGGACCTAAAGAGTAGGATTGATGGAGAAGCTTACGCAGTGGTTTTTCCATAAGAAGGAGAGTTATACTATCTCGGCCAGCGGATTTGTGAATGTTAAGATCTTTAAGTACTCTTGTTACTACACGAGTACAAAAGTGAATTCGTCCCATTGAAGATTAGCCGCACTCAAGTGTAGGCGGACACAAAGCACAATTTCGAAGTGTTGAGATGGCTGCAAAGTGCGCAGCAAGCAGATTGGCCTTATCCAAAGAGCAGACAGCTGTAATGTCATTATAAATGAGCGTTGGGATGAAACGAGGCAGAATTTCTAATATTTTTGACAAACGAAATTTCACACGCTTAAGAAAGACTGCAACAGTCATTCCTGGCCCCTTTTAAGTTTTTTCAGTTTTCCTCTGTTGGGTTGGTCTTGAAGGACCGAAAAAAAATTTCTCTAACCCTGACAGCCTCTTTACATATCGAGTCGTACTACTCTTTTTCTTTTGGTTTGAAACCTTTCAGCCGATGGGGATAAAGGATCTCGTTGCAAAGAGAATAGTGTGTGTGATCATATTACCAGCGTCATTCACGTCGTTATCGAGAAAACACAACGACCAGTTAAAATTCGTAAAGAAGCAGTCAAGAATGCTTTCTCTAAAAATTAGAAATTTGCTGATATGACACAATGGTGACAGGACTAGAGATGCTTGAGAAAAATAAACGAAAAATTTTATTTCATTACACTATGAGTATTTACTCTACCCAATAGTGTGACACAAATTAACGTCACTTCCCAGGGTGAGCTGCTCCTTACCTTACAACTTTATAATATTCTACTCCGTCTCAGCTGACTCAACCGATCCAGGAGCCATGCCTCTTCCTTCATCTTCTTTGGCTGACCACCTATTTTAAGCAAAGATTTAAAATCAATACATACTAGGTGGTAACGTCCTTGACCGCCAGAATGCGCAGCTATTGCAAAAAAGGTTATGGTGCCTTGAAGTCCGTTCATATTTAGGCAGACATGACAAATTTCAGTGCGATACTGTATTCAGTTTTGTTTTGACAGCTGATTGTTGTTGACGTGTTTGGCGTCATGTTGAGTATGGACAAAAACGATTTTCGTTCTCTCATAAAACATTATTTTTTTGGAGGCAAAACGGCGAGGGAAACAAAAGAAAAGTTGGATAAATATTATGGGGCTAATGCTCCGTCAGATTACACCGTCAAATATTGGTTTCGAGAGTTTCGTGGCGGCGTCAACTCAACTACCGATCAAGTCCGCAGCGGCAGGCCCTCCGATGCGGTTACAGAGGACAATGTCAAAAAAATACATGAAATGGTGTTGGCTGACCGGAAAGTGAAGGTGCGCAGCTAGCAGATACCACAAAGATTAGTACTGAGCGCACACGCCATGTTTTGGGCAATATTCTGCATATGAAAAAGTTATCCTGCCGCTGGGTGCCGCGCATGCTTGCTCCTGACCAAAAACACGAACGCGAGAGCACTTCGAAAGAGTGTTTGGACTTGCTGATGCGAAATCGGACGGACTTTTGGCGTCGATTAGTAACTGGATTTGGATCCCTCGGACTATTATCTCTTCCCAAACCTCAAAAGATGGCTCATCAATAAAAAATTCAGCTCACGCGAGGAAATCATCGACGCCACGGAGGAGTATTTTGCAGACCTTCCGGAAAATTACTTTTCGGATGGGATCAAGAAGTTGGAAAATCGCTGGAATAAGTGTATCAAACTAAAAGGGGACTATATTGAATAAAATAAAAAAAAAACATTTAAAAACAAATTTTTTTTCATTCCCTGCAAAAATATGACACCTGCTACTAAGTACGCATTCCACTAAAATAAGAGCGCCTTTTCCTCAATCTATCCGCCGATGTGTTCAAATCTTGCGGTATGTTTAGTGAAGTCGAAAAGTAGGTCTATATGATATTGGAGGATCGGTGAGTAAGCTATAAGATTACCACATGGAACAGTGACTTCAGTTTTGCAAAAATATTTGGATATGGAAAAACTATCCGCCACGTTGCTCACAATTGGCAACAAACGCAACCGTATGACAATAATCCGAACGAATTTTTGCGCCGTTTCATCAGGATAACGTACCGGTGCACAAGTCCGCAGTCGCAATGGCAAAATTGGATGAATTGGTTACGACGTACTTCCTTATCCAGTATATTCTCCAGATTTAGCCTCCTGGGACTATTTCCTGTTCCAAATATGTATAACTGTCTCGGCGGGAAAAGATTTGACTCGACTGAAGACGTCATCGATGAAATAAAGGGTAATCGTATTATTTGGAGGGCACCAACAAGAAATTTGAGAGACATTGGACGAAGTGTATCGAGCTAAAAGGAGATTAGGTTGAAAAATAAAACGTTTTTTTTCCGAAAAAAGTTTTCCTTATTCCAATTCTCAGGGACTTATTGACCTCTTGTATATGATAAGTTCGGCTCCATATTCATCGATGCTAGAGCTACAACTACAAATATTATGGTCTCATTTCAGCAAGAAGGACTTCCCACGAACCCAGTTTTAGACACTACTATCCTTCATCATCCATCTTTAACACTGTCGACACTAATATTGTGTTGATTAGTTTTTTGGGTGATTTCAATCTGCCTAAACAGTATTATGAGAAATACGTATTTACACATCTTTTGAAGATAGGAGCATGCAGACGAGACTAGGACTCTGCTGTATGATACTAATATTAACATTTTCCTTCACTAAAGATGGAATAGTGTCCAAGGGAATTAATTGGTGTTTGTGGACAGCTGCTCAAGTAAGAGAAATAGAGCTGATTAAACATTAATAAAGTAAAAAAATTTGTTTGGGATTCGAGATTATGCTGTGATTCACAGAGCGTACATAATATTAATAGAGTGATTCACAAAGTTTAGAACATCAAGTGCAAACAAGGTGGTACGAGTAGCTATACTCGTAAATGCCTACGTTGGAGAGTGATCTTAGATAAGCGTGCCATAGTTTATTTCTTTTATTACAAATTAAACGTAATTATTTGTTGTACTTACTTACTTATGGTGGCGCTACAGTCCGGGGTGGACCTAGGCCTCAACCAACAAGCATCTCCAGCGATCTCAGTCTTTAGATAGCTGCTTCCAGTTTCACACGCTAAGTTGATTGAGGTACCCTTCCACTTGCGTGCGCCACCTGAGTTGCGGTCTCCCTCTACTGCGCTGATCCTCGTGGGCGGATTCGAAGATTTTTCAGCCCGAAAGTCGTTGGACTTTCACTCTTCTTGCTAAGCCGATGTCGCTTCTTCTCCACTCATCGTCTATGCAGACGTGTTACCGAAAATCACCGAAAGAATTTTCCTCTCAAAGCACCCAAGAGCACCCTCATCCATTTTTGATAAAGTTCATACCTCTGCACCCTAGAACAGGACTGGGATTATTAAGGACTTATACAAGGTCACTTTTGTTGTTCTTAGCCTAAAGAAGCACCGATTGGCAAGATTTATTCTTCGTTTGATCTCAACGAGGAGCCTATATAGACAAAGTCCTTAACTATACCTCAAAGTTATATTTGTAGAGGGCAGTGATCTGTCCGAGACGTCGGTGTTGGATGTCCTTTTTTATTGAGAGCACATACTTGGCCTTAATGCTCGCGAGAGCTTTATTGGCATTTCGCTGCTTACTTCCGATTATGAAAATATCCAAGGCGTATTTGAGTAATTGGACGGACTTTTGAAGTATGTTTAAAGCAATCGTATGACAACGCATCGCCTTTTCTAAATCCTTTTTTGACATCAAAGGTCTCGGTATGTTATTTACCAACCTTAATGAAGCATCGTGCATTATCCATGGTCTTTCTGCATAAACGGACGAGTTCGGCAGGAATGTCAATACTAGGCACTGCTCTGTATAGCTCGTCTCGATTTGGAGGCGTGTGTTTCGTTTAGGAGCTTCTTGAGGATCGGACCAACAATGCTAGTGTTCCATTCACAGGGCATAGTTTCGTCCGCCATATTTTACAAAGTTGGTGTATGCTACGTACCGAGTTCATCGCTTGCCGCTTTGAAGAGCTCGGCAGTATATTGTTATACCAAGGCGAAAATGGAACATTTTGTGAGAAAAAGTTTAAGATTCGTTTATAAAAAAGAAGAAGGGATAGAGTAATAATAGAAAGAGTTAAACTTGACCTTACTAAGTAAATGTAAGCTACGAAAATGTAAGCAACGAAAATGTAAGCTATAGATATATTCATAGCACATAGGACAATAGAGAAGGTGACAGTCTTCCAATAGCTATAGCCAGACCACTTAATTCGAAAGTACCGGAGTCCGTAAACGAGTCGATAAAAAGAACTTACGAGTACGTTGAAAAATAAAATTATTTTTTTATCAAAAAATCTGTGTTTTAATCCAAAAGTCAAGAACTTATTGACCCGCCCTCGTAACTTGGCACAATCTTTCGCAATTACTCTTTATTAGCTCTTTATTTCATAGTGCATCATCTTTGGCCTAATTTCTGAAAATTTCGCCCATCGCGAAATTTTCCTCCATTCCAAAGAACTTAACACTCAAGCGGGTATGAATACACTTATGAGTGGCATCCAACATTTAATGGGGAGACTAAATTCTTATTACTGTCTTACTTGATTTTAGTTAACTGGAAAATTAATGTCTTTCGGGCGAGATTAGGATTCGAACACCGAACCTTCCAATTTGGAAGCCAGTCCACTACCACTTGAGCCACGGCCACCCACAAGTCCATATTTTCCAAAAAACAAATACGGACTTGGACAAATACGGATAAGTGTAGATGAATAACCAAAAAGCAAACAGAATTCGTATCAAGTACACTGTGAGTTTTAGAGGATGGCCAAAAAGATCAAATTTTGCATCTCAAACTAAAGGCTCTTGGTTTTCAATCTCGTTTTATTATTTGATATAATTCAAATATAAAAGAAAGCCAGCACCCACATACTTGTAAATAACTTCGTAAGAAAGCCAACTCCGCTTACAGTTTCGTCAAGCGCTGGTCTAAGGAATTTTCCAACCAATATGCTACTAAGCCCTTTATATAACCTTATAGCGTTTGTTTGGACACTTTTCGTCGTCTGGTTGCCTTATTACACCAATCATACTCGTATATTGCGCATAAAAACCGTTAAACTAAGGTTTATCCGTTTCGCGTTACGGGGGCTCCCCTGGACTGATAGCTGTAACCAACCAATTTTTCTCGATTGTCTGAAACTGAAAGACTTGCCGAATGAATTATGGTTACCATGAACTCATATTCAGAATTCTACTCGAAGCCTACTCTATTCAACGCATGCATCTTTGGCTCTCTCTAAGAAACCCCTCTGCTTTTCCAATGCTTCTTGTGCTCCCCTTTTACCCTATAGCTCTTAGAAAACTGTTAGTTTTAAAGACTAGTATTTAAGTTTTTGCTTTTATTAGTGATATTATTAATTGATAATCGGGGTATGTATAAGTAGTTGACCGGGATCCCAATATCAATTAAAATTAATCCGACTTTTCGAGCCGAGCTCTAGTTTTATTGCGACTATACGAGTACGTTCATTGCTGTAACTGGAATGGAAGAAGTTAAGGTGCATTTACCCAAGAATACAGCCTTTTGGGTTTGTTTTCACAAAGGCATGTTGGTTGTAGTTTTTGATTTTCATTGAATATCGTTTTCTGATGTCCAGTGTGTTTGGGGCAGAAAGTATACTTCCCTCATTGAAAAGGCCCAATAGTAGGCCTGCGGAATTAGCTTAAAGGTATAGAAGTTCATTTGGATTTAAAATTGAATGCCATATAGGCAATCAGAGGAGTCCGAGTTTCATGGCAGGATGTCATCTTCTTTAGACTTTTTGTATCCCTTTATCCTTATTGCCTTTATTATGCCCTCCCCATATCATTCACATCGGTTTTTTCATTTTCATTTTACATCGACGATTTCTTTTGTATTCCTTGAATCTCTATTATGATGGTCGAGGTTTAAGATCATTCGCTAAATATTTTTTCCGAATGCTTCTTAGAAATAGAGGACTATGAGAATAAGCAGCTCTGTTTTGTGACGTTATCACAGTGAAGAAAATATTTCTGATTCGTGTTTAGCTCCACTTTCATATTTTCCAGTGTGCCCAGAAGATCTTCAACTAGTTAAATTTTTCAATTCGAAAATTAAGAAAGATTTCTTGCAATTTATTGTCATAGAACTGACTGTGACTTTACTATAACAGTTAAGTTACAGTTTATTCGCTCTTTTTGTGAAACTATAGGTTTATTCGCTGTTTACTGTAGGTCTCCTTATCCTTGATGAGATTTTAATCAAATGATACCTTTGAACGCATTTCTGGCAAAAACAATGGCCATGACTTTCGGCAGTTTTTTTGCTCCTCATTTGTTGAAATAACTTGCATTTGTATTAAGCTTTCGAATTTTTTCGTGCGAATTCCTTCTACAACTTCAAAATAATAATATTTAATAATTTTCCCTGTATGTACCATTAACTTACTACTCTACACAATTTACAGCATCCTTATGTAACTCCTACGTCATAAACCAACTTTGGCTCCGTTTTTAATAAAAAACGTCACAAGAAATTGCGTTTTATACTTGAATCCTCATAGTAGTTAGTGATACATAAATTACGTAACTGCAACCTACCTACATACATGACCGATCACTGAAGTGAACCGGACTTCCAGCACAAGAGACTTGTATTCGTTTTCCAAAAAGGCAATCAAATTTTTAGATACTATTTTTAGAGAAATATCTTAAACTGCATGCACAACCTCATACGAGGTTGCTGTTTACTGAAACTGCATTAAAGAATGTATGCTTTCACCAGGCATCATTGAGTGATACATCTGAACAAAAGCTCTATACTCTTTTAGACCAAGTCAAAAAGCAAACCAGTGTTGTTGCTGTTGCAGTAGGTAATGCTGCTCACGATATCTTACCTCAGTCTTGACTATATTGACTTTAAAGCACATTAAGCGCCACTACGACTACACTACCTCAACTACTAAAATATCAGTAACACTTGCTCGTTGCCAGATCGGTTGAGCAACTCCGGCAGCAACTTTAATCGACATCAACAATTCGACGCTAATCCAAGTGTGCACTACGTAATTTTTCTTTTGCGCAGACTTATACTGAAATGGTTAAAAAACCAGTGACTTGATCTACTTGCCAAAATCATACGGAATTGTTATTTAGCAAGTGGCTTACTTGGCCATTTCGCGTTCGTACTGTGCACCGCAAAGGTCAATGAAATCTGCATCTTACAAAGGAAAATGAAAGTGATCTGTGTGTTACGGCTATACATAGTGGCGATTGTGTTTTTGTGTATTATTAAAATCGGAATTTCAGCAACCAAAAATTCCAGACGATCAACTACGTCATCTCCTAAAGCAACTCCTGCTTATGCTACTGAGGTCAATACAAGACGCAGCCGAAGACCAAATACAACTGTAGCCTTCATCAACACCACCCCAGGATTAGCAGCAAGAAATTTGGGTTCAAGTAAAACTGGTGTCAGTAGGCCATCACCGCCACCACTCGAGGCTAATGGTAAGAAAAACAATAAGCAATACCCGTAATATGTTAGTTTACACAGTCAAGTAAATATGTATGCATGTATGTATATATTGTGACTAAAAAAGGTAATTTGTCTTCGACGGCCAACCTTTTAAGTAGTTAGTTGTAAAACTTGTTTACGTTGGCCCGTCACTCGATTAGAATCTGTATATACCCGTAAACTGCAGCAACATGCGAATCGATAGTGATAATTCTCAAAACACGACCATGACCCACATCAAACTCAAGAGACAAGGGTTAACTCGGATCATAACTCTACCAATTGATGGCTAGTTCTTTAGACTTGCAACTCTCAAGTCTCAAGTCTTGTGTTACTTAACATGATTGCGAAAACTGTAGCTTGAGTGCTGGGAACTCGAAAACATTGTTGGTGGGTTCAATTGGTTAATGATAATAATTGTCACAGTGTAGCGCTTCCATTGCAGTGAATGTTGTTTTAATGCAATGCACAATGTTGTTGTGCGTTAAGACTACAAAATAATACCTTGGACTCTTTTTTTTTTAAAGACCAAGCATCCGTTTCATGTCGAATTTGAGGTCGGTTTCGATGGACTGTAAGTCGTAAGTGGTGCGATGAACTTTAAGGTATTTTTAGATTTCTTATTATGGTTTCCACAAATGGTTGTTGATTGTTTGAGTTATTCATTAAAAGTGCGCTTATGACCTAAGGTTTAAATATTAATATGATGATAAACGCATCCATATTAGAGACTTTAAGTGTGTATTGATTGTGAGTTTATTCTCAGCATTCGTCTAAGGCAATCGCATGCACCCGACTTTTCAGAAAATTTCGTTATTTCATAATGGGACTTACATAAGAATGCATGCATACATGCATTAGTTTGACAGCTGAAATATTTAAGGAGTACATATGAGTTAATGAATACGTGAGAGAGTATCTGCATTGGTACATTTTGGCCTTTTTTGGCGGACCTCTATAGCGGTTGCTCTATTTTATCGTAGATTTTGTTCTGCATTTGAGAGATATGTTTTTCGTGGGACATCTTTTCGAACTTCAGTTGGAACTTGAGCTTCAGTGGGTGTCTGCGTGGAATTTTCTACGAGCTTAGGTTCAACTGTCGTCTTCATGATATCGAGGTTTCTTTATAGGTCACATTATGATACACCAGACAACTTCGTAAATTTTTCACCTCCGTTCCTTCTATTTTTCTACATCAAAAACTACCATTTGTATGTTAAAGTCAAATCAAACCTGGTCCAAGTTAGGTTTGTTATTCCGATATATTTCTAAACTTCGTAGTTTTTCAATAATGTGATCAATAGATAAATAATGCAAACTAATCAGCGAGGTTGGAATTGTCATCGCACTATAAAATTTGGTCACTACCACTTTCTAATATCTCAAGAATAGGAACTCATAGAAAAATAGCTAGATATCTATTCTCCAAAGCTCTAATACATAATTGATCCAGGTTAGATCGGAACCGAAGCTGAAGCTAGATTTTCGTACTGAGAATTTTGGTCTTACAGATCTACAACACCAGCTTTTGTTTTCTGATTCTATTGCCCACACCAATTTCGGTACTATAATTGGCCGAGCTGTCAGTTTTCTAGACCGTGTTTTCAGAAGTTGAGCGGTTTAGGGCTTTGGTTATGAGCGCATGACGGGCAAAACTGTATCCCCCACGAAAACACTCTTCACTTTAAATGTATGATATTAACTATGCATTGACGTTGTTGACAATAGATAGGTGATTACAGAATTCGAGGCAATCAGTGGTAGATCGTTTTCAGAAGGGTCGAAATGTGGAAAGTTGTCCACCTATGTTAGTTCATTTATACCTGGATACTTCGTAAGTTGCTTAAATTATATGAGTAGCTGCAAGTTTTTCTGGAAGCGACACCGAACTTTATCGTCACTATATGTCTTTAAATTTAGAAAGTGCTCTGCGCTTTTCAAGTTATTAGTAGGCCTATACCAGATAAAGCTTCCGGCTGGTTTTCGGGTGTTGAGTAAGTGACGTGTCCGCATCAGAATCCTATCGCCTTAATTTTTATCGGATGGATGCATCTGGCATTTTGGAGATTTTCTTCACGCTCGTTGAAGAGAGTTTTAATGTACCACAATACTAGCATTGTCTTTGACCAATAGACAAAGGTGGTCAACAAATTATCAATCAGGATCGGAGACAGCTAGCTAGGTAAAGATTATCTGGTAATATGCAAGAGGATGTCAGCTCAGCCACTTTCGGTGGGCGGTGGGCCTTACCTAGGTCCACTCCAGATTGTTGCGCCAGCAATTTCTTCTTTATTTACCTAAAGCAGTTCTGAATGATCAGCCTTCCTCATTGTTGCGGGGGCCACAGACCAACTAACACTTCTTATGCCCTACAGCGCAGAAGTCTCACTGGGAGATGATCTTTTTATGAAGCCTAGTACAAAACCTCCATAAAATTTGTGATAATAATTCAAAACATCCTTCCAATTAATTCCTTAACGTTTATGCTTAATCAGTGGTTCCATTCAGAGAAAAATTGCAGCGTGCATCTACTGCGTTAGAAATGAAATGTGTATTTAAGAACTAATGGCATTTTTCGCCAGTAAAATGACATTTTAAGCACTGAAATTAACGCTGTACACTGAAAATATATGATAGCTTAGGTTAAATAGGGGTGTGATGGATATGCTATCACACAGACACTAGGCACCAAAACGGGCCCATCGCTGATATGATAACTGAATGAGACTAATTTTTCAATATTATGATACTAGTACTGCTGCGGTCAATCGCCTAGAAACCTAATGATAGGCTTTTACAGAGTATTTTCTAAAAAAACGATTTTTGGGGTTCCAGAATGACGTCAGCAGTTATCATTAATGTTTAAAACAGTGTCATAATTTTTCTTTTGATACGAGTATGTACCAGGATGTACTCACAGTATTGTGAAAAACAAAAGCAAGAAATTTAGTTTGAACAAATAATTGGAAGTATATTTTTCCTCAATGAACGTTCTTAAAAAATTAAAATGCGGAAAAATAAGAGCATATTTTTTAAAAGAATACCAACTGTTACATAAGAAAATTATAAGACAACATAAAAAAGCTGGAGGTTCTTCTTCGCGTTCCATTATATTGTTACCTACATATAATGAAGTGAGATGTTGATCAGTCAAATGGATATCTTTCTTGTCAGTGGAGCTACAATTATTGCTTGAAATAAATTCACTGATAAACTTAAATCTTAAATAATTAAACCTATTTTTAATAGAGAAATTCAAATTTCGTATTGCAAGAAATATAATACCGATCCATTGTTTTGCGCCTACCTAAAAAACGGTAAATGTAAGTACAGTACATCATTTGAGAGGTCAACTACGAAAAACTATATTTTCATTTGTATGTGCGAACTAAATTTGTTGCTTTTGTTTTGCACAACACTGTATAGAACGAGAAAGGTTGTTCAGGGCTTCTTATTTAGAAATACGAAACGAAATAATATTTCAGCAATTTAAGACAGCCTGCTTATACATTCAACTGCTTTCAAAGATACAATATTAGCCAAAAACAGCTATTTTTTTTATCTATAATAAATTGTGAATTCCGTTTCTAATATAAGAATCCTCTTGGAAGTGACCTTGCATTAAATTACTCGAAACTCTGCATTGCTCTTATAATAGACAAAATAAATTATACTTTTTTGCTATAGTGTAATTTAAGCAAAGATGTATCAGAGTTGAGAAATAAACATTTACCATATGGTATATGGAATATTCATGTATAGGTATAATGTTTTAGGTGCAGGTGACACCGGTCAACACAAATTTTGAGTCTGCGTTTTGCTTATCTGATTCTTATTTCTCTTACCCTACTAATTAAAAGAAAAAATTTGCTTACCATATGTGACTGTCAGAATGAAGATACGGATTTTAAAAAAACTTCCTTTTTTTATCTTTTTATTGTATAATACAAGGTGGCCATAATGTATGACCCTGTTCGAAAGCGTCATAGACTATACAAATGGCGTCGAATGTCAATTCGGTTTTAACATTCGTGTGGCAAAGAGAATAATTAGAATTTGGGTGAATAAGCAATAGAACGCTATACTCCAGAAAAACGCTTAATAATCGCCATAATATTTATGTTGAACAATTCGTTAGTGATTTTGGTGCAATGTGCACTTTGTGCCCGTTTTCCTGGCCGCCCGGCTTCCACTGATCGTTCAATGCGGTGTTTAGCCTCACAACTTTTAGAAACTGGAACAACAAGGGACTGAGCAAGCCCTGGAAGCCCTCGTACCTCTTGTTCGGCCGAGAATATTGTTGTCGTGGCTGAATACGTCGTAGTGGCTCCGTCGACATCGACCAGACTACGTGCCAGGCAATTGGCAATTTCACGCACGTCTCTGCGACGAAATTTGGTGAAAGACTTGAAGATGTTTCCTTACAAAGTGCAAACAGTCCATCAGATGAGGGGTGTTAACCGTTAATCGCCTCTAACCTACGCTCACACTCTCCGGAGTCTCAACAACGAAGTGGACGATTTTGTGTCAAAAATAATTATGAGTGACCAGGCCTATTTCCTCCTCTGTACGTATGTGGATATGTGAACAAACAAAATTCGCTGTTCTGGGGCACTGAAAATCCGCGAGTAATGCACGAAGAGCCATCACATCCACTAAAGCAACTGCATTATGTGCTGTTTATGCTAGAGGAATCATTGGACCATTTTTTCATTTGGATGGATTGGGATTGGGATTGGGATTGGAGGACATATGGTTCCAGCAGGACGTAGCAACGGCGCATACTGCCGAGCCATAACCGACATTCTAAAGCAAGCCATAATGCCCACTCTGTACTTAAAAATAAAAATAAACTTATGTATTGAGTTAAATTTTTTTTTTTATTAAATAAATAACAACTTAAAACAAATAATTATAGCAACAAAATATACACATATGATATACAAAAAACGGTTAAAAATGAATACTATATGTACTTCTCGTATGATTGTATGTACTGTCTGGTACAAATTAGCCCCCAAATATAATCTACCATCATTCTCTCACCCTGATAATGACGTTCAAAATCCATCAAATTTTGTTCTTCCGAATAGGCACCCATATTGTCTTTAAATTGGTCCAAGTAATATATGTATATACTTTACGGGACATTCTCCAATCCATGAGTTTAAAATCTTCAAGCATATTTGAAATCTGCTCTTAAGTTTCCGTGAAAACCATAGACCACTGCTTTAAGGCTGTTGCATCCTCGCCTTTCATGTATAATGAGTACCTGTAAAAATCCATTGCTGGCTATATTATTTTCTTTATTTATGGTCCGATGAATAATAAAATAATAGCTTTTACTTTGGCTTCGGATGACTTAGGAAACAATGTTTTTAGATATTGAAAAGTTTCAGAATCTTGACGAAGAACTTCTACGAATTGTTCCATAAGGCCTAATTTTATATTCAATGGAGGCATCAATATGTATTTAGGCTCGACAATTTGGTCACATTTAACATTATGTTTTTCTATCTCGAACTTGGTTCGCTTAGGCATGGTCATACGAAATGTCTGCCCTACCCATAAGGAAAGTACTGTCTGGTACAAATGATACTTCAAACTCTCAAGCACTATTTTCACACCTTCAGTCGGAATGAACGCATGGAATTCTATTTTCTTCAAACAAGCTCTTCACATCATTACAAAAACAAAGTCTTTGAATATTTTTTTGATCACTCATTCTAACATTTATGTCAAGCTAATTCCACTGTTTCAACGGAGAAGCTAGAATTTCCGTTTTACTTTTGGGCATGTTAAAATCTCTAACAGAGGTGCTTAATTCGTTGGAGTTAATGAGGTATGGTTCGGAACTTACTGATTTGGCCCCGATCGCTCTCATAGCTGGCACTAGTAGTTTGGGATTGTGATAATACGATATCTTTTAGCTACCGTTACACAAAGTACGTTATATCGCTGTATTAACTAATGAAACAGGTGAGTAAAATGTCAAATCTTTTCCCACCGCTACTTCCCAATTTTACTTAATACAACACGTTTCTCTTTATATACTCAATCGTTGTAAAGGAACAAAAGTTAAGTTTTTCAAAAATAATCGATGAGTTTAGTTATTTTTCGGTATAAAGAATTAGAAAATAATCATTGAAATAAAAACTCAAACATTTTTTTTTGTTTTGCTGACCTGCGTAGGTTTATTACTATAGGCACATACATATGTTATATGGTATGTTTAGACCACACGCTCGTCGAAACATAGTACTACAAAATTAAGCATTTCTACGAGCATATTTTTGAAAAGTATGACTGAGTTTATACCTTTCAACACCAGCGCACCATATCCACATATTCGTCCATGCAACACATGCAATTGATTTTTGTCTCACATTTCATACGGTAAATAACAGTCTTGTATATTCATTAATAAGATACAGACAAAGTAATGTCTGCCACACCGTGGGCAATGATGATGACACTTCCAGACCTGCAATTATCTCTCCGCGACTTCAAGGGGCAGCAACGATTGCTACAGAAACATCGTTCAGCCGGAACGTGTTCCACATACCTATTGCAATCAAGAAAAAAAAAATGTTTCTTTGCATGAAGTATCGTATCGTGCAAGCATAGGATGAACTAATACTAAAATAAAGTTTAATAAAATAACACATTTAGCGAATAGATACTGTACTATCGTGTGTATTGTTACGAAAATCCGTTCAAGCTTTATCAGTGGATTAGAATTCAGAGCGCTGGTGCTTTTACATTCATTTAATTTAAAAACGAAAGTTCAGGGGTATTATTTTTTATGTCTGGTTTTAATGGATGACAATTAGGAGTAAAGATCAATTTTGTGTCACTTAGTATAGTACCTTTTGTTTGTCACCCGTAAACGAATTTAATGGACTCTTAGTACATGTGTTTGAACTATCATAGATCATTTGTATAATAAATTCATATCTTTCAGGGTCAAGAACAATTGATACAAAACGAACAGATTCCAAAACTCGAAGAAAAAGTACAACTCCAAAAAAATATACCTCAGAACAGAAAAAATCATTCGTCGAAGATGTATTCGTAAGTGGTCCAACGAAAGTAGATTTGCCGCAGCCAATATTTCAAAACGAGAAGAGATCACCTAAAAATCCCAGAGATCGAACGAATTGTCCAAGAGAAAATGAAGTTAAATTCGATTTGTTTCCAATTAAGTGTAATAGAGATAAGGATTGCAGATCATGGAATTCCAGTCAAATATGCTGTGAAATCTTTGGAGCTAAAAGTTGTGTAGTTGGCATTCCAAAGCCACTAGAGGAATCTACGCACAGTCGTAAGAACATCAAATACAAGTCGTCATTTACTAACAAATTTTCTATTTCACTTATAGCTATTTTTGGAATCATACCACGACGCTGCCCCCAACAACCACTGGCTGAACTTTGGTGGGATGTAAAAGTTTGTGATACGGATGCAGATTGTTGGCCCCGAGTTTGTTGTCCAGATGGTCAAAAGAGGTATTGCAGAACATCACAACCAGAACTGGATATTGTTCCAGTACCAGTTAAAAGGTCCCTTAATTATTGTAAGTACTGAATAGCTTTCAATCGCAATATATAAACTTAAACGTGTCCTACTTACAGTGTCGGAATATTTACAATGCACCCCACCACCACCTCCAATTTTCGATCTTCATCCGAAGTCATGTAATTCTACTTTCGATTGTTTTCCAAACGTTTGTTGTCAAGAAGCTGGTAAAAAACATTGTCGACCACCAAAAAAGTCAGTACTAACATTGTTGGCAAACTTTTTAAATCTTGGTCTAGTTAAAAGGTTAACAAAAAATTTAGTGATTAAGTAAGAACAGCCAAGCGATATCGACAAGCAACGTTTTGTGATATTTCATATGTACATATGCATGTACAATATGTGTATGGATTTGTTTTATATTAAAGAGAATTTATAATTTTATGAAGGAAAATTAATAACATTTTTATTTATGTAAGACAAATATCATGTCTATAAAACTACAAAGTAATAGAATTTATTTATTTACTTTAACAATTGATGCAGTGATCAAGGTCAAGACCTTACACATATTGATTATGCAAGATTGTAGATATGAGCTAGATACACTTAACAGATATCTAGTGATTGATACCCCTTTGTCATTGATTATACACAATTCATTCATGATTACTTTTAATTCAGTTCAACTAATTTTTTTTCATTAAATGCTCGTAAGTATATTAAAAAAAAATTACAATAGATTAGGTCAGTGACAACTTTATATTTGAATAGCAAAAACAGCTGCATATACAATAGCTGCAAAATTATATCATATTTATATACTCGTAGTAGTTGTTATGCTTTTACTTGGGGTAATATAATGTGGATGAGTCTGGTTTAGTAATACAATTTTGACTACTTGCGATATCGAAGAAGCACTGGCTGATAAGTAGTGGCTATAGCAACGACACTCGAAATATTAAGGCGCGCTCACTTTGGTCATGAAAGAGTTTATGAATATAGTGGATGGCACACAAAAGCTACAATAGAAGAAAACAAAAATAGGTTCTTGACCATTGTTCATAAATAATGCTATGAGGCGACCACTAAAAAAATGTAGGAAAGGGAGGCTTGCATGGGTTTCTAGTGGTGTTTCTAAAAGTTTTTAATTGGCAATCTAAGTCATAAGAGATAGCAATTCATTATCTAAATATTCATACATTACCGTGGTATAAAAAGTACTTGAAAAACAACAACGATCGATTTCGAACTGGTAGTGTGCTGTAGCCCAAATATTGTCTCTAGTGAGAGACCAAACAATGACCTTCTAAAGCGATCTTAACAAGTATTTTAACGCATCAGGCTTTATGGAATATGAAGGACCTTGTAGTTACTGGGATTAGTTGCCCTGTGGGGATAAAAATCTGAAATTTTGGGCTTAAATGGCTCGCAAAATGATGTGAGATGATCGAACGCCTGAGCAGAGGAGGGGCGGCTTTCGCGTTCCACTTTGCGAATGTAAAGGCGGCGCGAGAAACTGCAAATGGGAGAAATATGAGGAAACACTGGACAGTCGACAGCGCAATATAATCAAACTCCATGCCTTTGTTCGATTCGGGTCAACATATAGTACTATGCGATTCAAAAATTGAGGGACATTTCGACGATATGCCGAAGATCTGCATATTATCTGCATCGATTTGGTGAAAGCTTTCGCTACAGTTCTCATCTTATAAATATTCAAAATCTACCCGAGATGTACATACATACAAAAGAATGGTACGTGATAAGGACGATGACGTTAAAATTAAAGTTAAATGCACTGCACAAACTGGGCAATGGAGTTTGAATGAAGTATGGCAAGGCAGTGTTCACTGCTTTTCAATGTTATGTTAAATTTGACAAATTGAAGCAGCAGATTAACGACTTCGGTACGATTTCCCTTCTTTTTGGCGATGATGGTGCTTTAATGAGCAACGACGTAGTATCCCTTCAGATCCCGCCGTTTTTTTGAGCCTATAAACCCAACATCTGGAACCTTTTTGGAAGCAGTTATCGTATCAAAATGTGAAAAAGTTATATAAATTTGAGCTCAGTTAAAGAAAGGATTTGTCGATATTGCACATAGAGTCACAGTGAGGTGAATTAAATGACAGGAAAACTCCACCGTTTTTGCGGTGGGAAAGTACCACTTGAATCTAAAGGTTTGTCCTGTATTCGGCTCTAACTTACGCATCGCAGTGTTGAACGATGTGCGAGAAATATAAAGGAAAAAGGGACGAAGACGAAAATGCTACGAAGGTCACCGGATGTCACCGGATGTATGTAACAAAATGTGATCGAATACAAAGTACGCGCATTCGCGAAATCTTCATGTTAAGAAACCTTCTACTTCTTTTATTAACAACCAACAACAATAGTGAACAAATTTTAGATCGACTAAATTAACTGCAGATCTGCTAAACGAAAGTCGTTGGATAACTGGGTCCAAAAGTTGGATAACTAGGTATAACGTAAGTTTCATTTGTGGTTAGAGGAACAGGGAGAGAGAAAACAAATTCTTACCTTAACGGACGAGGTGAGCAAGTAGTAGAATGATATGTGAAAAGCATGCACAACTCATCTACAAAATAAAGCCGATTATTGGAACATTGTTTGCCCGATACTCAGAAAGGAGAATCTTAAAACTGCGCCAACTATATGTATTTTCTCAACATTATCTACAAGATCCTACCTAATATACTATACTATGTGAGTTCAAATATCTTTTACCAACAACCTGATTGGCCCATATCCGTAAGCCAATGACAGATTTTGGAGAAAATTCATGATTTTCAGACTAATACTCGTACACACTTTCATATTTTATGTGTATATTGATTTCAATTTTGAGCCTCCTTATGAAAACATTTATGGCGAGGATTAATGTCTAATTTTGATACCTATAAAGTTGTCTAATTGAGCATAGCGATGGAGAATGTTGCGCCATCGAAGCCGATGACACCTTCGCAAGAGGAATTTAGGAAAGCGATCTGGTGAAAATTTAGTTACTCGCATACGAGTATACCTTCTTTATATCCTATGTCTCCTTATGGGTCTTAGGGTAGTTAACACACCGGTGAGCTAACTTATTCGGTTCCTGACGAAGGATTTTAACTTAATCCAGTTCTTTCTCTGTTGTCGAGACTTCTTGTTGACCATTCTGTACTATATCAAACGAAGACCTGCTGTTGTCGAGTCATTTGCTCGTCCACAAAACAATTTTATTCCTTATACTAGTAGCAGTGCATATACTAGGTGGAGTGAAAAGTAACCTCCTTGACCTCCAGAATGCGCTGCTACTGCAAAAAAAGGTTATGGTGCCTTGAATTCCGTTAATATTTAGGCAGACATGCCAAATTTCAGTGCGATTACTGTCTTTAGTTTTGTTTTGACAGCTGATTGTTGTTGACGTGTTTGGCATCATGTTGAGTATGGACAAAAACGATTTTCGTTCTCTCATAAAACATTATTTTTTGAGAGGCAAAACGGTGAAGGAAACAAAAGCAAACCGCCCTCCGATGCGGTTACAGAGGACAATGTCAAAAAAATACATGAAATGGTGTTGGCTGACCGGAAAGTGAAGGTGCGCGAGCTAGCAGATACCACAAAGATTAGTACTGAGCGCACACACCATATTTTGGGCAATATGCTGCATATGAAAAAGTTATCCTGCCGCTGGGTGCCGCGAATGCTCACTTTTGATCAAAAGCACGAAGACGAGAGCACTTCGAAAGAGTGTTTGGATTTGCTGATGCGGAATCGGACGGACTTTTGGCGTCGATTGGTAACTGGATTTGGATCCCTCGGACTATTATCTCTTCCCAAATCTCAAAAAATGGCTCATCAATAAAAAATTCAGTTCACGCGAGGAAGTTATCGACGCCACGGAGGAGTATTTTGCAGACCTTCCGGAAAATTTTTTTTCGGACGGGATCAAGAAGTTGGAAAATCGCTGGAATAAGTGTATCAAACTAAAAGGGCACTATATTGAATAAAAAAAAACATTTAAAAAAAAATATTTGTTTAATTCCAAAGGAGGTTACCTTTCACTCCAGCTAGTACATGGGACAACTATGTAACATAAGATGTATTTAAACGCGTTTTATATTTTATATATATTATATATACTCCAAATTGTTGAGGAATATGTACTTAGCCCCATATTATTACTGATATGGGCTTCATGCAAAAACACTATTTCGTTCAAGCATTACTACTTAGAGGGAGTGAATTCGAATCTCAGCTTTTGGTCTTAAGAAGATTAGAAAAATCAGAATATTTAAGGCATCAATTGTTCATGTCTATAGCCTCGACCAGTTTTAAGAAGAAGCCTGCCCAAGATCGTGTATCATACAATGTACCTATGTATTATTTTTTCACCCTGCGTAAAGTAGCATACGTACATTTAGTTTTTTTTTGCACTGAAATCATAGTTTCAATTTTGATCTACACATAAATTTAACATTTTCGAATTTTATTGAGGAAGAATTAATAATTGGACTATTGTAATTGATTTCTTTCTTTTGCTGACAATGTTTCTTAAGAGTGTTAAGATTTCGTGAAGAAAATTATTAAAGTTAGCATTTCTTCAGGATACACACACAAACTTATAAAGTCACTTTGTTGAGTGTTCATTAGTTGCGTAATCATTTTTCGTTCAGATTGTCCACTTTGTATCACAATTCTACAAATTGTCCAATTTAAGGCTTTTCCACCAGAAACCACAACGTATTCCCACTTCCCACAGAAAAACACACAAATAACTTTGAATTAAGTGAACATAAATTAAGAATTATTTAATATTCACTTTAAAACTGTTATAAATCTAAAATTACTTAGTTTCATCCACTTAATAACTTATACTAGCTGTCTTAAATATCTCCTTATCGACTAAGATTCAATGGGAACCGCCCTTTCCCTTGCAGCATCCTCCAGTACTTTTCGTATCTGCTTTGGTGTTGCATTTACAGTCTTGGCCTTTACCACATGAACTACCACAGTTCTGGCCAGAGCATTTGCAGTCTATAAAGAAAATTAAACAAATTTAAATCCATAATCAGCACAAACAAAAACTCTATCTTAATGAATTCCAAAATGCTAAATCAGCAAACTTTTCTCACCATTCTTACAACCTCCACAAGGCATTTCGTTTAGATATATTTTTTTTTTTTAGAGCTTTGAAAATGAATACTGTAGTCGATTCGTTCAACGAACTTCAAACGAATGATGTCACAACAAAGCCAGCACCAAGTTTTTATAAGGAATAATTTTTCGGGCGGTGTGCAATCTCCAACCATCTATGGTCGTACGCGTACCCACCTAACCTAACAAACCATTATTTTCGTTTTTGTTTTGGTTATGCTTTCGCTTTAGATATGATTCATAGAGTCGTTGAAGCCGTGTGCAGTGCTACGGGGTCAAAAGAAAGAAGTTGTGTGGAGAACATTCCGATTACTGCGCACCTATTGTCGCGGGCACTAAAGTAACGTAATTTATCGAGGAGAGAACTATTCAGAGTATTCGCATTGCGAGAGTGATGTTAAGTGTTTTTAAGTCAATTGAACAATGACAATAAGTCTGGAGGCACCAATCAGTGGAAGTAACTCTGTTAATCAATATTGATTAAATTAAGAATGTTGTTAGATAGAATTATTGGAAAGCTTTGATATTCTATTGTAATATTTTCCCCCAAGTACATTCTTATCTAATCTAAAATAAGTTCATTTTGTTGTTATTCACTATGTACGATATTTTAGATAACATTCTTCCAGCGATTGGGGTTTGATATTTACCAGAAGGGCCAGAGAGAAACAATTATTGTAAAATTCGAGATTTCGCTTAACTTTTCAATGAAAAAAAAAAAATTTTATATAACAATGTTGTGAAGCCAAATATGGTCCAACAAATGACCGAGATCCTACATTGCAATCATTGATAAAAATAAAATATCGAAAAACATATCATGCCTTCAAAAGGAGCCAATATACTCGTATAGTTAAATAGGAATGTGCGCTTCAAGCCAATGCTACTTAAAAACATGTGCTATGGTTCCTCATAGAATTAAAGAATTAAGGACTTTTTAACAAAACAACTGGAGGCGTAGGCATGTTCGTACATATAACATAAATGTTCACAGGTGTTGGGAAAAGTGAACATAAAATGTCACAATTTAGCCTTTAAGATCAAGTCTACCTTTTACATAAACAAAAATAGCTCTGAAAATGCAAGTTCAGCTTTTTGAAGAAGATTTGACAATGTGGAGAATATTAATATTATCAACTTTACCAGGAAAGATTTTCTGAAATTTGACAATAGCTTACCTATTTACTCAAATTTACAGTTCGGGGTGAACCTGAGCCTCAACTAACAAGCCTGTCCGGTTAGCCAGATCTTTAGCTAACTACCTTCAGTTGCACGCTCCAAGTTAGTTGCGGTCCCCTTCTACTTGCTCGCCACCTAAGGTGATATCTTTCTCTATTACGTTGTCCCTAGGGGTTAGATTCGATGACTCTGCTGGTAGGAGCATCTTCTCCTCCAAAGGCCGTCAACGCGAATGGGGCCAAATATTTTTCGAAGAATTTTTCTCTCGAAGCGACTGAGGATATCTTCATTCGCTTTCGTTAGGCTCCACGTTTCAGCGCCATAAAGTAGGACTGGGATGATCAAGGTCAAGTCTAGATCAAGTCTCCTTAGTCTTTCGGGATAGGGCCTTAGTACTTAATTACCTTCTTAACCTAAGGAAACAGCGATTGGTAAGGGTGATTCTTCTTCTATATGTAGTATTTCTTCTGAGGTGTTGTTGGCAGAATTTATAGCAGAGTCGAGATAGACAAAGATTGAAATTATAGAAAATAATGTCCAATTCGTCGATGTTGTGTGCCCCTTCTTGTTGACAGCATATACTTGGTTTTTCCCTCATTTACCGGTGACAGTCCGTTGTGTTCTCCCAACTATGTCAATATCATCGGCGTATGCTAGTAATTGCACAGACTTTTAAAGAATTGTGCCTCCAGTTTTCTCTAGTGAGCTCCACATTTGTTTCAAGTATGTTGTTAAAGAAATCACATGAAAACTTTTTTGTCGTAAAGTCGTTACTGAATTTTACGCAGCAGAAAGCGTTCTTAATCGCCATTCTGCTCAAACGAACGAGTTTGGCAGGGATACCAAAACTGGCTGTATATAGCTCATCTCTATAAATGCTGTCATATGGGGCTTTAAATTCGATGAAAAGATGGTGGCTATCGGTTTGGACTTTTTGAGTTTTTTCCGGGATCTGCCGGAGTGCGAAGATTTCGTCGACTATGGACGTTCCTGGTCTGAAACCGCACTTATAGGGACCAATCAAGTTGTTCACGAAGGGTTTCAGACGTTCACACAATATTGCAGAAAAGATCTTGTATGTGATGTCGAGGAGACTAATGCCTTTATAATTGGCGCGGTTAAGGGAGTTTGCTTTTCTGTTTATCGGGCACACGATACGATTCATCAGGCATGCTATCTTCTAACCACATCTGAGAAATGAGTGGCTGGATGCTCTCCACAAGGTCATTTCCAGCATCTTAGAATACCACATCCGGTAAGCCGTCAGGCTCAGCTACTTTGTTGGTTTTCAGCTTAGGTATTGTTATCCTTACTTCATTTTGATTAGGTGGACGGAAAATTTGGCAGTTATCGCCTATGTTGAATGTTGGGCATCGTCGCCGTTGTACAGTCTGTGGAAAAAGTCTTCATATATTTCCAGCACCGACTGTGACTCTACTCCAAGGTTTCCTTCTTCAACTCTACAGGTTTCTGTAGGGGTCTGCTTGCCTTGGCATTGGCACGTCCTTTTTACCTGTTGGTAAAAATTTCATACCTTATTCCTGGTGTACAACCTATCAATATTTGCGATCGCGCGCTTCTTGTGCTCTTCTCTTCTGCTCGTAGAACTCACGAGCGGCTCTCGTCCTTGGTTGCAACGCAGCTTTGTACGATTATACCAACGATTTCTTGGTGGTGGTAGGGTGAAAACCAACGCATCAGTTGAGTCATCTCTGATGGCACGTTGGCAGTTTTGCCATTGGGCTTCGGTATTTGATGCTGGCGGCGTAGGAGTTGTTATATCTTCTCACAGTAGTTCTTTTTTGCTGCGACACTTGGGAAATCCGCATTCACGCCGTGGCTGGAACAAGGTGGTGATCCGAGTCAATGTTGACTTTCCGGAACGTTCGGACGTCCAGAACACTGAAGGCATGGCTTATAGCAATCAATTTGATTTAGCGTTTCATAATGCGGATATCGCCATATCTCCTTGTGTACATTGAAATGAGGAAACCATGTGCTTGCTAGAATGATATTTCGCCTCGTCACCAAGGCAATAAGCCTAAGTCCGTTGCCGTACGTGCTGTCGTGTAGCCTACGCTTACCAGCTGTCCTACCAAATGTGTCCCCTTATCCTATTTTGGTATTAAAATCCCCCAGCACGATTTTAATTTTATACTTCCGACATTGCTCATATATATGTCTTATCGACTAGCTCGTAGAAACACTCTTTGGTGGCGTCATCCTTGTCTTCCGTAGGAGCATGGGAGCATGATATGTTATGGCTTACTTTAGCGAATTTAGCCTTGATGCGGATTGCCATAAGATGCTCCGCTCGCTCACGCGTTGGAAGCTCACGATTTCCTGCCGCATATGGCAAATCCGCATCTGAATTTTCTTTCTCTATTTCTTTTCCCTATACACTCACCATTGTATATATCATATTTCTTCGTACCCCTGACCTCGCACTTCCTGGATGGCGGTGATATCTGCGTGATATCAGTCAAGGATCTCTGCGAATTGTTTGGCTGCATGTGATTTGTTAAGGGGCCGAACATTCCACGTGCAGGTCATTGTCTTTTAAACGTTTGCAAGTTTCGTCAACAGTGAGTCCTTTTTTATCCGAGACCATTAGTTGGTTCGTCACATTTTAATCTCTTCCATATAGGGTTGTGAGCCCTATGATGGCATAGGCTAGTATAATGCATGCCCTTGCCATTTTATCCTGCATGAGTAAGGACATTGCGATTAGTGTCAAGTAAGCCCAATTTAATGGGTCTTGGCTGAATTTAATTCTGGAATATTTGCAGCTTTGGCGTTAATCATGCGCATCAATTCTTTAATTTGGCGGAAATTAATATTAATGAATTTATATCAATACTCGTAATAACAAATTACACTAATTTCCAATATTTTTTACACGTAAGTTAAACATATCTTAATTTCTTTCGTTTTCCCTAACCCTTCGCTTAATTTACAAATATACAAAACTGCACCTTCAAAAATTGCCAGCATTTTTTTTTAGTTTTGCCTGGTTCTCAAAAGGGTCTTGTATACTTAGTTTTCCATGCACGTAACAAGGACAAGAACGAAATGAACACCCCAATTTTGCTCATTATTAATAATTGTAATACGTTCCAGCTTGGAAACGATAGAAGATTGTGATCTTTTGCGCGTGTCTATACATATATGTATATATATAGGTATGTTGGGTGGCCGTGGCTCAAGTGGAAGTGTACTGGCTTTCCAAACGGGTGGTTCGGGGTTCAATATCAGCTATGGCAGAAAGACATTATTTTTTTAGGCAACTAAAATCTCGTGAGATGAATGGTTGCCTAAAATACAAAACATTAAGTCAATTTACACTAATAATTTAGTCTCCCCACTAAATGTTGGATGCCGCCTATGCAGCGAAATAACCACTGAGCACAAACATCTCCCTCTATTCAATTTTCCGAAAAACTTCACACGTGCTCCGGCATTTTAAGAGTAGTCACACCCTCTTGAGTGTTCTTAAAAAAAAAAAAATCTTAATTTATTTCAACCAACTGTAGTAACTACGCGGCCAGCCAGTCAAAATTTTGACTTTCAACAAAGCTTAAGCAACTTAGCTTAAACTTCACAATTGGCTGCTGGACCTTCGGTGGGGTTAGTGCCTTCGTATATCAAACTTCAACAATCAATTTTATCAATAACGTCATCGTATAAACGCACGCTGCCCTTTTTGTCTTTATTGGCAAAAAGATACATACCTATCAGAAGCTTAGCAAGACTCTCTAGTAGTTAGGAGTAAATATTAAACATCGATGATGACAAACAATTTGCTGTTACGAGTAGGTGGAACCTGGGCAATGAAAGACAAGATTTCCTTCCATCCGACGAGAATAAGATAAGCTAAGCTTCTACAAAGCTATTGGAGTGGATGGACTTGACGAAAAGTATGTCCAACTGATTTACAAAATATGGCCAATTAATGGAACCTCAGCATGGTTTGGCTGATCCTTAAGAAAAAATCTGTAAACTGCGCCAAGTTGTAAATCTTCTCAAAATAGCTTACAAAATACGAACTGATGTAATATGTACGCGCATAATGATTTTGTTAATAATCTGATTGGTCCGTATATGTTAAGTCTGACTTTAGTCTTAGAAAGTCCGTCATCGATCAAATTTTTAAACTACGACCGTTTTTGGAGAAAACTTATGATAGATACTCACTACCTTTCTACTGACTCAAAGCCGCGTATTACAGCAGATAAGCTAATATACCATAAATATAGATCAATGTCCAATGTTCACATTTATGTTAAACTCGTTCCATTGTGCAAAAGGAAAATGTTGTCCCAGCGAGGTCTTTAAAAAAGCTCAACGAGACTTTCGATTTAAGAAGAAACATCGTTCTTAAAAATATTGTGCAAAGCTCACTGCTCACAGCAGTGTCATATATGTGCTATAACCACTTGTGGGTTTTAAGTCGAAAACTTGTGTGGTTCCCGGTGTTGCTAGGTTACTATCACCGTCGGTCGAGAAGATATTTCTAAGCCAACGTAAGTTATCTATTTTCTCGATTTGTTATCCGGCAATGCAAATTTTCACTTGCTAATAAACCGTTTGGCATTTGGTGTAGGTCTATAATTCTGTTCGATAGTAGCCAAATGTCTTCAGCATATATACCAGGTGTTAAAAATAGATTTTTTCATTTTCGCATTGACAGAACGCTCTGGTAAACATCCCTCGAAAGGTACCTTGTAACACTGTTAAACGTTTCAAGCCAATGCTGCTTAAAAACTCGTAAATATATGCCATGATTCCTCAAGGAATTAAACAATTAAGGACTCTTTAAAAAAACAAATGGTGGCGTTGTTAAATGTGTTGGGAAAAGTGGATTCATGTCGTAGTATACGCTGATTTCCGCGTTAAGTGGTATACTTTGTGAACGTTTGTGTTGTTCGCATTTGGATAAAATAGTTCTTTATGAATCCGTTGTACAAAAAGAATGCTTTACTTTTTCACTGTGATTACTTGCTTTGAATTATCAAAATATCTACGAAGAATCGCCAATAGAGAGAGGGGAGTCAACAAATTAGGAGTCTCAATATCAGGTATGTTTCGTGGTATACTCGTACTAGCTTTTAATGCAATATTGTAGTGACAGACATGTGGTAGAACACAGTATTGCTATACCTTGATATCAATACCAGTAGTCTATCAACCACATTAGTAAGAATATGCCTCTTTAGTTCTCACACTGTGTTAGATTATCTTTCTTTTACAGCTGGAAAAGTATTTTTGTTATCCATTTTCTGGAGAAAGCTCGGCCGTGCAAAACATTCTCCGCTATTAGAACTAACATAAAAAGTCTGCAGTTGTTATAGAGTTCTGAGGAAGGCCACCGAATCCTGTTGCTTGTTCCGCTTGAGTATTTTAAACCCGGAAATGATATCCTTATTGGGAAACATGATGCGAGTTCCACATTTTTTGGCATAGGATAAGTTGTCAAATGAATTTTCATCCGCAGTACTGTTTAAAATGACAGGATTGGTGCTCATCAGGTACCAAAATAATCGGAAGAGCACAACAGTAATGCGTTCATGAGTTGATGAATCTAGTGGTCAAAGGGAACAAAACGAAGTTAATATATGCGGGCAACAAAAAAAGACATTCAGTACAAACGACCCGGACAAAATTTTGAGGTATTGACATACTCTTCTCCGCTCCGCTCCGCTTTTAATTCTGACAACGACACCAGTCTTGCTCTATTGCCAAAAGCATAGACTTTGGCAAGAATGGATGAGGTCGCAATAAGTTAAGTTTAAAGAAGTATATTCGAGCTGAATAAACATAGAATATTATCACAATAATTTCCTGTTCCTTGAATTGCAGAATCTTAAAAATGGTTTTTATTTGCAAAATTAAGTCAATTTTCTATCCAGTGCATTCTTATGCTTTTGTATTAATAAGCCTTTGTTTGAAAAAAAAAAACATGAAAAGGTTCACAATTGAGAACCCCAAAAGTGAATGGATATTAAGTTTGGTATGCAATGGTGGTTTTATTAGAAATCGAATTCGGAGTTTCCAAGTAAGTATAATACAATTTCCAAAGATTCAAACTCAGATACAAAACAAATGTGCTCACTTCCTTTCTAGGTAAATTCATTTTAGTTTTGATAACTATTGCTCATCTATACTCTGCACTAAGAAATGGTTTTAAGACACACTAGGATAAATTAGCTGAGACAACATATATATCCCGTTCCATTTTAGATCTCTTTAGTGCATCAAGCGCCACCGTTAATAATTATAATGAAAATGATATCTGCTAATGGGTCTAAGACATACTATCGAGTGAATAAGAGTTCAGAGCTCTACTGAGAAAGTGCTGCCAGTCCCCCAAAAGACCTGTACCGATTATGAATGCCTTCGCTTAGGGAATGCAATTGTGAGAACAGTTTTATGAATTTTTCCTCCAGAGCACAAACCTATAATTTTGCTTCAAAATCTTTACGTTATGTGGTGTTAGTATTTGCTAGAACAATCGATATTCTGTATTCGTTGCTGTCATAGCTAAAGAGCTCTTAAAACTCTTTCTACCATAAGCGCTAAAAACATTGGTTAAAGAGCACGTACGAGCGCTTTATCGGTTATTGCATTCTAATAAATATTGGGTTAACGAAAACGTTCGTGGCGTGTTTCCCAATAGATGGCCATAGAGTTGCATAAGTTGGGGTAGTAACAACCGTACAACACTATACTATGCATACGCATTTGAAAGGTGACAGTTCATGGATTATTAAAAAATACATTGTGGTATTTGTTGATTCAGTTGAAAGTGAAAAATTGAATGGATTTAATTTCCATCTTTCAGCAGTGAAAGAAAGCAATGAAAAGTGGGCACATATGACAACAATATGCAAAAAGACCGTGGTTTAATATGGATGAGGCTGCACAGACCGTAATGCTGTGTGTTTGGTGGGATTGGAAAGGAATCATGTGTCATGAGCTGCTCCAACTTGGCTAGATGATTGATGTCAGGCGGCCAGAATTGAACAATAGGAAAGGCATTGACTTCCCTTTTGACAATGTCAGAGAGCAAAATGCCAATTTGGCAAGAATTGAGAGATCTTGGCTTTGAAGCTTAACGCCAGGACCTTGGCCCGTTCGACAAGAATTTATTTCGACCTCTGCAGAACTCTCTTAATGATTTCAAAAGAAAAGAAAAATTTGAAATCACTTGGTTCAGTTTTTCGCCCAAAAATCCTTGAAGCTCTACAGTTTTACCAAAAAAATGGCAAAAGGTTATCGACCAAAGCGGCACATATTCAGTTTAATAAAGTTCATTTAAAATACAGGGTGCTTTTTTGCAGTGTCAGACTTTTCCATAGGGTTTATTTGTCAAATCATCTACAACATTGAGCTGCTAAGCCTCATTTATTTTTGGCGAAGTTTGTCATTTCGTCATTTAAAGATTCAAAATCGTTGAAATTTATGTATTTCCAAAATCGAAGCTCTGTTGACTCCGCTATTTACTGAATTATTGAAAAGTTTCGCACCAATTCACGCTATTGGATACTCACACACCTACAGGAATGAGAATAGTGCCCTCGGTAGAAAATGTCGCGGCTGTGGAAGCTTATGTTGAGAAAGACTCTAATTTATCGATTCGTTGTCGTTCGCAGCAACTTGGTCTTTGTTCATCCACTATTAGGAAAATTTTGCGTAAAAATCTTTGTCTCAAGGCTTCTCAGATCCAATTGGAGCAATAACTAAGGCCGAGTGACTATTTATTGCGCAGGGTGTTCAGTGATTGGACTCCAAATCAACTAGAAGTTGACCACTTTTTTTACCGTGCAATTTAGTTCAGTGATGAGCCTCGTTCTGGTTAAACGACAACGAAAACAAGCAGAGTTGGCGTAATTAGAGCGAGGATAATCCTCGAGAAGTTCGTCAGATGCCATTGCATTCAGAAAAATGTACCGGATTGCACGCTGGTGACATCATCGGTCCTTATGGAATAATTAACGGTTATTTGTTCCCAAATTTTGATGAAATCAATGCTGAAAAACGGTGGTTCCAACAGGATGGTGCTCCACCTCATACTACCAACGAAATTATCGTTGTATTTAAAACAATTGAGTTATTTCCGGAAATGGACGCGTCAACTAACCACCGAGATCTTCCGATTTGACGCCATTGGATTATTTTCTGAGGGGCTACGTCAAGTTTACGTCCATAAACCAGGAACAATGGACGCTTTGGAGCAAAATTTTGTTCGAGTAATTCGTGATATACTATACTTACCCAATTCCTCGAAAAAATGATCGGAAATTTGACTTCTAGAATGCGCTTTGTACGAATCAGCATTTTTGGATATATTTTTATTTTATTTTTATTCATTAAATTACTTTGTTTGTATTTTATTTAAAGAAAAAAACACCCTTTATAAGACGAGTGTGTTTAAATGTGTGTTATGATGAAAAAAAACGCCACGAACATTTTCCTTGACCCAATATTTAATTTGGAAAAAAGTTCTGTTGCATCTACCATATTCTCCATCCAGTTTACTTGTGGTAACTTTGTTGTCATCCAGTATTATTTTAGCATCATTGGTTAAAAGAACGTACCTATCTAATAATGTATCAAGTTGTAGGTGGTATCTATAGTTTCATTTTCACAACAGTTTACTGAAGTACTCGTATGATACTGAGGTCAACCTAACAATTTATCATAAAAAAGGGTCTTAACATGTGTTTATCTCTATCCTTGTGATGGCACAAGCGGGCGCTTTTCTTTTTCCTTTTGAAGTTACATATCTCATTGAAACTACTTAACCTTTAAAGTATTCCACGTCGAAATATCATCGTATCGCAATATGTCTTCAGTTGACACAATTATTCTTTGCCATTCTCTTGGCACCAACAATACGAGTATCTCGATCCTTTATCGTAATCGAAACAAATGTGCATTGGTAACATGCGTTCTGTAGCATGTGCATCGTCCGGTTCCGAACTTCTTTGCACATTTGTTGTTTGTTGTTATTGTTCTTTGCGACATCAGGTGTCGTAGATAACACAAATGAGAATTCACCTGTCTGCGTGGTAAGGCCGCCGACTATGACACATAAGTATTCGCCTTAAAACTGACCCTCGTTTTTGATCCTTTTGGTTGTAAGGAATGAATGTATCCCGTATATGTCCCAGAATTCATGTTATTCATCATTCTGCCACTGGGAGCCCGTTGACTTCGAAATAGACTTGGTCAATTGAAGGAATCAATTCTCACGGAGCTCGGACAGCGAATTTATTAGATGACCCTATAAACTCGTGCAAATGCACACGTTTAGAACGTTAGACGGCAATCCGCAGGTATTCGTTTAATATATAAAAGGTATCCTTTTTGATCGTGTGCAGCAGTTAGTTCTTAAACACCTACTTTTTGTGTCTTGTTAATAAATTAGTTGTTTTTCAGAATGAATAGGGGGAACGTAAACAGATCGTTTGCATGGTTGTTGAATGATGTTGGATAGTTTTTTTCCCTGTGTGGTGTTAGATGTTACTCCAACAATTAATATAGGTTTTTGTTGATTTTCTGCTTGGTGATAGAGTTGTTTGAAGTTTAATTATCATGAAGAAGGAAAGACGTTTTAAGGCGCCAGATTTTTTAGATTGAAATTAATCAAATTTTTTTAATACAGAATGTAATATGATATTTGTTTATTTTTTCAATTTGTAAATTCTGTTGAACTAAAATAACCTCTAGCTGGAAAAACTCTACAACCTAGTCAATTTTCGTATTCTTTTATCTTAACCCATTAAGCCCAATTCGAGTGTTCCTTAAGGTAGTCACCTTGATCTATTAATTTTCATTTCGACTATCAATGATGTTGTTTTATATAGAACTATAGAACTACCACATATCGGCATTTCATGCCGATGATATGAAAATCTATAAAAAACTTTCTAATTTTTCCAACTCTCAACCTTTAGAACATGGTCTTGTTAGGTTCTCAATACGATGCTACAGAAACTTCCTTTAGCCTAACACAAAGAATGCCAAGCCATTTCATACCCACGGAAGCGTTTAACAATTCCTAACTGCACCTATTATATATTAACTCTCAAGCTGTAGCTTCAGTAACTTGGGCCACCCATTGTGTGCTACGTGAAGCTAATAGAATACACCACATATTCGATTCCCATTGTAGCAAAAGTACCCTCAGAAACAACCTCAATCATCGGCTCTCTCGACCAAGTACTTTCTTGTCATTTAGTTTGGCGATACTCAGTGTTATA
The DNA here is from genome assembly GCA_963966105.1 of Volucella zonaria. Classification (NCBI taxonomy): domain Eukaryota; kingdom Metazoa; phylum Arthropoda; class Insecta; order Diptera; family Syrphidae; genus Volucella; species Volucella zonaria. The sequence goes on from OZ014530.1 coordinate 333,973,738, forward strand.
ACTGTTTCTACACATCAATTGTGGTTATTTTACCTCCAAGTGGTACCCATCGGGTAATGGGCGATGCCCATCTGGAGGTAAATCACACAAAAATAGCAGCTCTATAGTGGATGCATAAACGGTGAAGTAAAATCCCTGAATAAAAAAAATGAGACCTTATCCGGACGACTCCGACAAATTTGGAGCTGGAATGCCATGACATTAAAATTGTCCTCGGCTATTTTAATACACAGCTAGGAAGAGCGGGGACCTTTGGTAGTACTTTCGGAAGACATAGCATGCACGACACTACCTTTGTGGCGGGTATAAACATTGCCATAGTTAGCACGCGGTTCCATTTCTCGATATTCACAAGGGAACTTGGAGAAATCCTGATCAATTAACCGTCAACCAGCTGGATCAGATTGCGATCGATGCAATATAATGGCTGTCCGAACGTTCCGAGGGGCTAACATTAACTCGAACCATTACCATTTTATAGCCGAGGTACGGTTGTGGGTGTTCGGATATTTGGGATCATCACAAAGGCAAGGTAATACTGTGAGGAAGCTGGATATTGGACAGCTACAATCGCAAGAGACCTCCAAATCCTTTTCGCCAAACCCCTTAATCTCGAAGACCAGTAGCAACATTGCCAAAGAGCCATCAGAGATGACGCCTTTGATGTGCTAGGTTTCACTCGGCTACAACAACGAAACCCATGGTTTGACGAGGAGCGCCAGCAATCACATGCAGCTCAGCAAGATGCATACAAAGTGGCGCTGCATAGAAGGACTAGAGCTATTCACGAGCTCTACGAACTGAAGAGGACAGACGAACATCGGCTTCTCAAGAGTAAAAAGGAGCATGAGAAGCGTGAGGTCGAAGAAATTGTGAGATGTTACTACAAGAATGAGAATCGGAAGTTTTACCAAAAAGTAGAAAAAAAATTCCACGGATACAAATCCCGAACCGAAAGGCAGATGCGAACAAGGGAACATCGTAGTGGAGTCGCAGTCGATGCTGAGGATTTGGAAAGAGCATTCCCATAGATTGTATAGCGGCGATGATGAACCAAATGCTGGAGCGGACGGCCTGACTGCCCACCCTTCAAAGTGGCAGGCGATGACCTGGTAAGGAGCACGCACCAACTCATCTGTTAAATATGATCGGACGAAAGCATCCCCGATGAACGGAACCTCAGCATTATTTGTCCGATCCTCAAGGAAGGAGACTCTCTGAGTCTCTCTAACTACAGAGGCATCAGTCTTTTTAACATCATCTACAAGGTCCTATCTGCTGTATTGTGTGAACGCCTGAAGCTGATCGTCAGCAACCTGATTGGTTCCTATCAGTGTAGTTTCAGGAGAGGAAAGTCCACGATCCACCAAATATTCACACAACAGCAGATCTTGGGAAAAATACAATACACACAACCTATCCACCGATTTTAAGGCCGCGTATGACAGCATCTATAGAGACGAGCAATACAGAGCAACGTTTAATTTTGGCATTACTGCCAAACTCATCCGTCTGGAGATGATAGAGAATGCACGTTCGCGTTCGGTAAAGAACTCACCGAGATCCCTGATGTCAAATAAGGATTTAGACAAGGCGATGCATTGTCGTGTGATTTCTTTAACGTCATTCTTGAAAGAGTAGTGCAAAACACACGCGCCAACACAAGAGGCACAATCTTTTAAAAGTCCGTCCAATCAGCACACACCAATGATATTGACATAATTGGAAGAAAGCAGCGTGATATCAGTGGCGTTTTCGCGAGTATAGAGATGGAAGCGGCGAAGATGGGTTTAACGGTCAACGAGGGCAAAACGAAGTATATGCTGTCAAACAGAAAGGACACCCAACACCAATATCTTGAACCGTACGTCACCTTAGACAGATATAACTTTGAGGAAGTTAAGGACTGTCTACCTAGGCCCCACTTTCAATTTGGACAACGAGACCAGCGCTGGGATTAAAGGAAGAATAACTCTTGCAAATCGTTGCTTCTTTGGGTTAAGAAGGCAATTGACTGGCAAAGCCCACTCTCGAGTAACAAAAATGAAAATTCTTCGAGTGATTTTCGGTCTCGTCTGCATAGACGGTTAGTGGAAAAGGAGATACAACGACGAACTGTAGGAGCTGTACAGCGACATAGACTTAGCTAGGAGAGTGAATTTTCGACGACTGATATGACTGGGCCCTGCAGAACGTATGGACACAAATGCTTCGGTCCAAAAAGTCTTCGAATCCGCCCCCGAGGGACAGGGCAGTAGAGGAAAATCGTGACTCAGGAGGTGCATGCAAGTGGAAGGGAACGTCAGGCTTAGACGATTTGCAAATGAAATCGATGAGCTACTACTGACAGTTTTTAACCAATTACGAGTAAATCTTCATCTCCGGTCACTGTGATGCCAATAGTCGATTGGAGCAATGAGATACCCCCTTCCCTATGATTACCTCGGTCTCCTCCCGGGTTAAGCCAGCCTTAAATAACGCTCAACCACCTTCCAAAATCCTTTATCATAGGAGGCGACATGCACTCAGCATATTAGACCGTTTTGACAAAGTTGTAGAAGAGAAGAGACCAGCGAGGCAGAAATTCTCTCTCGCAAGAGCGACAAAGATCGCTACAGGAAGCACTCTGCCTGGCTTGTCCAGCACGGACGCAACGTTCAAGCACCCCAGATCCTTGGATGAGTCGCACGCACAAGTGGCCGGGGACTATAGCTGCCATTGCTCCTCAAAAGTCCTTCAGCGAAGTTGTTAGAAGAAGTCTGATCATTGCAGTGTCATTTTAGAAAAGTGGAAATTCTGCAGGACAATTCAGGCCCCGCTCGTACTTGTCGTCACGGATGTTGGCATAGAAATTATGTCAAGCTTGTCACCTTCGCCTTCAATAAATCTCTTCAAGCAGTCGATATTTGGCCAGGAGCCCAACGAGAGATCGTTTTTACCGATACAGATTCAAATCGCTCTAAAACGCGCTCCCCTGGAACCCAGGGGAACCTTCCCATTCAGATATGTTACAACACTGAAAATTATTAGAGTAGGCAACCCTTGGTTCCCAACATAAGATTGGAAGATCGCGGAGCTGAAGGAAACTGCAGGGCATTCTATCATAGATATTCCAATTGCGGGATGTGCAAAATACTTTGGTTTTATTCTAGATAGGAAACTAACCTAGAAAGCTAATATACGAGAAAGAATTAGGAAACTCACTATAGCCGTCTGCTCTTGAAAAAGAGCGGTTGGGAAAGAATGGGGTATACAACCGCTTATCATGCACTGGCTGTACTGTCATAAGGCCCATAATAATGTATGGTGTTACTGTTTGGGGGATTGTCTTGGACATGTGCATCAGTGGCGCTCTTAGGACCACTCCCTCCGCCACACTGGACACCATTCTCTATTTTACCCCTCCCCCACATCTTCGGCAAACAACTAGTTGCCAACGCAGCCATAAGGGAGCAGTCCATACTCTTTCATGACCTAAGACAAATCCCAGAAGATACCGACTACGTCACTATCAAAACTGCTTTGATTTCGAATCGTCAAGGCTGGGTGGATGGCACATTACCTGAAAAAGAATACATCCACATCTATACGGACAGCTCAAAAACCCGAGGGAGATGTGGGAGGTAGCATCTTCTCTACGAAATTTAGTATCAAGAAGCTCTCTCCTGGCTGAAATGGAATGTGATATCGGGCACAGCATTTATACTGACAGCCAGACAGCTATTATGTCCCTGGAATCACTCACTTTTAAATCAAGATCTGTTTAAGAGATGGCTGGGCAGTTAGATATTCATCTCATCTGGGTTCGAGGCCACTGTGACGTTCCAGGAAACTGTAGAGCAGATGAACTCGCTAATCATTGTAGTTACAACACTGCAAGAATTCACAAAAAATGAGAACTTTGCACATGCCCCTGGCTGGTTGTAAAAATACATATAGTACTACAACATACGATTGATAAGGTGAACTGCAGGTGGGAAAATGGGGCAGCATGTCATGTCACCAGACAGATCTTGCCCAAGTAAGATAGCCTAATCATGCTAAACCGCTCGCACAGCAGTACGCTCATAGGTGTCATTACTGGACATTGTATAATCGGAAGACATGCCGCAATGATTGGCATCCTCCCAAATGACCTCTGTACCAGCTCATTCTTTCTAGACAACCTCTGTAATCTAGCAGAAACCAACCTTACCGAATTTCTTCGCTTCATCAGAAGCTCAAATAGATTTTAAAAATTTTCTTTCTAACTTTAAGATTTTTTCCACGTGGCAGAAATGGAACAAGATCCAGTGGTACCCCAATGGGGGTATACTGGCCTAAGTGAGCCTGTATCCAACAGGCATCCAGATCAACTAACCAACAAGACCGTGTTAAAGTCCGGGTGAACCGAAGCTTTAAGCAACTTGTCTCTCGACTAATAACCTCGGTCTTTTGCTAATCACTTTTAGTTGACCACTTCATTTTGATTGAGCTTGTCTTCAATTTTATCCCGCCACCTAAGGTAGGGTCTTCTCCTATCACGTTGTATCTCTTAATTGAATTCAAAGACTCTACGGGCCAAATCGTTAGTGTACATTACCTGTATGTGGCCTAGCCATCGATGATGGCATTTCATTGAATATGCTTAACAGTTCCCATAGTTCACAGTTGGATCCTTGTCTTTAAAGTCAAAGTCGAGGTATACGGGACTAATCGTTTAAAGAAGAAGAAGAATAAAAGCCTGGTCTATTGTGAAACCGTACTGATAGGGAATAATCATGGAGAGGATATATAGGAGATTGATGCCTCGGTAGTTACAGCAGTCGAGGCGATGTCCTTTTTTAGATTGTGTATTAGGGTGGTAATGTGGTAACTTCCTGGATACATTACACCAATTTATCTTCAGCTGTAAGAGCTGTGGTACCAACTTTGTTCGCCTTAAGTTTGGACATTGCTATCCTCACTTTATTGTGATCAGGTGGACCGAAGCCGTAGCTTGCGTCGTCTAGTATAAATTGAATAGTTATGCTTGACAACCTTTAAAATGTTCTTTTCATCTTTCGGTAAAATGAACATCGTTTTCGGGCTGGCACTTTTTTTTTGCTCGATTTTCTTTCCTTCGGATAAGCCGATGTTCTTCCCGTCTTTTCTGTATTATATACAGCTTACCCCGGTGCAAAACCTGACTGCACTCTTTTTCAAATCCGGGGTTTGTTGGTAGTACGCGGATGAAACCTAGGAAATCAGTTGCGTCACCTCTAGTGCTTGTTGCTACAGGCATTAAAAACGTTTAAAGGTTGCGATATATTCGATCTGAGAAAATTCTGTTTGTCTTTTGTGATTGTTGTTCCTCATTTTGGGATGAACGATATCAAGGTTCGTAACCTTGACTGCAACAAGGTAGTGGTCTGAGTCTATCTGGCTCCCAGGGATGAGAAAACATCAACTACAATATATTCACCGTTCGTTGATCTGAAGTTCGCCATATCCCTTTATGGATGAATATTAAGGTGTGGAAGTCGTCAAGTCAAACGTAATGTCGTATAGACCGTGCTTATTTCCAAAGATGCTGTGCTTTCCTATTTTGATGTAAAAATCGCCTAAGACAATCTGAACTTCTTGTTTAGGAGATTGGTCACAGGTTATTTCGAAGAGCTTGCATTATGCGGGAGCACACAATACAAATGTTGTCAAATTTCATGTACTATAAATGTTTATTTTTTATACTGTGTTCACACACGAAATTGTACTAAGTAAATCAGATATTAGTCGGCATGGATATAGTAAAATATACATTTATACATACTCTTTCCATTTTTGATCCAAAGAAACGCGTGTTATAAACGGCAGTTGTATCAACTTTGCAGTTTTTGATGATTTCGGATAGCCTTTCGAATGTACGAGTACAAGTATCGTTAAAACTTCCAAAACGCAAAATTTTTAAGGGCATTGGCCTTTCTATAGTTTTGAGGAACGTCAACGCTAAGCAATTTACTATCCGCGGTTGGTGGTTGCTTCAAGTTTAAGACAGCCAACATATACTCACTCAACGACACCCTGGCCTCTAAATAAGGGTTATTCAACAGGTTCACCCCTGTTCTTTTTAACACATAATTTGACACATTTATTTCATATGAAAGTAGGTTTCCATAAGCAAGTAGGTTTCGCTTATGCAAAGTACTTGCAGCCTAATACGAGCACAACACCGACCTTTACAAAAGGTTACTCCTGGATCGAGATAGATGCCGATAGATATTCTCACAATTTTTAGTTAGTACCAACCTTCAAACGACACGTTCCAAAATTTGATGACATTTCGACCACCAGTCATCGTGACATTGAAGTTTTAGCGACGGACCTTTTGATATTTTCAAAACTATGGAAAAACACGAGTTTCGTACGTTGATAAAACACTATTATTTGATGGTAAACAATAACGCTAAAAAGAGTGGATTGAAAAGTGTTATAAGAAATCTGCTCAGTCGAAAGAAACCATTTGTCGCCATACGCGGTCGTACAGACACAAATGATGCTGAACGCTCTGGGCGCCCAAATGAGGCCAAAAAACATAAAAAATATTCACAAAATCCTTTTGAATAACCATAAAGTGAAAGTGCGTGAGGTAGCTGGCATTGTAAAGATGTCAATAGACCATGCACATCATATTTTGTACGAGTATTTGAATATGCGAAAGCTCTGTTCTAAGTGGGTACCGCGTTTGCTCACAGTTGACGAAAAACAACAATGTATTGACGATTCAGAGTGCTGTTTCGAGCTGTATAAGAGAAATAGAAAGGATTTTTTCATGAAGTGTGTGGCTATGGATGAAAAATGCATCCTATTACCTGTTTGCAAACTTTCAAAGAGATGTTCCTCCAATGAAGAGGTGATGGCCGGAACTAAAACGTATTTTGAAGGGTTGGACAAATCGTTCCATAAGAATGGGAGAATGGGACGGAGATGTTCGAGTGGCGCTGGAATGATTGTGTCGCTCTAGAACCCGATTAAGTTGATGAATAAAGTCGAATTTGCCAAAAAATTGTGTTTTTCTATGTAGGCCTCGGGGCTTTTCGAACCACCTGTTATATAGGTGCCTATCAGAGTACAGTGTTGTGCTTCTTAGAGAGGTCAGGAGAAATTAATTTAATGAGCTTGCAACTTGGATAGTCGTTCGGCTTATGGCTTATAAGAACTGAGCTGTCAAAGATAGCCCTAGCCGAGAACGTGAGTAGCCCAAACGCGGATTCAGGTCCGGAGGAGTCCTAATTTTTGAGTCTATCAGAAGAGTTAAGAGAGCGTAGCAAGTCTTAAGCTCAGCTTGGTTGCCGCTAAACAGAGTGATATTTTTCCATCTTCATGATATAATTCATTGTCATCAGTCAGCAGTTCTGAGTAGAGGGGAAGTCGATCGGGGTCCCGGTGTCATTGTAAGTTTTATTAAAGATCATCTTAGCTGCTATGCATTCTTTGAAAAGACGCGTGCAGTCAAGAGAGTTCGTCTGCTTAAGCTATCAGTTAGATTTATAGCAGCACCGACGTACTGTGTTGACCTCCTCTGTGAAATCCGCATTGTTATAAGGTTGAAAAGGTTAGCAGCAACCTTAAAATTTCTTTTATCCAAGAAAACACTATGAATTTGGCCAGGATTGAATATGAATCATTAGCACTTACCTGCCCATCACTACCTGTAAATTGGGAACAAAAAGGTATGTTAACTTAGCCTTCTACTTTAACAGCCCTTAGGGGTATCTTCCTTTAACTATCTTATAGGAAGTTTAGTGCGCATTTAGCTCTTAAATACGATTTATGTGTGAACGAGTGAATAGTGGCAAAATACATTATTTCATGAAAAAATAATTTTTGCTGCAAACAAATTTTAACGTCGCTCAACTTTTCTGATAAAATTAAAAAAGGCTGATTTCGACGTATGTATTTTGTTAAGAAATCATCGTTCGGTTTCCTATGAATAAATTTACCAATAGATAAGAAATCCGTCACAGCCAAAATAAACAAAGTGACTGTCTTAACACTGGGACTTCCTTAATCTACTTCCATTTTTCATATACCCTTTCATGTATTTCCTTTTTGAAAAAATCGAAAAAAGAAAAGAAAATAGTAAATCCGATCGACTACACAATGAAAAACGTCTTCAAATATTTCTACCACACGTAAAAGTATAAAAACCTTCAAACCAAGATGAATCGCTAGATGAAGGATAATGATATAATTAATGCTGCCTCAGTGATGTTGGCATTGCTCCTGTTCTTGTTCTTTCGTTCGAAATAGTATGTCCCCGGCGAGATGCTCCTTGCTCTGGTGACCATCTCGATCGATTCCAGTTGCAGTTGCACATTTCCAATGTCTTTAGCGTTTAGTCATCTTCCCTTTTTGTATATGTAGCTTTGAGAACAGGGTGAAAATGCCGCCAAAAAGGAGGAGAGAGGTGGACCTAAAAAATTATCTGATTAAAAAACGGTTTGTTACTGTTTTGCCCTGAGAGGTGCACCTTCACCACACACACAGGGCACTCGCATTGGACTATTGTCCCGGGAAGATATCGATGCTATTGATGATGGGATGCTCTGGCTTCATTGTGGATGTTGTCGATGTTGAAGCTGCTGGGCCGGTATTGCTGTTTAAAGAAGGATCCATGAGCATCCCACAGAGTTGGCAGAACGGTGTTAGTGGAAGGTAGGTCTGCTACTCAATCGCTTGCACATACACCACTGAACAAGATTGTTATTTTTTTTTTTTAACCATCCCGACTACTGGTTACTGGTTACTGAGTGCATCTTGGTTAAGGGATCCGTGCAGTTTTAGTTTGATTGCCGTCGCTGTCGCCATTTTTTGTTTATGTGATGCTTTTTTCGAGATCTATACAATTACATCGCCGAAAAGGATTTGTCCCCAACGAGTGGTTGGAAGAAATACAAAAAAAAAAAAAACACAAAATCTGAAGATGATGCTTCTACTTCCCATTCGACTAATGATTTTAGCCGATCCTTAGCACAGAAAGAGCAGAGGCAGGATTTAATCAGGAGGTCTTCGCCTCCTAATTTGTTGTTTATCCAATTTGGTGTTTGGATTTTTTGCCATTTTTCCATTGCAGTTTGTCTTGGTCTTAGTGGTGCGGTAGCTGCTAGGCACTGCTTGGAATGCCTGCTTCGCGACTGGGATTTTCTACATTCGTGTTAGGTATCTTGTCCTCTTGGCCTCACAATATGTAAACATGGAGGCAAATTTCAACTGAGATATGTGTTCTTAATATGCTTCCCTTCTACATATGGTCAAGGGCTGGTTGAACGCGCTCAGAGTAACGCACGTACTTGAACGCTTACCGATCGTCTGCCATGTACAAAATACAGATACAGGCAGGTTGAAGTAAGGTACACGGTTGGCACCTTGTAGCAGCGGCAGCACATTGACGAGGCAAGCAACAAAGCAGAGAAACAAACCGAAAATGTTTTCTGTCCAAAATAACAAGATGATAGTGTAAACTGAGATTCTTCTGCGAATGTGTTTCGCAGAGATACTGTTGGTTCCGTTGTTTAAGCGCTTCTTTGCTACCTCCCTTTGCGATGAGAAATTTTTTGGCAATGGATCATGCATCATCGGTTCCATCTCGACCTCATTATCTCGAAGGTAGATCTTCCTAAATTCGGATAATAATTTGTTTGAAAAATGAACGAAGATGTTTTGGAACGGATAAAATTTTATTAATTAGTCAAAGTGTCTCTTGGATGTGTCCTGCCGGTTGATAGTGTGAGATGTCTTCGGCTTATCGCTGGGGATTTGCTGTCTTGTTGAGCTCTTGATCGTCATTAAGACTCAAGATACACAGTGGAATGCTGATTGCTGTAGACTGGACAGGTTGATTGTCAGCTTGGAATAATTGGATAATAATCAGGCGAGAGAATAAATGATTCCAGCGATTGAATGATGATGTGGTGTGTGATGGGATGTCCACGTAAGTTGATTTATTGCATGTGAATTTCCGGTATGAGTTGATGAAATTCAAATATGAAGGAACAATGTGATGTTTACTTTGACTACATGTGTCAATAAGGTGTGAAATGTTACATCCAGAAGTGATAAGTTGTAGGGAGTTGGCAAGGCATCGATCAAGTATGAAGAATCTATGTACACACGAATAGTCTGTTATGCAATGTTTTTTGTGTCGTAAGCATGATTGCGAGATTGTGCAGATTAATTTAAAAATCAAGAAATACATATGAATTGGATTTGGTTAGAATTTTCTTCTTTTATTTAGGCGGTAATTCCTTTGTCTCTACACTAGAGGTCTCTAGACTACGATGACATGGAAACATTGACTTCCTTTTACGTTTAGTTTCAACCAACTGTAGCAATCCATCAAGTAGACCAAGTAGATAAGACAGAATATGTCGAGAGTAGAATTACTAAAACAGTGCCGGTTTTCTGGCAGTGCAAAAGTGCTTTAGACAAGCTTAGAGCCTCCCGCCAATCTATGAATTTATATGGTAACGATGAGATCACCTTTTACTTATATGTACATGAGTACATATAATTACCTAGTAATTGTACCAGAAGTATAATAATATTATGTAGTCTGCCTGTTTACTTCATATAAAGCAAAGAGGAGGTTTTTAAAATGTTCAGACAATTTAAGGCGATGGCAGAACTTCAAACGCGACGAAAAGTCAAAACAATTCGAAGCGATAACGGAGTAGAATATTTGAATAAGGGTTTTCATGAGTTCACTTCGCAACAAATTTGAATAGCAGAAAAAGGCAAAGTATGGATTTAATGTAGTTATGCAAGAGAAAAAAATCTGGTCTTTCGAAGTTTTCTGCTAAAGATAAAGCCTAATGAGTATTACATGGTCGGTTACTCTGATTATTTAATTCTACCCGTTATGTCATATTTTATGAAGATTTTCTCAAACTTCCGAATGACAGTACGGGCGATTTTCTAATAACTAAAATCGAACCTTTACAACCACCTCAGAAAAAGCTGTCTGAATCAAATGGAAAGTTACACAGGGTGTCCCCTAATTCGTCAACGATAATTTGGGAAATAATTCCTGCGTTATGGTAGTCTATGAAAAAAGTCGTTCTACAGTAAGGGCCTATGTCCAATGTTGACAGCATTTATCGAAGATTTAAGAAAAGGCTTACTTTGGTGTACTCTGACCCATGTTAACGAAAATTGATCTTAGTACTAATGATAGAAACTTCGCGTAGTACTTTATATTTAGAAAAAATACCAGCCTTTCTAACGCCGTTTAAATAAAGTTGATATCTTGTTTGAGTCTTTAGATATCCAATTTCTAAACCTGTTCCATTTTCAATGCCCTTGCTCTTTTTTGACCTTGAGGTCACTTTTCTCCAAAAAATGCCTAATTAATATAACGTTTTACTATTTTTTTTTATGAACGTTATAATAATAATAAAAAAAATTATCATCAAGTTCGCAGAAAAACCCATAGATTTTATGATACTTGGAAAACATGCAACAGGTAAAAAAAAGGAATTTATGATTTTTACCAACTTTTCTACCAACAGTTGACAATACTCGTAAGAGTGGTTTTCCAAGAATTACTAATTTTCCAATATTTTTTTGCTCATTTATTTGACTCCCTGCCAAAACCCTCATTTCCTTACCTTGTTCTTTAAAAGTTCTCAGAAAGAGCTAGGTGGGATTTGATGGCCTATTTCGAAAATTTACCGAACAAAAATGGTATAAAAGATTAGAAAAAAAAAAGAATTCATCAGTTAAATTTTTCAGGCTAAGACTAGAGTTGCTTAGAGGCGCTATTTGAAATGTCTGCATTTACAAACCCAGAATACGCAGACATTATTTGCGTTTATGGGCTGTGCAATGGAAGTTCAACTTGTGCGCTACAAAGATACCATGAACTTTATCCTAACCGACGACTTCCCAGTAAAGAATCGAAGGCTTCGAGAAACGGGATCAGTTTCAAATACAGGACCGAAGGCGGGAGCACCACAAGTTAGAAGGATTTCGGCTGATGAAGGAATACCGGAAGCTGTTACAACTGGTCCATCAATCAACATCAGACGCTTAGCTTTGCAATTCAATGTTTCCAGACATAAAATTTCTAATGTACTGCATGGAGAAAATCTTTATTCATAACACCATACACCTGTGCAAGAACTACTTCCCGATGATTTGAAAAATAGACTAGAATTTTTTAACTGGCTGCTGAAGCGGAGCTTGGATGACAACGAGTTTATTAACAGTATTCTTTGGAAGGCGAATCTCAATTTACAAGAGATGGGATCACAAATTTTCATAATGGGCTGCGGGAAATTCACATACAAGGAGGCACAAATCATTTCAACACAAATTCAGGGTCAATATGTGGGCAGGTGTAATTGGAAACTAGTTAATCGGCCCCTTCAAACTAATACCTAGGCTGAGTTTATGCGAAATGATTTATCAGAACTATTGGAGGACATTCCACTGATTCAACTCGCTGCATCATATTTCCAATAGGATGGTGCTCCAGCCCACTATGGTCGTGAGGTTAAAAATTGGCTAGATCAGGAGTCGGCAAGTAATTTTAAGTGGGGTCCAGATACGGTTGAAAACTTTTATCGAGGTCCAGAAAAAAAACTCATAATGTTTTGCATTTCTTTTTATTTATAAAATTAATGAGAAAAATTACAACGACGGTCTTGAGCCAGTTTTTTAAAATTTGGTTCAGGCGGGGAACAGCAAATGCGAAGATTTGATAATCTCGAATGATATTTGTTCTTCAAAAAATTAATTTTTGAGAAAGACGATTCGCATATACTCGTACATACATACTCGTATATGTTGAGCCAAATATAGTAGTTGATAGCTAGTTTTTTGCAATTTTTATATTTTTCTGAAACATTTTTGCCCCAAAATTCTTCAGTGGATGCAGTTTTATACTTTTGCAAGGAAATATCTTCTTGCAGGTCAATTAATCCCATTTGCAGTGAAGCCTTTGAAAGACCGAATAACTTCGCAGCCACGTCAGTCCATTCTGCTACTGCAGCGACTTCATATGGTAATTTAAGGAATCGAGATAGCTTCCCAACCTCTGCAAGGTCTTGGAATCTTACAGCAAGTTAGTTTTTAAGATCGGATAGAAACTTCGAAAACACTGCAATGTGTTCTTCTTCAGTGTTCTCCTTTTTACCTTCAAGAATTGTTGGGAAATGAATAAATTGTTGTCTTGCAATATATTTTTCAAAAAAATTCATGTTGAATGTATGAATGGTGGTTGAAGTGAATAGGTAGTCGGCATATTTAAAAATATTTGAAGGTCCAACGGCTAAACTTCCGCGGTCCGCCTGTTGCTGGCTACCGGGCTAGATGAAGAGTACGGTAATCGTTGGATAGAAAGAAATAGACCAGTTCACTGGCCTGCAAGATTTCCTGACCTTACAGTATTTCCTTTTTTGTATGGGGAAGAATGAAAGAACTTGTTTATTCAACCGAAATAGCAGCCTTCAGCAGCACAGAGGCTGAGTACGTGGCGCTGTACCAACCTAATAAATGGGCAGTTTATTTAAGAAATTTCTATTAGTCTTAGATTCGGGTGTAAAGTTGTACGTTAATTCCATTGTTCGCTTTAACGACAATATAGGTACACAATAACTTTTGAAAATCCGATTCACCTCCCCAGAATGAAGTATATATAGCCACGGACGCCATTTACTCGATATGCTATTCCATACATTAGCCTATATATAACCCAATAAAAAATTTACAATTGTTTTAATGAGTTTTCTGTCAAAATTACTTTTTGCGTGAATTTTTGGACACCCTGTAGTTTGTAGTTGTGCTGCGTGCTTCAGTTTAAATTTAAAATCAGAAACTATTCCGATAGATTGTGAGTCGACAATCGTAAAGAATTACCATGCCTAAAACGAAAATATTGCCAGGTTCTTGCAACGAAGCTTAACGAAAAAAAAAAAAAACAGAAATCATACGAACCTGGAGAGGGGTAAGCCGAACCGCTAACAAATTTGTGTTTCCATATTTTGTAGAAGCCTGCTTCTAAAAGGTATACCATCTACTGATTTCTTTTTAAAATTACAAAAAAAACGCCATTCAATATTTTTCAAATTTTACTGAAAAAACAAAAATTTCCAATTATTTATAAACTATAATTTCACTCAAATAGATCGATGAACATTGTGGTTAAATGCCGGAATTGTCAACTTTTAATGGTACACTTCAAAAAGAAAGAGCAAAAGTACTGTAGTGTCAAAATAACTTGCATGTAATCTAAAAAGGAATTGGTATATAGTATACTCCCAAAGGTATAGACAAATTTCTTATTAACTGTTTTACCACACCCTGAACTAAATCGGTCTCGAATTTTGTTCTTAGTGCTGTGAAATAAAATAACCGGATATCCTACCTAGATTTAGTCCAATTTCATTACACCTTATCCATTAATTGGCATAGTACCTTTTCCAATTTACACTTCCCAGTAATTAAGTCATTTCCAATTGACAGCACATCAAGAAGACATCGAACAAGATGAACAGACATGATGCCTTGTAACCTCATCATCGTCACATTTATCCATCCGTTCGTCTCTTACCATTCGCCGTTCCTTCGTGCAATCATTTCTCAGTCGAACGTTCATAGTGGCATCGCAATTTACTGACAACTAAGGTAAAATGACGTGAGTCAATCAAAAAATCACTTAAGCCATCATCCGAGCGAGCTGACAAATGTAAATGTGACTCACGCAGGTCGTACAGTCCACACGGGAATGGACCGTGTTTATACTTGAGGAATGCTCCAGATTGATAGGGACATTGGATAAATGGAAATTACGTGCCCCAATACACTTGAATCCGGCTGTCGATATATTTATTTATTTTTGTGTTTTAAAGAAGGATCCACAATCTTGTCAATTTCACTTCCCTTGAGTGAATTTAACAGTCCCGTATCAGCTAACACCACGAAACGTCAAACTACCGGCAGATATTCGTATGTACCTTTCAAGCGAGTAAGAGGGTGACTTCAATTGAATGCGACAGCATTTTTTATGACCACCCAAACTAAACAGGCATCCATCTATCTCTAACAGACATCCATTCACTTGGGACCATCATCTAGAAAAGGGATATACAGGGAGCAGAAATCAAAGTGCAGGATACCCATCCATCTGTATGGAACGTCTAATCGATTTCAGAATTGTTGGCTCTCTCCAGAGGAGAATTTTTTGCCGAAAATGGTGTTCAAAGATGGACGCAAGGCATTTTGATTGAGCTGAAGATGGAAATTTATTGTTGCGGTAACGACGGTGGCGGCCGGAGTCACTGATATTCGCATTTTAAAACTACGCGTGGCAGCAGTAAGATGGGGGAATTCTGATGGAACGTGATTTAAAAAAAAATCCAAAAGACTCAATCACCAAGTCAAATTTTATGCTCAAATTATTTAAATTGAATTTTTGGACAAGAAAAACCTTCACCATCGTTTAGTGTTTAACAGAAATGACATTGTAATATGGGACCTGGAGGTTAGATAAGGATTGATATCTGTCAGAGAATTTGTTCATACCTTTAGATTATTTAGATTTTATTATTATGTCAAAGAAAGATGTTGTTTTTTCAAATCATATTTGTTTATTGTGCGAAACATCGAAGTTTAAATAGACGTAGATATGTTTTGTCTCAATTATGTTTGGTGGCATTCTGCATTCCTTGAGGTCTCCTTTTAAATTTTGCCTGTCTATTCAATCCTTTTTTTGATAGAGGTACTTAAGTCTGAATTCTTATTTTCTAAATTCCGTAAAGGTTGTTCATATTAGAAATTGGAATAGTTAGACCACATTGCTTACCTGCAAAGCAAAATAGTAATAATTGTCAATAATACTCGTACTGCCTACGCTACTTAAATGAAAAGCGCTTATTCTGTATTAGTTTGTTAGGCTTTATTATTGGGATGTTAACAGTTCGCTGTATAGAAATGCACTGCTGATACTAGTCAACACTTGATGACTGACAAGAAACATTGTCCGAGAGAGGTAGAGCTGATGTTTTCAAGGCACAACAAATACTCAACACTCCAAAGTTCTTGCTCAAAATTTATTTGTAAGGAAAACTTTCGGCCAGTAAGTTCTGAAGGGCATATGTCAAAATAAATGTCTTCAATCCAACTTGTATTGAAAGACCTAATGCGCCAACAGAAGAAGTCAAATTCTCCGATGAAGGTGAATTTAATGATCTATCTATGCCATCTATCCGTTTACTTAGAATCGCAGCTCAAACCTTAAAACCTGGAGCGATATACATAGTTTATAGTGGCACTTTGACAAACTAGTATCTGTAATACCAGTTCTGCCCTTCCGATCAATTTGACGTATCCCAATTTTAATCCCGCTCTCACTTATTGTGTGTAATAATTTGTTTAATTTATTACTTGTGTTTACCTAATGAACTATTTTTGCACTCCGATCACCTGCTATTGTTTTTCCCGGCGTTATCGGTTTTTCCGTTCACTGCTGCTTATTGCATCTGATCATCAGATTTATTTTTTATTTTCCGTTTTCATTTCGACCCACAGTACTCATACAATCTAGAGGTGGGTCGTTTTCGAAACGAAACAGTTATTTAAAGATATATAACTAGTTAACTAGCTAATAAGAAGCACTAACGGGAAATTATAATCGTGTACTGCCAGAAAACCAAAAACCATTTTCGTCTCATACACCCAAATTAAACCGTTGTTTACAATGTAAAATAAACCCAACTTTTCCTTGTTGATTTCACTCCTGGTTGACAGTAACTACATTCACGAAACGAACGAAAAAGCGTTTTCATATCTTTTAGTGTAAACGAACAAAAAACGGGAAAAACGCAGAAAATGTTAAAAACGAAAAAAACGATATTTTCGTTTAACTACTTCCCCGATCGTTATAGCTTAATTGCTTCCCCGATCGTTATCGTTATTTTCGTTTAACTACTTGTCCGATCGTTATAGTTTAACTGCTTCCCCGATCGTTATCGTTATTTCCGTTTAACTACTTCTCCGATCGTTATCGTTATTTTCGTTTAACTAATTCCCCGATCGTTAGAGTTTAACTGCTTCCCCGATCGTTATCGTTTTTTTCGTTTTTAACTTTATCTGCGTTTTTTGTTCGTTTGCACTAAAAGATATGAAAACGCTTTTTCGTTCGTTTCGTGAATGTAGTTACTGTCAGCCAGGGTCACTATGTAGTATGTATCAGGGCGGAATCGTGTTATTCGTTTTTCTCCTTCATGCGTTCATGATCCGTTCGCATACCTGAGTTGAATTTTGTGTATGCAAATAGATAAATGTAGTTACTATATAAATAGTTTTTTTTTATAAAAATAAAGCGTTACATCGTTACGAGATGAAAAACTGTGTTTTTAACTAGTTGGTTTTATTTATACCCACTCCTAATACAATCTGACCGGCTCAACATTGAATATGTCTAAATTCTGCGGTAACCTCGACTGTGCAATTACCAGCGAAAAGAATGCTGACCTGGTTATCTGTAGTGGGCTCTGCGGTAAATCGTATCGTATTGTGTAGGTGTGAGCAAAAGATTGATAATTCATTTCAAAGACTATAGAAACAATTTTCGCTTTTTCTGCGGATATCTCATCTCACATAATGCCACACCGAAGATAAAATATGTCAAAAAAAAAAATTGAGAACCAGTTTGCGAAGATTGACGACGACACCAAAAGCTTTGAGGACCTCCCCAGCACAATCGATCAATCTACAAACATCTATAAATCCAACTTTAAAATTCTAGATAAACAATGGACACATTTCATTTCATGCAAAAACCAACTGGCATTTTTGCCATTAATGATATGAAAACTATTATTAACGCTGGTTAAAAATCGGTTCTTAAGCCTTGCACATCTTTCCTCTATAATGCTGTAATTCTACATTTACCTCCACCTTGCTCTCAATTACCAACACGATTAGCGGAAGTTTTTACCCCATCTCTTGATCCGACAATCTCTCGATCTGGTACTTCCTGGACTTCTTTGGAATGGAACAAGCGACTTGAAAGACGAAATACCTGCAACAAATTTGACTGTGTCACCTTTACCATCGACAGTGCATCAAATCACATCGACACAAACTGGGTTGAAGACTTTTTTAAGCGTAAATATAAGATTGCTATTTCAACTGTCTCGGGTAAAACATCAAAGTCTGGGTGCTTCAAATTTAACATTCCAATGAAATACGGTTGGTTTTTTTGAAACCCCTCCTCAGATGTCATTTAACTTGGCGAATTGCAACTAAGAAAGGTAAACCCGAAGAGAACTAAAGAGCACCACAAGCCAAGTGTTAAACCTAATTCCAAGTCTAGTATTAAACCTAAAAATAAACCTAGTCATAAGTATTCTGCTAACCCCAATATTAATCATAATCCCGAGCCCAATAAAAAATCCTCGACTTCTCATCGAGACTCTAACTGGAGTTTTAAGGAGGGAACATTCCCCTCGTTTTCTCCACAGCACCAATTCTTCACCCCTCCATCCACTACTCACAATATAAACTTTCACAAAACTCTTTTTTCGCCATAATCTAGTCTTCCCAAACGCGTATCTTTCAAACACACGCCCAACTCCTTCTCTACTAAAGGCCAAACTCCTGCTAGCCTGTTTTCAAATTAAGTCTCTTATTCGAAGTTCTTCCGTTCTCATATCCTCAATACTTCCCCGTTGGATAATGATTTCGATACGTCCATTGGCTCTAAAACTTCTGCATCTCCAATACTAGACCCTATGCTTGCCCCCGCTGTAAAGCTTACAAAATAACCATTCGATATTGGTGACGTCGGCCGTTACGTACTTTCCCGGTTAAGAGACCTTAGAATTTACCAAAATGTTTGCCTGTACCTCGCTTATTGGCATGATAAGTCCGACTCTGCAGCGATTGCACAACTCGAACAAATGTTATGGTTGCATTCCAGCAAGACGGATTACCCACCGACCCTACAGAGCTTCTATCAATTTTCGTGAATTTTCCTAAAAACTTCAACATCTACCCCACATGTTGTTAAGATGTTGCTGATGTCCCCTTCTCATATGCTTCCTGTATCTACCTACAAAAACCCGTTCTAGCTTTTAAAGACCTATCACTTTATTACCAAAATGTAAGGGGGCACAAAAGCAACTATCTTAATTCATAAAAGCTTCCATAAGACATTTTTGCTTTGACCGAAATAAATCTAATATTCGATATCAAAGATTCAGAACTACTTGCACCAGAATTCAGAGGGTGTCGTGAAAACAGCTGTAAGAGCGATGATTCTTCAATAGGTTGAGGTGCCCTCCTGGCAAATCACTGTCGTTTTGACCGTTAAAAATTCGGTAACACCTGAATTCGAATTTATTGCTTTTAAAGCTACTGTCTCCAGCGCAGATTATACACACTTACGTGGCTACCAGCTTGCGACTAATGTGGTTGACTCCCTTTTTGATATTCCTGGCCCCTGTTTTTGACGATTTTAATATCCCACATTTCTTATGGACGCAGTCGGATGATGGATCTTGTTTCGTTGCCTCAAATGCTGTTTTAGATAAGGCAGTCAGTAACTTTCCAACTCAGACCTTTTTCAAATAAGGGGTATTTCTAACATCATAAGTAGACAACTAGACCTGATCTTTACGTCTGATGCTATAAAATATGTTGCCCGTGAGTGTAAACTTCTTCTCTTCAAATTAGACTGTCCTGACATCCCCCATGTGTGTTATTTTCTCATATGACATCAACAATTTTATTACTAACTTTCTTCTACTTCAACCGTAAGACAAATTACACTAAACTCAACAATTTTCGCAATAGTGTTGGCTGTATATAAAAACGCAAATGGTCCCTTACCAACGAAAGGGAAAACCTTAATCGTCTCCTCCGTGGTATAACAAAGAACTACGTGCAACTACGCAACAAGAGAAATAAGTTATGGCATGTGTACATTAAATCTGGTTCTGAATCTGACAATCAAAATTATCTACAAACTCACCACCACTTCTGCCCGCTTTGTGATATTCGCTATATCAGATACCTCAGCCGAATGGAATGTACCCTCATTTCTGACTCCGATATCTATCCAATTATCCAATATGTTATCGTCGGATCCTACAATCATCGCGCATCATTTCGCTAATTTCTTTAGGGAATACTTTTGCACCCAGATTCAAAACCCGGATCCCGAATACTTCAGTTACTTGAGTAACTACACTCAGCCATCTTTAATGTCTATTGTACTAGACCAGATTAACAAACATAAAGATGATTTTTCTCCTGGTCCCGATGGTTTCCCCACAATTTTTCTTAAAAAATCATATTCAAACCCTCATAAGTATCTTCAGATTTTCGATCTCCCAGGGGATTTTGCTTCGTCTCTGGAATAGCTTTTATATATTACCAACTACCGTCCCATTGTTAAGCATTCTCAAGATCTTTGAGAACATCATTTATGATGCAATGTTATTTCACTGCAGATCTATCCTGGCACCGAACCAAAATGGATTTCTTAAAGGCAGATCAGCCACTACCAACTTTATTGAGTTCGTTTTTAGTACATTGTGTGCCCTAGAGCAAGGGAAAGAAGTGGATGTGATTAATACTGGCTTTAGCAAGGCCTTCGATATAATTGCACATAAGTTAATTCTTTTCAAACTCGGTGCACTTGGTTTTCAATCTGGGCTTGGTTCAACTTCTACTTGGAATAACGCTTCGTTTCGTTTTCTTTCTGCTTGTCTGAGCCAATTAAAGCTATTGTACTTCGGGTATTCCACAAGGCAGTCACTTTGGTCCATTAATTTTCATTTTACTACATATTAATGATGTTGTAAATATTATACGGAACTCACACCTATCTGTCTATGCCGATGATATGAAAATCTATAGACAAATTTCCAAATCTTCTGATTTTCAACGTCTACAAGACGATCTGAATTGCTACTCAATATAGTGCCACTAAAATGTCCTTTGCGCTCAATATAAAGAAATGCCAAGCCATCTCATACTCCCGGAAGCGTTCAAAACTTATTGGTGGAACTTAGTATATGTCAACCCAAGCTGTAGCTTCGGTCACTTCAATGCAGAACTTGGGCGTTACCTGTGATACTGAATTCAATTTCCGCACCCACACTGATTCCATAATTAGCAGGGTTAACTCCGCGCTTGGTTTTGTTAAACAATGGTGCAAAGAGTTTTCTGACCCTTATGTCGCAAATCCTAACATCACCTTTGTTAGGCCATTTTCCGAATGTGCTAGCCAGGTATGGTCCCCTTACTACGAAAACCATATACTGTGTATTGGAACTGTCCAACGCAGATTCCTACGCTTCGCTCTGAGCAGGCTCTCATGGGCTGATCACTACATCCTTCTGCCCTATAATCTCCGACTCAAATTGCTGGGTGTACTAATACTGGGAAAACGTCCCGAATCCGTCGATATTCTCTTTATACACCAACTCTTAACCGGCCCTATCGACTATCCATCACTGCTGGATCCGATTTTTTTTTAATACCAACCCCCGCAATTTAAGGTGTGATTGTCTTTATCGTCCAAATAACCACCGAACGGCATATGGTTTTTCTCTCGAAAGGACTTAGGGTATCTTCATCCGTTTCGATATGGTCCATGCTTCTGCGACTTAAAGTAGGACTGGGCTGATCAAGGTCTTATCTAGGGTCTCCTTAGTTTTTCGGTATAGAGTCTTACTACTCAATTGCCCTCTTAGCCCAAAGAAACCGGGATTGGTAAGAGTAATTCTTCGTTTTATTTCTGCTGAGGTGTTGTTGGCAGAGTTTATAGCAGAGCCAGGGCAGATAAAGTCCCTTACTATCTCAAAATTATAGTTCTTGATTGTGACGTTCTATTGTGTGTCCCTTCTTGTTGGCCGTATATACTCGTACTTGCTTTTGCTCTCATTTACCGCTAAACCCATTTTGGCAGCTTCCGTTTTAATACTACCGAACACACCTGTGTGAGTTCCGCACAATCTTTTCAAGTATGATGCTAAAGAAGTCACATGACGGCGCTTCACCCCACCTAAAACTTTTTTTGACATCAAAGGTCCCGTTTAAGTCGTTACCGACTTTGACGGAGCAGCGAGTGTTTTCATTCGTCATTCTGCGCAGATGGACGAGTTTGGCAGGGATGCTAAAACTATTGCAGATATGGCTTTATATAGCCCATCACTACGAATTCAATCTTATGCGCCTTAAGTTCCAGGAAAAGATGGTTGGTATCGATTTGGACTTCTTGGGTTTTTTCCGGGATCTGCCGGAGTGTGAAGAGTTGGTCGATTGTTGACTTTCCTAGTCTAAAACCGCATTGATAGGAACCAATCAGCTTATTGGCGAAGAGTTTGAGACGTTCACGCTGTATGGCAGAGTGGATATTGCCAATATAAGCGGGCTAAAAAGTAATCACTTTTCTACGTACGTCCACGTTTGCAACAGACCAGCTGTTTTGGCACTTAGTGAAACACAGGTAGACTCCCACCCACACCTCTCAGATCACTCTGATCTGAAGCTACGAACTAGTGCCATTATTCTTCTCTCACCGCGGTCTCGCCATTTACGTGCGTAGTGATGTAGCTTACCAAACTCCACCACAATATAGTCCCTGTTCCAATCCGGAACTCAATTTCATGTTGTTAAAATTCCATCTCCGTAAGCAAATTATCCACTACTGCTTTATTTACAGAAGCACCAAACTGGACAACAATTCGACTTTTAATGAGTTCGATGCGCTGTCTGACTCCATTCAAAGAATTATATCCCTGTATCCCCATACTGAAATCGTTATTACGGCCGATTTCAATATACACAATTCTGGGTGGATTCGACATTTTGGACAGACCACGCCCGAAGGACGGTGTGTCGCTGCAGAAAACAACTTAACGCAGCATGTAAACGAGCCCACGCGAATACCAGACGTTGATAGTCATACCGCCAGCACCCTGGACTTGTTTTTAACTTCTCACCCTCATAAATAAATCGTTGATGTGCTCTCCCCTCTAGCACCATTGTGTTATGTCAGCTAATTCCTCGTACAGGAATTTTAACTGGTAGTTATGTTTCCTTGATAACGACGTGGATGCCGCTGCTGATATGATCACGGACACCATTCTCTTTAGAATGAGAAACTTTATCCCTCATCGGATGAAGAGTATCAAACCAAAAGAAAAGGCATGGTACGGCTAGAGCTGTAAAGAGGCTGTCAGGGTTAGAGAAATGTTTTTTCGGTCCTTCAAGACCAACCTAACAGAGGAAAACCGAAAAAAGTTTAAACGAGCCAGGAATGGTTGCAACGCCTTTCCTAAACGCGTAAAATTCCAACACGACCAAAAACTGAAGTAAAAATACTATATATAATGTCCCAAAGGTAGTAAACATTTTTGGTCGTTCGTCAAAAATATTAGAAATTCTGCGTCATCCTCCATTCCAACGCTCATTTATAATGATATTCCAGCTGTCAGCTCGGAGAAGGCCAATCTACTTGCTGCAAACTTTGCGGCCAGATCAACAATCCCAGATTTTGCTATGTCTCCGCCTACACTTGAGTGCGTCGAATCATCAATGGGACAAATCCACTTTCGCACTCGTGTAGTAGCAACAGTTCTTAAAGATCTTAATATACATAAATCCGCTGGTCCAGATGGTATATCTCCCCTTCTTCTGAAGAGGTGTTATTTTTCGCTGGCAAAACCACTGCGTAAGCTTTTTCATCAATCCTACTCTTTAGGACTCTTTCCGAGCAGATGGAAAACAGCATTTGTCCAGCCTGTCCCTAAGAAAGGCGAATCTTCCTCTCTCTCTTCCTACAGAGCCATTGCACTTACGCCCCTTCTTTCCAAGGTCATGGAAACGCTGATAAACCGTCAGCTAATGAAATATCTGGAAACACGAAAACTTCTTAATGACCGGCAGTACGGTTTTCGTAGCAACAGATCCACTGGTGATCTGATGGCATGTCTCTCCGAAAAGTGGAACCAAAGCGTACATCATTCTGGCGAAAGCAAGATAGTTGCACTTGATATTTCTAAGGCATTTGACAAAGTTTGGCGTTTCAAGTCTGATATTCACAAAATAAATGCTGGTGTGCCGCAGGGCTCCGTTCTGTCTCCGACACTCTTTTTAATTTTCATCAACGATCTCTTGTCTACTACCTCTAATCCAATATATTCCTTTGCTGACGACAGGACTCTCTGCTTTTCATATTCGTTCCCGGACTCACGTCCCTGCTCTTCGGCTGTAGAACGGGAGCGGCAGCGTATGTTAAGTTCATTAAATTCTGATATTACCGACCAAAAACTGAAGTAAAAATACTATATATAATGTCCCAAAGGTAGTAAACATTTTTGGTCGTTCGTCAAAAATATTAGAAATTCTGCGTCATCCTCCATTCCAACGCTCATTTATAATGATATTCCAGCTGTCAGCTCGGAGAAGGCCAATCTACTTGCTGCAAACTTTGCGGCCAGATCAACAATCCCAGATTTTGCTATGTCTCCGCCTACACTTGAGTGCGTCGAATCATCAATGGGACAAATCCACTTTCGCACTCGTGTAGTAGCAACAGTTCTTAAAGATCTTAATATACATAAATCCGCTGGTCCAGATGGTATATCTCCCCTTCTTCTGAAGAGGTGTTATTTTTCGCTGGCAAAACCACTGCGTAAGCTTTTTCATCAATCCTACTCTTTAGGACTCTTTCCGAGCAGATGGAAAACAGCATTTGTCCAGCCTGTCCCTAAGAAAGGCGAATCTTCCTCTCTCTCTTCCTACAGAGCCATTGCACTTACGCCCCTTCTTTCCAAGGTCATGGAAACGCTGATAAACCGTCAGCTAATGAAATATCTGGAAACACGAAAACTTCTTAATGACCGGCAGTACGGTTTTCGTAGCAACAGATCCACTGGTGATCTGATGGCATGTCTCTCCGAAAAGTGGAACCAAAGCGTACATCATTCTGGCGAAAGCAAGATAGTTGCACTTGATATTTCTAAGGCATTTGACAAAGTTTGGCGTTTCAAGTCTGATATTCACAAAATAAATGCTGGTGTGCCGCAGGGCTCCGTTCTGTCTCCGACACTCATTTTAATTTTCATCAACGATCTCTTGTCTACTACCTCTAATCCAATATATTCCTTTGCTGACGACAGGACTCTCTGCTTTTCATATTCGTTCCCGGACTCACGTCCCTGCTCTTCGGCTGTAGAACGGGAGCGGCAGCGTATGTTAAGTTCATTAAATTCTGATATTACCAGCATAACTAATTGGGGAATCACTAACAGAGTAGAATTTAATGCTTCCAAAATACAATGCTGTTTGCTGTCGTTAAAGCGAAATTTAAACACCCAGCCATTATCCATGGATGGCACTTGCATCGTCGAAACCGATAAACTCTCCATTCTCGGTGTGTCAATGACAACTTACGTTGGAATGACCACATATTCGGTGTCGTCAAAAATGCTGCGAAATGTCTACGTTTCCTCAAGCGATGTAAGAAATACTTTACCCCCTCTGATCTGGCCTCAATATATAAGGCATTTATCAGTCCAAAATTGGAGCACAATGCCCACATTTGGTCGGGTGCGCCCAAAACATCTCTGCACCTGCTAGATAGGATCCAAAACCGTGCGATAAAACTCATAGGTGATACTAATATCACTCAAACAATGGACACCCTCGAACACCGACGTAATGTCTCGTGTCTTACTCTGTTTTATCGCTATTTCCACCATCAGTGCTACATAGAAATCGCCAGTAGCATTCCGCCCCTTCAAACTTTTAACCATAACACCCGTCTCGCTATGAATGCTCATCAGTATACCCTCAAGCCCACTTTCGGACGTACTCTGAAATATCGTGATTCGTTCCTAAGCCGTACAACTCGCTTATGGAATACCCTGCCTAGCTCTTTATTTCCTAGTCATTATAACCTTCAAACATTTAAAACCAACGTTCACCGGTACCTCTCCTTGATTTTCCTTCGCCCGCGCTGTGTGAAAACATTTTCAGGGTACTAAAAAAATAATCCCTTGAGCGCTCGCAAATTATAAAGAAAAAAAAAATATGGCAGATACGATCTTGTATGCGATGTTGAGAAAACTTATTTTTCTATATGTAGTTTGCACAGTTGAGGGTGTCTCCTTTTTTGTGGATCGAGCAAACAATACTGAGATTTCATTCATCAGGCATATCCTTTTCTGATCAGATCTGAGAAATGAGTAACGCTCTCCAAAGTCATTTCCAGTAGCTTTGAATACCTCGGCCGGTAAGCCGCCCGGTCCAGGTACTTTGTTGGTTTTTAGCTCAGATATTACTATCCTTACTTCACTTTGGTCAGGTGCACGGAAGTGTTGGCTATCATCGTATAAGTTGAATGGTCTATTCTAGTTGACGGCGGATGGATGTTTTTTCATATTATCAGTACCGACTGTGACTCTATTACAAAATTTCCTTTTCATCTCTAAAAGTTTCTGCATGGGTTTTCTTATCTACTCGTAGAAACGTAGTTTTTACCAATTGGCAAAACTTACGTTCGTTATTCCCCCGGAGTACAACCTCTCGTGCCCTCGTGATTCTCGTTGTCTTTTTTCTTATTCTGGAGATCTCTTCTGATCTTAGAGCTCACGAGCTCATGGTTGTGGTTGGACGAAACTCAAGTTATAGGACACTCAGCAGTTTTCCGATCAGGCGCCCCGATTAGAGATACGCATTAGTTTTTCGACGTGAAAAGGCTATTCCAAAGCCTGGTTACATGAATGAAGAAGAGGCGGGAATAAGTAAAGTAAATCAAATATGGCATTGTCAGCCTTGGTAAAATGGGGAAATTGAAAATTTTCAAAGAGGTATGTGGGGGATCTATTGTTTACAAGACTGTGCATAAATTGGCACCACCTTGCCTTCAAGAATTGCTGAAACGTACAGCCCAGAAATAGTTTGTGATAGAGCGAGATATGACCGCATAGACGGAATCCATACACGTATCTTATGGCATCGTTGAATGAATTGTCTTGTATGTCAAGTTTGCAGTATACAACAGTGGAGTAGTCAAATACAAAACAGGATTTTGATTATTCTTAGTTTTGTTTCTGCTGGATTAAAATTGGAAGACAAGCATAGCTTTCGTAAGCCGGAACAAATTTGCCGAACAATATAATTGTTATGGTCTACTCCAGAAAGTGAACGATTTGTTTCAAAACTGAGGTTCGTAACTTTTTCTACATATGTAATTTGATTGTTGTCTAAAAGCGCAAGTCGAAAGTCATTAATATCTTAATATTGTCGTGAAATTAAAATCAGTTGAGATTTCTTTGGATTCAGATCCAGAGTAGTAGTAGTAAATTCTTGAGAGACCCTCATTTATCCTAGCAATGAGATCCTCAACTAATCCAATTGGTCCTGACAAGTGTACTACGCATCGTCAGCGTCAAGATGAATGGAAATATTTGAGCATACTTTGGATAGGTTATTGATAAATAAGGAAAATAATAGTGGACCCAAAATGGGACTATGAGGTACTCCTATTAATAAGGCTTAGAACTAGGAAGATTTATCACTGTGTACCACTTTTTGGTAACGATGACTTCAAATATCCCTTATGAGGCGCACCGACCTTTCACTAAAGCCAAAAATATAACTTTACTCGTAGTTAGAAACACAGCTCGTTCTGATACACTCAATCAAAAGCAAACAGAGCAGCGGTAGATAATCTACGTCATATTTAATTCTTATGTCGATGATTGGGCGAAAGCACACTTGGAGGAAGATATATTCTCCTACGTCGGCTTACCAAAGACGCGGTAGTCGGAGGTGAGTTTAGCCGGACAAGCTTAATCTGAACCACCGTAATGTATTCGGAAAATATGGTAAAAAATGGAAAATAGGTCTTACGGGCAAATTAGTTAATAAAAACATGTTATGTAGTTAAGATATCAAACCCTTGGCACCAGTCTCTATAAATAATCTATAAAATAGCCCATTCATCTCCTAGGGCGACGAAAGTGAGATGCAATATCCAGTTTTGTTGGGTATCGGAACAGAATTTTCCAGGTCAACAGAAGTTCTCTCTTTAAAAATTGAAACTAGAATAGCTACGCTGTGAAAAATTATAGGCTCAAACCAAAATTTTAATTTTTTTTTTAAATTTTTTTTGTCCTAAAATATTGCCAAACAATACCAATTCAGGGAAAACCCTTTAATGGTATATTTTCCTTTTTAACGGGAATTTCTAAAAAAAACCAAAATTCACCTGTTAAAAAGTATAAAATCAAGATTTTATTCGACGGCATGCTTAGTTGTTAAGCGAAGGTCGGTGTGCTCACTACTGTTAAAAAACAGTACAAACCTCCTGCAGTGAAAATAATCAGTTTTTTTTTCAAAAGTGATTTTCTTCGAAGTCTTAAATTGTATTGTAGAAGAAGTAGAAATTGTCTTTATTTCTGGAAGAATTGACACCAAGAAATACCAAGAAGTGTTGGAGGAACACCTTCTTCCCCTAATAACGGTAATTGAAGACAATCATGTAATTTTTCAACAAGACAATGTTCCTATCCATAAAGCACGGACTACAATAACGTGGTTTCAAGAATATGGAATTAAACTTCTAGATTGGCCAGCCTTAAGTGCAGACTTAAACTCCATTGAAAACTTGTGGGGCATCCTGGCAAGGGCGGTTTATGATCAGGAAAAGTCAGAAATTCAAAATGTGGAACAACTCAAACAAAGAATTGTTAAAGCGTGGAATAATATACCGGAAATCACTTTAAGCAATCTTATTTCCAATTTACCACGACGATTGTTAAATGTTATAAGAAATAACGGACAAAGTATTCCTTATTAAATAAATTTTTACCTGAAAACTAATAAATAAAAATCTTAAGTTTATACTTTATCACAGATTTTGCGTTCTTTTTTAGAAATTTCCGTTAAAAAGGGAAATATACCATTAAAGGGTTTTCCCTAAATTGGTATTATTTGGCAATATTTTAGGACAAAAAAAATATATTAAAAAAAAAATGTTAAAAAAATGTGAAAAAGAAATTGAAATTTTGGTTTGAGTCTATATTTTTTCACAGCACTGTATGTATTTAACTTGAAAAAGATACAGCTACAATAGATATTAACGAAGCGGATGAGAGATTCAACATGATAGTGATAAAATAGTTTTGGCTAAAGGAGGATCTGAAACACTCTAAGGATTTGATCTACGTCGGCATATTAACTCTACACAATGGGTCTAATCACTGTCTTACAGATAACCATGCAATAAGGCTTGGTGTATATTCAAATAATTTTGCAGCTGCTGGTTGGAGGTAGAGGAGGAGGTACATGTCCTGCTCTCTTTCGGAAAAGACAAGTTTAACTAAGAGCTTTCTCTTTCTTTTACCTAAAAATGACAAAAGAATGTCGATATTTTAAAAGTCCTGCTCACAGGCATATAATTTTAGAATCTTTGAGTAAGATCGCCGAACATGCAACATGAACTCTATTAATATTCTTGAAAAAGTAAACTTCGTCTAACGTACGAGTATTATGGAAATAACAACAATTCATGGAAAACAAGATACCACTATTAGTTGGACGACGGCGAAAGCGTCGAAGCTTCAACAGAATTAGAACGGAGGACGGGACAACATAAGTAGCTTAAATTGTAGAATGTGTTGTGTAAAATTGCATAACTTAGCTAAAGCTCAAATTTAAGGGCCCTTAGAAATTTGTGCTTGCGAAATTTTGTTTGCCGTTGCGAGGGAACTTCATATTAGTTTCCTAACTAGTTTCATTTATAAAAAAATTTTATCTTAAAGCTGAGAGAAGAAAATAAAGACACATTTTATTTTGCAAAAATTACCGCTTGTAAGGCTCAAAATATACATCTAATAAGCTATTTCTTAGTTTATTTTTGAATATAACATACATACATATTATATCGTAACTGGCTCTTCTAAATGGTGCATGATTTTTTCTTGCCTCAAGCAACAAGTGTTTCAATAAAGTGAAACCATGAACTACTAATGAACTTACTCGTTTTATCATTTTAAATTCAACACAAATGGCGCATGCACTGAAGTTGAGGTTTCTAAGAATATATCCATGCACTATACAACTAGGGCCTCTTTCCCAATTTGATTTGGTGCGACTTGATGCGAATTTCTTAGAGGCATATCTTTGTTCCCACGTTATTTTCAGCTTTAGGTTCTCATTAAGCCACCTGCAAGTCGCATATTCATAATTAAATTCCCAACATATGGTTCAGTTTGCAATTCTTGCTTGCAAGTCTTTCGACCGTAAATCCTCATTAAATCCTGCGCAGAACAGTCACATTTACAAAATTTATTGCCGCAATAACAATATTAAAGTCACATTTCAATCACATGCAAAGTGCGCACACGAAGCACAGATGAAAATTTATGAAAACATCCGAATCATGTAATAAATTTATTTAGCGATTCCCTATCTATAGGTATACGACCCAGCGACCGACAGTGGGGTGCTCTGGATGGTAACTCACCGTTTAGACATATCCTATCTGAGGCGATCCTCTATGGGTCTATGGCCAGAAGAAAGAGCAGATCATGGAATGAATTCTGCGAATGAGACGGTGTGCCCGGCGCACATCTTGATGATCCTCCACCAACATGCGCTGTGATGCTGATCCCTGAGATTTAAACTTGAAAGGAAGCGCCTCTTGTTCTCTATGCGCAGAAGCTGGAAATCCTTAAAATCGATCGATGTACGATATGAATGTTGTGCAACACACCGACCATGGAGTGAATTTATGTTTTTTAGTTGTGTCGGCTGCTGTTTAGGTTTTTGTTCGTCGCAGAGATCGATCTCTGGTTTGTTGGCGGTTGGATTTCTGTCTGTCTAAGCTTAGGTCCGCAGACTTGGACTCCTAATTTGCATGCCACGACGTTGTTTTAAGGAACCTGCACAAAGCGCGCATATTTCGGATTTTACGCACCAAATGTTGCTACTGATTCCACGAAAATTCGGCATTTGCTGCTCGATAATGATTTGGTGAAGAAAAATAGTTGCCCTAAAAGAAGTAAAAAAGTAAAAATAAAAATAAAAATAAACAAATAAACCCTTTCTAATACCGACGGGTATGAAATGGAGACAATGCGCAAGTTTGTTTTGGTATCCAATTTTCAACGTCATTTAAATATTTCAACGGAAAATGCCGACCACTGAGGGTCAAAAGGACTTGTAACTCGCAATAGCAAGTAAATTCAATCATAAAAGTGGGGTTCCTTGATCCCATCCATGGTGGCAGAGGTGGCTTGCGCTATTTGTTGTCGAGAACGAGAAATGGGGAGGAGAGGCACTTCTTGCCAAGGACTATTGTATGCAAATGCCAATGAAATTACTTTGGAGCGTGGAGTGTATGCAAAGTCTTTGACGGCAAAAAGTTGATATGCAAATAAATTTCCTTTTGGTTTTGGTTTGGATTTTATTTTTCCTCTATTGTAGAGTGGACTGGTTGAAGTGGAATGAATATACTAAGACTAGGAGTAGAATTGAGACTAGGACTATTGTATGATTCTTTTCTGTGGCCGTAACTCTAGTAACGATTTTAATGTTGAAAAAGTCAATTTTCGCAAGTACTTTATGTGATGGGAAACTATGGAAGATTCGATGAGTTGTGCTGGCGAATTCGGATTGATTTGTGGAAAGTTTCACTGAAGCTTCAATGAAGGAAATACCATAAATTGATTGAAAAACTTTTTTGTTTTTTTTTAATAAATCAACAAACCAGTTTGTGATTTATTGTCCAAAGTTAGTAGCAAAGAAACTATGTCCAACAACGAAAACTACATACTAGAAAGTCAAGAAACATTGATGAGAATTCTGTAAAAGGACATTAAAGTATCTAAATATATACTCCAATGTGCAAATTCAAGAATTAATGAGCATTAAAAATCGTTATGATGATTGATCCAGCTAGACACGCCTTACAAATTTGTGATTCTGAGTTTACTCGTATGTATAAGATTTTAAGGCTGAAAGTAAATTTTAAGGATTTAAGTAATTGAGTAAACTCAGGTAGGAAGTTGAATTTATTATATCACATCCGAATTTCGAGCTAAGAGATTTTAAAATGTGGATGTGTGTATAAAATGGATTTGATTTGAAGGCCGGCACGCTTAAACTCTAGACTTAAAACTAACACAATTAATTTACAATCTAAACTATAACTAAAACCAGGGGGTGGGAGGAGTAAGACGAGAGTCATAAAGGATATTTTTTTAAGGACAGCTTGTTAAAGTGGAAGTCAAAGAGAGGTTGGACACCGTAGCATTCTAGACATTAGTTCAAGGTATCCGTAACTTGTTCGGTAAAGATTGAGGCGAAGGGGGAGAACGGACCTACGATTAAGTGGGATAAGTTGAAGTTAACACCCAAAATCTCATGAACAAAGAGTATATCGGAAACTTTTCGGAGTAGAGAATAAGTCTGTAAGTCTATAAGCTTTAGTTGATCAATGTATGATGGTAAGATCATCAGTTCAGAAAAGTTCTCGTAAGCATTTACATGCTGCGTTAAGTTGTTTTCTGCAGCGACACACCTTCCTTCGGGCGTGGTCTGCCCAGAATGTCGAAGTCACCCAGAATTGTGTACGAGTATATTGAAATCGGTCGTAATAACGATTTCAGTATGAGGATACAGGGATACAATTCTTTGACTGGAGTCAGACAGCGCATTGAATTCGTTAAAAGCCGAATTGCTGTCCAGTTTGGTGTTTCTGTAAATAAAGCAGTAGTGGATAATTTGCTCACGGAGATAGAATTTTAACTACATGAAACTGAATTCCGGATTGGAACAAGGACTACATTGTGGAGTTTGGTAAGCGGTGAGAGAAGAATAATGGCACTAGTTCGTAGCCAGGTAGCTTCAGATCACAGTGATCTGAGAGGTACGGGTGGGGATCTACCTGTGTTCCACTAAGCGCAAAAACAGCTGGTCTATATTTACAGACGTGGACGTACGCAGAAAAGTGATTACTTTTCAGCCCGCGTATAATGGCAATATCCACGCTGAATTCCTGAGTCATTATAAAAAAAAAACAAACACAAAAAACATAAATAGCGACGTTACTAAGCACTATTGGATTCTGTTTAGATTCGAGTCTTTTTTTAGGATCAAATGCATATTACCAATATTCTAAAAACTACACACAATATCGCTTTTAAGTAATTTAGCGCCGCAATTCCACATATCGGCTGAATATTGTGAAATTGTTAATTAGCTTGCACCTCCCTGTGGTGCCTACTTCTTAGTACAAGCGAACAAGCGCACCAAGCCTGACAAAACACTTACAATTGAGCACTGAAAACTGCTTTTGTTCGTTTTCGACGTAATTTTGGACAGTACAAACCCATCACAGTGGCCAAGTGTGTCTTTGTTTAACTTATTTTTAACAACTTCCTCGGATACGAGTAGGATTAGTTTAACTGCTGACGACCCATGTAAACTTGGCGTTTGAGTTTATGCCTGGACTAAAATGGATTCAATTGAGCCATTTAAGCTCCATATAACCCCCTTTCAAAAAATAAAATTGGATGAACTAGATAATCAAAAACTGGGAAAGTTTGTTTTAGGACTAATTTCGCAAACATCAGATTTGTATACGCGCATGCCCCACAGATAAATTTCTGGATAAGCTTATGAACTTTGTGACTTAAATGCCAGAATAGCAAAAGAGGGCACTTTCGGTAGTACCACAAGCAACAAGCTCAATATATTATTCGGAGATGGACAGAATTTCTATGAATAGGCAATTGAACGAAATATTTTTCTAGCAAATACGCGTTTCTCTCATAGTAGTATCCACAAGGCCGCATAGGGTTTTCCTAATCAAAACACAACAAGCCAGATAATTGTATTGCGATAGATGGAAGGCACGCATCCAGTATTTTAGATGCCCGCACATTCTAAGGACCTTCCAGCTAATGGTAGCCAAGGTACGATTGTGGATATCAAAGTCAATACAGTTCTGGGGAAATACATACAATAAGGAGGTTTGATGTTGGATGTTAAATGGCAAAAGGGCGCCAGAGCCATTTCTTCAACTTTTTTTTTAAAGAACTTAACACTCAAGTGGGTATGAATACACTTATAATGCCTCAGCATGTGTTAAGCTTTTTGGAAAATGGGATAGAGAGAGAAAGAAAGATGTTTGGGCTCCATGGGTGGCATCCAACACTTAATGGGGAGACTAAATTCTTAGTGGAAGTTGGCTTGATGTTGATTTTTAGTCAGCTACTCGTCTTGCTTGATTTTCGGTAACTGAAAAAATGGATGATATGTCTTGCGAGTGAGGCTGGGATTCGAACACCGAACCTTCCGATTTGGTAGCCAGTCCACTACCACTTGAGCCACGGCCACGCACTACCAACTTTTCTTATAAACTAGCGCCAATCGTGGACCACCTATGCCGCCTTTAATGTGCGAGGAAAGAAACAAAATAGAGGTGATCTCAAGATACTTTTATAGGAATGAGATCCGAAATTTTCAGCAGAATGTGTCCAGCCAGAAAAGGTAGAACCGAAATGCGCGAGGAAGGGTAACCGCCACAAAGAATTTGGAAAAGCATTTCTATAGAATATTAAACACTGTAGACGATCAACACCATGAAGACGATGTCCTACTATAAGGTATGACTTATCACTCAACCAGAGTAAAGCACGAAAACTACCGCTTAACCGCTCTAGCAGAGGAGGCGCCAAGAAAATCGTTTTCTCTAGAAGAAGAAAAAATAGCACGAGAAGCGTGTAATGGAAGATATCAAGAGTTTTCACTCCAGGAACAACGTGCAAGAAGACCCGTACAACAAAATGTATGAGATGAATAAGGAAACCTGGTAGTAGAGTTACAGTCGGTGCTGAGAATGTGGAAAAACTTTTTCAGCAGGCTGTATAATGGCGGTGAAGCCCAATATACCACTGTCAGGTAGAAGACCATGCCACTTATACTATGATAATCAACCTTTCTGTCCACCTGACCAAAACAAAGTAAGGATATCAATATCTAAGCTGTAATCTAGCGGAACTGCAGGACCTGACGGCTTACCGGCCGAGGTATTCAAAGCTGCTGGAAATAACTTTGTGGAGACCATATACCAACTGGTCCCAGAACTGGTCAGAAGAGTGTATGCCTGATAAATGAAATCTCAGCATCGATTGTCCAATCCACAAAAAAGGAGACCCTGTTAACCATGCCAAATATAGAGGTCTCCTCAATATCGCATACAACATCTTATCTGAAACATAACGCCCTTAGCCAACAACCTGATTAGCGCCTATCAGTGCGGTTTCAGATC
Organism: Volucella zonaria; assembly: GCA_963966105.1. Taxonomy (NCBI): domain Eukaryota; kingdom Metazoa; phylum Arthropoda; class Insecta; order Diptera; family Syrphidae; genus Volucella; species Volucella zonaria. The sequence continues at coordinate 334,009,058 of OZ014530.1, forward strand.
AGGAAAGTCCACAATTGACAAAATCTTTACACTCCCGCAGATCCTGGAAAAAACTCAAAAAGTCCAAATCGAGAAAAGATGATGTCTTTTCATTGGTTTTAAGGCCGCACATGACATCATTTATAGGGGGAGCTGTATGGACCTATGTCTAGTTTTGGCTTCCCTGCCAGATTCTGTGAGGAACGTAACGGCTTGACCTTTAACGTTAAAAAAGGTTTTGTAGGTGATGCCCTGTCATGTGACTTCTTTAGCGTCACACTTGAAAGAATTGTGCGGAACTCACAAGCCAACACCGGGGGCAAATGAGGACAAAACATCCGTCGATGGACAGGACGTCACAGTTGACAGCTATAATTTCGAGGTAGTAAGAAACTCTGTCTATCTCGGCTCTGCTATCAATTCTGCCAACAACACTTCAGCAGAAATAAAACGAGGAATTACTTTTGCCAACTGCTGTTTCCTTGGGCTAAGAAGGTAATTAAATAGTAAGAAATAACCAAAAATATTCGGTCCCATTTACGTTGACGGCTTTTGGAGGAGAATATTCAACGACGAACTATAGAGTTGTCACTGACATCGGCCTAGTCAGAAAGCTGCGCATCAGTCACCTGAGATGGCTAGGACGTGTAGAGCAAATAGACACAATTGTTCCGGCCCGTAGAGTCTTTGAATCAAACCTGGTGGGACGATGCAGCAGAGGGAGATCTGACCCTAGCGCACAAGTAAAAGGGGACCTGAACCAACTTTGAGTGCGCCACCGGGCTAACTGGAGAGTCTTGTTAGTTAAGACCCAGGTTCATCACGAACTGTAGCGTTACGTAAAAAAGTAGGTATTTGACAAAGTTTTGCATCAGGCTTTTTTGCCCCAATTGCGTGCATTTGGGATTGATAAATTCTTTTTCGATTTAAATTGTTTTTGATTCGGTCAAATATGTTCACAAAATAAATGCAGTTCAGTTAGAAAAGTTTACAATACCAAGTTCATTATTTTTTTTATTGCTTATAGAAATTGTACTTTAAGGGATTGAATTCCTTAAATTTTTTCATTCAGAACTGATGCGTATAATTAGGCTGCTTTTGAATTTCATCATCACAGGGATTCCGATGTAAACTTACAAATTCCACCCGCAAGTCCGAGAAAAACTAAGGATACGCAATTCAAGGTCCTCATATTTTACCTTTTCTCAATTAAAATATTTAAATTCACCACTCCAGACCTAGGCAAATGTTTTGCAATAGGTAGGTAGGTAAGAGTGGCCATTGGAAATACCAACCCACGTGATGCTACGTGGATCTATGATCCTCTTACTAATGAAACCAGTGTGAGCTTTTGATGAAGCGTAGGAGACTGTTTAGGTCTATATTTTTTTAGATCGTTTAGGTCGTCGCAGAAGAAAGATCCTAAGTGAAGTCTTCTTCTCTGGGAGAGAACTGGACATGTACAGAGTAGGTGGAGGATGGTCTTCTCCTCTTCCACGTCCATGTAGCTTCTGCAGATATCGTTTGTAAAGGCGCCAAGACTTCTTGCGTGCTTGCCTATAAGGCAGTGTCCACTGATAACACCTATGATGGCGCTGAGATGTTTCTTATTTAGAAGGATCAGATACTTAGAGCGATTCAGATCCAGTTTTGGCCAGATCTGTTTGGGCGCTAGACATGTTTGTCCAACAGTCCACCTAAGGTCTGTCCTTTTATTGGCATCCAGCTTTAACGTTAGTTTTCACGTAGTTGGAATATCTAAACTACCCGATAGAATAGGTAGAGTGGTTCCGATTTTGGCGAGTTAATCGGCTCTACAGTTCCCTGGAATGTTTCTGTGGCCCGGCACCCAACAAAGGTGAAGGTTGAATTGCTCTGCCATCTCCACAAGAGATGATCGGCATTCAACGGCGGTTTTAGAATTTAGTAAGACCGAGTCCAGGGACTTGATAGCGGCCTGCCTATCCGAAAAGATGCGGATATCCTTTGCAGATATCACGTTTTTCTTCAGCCAGGACAGAGCTTGTTTAATCGTCAAAATTTTCGCCTGAAACACGCTACAGTGATTTTTAAGACGGAAAGTGATGCTTAGATTTAGCTTATCTGAGAAAACACCGCCACCAGCTCCGCTATCAGTTTTAGATCCATTTGTGTAGATTGACTTGTCCTCCATGAAAGTATCTTCCTCCCAGAAGGATCTAGAGGGGAAGCTTACATGGAAGTTTTTGTCAAACCAAAGTCCAGGTATGATGAAATCGATGTTCTCTGTGAGGATTCCTAATGTATTAAGAATGCTGGTGTGGCCAAGCTGTTTAGTCGCTTTAAGGCATATAGCGGCGACTGCAGCTGCTGTAAATATCGAGGGGTGTCAAATGAAACAGAATGTCTAATGCCGCAGAGGGGGTAGATCACAATGCACCGCCTATGAATAGACATGCTGTTGTTTGGACTCTGCTTAGTTTAATGCAGTTGACTGCACTTTCTAAGGCCGTTCACCAGACGACTACCACGTAAGTAGTATCGGTCTAATGACCGAGATGTATAGCCAGTGGGCTATCCGAGGTTGAAATCCCCATTTATTCCCAATGGCTTTTTTTGCAAGAGAATAAAGCTATTGTAGCTTTATTGACTCTTTCTTGAATGTTAGGTTTCCAGTTTAGTTTCCTGTCAAAAATGCGACCCAGATATTTTGCTGTGTCAGAAAATACTAAACTGGTACCATTCATTGAAGGAGGGTGTATTGTTGGAATTTTGTATTTCCTGGAAAAGTGGACAAGATCAGTTTTATGGGGGTTTATTCCCAATCCACAGCGATCTGCTCAACGGATTAATCTATTGAGATTTACTTGAAGGAGTTCTTTAATGGTATTAAGATACTTACCTGAGACGGCTATAGCAACCTCATCCGCATAGGAAATCACCCTGCTACCACCCGCTTCCGGGTATATCAGCAGTTCATTAACTACTAAGTTCCAGAGAAGGGGAGAGAAGACACCGTCTTGCTTCGTACCTCTGCTGACATATCTTTTAGCAGAAGTCTAACCCTGCTTTTTAGCATAAGACTGATTAACTCCCCAAGCGAGTCGTCTACCTGCAGAGTTGATAGCGCAGTCGTAATTGCGGATGTGTTGACGTTGTTAAAGGCACCCTCTATGTCCAAGAAAGCATGCAATAACGCAAGACACGTGAAAGAATGAGGGCAGGAGTCATGTTAGCTGAGGAACTTCTTTGATTTAGGCCTTGACTCTTCCTTAACTCTAGGGCAACTTAAAATGGCATAACCATTCAAATTTTCGGGCATATTTAAGTCTCTGAATAGTTCGGAACTCGAATTGGTAAAAAATAATTATTATATATATAAATATAAATTATAATGATTTTTTTCTTATGTTTATTTTTTTGCTTTCTCTACACATTGGTGTATACTCATGCTTGAGTGGTACAGTTCTACTAGGACAATATGCTCTAATTTTAATTCGTCTTTAGAGTTTTTCTCGTTAAGCTCATAAATTAAACAAATCTTGAGAAAAGGGACAAATACCAAATTTTATGCAACATGAAGTGCCAATCGTGCTAATTTAAAACTCACATGACACTTCTATACAACTGACAAGCGAACACAAGCTCTCAGGCCATCATTGAAATAGTATCATTTAATTATCAAAACAAATGCAATGAAAAATTAAAAGCATTTCTTTAATCCCCATAGCTTAAGATATCAAATGCAATGGAAGCCAACCATTAAAACACTCTCAAACGAACTATTTCTCCACTTCATCCAATCTACACATATCATACGACACTCAGTGACACTCATTATCCCGAACAATCCCCTTTAACACTGCCAAGAGGCTGTAATTAAAACCTCCAACAATCTATCTATTTCCTTCCCACTAGGACACGGCCATAAATCTTTGCATCGAGCCTAAAAGCCAAGTTAATCGCATCATTTGCAGATATGTCCCTTGCGTCCCTTGATCTCATGCATCCATAGGTGGAACGCGTTTTCATGTAGAATTTGCGCAACGTTTAATAAACAAGATCTCATGTCGATTGGTTCAAATTAGCCAAATAAATTATAAAAATTCCGCACAGATCCGCGATTGGAGTGCGTCCCTCCAGAGGGATGGAGAATGAAGGGCGACACAGCAACCGACTACAGCACTACCCCGCAATGCCATTCTGATTAATTTATTACATAGCGTTAATTGCCTGCAATGTTTCTTTCATGTTGCCAGTTACAGCGAAAGGAGATGCTTGTAGACGGCCTCTTCATTGCCATCGCCATTGCCATCATCCTCATCACCATCACCGCCATTCCCATCATCATCAATGTACGCGTCATCGTCATTATATTGCGGGTCATCATTTAAAGGAAGGTAAGAGGAAAAAAGATCTCTGGACAAAAAATCTGAAAGCCTTAGCAATCGGATTTCCATTTGGCTAAGACAACAAACCCGCTCAGTAGTTCGAATCGATTCGATTCGCTTCTAGCATTTACAGGATACTCAATACCCAATCTACACCCATGTACAACGTGTAGTATGCGCGCCTTGTTCGCACAGTATCGCTGATCCGCCAGACTAAGATTAATACTCGAGTGTCAAATGAGTCTAGTTGCGCACGATGCCTAAAGTGGTCTCTGGCAATTATACGCATTCAATCCGCATTTAGATACACGACATAATATCGAATATTTATGCGCCGTGTTAAAAGGAATGCATGCCGCCGCCGCTCCTGATTACTATAGTCCTTCGTCTCTAGTCTGCAGCAGGGTGAGGGTTTCACTAGTACTTGATAGTTGTGGTACGGTTGCGGTGCTAGTGCCTTTGTTGGTAATACCTTTGAACCATTTGGCTCTCCCTCTGGGCTTGGGTTGTTGCATTTCATTATTTTAGTCAATTTTTGAAATTAAGTAGGCGAATATTTCTTCTGATTTAGGTAGCACACTGAGCTGGACTGGATGTAGACCGTATGTTAGAGTACACTGCCTCTCAGGCAGTCCCATTAAGTGAATCGGTCAATTAGTTTGATATCATTAGCGATCAAATGGTCATTTATTTGGCGATTTAATTGGAATGAGTTTGTCCTCTGTGCAAATGCGCATTTACATACGTAAAGAGAAAAGGACTCGAATTAAATTGATGTGTGGTAGGTTCTTAACCACAGGTCATAAGATGCTGTTTCCAATCCTTAACATAAATGCCGGATGCGGGATCTGTTATTTGAAGTTTTAGCTATTGCGATGTTGGCAGAGTAGGAATCCTTAAATGGTAGATTCGAACTCCTTACCCAGCTTATGCAATTTTGTTGCTAAATGATTTGAATTTTGTAATATAAATAATATTCAGCCAGTATCTTTCTTATTGAAGAATGTCAAAGTGTACAATCAATATATGTATATCTATATCACCAACCGACATAGGGCACGAAACATGTAGGAATCTGTCAATATTTCATCGATTGGGGGGTTGTATCATAGCAGAAAGTCGAACAACAAGATTTGGCAGCAGCAAAGTATTTTTTCCACAAAAACGGCTTCCAGTATCTGGCGACTAAACTATTGTACCTACAATATTTCACGTCTTTATACAAAGTGTCATAAGTCCCCTATCTAACAAACTTAAAGGATGCATTTGACGCGGTACATAGTTCAGCACTAGTTTTCTATCTCTTTATGGCTGCAGAGAAGTTTTATTCAGAAGTTCCTTTAAGTTTGTGGGTTTTCTTGATCCCTTGAATTTTGAACCCTTCATGTTTCCACTTTAAGGAAGAGAAAATAGCCCGGGGGTGATAGACATTGTCAGAAATCAATTGCCAATTCATTGGTCAGGGTTGCCTAAGCCGGTTCTTTGTGTACAAAAGCTGAAGGGGTCTGTCCTAACTCGCTTTTTACTGTTCTTTCTTGAGGCACGAATTCCTTGTGAATGACTCTACTGTATTTGGACCACCGCGCTCATTGTCCTTCAGAGACTCGTGGACTTCCCCAAAAAGTTTAATCTTCCCAACTCAGTACTGAGTACTAAATTACCGTACGCAAATTACCACGAGAACCATTTCGAATTTTTTTGTCCCTGTAAAATTTGTTTTTCAGCTAAATGTAATCCCTTTCTCGCTAAACTGCTAAATCACGCAGAATAAAACGTCCGCACAATACGAGAGTTTTGATCCACAAAAATCATACCGCTGCTCGGTAGAATCTGAGCTACAATCTTGTAATTTTTTCGATCACATATTTTAGTTTACTTTATACTGCACGTCGGGTAGTGTACGGAACTGTACCTCAACTAATAAGTCTTTCCATTTACCTAGCTGCCCTTCGAAAAGGTAATCAATAGAGTCCTGACTAAGTGGGTTGAGGACAAAAATATAGTTCCGGATAATCAATTCGGTTTTAAGTCGGGACATGATGTCATACATGCCGCGTCTAAGCTGGTGTCAGATATCCAATGGAATAAAAGCAAGAACCAGTGCACTGGAGCCTGTCTGGTTGACCTGGAAAAGGCCTTCGACACCGTATGGTTAGAGGGATGCTGACCAGACTGGGCATCAGTAAGCCACTTTTGTATATTCTTCATAATATGCTTAAACACAGACAGTTCATCGTGAAAAATGGCGATGCAATTTCTGCTGGAACATTTCACATTAAAAACGGTCTGCAACAAGGTGCGGTTAACTCACCGATCTTATTCAACATTTACACAAGTGATTTGATAGGTTCACTTCCCCATAGCATAGCGTACGCAGACGATCTGATAGCGTACAGATCAGGTCCAAAAGTCGAAGTCATTAATATGCTTTTGCAACGTGACTTCGAACAAATAAGGCGGTTTTGCGATGACTGCAAGTTGAAAATCAACTTTCAGAAGTCGGAAACCATTCTGTTTAGGACGCCGTTGTCTGGTGCCTCTAGGGACACCAGAAAAAATTGGCGAAAATTCTCGATCATTGGACAACACGGCCAGCCACTTGTCGAAATGTAGTTAGATACCTTGGGATCTGGCTAGACCAATATCTATATTTTAACAAGAATGTAGATGCTGCTCTGGCCAGAGCCAAAGGTGCTTTTGCCCTTACAAAGAGACTGTTTTATAGCAGCCAACTCGATGCGAGGGTGAAAGTTATCTGCTACATGGCCCTCATCCGGCCCATGGTGGTATATGGGTGTCCTGTGTGGTTTAATGTGAGAGCAAGCTTAATGGAAAAGATTAGGATGTTTGAGAGGGCTTGCCTTAGGGTCTGCCTTCGCCTTTACAGAACGCCAGAATCGGAGTACATAAAATTCAATCCCAATGAGGTCCTTTACAACAGGGCGAATCTAAATAGAGTGGACAACTTCGCTATTAAGTTGACTTGAAGGCATATTGCAAGAACAATGACCTCGTCCAATAACCTGATATCTGGGGCCTACTACCCCAACTACTTATATCATGAGAGTGTGCGCTCGAAGGGCTTCGTCCCCCCTGAAGCGTTCCTCTATCTGGACATGAAAGGGCTTATACAGGATAACTTTGCGGTGCCGATAATCTTCCACGTAGCTCGTGCAGTGGGTGAGGGGCGACTCAACTACAACAAAGACGTCGCACACGGCAGTATCGAACGTCTCAGGTTTAGTAGGGCGGTTTCAAGCCGCGATAAAAAAGATGTTTTTTTGCAGCACCAAAATATTTGGTGGTTGAGTGAAGAAGATCTGATTCCTTCGTCTTTTCCTTCAAGTCCGAGTTAGCCTAGTCAAAGGCAAAGTGGGCCATTTTGTTTTTATTTTTATTTTTTCTTTATTTTTCCTTTTGGAATGGCCGACTTACATAGGTTAGGGTAGTTTTAAGTGTTTAAAGTTAGCAACCTTGGGTTAGCTAATGATCAGATTAGCAACTTTAAGTTTGCTAACAATTAGGCTAGGTTAGATTGTATAGTTAGGCTAAGTAGTTTAAGGTTAAAATATAAGTTTTATATAAATACAAAAAAAAATTGTTCGTTCACTAAGTTTTTTCTAAATACTTATTTTCTTAGTTTAAATAGATATATAAGAATAATAATTATTATTTGTAATGACGTCGAAAGACATAAAACAATAATATAGTTTAGCTTAGAGTGCCCGTTTGGAGGGCCATTAAGTTAGTATAAGCTCGTTAAGTTATTCTAAGCTAATATTTAAGCATTTTTTCTGTTAGCTTGTAAGTATAGTAAATGTAAGAAGAATAAAATAAAATGCATTAAACAAAAAAAAAAAAACAAACCTAGCTGCCCTTGATTACGCCGATTCATTGAGGCCAGTCTCCATTTGCGAACGCTACTTGACTCAGGGTTTTACTCTACTTTTCCAACTTTCAGAGATGAAAAATCTTCGAATTGGGCTCGGTGACGCTTATTCGCTTTACATGTTCCAGTCATCGTAGTCATTAAGTTCGGATTTTTCTGACTAAATCTCGTTGTTTTAACTCATCTACTACTCCAGTGCTTAATGGAGTTGCGAGATGTAGGAACAACCGATCGGCAAAGGCTCCGGAGGTTTCTTGCAATTATAGCCTCCCAATGTTACACTTCTCCAAATATGTATTTTTTCTTTGCGATATTAGGAATATACGCAACTGTAAACTGGCTTCAATAGTATAGCTCGGCAAGTTGAAGTTCCTCCTTCGGAATGTTCAAATATCCATCATCTTGGAGGCTGGTGTTAGAAAAATTAGTGTGTCCGGTAACGATTTCAGTATTGAAGGATGTTTTTTTTAAGAGTTATATCTGTAACTCTTTTTTCTCATTGAGTCGTTAGTGAATACGTACTATTGCCGGTAGGGTTGGTCTTTGATCGAAACGCTAGGTCCGGTCTCACTATAGAAAAAAAAAAGAATCGATGATATCATCAGCGTGACGACTACAGTAAATGGAACAGTATTGTGGGTATAATTGGGTCATATGAGTCAAAAATGAGCCTCGGCTCTAAGTGTGATTTTAATAAAAAAATCAGGGACGACTTCAAGCTACTCAAGAGCCCAACCCGCGTATTGCAGTGGCATATCATGGTCTTGTGAGCCTATAATAGTTCCGGCGATATAAGGAATTCCCGAAATCTTTTCGTAAAATTTAGCATATATTCGTAGCAGACGAACAAGAGTCAAACTGTTGCATTGACGCTGAATAGACAATTACGAATCTTTCACAGCGGCTTCAACTTATCCTGTACGTAGTTTGAGTTAACTCGTTGTCGGCTTTGCGTCATGTAGATTATATGTGATATGAAATGTGTCCACAATACGGGGAAGAGTGAGCTCTGTAGGTCAATTATGAGGACCAAGAAGATCAAGTCATTTTCCATACGTTCGAATTGAAGACTTCTGGTGTAACTAATCAAGGAACTGTCGAGAATAACAGCATGGTTTGATACAAACTTTTAATTGATACAAGTTTTCTCTACAAACGTACACAAGTGACTGCTTCAACTATGAAATCACATCTGACAATGTGGTTCACCTGATATTTTAATGCAAACGTTGTGAAAGTGAGATGATTCTTCACCAAGCTCCGTGAATTATCTATAGTGAGTCATATGACTAGCAGTTCGAAAATTGGATTGAGGAGAACCACAATGCACCAAGAATTATCTTCTATCTGCTTAATACGTCTATTAACTCTTTATTACTTATTAATTCGAGCTTGAGACTCGATATGCGAACAGCACTAAAAAGCGACACTTTACAAAGACGCGCAATACCTTGTGGTGTTCCCGCGTGAGAAACTATTTGTCAGAGATTGTTTAAGGGAGGTGGAAAGAACCGGTACAATCGATGAAGCACTGTCGCGGGTCATCGGTGCTTGTGCCATATTTTCACTTTCCTGTTCAAAAAGGCAACATAGTTAAATATATTTTGCAATGCATTCGTGGCATTGTTTTACTTTCACGGTTAAGTCTTAAAATAATAATCTTTCCTTAAACATTGCTTATCATAATGCTCTGTACATTTGTCTGATTGTAGTGAGTTACTAGTATCAGAATTTGATAAACTTTTCTCAGGATTAGTTGCCACTTTAACAACAGTAATTATATGCCGGCTAAAATGTAATCACTTTTCCGCGAAAGTTCACAGCCGTAAATTTAGACCACCTGTTTTGCCATTTGGTGAAACACAGGTAGATCCCCCTCACACCTCTCAGATCACTCTTGTCTACTTGACTACGAGCTAGTGCCATTATTCTGCTGTTTCGCCATTTACGTGGGTAGTATTGTGCTTATCAAACTCCACCACAATGTAATCCCTGCTCCAATCCGGAATTCAATTTCATGTGGTTAAAATTCCATTTCCGTAAGCCCCAAACTGGACAGCAATTTGACTTTTATCGAGTTTGATGCGCTGTAATTCATGAATTGTATCCCTGTATCTTCACACTAAACTGTTATTACGGGCGATTTCAATATACACAATTCTGGGTGGCTTCGACAACCTGTACAGACAACACCCGAAGGACGGTGTGTCGCTGCGGAAAACAACTTGACGCAGACTGTAAATGAGCCCACGCGAATACTAGACGTTGATAGTCATACCGCTAACTCGCTGGACTTGTTTTTAACTCCTCATCCTGATAAGTACACAGTTGTTGGGCTCCCACCTCTGGGCTCATCGAACCAATGTGTCATGTCAGCTCATTTCTCGTATGCTGAACACACAGTTAGAGGAAAAATTCTTAAAAGAACTGTATGGCAATACTAGAAAGCCAATACTGATCACTGACACTATTCTTCTTGGAATGAGATCCTTTATCCGTCATCGGTTGAAGAGTATCAAACCAAATGAAAAGGCATGGTACGACTCGAGCTGTTAAGATGCTGTCAGGGTTAGAAATGTTTTTTCGCTCCTACAAGGCCAACCCGATAGAGGAAAACCGAAAAAAGTTCAAACGAGCCTGAACTGACTGCAGCGTCTTTCTCAGCGTGTAAAATTTCAATACGCCCAAAAACTAAGGCAACAATACTACAATGTCCAAAAGGTAGTCAAAGTTTCCGGTCGTTCGTCAAAAATATTAGGAATTCTGCCTCATCCTCCATCCCAACGCTCATTTATAATGACATTCCAGCTGTCAGCTCTTTGGACAAGACCAATCTGTTTGTTGCACACTTTGCGGCCAGGTCAACACTTAAAGATCGTGCTTTGTCTCCGCCTGCACTTAAGTACGTCGAAATATCAGTAGCACGAATCAACTTCCCACTCGTGTAGTAACAAGAGTTCTTAAAGATCTTAACATTCACAAATCCACTGGTCCAGACGGTGTATCTCCGCTCCATATGAAGAGATGTTCTTCCTCGCTGGCAAAATCACTGAGTAAGCTTTTTCATCAATCTCGCTTCTTCAATAGATTAGAAACTACCTTTCGGAACGTTCAATTCAAGTTGTCTTGGATGGTTTCAAATCTGATATTCACAAAATAAATGCGGGTGTGCCCCAGGGCTCCGTTCTGTCTCTGACACTCTTTTTAATTTTCATCATTGATCTCATGTCTGCTACTTCTAATCCAATATATTCCTTTGCTGACGGCAGTACCCTCTGCTTTTCATATTCATTCACGGAGTCATGTCCTACGGCAGCGTATGCTAAGCTCATTAAATTCTGTTATTTGCAGCATAACCAATTGGGGAACTATCAACAGAGTGAAATTTAAATAATCAGCTATTATTCATGAATGGCACTTACATCGTCAAAACCGAAAAACTTTCCATTCTCGGTATGTGTGTCAATGACAACTTACGTTCGAATCACCACATATCTGATGTCGCCAAAAGTACTGCGAAATGTCTAGGTTTCACCCGCTCTGACCTGGCTCCTATACGAGTAGCGTTTATTCGCCTAAAATTGAAGTACAATGCTCACATCTGGTCAGGTGCCCCTAAGACCTCTTTGTGCTTGCTAGATAGGATCCAAAATCGTGCGATAAAACTCATATATGACAATATGACACAGTCATTCGCCACCCTCGAACTCCGGCGTAACATCTCCTGTCTCACCTTGTTGCATTGCTATTTTCACCACCAGTGCTCCACTGAAATTGCCAGTAGAAATTCGCCCCTTCAAACTTTTAACCGTAAAGCCTGTCTCGCTATGAATGCTGATCAGTACACTCTCAAACCCATTTTTTGGATGTACTCTGAAAGATCATGATTCTTTAATAAGCCGTACAACTCGCTTATAAAATGCTCTGCCTAGCTCTTTTTTTCTTGCAAACATTTAAAACCAACGCACAACCGTATATCTCTCTTTTACCTCCCTAAACTTCCTTCGCCCGCGCTATGTGCAAACATCTTAAGGGTAGATAAAATCCCTTGTGTCGCGATAATTGGTTTCGAAACATTATTGCTTTGTTGGATTTATTGGAACAACGTTCAAAAATATGATTAACCCACATTTTAAAAAACGCCCTTTACAGTGATTAGTGTAAGAAATATGTAAAATATTGCAAGCATTTTTTAAATAGAATTAATTTCGACATTTGAGTTCACGTCCTGTTTATCTGGGTTAAAATTATATATGTACGTGTTCACACATCCGTGTGTATGGAATATTACTAGTAATTGTACAAATGGCAGTTATTTATAAATAAATGAAAAGGCGATCTACTTGAATGAAGTGATATCAGAACCTCCAAAATCACTTGACTTCCGTGCCGATCAGAGTCAGATCAATCTCATTGACTTTTGCCATAATGAATCTTCTGTCGCTTTCATTTCGCATAGCTCACCACTATCAATCGAACTATATGGCTGCTCAGAATTGTTCTTAACCTCACTTCTAGTGGTCAAATTGATGCCTGACATAAAATCAATAAGTTCTAGAGTAGTACGCATTTCTTGTGATAATCAACATACAGAATACATCCTGCAAACACTGAACTCTTTCATCCAAAAAATGTCGTACTTGACGTCACTGTCATCGCACAAAGCCATCCCATGCATCCGTTTGTTTGTCCCCATTAAAGCGACCAAACCCAACCCATTTGTTTCCAAATGACACCGGTAATCGAAGTACGAGAATCGGAATTCGGTATCCAACAGCTACCACAAGCTAACCTCATCAATTCCAAAGGATATCGTAAGGAGTATCCGCACATTTGTATAAGGAAAATACGGAATATACGCGATACTTGTATGCAATCGTCGTCGCCTCCGAGCTCAAGTCCGAATCTACCTGTACAAATACTTGTACATATAGATACAGTTGATGCGAGTAGTGTTCCACTGTGCGACATATATGGCGCTCGTCAAGCTAATTAAGAAGGACTTCTCCACTAATTATTTTGAACTGGGAGAGGAAAGATGGACAAATCGCAAAATTTCCTGCTGCAGGTGCGGTTAGTGTTGTAGCAGAGCGATAGGCTTCTGCGATTCCTTACTATACCCATGATATGACCACAGTTTTCTGCTGCTGCTGCTTCGTAATGGCCTTCGTAGTGGTTGTGACTGTCGTGTGGATTTATCTCTGCTCATCGTCATCGTAGGCAGTGTACCGGTAGCTTTTGGATCTCCGAAAAGCGTAGCAAAATCTACTGTCTCGGTATGTTTGGCGACAGTATATCGCGGTACCGATCCCGATTGTGAAGAATAACTCGGGTAGCAGTGGGTTGAAAGAGGCTCACATACATGATGCGACGACAATCGCGTTACTATCGGTAATTAGCGATTGATTGATAATTAACAAGGTTCAATTTTGTTTCAAGATTTCTTGAGCTGGTCCTTCTGTCGATACTGGATGCGTATTTGTCACTGTTGATTTTCGTTTTCGCTTTAATTACCACATTTTATTTTAGCGGTTCTGTGAAAACGGTGCAAGAGATAGTGACTAAGTAGCAGCAAAAAAGTGTCTCTTGGGTTAAAGGAAGTCAAATTGAGATCATTTTTTTGCCTTTAGCATCGATCGATGATATTCGTTTTTTTTTTTTGGTAGTTTTTAAATATACATAGACATATGTAGATACATTGCGACAGGCTTTCGGATTCGTCTATTTGCTAGGTCGGTTGATTACGTATTTAGTGATATTTCACAAATAATACAAATAATATTGTATAATAATAGATTTTGCTTATACCATACTAAAATATTCGTGATTATGCTGCTACTGTATTTCTTTGTAGCAAATTTTTAGTTTTGAATACAGTAACATCCATACAGGTAGCATGAAAGAAAGCAATATCTGTTGTCTTAGATATTTTCGATAGTTACATATCACTACTCGTATATTACAAATATTCTGAAAGAGAGAGCTTGTCTCATTGTGCTGAATTCATTCCCAGCATCTAAACTCGATGAGTTTTGTCATTAAGATTTGGCTGCTGGAGTAATAAGTTACAAAACGAATAGATAGCATGAGTTAGTCTTTGTCTTAGCTTAGGATATTGGAAAATCCGTCAAAAGTCCGCCTAAGCTTAGAGAAAGACAAAAGATAGAGGAAACTGTTGAGAACCTGAACGGCGCCTTTACCAAATGTGTTGAATTGACGTTTCCAAACAAGAAAAGCTCTTGAAGATCGTCCATTCCATCTGGAAAATCTGTAGTAAAGCAAACAAATTCTAAATATAAATTGTTTAAGATTAAATTGGAAGAAGACTGGAATCTCTGTACGGAAGCACAAAGAATATAAGAGGCTAATTTAGATACTGACAATTGCCTTCTGTCCTAATAGATTTAAGCACTCGGTGAAACCGGAAAACTCTTCAAAGTCTTCTAAAAGACCAAATCAACCAAACTTGAAATACCTAGTTTCAATGTTGCATACATACACTAAGTAAAGAGAAGAGGCTCGAAATACTCGTACACTTACTAACTAACTACATCATAGCCAGCTCACCACCAGCTCTTATAATTCGCTTTGAAAGTGAGCTGAGTAACAGATATCCAACATAGTTGGCACCTGTTATAGGTTACGATAAGCCAGAGGAGGTCTTTAAAATATTTGATAAGTATAAGTCGCTTGTCACGAATAGCATATATCCAGTTAAGCCGTAAGGAGCTTAAGACTAAGCTTTGTCAATAAAAGTGAGAAGAATTTTGGTTGTTTTCAACTTGCGATGTAGCTTCTTGTCACCTCTGCTATGCTGCATGTTGGTCAACTTTCTGTTTAGGTCTCTGAACAAGTTTCACGTCACCTCTCAAGCTGTGATATTCTTCTACTGTAGTCTAGCACCTGCAAGACACGAGGTTTGTCACGGAACTCATTTCACCCTATTGATCGGTTGTTTGGTGGAGCAAGCTTCCACGTACATAAATAGGTCTATGTTGGATGCATGGGGGCTTTCCACAGCATGTATGCATCTACCTCTACATGTGTTCTCCTACAGATGTTCGTACCAGAGTACAGATATAAAGGGTAGTTTATTTGTACTTTCGCCTCTGTCGATATCCCTTACCGGAAACCGTACTTTCCTACCACCTATAATTCTATTTTAATACAAAGAAACAATAGATGGCGTAAGTTAGGCTTGAGACAGAGCTATTAGAAGAGTTCTAGGACTTCTTGTATAGAGCCTATAGAGCTTTTATCGAGTGCGATGTCAGAATTATATATTCATTCTCGACATGACTGCAGATAATACTTATTGGGCGAATCTGCAGCGGCCCTTCAGCGGTTATTCTGATAAATATCACCTAGTAATCCAGCAACCAACCGCAGTACTTCTAGACGGCCACAGATTTATCTTCAGTGACCACGTGCTGATCATGCCCAATATTAATAACGTATATACAGTCCGAAACATGGATTCGGGCATTAAATAAACTTAGAATTTCAAGTCATATCAGCTACTCGAACCCTAACAACCCCTTACAGTCTAATGACTGTAATGAAAGTGTTGTGCCATCATCAACTACTCTCGACGATTGAAATATTAAATCTGTATGCGCTATCCACAAAATAACAACTTTAAGGTCCATCTTTCTTAAATATCTTATACAGGATCCCACTGTTAGAACAGGTGTTTTTCTGACTCACTAATCGGAATGTACGTAAGAGGGCGGGTCAATAAGTCCGTGACTTTTGGATTAAAACAGATTTTTTGATAAAAAAATAATTTTATTTTTCAACGTAGTCTCCCTTGAGCTCTATACACTTTGTCCAACGCTTCTCCAATTTTTTTATCCCTTCCAAAAAAATGATTTGTCGAGGTCCTCAAAATGACGAGATGACTTCATCATTGGAGTCAAATCTTTTTCCACCAAGCCATTTCTTCAGGTTTGGGAACAAGAAGTAGTCGCTCGGAGCCAAATCTGGAGAATAGGGTGGATGAGGGAGCAATTCATAGCCCAATTCATGGATTTTTGCCATGGCAACTGCACATGTGTGCACCCTTGCATTGTCTTGGTGGAAAAGAACTTTTTCTTGGCCAAATGAGGTCGTTTTTTTTTCAAATCGTCATTGAATCGGTCCAATAAGTTGGCATAATATTCCCCATTGATTGTTCTTCCCTTTTGAAGGTAGTCAATGTGGATTATCCCGCGTGCATCCCAAAAAACAGTCGCCATAACTTTATTGGCTGACAAACCCACCTTGGCCTTCTTTGGCGCCGATTCACCCTTAGAAACCCACTGTTTTGACTGTTGTTTGTTCTCTGGTGTGTTGTGATGGATCCATGTTTCGTCCACGGTTACAAAACGGCGCAAAAACTCCTCCATATTGCGATTAAACAACGCCAAACCTTCCTGTGAAGTTGTTACACGATTGCGTTTGTGGTCGACTGTGAGCAAACGCAGCACCCATCTTGCGGAAAGCTTTCTCATGCCCAAGTGATCATTCAAAATTGAAACCACTGAGCCATGCGAGATCCCTACGGCTTCCACAATCTCTCGCACTTTCAATCTTCGGTCGGCCAACACCATATCGTGAATTTTTTCGATTGTTTCGGGTGTAGAGACCTCAACTGGGCGTCCAGGACGTTCGGCATCTTCAGTGCTTGTACGGCCACAACGAAATTCAGTAAACCACTTTTTTACCATTGAAATCGATGGTGCAGAGTCCCCATAGTATTTATCAAGCTTAGCCTTGGTCTCGGTAATGGTTTTTTTTCGCAAGAAATAATGCTTAATAAGCACACGAAATTCACTTTTTTCCATTTTCTCCTCAAATTAGTGAGTAGTCTGATAAAAATAGCTGTCAAACACAAACTAACTGACGCAGCAAGTTTAAATTTTGACAGGAGTCAACTGACAAATGCCTGTTGACAGGAGCAGTGTTGCTGTTTCAGTAAAGAGGTCAGAAATTCAAAAATGCACGGAATTATTGACCCGCCCTCGTATAATAGTATACGGATATCATCGTTTTCAGTTTGTAGTCATAAGAGTTGCTTATTTTACTTTTACTTATGTCCTGGTTCCCCTTGTGGGTTCTACGGACTCAACTATGCCTACGGGTCAGCGAGTACGGTTCCAGGCAATGCGCTTCAGCCCTCTCCATCTCTTACCCAATTGCCGTGACTCCTCCTCAGCTGTTCTGCTTAATGTATCTTCGGTCGAACCGTTCTTCTACCGTCTTGTGATAACGGATTCGATTGCATCGCTTAGTTACTATGGCCTTTTCGAAGTATATAACCAATCCACTGTCACGTCTGCGGTTCGATGGTTGTGCCTATTCGTTCCTGACCCGTTCTCTGGTAAAGATATTTGTTAGAGATCCGGTTAGGCCAGAAAACCCTTAAGATGTTCCGTAGGGACCTATTAACGAACTTTTGTAGTTTTCCTGTGATAGTAGCGGTCACCTTTTAAGTGCTACACCCGTATGAATCGGCAAGGATTCATTATTTGAACGGAACAGTCGTAGCTTGGTGTTTTAACTTCGCATATCATTCCAAACGTAGACGATTAGGTTGACAAAATCCTGTTCGGTACAGACAATACTCCCAATATATTGAAAACTCTGTACTCTCTCTACCGGCTGTCCAGCAATGCTAACTTGAGCTGATGAGTTAGTATCGAGATTGATGATTTGGTTTTTGCTGTGTTAATCTTCAAACCCACGACACTTGTCTCCATCTCCACTCTTACTATATTTTGATGCAGATTTATAATAATGAGAGAGAGTAAACAAACATCGGCAGCGTAGTCTAGATGTTTGAGTTGAGATGTAAGAGTCCAAGGAATTTCTCCGTTTCAAGTAGACAAGGTTGCGCGAAGCACATTGCTAATCACCAATAAAAAAAAGTATCGGCGATAGAATGCAACCTTGTCGGACTCTACTTTAGATCTTGGATTCCTCTGAAAACTTTCCTCTACGCAAAACATGACATTTAGACCCATCATAGGTTACTTTGATAATAGCCATCCGCGCCAGATAAACATTATCGCACGCCTTTTCAAAGTTAATACAGAGCAACTGAAATGGTGATCGATATTCAACACACAGTTAAATAATGAAATGCAGGGTGTTGATATGGTTAACATAGTAGGATCCAGAGCAGAAACCTGCTTGTTCGGCATCGAGTATTCCAGATGTTCCTTTATTCCCCTAAGAACTCCTTTAGCTATTACTTTAGCAATTTCGAAAAGAACGCAAATGTCTCTCCAGTTTTCATACTCCATAAGACTACCAGTAATAAGTGTGGTCACAGCAATGGAAGAAAAGTCTAAACACGTTGGGCTTGAAATGAACGAGGACAGAACCGAATGCAGGATGTTAAAAAGTATAATCCGGTAGGTGTAGGTTTCTAACCCTCTATTGAACAAAAAATTCCATGGAAGAGGGTCGCGGGTTGCCTCTTAAGTTGGAGGAAAGCGGAACACTTCGGACTTGGAGGTATAAATACTAAACTGCTATAGCTTCTGAACTTTTATTGATAGAATAACGATAGTGAACATTTTCAGGAACAAATTTAGCAGATGGAATTAGTGCGGTTTCAGTTGAGATGGGAAGTACCTACAGCAATTTGTGGTGAGTTAAAACGCCGTTTTAAATGTCTAACGCGGTCAAAAATGTGTGTCCAGAGACAAAACTTTGAACAACATAGACATAGAAAAATGTGACTGAAAATTGAACCAAGAAATGTTCAGAATTTTGAGTTTAAGGAGACATTAAATACTCAAATTTTCGGGTTATAAAATTGGCTCTCTAAAATAAGTTGACAGCTTCTGAATCGATAAGAATAGTGACACAGGTCCCTCCTATTCTGGCATGCGAGTGCCTAGTTATAATAAGGAAAATAAAACATCTAATAATAATCTCAATTTTAGTATAACAAGAGAATTTTCATGATTTGGATTTCACTCTGGACTTAAACTGAGAAATCGCTCGTAGGAAAAAGGTTTTTACGATTCAGATGAGGTGTTTAATATACTCGTAGTTGTCAGGGGGTGAAAGAGTTTACATTCCGCCAAAGGAGCCCCATGTCAAATATGGAATATTATAAATGCCGTTTGAGGTTTAATCCTTTTATGCGTAGTAAGTTCTTCAATACTTAAGAAAGATATTAAAAATTATGTAGAATTATAGGAGTCTTCAAGTTTCAAAACTGTCAATGTCTACGACAAACTAATTTTACAATTGGATACAATGCCCACTTCCATTTTTGACAAGTTTATTTCAATTTTGTTAAAAACATTTCGTGAATAGAACATAAGAAATGATATGTGCCATTAAACGCCTCTACAAATCACTAGTAAATATTTAAAGCGAAGAAATACGAATAATCATATCCATAAATTGCAGAGAATACATCCTTTTAGAAAATATCCCCCAGGATATCCTGGCTCACAGCTAACACATCTCGCACTACATGTACTCATATGTATGTTGACGCACGGAAAAGAGAACTGAAAGGATACCACAGATATTCAAATTCTGTCACTCATCGCGTATAAATCCAGGACAGGCAAAGCCAAGTAGAGAGTCCATTTTCTGACGATGCCAAGAGAGTTTACCCCATTCAATCTCCCATTGGATTTGAATTGTCCTCGTAGTCGTTTTTAACTTTCCATTCACTGTTTCTCTCTCACCCTTTCTTCGTGACACTGTGTATTTTTGCATATCCTGAAGATCTATCTTGTCGACACAAATGAATTGTAAAATGACTCGGGATTTGCATTTGTAGTGCCACACGGTTGACTGGTGATTTGACGATAGTGACAGCGGTATTGGAATTCAAACGGGAGTATGGAGTTTTTTGTTTTTTTTTTTGATGCAGATACGAGTATCCGCACGGAAGTGTCCGCCCAGAAACCGGAGATATATTTTTAATTTCCGTTCTTTGGATATCATCGGCGAACAGCGACATTGAGATTTTGAATTAACAATTGAATATTGGGCGGAAAACTGGGAGATGGATATGTTTTGGGTTCGAAAAGGAAATGTTGTATTTGTGAAAAGATTGTTTAGATTTGCAATAAATAATGTGTTGTTAAGTGTCTTGTTAAGTACCGCTCCCTCGGGAAATTCTCTCATTCTATAATATCATAGTCTATTTTATTTTTTTTTTTAATTTTTGCTTTCAGTTTAAAGAAAGGACATTGATCGTTACAACAAACACAAGCCAAGCGTGTCCAATTGATTTATATCGCCAAACTTCTTATTTATTACACAGTGCGATTGAAGTCAAAGAACAGTCCTCAAGCACAATGAGCTCTCTACGTCCGCCCTCGGAATACATCACTTATAAGATCGGTGACATGCAGATCACCACTAGAATGCCCACTGTGCAATGGTCGACAAAGCTACACAAGACACCGACTTCTTGAATACGTATCCCATCGAGATGATGTTTGGTCGGCAGTGGACCTTTAATGCTGAGGATATCATTGTCCCGCTGTTCTGCCATATGCAAATCTATACGCATTTAGGTTAATTTTACATTAAACAATGCATCAATGCTATCACAGTATATGTGATCATTTTAAGGGATCGTCAAGGCATCAAAAAAGAAACCGCTACCTTTCTCTTTATGTGAGCAGCAGTTGTTATATTGATTTTTCTTGGACGAAGAGGATGTTTTCTTTGGAAAATTGCTATCGGCATGTGGCCATGAAATATGAAATATCCTTATGAGTGCGGATGTTATAACCACGAATTGTGCAGCACTTATGACAAATGCTGTGTGGTCTATTTTCGTTTTCAAGCAGATTCTTTCTCCACTTGACTTTGCTGCGATTTGGAATAGTTAAAGGATGTTCAAATGTTTATATAGACAGGATATTAATTACTGTTTATGTTATAAACATTCATAAATCGACATTAATAATTTCAAACTGTTACCTAACTGGGAGGTAGAATTGTGTCATTGTTGGTGGTCCTCTTGACACAAGTGACACAATACTATTTGTTAGAGCAGATAGTTTGTAAACAGAAAATGAAATTTATTACCTTGTGTTGATTTCTTTTTGTTAGTGGACATGGGTGCAATGATTTGAAAGATGTTCAGATTTTCTGTAAACATGTATAGGTACTAGATAATATGTGCGTACTAGGCTCATATACGAGTATGTATGTGTTTAACTGTCTATTATTTTCGGGGTTTATAGTTGAAGCCAATTCGTTAATGCGAGTCTAATAATTAGGAAGAAAATATCTAAAATAAATATTATTGTAGTGTAAGACAACACTCTGGTATTTATGCAATTATTTTTTACTAAGTACCTACATACATACATATATTGAAAGTTAGGATTTCATCAAAAAAAATTTGAAAAAAAAGGTATATTGTTAAACAGTCAGATATCTGAGCAAGTGCAGAAGATCGGGTAGCGCAAGATATGTATATGGTAAAGGCTTCGCTTTTGTCATCCTTTTACTTCGAAAGGATTACATTAGTGCTTTTTATAACTCTTTGGAGTTAGTGCAACTTCTTCTTTAGTAGTCTTCTAACAGATCAAGAAGTCTAATTCGAAGTTTCTTCTTACGACCCTTTAACAGTATTTAGTTAAATTGAACTTCCGCTTTGAAAGTGAATATACATAGACCGTTGTCCTTATTATCTATTTTTCTCTGCCGCAAAAGTACCATACTTATCTTCAGCGAGCAAAAGCACTTTTTAAGAATGGGTCAATTAATCATCATCGTACAAGATACGAATGCAATGGCGGATTATTACTTATAGTTCATTTCCTGAGTTAACTAACACCAAGTCTAGAGTAGTTTCAAGTCATACCATTACAATCTGGGCAATTTACAAGAAATCGCTTGTCTTGATTAAACAAATGCCCTTAAATTTACTGAATAGCTATGTTTGTGAACCACTCTATACCCAAAAGTTACAAGGCTTGCGCCATCAATGAAACAACAGGCTGTTCTGGATTGCTCAGTGTAAACCAGCAGATCTCTTTATAGATCATTAATGTAGCTTAAAGACCTAAAGGCTGTGCCATTTTCAATTACATTCTCAAGAACCAATTGCAAGGAACTGAGACAGAGATCTGTTCATAAAACATTGTAAGTTACTTCAAAATGGCATTGTCACTTTTGCAGTAACCTTGGCACTGTCATACTTCGGGGGAATCCCATTGTAAACGACAGATAGCAAAAATGTCGACAATTTTTAGAAACCTCGGGAAGGATTCGTTTAGGGACCACATGGACTGGAGAACTATGCTTTCTCGTGTTTACAAGAAACTAAATTGATAATGACAAGCTGCTTTAACGCAGGCTCGGGTCCAATTGCGCTCGCTCCGTAATAATAGAAACAAGTTGTGGCACAAATTCTTCAGAAATTGATCTGATTCCGACTATACTCGTAGTAATTATCGATTTGTATATGTACAATCGTTTTCCAGAACATTCTGATTCTCTTTATCTTGACTACCGCTACCGCATGCAATTTAGCTTAGTCTCGGACTAAGTTTGCTAATATAAAAAGAAAGTCAGACGGCTACCCATCTACTCTCAAATTTCTTAATGAATCTTCTGCCGACCCAAAAACCATTGCAAATTTCTTTCCCTGTCATTTTAACAAATCCTTTTCTAAGCAAACAGCTGAATCCGATCCTAATTACTTTAGCTACACGAGAAAATATCCTGAGACGTCATCCATCTCGCTAAATATAACAAGAACTTTTGTATCTGAAATTATTACCAAATTTAAGGACGATTTTGTGTCCGGCCCTGCAATGAAAAAGTGTGTAACCCCTCCGGTCCTCCTCTCGCTGCTCTAGTTAACTTGCCTGTTTCAACAGGTACTTTCCCTTTCCTATGGAAGCAATCTTATATCATACTTATTCATAAAAAAGGAAGTAATGCTGAAGTCGATAATTATAGGCCCATAGCCAAACTCTCCTGCATACCCACACTTTTCGCAGCAGTCTGTCAACAACTGCTTCCGTACTGTAAGCCAACTATCTGCGAAAATCAGCACGGTTTCATGAAAGGCAAATCAACCACCACTAATCTAGCTCAGTTCGCCTCTAGGACGCTTTGTGCTTTAGGAGACGGTCATGAAGTCGATTCAATTTCAACAGATTTCAACAAGGCATTCGATAATATCTCTCACCAACTTATCATTTTCAAACTAAAAAAAACTTGATTTTCCCCCTCATTTTGTTGCATGGACCAAATTGTACTTAGAAGACCGAGAATACAGAGGCATCTTCAGATCTTCAATATCAGTTCCCATTAAAGCAACATCTGGTGTCCTCCAGGGTAGTCAACTTGGATCAATCATCTTTATCCTAATGATCAACGATATAAATCTCATCTTAACGAATTCTAATCTTTCTATTTTCGCTGATGACATGAGAATTTCCAAAGCCATTCCATTGCCTTCTGAATCCCACTGCCTGCAAGATGACTTACATAAGTTTTTGGTATGGTGCAAGCAAAACTTTTTTGAGCTTAATGTCAACAAATGGCAAGCGATAACTTTCGCTATAACGATAGCAGAGAGCATTGTTTTTGGAAGCATTAAATTCCATTTTGTTGATAGCTCCCCAGGAATTTAATGAGCTTAACGTACGCTGCCGTTCCTGTTTTACAGCCGAAGAGTAGGGCACATCCGCAAACGAATATGAAAAGCAGAGAGTACTGCCGTTAGCAAAGGAATGTGTTGGATTAGAAGTAGCAGACAAGAGATCGTTGATGGAAATTAAAAATACTGTCGGAGATAGTACGGGGCCCTGGGTCACACAACTTGAATTAAACGTTCCGAAAGGAAATTTCTAATCGTCGATTGAAATGAGCCGGATGTCAAACTCTACCAAATGCCCAAGAAATGTGAAGTGGAACTATCTGGCTTCCACCAGATTGATGTACGCTTTAGTTCCACTTTTCGGTGAGACATGTCATCAGATCACCAGTGGACCTATTGCTACGAAAACCGTACTGTTTCGCGCTGACGGTTTATCAGAGTCTCCATAACCTTAGAAAGAAGGGACGTACGTGCAATAGATCTATAGGAGAACAAAGAAGAAGATCCGGGTTTTTTAAGGGACGGGCTGGACGAGTGCTGTTTTCCATATGATCGGAAACAGTCCTAAAGAGTAAGATCAATGAAAAAGCTTTCAAAGTAGTTTTGCCAGCGTGGAAGAACAACACCGCTTCAGAAGAAGGGGAGATATATCATCTGGACCAGCGAATTTGTGTGTAAGATCCTTAAGTTCGAGTGCGAAAGCGGATTCGTCACATTCAAAATTCGGTGCACTCAAGTGTAGACGGGCACAATCTAGAAGCGTTGAGCTATCCGCATAGTGTGCAGCAAGCAGATTGGCCTTACTCAAATATCTGACAGCTCAAATTTCATTATAAATGTGCGTTGGAATGGAGGATGAGGCAGAATTTCTAATATTTTTAACGAACGACCGGAAATTTTGACTACCTTTGGGAGACTGTAGTATTTTTACTTTAGTTTTTGATGGTATTCAAATTTCAGACGCTAAAGAAACGCGCACGTTGGCTCGTTTGAATTTTTTCCGGTTTTCCTCTGTCGGGTTGGTCTTGTAGGACTGAAGAAACTGTTCCCCAACCCTGACAGCCTATTTACACCTCGAGTCGTATCATACCTTTTCGTTTGGTTTGATACTCTTAATCCGATTAGGGATAAAGGATCCCAGTTCAAAGCGAATTGGAATATGGATTATATTGGGGTGGAGCAAATGGCGAGACTGCGGCGAGAGAAAAATAATGGCACTACCTTGTAGCCAGGCACGATAAGAGTGATCTGATAGTTTCACTCATAACTCGCTATTCAACCGTTGTTACATGCTCTTCTGACTTTCGACGTAGATTAACTCAACAATCGTGTGCTAATAAACTCACTCCGACTTTTGACGACAAAGCACCATCCCGGGTGAAAGTGCTTTGCTGGTTTTCCGAATTTAATCGCAGTCGTCGTTCCTCCAGAACGAATTTCGTGCAGGTCGTCCAAAATATGTTGATACTGTTCTAGAACTGTCGGCATGTGACTTATGGTGGAAACATGCCATGCTTGGGCATTAGTTCCACTTGTGTAAATTTAATATTGCATGATTATTTGGCGGTCGAAAAGCTTTCTTCGCGTTGGATACCGCATAATTTGGCAATCGCTCAAAAAAAGGCTCGTGTCAACTGGTCTGAAAAAATGTTGAAAAAATTCGATCGCTGTGCTCCAAAAGACCTCCATAAGATCATGACCGGCTACGAATCATGGTTCTATGCATATGAGCCCGACACTGAAGAGCAGTTGATTGTATGGGTCCTTTCAGGCAAACCAAATTCAGCAAAACTTTTTCGCGCACGAAGCACTTCGAAGCCTATTTCTTCGGAAAAACCAGACCTGTCGCCACCGTACCATTAAAGCGACGTAGAAAGGTCAATTCGGAATGATATAAGTACTAGAATTTATTTGCCAGAAGTTTTTGGAGAAATAAGGAAAAACAACCGCCGACACGGATCATTCTGCATCGCGACAATACGAGCTCTCACAGGTCGGTTCAAACAAGTGACCTTTTGATCACTAAAAAGATAGAATTTTGTGGATGACTCCCACCCTGATTTGGAACCAAATGGCTTCTTTTTATTCCCGCACATCAAAAATAAATTGTGAGACAACGTTTTTCAGCGCCCGAAGAAGTAGTTGATGGATTTAAAATGCATCATTTGGAGTTTCCTCGTTCGGAGTGCAAAAGGTGCTTTGAAAATTGGTCCAAATACATGCATCATTTTCGATGATAAATACCAGTTTTTGTCAAAAATGAATTTAAGCACAGTACCGCAAGGTCTTCACTTTAGCAAGTGTGTAGCTATTAGACAGACATTATGGACAGTTGATAAGTCATATTTTGAGATTTCTGCTGTAAAAGCTAGTTTTATTGCTTTCCAGAAATTTGGTTTATAGGCCATAGTTCGGTTAGCAAGGAAGATCTACCTCAGTGTTGGGTGCAGGCAACTTTTGCGGCATAGCTGGGTATATGCCATTGATATTAAGCAAAAAGTCAACAAAAGACGTAGCAGCGTGTTCAGTGATATTCCACCACAACTAATCGCAGACACCAGTTGCTGCAGGTTGTATTACCCGGTCTAGGTGTATGAATACATAGCTTGGTGGCAATCGATATAAGTTCTGATTTCAATTTCGAAGGTGGGGTTGAGGGTCTCTAATTTTGCCTTGCTTGAGGATTCATTAGACTTTCAATAAGCTTGGGGTTTCATCGAGCGTTTCCAGAGACAATATTAAGATGTATGTTATTATTTTGGACATGGAAATGTGTAAGGACAGTGGAAGTTCTGACAGTTGTTGCTCTATTTTTACTAACCCCTTAAAAAAAGGAAAAGCATTCCCAATCTCAGTGATTTTGTAAGGGCATATGAATAGCAGTTCAGAACTACATATCTGCTTTTTTCTGTGTCTAGACAATGTTTAAATGTGCTCATAGATTCTGAGTATTAAATAGATATAGTACCTAGTAGAGGTTCATCCATATCCAATCCTCTCATACAATCAGTAATAAAATCGCCTAATGTCTTAATATCCCTTCCATGGATGGCAACTAATTCCTAAATCAATTTGCCACCGATTCCAGACAACCGTACATATGTATGTAAACCACGCTGTCAAATACTGTCCAACTTAAACCAAACAAAAGGATGCATAATCACTTCATTATGCTGTCCGCAAAGCCACACAACATACTCCTAATACCGAACTGGAGTTCCAGTGTTTATTTCTCCGCACAGCGATTATTTAAGTGGTGGCGCCAATATTAAAATACTTTATGCGCCCTCGAGGAGCCCGACTATCTAACAATCTAACCAGACCATCCCATGCCAGCCCTCCAATCAAATGATTGAAACAAATCGAAAGCATAAATTTTTCATTTTTTACCATCGATTAAATTTCCTCCCGCACAGAGCCAGCGCAACATAGGGGCATCGTACACCCTCCCTTAGACGTCGAAATCTAAACAAAAATCCAATTCTCGCCGATAATTTATTGAATCGTAAATAAAATTCGGCGATGAGGTGCAGAAGGAGGACGCGGCTGGTCTAGCGCCTCTGCCACCGTTGCGTTGCCCTGGCTCCAGGCTACAAGTAATCCACTCTGCTGGCATTGTTTCGAATGCTCAAATGTTCAAATACCTAAATGCTTAAATGTTTAGAATAAATTTCGAACGCGATTGAGGAATTAATTATTTTTCGGCCTCAGGCAATTAGTGTGACGTGGTGGGTAGTCATTAGACAGGTGTTTACGTGTCCCGCTTTCGTTTCAATCACTAACCATGATGGGGTTGGACGAGGAGTACGCATAGGCTGTTGTATTCGATGTCGACGCATCAGCTATGGATGAAGTATTTGCGGAGCAGGAGGTTATCAAGCGTGCATTATGTTTAATTTCAAGCAAAATTGTGTTTTTCTCTTCAATCTTCAGGATGATTTGTTGCAAAGCATCCACTCCCACATCTAGTCCCCGTAGAGTTCTAGCGGCTTTGCTCTGTGGAGTGGGGAGAGAGGACTGTACGTAGCGGTAAGATTAATTCACTCGCAGTCTATGATCAAAGCGGTTTCATAGTATTTTCGGTTACCGGGGCGATGAGATCTCAATGACCAACATGTAAAGAATTGAGGAAGGCTTTGCTGTTGATCATACGACCGAGGTTATGGTGATGATGCCACACCATAGCAGATGATCACCATCATTTTGGTCTTGAAGTGACTGCTAAACTGTGCTCGGCAATTATTATTTATTTCCAATCGATTTGCGATGCAAATTTTCAATCAACATTCTGGAGAGTTGAAAGTGTGCCGCCAGCTTTTTCAGCGGACTCCTTGCTGATGTAAGGCAAATAGCTTACCATTAAGTGTTTGTTGTCGGGCCTCGTCATTAGCGGCGGAAGAATTATTGCTCTTTGAGAGTGGATGGCCGCTGGGGCTGGAGTGTTATGGGATATTTCAATTTTGTTGACAGCCGGGTGGAGTATGGAATTTATCACATGGATACGAATATGATCGTGTGATCGGTGGATGTAAGTGATTTGTGGCACAGATTCGAGTTCATGCGTGTAATTTGTAGAAAAAATATTTTCTTTGTAGTTTAGTATAACCTGTCCTACTTGGTAATTACTGAAGCTTTATGATGGCATAAATGTTTTAATGATTGAGGGATACATTTTGTTGGAGGCATTTAAAATGTGTGTAATACCGTGAACAGAATATTTATGCACACACCCACACATAAAACGCTAAGCACAAATGTGACTAACTAATTGAAATTGGATCCGTAAACAACGTTTTTTGTGGATATGGATTAAGTCATTCATCGCATATTTACAAGGCGCCTGAAACTGCACTGTATTACAAAATTCATAATAAAACTTAATACTGGAGTAAAAGCGCCCTATTTTTTTTACACCGATTTAATAACTTTAATGCATAAATATTAGTTAGGAACTTCAAATTTAGTAAAAAATACTTTTTCAATACAAAAAAGTAACAAAAATGGCTTCTCAGAGATCAATGTTTCATATTTTTTTTTGTTAATTTATATAAATAAAAAAAAAAATCAATTGTCATAGCATTGAAGACACACTTCAGCCTGGTGAAGGGGGTAAATCCACAGGTTGCAAGTCTTGCACCATTTTTTTGTTGATCTATTTCGAGCCCTGGTACAATAAGCGCATCTGCCAACTCGTCCTATCTTTGGTTTCAGATCGTTCTGTGTATCTTCAGATATCCCAGCATTCCAATTCTAATTTTAAGTTGCCTAGGAATTGTTTCGATCGACAACCGGCGATTTAGTAATGGTTTTATTGGATTGAAGGACAAGCCCTGCAAAAAGTTGTGCTTCACAATTTCTTCAAAACTGACGTTTATTTGGTTGATAATCAGAGCGTTTATTGCAGCAATGTTCATGATATTAAAAAATATTGTAAGTGGCCACCGACGACAGTTCCTGAGAGCACTATATTGCTTGAACATTTTATCAAGGGCGTCACCACCACGAACGATTATAAAATGTTATTATTTCCGGCTTGAATTCTTCGTGTGTATTGGGATTAATCGTTGCATCGTAATGCATGCTTGAAAGTAATGTGACCGGCTTGTTCCTTTTTTGGGATATAGGACACAAGTTTAACGTCCTTCTGAAAACCGAAAATTGAGCTCGTGATTGTTCTAGACTAGACTTTGAATTCTTTTAGTACGAGGGCGGTTCAATAAGTCCGTGACTTTTTGAATTTCTGACCTCTTTACTGAAAACAGGCATCTGTCAGTTGACTCCTGTCAAAATTTAAACTTGCTGCGTCAGTTAGTTTGTGTTTGACAGCTATTTTTATCAGACTACTCACTAATTTGAGGAGAAAATGGAAAAAAGTGAATTTCGTGTGCTTATTAAGCATTATTTCTTGCGAAAAAAAACCATTACCGAGACCAAGGCTAAGCTTGATAAATACTATGGGGACTCTGCACCATCGATTTCAATGGTAAAAAAGTGGTTTACTGAATTTCGTTGTGGCCGTACAAGCACTGAAGATGCCGAACGTCCTGGACGCCCAGTTGAGGTCTCTACACCCGAAACAATCGAAAAAATTCACGATATGGTGTTGGCCGACCGAAGATTGAAAGTGCGAGAGATTGTGGAAGCCGTAGGGATCTCGCATGGCTCAGTGGTTTCAATTTTGAATGATCACTTGGGCATGAGAAAGCTTTCCGCAAGATGGGTGCTGCGTTTGCTCACAGTCGACCACAAACGCAATCGTGTAACAACTTCACAGGAAGGTTTGGCGTTGTTTAATCGCAATATGGAGGAGTTTTTGCGCCGTTTTGTAACCGTGGACGAAACATGGATCCATCACAACACACCAGAGAACAAACAACAGTCAAAACAGTGGGTTTCTAAGGGTGAATCGGCGCCAAAGAAGGCCAAGGTGGGTTTGTCAGCCAATAAAGTTATGGCGACTGTTTTTTGGGATGCACGCGGGATAATCCACATTGACTACCTTCAAAAGGGAAGAACAATCAATGGGGAATATTATGCCAACTTATTGGACCGATTCAATGACGATTTGAAAAAAAAACGACCTCATTTGGCCAAGAAAAAAGTTCTTTTCCACCAAGACAATGCAAGGGTGCACACATGTGCAGTTGCCGTGGCAAAAATCCATGAATTGGGCTATGAATTGCTCCCTCATCCACCCTATTCTCCAGATTTGGCTCCGAGCGACTACTTCTTGTTCCCAAACCTGAAGAAATGGCTTGGTGGAAAAAGATTTGACTCCAATGATGAAGTCATCTCGTCATTTTGAGGACCTCGACAAATCATTTTTTTGGAAGGGATAAAAAAATTGGAGAAGCGTTGGACAAAGTGTATAGAGCTCAAGGGAGACTACGTTGAAAAATAAAATTATTTTTTTATCAAAAAATCTGTGTTTTAATCCAAAAGACTTATTGACCCACTCTCGTATTTCCGGTCTGTTGGATTTCATGGTTCCCACAACTGTGATTTTCTTCTGCGACAGTTCTTTAGCCAACCTAAATCGTAAAGTGGCTCTAGAACTCTATGCACAACATCATACACCTGTTTGATTTTTGAAATGGACCTATGTTCTCCGGCATATGTAGATTTCAAAATTGTATAAATACGGAAACTTTGTATTCACTACCATGAACATTTTAATCCCGAATTTATCTGGTCTGTTCGGTATATACATAATAAATCCGCAACGGCCTCGAAAACCAACAAGTTGTTCATCTAAAGTCAAATAGTCACTGGGAACGAAATTATTGTGGCAATTGACAGTAAAAAGTTCTACAACTTTTCTTATTGGGGCCAATTTATCAAATTCTCGGCGTTGAGCTCTGTCAGTGACATCATCAAATCTTATAGTTCTTATAAGAAAACGGAATCAATTTATTTACATCATCGTGTACACAATTTCTAAGTCAGTGCCTTAGAAGTTATCCCAAAAATCGTTCATTACGGGATACTCCCATAACTTACAACAACCCCAGAAAAGCTTTCATTTCAATAGCGTCAGTGGGTTTAGAGTCACGGTCTCTTTGAAATTTGTCTTTTATTTGACCAATGTATATTATATTAGTGCAACTCACAAGAATGTCCATAATATCTTTTGGGCCCGGTAGTCGTACCGAAATGTTATGGGCTCTGGTTCGAGTTGGTGGCGGTACGTTTTTTGACTAAATTGTACCATTTGGACATTTGTCAGTTCTTGGTATCCTACCAGTCAATTCTGCGAGAGGAACATTATCCGATTCCGAGAAGTCGTCTGAGTCATTCAATCCAGATTCATGCATTTCCACCTAACGGATTAGGCCTTCAAAATCCGGTAACGGTGCATCTTCATTTTCATCACTCTCAATTGTATCATCGAAGACATTATCAGTCTCCATCTCCAAAAGCCATCTCTCCAGGTCTGAATTACTCATTATAAAAAATGTTTCTATCTTAAAAGAACATCAACAAATTAGCCTTGTAAACTTGAAAAAGAATAAAAATAGGTCACCTTAATTTGGTACACAAACACTCGCGCGGACTACTATTGTTGACAGTTGACTTTGGCACTTAACTATAAAACTATGCGTTCGCGAATAAATCAAGAGAGGTACTAACTTGTTGACAAATTTAGTTGAGAGGGCTTATTTAAAATGACGCCGTTCTTACATAAAAACCGTTCAGTTATGAACAAAACTGTAACTGTGGTCTACTATAGTAGGCCATGCATATACTCCAGTACTCGGGAAACCGAAAATATAATAGATATTGAAACTTTTGAATAAATTGCGAACTGTAGCACTGATTAAAAAGTAGTGTCGATGGTAGGCACGCATAAACCATGGTAAATTTTCTCGATTTGGGGGGGACACTGTCGACTTGACTCTTATCCTAGTAGGAGCAGTCGGTTTTAAGCCCGGGAGAGCAACATTACCGCAGCTTCTGATGGCTTATTAGCCGCGCCGTTTAAACAAGAAAGTGATGTTTCCCAAACTGCATGACTCACCTAGCTAACCGATGATCAGACCGTTAGTTTCATATGACCGATCTTAAAAAATCACGATCCTATGCCTTGTAAGAATGATCGAGGTACGTATATAATGTATCTCTACTGCTTCTGTTTCATACAAAATTGTACGAAAGTCTCAACCAATATCTGGTATGGGAATCAAAATAAGTTATTTTCTTACGGGAGCCTAAACCAATTGCGCACTCTATGATGGTTAAGGTTACCTTCCACTTGTGCATGATTAATGCGCACCTCTATGATCAGAACGATGTGGCTTTATTGCTCGTAGATTATCCCATCATATCTTCTATTCAAAAGTCTGCGAACGGAAATCAAAATTCTTTTCACCCACCTTCGGTAACATTTATGCCTTAAAAGCAGGACTTGGGTGATTAGAGGTTTTACATATAGCCTCCTTGGAATTGTTTGATATTACTGAATTGCTTTCTCAGGCAAATAACTGGTGAGAGTAACCCTTCGTTTTATCCCTAATGTGGAATTCTTGGTTTTTGTTTTTTTTTTTCTGTTGAAACAAAGTACTCAGACAAAGAACTAGCTCATTGTACTCCTTGTAAGTTCCTATTAGTTCAGCCTTTGAAGAAATATGAGAAAGCGCTTCAGTGATAAGGTGTCTATAGTACGAGCGCCCACCACGTGAACGTCGAGTATTTGTAGCCTGATGTGAGCGTAAGCCGGATATTCACAGAGGTAGTGCTCCGCGGTGTCATTATCACTTTCACAGCAAGCGTCGCAGGATGTTGCATCACTTGTGCCCAGTATATTTAAGTGCGTACCAAAAGTGTAGTGGCCCGTGACGACGCCAGTAAGCAACCTGCAGAAAGGCCGCTGAATTCGTTTGGTTTGCCTGCAACCTGGGGAGTCATGCCATCCGTAGTTGTTTTCACACGAAACCTAACTGTCAAAATGGAAGCCTTCAGGTTCAAATCTCGAAAAATTCTCCTCTCAGCCTTGCCTCTCAGTTTATTTAGCATTTAGCCTTTCAACTTCGTTCAGTAAAGTCTTGTACTCTGAAGCTAGCTTGGAAATCGTAAGAGGGTTCAGCAAGGCTCTAAGCGTAGCTTGGTTCGCCTTCCTCCACCGATTCTTCTCAATATATTGCGTTCCCATCAGGATTGCGTGTATCTTCGTTGGGAAGGCAAACGCAAGTTCTCCTAACGAGAAGTGAAATATATGATTGTCATCCTTCCGAAAGACACCAACGCCACATTCTAAACTGGCTGTGGAGTCGTCCGTGAGGACCCGCCTGCATTCCTTCCTTGGGCCAGATTGTAGCCGAAACCAGTCATCGGCACAGGGAAGGTCGATTTCGTATTTTTTCTGTAGCAGAAGTTCTGGTGTCATCGCATCAGATGACGCACGTGTTCATAAGATCAGAGTCATAAGACAGTCAGCGCGCAAGGTCATCAAAGCCCCATTGCGTGTTGTTCCAAACACCACTTCTTTTTAAACAGAAGATGGTTTTGAGAGTCCAACCAATGATATGAATATCAAGGAGAAAAAGATTCGTCAATGCGTAAAAAGCGAAACAAGGTATGCTAGGGAAGCCCCATGCAGCCGAGGCATACCGCTTTTTGGAGTTCCACTAGACAATCGATGCATACAATATAATTGGCCTTATCACAGCCATGCATGTTAGATCCAAAGGACCCTTCTCGGTGATAGGCCCCATGTCTTGTCGATATCTCCTTTGCACAGCCAGAAGGCCAAACGCGCCAAAGAGGCTTTCGACGTAGTATGTTTAGTCCAAAGAGGTTTGTTTATTCGGAGAATTGGATGGTGATGCCTTTAAGCAAGAGATGAGCCAAACCTGTCAGCTTCCTTCTTCTTGTAAAAAGAACAACCTAAGTTTAGAGAGGGTTGATTGAAAGCCCATTTCTAGTGCACCAATCGTCGATCACTTCTAGAGGTGCCTGCGAGTACAGCCACATCATCCGCGTTTGCTTGCGCATAGATGTCAGAAATATTAAGCGCGTTGAGCTTACATGCACCATAAGAGTGCAGACAAAACACCGCGCCGCCTTCCGGACAACCCCTTTTTACACCCGCCATCTGTGTCCAGTTCACCAGTATTGTCACAAAACTAGAGATGTGTTGCACTGTTGATATCTTCAATTCTGCCTACCAGATTTTGAAAGGCACTCTTGCAAGGTCTTCCGCTTTGGTAAGCATGTTGCATCTCAGGCAGAGGATGCATTCGCAAAGCAGTTTTGCGCACATGGAGCTCGACCGCTCTCTTCATGCTTTCCAATATGAAAAAAGTCAGACTTATAAATATGAAGCTCTTGGCGAGCGTGTGGTCATCTTTTCCTGTATAAAGGTTATTTTAATATGTATGTCAATACCAGGCCAGCAGAGAAGGTTCATTTCAGAGTCACCAGCAGCTGGTCTATACCTTTTCATATCATATGCCATCGATGCCAGGCTACTTAGTGGCCGGGTTCGTCACC
Source organism: Volucella zonaria (assembly GCA_963966105.1). Taxonomy (NCBI): domain Eukaryota; kingdom Metazoa; phylum Arthropoda; class Insecta; order Diptera; family Syrphidae; genus Volucella; species Volucella zonaria. The sequence continues at coordinate 334,043,874 of OZ014530.1, forward strand.
ACAACCCATGAGATATACTAGGTTCGGCGTGTTGTATTATTCAGCTCACTAGCTGGAAGCGACATGCGAAGATCTTAAAAAAGAACTGGAAAAACTGAAAACCAAGGAAAAGTCAAACAGCGACGTTATGTCTATTGAATCTGTTAAAAATATCTATGAAACAGATGAAGAAGAGCTAGGTCGAGAAACCGACTGGATCTTGCAAAAACGTCCCGGAAAAAAGCGTAAAGCTGCGTCTTCTCCCAAAATCGTCTCTCAACGTGAAGCAAAGGGAGATGAATCGAAGAAAAATGTCAACAATAACATGAGTCCTGAAAAAATCAAAGCGGAAAAACAACGAACACCCCCGCCAATAAATGTCACTGGAGTTTCAGATTACAAGAAACTCCAAAACATATTGATGACCCTGCCGAGATCGGACTATATAGTAACATCGCGCAATAATAATGTATGGAAAGTCAACGTCAAGGACGCTGACAACTATCGCATTCTTTCTCGCAAGTTAAGCGTCGAAAAAATCCAATGGTTCACATACGAGAACAAGTGCGAAAGACCTATTCGTGTCCTCGCCAGAGGACTGCATCCGTCTTGCCCAAAAGAAGATATCGTAAGTGATCTAAAAAACAAGGGTTTTAAAATCATTGATGTCGTCAACATCGAAAAGCGAGAGAAACAAAAAATTGAAGGAAAGAATATGACAGTTAAACGTAGCCTTCCCCTCTTTATGCTAACCTTTGAGAACACTGAACATACCCAAAAAATATACGATATTAAGTCAATCCTCAACATTATTGTTAAAATTGAGCCTCGACGCAAAAACTCGAAACTGATCCCGCAGTGTAAGCGATGCTAGGAATTTAACCATACGCAAGCTTACTGCCAAAAAGAGCCTCGGTGCGTAAAATGCGCAGGTAAACACCTGTCCAAAGAATGCAACGTAAGCAAACAAACCCCTCCGACTTGTGTCAACTGCAGGGGTAAACACGTAGCAAATTTCCGTGGCTGTGAAGTAGCAAAGGAGTTGCAAAACAGACGTGACAAGTTGTTTAAGCCACAAAAAGAGAATCCCAAAACTAAAGAAAAAACATCGGGATCTGCTCAAAATATCGTTAAAAACGCCAAGGCGAAAGTGATTGATTCCAGTGTTGAAAAGAAAGCATCGGAAAAACTTACATACGCTGAAGCTACCAAGCTAAAGGCAAAAGATTCCGGAGATCCTGCTTCCCAAGTATTTTCCGTTATTCTCGCGCAGCTTGAGCAGCAAAACAAAATCAATGAACTTATTTTAGATAAGCTAAAGAAGTTTGAAAATAGGTTCAATAAAAAACGTCCTTCGCCTAAAAAATGAAAAGGGAAAAATTAAACGTACTCACCTGGAATGCAAACGGAATCTTAGAAAAACTTTATGAACTTGAGTTATTCCTAAGGAAAAACGACATTGACGTTTGTTTGGTTTCCGAAACCCACTTGAAAAATGGGTCATCTGCAAAAATTAGAGGTTTTAAAGATTACTACGCGTATCACCCTTCGGGAAACGCGAGAGGCGGATCCTCTGTATACATTAAAGAGTCTCTTGAGCACAACGAAGATATAAAAGTAGAGCTCGAGTCTGTACAACTAATTGCGGTGCGCGTAAAATTGGTACGGAACTCCTTTACTATTTCAACCATCTACTGTCCTCCACGATTTACGCCTTCAAAACATATATTTAAAAATATATTCAATTCTCTTGGATCGGCTTTTATGATTGGCGGTGATTTCAATGCCAAACACACTTTTTGGGGATCAAGATGTGTCACCCAAAAGGGTAAAATACTCTATAAAGCATGTATGGAACACAATTGTGACTTCTATTCAACGGGCAAGCCGACTTATTGGCCAACAGACACAACGAAAATACCCGATCTTGTCGATTTCTTCGTTGTTAAAGGAATTCGTAACTCGGATATAAACGTTGATGAAAGCTTCGATCTTTCCTCCGATCATTCTCCAGTCATACTGACAATGAACGACACGTTTATTAAAAAACAAGGACCATTAAGACTAACTGGACGAAATACTAATTGGGAAGGATTCAGAAATGAGATTAATAATAACCTAGAACTAGACGTTTCACTTAAAGCAGCACTTGAACTCGAAATCAAAGTGGATTCTTTCGTTGAAATAGTCCAATGTGCTGCGTGGAACAATACACCTTGTCAACGAAAAAACACGGCTAAACGTAACTTAAACTACCCGCCTGAGGTAAAAGATATGATAAGAGAAAAAAGAAAAGCTCGCAAAAGATGGCAAACAACTCGAGCGCCGCAGGATAAAACACGCTTAAACAGGCTCTGTAATCTGCTCAAGGAGACTCTTAAAAGTTACAGAAATTCCGAAGTAAATACATATGTTCAAAACCTGACGGCAGGAAAAGAAACAAATTACTCGCTTTGGAAAGCTTTAAAATGCTTAAAAAGGCCCAAAATCCCCGCGCCACCAATCAAGGTCGGCAATAACGAATGGGCTAAGGGGGATAAGGAAAAAGCGGAGGTTTTTGCCGACTATCTTGAAGAAATTTTCAAGCCCTCCGACGGCCCGACACTGGCACCCGGCACCAGTTCTTTAGAAATAGCATATAGTAATTTTGTAATGACAAATGCAACTCTTGCTGAAATCAAAACTGTAATAAGGAAATTAAAACCAAAGAAGGCTCCGGGGTATGACCTTATTACCGGAGAAGTTCTGAAAATGCTACCTCAAAAAGCACTTATAAAGCTCTTACACATTATTAATGCGGCTCTGAGGCTTGAATACGTGCCAAGCCAGTGGAAAGTTGCAGAAGTCATTATGGTACTAAAACCAGGAAAACCTCCAAACGATAAAAAATCATACAGACCCATTTCTCTTCTACCGATCCTGTCGAAAATCTTTGAGAGGATTTTGCTAAAACGTCTTCTCCCAATTATCGAAAACCAAAATCTTATTCCCAGCCATCAATTTGGATTTCGGACTAAGCATTCAACAATTGATCAGGTGCATAGAATTACTGATGTAATTGAAAGATCCCTGGAAGAAAAAAAGATTTGTTTGAGCGTATTTCTTGACGTCTCACAAGCTTTTGACAAAGTATGGCATGAAGGTTTGAAGTTCAAACTGCGACGAATTTTGCCATTAAAGCTTTATAATATATTGACAAGCTATTTTGAAAATAGAATTTTTCGCGTTCGATACGGAAATGATGTTTCGAAATTTAAAGATATCCTAGCCGGAGTACCGCAGGGAAGCGTACTGGGCCCACTTTTGTACCTTTTATATACAAGAGATATACCACACGTCGAGGATACTGTTCTCGCTACTTTTGCTGACGACACCGCTATCTTAGCGGTTGGAGAATCAATAGAAGACTCAACGGCGAAACTTCAGACTGCTTTAAATAAAGTCTACGAGTGGACAAAGATCTGGCGAATTACCCTTAATGAGACAAAATCTGTACATGTTGACTTCACCTACAGAAAGATAAATCACTTGCCCATTTCTATAAACTCGGTGTGTATCCCCTTTGCAAACGAGGCTGAGTATTTGGGAATGACACTTGACGCGAAGCTTAAATGGAAAACGCATGTTAGAAAGAAACGAAAAGAACTAGAGGCCAAATACAGAGAAATGTACTGGCTACTTGGTAAATATTCCAAGCTAAGCTTAGAAAACAAGCTGCTTCTTTATAAGCAAGTGCTAAAGCCGGTGTGGACCTATGGTATACAACTCTGGGGTTGTACTAAGAAATCAAATGTAAATATAATACAAACTTTTGAAAATAAAGTGCTACGACAATTTGTGCGTGCCCCATGTTTTATAAGAAATAATGACCTGCATCGAGACCTCGGAGTTCCTTTCGTGGAAGATGAAGTCAGGAACTGCGCACGAAAACATAAAGTCCGGTTAAGCGGCCATATCAACAATACAGTCCTAGAAGTCTTGGACGAACGAAACATACTACGCCGTCTTCAACGAACTAAACCGTTGGACCTTGCGCGATAAATTGAAACCGCATTAAGAAAGCGGAATATGTAGGGTCTTCCATTGGAAAGTGTCCTACCAATCGTGACTAACTTATGAAATAAAAACTGCTTGATAAGTTCTACTTAGTTGCGGTATTAAAATCAACAATGAAGGGAGGTGTTTTTAGTGAGTAAGAATCTCACACTACTATGAGCACGCGCTTCTGGTCCTCATGGTGTCTGATGGAAGATTTTCACCTGCCCTCGCCGGGAAAAAAAAAAAACTAGCTGAAGAGGTAAGGAGGTAAGAAAGCGAGCGGAGGTAATCCTGAAATAGTTATCTGGAAGTTAGGCTCAAGCATGAGAAGAAGAAGTCTCTGTTTTCGACCCATTGTAAGTGCCATCCGATTTTCTGAGTAATTCCAGCCTGATTGATTTTCCCCTTTTGAGGAGTTTGACTAGCCTACTGCTTTCGCTGACAAATGCGATCTTTTCACAAAAGTCTTTACAAGAGGCATTCTTCGAAGTCCGAATTGTTTTCTTATATCCTTTTTCCTCCAACCTATAAAGACACCAAATTACTCTTAAGTGATCTGTTTAGAAGTTATCTGGTTTCTTTTTGTTTTTGACCTTGTGACAAAAAAGTGTACGGGGCTCACCAACAACATGAAGAATAGAGAGCTTATTTGGTCGATTATAACGCTAGCATTTACAGGTTTGACGAATTGAAGACGGATTTGTAAAAATCACACCACTTTTTGAAATGTTTCATTTTCAGGGATGGAGGAGAACATACTACATTTTCAGCAGAACAGCGCAAATTTTTTGTTGGCTATTTATGTAGATTATGGCCTGATAATAACGAAACACTAGAATAAAATGATGCAGGATTCATCCTTATAAATTCCGTTATATGAAGCGCCGGGGAATCCTTCAGATGTTGCGATCTGCATGAATTCTGGAAAAACAACGGATGTACAGAGCCGCCTTGCGAAATAGAACGAGAGGGGCTAGCGAGCTCTACGAACAGAAAAGAAAAGATGGGAAGACCATAGGCTCCTCAACTGAAAAAAGCAAGAGCACGATCGATAGGTGCCTGAATGAATGAAGTACCGAACATTCCAAAACTATAAAACCTTAAACGAAATTTGCAAGGATGTAGAAGGAAACCTCATGGTATAACCACTGTCGGTGAAGATTATTTCTGCAGACCGTTGGACGGAAATGACGAATTATATCTCGCCGTTAGGCAAAATGAATTAACCATTCAACCTGGATGACGACAGATGAAATTTCCATCAAAATTAATTCAGGACAGCCATTAACAAGCTTAAGCCCAACAAAGCTGATGGACTCGATGCCTTAACTGCCGAGGCTGCTTAAAGCACCAGGTGATGATTGGATATCAACTCATCTCCAAAATCTGGGTTTACGAAAGTATACCTGGCGAATGGAACTTCAGCATTGTTTGTCCGATCCTTAAGAAGGGAGGTCCCTTGACTTGGAACAACTATGTCTTCTCGACATAGCATATAAAATTCAGTCTAACGCATTATGTGAACGCCTAGGATCCATCGTCAACAGTCTGACCGGCCCCTATCTATGTGGTTTTAGGCTAGAAAAGTAGACTATAGATCAAATTTTCAAATTACGGCAGATCTTCGAAAAACTCAAGTTTTTCCAAATCGATACACACCACCTCGTCATCGATTTGAAAGCCGTATGTAACAGCGTCTACAGAGATAGACTAGACAGGGTCATGCGCAGTTTTTACATCCCTGACAAGCTTATTCGACTATGGAGGATGACGATGGAGAATGCATGATGTCCCATCAAGGTCGGTAATGACAAAATCGAAGGCTTCAATGTCAGCAAAGGACTTAACCAAGGCGATGCGTTGTCATATGATTTCTTAAACATAGTTCTTGAAAGAATTGATTGATGTGCAACGGCACGGTCTTTCAAAAGTCTGTTGAATTACTTTGTTTTTGTTTTTTTTTGTTTATAAAGTAGCGCGCGCTCTAGGGTTTCAGGTACCCTTAAAATGTTTGCATACAGCGCGGGCGAATGAAATTTAGGGAGGACAGAAGGATAGGTACCAATGTACGTTGGTTTTAAATGTCTGAATGTTATAATGACTAGGAAATAGAAAGCTCGGCAGGGCATTCGAGGGTATCCATTGACTGAGTGATATTGGTATTAGCTATGAGTTTTATCGCACGGTTTAGAATCCGGTCTAGCAGACGCAGCGATGATTTAGGTGCACCTGACCAGATGTGAGCATTGTACTCCAATTTTGGGCGGATGAATGCCTTATATAATGCGGCCAGATTAGAGGGGGTAAAGTATTTCTTACATCGCTTGAGGAAACTTAGACATCTCGCAGCATTTTTGGCGACACCGAATATGTGGTCCAACGTAAGTTGTCATTGACACACATACCGAGAATGGAAAGTTTTCGGTTTCGACGATGTAAGTGCCATTCATGAATAACTGCTCGGGTTTTTAAATTTCGCTTTAACGACAGCAGACAGCATTGTATTTTGGAAGCATTAAATTCCACTCTTGCATAGCATATGCAGACGTCACTGACATAATGGGAAGAGCACAACGAGCTATCAGTGTAGCGTTTACAACCATTGAAGCAGAAGCGGCAAAGATGGGCTTAGCGGTCAACGGAGGAAAACACAATAAACGCTGTCAACAAAGAGGGATATACAACCACGAGGCCTAGGGCAAAACGTTATGAAGCCAGCTATACCTTTGGAGTTCTGAGGGGCTCTATCCATCTCGACTCCCCTATCAGCGCCGACAATCACACCAGCGCGGAAATCAATGCGAAGAATAACTCTTGCTAATGGCTGCTCCTTTGAGCTTAGAAGGCAATTGAAGAGGAACGCCAACAAATACATTATAAATACAAGATACTGACCATGCTAGTTCTGCCTTACGAGCAGGAGCCTGGACAGTGACGAAAGTGGATGTAAATACTCTCGGGTGCTTCGAGAGAAAAATTCGTCAGGTTATTTTCGGTACCGTATGCATCAATGGAGAATGAGGGAGAGGTTTTAACAGCGAACTGTATGGGCTGTACAGCGATGCGGGCCTCATCAGAAAAGCTCGGATAATCCAGCTTAGATAGCTTGGGCACCTTCAGCGCTTAAACACCAGCGTCCCGGCCTGGAATGTTTTCGATTTCAACCCAGAGGGACAAGCAGTAGAGGAGGTCATTCTCATCATAGGTGGCGCACACAAGTGGAAGGTGACCTCAGCTAACTTCGTATGTGCAATTGGAGGCACCTGTCAAAATACGCCGTTAGCTGGAGAGGCATGTTAGCTGAGGCACTGGTCTACCCCGGACTGTAGTGCATCTAAGTATATCAGCAAGGTTTGCGTCCATATATAAACTGTGCCGCGGGTAGTTTAATTGATTGCAAGAAGGATGAAATAATGCTTCGGCTTATTAGAGAGAAGAAAAAAGCGCACATTTAGAGCGAAATCAAGGAATTGAGAGATAGTATAGCAAAACAAGACGTACGGAATAAATCCGTTCACCCGACTTTGACGAAGTAACGATAGGGATATCCAAAGTATGGTCCAACAAGCCTAGCTGCCGAACTCTTTAAGGCGGCCCGAGACGGCGTTGTGAAAAGCATGCACCTCTAAAGTAAGGTCGGACAAAAACATGCCAGAGGAATTGACCATCAGTATTTTATGGCCGATCCTGAAGAAAGAGGAATCTCTGGTCTACGCTAGCTAAAGAGGCATTATTCTGCTCAAGGTCGCCTATGAGATTTTCTCTGCCGTACTATGTACGTAATCCCCTAGAACATTTTGGCAGCTAGTTGAGTAGTCGTTACCAGTCCGAAACCACACTGGAATGAACTGATTTTTATATTACGGAAGATCTTAGAAAAGACCACAGAATTTCAATACCACCTAATTGTCGATTTCAATGGTGCCTATAACAACATACCGCGAGTCATCCGACTCTGCAGAATAACCATGGAGACCCTTGTAGTATAAAAAGCGATCCTATTGCCATGATACGAGACTCTCAAGCTAATACAGTGGCATAATTTTCCAAAGTCTATACCACCACTTGACTACACCCTGACTCGAACTGTAATTTTCTATCGAAAATTTAGCCGTCGTTCATTCATAAAGAGAGTTACGACGAGTAGGTATTGGCTACTACGCAGCAATAGACTAGTTGGCTTTCTCTAGTCCATCGATATGGTAGTCATTCTTGTCCTGGGACATATAATTTTCATAATCGGATGCTATACTGACTTCCATTTGGTCAAAAACACAGTACGGAAGAAATCAAAAGTTAAGAAAAACTGCAGAGGCTTTGGTTCATTTAACAAGGGATTTTTGAAGTTGGCAGTTTTTTTAAACTGGAACGCATTCTTTGTTACCACGCTTATAATTTACGTGCGCAGAGGCCAAGGTATATTTGCTATTTTGAACTTTTATTTTACTAGCCTGGCATACGCCAGGTGAAAAACGAAAGCTCGACGAACACATTGTCCTGGAATGAACATAAACATCTAAGCCAATCTTCAATTGTTAATTCTCAGCTTCGAGACGACTAGGAACGCCGGGATGCTTGGCCAGATATAAAGGCAGTATCATGCATCGGAAAACATTTAGTGCCCATCGGGAAACATTTGCCTGATTAACGATATGATAATGAGGAAATGTTCTTGCGCTCCCACTATTTAGAAATTAATTTTGTAATATTTACATAATATATCCGGAGAGGAAGGACTGGAAAAAAATGCAATAATAAGATCAAATGAAATTGTAATTTTCATAGATGGTTCGATAACAGAGGAAGGAATAGGTCTGATAACTTCTCGGAAAACCCAGAATCAAGAGTGTATATAGTACTACCGGACGCAAGCAGTGTCTTCCAATCAGAGGTTCTAGCTGTCCTCAGGGCGGCTGAGCTAATGTAAATGTGATCAGTATCCGAGCACTCAAGGCAATGGAATCAACCAACGCCAACTCTGATACAGTCAGGGGCTGTCGCACAGTCCTCAAGGCACTATGCAGTCAGAACTGGGACACTGCGGTATTAAGGAAAATGAACAAGCGGATGAGCCTGCAAGAAAAGGAGGGCTACTCGACAATAGTGAGGTTGCCAACATCAAGCCACCCTTTTGCATAGTGAGGGGCACTATCTAGGAAAAAAATCTCAAAGACTGCCAACCTAAGTCTTGAAGGACACAGGGTATCCAAGGTTCTCTGGTCGCTCTTTGACGGCAAAAGATCCAGGAAGTTAATAAAATTAAACAGGAATAAGCTTAGGATAATAACAGAAATCCTGGCAGGACACTGTCTCTTGCGGAAACACGCAAAGAGACTCAAGTTGTCAGGCACGGATATTTGCAGATTCTGAGGTGATCTGCAAGCTGTTAGGGACATAATACTATACACATGAATAGATGAAATAAACGGCACGAACTTCAAAGCCTTCTTGGCTTTGGCAGGGAAATTCAGTGTTTCACCAAGTAGATTGTTTAGGTTTTTACAATTTGAAGACAAATTCAACTGGTTCCACATGTATCGCGATGGGCCCATTTTGGTGCCTGGTGTCAGTGTTATGGCATATCCATCATACTCCTGTTTAACCTACCTAACCTACTGTGCGCGATGATCATTTCTGGATACAATTTAGTGACGAGCAGTTCACTTTATATACTAAAGTTAAGCTGAATGACGTAACTAAAATATGTTGCATCCAAAACAAATGTTGTTTTGTTTTTTCTTGTGGTTCGAATTGTCGTGACCGACCGCGTTGTTATCCTTCAATTAGAACATGAATAGTATCTGAAAGTACCTGCAAATTCAGTCAATTCCATATTCTCGTTCTTCATTTAGGCTGTTACAGGCTTTTGTTTATGCCAATCTCGAAGAAAACCTAATTCGTAATATGGTATGGAGTTTATTTTTGGTTTCCATGACAGATAATAATTACTGGTACCAATGAGCCAGCATTTGGATTACCAGTACGTACGGCACTGTTTTGTATCTATTTTTGGTTAGATATTACTACATACAAGTAACTTTAACTTTTATTTCATTACAGCATCTTATATGCTCCTTTATGTATCTGGAGAATGTTTTTCTGTTTTTATTACATTGGAAGCCCCTCTGTTGGTACTTTGCGCTTGCTTTTGATGCATAAAACCGACATTCGGGAAACGAAGAATATATATGCGAATGTTAATAGTCCGCGACAGATACAAAGTGCCATAAAACAGTAGCCAAAGCTACCATTCACTACTGCATTGGTTGTTGTTGCTGTTATTGCAAAAGGAGCAAAACGAATGCATTCACTATAGCAATAGCATACATACAGCAGCAAAAATCAACAGATAGTTGCTGCGCAATGTGGTAGCATCGGCTTGCCGAATCCATTCAATTTCAGTTGACTAGGCACTGGGCTACTGGTGTTTTGTTCAGTACACTAGACTCAATCATGACATGACAGGACTCTATTGTATGTCAAGCTGTGCATAAACGGAAGGTAAAGGCGAACCGCATCGTGAATTTGCATAGACCCGTCACTCATTTTGGCTTTTGGGTAACATGTTAGCTGAAACGAGGTTTTCCATAATACCTACCTATATATGTACTTGTAGCGAGTACAGTGTACGAGAACCTACAATAGTACTCGCTATCGTTTGGAGTTAAAAGTTTTTAGTTCTCACAGAAGTAGATTTTGAATAATGCTGACAGTGGGCCATGCATCTTTGGAGATTCAGGCACTCACGGAACAAAGTATTCGTAAAGTGGTTGTCTCTCTTCTTGGTCATGAATGAGGTTTTTGCTGCATTGTGTCTTATAAAGTGTTCGTGAAGGTAAATTGGAAATGCAAATGGGTGCAGTTTTGGTGTTGTTAACCTGTAAACAGATCAAAGTTTGTTACGAGTAGTTGCATTAGCACAAACAGTGCATTGTTTTCTTTGTCGATTGTATATTGCTTGCTTTTCAGGCATTATATCTGCTGAAGATATCGGCGGATTAGTTTCTATCTCTTGAACTATCTAACTTTAAGAGGAAGTTGTTAAAAATGAACGTTAATTTCTGAGAGAGCTTTTTGATCACGGACAATGAAGCTGGCTACGTTATTTGAAAGAACGTTTTAAACATGCACATTATGTTACCAAGCAGCATCTTCTGTCAAGGCATGTGTTCTCGGTCTTTAACTATGGTGCGGCATTGAATTAAGTGTGTGTTTTGGCGTCTCTTTTAGATATCATAGAAATTCGGTATGTTTGAATAAGGACATATGGTAATAGTCTTCCTTGCCAAATTTTGATATCTATACGATAGCTTTATTATACGTAGATACATTAAAAAGGCAATGCCATTAGGGGAGCGGTAGCTATGTATTATTGTTATGTGGAAGAAATATAAGGTTATATATGTGTATATACGAGCACAATAGATTTACTTGTATACGTTATAAACTTCAAGGGTTAAGAAATAAGAAGAGGGGCTCTTATGAAAGTATCCAACGATATTCGGGACATTGGATACTCTACAAAGCAATCCAAACAAGGTATACTACAAGCTTTCTGGAAGAAGAACTTCTTCACAGCATTCACAGATCCAGGCTAAACCTCATTTGAGCTTCATTCTAGCAAGAATGCCGATATGAGGATCCTGAAGAAGGAACTTTCAGCAGAGCAACGCTAGGACTCGTAACGGAATAGCGGACTGGTAGCACTACATATTATTTGATATGGTTCGACCACCGATATGGATGATTTTGACTAACGATGACTGTCGCAAACAAAAAAGGAGTTTCACACGCAAAATTAGAGAACGCCCTAGAAGCTGATGATGCGGATGCAAATGCCACAAACTACACGACATCTCACGAATTCAGGCTTATCATCTGTAGCGAGCTCTCTTGATAATAAAGTCAAGCAGTTTAATCACATTCAGAGGAAACTGAGGTTTTCTGGTTGTACAAATGTATCGAGGAGCCAATATGGACTAGGACTTTGTTGTTACGCAAAACAGCGAAGAAGGACCGTGAGAAAATTTAAATGTAAATGTAAATTTGAATTTGAACTGCTGCTATGGCTGAAGATTGTTAGGCCCCATTGTTGATTGAGTCCTTCTAAACTTTCCAAGAAATTCAATGATGTGAACCGCTGACGACCAGTGAGATTATTGAGAGTAAGCCATCAGATGCAGTTGGTGCGAATTAGGAAAATGTTTCCAACATAGTAGTAGAATTACCTACTATCGGTACTGATTGCTTTTGAAGACTATTTAAAGGGGGTGATGACCTATACTCCATTGCCAGCAATTTCACCCAACTTGACTGTAAGAGGTGTCTTTAGAGATAACCGAACCGAACCGAACAGCCTTATTAGTCAGTTTGAGATACTTCGCGCAGACCCCCTTTGAAGCCACCACTGGAGTAGAGTAAATTTTACTGCAATCCAAGAAGTGTGATAGGATGGGCCGGGTAAAAAGTGGATGAAACAGTACGACATCTATGATACTACGGCGGCTGCCACACAGAAGTAAGACAACACTTATTTGGATGTGGATTTGCTTTTCGAGGAAGACTCAGACAAAAGGTCTTAAGCTTTCGGCGTGAAAGCAAATACATCATAACTATCCGCAGCAAGGTGAAACTCGGTAATACAATATAAATTTGATTTGCGTGCACGCCCCTACAAAGGACACGGATTACAGCATCAAGGACAAATCATAGCTGTGTGCCCCAGCTGGGAGCCGTCTTTAAGTGGGTCACCGGGGAGCACAACAGCATATCAGAGAATTCCGTCCATCTGAGCTAGACAAAGTTAGGATAGCGATACCTAAGCTTAAGTCTAATAAATCTGATGGTGCAGATGGCGTTGGAATCAGTTGGAAATGACCCGTGCGGGAAAATGGTATATAAGTAAAGTATGCTCGATGCATGGGATCTCAACATCGATTTTCCGATCCATAAGAAATGAGTTTCTTTTGACTGCGCCTTTATACTATAAAGGTATAAGTCTCCTAAACATAGCCTATAAGATCATCCAAGAACCATCTGGTTGGTCCATATTAGTGCGCTTTGGGACAGGAAAGTCCACCATCGATTAAATAGTCACACTTGAGTAGATCTGGGAAAAGACCTGGAAATTTTCGGTCGACTATCACCACCCCGACTTCAAAGCCGTATATGACACAACGTTTAGGGATGAGCTAAACAATGCCATGTCTTGTTTTGATATCTTTGTCAAACTCGTTAGGTTATGCAGGATAACTATGGACAAATCTCGCTTCTCCATCAAGGTCGGTAATGAATCATCAATATCGAGAGAGGTTGTACACAAGACTCCCGATGTCATGTGACTTTCTAATCATCGCCCTAGAGGTAATAGTGCACAAATTCGAGGTAGTTAAGGAATCTAAACGTAGGATTACTCTTGCCAATCGCAGTTGGTTTGAATTCAGAGGAAGGTGACTTCAGTGCGGCATTGGAGACATCATCCTGATTCACCCGGACTCCAGCGCCACCTAAATAAGTTAGTAAATACACCTCACAAATATATTTATGAAACAAATTCATAAACCCTAAATTCAAACTTACCATTTTTACATTGATTTTAAGGGCGCGTATGATAATAATTATAAAAACGAGCTATGCAAAGCCAGTTTTAAAATCTTTTCCAAACTCGTCAAACTGCGCAGAATGAAGATGGAGAACGCTCGCTGCTGTACAACGATCGGAAGCAATATCACTGAGACTTTTGATATATCAACAAAGGGTTTAGACAAGGTGATACGTTGCTTTGTGGCTGCTTTATCATCATTTATAAAAGCCACATATACGTATATGGTGTTAACAAGGAGAAGGTGCGTACGACGAAACAGACAGAACGTCTTAATTAACACTTTAAACTTTAACCTGAGTAATGACGTCTCTCAATAAATACTAAGCGTACCCTGATCATCCCTGCTATTGCCCAGAAAGTTAGCTTATGTAGATAAAGGTATTCTTGGTCGTCTTAAAGGTTGCGACTCTGAGCTGATCTAAAAAGTGTGCCTCAGTCGTCTTAGATGGCTAGTACAGGACATCTTTCATACACTATTATGACTAAAATTCCGCTCTCAGAATAAATATTTCAGCAATTTAATTCAATAACGAGCAAGAGGTTTTAATTGCAATATACAAACCATATGTAAAGCTAAGGCATCGAGGCACGCACCTTTGGCGAAGGCTGCATGACCAATGAGTGAATAAAGAGAATTGCTATCTACAATAACTATCCCCTCCATTGCCCGGGCAAGGTCGGTTGTAACCGTGTTTTATTCCAGTATATCGGCTCAGTTGCGGCTGGCCCACCCGTTCCAGACCTACTCATGGGACCAACATACTTAAAAAAAAATTGAACCAATTCACAATGAAAAAACAGACATTACGAATAACATAGAGGTAGCTGAATAGAGTTTAGCCGCGGAGGTGCTGAATCCAGGCACGTTATCGAGGGACGAACTAATGGCTTCGAGTCAAGAAACTATAGTCGATCTCTCGGAAGTCCAAGGACCAGCCGTAGTACCTCAAAGCAACATGCGGGCAACAATTCTGCTACCAGCGATAAGATGGACAAAATCAACAGCCAAAGTGCCCGAAAACCATGAAATAAAGTAAGACCTGAAAAGCAGGTACAGTAAGACCGTCTTCATCCTCAGTAAAATTGCTATGAATGAGGTAAAAGGCACTGTGCATGAGAAAGATTCTAAGGACAAGGTCAAATACCAAGCCGTGGGTGATGAATATACCAGGTATATAATGAACTCCAAAAAACAAGCTAAGCGGGAGGGAGATAAGAGAAACCGTTCCCAAGACGAGACCGTACATACCTCAGTCTCAGCAACTAGTTAATCCGTCGCTCCAAAGCCCAAAAACCACAGGTCGCACTGATGGACGAAATCTTACATGACGGCAAAGTACGAGTAGTGCTGACACCAGTGCCAGCATCGAAGATAGACGCATCGAGTTAACGGTGAACCATATCCTGAACCACCAGACGGAACCTATGCTCGACAGTGACTCTGAAGACGGCATCAGAGGTTACCGAGTATTTAAGCGCGTGGATCAGTTTTCCAAAGATTTTCTTATTATTAGTTTATTAGTGATGCCTAAACTTAAGGTCATCCCTGCTAAGAAAATCCTCAGGAAACCTAGAGCTCCCATCTGGTTGCCCAGGACGAACATAGACAGCGGAAATACTCTCTAATATCTGAAGCTTCAGAACTCTGGCATTCCTATGGACCGTTTTGCGGTCACCAAGGTTAAGGAGCCCCAAAAAACAGCCAAACTCTTCTGCTGTCAGTAAATGAGGAGTGCCTCACGCAGCTGGAAAAAAACTGACTTAAGGCTCAGATTCGGCATAAGGTTCGCAAAGCTGAAGATCTTCAGACCAACGAGCCCTGAGGGCGACAATCACGACATGACAAGCTAGAAGGGAATCTGGATGACACCATTCAGCAAAAACGACAACGATAGGATGCTCAGCGCCATACAATTCAATCTCCGTACTCGAAGTGTGCGTCGGAGAATTTATCCAGGAACACTGGGTCAGTGGATCGACCATTCGAGACTCCTCAACAAAAAATACAACATTTCCTACAAAAAGGATACAGGTAAGCTTAGAACCTGTATACTAATCAGAAACTATAGAATCTTATCAAAGTCTTTTCTCTGAATCTGTCGGTAGAAACCCCTGCCCCTTTTAGAAACTTCAAGCGAACTGAATGGAAGAAAAAGTCAAGTCTTCAACCCCAAGCTTAGGAAGGTCCCCGCTCTTAGTATTGGATCGGTGGATGCACTGGAAGCAAAGGTGAGGACCATCAAAAAGTTAAGGGATAGCCTTCAAGACCTCGTGTCCTATCAAATTTAGCACGAAAACTCTCCCACTGTGGTGGAATAAACATCTATCCGATCTAAGAAAGCTGAGATACTTTCAATATCTGCTACTCCAATCCGATATTCATCAAACTACTTGATGGAACATGGGCAGATCCCACTGAAGAACCACTGGAACTCCTAATGAGCACCCATTTCCCGCGATGCAGAGATAGTGGCACTGGTGTGCAGGCAGCGCAGGTCCCACAACTTCCATCCTGAAATGAAATCAACTCATTAATAACTTAAGAAAAGATTTCCAGTTTCTCCCAATATAAATCACCAGGCCTTGACTGGATTTTACCGATTATCCTTCAAAAGAACTTGGAGAAAACTCTGCCCTGGTTAACGGACATTTATCGTGGCTCCCTTGACCTGGAGACGAGTTCTTGTCATTTTCATCCCTAAAACCGGCAAAAGAGGCAATGAGCTAGCCAAGGATTTCAGACCTATTAGCCTTACATCCTTCATACTCAAAATCTTAGAACGTATCCTGGACATGCATTTCCGAGACTCCTTCAAAAGATCTAAAGATCTCCTCTATCAAAGACCCAATATGCTTGCCTTAAAGGTGAATCCACGGAGACAAAATGAGATGGTGCAGATGAGTGGGAAATCTATCCACTATAAAGAGTATAAGTTAGCGACCTTCCTAGATATAGAAGATACTTTAAGTAATGTGCACACTGAATCCATTCCTTTGGCAAAAGGTGGGGACTTGAGCCTGGGATGGTCCTCTGGATGTACACTGCCGTAGTTTGTACCGTTCTTACTTGTGGATCTTACTTATGACTTGCCGTAATCAAAGCCTACAACATCACAAAACTTAGCATCAATGGTAGAATTCTCCACCGCTTTTTCTCTATTGCAAACTCAAGATAGAACAGTCTAGAAACCTGTACCATATCCAGACATAATGACATAATGAACAGAACTTGCATCGAGAGAGCAAGAATCACAACAAATAGCGCGGGTCACTGGCCAATTGGTTCACACGCAGCCAAGTTAGGAATGCCTTTTTATCCCCACTACCGTATCTGTCACAGCTCACACGAAAAGGAGACCCTATTCTTCTTTCTCTGTAAGTAACTACCGGCACTTGGTAGAATCAAGCATCGCACACGTGGCAAACCTTTTTCGAAGAATTGTCAGAGATTTCTGGCCATTCTGCAACATTATACATTTTCTGAACTCCACAGAATTGATCTGAAAACTACACTCTTAGCAATACCTTTCAATATCCAGGTCACGTGAGTTGTGGTATCAAAACGGCGCAACCGCGCTACTTGTGTTTCCGGTAGGACTTAACCAGACTACCACTTCTATCTGTCGTACCTACGAGTATCTACCTGCACTAAATCTACTTTTGATGACAGAGCTGATATAAAAATGAAATTTATGTGTCCATGCACTTTCTATTGTGCATCCTACCACAGTGCATTCAATTTTTTACCCAAGTAAAAGTTACAAACCTAGTTGGATCTCAAACAGGTGTTAGAATACTTCATCTCGCATTACGATGAACGACCGCAAGTCGATTACAAAATAACCGCAAAGCGAAATTGCCGCACATTTCCCTTTTGAACTTAACCAACCGAACGCCCTTTAAATTAACGTTCGAGGCTCACCGATTGTGTGGTGCTGCACTCATACCATATACTTGTAAGTATCTGGAGCATCACTCGCGTGTTACATAATCGCAGCAGCTGGGATATGCTTACTGTTACCCCGTTCTCTCACCTTTAACTGCACAAACAAAATGTTTCTCGTAATTGTTGCATTCACCTCCGAGCCACCTAATTATGTTGTTAACTGAAAGAAAATGCATAGACCTACATCCGGACTGTAGCAGCCGCCAATGTTAGCAAAAGAAGCAGTTTCACAATCACAGCATGATTCCTGAAAGCTGGTAGTGCACCATGAATAGCTCACCTTAACTTGGAGGCAATGGCACAAATGTCAGGGCTAGGCTTGCAGCATAAACCGAAAACGATCCCGAGAAAGTAGACGGATAATTGTTGGAGTATCTGATTACCATCTACACTGATTCAGTTGCACTCGATTTGACTTGTACTCGGATTCGCAATAGGTAAGACAATCTCTTTGGCAGGTGCTAGCTACTGCTTCTATTGTTTAATGGTGTCCGCACTCCTCGGAAGGTAAAAGATGAAGGGAGATATTTTTGTTGTACGAGTACTCGTAGTGCCAGTGATTACTTTCATCTTTCTTCAAAAAGCTTTTGCGTACATCGAGTAAGAGAGGAACTTGCGAACAAATGGGAAATGAGGAAAT
Organism: Volucella zonaria; assembly: GCA_963966105.1. Lineage (NCBI taxonomy): Eukaryota > Metazoa > Arthropoda > Insecta > Diptera > Syrphidae > Volucella > Volucella zonaria. The sequence continues at coordinate 334,062,081 of OZ014530.1, forward strand.
ACTTTTCTATTGCGAATTTACGCTTTGGTTCCGATATAAAAACGGCTCGACAAGATGGATTTGTCATCAGTTATACGACCACAGCTGCTGAAGGTTGGCACACATTGGATTTAAAATAGCAAGCAGATCATAAAAAATATGTACACAATGGTAAGTAATATACATACATAGTAAAGTTTGCAGGCAGTGCATATTCACTATTCCTCCTCTAACAGAAGTTCGTTGTGGTTACTCTTGCACTTAACGTACTCGTAAACTATGCAACAGCAACGCAGCACTATGAAAGCCATGATGGAGAAATTGAGACAACACACTCTGAAATATCAAAGCCGGTGCCTGTTCCTGTCATTGAGAAAATTCCAGTGGCCATCCCACATCCGGTACCTGTGCACGTGCCAAATTATATTAGAATTCAAATTCCGGAACCGTACGCAGTCCATGTCCCAGTTCAGCAAGAGGTTGAGGTTCCTGTGTACAAAGTTGTGCCGGAGATTACTGAAAGACGTATCCCTTATCCTGTGGAGAAACCATTTCCAATCGAAGTTGAACGACCATACCCAGTAGAGGTACTTAAAAGGATTGAGATTCCAATTCCAAGGCCTTATGCCGTGCCAGTCACAGTTTACAAACACGTCCTGCAACGTGAAAAGAGCGGTTGGCAATATTAACAAACAACGAAAATGGTGTTCATCTATAATTTTTATGCAAGGTTATGTGATTTAGTTTTAAGACAAAATTTCAGAAATACATATTTAGTTTGATTAAATGATATTTGGAACAGTACAAAGAAAAATCTGATATTGGTGTACACGGTATTTTGAGATGAACTGAAATGTGTAGTAAATTTAGGAGAGCTTATACAATAATCACAACTAGCTGTTTTAAAGTATTTGATTTATTGGTTTAACTGGCAGCTCTCGCAGTCTTCTCTAATTTGTTACCATAAATTACTTCCTCTTTAAGAATTTTGTTTGAATAAGGGAGCTTTATAATTTTTTCCATATAGTTCCAAAGGAAGTGGAAAACAATGGAATTTTAATCCTTATTCTTGCAACTGCCATAAACTGTGTAACTCAGGAGGAATGCTAAGATTGTGAATCTTGACAGTCATCGTTCTAAATATGTTTATTCTGGTTTTAGTAATAGGTAATTGTACTCTTGACTTCCTATAAATGGGTTATGTCTTCCTTACCATATGCAAGTTTGCCCACGAAAACGCGGTACAATAAGACATCGCTTTTTGCTGCATCAAGCTAAACTCAAGTGAGGATTTTTCGACATCTAACTAGGATGTGACAGAATTGTTTCCAGAGAATCGACGGCAGAGCTGTTATCCTCTAGGCTAGTGACAACATTTTCTAAAGGATTTTACTTACTTACGTCGTCGGACCTATTATGTCCTTGAGGTCCCCCTTGCAGGGCATAGGGCCTCCATTAATCTCACGCGCCATCGTGTACGGTTTCTGGAGATGTATCTCAACTCTCTCCAACTCTTCCCCAATTGTGCTGATTCCTCTTCGACCGTTCTTCGCTAAGTACTTCTAGGTCGGCCCACTCGTCTGCCTCTCTACGTGAGAGGGTTCAATTGCATAGCCAGACTCGTAGTGCACTCGTGACCTTTACGTCTTCGTATGATAGAATCAAAGGGTTCCTGATCTGTTCTCGCATGAAATTGATCAGTAGAGATACGGTTGGGCCAGAAAATGCTAAAGAATTTCTAAGTGCTGCACCCATATAGAAGCGCAGATTCAACATTGGAGCGGAACAGTCGTAGCCAATTGGGCTGATTATATCTAGTTCAGTCCCGCCGTGTTTCCTGGTCGTTATAACTTATAAACATTTAAAAACAATGTACAACAATGTACCTGTCCTTTCTTCCTCCCTAAATTTCCTTAGCTTCCGTTGTGTACAAACACTTTAAGGGTACCAAAACCCCTTGAGCGCGCACTCAATATGAAAAAAAAAAGAGACAATACTAACAAATATTGAAAATTCTCTATCATCTCTACTGGTTGCTCAGAAATTTCTACTTGGTTAGATGAGGAAGTTCCAAGGCTGATCCTTTTTGTTTTTTGCCGTATTGATCTTTATCCCAACGATCTTAGCTTCTCTCTCCAGCCTTGTTGTTATTTAATGGAGATCCATGATCCTATGAGAGAGAGAGCATGCATCGTCCGCGTAGCCCAGATGTTTGAGGTGTGTTTGCAGAGTCCACTGAATTCTTCTGTTTCTAGTCGACAAAGCTGCATGCAGTACATTAATTATCACCAACAGGAACAGTATTGGTGACAATATACAGCCCTGTTTATCGCCACTTTGAAATTCAAACTTCTCTGACAACCTTCCTTTATGCAGAACGTGACATTTGGATCCAATCATACGAGTATGTAGCAATCAATTTATCTTGGATGCCCCTCCTGGGCAAAGCAAGCCAGATAAATTCTCTACTGACATTGTCAAACGCTTTTTTTGATGATGATTCGCAATGTGTTGATGTGGTCTACACAGATCTCGGCGGCGAGTGTGTCCTTAAGGTGGTCTTTTATTCGATCCAGGGCGATTTTTGTTATTACCTTGGCTACTGCAGGCAGCACGCAAATTCCTCTCCGGTTTTCGAACTGCGTAAGGTCCCCTTTCTTTGGGAGCTTGACAATCATTCCCTTTTTTCACTCTTCAGGAAAACTCTTTGATTCCCAAGCTCTCTCAATGAGTGGATAAAGGATCTCAAGCGATATTGCTGGCGCTACTTGTAAGAGCTCTGCGGGAATACCGTCAAGTCCAACCGCTTTCTTGTTCTTTAGTGCTTTAATTGCGGTAAAGATTTCTTCTCTACTTGGGGATACAGTGCGAATTCGGGAATTTGTTAATCCGGATGGGTCATTGGGCGTTGGCTTCACTTCACCGGCGAAAACGCGGTTTAAAACCGCAGAAAAGTGCTCCTTCCACCTTTTGAGCTGGTCCTCATCCAAAACTAGCAGAGATCCGTCTGTGTCTTTTACCAAGTGTTGTTTAGAGCTTTGGATACCTGTGAGCCCTTTGGTAATTCTCTAGACGGTCCATCTGTTACACCTACTAGCGGTCTCTTCTGATTTTGTAGCCAATGCGTTGATGCAGATTCTCGCTCGTTTCTCCCTACTACTGGAGTAGTTGCGATGCGAGCTTTGAGGTGTTTTTTCTCTTCGATCCTAGCCCAAGTTTCTTCGGAAAGCCAAGCACTGTTTCTTCTTTCCGACCGATCGACTATACTTTCAGCATCGGATATGAAGACATTTTTCACAGAACACCAATGGTTTTCGATGGAGGTGGATTCCATGCTACTTGTTCTCATTCCTTATGAAAGTTTGGTCCCTAATTCTTGGCGGATTGCGAGATCTTTTAATATATCGGTGTTAAACTTAGGCATTCTGGTGTTTTCTTGGGATGTCCAAACTGCAGTTGTACGTAGTCTTGCGGTAGCAACCATACGATGGTGGTCCCGGGCCATTCCATGTCTACATTCCTTCTGTAACGAACGTCCTGGAGACTGATTCTAAATCGCCGGCTGATCGCGAAGTGATCAATTTGGTTGGAAGTCGCTTGTTTATCCGTCGACACCCAACTGACTTTGTGGCATGTCTTGTGCTTAAAAATGGTCCCTCCTCTTAAAAGGCAGTTGGCGATGCAAAAATCGACAAAAGGCTCGCCATTGTCCTTGCGGTAGCCAACATCATGCTTTCCCTTAACACGCCTGAGTCCATCGTTGTCATTGCCAACCTTGGCATTCAAGTCTCCCATTACTATTATGATGTCTCCGCGTGGTGTACTATATAAGCAACACTATCGAATCCTAGCCACGGCAAGTTTTCATTTGTGCAATTTGGAACTCAGTCAGAAAAATCTGCGTGTGAAGGCATAACACTGACATGTAGGTTTGGCTGTTGTAGGGTTTTCAAGCACAAAACAACCGTTAAAATTCACAACCTCACCATTCCGAGTGAAGAAAATCTCTCCGTCCCATTCGGACTCCCACCCCTGGAGAGTCAATATCGAAACCAAACACACCTGAGTTTCAAACCACTACATCACAAACTTTCCTTTCTCCTCCTTCTACCTTTCCGCCCGCGCCCTGGCAACAGTGTAAGGGTATTCATAACCCCTTTGGCGCGCGTAAATTATAAAAAAAAAAAAAAAAAACTCAGCCGGTTACAAGCCGTTGTCGAGAAGCGTCTTCACATTCCAGAAACCAATCTATGTCCGGATATAATAGCCAAATGTCGTCAACTTGCTTACATTCCTTATCCGAGGCGTAGTGTCAGTTTCGGTAGCGGTTTTGATTTCAGTTACGAAGAATGCTTGCGTCCGTAACCTATGCTAGAAAGCTAAACCTTTCGCACTTGTAATTTTAGCCTATTTACGTATATAGTAGCCCGGGGACCACCACGAGGAAGCAAAACAAACGCTTCATCGTGACTGATCTGGCCCAGACCAAGTTCTGTGCAATCAGTTTCCTGATCATGCAAGATCAGCCTTCATTTGAATGTCTTTACTATGGAGAACAAGCAAATTAAAATACACAACGAATTTCGGATGTGCTCGTAAAATATTTAGAGTCTTGACGACCAGATTCAAAGTCGCCATCGACCACCTGCGGTTGTCGCAGAGGACTACTTTATACTTTCCTGGTCGATTCTTAAAACTTCTCGAGAAGCTCTATGATGCCTGCAACAACATCAGAGAATTATCAGAAACGCCGTACCTGGTGTGCCATTCTTTACCCGGGCAATATAACGAAACTATGAGTTTAATGAAGATTACCGACGAAGAGCCTCGCAAAGAAACAAAAGGCGTGAATTGTGCAAGCAAATGGAATGGGAGAAACACAGCTCCTCAGGTATAAAAACAAAAACAAGTCGAGAAGGGCTTCGTCGAGGAGAATGTTACACTCTGCTTACACTGTCAGACAGTATGAACACGTCAAAGTGGATGATTATTGAAACTACGTCTTCAATTTGACTAAGGACAGATATTTATAGCAATATCTAGACTATCCAACTATTCCAAGTTTGGTTAGGGTGAACGGACCCTCTGTCAAATTATGGCGACATGGGCTGATTTTGTAATTCATACACTAATTCATCTGTAAAATTGTCGGATGAAGGAAGTTCCAGTGAATGGAATCTTTAGTTCCCGATTCAGATAGAGGACGTAAGAATTGGTTTATTAAATCCATGACCTCGGATGGTGATAGATAGATTGGTAAAGCGTTAGGTACTAACAAATAAGAAATGTGACCGATTCTAAGTGAAAATGGTTCACTACAGGCTGTGGTGTCTATTCTTCAAGATCAGAAGGATGCTTTGCAAACACTCAATGAGGAGGTGTAAAAAACTGCCGTCTAATTCGAGTTTCTAATAACTTCGCATCCTAATCTACAGTCTCTAGAATGAACACATGTTTTGTGAGCCGTATAAGGTCTCTTTGTAAAAGATTCAATGAAAAAGCAGATTCTGGTTAAGCTTCGTTTCACTTACCAAAATAACTTCTGGCCATTCGCTTACTAACAAGTTAGAAAGATTGATCCTTCTCTCGATTATGATCAGGGAATTTACATTCACTGCAAGGATCTTCAGATTAATCTCATTCAGCGTATCAGACATTATATCGGCGCGCCAGTCTTATCAAACAGTGTCGAAGAGATAACGTCTATTCGCGCCGATTGTTCATTAAATTGTTTCTGGAAGTGATCGATCTATCCATGCAGGGACAGAACGATCGCTTCAAATCAAGATCCGTCTCGACAGTTTTCGACGTATGTGTTAATGTCATTGTGGCACCACCCGATCCAGCTGCCATTTGGGCAAAGGACACATTGGGCACTACAAAATTAGAGAATGCGCGGCTCATTAGACGTTTTCCTTCTACTAAGTATTAACTGTTATCTAGCCTGAACTTTGTTTTTCAGCTCCTGGAACCTAGGACAACATCTATAATTGGCGGGATGTCCCGAGTTCCTGCAGAGTACGCAGAAGAGTTGACTCCTATCTTCTACTTTATCATTACCGAGTGGACACTCTCCATTTTTGTGGTCCTTATCGCACTTCACGCATCTGAACTGCATGTTACAGTAAGCTGCGGCGTGCCCAAATCTTTGGCAGCGCATACATTGTAGTACGCGATCTACCCTCTTGAATTTTTCCCAACTAATAGCATGATAGTAAAGAAACTTGATACTTCGTAAATTATCAATTTTACTGTTGGACGTTAGCTGCCCTAAAAAGAATGGTAATTTTCAGTTACGACCCCTTGCCGCAGCCGTGGCAAACGGCTTGACCCCCATGAACTTAAGGCCGTCGCTCTCAAACCTCTTAAGCTCTGTTTTCAGCTCTTCTGTATTGATTTCGGTGCCTTTCAATAGTACCGTCTGTAATTTTTTACTTTTGGAAGTGTATGTGAAATATTCGGTTTCTGCCTTATCTAGGGCGGCCGACTGTGTCCCTCTGTCTCAGATCACAGCATAACTAGCTTTCGTAATAACCAGAACCTCAGCTTGTATGTCAAGACATTGCTGTGATATGTGGCCCTGATCGGTTTATGTATATTTAATTCCTCTGACATAAGTTAGGACGGTTTTGCATCACCTTTAATTCATATGTGTAGGTGGATATTGATTTATTATATTTTCAATAGGTTTCATTCTTCCGTGCCCGGAAAGCAGCAAGTCCAAGAGTACAGCACAGGGAAAAGCTGGTATGTTCCCCACGTTCTTCCTTGAAATCTGTGCATGCCTTAATAGACTCGGGATCCAGTTATTTGTATGACTGATCCTTAATGCACTTTTGGCACATGTATATATCCTGGGCTAGCCTTCCACCAGAAAATGCGCCCATATTTGGGCATTGGTCGTACAATTGCCGTATGCAATATGATGTGGAAGCGCATTAGCACCATGTAGCATCCCGAGTGTTATTGACATAAGAAATATAAGGATGGAGTTAGCGTTGAAGAACCTTCTCAGATTTATATATATCCTCATCTGGTTGGTTGAAAATCAGTGGTTTCTCTATAGGTTCTCCGGAAGAATGCGAAATGAGCCAGGTAACCCAACATTCCAGTCTAAGTTAGCAATGCCGTCCAACTCGGCCACATAAAGTGAATGAATGTCAATACATCTACAGAATATCCAATTCCAATCTAGTTAATTGAGAAAGAAACACTTCATTTCGATCGATAGCAAATCTCAACTTGATTGAAGTAATAACTGGGGTATTTAACTATCTGAAAAACTTTTAATTTGAAGTTTGCGCTCACACTGCGTACCGCCGTATAATTTCTTTCTTCAGATAGATATTCAAGGTTGAGATGGTGCGCCGAGATATTGTCTCGTTTGTTAATAAATTTGTGTTATTTAAGATCAGCTATGAGATAATGATCACATTTAAATGGCATGGAAGGAATTAAGAGGATTTTATAAAGAAAGTAAGTTCATTAAGGACATTATCGATTATTATCACAGCAAACGTATCGTTAGTACTTCAAACACACAACAGCAATAAAATAATTCCCCGGGTGGACTTTTTTGCTACTATTAAAATAAATTTACTAAAATCAGTCATAATTACAGTACTCAACTTACCGCGGACTATCGTAAAACTCCCAGAGCGATTTTCCGATGTTAGCGGTCTTGTAATTTGAGAAATCAATAGTTGCCCCCAAAAGCGACAGCGGCGGTTCTATTTTTCAAACCACACCTTGTTCCCTCTTACCATGATTCAACGATTCAGGGATCGAATCCCGATATTAACATCCCATTAGTGCTTAACCCGACTGCAATTATGACAACGCACGGTCATAAATTACACTAGCCACAGCAGAGGCTTGAGGGCGTTCATTCTTCTGTTGCTGCCGACTGGCGTTCGTGTAAAATTTATTTGCGTCGTCGGCATCGTCATAGTTGCAATAAACCTTAACAAATCCACGCGGTATCAATTTGATTGCTTCAACTTCAGCGTCAGCGTCAGCTTCAGCTTCAGCTGTTGGCATTACCTTCCCCTTGGAGCTCGCAGAAATTCTCATAGAGGCATAGCATATTGGGTACACACAATTCCGTATGTTTCTTTTGGTCTGTTGGGGGCAATGTTGTGTTCGTGTTTGAAAACTTGTTGCTGATGGAATTTATTTTGCATAGCAGGCAAGCTTGCAGCGAAACAGTTCACCATTGACCATGTGCTGAGCTGTCATAAATTAATTTCTCGAAGCAGAACTAATTAACAGTACTTTCGGTGTGGAATCGTTGTATACGACAGGATGTCTCCTAGGTAATCGCACAGCACCATGCCGGTCGTCGCGTTTGTACATATACGAGGTGGACGAGCCAACATTCCTTGGGGGTTGTTGTCGATTTTACCATGACATGGATTTTTGCGTGTAGACATTGTTAAACATGGTGATGATGCTCGCGAGGTAGATTTGTAAACTTTATTCTACCTATATAGTATGCAGCTTCGGTGAAAAATATTAAAACGAAATGGTAGATTATTGGATTTGAATTGAGATGCTTTGCCCACTGTCTCTACAATTTTTTGGCAGTTGTTTAACACCATATTTGGATTGAAGATTGTAGTTGTAATTCTCTTAAAAGCTATTCAGCCATTATAAATGTTTAAATTCAACATCGTGTTTAGAAGATAGCTCTGAAAATAATTATAAAAAAACAATAAAATCGAGTTAAATATGTATATAGAAAGTTAAATATAATTATGAGCTCTGCATGCCCCTTTCTTCGCTACAAGTACTTGCTGGTATGCTTTGTCGAAGTGGCACATTTTATGGCTTTTATAGCCGTCCGACATAAATTTCCTTCCAGTATTTACTTGTCTTAAAATTTGCATAAAGTCAGTAACCCTCTTCGCGAATTTGAGTGTAGCTGATGGCTTAATAAAAGCTCATTCGTCGCCATTTCCGTTTCATTGACCTTGGAGCGTAGGTCATGTCATATGAGGTAGCTCATAACCTCCGGCATATGTGTTTTATGGAAGCCGGCGCGGCGTCAGCGAATCAGAATGATCCACGAACGTGCGGTCGAACCGGATCACATATCCTCCGAAGTATGAGAACTAACCGGATTTAAATTGCTTACGATTTTTTAAATAAAATCATAAGAGGTGATTGAATGACTTACCAAGGGAGAGAAAACTTTCTTGTTCTACTATACGCGTATAAAGGCAAAGTCGACACGAGAAACTGTAACCAATACTGATGCGTGAATCCAACGCGATTCACTCGTATACGAGTATGAGAATATACGAGTGAATCGACAATCGACAATCGACAGCGCAATATAATTGAATTGGTCATTTTGAAAAGGAGTCAGCTCCAAATTTTTTACGAAATAAGTTTTTTTGGAGTTTTGTATTCTCCGAGTGTAGAATCATCTATTTTATATGGAAACGAACCACATCTTATGGGATTGTTTTTAAAGCGAAACTCAAAGTGCATTTCGAAAAGGAGTCATATCTTGGAGATAACCCCTATTCATAATGAATGCCTTCTCTTAAAGTAGAATCGGAAATATCCAGGGGGTTTGAATGATGGAAAGAAAGAGCAAGAGCTTGGGTTCAATGGTTGTCTCGCTTAAACGGTTGTATCCATCATTTAATAAGTAGACAAGATTATCTGCATAGTTGAGCCTTTTGTTTATTGTGCTGCTGGGCAAGAAGCTGTTGCTTTAAGTTTTATTTGAAAAGTGCGGTTTATTGATAGAAAGATAAAATCCAGTCACACAGTGAAGGTTTATTTAATGCGTCTTGTTCCGCAGTGAAAAAATTGAAGCAAGGTGTGACTTATACGCATAAATACAAACAAGTTGCAGTTCATGTGGCATGCAAGTGAGTTGGAATAATTTCATAGTGTCTTATGTATTATTTTGGTATTGACCCATTTTATCCATTTTGTAAAAATCGAATTATTTTGTGCTTTTCTAAAATGGGTATTATTTTTCTTAGGTGCTCCTGCAAGCGTTTTTCGACTGTTTCTGCACTAATGAAAGGAGCAATGATTGAAAAAATTAATACACTCTTAACCAACGATGATTAGAACACTTTTTTTGCAAGGACTAATCGATGTACACCAAGCAGCGAATTCTAGGAAACGGATATCTGAAATTGAAGGTCTATGAGACCCAAAATCAATCAAACATGTTTGTTTTGACAATGAGTTTAATGATCGACAAATTGTAGGGGAAGGTTGTAGGGGAAGGGTTGTGTACCTTGGACCTAGTATACCTCGGTCCGACCGTATTTTCTGCGCCGCGCCGATCTCGTAAATAAGTTGCTCTGAATATTTTTGGAAGCAAAAAGTAAAATTTTATGTATTTTTTGAAGCGTATTGTGAAAAAATTTCAAGTGGAAGGAGTCTCCGGATAATTTTTATAGATTAATAAGTTATTTAACTTTTCAATTTAAGTCAGGTAAATTGGAGTTTTTAAAATGAAAAATAGTTACGATTAACTATATAATTAATACGATAAACTATGTAAATAAAGTTCGCATGTTGTACCTCGGTTCAACACTTTTGGTGTACCTTGGACCGGCCTTGATTTTTACTTCAGCTTTTTAACCATTTTGATTTTCTGCCTTTGATTCTAGTCTAAAATACCCAGAGTGATGGATAAAACTTCACTGGAGGAGGCTGTATTGGATGTAGTTAATAATGGACATACTGTGTATCATGCTTCCAAAACACATTACATTTCGAAGACAAATACCATAGAACCGCTGGCAATGATAACATTGAATATCGCTCAAACATTGCAGTGAGATAAATTTTTACTAGCGAAGAGGAACTTGCTTTAGTTGATTATTTAACCAAAGCAGCTAAAACACACTATGGCCTCTCAAAATCTGCAACCAGAAAACTGGCATTTCGATTTGCAGCCGCTAATAAGAAAAGAGTTCCAGATTCATGGACAAGAGAAGAAATTGCTGGAGTTAACAGAATGCACGGCTTTTTAAAACGACACCCAGTTTTGTCGCTAAGTAAGCCTGAAGAAACAAGACTCTCAGGATCAACCAGCTTTAATCAAACATCACCGCTTTTTTTGACAACTTAAAGGATTGCCTAATCCGATTTAAATTCGGACCTGAAAGTATTTATAATCTTGACCAAACTGGGAATTCGAGTGTCCGTATTCCACCAAAAGTTTTGGCACCCAATGGGGTGAAGCAAATTGGGAGTATGACCTCAAGCGAACGTGGCATCAATGTCACCATGATTACGGCTATCAATGCTATAGCAAATCATGCGCTGCCCATGTTAATTTTTCCAAGAGTGCATTTCAAGCAACATATGTTAATCGACGCTCTACCAGGATATATGGGGGGCGCTAATCCGTCAGGCTGGTCAAATGAGAAGCTTTTTGTGCAATTTTTGAAGCACTTTATTCAACATGTCAAACTTTTTCAGGAGAAAAAGGTATAATTAATTATGGACAATCAAGATTCACATATATCTCTTTCTGCCATTAATCTTGCAAGAGGAGCTGGAAGCTGTTAACCCTACCGCCTCACACCTCGCACAAAATGCAGTCTCTTGACAGAACTTTGGACCATATAAGATATATTTCAACAAAGCTGCAAATGAATGGATGCTAGCGAACCCAGGAAAACCAATGATTATACTCGTATATAATATTGCACAAATTGTTGGCAATGCATATCCGCAAGCATTTGGTCAGCAGAATATTATTAAGGGATTCCAAGTTACTGGTATTCACCCACTAAATGAAAACATCTTTATCGACGAGGAATTTTTGAGCAACTTTATTACATTGAATCAAACAATGTAGTCACTCAAGTTGCTGAGCCGGACAATATAGAAGCAAACAGTTTACCAGGACCATTCAACAGCGGGATCCTTCCTTCAAGTTCCATGTTTATAATACCAGAAGCGGTAAAGCCCTTTCCAAAAGCAGCGCCACGTCAGCAAAATATTCGTCGTGGAAAGAAGAAAGGAAAGGCAAGGATACTCATAGACACTCCTGAAAAAGATGGCATCTTGATATCTGCAACTGTCAAAAAGTCTATTCCAAAAAAACCAAAAGCTGTAAAAAAAGGAGTTTTAGATGAATCTTCCGATGATGCTGAGAATATCATGCTTCCAATAGTTCCTCAAATGCCAAAGCACAGACAGGTTAAATTCAAAACAGATAACGATGAAGGCTTTAGCTCAGATGAAAGTGTAAGCATTGACAAACTTTTGAGCCTTGTAAAGGCAAACAAAACTTACGAGTATAATATTGTAACGTCTCGAAAAACTGTTTTCCAACTTTTTGTAAGAATTTAATGTCAAATTTCTTTCTTTTTTGTAATGAATTGTCAGTTTTAGAATATTTTCAGTTTTTAACTAATAAAATTTAACCTAAACTTATTGCAATCGATGAAACTTGCTATGTAACTTGTATGGTCCAAGGTATACTTTCAGGATTTTGAAAACTATATCGACTTATTTAGGTCCTGAGAAAAATTAACGACCCTTTTGAAAGATTCTAAAAAGACTAGTAAATAGGCTATATTTTTCAGGGCTCATATCTATGTTGAGATAATATGGTGAGCAGTAAACATCAATTTTCTGAAAATCAGTCCGAGGTACACAATCTTCCCCTATTACTACTACTCGTACCTACATATGTCGCGTTGCGTTTCAATATCTCTTTAGAGCCTCTAAGAACAAGTAGAATGGTATTCCTTTAAACAAGAGACGAAAGTTGGTAAACTCTCGTTCAAGAATGGTGTCATAATAAAATTATGAAAAAATTCACGAAATCATCGATAGCATTTTGGTCAAACAAGATCGCTATGCATCTACTATATAGGTACATACATTAAAAAAATAACTGCTCGCTAAATGCAAATGCTATATATGAAGCTAGATTTGATGCATTTCACGAACATTTCAATTTATGTTTCGGCTGGCCACAAATTGATGTATGGTTTAAATGCGCAGAGCTGAGAACCAAAACTAATGATCTTCATCTTAATAAAAATGCTAAAAATGAGGCGGCAGCGGCTTTAAAATTTTACAAATTAATTGAATCAAAAAGGTAAAGAGAATTATAAAATAGTCGCATTATGTTTTGATTACATGCAGAACCTGCCGCTTCTTTGTTTACCAATACAAGATATATTCCATTACCGTCGGCTTTGTGTCAACGAGTTCTGTATTCACAATTTGACGACCAAAAAAGCTGGGAAACCAAGGACGAGAACGTCACAAAAGTCCTAATGAAATGTGCAATTTGAACGATTATATCACAGAAAATATTCCGAATAATACGAAACAGCTGGTTGCCCTGGCCAGAACCACAAGAATGCAATGATGCGATTTTACCTGCGCTCTCATTAACTGGAAGGTTTGAAAAAATGTCAATTCATGTCAGAGACTATGTGGTCATTTCGAGATTTTGCAAAGGTTAAAAAGAAAATTCACCGTCAGGACCGAATTTATACACCTCAAGAGTAAGAAGATCTCATTGTATCCTCCTCAAATACTAAGAAGTTAACGGTACACACCATGTCGTTAATTTTAAAAATTGGTTACAAGTCCTCTTTAAAAAAAAGTGGTCAGCCTAGAAAGTTAAGCGATAGAAAAGAAACTTCACGAAGCACGATAAATACTTGCAATGAAGGTGGTCACCGTGCATCAGAAGTATTTAAAAGAAAAATTTTTTATAGAAGAAGCTATTTTCCATTATTGAGGAATTTTTTGGGGGATACTCTACCACATAGCTAATTTGCATGTAAATTCTCTTGAGAATTCGCTATACTCAGGTCTATAGTACGGACACGCGATGGAGGGTCGGTATCTTGCGCGAGAGTTATGTATTTGTCCAGCCATTACAAATACAACGAATCGTTTTGGAATAATGCCGTTTTATTTCAAGGTCTTTCACACGACTGACTTATTATTTTAAACAAACTATTATGCTAACCTACTTAGAATAAGACAAAACATTATATCATACAATGAAGAGTTCATAGTTAACAATTAACAATCATGTTGTTGCTAATGCCGCTATTTCCAAAATAGGTCAACCGATGTCGCTCGAGCAATTCTACTGGTGGGACGTTCTATGCTGCTTATCTTCTTGGCGTTGATAAATAAAAGCCAAGCCAGACCAAGCCAAGTTTTCCGTTAAGTGTGTTGTTACCAAGTACTATCTAGGTACGAACTTTGATGATAGTAACAATGATGATGATATTGCTTTTCACGTATCTCATGAATTGTGCACTCACCCAAGACTTATGGCTCATTCCGACTGAGTTAATGCCTCACCATATGCGTCACTCACTCTCTTTTTTATTCCCTACTCCGAGCCTGTCGCCCTTGCGTTCATTTTCCATGTCTCATTCTGTCCGAGCTGCCTAACCACGCGCGCTATCCCTTTTTCGTTTTATCGAATTTTTAGCATTGACAACGAGTAGGGTGTTAAGAAGAGTTTGAAATGGAAGAGCTTTATTGGGTACGTAGGAGCACTAGTGATACAACATCGTGAAGCAAAAGAACACTTCATCCTTGTTTGATAATATTAGTGTTATTTGCAATTGGGTGCAATAGGGAATAAGGATTCGTTTCCTCGGAGTTCGAAACCACATCATTTCGCTTTTTTATTTACTCGGAGTTTGGAAATCACTTCCTGCTGCTTTTTCGTTTCATCGGAGTTCGGAAAAACGAGCGATAAAAAGTTTCACTTAGAAAAACGACTATATGTAGTAGAAGTTACGGAAAATGAGTTTCCAAGGAGCAGGAAACTTACTTCGCTGTAAATAACTTATATGAGTTTGTGCTTAAAAGTCAAGAACCAGGAGTTTTAAGGGCTAAATCATTTATTAAATTTATGGATGAAGAACGGTTTTGCCCATTACACAAGTTATCTGGAGATAGGCCATTGTTCATCCCAAACCCATTAACTAATCTTGCCTACCAAGAAAAAATTCCAATAACCGAAAAAAAAAAATTATGGACATCAAAAAATTACATCAATACATCACAGAACATCATCAAAATTTTTGTTGGCCAGGGGCAGTTTTAGTCCCACTATGTCAATTAAAGAAGTTACATACTGATAAAGTCCAATTTATTACTTGCTTACAAGTTGTTTACCCAAGTCTCTTAAACATTGAATTTATTAAAGTAAACATTATTTAACAAAATAATTTTTGTTTGTACTGAAAAATTTCGAAAAGTGGGGTTGACACCTTTTCAAAATGACAGATTCAATAAAAACTTATGGCAGCCAATACAGGCATGTGAAAGGCTGGTCGACATACAACTCGATTCAAAGTTTGCGGTTGGTGATGGAGAAACATTGCGACGCTTCGAAAGATTTACATATTGTCTTAATCAATTTGGAAAAAGCATTCCCAGAGATGTATTGATGGCTCTACGTACTCAAAACCTACCCGAGATTTGATGCGCCTATTACGGGGCACTGCGACCTGAAAGATCTTCTGTTAAATAAAATCAGTATTACGGAACCAAGAAAGGCTCAATTCTTGTGATGAAATTATGAATCTGTCTGGTGGAGATTTTGAGGAAGTATCGTTTAGTTAAGGCACTTACAGGCATGGATTTATATAAAATATGTTCCGCAGCTTCGTCATCCTCCATGCAAAGACGACATTCCGTTACCTGAATAAGACGTATTGCCCGGTTAGAAATCCAACCAGTCTTCTGTATTCCTCCCTTTTGAATTGTAGGTATTCTTCGGAGTATTCAAAAATTCTAGGTTAGAGGGAGAATGATGAATGTGCTTAAAGATAATGGTTAAATGGTAAATCAGTTCTACTAAAACCGAATATCTGTATTGCCGTATTTCCGAACTCGTAAGCTTAATTCCAGGCATCTGTTTACCAGGAGTTATAGCACCGAGATGCGAATAAATTGAATTTAGTTTCAGTTATAAGCCATCATAGATACTGCGATGACGAAATCGCATTAGAGTTTGTGTAGCGCTACTAAAATAAGCCGAAAACTTCGGAGTGTCTTTCAACTGAAAAATACAGCATAAGTGTATATGTTTGCTATACACAACAGTCGTGCGTCCGATTTTAACATACGCTTCGAAGACTTGAATGGTATACGAGAAATATAAAGAAAAAAGCAACGGCGATGAAATGTCACGAATGCCAGCGGGCGTAATAAAACTTGATCTAAAAAGACATACGGGTACCCATAGAAATCTCTACGTAAAGAAATCGATGGTGGAAAATCCGGTCCAAAATTCAATAAAGCCTTCAGTTCCAGTCGAGAGTGGAAGAAAGGTTCAAAAGAAAAATAATAGTATTAGTCAAACGCAAAACCATCACCAAACCACGGTCTCACTAAGGAGGTGATCCGAAATTTCAATAGAAGTGCAGATACGTGGGAGAAATATGTTAAATTAGATGCATTTATACGTATTGCATATTTCAATGGTTAATTAAAGTTTTAGAAGAAAAAGTTACACGTTTCATCGTTAAAGAAAAAAAGGAGCGAAGTTAATGAAGCTCATTAAAGGTATCTCCCACGCTGACCGTTGACGTCATTATTGATTCAGTCTGAGGACCAGTCATTCCGGATAGTGTTGTTATTTTGTTCTTATTCAGCACCCGCGATTATAAATTTAGAAAGTAAAGTAAAGTCGGGTTGAATGAGACTAGCATCTCCTACCTACCGCGTGTAAGTAAAAAAAATAAATAAGCATATTTCATGTTTAGTCATAGAGAAGAGACAGGTTGAAGGCGGTCAGAGCCTACTCTAATCATATAAGACCCAATCAACGGAATAATAAAATACAGGTTTATATTTGAAATTGTTAATTGTAGTTAAGCGATGAAGAAAACGTTGTTAATTATAAGTACTATTCTAAGCAATATATGTGTGCTATAATCCAGGGTGCAATTGCGGTTACTGGTAGGATCATCATCTTTACCCAACACATTAAACATAGCCATATATATAAATATTTTATTACATTTTTAAATCCATTAGATACTAATGACGTTAAAATTTGTTCCGATGTTCATGTGTAAACATGTCAGCAAACAATTAAAAAGAAGAGACATGGCCAAGCAATTTTTGCAACCGATGTGGATTGCATTGACTATGAAAAGGAAAACATTGCATGATCAAAAGATACTTAATTCGATGCCTTCAAGCGAAGATCTCTTCTGATTTAAAAGCACAACATCCTAATCTCACAACTTGATCTGAGAATAATTCGAAATACATTCAAAAGTCTGCTTAGACCCTGTACTGATTGAAATGTTATTAGTTCAACGCTCCATTCATTAGACGTTGATTCCAATTCCTTTATTCCCATATCGAAAACTTTCCCACAGCAGGTTTACTTTCTGAAACTAGCATCGGATTTTGTTTTGGTAATTTATGTCCAAACTTACCGCTGTTATTCCCACAATTAGTCCCCAAAAAAGACACGCGATTAAATCTTTTGACCGAAATCGTTTGGATCTCCCATCAATTGAGCTTATTAGGAAGTAAGGAGTCCCCTAATCGAATGTTCATGGTTCCATAGCCAAACATTGATTAATGTCTTGTTCCATATTTCCAGTCTAATTACTGTGCTGGAAAATAATTTAAGAACAATGCCCTAGCATGATGATCGCCTCGAAACGATAACATCCCCTTTTTGATTGTGGCTCTCCCTTAACCAATCCATTGAACAGAGTTGTTATCTGCGTTGACGTTGTCGACGTTGTAGTTTGCATGTTTTTCACCAACAACCAGCAGGATGCTATGCATCAAGGGCTTTCAGGAATTCCACTTCAACTCAATGGGCACAAGCTACCTCTGCCAACCGGAGAGGAGTCTTGTCAATTTTGACATTTTTTTCCTCGTTGGTAAAATTAAATGCAGAAAAAAAAAACGATGGCTTCCATCAGTGGTGGCACATCAATGATACTCGCTTTCCCAATGGTATAGAGAAGTGGACCCCGCTGGCTGGTAACAGATATGGAGGTTTCCACAAACAAAAATCACTGGCGCAACATCAAAGTCAGACCAAACATGTAACGAGCTATAAAACATTGAGCCATACAATTGTTGGAAAAGGATTTCATAAGATGCACCGCTCGCTTAGGCGGTGCAGTAGCCCTTTTTCGGATCACAGAGCGCGCGCTTGATCCGATCGCTGGCTACCGACATCCCATGACATAGAAGTGAAAGAAAAACCACGGAATTCATACGGTCCGGGGGAACCTGGCCAACCAACCCAATCGACCGACATACCGGTCGACCAGTCGACCATCGCTCAGGCAGTAGACGTAGCCAGTACTACCATCACTAGAACCAGAAGCAGCACCGGGCCATGCCAGCCAGCCAGTACAATTGAATTTTATCAACAATCAACAAATTTTCATACAATTAAGCGCAGTGGTGGCCCAAGCCCAGAGTCAGAGTCAGAGTAAGAGCCAGAGCCAGAGCCAGAGCCAGAGTCAGAGCACAGACTCAGAGCCAGGCGCAGCTTCAGGTTCGTCTGGTTGGTTGGCTTGCTGGAATTGGAATTGTTCCTTCCGAGGTAAGATTGACTGACAAAGCTGCAGGGAGCTCTTGAAGCAGCAGCAGCATGTACGAGTATAGATAGTAAAAGCAACAGCGGGGACAAACAGAAAAACTCTTCATATGCAGATATGTAATGTAGTCAAACGAAGTGCATTGTATCGAAGCAACAGTGGCATGGAAGGGGTTTTTTTTTCGGCGATCCACGAAGATGAAACAATGGCCGGTCGGAGCCGGAGAGATGATGATGGCGGTTCTTTGGTGAAATTGATGGGTAATAAGTACACCACTGCAGCTACCGCGTATTTCTTAGGCCAGAGGAGCATTGCAGAGCTCGCATAAATTATGCTTCTTTCTCCTGCGGCAATGGTTGATGGTGCATGGGCAATTTTCTTCCTCCCTGGGCGGAGTTTTATCCGGTCTTGGTGGTGTTTTCTGTTTCCTGGCAGTGCTACTGCTGCCGCATCTTCTGGCATTGCAATAAAAATCGTTTAGCATCAATCAAAAGATAGACCAGCATCCAACAACTGGTAAAAATCTCAGAGATACCGCGCGGCGACAGTGTTCGATCGGGGATCTTCTGTTGCTGTTTTTGCTTCGGCTGTGTCTGGTGAATTCCGATATCTTCTTGATGAAGATTTATAGTTACTCCATTGTGGATCACACAATGAACCATTTATTCCCGTGTCGATGCCCAGGGTATATACAAATGGAGCTGAGCCCTACTGTCGTCAGTGCCGATGTTGATGCACATGGCCTCGAAGACGACGACACGGTGTACGAGTTCTCTGACGAATCACAGAACGTTTCTCTTTGGTATCCAGATCCAGATTCAGAAAAAAATGGCTGCCATACTGGTACTGCATTTGTTGCACTTTGGATGATGCAGAACTTTGATTTCTAGTTGCAATGTCTCGGAACACTGAGTGTGGGGGTAATAAACAATTTAAAGGGCTGGAATAAATTATTTTTCATCAGTGATGGCAGAGAAGGAGTCTTATTTTTCTGGTTTCGAATCGATTGAATGGGCTGGGATGGAGGATAAAGATTTTGGTTATTTTACTTACCTTTGATAGTTAATTAATTTTTCAGGCAGACGCCACAATCTGTACTTTTCACTAAAACACGAATATAATTAGTGTTCCCTAGACAGTTGGAATATTTACTGCTTGGTTTCTTCTTTTCGAATTTATTTTTTGAGTGGGTTGCTTTGATTGAAGTAGATTGAAGTAAGTGTGAATTTGTGTTTTTTGTCTTAGGAACAATTGTTTAAAATTTAACATTTCTGGCCATTCATCGTGTATACCAGTGTTGTAGCTGGAAGTGTGCCATTGAATGAAACTAATACGCTTTGGTGTTTGTATTCTGTTTATGGTTTCGTTTGCTTAGAATGCATGGCTACGAGTATAACAGCATAATGCAAAGTAAGCTCAATTCAGATTAAGGTCTATAAACCAACCTTTACTTCCGGTATTATTAGTGGGAACAATAATGAATACGAATATAAATACAAAAGGTTTAGAGAAAAAAATAACACAATTATTTATAGCGAACGATACCTCCGATGAGGAGATCCTAGAAGGGGTGGAGAAGGAGCTACTAATAGTTCCACCTGAGGCAAGACGAGAATGGTCCGCCCAGGTCATGCAAGGCAAAGCACGTGAAATGGTTCTGGCCCTTTCCAAAAAAAAAAAAAAATTAATTGCCTGGGCTGAGAAGGTTAAAAGAAGAACTGACAAGGCCTGTGAGTGAACAAACTGCTCCCAACATCAGACAAGATCATCTCTGCCTCTAAAGCAAACTACAGTAAAAAGCGAAACAAACTATAAGACGACAAGATAATCATGATAGTAAAATGGCCACTTAAGGCGAAAGAAAAACCTACGCCAATGATCGCCTCTAAAGGAGATACAAGCTTAAAATAGCAGATGACATAGAGGACTAATGAGCTGAATAGGCTGTTTGTGGCCGGGCAAGGGATGCGTCGAAGAGGGTATCATCTTCCTGTCGTGGCGAATTTTGCTAAGCCAAGCGGCCAGTATTTTGCCCAAAGCGGTCAGTTAGTAAGGACAAAAGCAATATTTGAAGATATTCGGGAATCATGAATTGGACTCTAAGGTTAAAGTTTTGCTTTGAAAATCGAAAAGGGGACTGTACTACTTCTTCTTCCGAAGTTGTCCAGTAAGTATAAAGGCTGACTTTGTCAGTAACCTCAGTAAGAGGTTAATCATCTTATTGACAGACATGTAAGCCTGTTCTATGGTCCTGGAGGCGCTACTCTCCCACTCATAACGCGGAGTCTACTGGGCCAAAGAAATGGAGTCGGCTGCTACGGTGGGTGCTGTCGGCATGTAGGCTGATTCTTGCAAAGAAATGCTAGAAATTTTTATAAACACTTACTTTTCTGGCGACATTCTGGAGACCTATTCTTCACAAAATATTTGGATCTCAGCAGTCATTCCATCCGACTCCATTCCTTTCACCACTCAGATTTTAGTGTAAATATATCCTTAGTACAGAGAAACCAAGTGAAAGCAGTCGCACGAACAGATCTTATTTTTGGATTCCGTAAATAGCAGAAGTCACTCCCAGTATTTTACTTTGGGAATGTAAGTTCTTAGTTACTTACTAAGCTCTGAAAATACTTTTATAGTCATCATTGCACTCTCAGTATCAAAATAACGATACCGCGAAAGTGTAGGAGTTTGTTCAATGCTATTCCTACGCTTATAGTAGGGTATGATGGACACACTTTTCAAGCACCTTAACTGAAGCACTCTTCTCAAACTTGCTGTACCCACTTTCTAATAGCAATCCGTCAAACGGGGAGATTGGCAGCTACCTATGACTAATGAACGACACAACAAACGGACCATGGAAAATAACATACATCGGCACCGACAAACATATTCCGCAAGCCAACCGTTGACCCACTCCACCGGCACAAAAGTAGACAGCTGTTGAGTTTAAAAATACCAGAAACCTGAATAATAAATGAAATATTTCGGAGATGGGATCAAAGCGACCTTCCGTGTTTAAAGATCGTCCGAATGGCTGAATATAAACAAACACCGCTAATAGCAGGTATACCATAGATCACTTCGAAGACCCGGAGGAGAATGTAGAGTCCATTGGAGCCGCTTTCCAGGACTTGTACCAGGCAAATGATATTATTGGAGGAAACCACATCCGGGAGAATAGAGTACTTATGTCTATCTTAAAGATGAAATGGCCGATTGGGGCAAATAATGTCATCGCCGACGAGATGGAACTGCTCCAATTTTTCCGAAGGAAGAGTCCCAAACGATATTCAAAACACTAACAGAATCAGTGGTAACTCTGTTTAATAATGCAATGCCCATTATTCAGCGGATTTAAAGACAGCTGTGGTACATCGTATTCCCAAAACGGATAGAGATACATACATCCAAAACAGTGATCCCTCGGCCAATAAGCCTCCTTCCGACTATCACTAAGGCGAACACTGGAATCCTAAATAAGTAAATAAGCGAGGAAAAATATAGTTCCGGCAGCCTTTAATATATGTATTATCTGATATCCAATCAAGGAAAGAAACTGTACACTATTGACTGTTTGGTTGACTTGGATCATGTGAGCTCACTCCATCATGCCGTAGCGTACGCAGACGAGTTGAACAGGTACATATCATCGTGACTTTCATAAGATTAGGCAATATGGCGGCATCTGGAAGTTGAAGATTAACTTTCAGAAGACAGAGTTAATTTTTTTATTACGCTTTTATCTGCAACTTCTATGGATTCCTGAAAGAATTGAGGAAAGTTTTCAATCCTGGGGCAGCACGGTAACAAATTTGTTGTATGTGGATTTTGCATAATAGGGCGAACGTAATAAAAATGCACAATTTAGTAATAAAATTGACTCTAAGATACACTCGAAGAGGCAAGAGCAATGTACTCGGTGAACAACCTGACTACCGGGGCTTATTGCCCCAATTTTATATACCATGAGAGTATGTGTTGCATTGGTTTTCCAAACTTGTCAAACCGATTAGAAGGCTATGCTACCTTGAGCTCATGGACACGAGCGTTTCAGCCCGGAAAGTTGTCGACCCAGGGGAACAACGCAGTAGAGGACGACCTTATCTTAGGTGGCCGACCTCATCTTAGGGACCTGAGCCTATTTCGTGTGCATAACTGGAGGCAGCTGGCATATAACCGCACTAGCCGTATGTTCATGTCAACCCGGACTGTAAAGACATCTAACTAAGTAAGTAAGAGTAAACTAACTTTTATTTAATAAAAATAAAAGATCATTTTTCGTTCACTATAATATGACTTTTTAACAGGTATCGGGGTGAGGTGATCATAGATTTGTGGAGATTTTTGATCCCTTTATATTAATGTCACCAATCTAAGTAAAGTTGATTCTGCTATGCTTTTAGTTGACAGCTACATAGTTAATTGTAAAACAGCGTGAGTAAGAATTCATGCTTACTTTTGCCGCGTTGTCACATCAAGTAACGTTATGTTGACATTCTCAGTCTTAGGACAATAGGTCTCTAGCTCTAGCTGGACAAATATGATATTGCGAAGACTCTTACGTGCACAATTTCCTAAGAGACTATCGAGAATTCTCGAAATGTAATGTTCTGTGACATTCATTGTATTTACAAAACCAGTAAAATTTGATTTCAATTCTGAATACCAGATTAAGCCATTGTCATCATCATAATATTTACAAAAAAAAAAAACAATAGCTCGGTACGAGAAAATAAAAAAAAGTGACCTTTTCCTGTAGCGTTTCAAGAAATAGTTAACATAAGTGCTGCGTAGTTCTTCCTGATAGCAATACCTGGTATTCTCTATTTGATGACAACTGCAAGTCTGCAACTCTATAACTACTTGCATCAACTTGCCTTTTAATTTTCGCACGAAGCATTTTCACACCTGTGAATGGCTTAAATAGCCCAAGGGGAACTACTTCCTTCTGCAATTGCAACGTCTCTTGTGTAGCTCTTCTCCCGATTCCTCTAGAAGTAAAATACATGCAGAATGACAATTTGTTGAATGGCACCTGCGTTGCTTTAAGGACCATCTATCCAAATGAATTATATTGTAGAAAAAGTATCGACAATGTTGGACGCACGTCTTTGCCGTAGGCTCTTCCACCACTCAATGAAATTAAGTAGAAAATTAGTTCTTGCAAAAGAACATCGTCATGTCGTTTGCTGAAAGCTGATTTCCGGCCTAATAAGTGATTCTGAAGGCTACTCTAGGTCAATGAACGGTTCACCTTTTAGCGAAATGAAAAATATTATAATCTAGATGTTGTCAAGCGCTCCATTGGGCTCCTTTACATTTACGGTTTGTAAAGAGACGGACAAGTTTTCACTGTAAAGCGCATAAAGGGACAATGCCTAACATCCAAGAAGGATATAGGCGTCTCTTGCATTTTTTGAAGAAATCGAGGAAAATAATTCCTGTCTGTAGTTGGGTAGTTATTTCACCATAGCTGGTTCCATGCGAAATTGGAAAAGGGTCGTTACAGAGTGTAGAATGCAGCATTATTAGCCATATAACAATTCCTAAGTCAGACCATGCTGATGTGGCTGATTCCTTCGATTTACAAAAGAGCATCTAGCTGGTGGCGTGACATAAAAGCAGCCGTTAGATACAATATTCGTAATGGTTTCATGTCACTATCACATAAAGTAGCCAATGTGCTGAAACGACAAATATGATATTTCGAACATCGACGATTGAGGACTACGTCCTTTGGCAATGCACGTGTAATGGTTCAACTATTTATGGGTCTATAAAGTCGTGCGGTTTGCTAAGAGATGGCGTAACTTGTATTATTCCATTGTTATTATTCCATTGGAACATGCGTCGGAAAGCTACTGTCATTGTACGTCATTTCAGTATATGTCATTCATTTGAAGCGTAAACAACAATCATTTTTTTTCAACTCAAATATGTAGAACTTTGTGCCTGAAAAAGTGTTTTTGCGGGGAGTTCTTCTTCATTACTTTAATATGAAGAAACTGCTGCCGAAAGTCATCGTATTTTGGTGGAAGTTTATGGGGAACATGCGCTAGCTGAGAGAACGTGCCAAAAGTGAATTGTACAATTTAAAAGTGGTGATTTTGGCTTGGAAGACGATGAACGTCCTGGGCAGCCAAAAAAGTTTGAAGATGAAGAACTGGAAGCATTACTCTATGAAGATTGTTGCCAAACACAAGAAGAGCTCGCAGAATCTTTGGGTGTCACTCAAGCAGCCATTCCAAAACGTTTAAAAGCAGCTGGATATATTCAAAAGCAAGGAAATTGGGTTCCACATGAACTTAAGCCGAGAGACGTCGAAAGGCGGTTTTGCATGTCCGAAATGCTACTGGAACGTCAAAAAAGGAAGTCGGATTGTTACTGGTGATGAAAAATGGATCCATTACGACAACCCCAAGCGCAAAAAATCATATGTTAAACCCGGCCAACCAGCCAAATCAACGGCAAAGCCGAATATCCATGGCGCGAAGGTAATGCTTTGTATTTCGTGGGATCAGATGGGTGTGCTGTATTATGAGCTGCTAAAACCGGGTGAAACCATCAATGGACAACGCTACCGAACACAATTAATCCGTTTGAAGAGAGCAATGGCCGAAAAACGCCCGGAATATGCGACCAGACACGAGGCAATAATTTTCCATCATGACAACGCTCGACCCCACGTTGCTATTCCGGTTAAGAACTATTTGGAAAACAGTGGATGGGAAGTCTTACCGCACCCGCCTTATAGCCCAGACCTTGCCCCTTCTGACTACCATTTGTTCCGGTCGATGCAGAACGCTCTCACTGAAATACGGTTCACATCAGAGCAGAATATCAAAAATTGCCTTGATTCATTCTTGGCTGCCAAGCCGGCGCAGTTCTTTTGGGATGGGATCCACAAATTGCCAGAAAGATGGGAAAAAGTCATAGCTTCAGATGGGCAATATTTTGAATAATACTATTGTACATGTTTCTCTTAAATAAACGTTCAAATTTTGAAAAAAACGAATTAAGTTATATACCAATACAAACCTATAGACCACTTGCAACTAAGTAACTAGCAAGGCAACTAATAACAAAAATGAATACGCTTGGCTAAATAAAAGAGAATAAAAACCGTGACATATGTGTACCCTATATGTAGGTGAAGAGACCAAAATCCCTGACTATTTGGTGCGTATTTATTGTCAGAGAAATACTAAGGTGAGAACTATTGACTCTGATTTAACAAAGATGCCATTATCAGGCAGAATGAACTATTCAAAGTAGACGACGAAGCACAGCATTTCTGCCCATTTAATCAAGACGACGTCCGGATAACTAAAGGGTGACCAGATAAGAGCGATAGGAAAACAAATTTAAATAAATCAACAACGGTGTGCGACATAAAATTGATTCTGGCTTTATTTTATAGCTAGCTTCATGCCATTATGTGTGGAATAGCACATCATTCAAATGGTCGCCAAAAATGGGCCTCGTCCGAGAAGGTGGTTTTTTGGTCAAAATCCGGACCTCCGACCAATATTTCCAGCGCTCAATTAGCGAACTCACGAAGTTGTCTATGGTCGTCCGGTTTCAATCCGTGCGTCAACACAATCTCTGGCAATGCCCAATCCAGCTGATCCGCTTTTAACAGATCCTAATGAATTGACTGAGTCTATTAAAATCGTACTATCTGCCTATAAGAACGCCTTAAAGTCTACATAAGAAATCTGGTAAGTCTATATCAGCATAGGTTTAGAACTTGTAAGTCCACTGTCTCTCAGATCCCAACGACATATCCTGGATAAACCCAGAAACAATCCGATCATTAATTATAAAGCCTCGTATAAAAATATAATAAAAGCGAACTTATTTTTGGTATTTCTCCCGGATTCAGTCGTTTACGGGGGCAGTTTGATGAGTACCCGGATTGGAAGATAGGTGGCGCCTATTGTTTAAGCCAAAATAAGTGTACCATCATTTAGTACAGATAGGCTGGCTGTCAAAATTCGGTGACAATTTGACGCTCATATAGTAATCGCGGTTAAAGTAAAGTTCTTGCTATAGACGTAAGGTTCATCTACTCAATGACTCGGTAGTTCGCCGAACAGGTCGCTATAACTTTTTAACAATTTCTGCTGTAAAAATCAATTGAAAAATCACTTTTGTGTATCGATGATTCTTTAAAATCCCAAAATCATCTCGACTGACAAATATGAACATACTAGATGGAGTGAAAAGTGACCTCCTTGACCGCCAGAATGCGCTACAAAAAAGGTTATAGTGCCTTGAAGTCCGTTCATATTTAGGCAGACATGCGATACTGTCTTTAGTCTTGTTTTGACAGCTGATTGTTGTTGACGTGTTTGGCATCATGTTGAGTATGGACAAAAATGATTTTCGTTCTCTCATAAAACATTATTTTTTGAGAAGCAAACAAAAGAAAAGTTGGATAAATATCATGGGGCTAATGGTCCGTCAGATTACACCATCAAATATTGGTTTCGAGAGTTTCGTGGTGGCCGCAACTTCACTAGCGATCAAGTCCGCAGGGGCAGCTCCTCCGATGCGGTTACAGAGAACATTGTCAAAAAAATACATGAAATGGTGTTGGCTGACCGGAAAGTTAAGGTGCGCGAGCTAGCAAATACCACATAGATTAGTACTGAGCGCACGCGCCATATTTTGGGCAATATTCTGCATTTGTAAAAGTTATCCTGCTGGGTGCTGCGTATGACCAAAAACACGAACGCGAGAGCACTTCGAAAGAGTTTTTGGACTTGCTGATGCGGAATCGGACGGACTTTTGGCGTCGATTGGTAACTGGATTTGGATCCTATCTCTTCCCAAACCACAAAAGATGGCTCATCAATAAAAAATTCAGCTCACACGAGGAAATCATCGACGCCACGGAGGAGTATTTTGCAGATCTTCCGGAAAATTACTTTTCGGACGGGATCAAGAAGTTGGAAAATCGCTGGAATAAGTGTATCAAACTAAAAGGGGACTATATTGAGTAAAATAAAAAAAAATTTTTAATTCCCAAGGAGGTCACTTTTCACTCCATCTAGTATGTATAAGACCTTTATTTTCGAAAATTCGTTACGATTCTTCGAAAGCAAAGTTATCCGAGTTATTTTTGGTCCCACTTGCATAAACGAAATGTGGAGAAAAGGATTCGAAATCGAACTGCACTGTGTATAACTGTGTTTGTTCGGAAATCATAGGATTATTGGACCAGCACCTATTGAGCTAATGAATGCCAGTGCAATGGTCTGGAAGTCTTAGAATGCATCCCGGAAGACTTCACCTAAGCTTGCGCTTGAGGCGTAAGGGCACCTCAAACAATTTTGGATGGAGGCGGAAGCCCGCACACACTCTCCTTAACGCAAGTTAGGGCTAAGACTAAAAAGTATGCCTTAAAAAACTAAAACTTTGGATTAGGATAAATGATGGGGGGATTTGGATCAAAACGGGAAGAGCAGGGGTTGTGGACACAATGATTGGTATGCCTCTGCGTTCTTAAAGTGTATTCAAATTAATAAAGGTGAGGGTGTCTAGATAGGGAACATTCTCAATTCTAGGCGCATGAACTCGCTGAAAATGCGACGCCTGACTGATATACTCAAGTAGGGGGCAAACCATGGTAATGTAGAGGGACCTGGTTACGCAGGGATTGGAGAATGCCTTAAACTACCATTTCATAAAGGCAAGAGATGATTTGACTTTAAGGATTATCTTATCAATATATAAACGCAAATATAGCTCCCTGTTGAACAAAATGCCAAGGTCGCAGAAGGATTGAATAAGCCGGAGAAGAGACTGGTTGCAATTATGTGATAATGTTTTAGATTGGCATTTGGCCATCGGCTCTAGGCGATTTTTTAGTCATGAAATAGAAAACCTATAGAGGTCATCTTGAAGCAGTTTGGTGTCTTTTGGTAAAAGAGATAGCTTTGAGAAATTTGGTATCATCAGCGTAGAGTGAGAGATGGGAATGTTTAAAACCCTATTCAGATCACTTATTGTTAAGATGAATAGAAGAGGACCTTGGTGATTGCCTTGTGGAACACCAAGGTGGCCAACAAAGGAGCTAGGAGTACGCATCTGAATTGAACACTATATGCAAAATAACAATTTTTTAGTTTAGAAGATATCCATCCCAATAATATGGGTTCAAAGCTGAGTGCATGCAGTTTGAAAAGGGAGGATCCATTTATCTGATATCTTATCGAAAACTTTTGTGCAACAGTTAAAGGCTTCGTATAAAATATATTCAAAGGGTTCGGGTATATGAGATGACTACATATTGATGACTATATTCTTTAGTTCATTCATGTTTATCGGGATTATGAAAGAGATATTCAAAACTTGAGGAAATTCTGTGTGAAGGATAAACGAAATAAGTAGGAAGGTTGGAGGAACACTTTTCAAGGAATATGGCGTGGAGACCATCTGAACCTGATAAGAACTTTTCATTGTGGTGTTGTAACTATTCTTCAATACAAATAGGATCAAAGGTTCGATAGAGAAAGCGGTCAAATGAGAAATTAAGCAGATAATTGTACGATGAAGTACAAGCGTTTAAGTAATGTGACAGAAAGGCCGACTAAGATATGTGGACCGGTTGATAATTGTTTGTTTTCAGGAGAGATGCAGTCGGACTTTCTTTTATAGCAGACGAATTGAAAAAAAAACCTCACATAGTATAGTTGTTGGGAACACTGGTAGAGAGAGGCATAAAGCTGTGAGAAATGAAGGTATGTTCCGAGGTAATTGGAAACGTGAGAAAAAGAATTAGTAAGGCGCGAAGTGTTTGATTGCACCAAGCACGTGGATGAAGTCTTATGGCGTGAATACGGGACAATAGGAGTAGAGAGTCATGAAAAAATGAAAGAAGTGAACGTAAAAATTATCAATTTTTGGTAGTGATAGAGGACATATACAGATGTGTTCGATTGGGTGCTAAAAAGTGAGAAATCTATTGGTCCAGATCCACGCCAACTTTAGACTGTAGCACCACCTAAAGATAGATAAATTGCTTTTTGGACCAGCCACACAAGGCAGACTATTTTACATTTCAATACATACATTTCATTTCAATACAGGCTCTACCCTGAAAGGAAAAATAGTCTAAATGAAGTCATGGTTTAATGTTCACCATCAATTCATGGACGGTGAGATTACAGTATTGATGAAATCATCAGAATCTTATATACACTTAAGAGAAAGAAGTCACATATATCATTCGACTTAAAAGGCAATCGTTGGGTTTGCCTGCCTTTTCGACATGGCACGGTACTACGTAGTGGTGTTCCGTGTCTATGATTGGTGACCCCTATGTGGTCTTGATATTAAAAGTTGTAAAATGATCGGGAAAATCAATGTTTGTTTCTTTGGCGTTTATATGTCAGATGGCATACCCAAAAGAAAAGAATAACAGAATAGTTTCTGAACAAAATCCTTAATACTTTACTATCTCTAGGTGAAAGATGTTTAGTCCTTGAAGTATCAAAACATCTGGAGTAGCACAAGCCATGATGGAATGGGGCTCCTTACAGCGTAATAGCTCCTTCTTCAAACAAATCTATTAAGGCTTAGAAAACCAACAGTGATCGACATACCAGATCATTTTCTGTACCATAAAAGTACTACCTCAATATTGAAGGGGATTTTTCGAAACCAATTTGACAAAATGCTTCCTCGCGTTGGTAATGTATAGTATTTTCAATCGCCAAAGCTCATTACTTTTGAACTTTGGGCTTTTATGTGCGCAATGTCTTATATTATGAAGTGAAAGTTTCTTTAAACGTTACAAAACACTTGTGGTTTTACCATTTTACCCAATTTGCCTCTTTTGTATTTTAACTAGGAATCCATATCATCGTCTTCAGTTCAAAAAGAAAACAAATCGATTTAATCCACCCATTTTGAAGCCCCCCAAGTCGTTTTAAAGCGCAATTCTCTGGCAAATTAAGCTCAACTCTGAGCGATTGGCAATAAATTGGAATTATGCTCGTTCTCCAGAAATCCACAGGGATAGAGAGCACATGAATATGATCACAGCAGCTTCTTCTCCAATCACCTGGCAAATGGAATATTGTTACAAAAATAATTATTAACCCCCTTGGCTGTGACCATAATAAGATGAGATTTGCACGGTGCACATATTCCAATGCTGCCATCCCGATTAATACCGCACTCGATATCCACATCAGTAAGGAGCCCTTCGGATTGGATCTTTCCACCCTTCATCTTTGCATCTGCCTCATGGAACAGGGGGCAAACAAAGACGACGACAAATTTATTTCGAATTCGCAATTAAATTCGCCGCAGGCGATTTTTATGTAATTTTTATGGATTGACTCTGGATACTGCGACCGCATTGTAGATTCCTCCAATCGAATCCAAACTCATGGAAGACAACGCTATAGACAATTCTATATCCAACGAGAAGGAGGTACGGTCCGATTTGGAATGATGATTAATGCAGCAGAAATTGGTCGCGCGAGCATATCTCATTATAATGTGATCATGTCTGCTCCTGAGGTCGGTTGGGGGATTTCCTTCCACTAGGAGTGAGCCTCTACCACGGCAGACGCATTCTGCTTTTTGAATTGGATTTGCGAAGATATTATTGCGAGCCGCGTTCTTAGTGCCACGAAGCGAGACGTAATCATGACTTGAGGACTTAGATTCAGAATCGGATGCAGACTCGTGCAGTGGTCAGAAGGAATGCAATATTTAGTGGAATAGGAGCAGTATGAATTGAATGAATCCTGCGCGTTTCATCGAAATCACGAAGGTGGCCACTTTGGCAATAATAACGAATAAAAATTCAATTGCGATCGTTTTGCGGCAGGTTGTCACCGGGAGGTGGATGGGGACTTAATCATTTATAGGTTAACCTTCTTTTATTAGTCAATTTTTATCGGTAATTTAGATTGCCCATAAATTACTTTCTTCGAATCGTGAGGACTTTGAAAGTGATTCAATTTGTTTTTATGTTTTAATTTTTTGTATTTAGAAGAAGGACCTGCACAAACAATGCCGCTAAAAACCTCTGCAAGCAGCTGCAATAATTGATCTCAATTAAAAGTTTTGTGGTTTATGACCGGTACGATATTAAGTTCAACATGGGTGAAAAAATGTTATAAGCGCTTAGGATTGGATGTGAATTGGTGCAGAAAGAGATTAAAATGGGCTATGTGAGTATATCAAATGTGATTAGCAGGCATTTTTCAGGATAAAAGGGGTAGGAAGATAATAAGGTTAAGTCCATGGAATGGAAGATGTGGCATAAATTTATCAAATGTTTGCTACGTAAATAATGCTTCTCACTATAAACAATGTAACATCTACTGAATTATAAAAGTAATAGAAAAGACGGATAACAACTTAACAACCAATGACAAAGAGACACTAGATCTGTCATAAAAAAATTTTATTCAGCTCTGCTTAGAATATCGATTTGACTATCACTAAAAAAATAGTAGACCTTCAATAAAGCAACATTAATATATGTATAGGTATCTTAACTTGATACGGTTCCGAACCTAGAAGAGTCTTTAACTGCAGACACTCCATCTTTCATATTTTCGGTTCTTTGCATTTTGCTATCGATTGACTACTCCAATCATCATTCTAGTGTCCGTGATTGGTCTGGTTTTAGCGATAGTTCTGAAAAGACCAGGGTCGCAATTCTTTCACTACAAGAAATTTTCATTGGCACTTCAAGCAAGTACTGAGCGAGAGTTGGAATACCAGAATTATAGTTTCGAATTATATAAGACAAGCTGGTTGTTACTCAGATTATTTCAAACCGCTAACTGGATGAGAACCGATTAT
This sequence comes from Volucella zonaria, assembly GCA_963966105.1. Classification (NCBI taxonomy): domain Eukaryota; kingdom Metazoa; phylum Arthropoda; class Insecta; order Diptera; family Syrphidae; genus Volucella; species Volucella zonaria. The sequence continues at coordinate 334,094,468 of OZ014530.1, forward strand.
GCGGGAATTAAAATAAGATCTAGGCTGAATGTTAGACGAAGGGGACTCGTTTCCAAGGCTACATATGTATAGTCCGACAGTCCTTTGCACAGAGTGCTAGTTTATCTGTTTAATAAAAGGCTACGTTGTACATGGTAAATGGCTATCTGTGTTCAAATTACTCAAAGCGGGCTGCGGATTATTTGTCGAGCTCTTTTGCATTGACAAAGTTAAAAAGGTAGTATCATTCAAACTATTCAGTGCTTCAGGAAAATCTTTCACTCAAAATGGACTCAACTCAATCTAGTAGAAGGTGAGTTTAGTTTCCATTCCTTATCTAGGTAATAAATCCAGCAAAAAATCTCATTGTCCTGTAAACTAGGAACATCCGTCAATATGGTCAGGTTAATAGATTACTCATCTTCTGTGATCTATTTATATAGCACGAGTTTCTAAGAACAGAAGTATTGTAGTATAGAAGTAGTAGTGCTCCGCGGTATCGTAATCACTTTCACAGTAAGTGCTGCAGGATGTGGTATCACTTATGCCCATCACATTTAAGTTAAGTAAACTAATTGACCAAAGTTTTGTAGGGTCAGTCTTATCTTTATCCCTTCTCAGGATGGGATGCACTACTGCTATTTTCCAATGTGCTGGATAAATACCACTTCCAAGGGCAGATGTTTCAATATGACGTTTGCCAATCCGTTTATTCGATTTTTTGTTTTTCAGTGAGTCCAAGATGCACAGGAGCATGTGCTCATCCATCGGCGACGATAACCTTTACCGCGTTTACTTCATTGAATATGGTACAACTGTTATTCTCAGACCGCCAAATTTGAAGGTTATTGCGCAGATAGAGGTGGTTCACATCAGCTCTATTCGCAAAATGGGAAACTCATCCTTTCACAGGGGCCATTCTAATCTTCTCTGTATCATTCAAATTATTGTACTCGTATGTATATGTTCTGCCGAAGTAGGAACCAATTTATACAATTGTTTCAGTGGAGAAGATGTGGTAGTCCTACTCATAAGATATCTCATTCGAAGACTATGAATTGTTGTTCAAGTCCCTTGTGGATTTCAAGGACGAAAACCTAATCGTTGCCTACACCTATTTCATTAAGGAGGCGTATTTGGCCCAGATAAATGCATTTGAATTATTCTTTTGACATCGAGAATTTCTATCATAGCGGTAGAACAGCTGTGACCCGCCCTAAAGCCTGATTGAACTGGAGAAAGCAAACTATGTTGCTCCAAATATCTTTTCCAAAACTTTTGATAGACATGACAAAATACCTATAGGGCGGTAGTCAGATAAATTCGATGGCTGAGGTTTTTTAGGAACAGGGATAACTTTGGCCAATTTCCCAACTAACAGGAAAAGATGACGAAGCTATGGAAAAATTTATAATATATGTAAGGGAGCTTATGACATGGATCAAAACCATTTTAATAAAGCGAATGGGCACACCATCCTCCCCGACAGCATTAGATTTCACAGAACGAATAACATTAATTACGTCTACTTCTGAAACAGCTTCAAAGTAAAAACTCGACGAAACAAATAATGGATTTTTAGGTTTAAAGCGAGGATTATTGATAGATCCTGATAAAAAAACATCATTAAGTTCATTTAAATCTGGAATGATATCAGCAAGCGTTGCATTTTTTCCAACACCAATCTAGCGCACGTTACTCCATAGCTTTTCAGATGATTAGCCCGGGTTCAGTTTGGAAAACAAAAAACGTTTCTTGGCTCTTCGTGTTATAAAAGTTGAGTAATTATGAGCTATTTCCTAATAGGAAATAGATGTCCTCTGTTTCCATTTTATATGAAGTTTGTTTCGAACCCTAATAGCATTACGAACTTCACTTGAACTGTTTTTATTAAAAAGATCTAATGTAAGGGATTGAAAAAGATTCACCTTGTCATTCATAGTTGACGCATAATAACATCTAATTGTAAGGCATTATTGTCTAAGGAACTATAATCCCTGAAGGTGAAAGATGAAGGACGAGAAGCACAAGACAAATCAACATTATAATGATCTTGAAGTAAAACGTTGGACAAATTCGAAACAATAAAGACGTCTAAAAGACTTGGAGGAGCATTTGGAGAAAAATGAGTGGCGTAAGAATTAACTATTGACAGCCCAGAAGCAACAGCTGAACCCAAAAGCTGATAAACTTTGCTATCAACTTTTAAAAGGTCAGCGTTGAAATCACCATAAACTATAATGTGCTCATAAAGCGCAGTGGACTCGTGCAGAGCAGAAAAAAAGGGTTCTGAAGAGTTAATCCGGTTCAGATTGTAAGCTACATCGATAAGGCACTTCGTGGTCCCACCTGTAACTTCAAACTGCAGGTATTCAATCGCACCTTCCTCGGATTTCCGAAGTATTTTATGAGTAAGCGAGTTCCTGTAGTAGACCGCAACTTCCCCGCCTATTGCATTAGTTACTCCATCATTGCGAATTAGATTATACCCCGGAATATTATATGTACATATAATTGATCTATTGCACTACGTTTCTCTTCGTCTACCGGGTCGGACCAAAGCCAAGTCTCAGTGATGCAGATAATGTCAACTTTAGATCCATTCAAAAGAATCTCTCGTAATCAAATTTCTACAGGTAAAATTTAAAAAAAAGTGGTTCTTTTCCCTTAAGCTCCAAAGGCTATGAGGAAAAAATGATTTTGTGTGTTTTTAGATAACAAGATAGTATTAAAACAGTTATAACAAGTGTCTTCCTTGATTTTGTATATATGCTAAAGCCGGTTTTGGATTTCACTACGAATGTTTATTGATGCTAACTGCTGCCTCACTTCTGATGACGTTTCGAGAATACGCTCTGCCAATCCACTTAAGGTTGCTATATCGGTTGAATAAACAAGTTCTTTCATTCTTCCCCTTGCAAAAAAACCCAATATTGTGAGATCAGGAGATCTTGCAGGCCAGTGAACGAGTTGGAAATATGAAGAAGCTAGTTGAATCAGTGGAATGTTCTTCAAAAGTTCTTGTCTACAAAGTAGAAAAACAACTTAAATTACATTATATTTCTTAATTTTGCTGAGTGCGCGTCTCGCATCTCAGGTTGCCGTACACACTTTTGTTAAAATTCACTCTCGCACACCCGTACCCATGGGGTACGGCCTACAGAATGGTTATGACCAAACTGAAATCCTGCAGGTCTCCACAAATAAAGTGCCTAAAAATGCTGCTAACCATAGTAGAGCACTTGTTCCCCAAAAGGTTATACAACATGGTCACAATCGTCCGGGAAACAGAAGTAGGACATATCCCAGCCGTTACACTAGAAGAACTGCAGAGAGCTCTTAATCGAATAGGAGACAAAAAGGTGCCTGGTCCCGATGGTATTCCGAACACAGCATCAAAGGCTGCTGACGGAATAAAACCAGATCTTTTCATCGCAACATTGGAAAAGTGTCTCGAGGAGGGAGTGTTCCCAGAACTGTGGAAGTTGCAACACTTAGTGCTACTACCCAAAGGAAATAAACCACCAGGAGAACCATCCTAATATCGCCCAATATGTCTTCTAGACACAATGGAAAAGTTCCTTGAGCGTATAATATACGACATACTACTGGCTGTAGCAGAGGAGAAGGGAGCCCTCTCAAACAGTAGACGACATTGCGTCTGCAGCCATAGAAGGGCATTCTTGGAGGTGTGGCTCAAAAAAGTACTGTGCGGTGGTGACACTAGACGTCAAAAACGCGTTCAATACTGCCGACTGCTCCCAAATAAGGTGATCACTTGCAAGAATGGAAACACCCTACTACCTGCTAAAGGTAATCGCCAACTATTGGAACCTAATGCCCGAAGGAGTCAGTATCATCGGATTCGCAGACGATATAGCTATCGTGGTCGTCGCAAAACACCCATGAAGTCGAGTCAACCACAAACGCAGCCATTGTTCAAATAAAGCAGTGGCTCGCATCTGCGGGTCTCGAACTGGCGGAACAAAAAACAGAAGCCGTTCTTATTACGAGCAGGAAAACCGTGGAATATATCAATATTCAAGTCGGTAACTAGAACATCCGATCGAAGGAAGCGGTAAAGTACATAGGAGTGATGTTAGACAACCGGCTACGGTTCAAACAACATGTGGACTACGTGAGGAAAAAAGTGTCAGCGCTAGAAGCGGCACTCTCCAGAATACTGCAGAATGTTGGCGGACCTGGATACGCAAAAAGGATCCTCCTAGTTAAAGTGGTCAGCTCGGTTATTCTATACGCGGCACCAGTCTCGGCAGATACCCTGAGAAGGAAAGAAACAGGCCGGAAACTGTCAGCGGTTTACCGACTCGTTGCACTAAGGACAATAAGCGGCTATAAGACGATCTCGGACGAAGCCGAATTTGTCATCGCTGGAATGATTTCCATCGACATCCTCGCGGACGAGATGAGGGGAATTTACCGCAGGGAAACCTCAACGCCAACTGATGCCAAGGCAATAAGGAGAATGAAAGAGGTACGTTCTATAGCCCTATGGCAATCTCGATGGGATAATGCCACAAAGGGCAGATGGACTCATACCTTGATTCCAAAAATCTATGTATGGATGAACAGAGCCCAAGGAAACTGCAACTATCACCTTACTCAGTTCATCGCTGGTCATAACGGATAAAGAAAGTATCTATACAGTTTGGCCATGACAACTCCCGCTTTTGTAGCGAGTGTCCAAATCAGGAGGAGGACGTGAAGCACGCAAGCTTCCTTTGCGGAATGGAGAGAAAATCTACCAGATCCCCCAGAGGTAATTAAGAGAATGGCGGTGTCGGAAGAATACTGGCTAAATATCTGCGGATTTGTAAAAACTGTGCTAACTGAGCTACGGAGAATAGAAGCCGAAAGAAAAGCGGCAGAACCAGCTGAACAAATAGAAACACCGGAGTAGCATGAATTGTTTGCCAGCCCGGCGAAGTAATACCTAGCGGCAGTTCCGCGGGGAGAGTGGTAGAAGTGTGCAGGGTGTGGTTTAGGACGTAGGTGCGAGGAAAAAGGAGAATAATATCCCGTGAATCGTTCATGCTGATAACACAGGTTATCTGTATCTTGAAGAAGACTCCACATCCATTTGCGCAAACCATACAAAAAAAAAAACACCAAAATTAGCTGAATGCGCGTCTCGCATATCAGATTGCACCACACTTTTTTTTGTATTATAACATATTTTACATTATAAGTTGGAATGAAATAAATATTCATTGTCTACAACCGTGAAATCAAGTGCCTTAATACGTGCTTTAATCAGTTCTGGTAAATCATTTCACAAAAACTCCAGATAGTTTGTAGAATTCAGCCAAGGTGGTAGTTTGAAGGGGCCGATTAACTTGTTTTCAATTAGGTACACCTGCCCACATACTGACGTTGAATTTGTGTTGAAATGATTTATGGCTCCTTGTGTGTGTATTGTCCGCAGCCCATGTATGAAGATTATGAAAATTTATGATCCCATCTCTGGTAAATTGAGATTCGCTCGTTCAAAGAATTCTGTTAATGAACTCGTTGTCATACAAGCTCCGCTCCAGCAACCAGTTAGAAAACTTAAGTTTCTTTTCCAAATCATCGGGAAGCAGTTCTAGCACAGGTATGGTGGTATGGGTAAAGGTTTTTTCCATGCAGTACATTCGAAATTTAATGTCTGGAAACATTGAATTGCAACAGTGTCTGATGCTGATTGATGGATCAGTTGTGATAGCTTCCAGTATTCTCTCAGCGAAATTCTTTTTACTTGTGGAACTTCCGTGTTAGGTCGTGTATTTGACACTGATCTCATTTTTCGAAGCCTCCGATTCGTATTTCCAAATACTCCTTCACTGTGAAGTCATCAGTTACGTATCTTTGTAGCGCTGTAGTTGAACTTCCATTGCACAGCCCATAAACTTAAATACTGTCAGCGTTTTCTTGGTTTGTAAATGCAGCCATTTCAAACTGCGTTTCTAAGCAACCGTAACCTTGGCGTAAACATTTTTTTTTTCTAATCTATTATACCATTTTTGTTTAGTAAATTTTCCAAATGGGCCTTCATACCCCAAACATAAATTTTTCTGAGAACTTTTAAGGAACATGGTAAGGAAATGAGGTTTTTCACAGGTTGTCAAATAAACGAGCACGTTTTAAAATATTTAAATAGCTATGCAATTTAAAAAAAAAAACATTTTAAAAATTATTAATTCTTGGAAAATCACTCTTATTGTCAACTATTGTTAGAAACGTAGGTAAAAAGTCACAAATTCCTGTTTTTACCTGCTGCAGGTTTTCTCAAGTATCATAAAATCTTTAGGCTATCGAGCAACTGGGGCCGTATATCAGCTATAACACGGCGAATGTTGATTTCCAAATCATCCAACATCTCTGGTTTATCGGCATAGACTGGTGACTTCTCATACCCCCAAAGAAAGTAATCTAAAGGCGGGATATCACAGTATCATGGAGGCCAGTTCACAGGTCCATTACGCAGAATTATGCGATCAGCAAATGTTTCCCGCAATAAATTTATGGTGTCGCACGCCGTGTGGCATGTTGCGCCATCTTGTTGAAAGCAGAGCTCTGTCACGTCAATGCCATTCAACTGAAGAACGAAGTAGTGAGAAATCACGTTTCTATAGCGCTCTCCATAGAAGGTAACATTCTGGCCGGTATCGTCCTTAACGGAATATGGGCCGATGATTCTACCAGCCCATAAAGCACACCAAACAGTGAGTTTTAATGATTTTAAGGGCATCTCGACAAAGGCTTCTGGGTTCTCTCCACTCCAAATTCTGCAATTTTTCTTGTTTACATATCCATTTTACCAGTAATGGACCTCATCGAAGTACAAAATTTTGCGTTAAAAATGAGGATCAAGCTGACTTATTTTGCCAGTTTAAAAACCAAACCTCTAAAAAAAAGACTTTACTATTAAGTACTTCAAGCACCACAAGTTCCGATAGCTTGTAGAACCTCGAGGGGAGTTATAGGCTCAAGAACAAAACTGTTCGGTCGAAATTCCTCAGCAGTTGATAAGTACAGTGAGATGTACTAACCACTATACGGTTGTTGACTGCTAGATATACATATTATTGTACAATAGTAAAATTTCTATTGAATTCGATGGCTATAGCAGGTTTGTCAGTGATTTCACGTTTTGAATAATAGTCGGTTTTTTTTATAAAGCGATGATGTATTTATAATCGTATTTACCTTTTGCAGAATAAAACTGGGTACGATAATAGACTGCCGATCACTGGGATGAGGCCATACATTTTGCAATCGATTTTCACTCTTTATACCTGTTTGAAATTTTGTACCTTTTACTACCTTTGAACAGGTACATATTTTTTCAACAAGAAGTCATAAAATTAAAAGGTACATAAGAAACGTCCATTGGAATTTTCCAAGTTCAAACAATGAACTACTTGAAAAGCGTATAAAAAGATGCGCCACTAGGATGAAACCACATGGAAAATCTTCGAAAGAAAGGAAAAAATGATTAAAATGTTTACGTTTCATGGTTTTAAAACATTTATTTATTATTTTTTTCTACATTAATAATGAGTATGCCTGCCATTTTTCGATATGACCTCTATAAGACGGTTTGGAATAGAATCATACAATTTTTTGAAATAATCAAGAGAAATTTGGGCCTAGGCATCGCGAATGGCTTCGATTAAAGTATCCTTGTCTTTAAATTGTCTGCCTCCTTCATACACTTTACGAGATAACCATGCCCAAACATTTTCGATTATGTCCGGTGAATAGGTCGGCCATGGCAAAAGTCCCACGCCTTCTGATTGAATCCAACTTCTAACAACCCTAGAAGTGTGGATGGGGGCATTGTCTTATTCGAATATCCACGGCAGGGGTCCGAAAATGTTTTTCACTCTTGGGAATAACCGTTCCAGCAAACATTTGTAGTTGTTTCTGTTCATTGTTTTGGACAAAAACTCCAACTCGTAGTAGGAGTGCCATAGTAGGTAATAGCTCCCCACACTATTAAACCTGATGTACAGCTGTGGTGTCTTGCCAAAATAAACTCCTCCTTTCTTAGATCATGGAAATAAAAGTTGTAACCATCGGGGCCGTCAAGGTAAATTTTTTTCTATCCGAAAAGACAACGCGTTTCCATTCACTGCTCCAAGCGACATGTTCTTCCGCAAAATTCACTCGATGCTCCTTGTGTCCTTGCCTCAAAACAGGTTTCTTTTTAAGTTTTTTTCTCTGTATAGTACCACTTTTTCGTATTATCCTCGGACCGTTGCTATGCTGGTTAATACTCTGCTGTTGGCCCTTATTTTAGTCGCTGGTAGAGTAGAATTTGGGGCACGGCGTAGAATTAACCGCTTTTCTCCCAATGTTCTTGCTTCTGCTGTGAGTCCTTTTTGATTTTTCCCATAGTTTTATGGATCCGCAAGATAACTGTTTACAACAGTCTTATTTCTTTTAAGCCTCCTTGAAATTTCTCGGCCTGAGAGTCCTAACTCATTGTAAGCATCTATTTTTCCTCTCTCTGTCGCTGTTAAAGTCTTTCCGGAACCCATTTTTTTTAAACTAAATAAAAACTGTTCTTTTCAGCGCTTTTTTAAATATTCTTAACAAAACTTTGAAAAAAATTGCTAATGTGAACTCCTCCAACGAAATATTCGCAATGGCCTCATCCTAGTGGCACATCTTTTTATACGCTTTTCAAGTAGTTCATTGTTTGATATTTCTTCGGTCGTTTCTTATTTACCCTTTAATTTTATGACTTCCTATTGAGAAAATATGTACCTGTTCGCAGGTAGTAAAAGGTTACCGGTACAAAATTTCAAAAAGGTATAAAGAGTGAAAATCGGTTGCAAAATGTATGACCTCACCCTAGTGATCGGCAGTGTATGTATCGTGACAAAGTGGTATTTCCTTTTTGAGTTCAGAGCACAATTTTTTATATTTCCTTTTTAAATTCGTATTCCGGGGATGCTTATAACAAATAATTTTTAGTTTATTTAAACCTTTTACTTTATTCAATAAATACCTTAAGATCCTAGGTTTGAGCCTTTTTTCCAGTTTTGGAAAGGGCCAAAAGGAGGAGCAGGACAAAATCTTCCTCTTATGGGTATCAATAAATATTGTAAAAGAAGAATTGATTTTCAAGAACTTGCTAGAAGTTTTCGTATTATTTTTATTATTTTTACACGAAACATTTACTAGGAGCACTATCATGGAATGAACTGTTATTATCAGATCAAAGACACATTTTTCGCAGCTATTTACACAGATGTAATTAAAACGTCCATAAATATGATCTAAGCATATGGCAGATACAGTCCTAGTGGGATCATTAACCCTTGTATTGGTACCCAAAAAAAACTCACAGCATCTGCCACCCGAAATTCTTAGTAAAAGCCCCTTGTAACTAAAATTAATTATATGCATTCGATCAATATTTAATTATTCATATTCTACAGCAAAATATCTGTGTCTCATTTTTGACAGGAAACTAAACTGGAAACCTAACATTCAAGAAAGAGTCAAGAAAGCTATAGTAGCTTTATTCTCATGCAAAAAAGCCATTGGGAACAAATGGGGCATTCAACCTCGCATAACCCACTGGCTGTACATCTCGGTCATAAGACCGATACTCATCACGGGTTTGTCGTCTGGTGGACGGCCTTAGACAATGCAGTTAATTGCAGTAAACTAAGCTAAGCAGAGTCCAAAGAACAACATGTCTATGCATAAGTGGAGCCTTACGGTGTACCCCCTCTGCGGCATTAGATATTCTGTTTCACTTTACATCCCACGATATCTTCAGCAGTGTATCTAAAGCCACTACACAATGGACAAATAATTTATCTCACCACGCCAATATTCTTAATATATGTATTAGGAATACTCACAGAGAACAATGACTACAGCATACCTGAACTTTGGTTTGACAAAGATTTCCACGTAAGCTTCCCCTGTAGGTCCTTCTGTAAGGAACATGTCTTCGTGGAGGACAAGTCAATCCACTTCTACATAGATTAAACTAACACCGACTAGCGGGGCTGGTGTTTTTTCAGATAAGCTCAAGCTGTATACCCGGATGGCGGATGTTTCTTCGGGTACAATACAAATATTAACAACATATCCTGTGATTTCGAAACAATTAATGAGGTCAAACTTTTAAAGATCTATCTGGGTTCAACTAAGCTACTCGTAATTATACTGCCTTATATTGTATATTAACTGCAATCATTGGGAAAGACATTTTGGTGTACTATGTGAGCTATTTGAACACAGTACTTACGACAATATAATGATTATCGGTGATTTGAATGCAAGAATAGGAGAAGAGGAGGGAAGAGAAAACAGATTCGCAGGAAAAGTGAGGAAATCCAAAGATATCACTAAAAATCTAAGTGGAATGAAATTACTGGAACTGTGTGGTTCAATATTATGAATAGAGTGAGTGGGTCAGACTCAAAAGAGGAATACACTTTTAGAGGACAACAAGGCTGTTCGTTTGTGGACTACTGTTTAATACGAGGTGAATGGATATCTTTAATAAATGAGTTCAAAGTATTGTGTAAGCCATATTTAGACCATATGCCTATAGTCGCAGAGTTTGGTTCAGCCCCATTAGAAAATGAAGAGGTACGAGATATACATATTTCTACCTCCTAAATTGTTATGGAGAGAGTCAAATGCAGTCAATTACAGACACAATCTTGATTTACAGCTAAACACAAATCTGATTAAAAGATCGTACCCACCCTGCATGTATGTTCAAGGAAAAAGTTCGAAACCCAAGGAGAGGTGGTTTGACAACGAATGCAAAGCGGCAAGGCAAGTTCGGATGTTTCAAAGCTTCCCGAAAACTTGGCAATTTTTATTATAAAAGACTATACTATATATACGAGCAAACAAAACCTTTAAACAAATCTACAAGGAGAAAAAGAAAGTTTATTTCGAAAACGAAGCTCTTGCGGCAAGAATGTGAAAGAATTTTGGTCAGCGGTAAAAGAGTTCAACGGCAAAACGCCCCAAATTGGACCGCAATTAAATGCGAATACATTGATGAACCATTTCCGAACACTTTTATACCCTGTAGTGAATTGTTCTCGCATTCATTACGCAACACCTTTCATTACCAATGAGATACTAGACGCGCCTATAACACAGGATGAAGTTTGGAAGGTGTTAATAAAGCTCAAGGACGGAAAGGCACTAGGGACAGATATGATCGCCATGGAATTCCTTAAATATGCATCTGCCAACTTCATAGAAAAAATAACAACCATATTTAATCAAATATTAGAAACGGGTAATATACCGCAAGATTTTAAACAAGCTATTATATTTCCTATTCATAAAAACGCAATATAACAGATCCAACAAATTACCGAGGAATATCCTTTCTCAATTCATAGAATAAGGTATTCACAAAACTTCTAAATAATCGCATGTCAAATTAGATTGATAACAACAAACTGATCAGAGAATACTAAGCAGGATTTCGAAAAGGCTATTCAACGGTAGACAACATCTTCGTACTGCAAAACATTGCCGGATCTTTCATAGACAAAAAAAGAAATTATTTGCTTTTTTGGTTGATTCCAAGGCAGCGTTTGATAATATCGATCGAAGAGCCCTAATTTTTAAGTTATACAAGGCCAGAATAAGCCACAAGTTTGGGAAGGTCCTCGAAAACATCTATGAAAAATATCATTTAACAGTATGGAGCGGAATCGAGACTTCGGAGTCTCTCTTACTCATCAGGAGTAAGACGAGGTTGTACACTTAGCTCGAATCTCTTCGATATATACATAGATGACCTTGTAGACTCCTCCTTCCAGGAGGAATTGAGATTACTGGTAATCTTTGTATATTCACCAGAATCCCTTCAACTTATGATTAATCGTCTGGATTTGTACTGCCAATTATGGAATCTTACGGTAAACCTCAAAAAATCAAAAATTATGATTTTTAAAAAATTATCTGGAGGTAGATTATGTGGAAGCTAGAACTTGCATTTTAGCGGTCAGTCCATCGAAACAGTGAAACAGTACAGGCATCTTGGAGTGATTATTACTTTAAATCTAAATATGGAACTTCACTTAAAAGACAGACTAATAAAAGCCAAAAGTGCCATAGGTGCAACCTGGAAAGATGTTTTTCAAATAATCTAGTCGACCATTGTGTGAAATATAAAGTGTTCCAAGCTATAGCTGAGTCAGTAATGATGTATGCAGCACAATCTTGTTGATGCATCCAGTACGAAACCGTTGAGAAATTGTTAAGATATTTCATAAAAAGAATCTTTAGTCTGCCGAGTACAATGCCCAATTATATGATAAACATTGAAACAGGTTTATCTCCGCTATTCGTCAAAGCACTGGAACTGCATGAGGATTACTAAAGTCTAGGGATGCCTGATGACAGACTTCCAAAAATCATAGTAAGGAGGACAATTGAAAGGAAAACCCTGTGTTATAAACATCATCAATCCATAGATCTACATACAGTAACTTAAATCATAATTTGTGTGATATGAACTACTTCAACAATAACAAAAAGAAAAGAAATAATATCGTCCCTATTTAAAATGAGAGGAGAACTGATACGCCTTAACTATATCCCGATTGTCCTGACCTACCAATCTACTGTAGCCTTTGTAACCTATCAGAGAGGGAAGATGTTATCCATTTCATTGGCAGATGTCCTATTCTCAAGGAATAGGTAGCGCTACTTTTAAGGTAGCAACACGAAATCGAAAGAAGACACTATAGCACTTCTCAATTGTGAAAACAATGTTAAAAAACTTGCTTCCTATTATGAATCAGCCATAACTTATCGAGACAAAATCATAAATGAGAACTTTTAATGCTATAAAATCAAAAATTAATTAAATATGTACACACTCAAGATATCACAATATTTCCAAAATTTTTTGTTATTAGATGTTTAATTTAATGTCAGTCAGGTAGACGGCAATGCCATATAATCGATTTTTTTGTAAATTAAATTTTGCAACATAAACAAGAATAATAAAAATAATAATCAGTCAATCAATTAGATAAGCTCAATCTAAGCCTCTGTTTCTATCTTACAAATCACAATAGCGTGTTCCAGGCCGGAATTTTGGCAATTAAAAAAGCTCTGTCTTGGCTGAAGAAAAACGTGATATCTGCAAAGGATATCTGCTTCTTTCGGATAGTCAAGCCGCTATCAAGTCCCTGGATTCAGTCTGATTTAATTCTAAAACTATTCATCTCTTACGGAGATGGCAGAGCAGTTCAACCTTCACCTTTTCTGGGTGGAGTGGAGTGGAATCACTCTACCTATTCTACCGGAAAAGGTTAGCACAGCATATCGGTTCAAATCAATAACAAGTCTGAATGCTAATAAAAGAACAGACCATATGTGGATTGTTGGACCAACATGTCTAGCGACCAAACAGAACTGGCCAAAGCTGGATATCTGAATTGCTCTAAGAGTCTGATCCTTCTAGATTCTTCAGCGCTATCATAGGACGCTGCCCTATAGGCAAGCATGCAAGAAGGCTTGGCAATTTTACAAACGATTTCTGTAGAAGCTACATGGACGCCTACTCTGTACATATCCAGATTTCTCCCAGAGAAGACAACTTCACTTAGTAGCTTTCTTCTACAATGACCTAGACGATCTAAAGAAAATAGACGTAAACAGTCTCCTATGCTTCATCATAAGCTCAAACTGGTTCCATGGGTAAGAGGATCGTATGATCCATGTGGTATCACAATGGGCCAATAGGCCTAAGTGGGTTCGTCTTTCCAACAGCCACTTTTATTTATCAACCTACCTACCTACATATGCTGAGGTTGTCTATAGCGCTCTTGATTCACTATCACAACATAAACTCCAAGTACAATAGCATTCAATGATGCGGTCCGCTTTGTATATGACCTTAGAAGATATTCCGAACACTCTAAAAAGCTACTAGGTTGCACACTGCAATGTAAGAAATTGTATATTTTTACATAAAATTATTAACAGTAAATCTCCGTCATATTTATTTAACAAGAAATCTTTTTATGGTTGCCCATCGTCGCCAATACGAATGAAATTAATATCTAACCGTGTAAACTTTAAAAGTCCTTCACTTCTCTTCCTCAAAAATCCTACCCTAAGCCTCAGCCCTCCTTTTTTCCTTGCAATTTCTACCTCATAATGGAATGAGCTAATTTTGAAATATCTCTGTGTATCGTGGTTTTTAAGTTATTAATGTTAAATCATCCATTTTATAATGTTGTATCTAAGTACTAGAAAAGATATCGATCATCTCGAATGAATATTCATGAATTGAATGACCGTTAACAGGGATTGCATCTAGCAGTCCAGAACTTCGCCTGTTTGCTTGGTAATTGTCAGTAGGGACTAAGCTGAACTATTGTCAATCTTCCTTAATAACTTCCTGACTGTGCACTTCATCCTTGTTCCAATGGCATATAAATCCTGAGAGAAGATTTCTATGCCATGTATCTAAAACAAGTATTTTTAGCTGTGAGCATCGAACGCCAAGATTGTTTTTTGCATTGCAATAATAAGGGTGGTAGCAAGCTGTCAGGATATTTGTTCCTGCTCCCTTGACCTCGTTCATTTGAAATAAATCCATCCAACTCCCCCAATGTCAATTCGAACAACTTTCAACTCACCACACGTGTAATTAGCTGCAACCCCCCCCCCCTCCCCCCCCCCCTGAACCTGATCAAAAGTTCTACAAAATGTAATTGACATCTCTGCGTAGGTTTTAACCTTTGACCTTGTTATCGATGGACAATCCAATGTTAAATAAAAATCTTAATCCATTCCAAAATCATTTCAGGAAATCGAATCTCATCTTCATCAGAACGGAGGCCGAACTTGGTCGTCTCTCACTTCGCATTCAATGCACACACTGCCGCCTCAATGGCAGCCACTAGCCACCAGCCACTCCAGTTTTTGTTGCCCAAAAATAACTCTGGCACCGCCTCCTGTCACTGTCTGAGGGCCAATCATATGTCAGGCCATATTGAAAACTGGGCAGTTCCGTAGATGAAACCACCACTCCAGGAACATACTGCACAACTACGACGCTGACGACGACATGTCGACGTCGACGCATGAAGCACTTTTGTTCCAAGAGAGTTGCTCGACGACGGCGACGGCGACGAATACCGCTGATGACGATGACGTTGGTGAGATGGGAATGGGATGGATGTGCGCGCACACACATTATAGCGATGGTGTGGGCTTTGGCCAATATGTAGAGCGTTTGGTATCAGTCATTGGGCGGTGAGCGAGAGGGCATAACTTGTGCGTTGTAATGATGAAATGCAAATAGTGACAGGCCATTGCAGTTCATCTATTCGCCGTCACAAGCGCTGGCATCGATTTGAAGAGGATTCCGTCTTGACTGTCGGTGTTTGATGGTTGGCTTTCGAATATTTCTAAGCGGCAAGCGACTAATTTATTTCTTTTGAAAAGGGGAAAGGACTACAAGTTGTAACTATATAAAAACGAGTGGGATGAAAGGGGAATTGGAAATTATGTTGCTGCTAAATTGACAACTGTATAGCGGTGATAATTCTCACATTTCAACCACATTGTTGTTAAGAGTATCACACATTTTGTTGTCGCGTCTGGTGATATTGTTACCGGTTGTCACAATGACATACAGTTTCCATGCAGTGGGCTCTCGGATGGATGTGCAATAAATTTAATATCAAATGACGACTGACACTACGAGCTGTGAGTGTGTCGAAAATTGGATTAGTAGACCTAAACAGGGGAAACAAGAGCAAGATCCTGTCTAGGGAGGAATAAAAATAAATTCAAAGAAACCTGAAGTAATAAAAACTCTTAATGGCTTGTTGCTGTGATAATAACATAAAAAAAAAACTTGACTTGGATTGCCAGATATGCAAATATTAGATTGTTGGTGCTCAATCAAGATATCCACGAGCATTATTCTCTGATATTACATAAGCCCGATCAGAATTTAGATTTATTGCTTTCGGCTAAGAATTATTCCATGTTTGTGTTTCGTTTTCGTTTTTTTTCTTCTTTTTTTTTGTTTGTGAAGCATCAATTAATATTTGAATTTGAAATTCAATCAGTAGGTGATGTTTTATTTCAGATAAATTTGAAATGCCAATTTAGGCATCCAATTAGATATAAATGACCATCAGAAAGACAAAGAAGTCTTTCCAAAGTCGTATCGACTTTCTGTATTAAATTATCAGAGAATTGAGTCAAAGTTGAAAGAAGAGATTTTTGCTTACCTACAATACAATACATAGGTAGGTAGATACGGTCGGTATATAGCAAAAATAAGTTTTCATTTAATATATTTGGGAAACTTATGATATTGTTCCCATGAGACGGGTTTGGCTTTTGTATTCTTGTTAAAAATAGTTATCCATGATTCAGTTCGGAAGCAATACCGTCACTGCGTTTCACCATTTCTGACAAATAATCCCCTTTCTGCGAGGTTAACGTATGTACATTTTTCATGAAATTCGGCTTTATTAAATAACAACTCTGGGAAACTCTAACAAAATATACGAGTCTACATATGTAGCGGAAAGAATTAATTAACACCTTCCTCGTAACTACCCACATTCATGTTGTTGAGTTACGATGAAAACCTCGTAAATTTTTTATTTTTTATTTATTTATTTATTTATTTACTATTCAAAAGACTTCTTACATATACGACTGATACAATCAGCGCCTGTCCGACCGGTCATAGCGCCCCGGTGCAAGTCGTACACAAAAATTTTCTCAACATACTCGTAAGTAACTTGAAATTTGATGTGTGTTTTTTGAAAATAAATTTATATTTTTTGATGATTTTTTTACATTTGTCTTGGAAATTTTATAATTTTTTAATTTATATCACTATTAAATATTGCGAGTTTTCATGAATGTTCAATAAAAGGAACCTTTTCTGGCTTTCGAAGCGGCAAATTGTTCGATGATATCCTAATATTGAATTGAATCAGCAATTTTATGTTCAATCGATATTGTGGCTTAAGCCATTTAGTCGCACTTGTGACATCGAATTGCGTAAATAATTTTTAGTTATCTTTAGCTTTGAAAATGATCTTTCAGCTGTTGCGGCCGATACAGGAATTGCTAAAAAAATTCTGTACGCGATGACGGCGTTCGGATCTAGATTTTCCATGCCGTTGCTCTTAATTTCGTTTAGTATGTCGATGATTCGAACAAAATTTAGATTTTTCACCAATTCTGCAACCACTTTCATCTCTGAAAACAGTTCATTGCCATCAATATTAGCTTCGTTGCCCTTTGAAAGCGTAGTTTGAAGCTGTTTGCACGACTTGAGCAAATTCCCATTTTGTCTATTTTGATCGAAATCGGTAAAATTGCAGAGAAAGGAGAAGTTGCACTGTGCTTTTCTAATGGATTAAATCGCTCCTCTATGTGCGGCATCTAAATTCGTCCCCAAGCCAACAATTGGGCCTCGCTTATTGCACTTTACCATAAGCCGAAGAACTCGATCTCCATTTACATGCCTATAATTACAAATTAGACAACAATTGAAGCCTTTGGACCATCTACGACGTCGCCGATTTGTTAACTGGATCGCCGGAACAATTTGTCCTCGAATTTGATCTTTTCCCATGAAGCCCACTTTTGGATGGATGAGTAGATAGGTAAATAAACAAAATTGTCGTTTCTGGGGACCGGCAAACCCATACGAGGTTAGCGAAAAGCCAATGCATTCCAAAAAGGTCACTGTGCGGTGCGGATTATGGGTAGGCACGTACTTTTTCCAAGATGAGGCTGGAGAGACAGTTACAGTGAATGGAGAACGTTACCGCAACATGTTGGCCTGATATTTTTTTTTCCAAAATTCAATGAATTGGGTCTGAACGATCTCTGGTTTCAACAGGATTGTGCTTCCGCCTACACAAGCCATCAATCATTCAATTTATTCCGTACGAAATTTGCAGTTCGCATTATTTCGGTTAGAGGAGAAGTTGATTGGCCTCCAATGTCATGCGATTTGACACCTTTAGACTTCTTCCTGTGGACTTATTTGATGAGTAAGGTCTATACCAATAACCCAGCCAAAAATTCAGGATCTCAAGCATAATATCCAAACTTATTCTTCAAAAAGTCATCGGTAATTTTGATCTTCGGATGGTCGCTTGCAACAGAAGCAGTGGTGGTCACATGAACTATGTCGTCTTTCATTCATAATTGCCCTAGACCGAACTTTTTAATTAATAAAATTCTGCACTGATTTGATTTGCAGTGTGGCATAGCGCACCGTCTTGTTGAAACAAGTAATTGTCTAGACCTTTTTCACACATTTGTGGGCATACATAACGAGTCAACATCCAGCGATATCGATTCCCATCCACTGGCACAGATGCCGGCCCAAACAGTCACGTTTTGGTCATGCAATGGTGTTTCATGGATCTCGCGTGGGTCTTACGTTCTCCAAATGCGGCAATTTTGCTTGTTAACTGCGCCAGAGAGTGTGAAATGGGCCTTGTTGGTCATCAAATTTTGTTTCCAAAAATCAGGACTGTTTGGCAGTATTCCTCAATATTCTTTGATTCAATTGCACTTTATACGAAATTAAATTGCAAATCATCCTTCAAAATGCGCCGCAAGGTGGTTCTACTAACGCCAAAATGCTGAGCACGATGACGATACGACACATGTCTTACCGCTTCAACCAATTCATTGGAACGTCATGGGCGTCGATGAATGGCATGTCGACGATCTCCCACTGTCCCGTGCTCAATAAAATTCGACACCAAACGACGAATAGTGCTGTCAGACGGTACTTGTTTGTTGGGAACGATATTTTCGACGATATGCACGTTGACTTACCATAACTGAACAACTATTTTCAATGTACAGCGTCAGTATTTCGGCGCCTTGTTTCGGTATGAAGCGATTCATAGTTCAAATTGTGGAACTATAGTGTTATCCACTGAATGCAACGTTCTGGATGGCATCATTCTTGAAGAAATGTGGATCAATGATTCCACTATCCCATAAAGCACACCAAACAGTGACTTTGTGTGGATTCATTTCTCTCCAAATGCCCCAACTTTGCCACCACAAACTTTTGTGATCAATAAAATGTTCAATAGCAATCTCGGTTTCAGCCCATTCGATGAACGGTCGATACACACGGTGGTCAAGCGGCTTCAATTCCTGCACGAACTGGGTCTTGTAAACTCGTCAACCAAGATCTTTCAGTTAAGTCTTCCATAAAGCACTAAATACAAATATATGCAGAGACATCCTCCAATATGCTGCTCCAGGCCGGGGAAATGATGACTTGGATGCACAAATAACGTCCCAAGAAATAATCGAGGCATTAAATGGGCTTCAAGGTGGAAAGACACCAGGATCGGATCGTATTCCAATAGAATGTTACAAGTACGGAACAGATGAGCTGCTAGAAAAACTAGTTATTACTTTCAATAACGTATTGGAGTATGGCATAATTCCCTAGAAGTTTAAGTGTTGCAACTCTGTTAATTATCGTGGAATTTCATTTGTAAACACTTCGTATTGTACATAGAAAGTCTTCACGGCAGTGCTAAAAAAAGGCTTACTTCTTGGATTACGGCTAACAATATGCTTTAGGATTTCCAGGCAGGTAGCCATTGTATGTAGAATCATTGGCGGCAAAAGGTGTACAAGGCTTTTTGTGGACCGCAAGGCGGCGTTTGATATGGGAATCTCGATAACATTTGGTAGATTCCTCCAAAATTTGTAAGAGGATACACAGATATCTGTATGGAATGGAGAGGCTCTATTGGAGTGGTTTCAAACGAAAACTGGAGTAAGACAAGGTTATTCATTAAGCCCATTCTTATGTTTACTTTTATTAAAAATATTGTCGACATTTTACCAGGTAGTGTTCAATATGATGGTGTATTAGTCACTTCTCTTCGCTGACGATATTGTGCTTTTAGCACCGGAAATACTGCAAATGATAATTAATAGTCAAAGGTGATAATTTTCAAAAATGGAGGTGCTGGAAACTGCCATAAAGAGAGATGGTTTTTTAATGGGCATCAAATAGAAATGATCAATGAGTATAGTTATCTTGGTAGCACCTGAAGGCGAAACTTCCGAAGCAAAAACTGCGTTATAAATGCTACATGGCGTAAATGTTTTGCGAATGTAAACATAGCTCATAGTAGCAAATACAAAATTTCAAAGCTGCCGGTAATAAACGAAACAGTCGAAAAACTCGTAAGGTACTATATTAAACGAATCTTTTACCCTCCGCCGAGTACACCAAACTATCTCCTGATAATTTAAACAGGACTATTTATTGAAATTCTTAAATTGCATTATGAAGGCCCTGGTAATGGAAAACCATCGCTTACCGAAAATAGTAACACTCAGGCATATAACTAGCCGGTCTAGCTGGTACGGTGATTGGAAAGAACAGGCTCAAAGTTCTGGCAAGGAGCTGCATCTTAACCATTACAAAGTTGGAAGACGATTCTCACGGAGCTTGCCGATAAATTAGATCAGCAGTTTCGAGAGAAATGCTGTAGAAAAGCACTGGAATCAACCCATAGAAGAGTATACAGTCAATTAAGGTACAACACTTGAAATGGCTATATTCGGGACGAGTATACAATACATCAAACCCCAATGATGTTTAAGTTACGAGGGGAATTTGTCCATTTGTTCTCTCAGGAATGATTTACCCATCCTTTGTGGGATATAAGATAGAGGCGAAACTGAGGACGTTTTCCATTTCAAAGGGAGATGCCCAACACCGCAGGAAACAAGCAGATATTTCCTGTGAACTGATTATTTATAAGACGAACAAGTAACCGGCCACTTTAACGAGATGCGTGTTCCCATATTGTATGAGTTTTATAAGACTGCATTAAATTATCAAAGAAATTACACTTATATTCAATTACTTAATTAAATTAAACCCAAGTATTATAGGACTTAAATTCAATTAAACGATTATTAGAGGCACTAGAATTAAACAATTTATGTAAAATTAATAGGCAGGCGGCAGTGCCATGCTTAAATATGATTTTATTGTCTTATAAATAATTGAAAAGGCATTGTTTGAATAAAGAATCTAACTAACTAACGTTCATAAAGTGGATGATGGCGAATCGACTTATTTGGGCTCTACTCAATACCACAGTAGCAATAGATTCTTTAGTGCGTAATGTATGACATCTCCGCGGATATATATTATCAATGAGAATTCGCGTGGTGTAAAAATAATCTATGGTTATACGAATTCCTTGCTTAGATGGACGATTATATCGGCCATAAAATGGACAGTAAGCTTGGCAACTGAACCTATTTTCGCAATAAATTTGCACAATTTGCAAGCAATTTTCTAGGGTAGGTCTATTTATGGTGAAATGGTAAACCGAATTGAGTACAAAGTAGCTGTTCTATATAAAATAGAAAAGTAGCTATTGTCACTCCAAATAGCAATATGCTAAAACATTGCCATGGAAACCTGAAACCAGGAATGTGTTATCCAAGTAACAATTTTATAAATCCTGGTAAATTTAACCACAATTGGTACAGAGCGCAACTGAAGTACATTCCCCAACTGCCACCGATATGTCACTTAATTGAATAACTTCTGCCAATTCTCTGTAAAAATTTTGAGAAATCATTGACAGAAGAATCAGTTGGGAAATAGAGAAAAACATTCATCCTGTACAACCCGTTTTCAGAGACAAATAGAGGTTTCCCGGCCATCAGACACTTTCACACTTTATCTCAAAGTTGATTTCTTTATGACAGGAAGAAAATTTCAAGTACCTAATTGCCGATGGATTTATGTCTTCCATGGTTCTACTGTAGAATGAATATGTTTTAGATTTTATTGTCGTTTAATTACACAACATATACACTTGAGTACACCGAGGCCGATTACTTTTTTTTCAATTCTTGGCATTCTAGCTATCAGTTTTTGGATAATTGTCTGAGGTACTAGATGGAGTGAAAAGTGACCTCCTTGGGAATTAAAATTTTTTTTTTTAAATGTCAGCAAAATACTCCTCCGTGGCGTCGATGATTTCCTCGCATGAGCTGAATTGAATTGAATGAGCCATCTTTTGAGGTTTGGGAAGAGATAATAGTCCGAGGGATCCAAATCCAGTTACCAATCGACGCCAAAAGTCCGCCCGATTCTGCATCAGCAAGTCCAAACACTCTTTTGAAGTGCTCTCGCGTTCGTGTTTTTGGTCAAAAGCGAGCATTCGCGGCACCCAGCGGCAGGATAACTCTTTCATATCCAGAATATTTCCCAAAATGTGGTCTGTGCGCTCAGTACTAATCTTTGTGGTATCTGCTAGCTCGCACACCTTCACTTTCCGGTCAGCCAACACCATTTCAAGTATTTTTTTGACATTGTCCTCTGTAACCGCATCGGAGGACCTGCCGCTGCGGACTTGATCGGTAGTGGAGTTGCGGCCACCACGAAACTCTCGAAACCAACATTTGATGGTGTAATCTGACGGAGCATTAGCCCCATGATATTTATCCAACTTTTCTTTTGTTTCCTTCGCCGTTTTGCCTCTCAAAAAATAATGTTTTATGAGAGAGCGAAAATCATTTTTGTCCATACTCAACAGGATGCCAAACACGTCAACAACAATCAGCTGTCAAAAGAAAACTAAATGACAGTATCGCATGTCTGCCTAAATATGAACGGACTTCAAGGCACCATAACCTTTTTTGCAGTAGCAGCGCATTCTGGCGGTCAAGTTACTTTTCACTCCATCTAGTATATTGCTCTAGCTATACAATAGTACGAGTATGTTTCACAAGGCAGATTCTGGTGGTGGAGCTTGATCCCAGACCCTTCAATCCAGCTCCTCGCACAACAGCACTATAGGGTTTAAATCTGGTAATTGCGGCAGCCATATCATAACTTCTTCATCTTTCCTCTATTTCAGGTGGTTTTAATGAGTGTTTAGAGTCGTTTTCCTGCTGAAATATGAATCCTTCGCCAATTAATCGTATTCCAGAGGTCACAGCATTATCTTCCAATATTGTTTTGTAAGCCACTCGAACCAGATTTCCTACTCCACTTGGAGAAAAACATCCCCAGACCATAACAGAATCGCCTCCATGCCTGATGGTGGGAAACACACAATCCGGTAGGATCTTTTGTTTAGCGCTGCGTCGAACGAAAACTCTCTTTTTTGTGCCAAACACCTCAAACTTCATCCTTCCACAAAACTCTGTTTGAAAACTTTTTCCGTCCAGTTTTTATGCTTTGTGGCTGATTCTAACGTCTTCAGCTTACTTTGTGGTCGCAGCAGGGGTTTTCGAACAGCAAATCGCCAAAATACGTAGTCCAGCACATCCTAATCTTCATTTCGCCTTGGTCAGGGACAGTGGTTTATTTCGTGTTTGATTTATTTCGGCGCTTGGTTTGCTTTGTAGTAGGCTCTAGGCCGTCCTGAAAGTAATTTATCCTAAAGACTTCCGGTTTGAATTTATCGTTCAATGGTACGTGGAACGGAGCACCCTAATACCTTCAACTATGAGGCAACTTTCCGCTGCGATTTACCTCGTTTAAGAAGGGTGATAGTCGCAGATCACTTTTCGATTGTGGTTTCCGCCAACTTTCGTATTTCTTTTAACGAGTTCTCAAATAAAGTCTTATAACTTCAAAGTGTGGCTTTTATGTAAGACCCTTGTAATCGAGGTCGATAAATCTTGGGATTGGGGAACAAAAACTCAATGTAATTCATAAAATTCAATCTCCATGCGTGAATGAAGTCAGTTGTCTAAGTTGGCCTCAACCATCGGACGGTTTTCATTATTTGTCCGAAAGATCTTCAATCTTTCATCATCAAAACTTGGGACAAATTTCCAAAGGTACCAGCCTATCTCAGCGTTACATTTCTTCGCGCGCAGCCAGTCTTAAAAAGACCTTGGTCAACATCCTAGCTAGCCAGGTGACTCAATTGTACACTGGTCTTCATGTAGCTAGAGAAGTTTCCGGTGCTCCAACCGCTACGGTTGGTCTGCGGATCGATATTTGTCCACGATCCGAAAACGAGCAAAGCAATGGTGTCTTTCAATTCGTGGAACACATGACATTTAAGGAAGCTTCAAGCGTTCGCAGCATTTGGAACTTGAAGTCCAGAGAATGGGTGCGCACTTAAATGCACATCCAGGGAACAGACTGTGTTCTATGCCAAGTGCTTACCCAAGGATGTGTCAAAGGCTGATGAGATTCTCACCGACATCATCCAGAAAACAAAGTTGAGAGAATCTAAATTTGAACGTGAACGCTCGGTAATTCTGCGTGAGATTCAAGAAGTTGAAAGCAATGTGTAATAGGTCATGTTCGATCATTCGCACGTATGTGCTTACCAGGGACGTCCATTACGCCAGACCATCTTGTGGCCCACATCAGCACTCACTACAAGGCTGCTCGCATTGTTTTTTCAGATGCCGTGTAGTTAACCATAATGAACTCGTCGGCTGAGAAAGCAACATTTTGGAAACTTGCAACGAGTAGTCAGTTCTTGTCGTTTCACTGGCTCTGAAATCCGCGTTCGTAACGATCCATTGCAATTGTCTCATGTCACCATTTCTGTTGAAAGCTGTGGATGGACCGATTAGGATAACATCCCATCGATGATTGCCAGCACTTTGATCGGAGGTTAATGGTGTCAATAAAGTCTCTAACTTGGCTCGTCACAGCGCCGAAGATAACTTCTGATACAGCTTCCCACCATTCAACACCTGAATTCCAGAAATCGGTCTCTGGAGTATTTACCGGGTCTTATTGAGGGAGTTCAGGCTCTACAACGTGACACGAGAATTGATGACAAAGAACTTGCTGAAGACCAACTTGCTTCTTCAATTGGAGGAAACCACTCCCATTTGCGAGGATATCGGCCGTCAAATACTCTGCTACAACGTCGCATCCTGCACGAACTTGAACGTGCAATATAATTGTACAATAAGAGTCATAACAAGTTTTCGTTGAGTTTTAGTTGGAGTACTTTACTAGCTGTAAGCCAGAGCCTACATAAGAATCGTAAGAATAGAAATGCATCCATGATAAGGTTAGTGTGATGGTATCCAGATAAGTTATTACTGATAACAAAACCGAGGCTGATAAGTCATCATATTACTACAAGCTGCAGTTTTGAATTAGAAAGCCAAAGGTCAGGTACAAGTCAATGCGCCGCTTGCGGTGGGAGATGGGGAGAACTTTGAATTTAGCAGGGTTAAGCAATAGTCCGTTTACCACAGACCGGTTATGGATCGGAGGCAAACCTTCATTTAATTTTAAGGCGAGCTGCTCAGTCTTACCCTTGAAATGGGCCAGGTAAAGCTGGACATCGTCAACTTAAAGGTGGATTGCAGCATGGTTACAGACTGATGGTAAGTAATTTACCAAAGGAAAGAGTAGGATAGGTCTGAGAATTCATCCCTGAAGTGCACCTTACCTGATTATTTTAAGCTCTGCAGACTTGCTTTCAGTGGCAACCCTTTGCGACCCATTGGAGTTGTGGAGTTTTCAGCACAGAACATCACGATTTACTTCATCGAAGGCCTTCGAAGAGCCAAGTAGACAAAGTAATGTCACAAATCCTCTATCAACCTCACGCCACATATCGTCTAAGATGTTAATCATGGCCGAAGTGGAGCTATGGTTGGTTCTGAAACCAGATTTGAAAGGGTTAAGGAGGCGATTCGAAGATAAGTGGGCTATTATTTGTTTTGAGGTTTATCACACACCTAAGATAGACACGGTAATATGCTGATAGGCCTATAGTCACTAGGAGAAGTTGCATTTGATTTTTTGGCAACCGGAATGACTTTAGCGATTTTCCAAGATTGAGGAAAGGTGGATGTCGTAATGCAGTGATTAGGTAAGTATGTGAGTCAGATGGCAGTGGGCATACCGTCTACACTAGTCGAATCTGATTTAATGGCTAGAACGCAGTCAATAACTTCTCTTTTGGTAACAACAATAAAATCACTATGTCTACCATATAAGTTGGTGGTCCAGAAACAGTATTCAGATCAAAATCAGTCATATCGGAACAACTTTCCAAGGAAAAGCCATTTACAATAGAACATCAGCATCTAGATCACACTGTTAGCATTGTTAGGAACAGAAGTTGGTCCATAGCTGTTTGGGTGGAAGTGAAGTACAATTCGCTTCAGAGTACGGATAACATAGTTTGCATTGTTGCGCGCTTTTTTATAAGCAGCCACATTAAGAAGAGGAATTGTACTTCCATTATCTGTAGAATTTGTTTCGAGTTTTAATTTGGCCAATAACTTCACACGTGAAGCAAGTACAGCTTTTATTATTACAGGTTTAGTAGGTATGTTACACATGCATATGTTGGAGGCAGTCAAGTTTATCGTTCGAATCCGAACTTAGCCTGCAACCATACCAAGGAACTGAACGCAGAATGTAATTTTGACAAGTCAATATTTTATCCTGCATTTGTGCAAAGTCTAGTCACCTGCTTTGAATTTTGAATTTTACCAGCCGTGCGGAGTTCATAAGTGGATTCGAACA
This sequence comes from Volucella zonaria, assembly GCA_963966105.1. Classification (NCBI taxonomy): domain Eukaryota; kingdom Metazoa; phylum Arthropoda; class Insecta; order Diptera; family Syrphidae; genus Volucella; species Volucella zonaria. The sequence continues at coordinate 334,121,004 of OZ014530.1, forward strand.
CATGAATAGGGCTTTTGATTCCAAACCACCTTGAAAGATTAGACGATCATAGATGCAGATCCATCTAAAAAATTAGAAGCAGCACATCAAGTCAACTACGTTCATAGCTCCTTCAATATATTTGCCTGCCAGAAAAATAAATAAACTAGTTAGCATACTAATCATAACCTTAACCTTAACCATAGATATAATTTAAGAAAGTAAGATAGGGCCTTTTCGTTTTTCTACATATTTTCTTAAATTATATCTATCGCAAGCATCGTGGGGGTACCCATAACCACTTAAGTGCGCTCAAGTTATAGGAAAGCAATAACCCCTAAATGACAACCGATTTTCCTGACTAATTATACTAAACGTTACTGAGTTCAGTAACTGGTCGTGCTAAATTATTTTAATGGTTACTACGATGACCGCAGGTGTTTACTCATAGTAGTGTGGCATTTCCACTCATTAGATATGTACAATTCCCTTCAATAGAAATATATTACATCCTGCATCTAAGTTACTGTTCTTGCAATGCAATACCCGCTTTCTGGGATGTTTAGATGCGGCTAATCTAATCAAATTACGCCCTTTGGAGCGAAGTTTTTGCATTCATCTTGGACTGTAGGAATTACGAGGTCTTACCTAATTTTTGTTTCTTTTTACAGTAAAGCATTAATTTATTTTTAATTCTATTACCACTTTATTTTCAAAAGTTTACTTATCTCTATCATATCTCTCGTTGGATGATCGAAAAAAAATTCCCAAGAAAATAAAGGTTACTTTCGTAAGCAGAATAAAGGAATTCATTTTCAGCTATAAGAAGACTAGCTTCAGATGTATTGTATAACCAACAGGTTTTGCTTACCAGTACGGAGACCTGCGCTAGTCTCACTTTGGAGAGCAATTGGAAATATGGATACCAAAATATGTTATAGGTCTTAGATATGTTAAATCGTTGACAAAACGGAAACAATTATTGGTAGTTTCAGAATGATAGAAGTTAAAAAAAAAAATACTGGAAAAGCAAAGAGAGATAATCTCAGTAATTAGAAAGGGAATAATGCTCAAAATATTTAACAAAAAACCTAAAGAAAAATTGAATTTAAAAGAGTTTTCCAGTTTTATTTACCATCTTTCCGCGGCTCAGTCCCTCATTTTACTTTCTTTGTATCCAATTTGGTCTCATTAACTCTGATCAGATTTTATCGATTTTCTCATTTTAAAGTAGATTTGGCCGGGTTCGTTGTGAATACCTTAGTGTGTCATTTTATCTGTCAATCTTGATAAGTTTGTCCTGAAATGCTTAGATCAATCATTTTGTTGGTATTTTATTGTACAACTTGGTAGTCAATTAAATACAATATTATAACGACGCAGGTGATCCGTTATTGGAACGGAAGAAGAGAAAAAGTGTATTCATATGCGAAAGGGTAGAAGAGAATTTCTTACAAATATTCTACAGGCATAACTCGTTTACAAGTGTCTACTCATTTTCAAAAATCGGAAGCCAAACATGGACCTTTCAGCCGAAAATTTTAACCAAGCGCTAATGAAGAGTGTAGGTTGCATCCAAAAAGCTTTCTTTTCAGTGGAGATTTCAGAATTGAAGGCGCGAGGATGTTCCAATGTTGCTACCTAAAGATGATGCTTTCGTGATGAATTATGTTCGGCATTTGCACCTCATCAACTTTCACGCCGGGCCACAGGCTTTACTCAACTTGGTGAGAGATCGGTTCTGGATCATTGGGGGCAGAAAACTAGTAAGGCAGGTCGTAAATAATTGTGCCCATTGTAGAAGATATAAGCCGAAGCTACTGGAACAAATCATGGGAAACTTACCTATGGATCGGTTAACTCCTAATCGACCCTTTTTTAATTTGCTGGGTAGATTTCTGTGGGCCCATCCTCACTTCATAGAAAATTCATGGGAAACAGCCTTACAAAACCCACATTTCTGTTTTTGTCTGTTTTGCTTCAAAGGCAGTGCACTTAGAGGTCGTTTCCGATCTCAGTTCGGACGCTTTTATAGTAGCGCTAAAGCGTTTGATAGGGCGAAGGGGTTGTCCAACTAAAACCTATTGTGAAAATGTAACAAACTATGTGGGCGCTACGGCAAAGCTGGTGAAATTTCGCTACAAGTTTTATAAAATCCTTAATCAAAACAATATTTTTAATTTCGCTTTAGAAAAATTGATTGAGTTGCAGTTGATACCTCCCCGCGCGCCACACTTCAGGGGGCTTGGGACCCTGCAGTGAAGTCTGCAAACACGCTTTTGCAGAAGACTTTGGGCAGCGCATTGTTGACGTTTGAGGAACTGGCGACGGCGGTAACTGAAATCGAAGGAATCCTGAATTCGAAGCCTATAACTCCAGTGTCATCAGACCCCAGCGATGTTTGAGCTCTGACTCCCGGACACTTCCTCATCGGATCGGCGATCAATTCGTACCAGAAACCAAATTTAATAAATGATAAATTTTCTTATCTTAACAGATGGCAACGAATATCCGCAACTAAGCAACATTTTTGGAAGAGATGGTTGAAAGAATACCTCGAAGATCTTCAGGTGCGAGCTAAGTGGCACACGGCCCAACATCAAGAAAGGAAGTCTGGTAATCGTTCATGAAGGCAACGTTCAGCCCTACAAATGGCTGCTAGCAAGGGTGACCGAAACCATTAAGAGTGATGACGGAAAGATTCGTATAGTCCAGCTGAAGACTAGTTCCGGAAGCTACCGACGTTCCATCACAAAGATGGCACCATTGTCTAATGAAGATGATTGACGGTATGCAACGCATCAACGTGGCTGGAGTGTTGACGCCAAAATTTGAATATCCCAAATAATAAAGACTCCCCAAACTCACCACATCCAAAAGCAATCTTCAAATGAATTTACAATCCAGAATTATTCGAACTTCAAAGTGTACGGAGCATTCGTCTCAAATAAAGTACCTAAACATAATTTACGAGGGTTGTCTGAGAAGTTTCCGACCGAACAATGATACAAGACATTTTTTCTGAAAAATTTTTTTTATTTTTCTACATACTTCTCAAAGCGATGCTCTCATCTCTCTAACCCGTCCAAATGGCGTTTATCTCTGCAAAATAATTGTTCACGAAGGTGATTGCCTTTACATTGACCAAAAATTTACGGTCTGGTGCGGTGTAAACTCGGAAATAATTTTTTTTTGTTACTTCTTCGACTATGGTAATGACGAGAGGGCTACGGTCAATGGAGTGCAATATAGAGCAATTTTTTTGGTATTTGAACTGGGCCAAAATGGCACGGAGAAAAACTAATTTCAACAGGATGACACAAGATGTCATACTACACGTGAAACAATCGATTTATTGAATAAGATGTTTCCTAATCGATTGATTTCAAAAAATGATGATTGGGACTGGCGACCATGATCGCCAAATTTTACTACGACTGAGTTTTTCTTCTGGGAATATTTGGAAAATTGGGTTTATGCCAATATGCCAGAGTCTAGGGAATATCTTGACACCAACATAAGCAATGAAACTCTTCAAAAAGTGAAGCACAATGCCGAAAAAAGTGCCATTCTTCTCGTGGTGCCCACATGCCAGATATAATTTTCAAGAACTAACTAAACAAATTTTAAGCTAATTATTAAAAAAAAAAATGTAGGTATAAAAAAAATCCTTCTGTGGATTAATAACTGTTATCACTGCCTAGGCTACGGTGCTATTTTCTGTTATGTATGTTATAAAGGGTGATGTTTTTGCTGTTTAATTTGTCAGTGATCTATTTTTGACAACTCAAGTGATTCGTGACATATTGTGTCAAACTCAAACAAACGGAGCTAGCATTGCTATTTCATCATGGAATGATTTACACCCGAACAAAGTTTACAAATTATTGAATTTTATTACCAAAATTCGTGTTCTGTGAAATATGACTTTCGCGCACTTCAACCATTTTTCGGTCGTCATAATCGACCCACAGAGCAAGCAATTCAAATTATCTACCCATATGCGTAGAGCGCGTACAGAGGAAAATATTGGTGCTGTATCCGCCATTGTTAATGGAGATCATGATTTGTCCACTCGTCGCCGTTCGCAGCAATTGAGATTGTGTTACTCGACTACGTGGAAGATTTTATGCAAGGACCTTGGTCTAAAACTTTACAAAATACAGCTCTCGCAAGCACTGAAGCCGAACGACCACAAACAGAGTCCAATTTTCGGTGAATGGGCCTAAGAAAAGCTGGAGGGAGATCTACTTTTTTATCGGAAAGTTGTCTCCAGCGACAAAGCTCATTTCTGGTTGAATGGGAGTGTTAATAAACAAAACTGCCTTATTTGGTCCGATGAGCAACCTCAGGCAATACAAGAGCTGCCAATGCATCCGGAAAAAATGCACTGTTTGGTGGGGTTGATGGTCCGGCGGAATCATTGGCCCGTATTTTTTCAAAGAGAACTATGAAAACAACGTTACCGTCAATGGCGCCCGCTATCGTTCAATGATTTTGAACTTTTTTTTTGCCCAAAATGGGCGAGCAGAACCTGGTTGATATGTGCTTCCATCAAGACGACGCTAGATGCCACACAGCACGCGAATCGTTGAATCAATTGAGAAATGAGATCGGTGAGCAATTTATCTTTCATTGTGGACCGTGAATTGGCCTGATTGGCATACGTCAAATTATTCGTCTATGCCTATAAACCAGCATCAATTGCAGCCTTGGAAGACAACATTACACGTGTTTTTAGGAATATGGTCGATAAAGTGATTCAAAATTGAACTATCCATATGGACCACTTAAAATGTAGTCGTGGTCAACATTTACACGAAATAATCTTTGAAAACTAAATGGCAAGCATTGATTTATCAACTCAAGTAAAAATTTTATACACTTTTGTAATTCTCCTGTGTTTATTTTTTGACAATTAAAAACCAAACGCTTAAAAAATCACCCATTATAATATTTGTCGTTTGTTTTTTTACTACGAGTATTTTATCACGTTTGCGTTTTAGGGGAGTGTAAACACTAATACACATAATGGGGGCGAAGGAGAATCAGGAACTAAAGAAAGAGAGATACCGATGTATGTTGGTCTTAAATGTTTGCAGATTATAGTGACTAGGAAATAAAGAGCTTGGCAGGGCATTCCCCTAGCGAGTCGTATGTCGGAAGGTGGGCTTGAGGGTAAACTTATGAGTGTTCATAATGAGATGGGTCTTAGGGTTGAAGGTTGGAAGGAATGAAATGCTACTTGCAATTTCATTAGAGAGTTAGTAGTGGAAATAGCGATGAAACAAGCTAATGCAAGACACGTTACGTCGGTGTTGGAGATTGCCAATCAGCTGGCAATATTAGGGTCACATATGAGAAATAATCCGCGGCTTTGAATCCTATCTACCATAGCAAGTGCTAGATGTGGACTTTGCACTCCAATTGCCTTATATATAATTTCTTGTGAAAATCTAGATATTTCGACTATGCCGGTGCCACTCATGGATAATGGTTGATGATTAAATTCCACTCGGTTGATTTTTCCCCAATTATCATAGTTTTCATAGCTATGATGTTAATGTTGAAATTCAATGAGCTTAATATACCTGAACGAATATGAAATTGTACACCAGCGTTTATTTTTGGAATATCAAACTTAAGATTCTCAAACACAACTTGAATTGAGGATTTCGGAAGAAGATTTCTTAACCCGTTCAAGAAGAGATTCATCATTCGCAAATTCACGCATTTTTGACAATTATTGTAATTCTAATTTTGATTTCAACATTTTTTTTTGCCATTTATTATGTGGTATATGGTATGTAACCGTTCTAAAGCGTTGGTTAAGTTTTTCAGTAATTTTGAAGTACTTTTTGTCAAATGAATACAATTTATACTTCTGCCGTCGGCTTTTCGTCAAATGAGTCGCTCTTAAAATGTTTCCCTGGATTTTTGTTTACTTATAAAAATCGATAGAAAACTTAATCACATGGTCATCTCTAAATAGTTAAAAGCAAAGCAAAGTCCTTATTTTGCTCTAGCACTCTTTGTTTCACAAAGAAAACTGTAACTAGTAGATTAAACAGAACTTTTTGTATAGTCAATTTAAAATAATTATTTAACTTGTAATTTTTCCAATCGCATGCAAAAAGCTATTACTTTTACTTATGTTAAAATTAAAAAAATATATATACTGCAGCAAAACACAATCACACAAACCGCAAACCACTATGATAAAAAAATACTAAAGGTTTTTTTGTCGTAAAAAATATGATTTCTGAATTTTATTTTAGTAAAAATGAGAGTTAGGTAAGGCAACGTGATTTATGATATTTTAAGGCTTTCACTATCTTATAACATTTATCTTACTGTGATAAACAATTTCATATCAATAAATACAAATACAAAGTGAAGCTCAAAGTCTTTTGGAGTTGAGAAAATCGAAACAGTTATTCAATTCGTCCAACAGGTCATCCAAAAACGATGTGTCTTAAGAATGTTTACTGGCTTTGGCAAATATTGGATGTCCACAAGGAAATAAAACAAGATTTCCTCATTTCTGAAATGGCACGATTTTTAGATACGAATAGGATTTTTTCCTTCGTGAATTCTTGTCCCCTCTGAAGGTCCTATGTCCCTAGAAGAGAATGACTTCGACATGACAGCTAGTCGTTGGTGAAACTCTTCTACAAGATTGAGCCTTAATTGCGGGCAGACTTTCGATAAAGATAGCTATGGTAGTCATTTTATTATTAGCTTACTCGATTCTCATCTTACAGATGGACTTAAATAAATGTAATTGTCTTACAAAAGCCTTCGATATTTCCTTTTAGAACCGTCGGAGAAAGTAAATGGATACCGATCGATCGATTCAGATCGCGATCGGAGTGGGCATCGTTCACAAAAGTGTGCTACGCAGTCAGCGGAATTTAGTCCTACAAATATTGCTGGGTAGAACATACAGCAATAGCTTAACAAACAGATAAAGATAAAGATATTAAGAATCATATTTGACGCATCGGTCAGATCGTGTATTATTTTGACTACTTTTGTCTTCACGATAGTGAAGTGCCTGCGATTCAAATAAAGCGAAGTTGTTAATTGCTCAGAAAGTCCTTTTCTTGTTGATAATTGATTTTTCTCTTCAGGCTGAGAGTTACTTGCTTGGTCTACCAGAATCTTGAAGGTTATCGATATATATGTAGTATTCCGACCAGGCCTGTGTCTTGGCTAATTTTATTGACTGCTTGTAAAATTGTAGCTAGTCCTTGTAAAGGGTGTTTTTTTTAGAGGTTTAGTTTTTAAACTGGCGACATTGTTTCTACAGATCGTCAATTTGACAGTTGTAAGTTGATTTGCGGTTAGTACGTTTTGTCATTTTACGATGAATAGATTAACGCCAGAACAACTCGTGCAAATTGTGCTAACTTATTTTGAAAACCATGGTTCGGTTCGCCAAATTTTCGTGCGCTACGTCCATTTTACGGGCGACATAATCGTCCATCTGAGCAAGTTATTCGGAACACGATGAATCGTTTTCGCATCACGTACACTCTAGTGGATACTACGCATCTCCAAAGATGACAAACAGTGCGAACAGAAGAAGCTATTGCCGTTGTGGATCGTAGTGTTGAGCAGAATCCGAATGAGTCGATTCGCCATCGTGCACAGCAATTGCAGCTATGCCCATCCATTTTGTGTAAGATTTTACTTAAAGACCTTGGCTTTAAAGCTTATAAGATCCAGCTGTGCAAGAGTTGAAACCGCGTTACCATTATACGCCGAAAACATAATTCAGCTTGATCCTCATTTTCAACGCAAAATTTTGTTCTCCGATGAGGCCCACGCCCTTAAAATCATTAAAACTCACTGTTTGGTAGAGCCCATATTCCTTTAAGGACGATGCCGACCAGAATGTTACCGTCAATGGAGAGCGCTATAGAAACATGATTTCTCACCACTTCGTTCCTCAGTTGAGTGGCATTGACGTGACAGAGCTCTGGTTTCAACAAGATGGCGCAACATGCTACACGGCACGCGATACCATCAATTTGCGGGAAACATTTGCTGAGCGCATAATTTCGCGTAATGGACTTGTGATCTGGCCTCCACGATCCTGTGATCTCACAACTTTAGATTACTTTCTTTAGAGATATGTGAAGTCACTAGTCCATGCCGATAAACCAGAGACGTTGGACGATTTGTAAGACAACATTCGCAGTGTTGTTGCTGATAAACGGCCCAGTTGATCGATAAGGTTGTCGTAAATTGGGCTTTACAATTACCCAATATTATATTTAAGCACTAATGGCATAAAATTATCTATTAAATGAAGCTAACACTCTAGACATTAACGTTAGTTTTAAGTATTTTATTTCATATCGAATTTGTATTACTCTAAAAAAACACTCTTTGTAACAGAAATTGTGACTTCCCAAAGAATGTTCAGAAAAATAAAACAATTTGTCTTTTTCATAAACAAAAATGATTAACGCATTGTTCTTTTGTATTTATTGTTAATCATTTCCGCTATGGGAAAGCAGGTAGAAAACTAATATCAGGTGATATCCTTGCGAATTGGGGGAAAATTTAAAATGAGAGTAAGTGAATAACTTGTCGGGGATAACTCAATCATTAAATTAGTACGAGCGTCTATGAAAGAAGAACGAAGACTCTTTAAACTTCGGCAACTATTGAGGTGTAAGACTCTTCAACATCGCACATAAGATCTTATTTGCTGTGCTCCCGTAAAGCTTATTGTCAACAACCGGACGGGTCTATATTAGTATGGTATTTTTGTAGACAAGGAAGGCTAACCCTAGAACGAACTTCCACACTACGGATGATACTAAATAAAACCAGTGAATTGCAGATCATTACTCATCTCCTTTTCATCGTTTTTAAGGACGTGTATGATAGAATTTATGGACACGAGGTATATAAGGTATAATTAGAATTCCTGACAAACTGATCGTGCAGGAAAGCGAATGCTACCGCATTGAAGTCGGCAAAGATCTCATACAAACAGTATTATGAAAGGATTTTGGATTTCTTCAATATAGTTCTTAAAAAGTATTGGAAGACACGTACTTCAATACCTTTCAAAAGTCTGTCGTCATGCATAGCCTGGGAATCGGTAAAGATGGGTCTAGATCAACAATGCCAAGAAGACGACATATATATAAATGCTATCTATAGAAGACGACTCAGGCAGAATGTCGGTTCAGACAGATATATTTTTGAGGTACTTTGAAAATCAGTAACATTATTAATTCTGAAAACGAAATTAGCGCCGAGATGAAACGAGGAATAGTTCTAGCAAACTACTCCTTGGGCTAAGAGACAAATAAGTAGTAAAACCCTCTCTCGAACAAATGGGGTAACTGGGGCCTCAAATCAACACAGATCTGCTCTGTGTTGCAGTGCATCGGGTTGGTCAAGGCCAACCTACGCTGGAAAGATTTTTCGCAGAGAACAATTTTTCGGGTGATGTCCAGGACCGTATGTATAGACGGTAAACGGAGGAGGAGACACAACGGCGCTCTCTACGTGCATTAAAGTAACATAGACCTAGCCAGAAGATTTCGAATATAACGACTACGATGGTCAGGGTATGCAGAGCGGATGAACACCTGTGCTTTGGCTCGGGGATATAAAAATCCACTTTGGAGAGACGACGAAGGCCTCGACTCGAATCAATTTCAACTTCAAAAATCAATTTATGTTAAGTTGAGCTCGGAAGAAAAAAGAATTTATTCCGCGAGGGCGATAAAGAATTTCAGAGATTATGCAGGACTGAACATTGATCGGGAACAGGAATAAACCTCTGGTCCGAGAAGTAGGTGCACTATATGACAGGCTAACTACAAATCTAATTTTCAAATTATGCTGCTATTCTGTGCATGCTTTATGACCTTTAAGAAGATCCCTTTGAATCTTGGGAGAAGATAAAAATTTGTTGATTTGTAATCTACTGTAAATTGAGCTCTACAAGTCCACTTCCTTCAAAATGTTTCCCAAAAATTTTAGCCTATATCCCTAAAACAGGTAGTTGCGTTGCTAAATTACTAACTGTCTACAAGTTGATTTAATGCTTATCGATATACATATTTAATTTAATGATTATCCACACTATTAGCTAGCGGATATATTGACAAGCAAGATTCAAAAAAATCAATTTCAACGAACTTTATTCGGTGTGTCAGATATCCAGCTGAATCCTTAAAAAATTGATTGAATCCGGTTAAAATCAAGGGGAGAGTTTTGGTTTTTTTATACGTTCTGTTCTATAATTGGAAATGGAATCAAGGTTCAACACATTCAATCTGCCGAAATTCAATGGATTCTTGCATTTTCTCAGCTTGCTTAAACGAATGCGTAGAATTAAAACGCATTTTCGAATCACGGAATCAACAAATCCTTTTGAGTTTTGAAAACCTGTCAACCTAAAATGCAAATTTATTAAAAGAAAAAGATCATATGCACTTACTTTGACATTATCAAAGATACATTGCAGAAATTTCTTACGCCGCGCAGCTTCCAATCATACGACGCTGTCAGAGGCAAATCTAAATTATTGCACATTCATTACTCCTGTCAACTGCGTTTCCGTCTTTGTACACGGAAAATGAAATTGATTCCATGCCGAGTTGTATGAATATCCACTTACTTTCGTGGGACAGAATTTGCATTTACAATCACCATTTCAATCGATAAAATTATAAAATGATGTCCTTCGGCCGCTTAGACCTTAAGATACGTTTGGACACCTTCATACCACAGCAAAACCAAGACAACATCGATGTCGATGTCGACGTCAAGGGATTGAAGAACTTGCCCTCAAATGAAATCCACCAAATTATTGGCACATGGCAAGTTTATCTTTTGTGTCCCAAATTAGAAATGTTGTTCCAATGGTGTCCTGCAATCAGTTCTCCTTCGATATGCGGTTAATAACTTAGCATTTTGAATGAGGTCGAGCTTAAAGCAGGCACATAATACCGACATCAAGCAACCGGGTGAAGGAGTGTAAGAGTAAGAGTAGGATTCCCAATGTGATTCCAATCGGATTGCCTGCCAAATCGAACCACCTATCGTCTGTCGTTGTTGTACGATGCGACTCTGCGACGAGCCCAAATGATGTCCGCTAAGAGATGCGGTCCAAGAAGATCAACTCTCTTACACTCCGGGGCGAAAATTGCAAATTTCTGCCCGCCAGACACTTATGCCCCATAAATTCGATATTTTATTGAGCCCCCGGTTGAAGTTTATCACTTGGGCGCATATGGGTGCGCAAAGTTGGTATTGGTGCGCGCGCGCCACCAACCCGACATACTCGTATCTACAGCTATTCATACAGACGGATGGACAAGCGGATACAAATATCTCATACGACTGCAGTCGCCGCCGACACCGCCACCGCCACCGACACCGCCGCTGTGCGAAATGTAATATGCATAGCACTACAATCGATTCGCATCTCACAGATACAGGATATTGACATGATGAATTCCTGCTGTTTGGTCGAGTGCAGTCGTGGCAATTATGATAAATGAACATCCCTAGCTGGTCAATGGGCACAACATGATCTCTGGAGTGGAGTCAAGGGACACCGCTCGTTCAAAGCCATCTTCCCAATATCGGAGCACAATCTTAGGTGCGATAATGGGATTGTTCACGATGTCTGTGTCTGTTTTTTCGTTGTCTCACCTTACTTGCGTGGTTTTGTGGAAATTTATGCGAACAAACTTCCATATTCTGTACATGGGGTCATCCTGTGAAGGTTGGTATCCCTTTCTGGATGGCCGATGAAACATCAAAGATTCCTACGTCGTTTAAGCTGTTTGGTCTCTCATCAAATTTCACAATCCGTGCAACATCCAAAAAATAAAGAGTCCGCGAGAATTTATGAACTCGTTGGTGGGATTCAATGCTGTAGCTGGGCTTTTAGGGCAACTTTATGAGCATCCTGACCGAGATTGTTGTTAATTTCTTGTTAAAGTGATAAAAGTGCATTTCGATTTGGGGGAGGGCGGCAGGGTTCGGCAGGTGGTGCGGTTTAACACAGTTTTTGGTTTAGTGCGACCGGCGTCTGGTGATAAAGTTATCAGTGAAATTAAAATACAAAGTAAGATTATTCGTAGCACTGAAGGTGAGTAGTAAGGATCAGACTTTGAGATTTACCATGCCGAATGGAAGTTGCGAGTGTAGTGCACCTTTCTCTGGCTTAAGTTTGCAGATAAGAAAATTGTACCTTGGCTGGAATTAATTAGTTCGGATAAGGTGACGATGATGCACTCTGGCTATGGGGATAAAGCATGTACCCGTTTGCGCTTTGTAGTTGGATACAAGAAAAATGTTAAGAAATGCGGAAAATGAATCTGCAGTCTCAGAAAATCGATTTCAGCTTATGCGGCCAAATGCTATGTATTTTGGATCTAAGTGTCATATCACCTCAAGTTTGTGAGGAATGAAGAATGTTACATTTAAACTTCTAAGAAATTAGCTTTACAATATTTGACTTGAAATCATAATTTTCAGTGAAGTTGTTTTACCAAATTTGAAGTATCCGTTAAGATTGGCGACTTTTTCTGTTCCATATTTTGAACCTCGACAGGCTTTCATGTGTTCCACTAGCTTGTCGGGTTATCGCACTGAACTAAACAGATTAGGAAGGGTAGTTCTTTTCATCCCGACAAATCTTGTTTGCCTTTCTTGACAGAGTATTTGAATAATGGTTTTCGAGACGTTTCCTATTAGATCTTTCTATTCTAACAAGCACCCAATAGAATTTATGCAGAAGAACTTAATGATTGAAACTGATCGATTTAACAGGCTAAATACCTAAGCTATTCGACGATAATCGGGCAAAGTCCAGGGAAGTGGCATTATTGCTTATCCCTTGTCCGAGCTGCTCTATCAAGAATGTGGATGCATGGGACGTATGGGTTAGGTTAAGTAAGGGCTATTAGCCTATTGGCCCATTGTGATGCCATGTGGATCTGTGATCCTCTAACTGTTGAAACCAATTTGAGCTTCCGACGAAGCGTAGGAGATTGTTAACTAAGTGGAGTTTCCTTCCTTGGGAGAGAGCTGTGCATGCACAGCAATCCTACACCTTCTCGCCCATGCAGGTTCTGCATTGTAAAAATGCCAAGCCTTCTTGCATGGTTGCCTATAAAACAGTGCCCCGTAATATCACCTGAGATGCTCCCTATTTTGGAAGATCAAACTCTTAGAGCGGTCAGGATCCAACTTTGCGCAGATTTGTTTGGTCGCTAGACAAGTTGACTCAAGATTCCACCTAAGGTTTTTTATTAGCACACAGCTTTAGTATTAGTTTACACGTAGCGATTGGTGTGCCGGTGCTACCTTTTGGCGGTAGGATAGGTAGAGCGGTTCCAATTCTATGCCCTAAAATTCCCTGGAATGTCTCTGTGCCCGGCACCCAACATAGATGAATGTTGAACTGCTCTGCCATCTCCCTGGGAGATGATCGGCAGTCAAAAGCGGTTTTACAATTTTGTGAGATTAACTTCAAAGATTTGATAGAGGCCTGACTATGCGGAGATATGCGCATATCGCTTGTAGAGATCACGTTTTTATTCAGCCAGGACAGAACTTCTTTAATCGCTAAAATTTCCGCCTGGAGCACGCTATCGAATTAGTGTACCTGAGGGGCAAATTGGATTTAGATCTGCTCCAACAAACATAAAATAACCAATCATAGAGGACACAGAACGACCAGGGTTTGAATTCTCAAGCAAGAGGCGGTTAATGCTAAAATTGTCAAGAAAATCGGGCTCCGTGATAAGGCACTATCACTGCTATACCATAATTACCTCTGTAAACAAAATTGTCGTATTTGCGGCAGTGAGTAACATTAAACAGTAAGTTAGTTGGTTAGCTGTAGATTTCGAGCTGTCGCCGTGATTCAACCTTTCTCATTTCATATCGATGAAGTTTATATGAGTTTTAGTTGGAAACATGATGTTTCAACGTCACTCGGCTTCATTAATTGATATTTTTGAGAATCATTAACAACTTGCTTCAAAAGGGCATTCGTCAATGTATGGCCGAGCTAGAGCCGACATTTTACAAAACGGTCAACGAGTAAGGTAAATAGATTAGATCGATGAATGGGACTTGACATTTGGAATAGCTTCATTCTTCTTACCTGCATATTCTTCTCAGCTGCTCAAAGGCCTTGAATTTGTAATCGGTTGCTTAATTTGCAACCAAAAGTCTACCCGGAACGAAACCTTAAAGTATCAATATGTACACGCTGTGTTGAAAATATGTACTTTATGGCTTGACCCACCTAGCCATTGATATCTTTTATGACATCCGTGAACTGATACATCCAACTTTTAACGTTTTTTAACTAAAAGCTTACACTATAAAGGCTTAGAATATATCCACGTCAATTTAGTTATAAGTAAGGCTTGAAATTGAGGTCGGGACTCAGGCAGGGGGTCCAGGTACGCGGACATTGCCAAGAATGATTGCTTATTACTTCGCAAACTTCGTCGGATGTGCAGACCACGGAAATACCGCAAGAAAGGTAAACGTGTCTTACTGCAATTCATCGGAGCCTCCAAATACCTTATAAGCTTTGAGTGTTTTTTTAAATAATATAAATAAACTGCTGGCGTGATAGGCCCAGTTAATCTCGTCTCTCCCTATCACTGTATTGTATATATCGATCCGTAATGTGTTTATGTGGCCGATGTAGGAGGATCCAGCGCGAAAGTCTGCTTGTTCGACATCGAAAGTTGAATCTAAATATTATCTGATTCGTTCCAGAATTATTCTAGCCATTACTTTAGCTACAGCTGGAAGAACGCATATACCTCTCTGGTTCCACACGCCGTCAGGTTTCCCTCTTTTGGTAGCTTGATGATTATCCCTCTTTTCCACTCCTGCGGAAATTCTTCACTATGAGCGGCTGTAACAGATAAGCTGTTGTATTTACCGCCACTTGGTTTGGTTTAGCTCGGTAGAGATGCCACCAATACCTACTGCCTTGTTTTTCTTGATGTACTTTATTGCTGCCATTATTTCGGTTTTACTGGGAGGCCCCAGTATGCGAATTCGGGAATTTGTTGCCTCGGAAAACTCATTCGTATTCGAGATCATAGCGCCATCCTCTAAGGGGTTTAAGACCGTAATAAAATGTTCGCTAAACCTAGTAAGTTATTTCTCATCCGAAATCAGTAGATTACCATCTACACTTTTCACTGGATGTGGTTTGGAGTTCCGACCACTAATGAGTTCCTTGGTGATTTTGTAGGCAGCGCTACTGTCACACCTGATTGTTGCTTCTTCAGCCCTTGAAGCCAGTGTGTCGATGTACTGACGCTTGCCACGTC
This sequence comes from Volucella zonaria, assembly GCA_963966105.1. Lineage (NCBI taxonomy): Eukaryota > Metazoa > Arthropoda > Insecta > Diptera > Syrphidae > Volucella > Volucella zonaria. The sequence goes on from OZ014530.1 coordinate 334,136,339, forward strand.
TTACACTACGCTGCACTTCCTTCTTCTTCACACAATATTGGACTTCTAGTTCGGCTTTCAGCCGAAAGCGGCTTTCAGTTTAAGCGGTTGGTTTTGACGGATGCATATGAGATAACATAAGATGGTAATCGGGTTCTAATCCAATGTCTGCTCCGCGTCTTCGTTTCGGACGTCTAGAAGACAATTTTTAAGCCACGGCTGATCGCAATGTGATCTATCTCATTGGATGTTCTCGCCTGTCAGTTGAGACCTAGCTGATCTTGTGGCAAGCGTTATGCTTAAAAAGCGTACTTCAGATGACTAATCGATTGGCATTGCAGAAGTCCACAAATCGCTCACCATTGTCATTCCGTTTTCCAAGCCCGTGAACTTAATCATGTGTTTAAGCATAGTGTTGTCGCTACCTAAGTTGGCACTGAAATTCCCCCTCACCACTATGATGTCCCCATTAGGCGTTTGATTGTAGACGGCTCCTAATTGGCTGCAAACTTCGTCCTTTTCATTCTTTACTTTCTGTTGGAGACTGGTATTCCCCAGCAATGAACCATCTTATCTCACTCAGTCTCAGGATGTCGATATTATGTTATATCTTATGAACTCGCGTTCAAGTAGGAGGAATCTGGCGTTATAAGGCCCTTCCTGGAGTAAGTTGAGGAGGGTCTAAAAATTCCAGAATCCAATCGTTGTCCTTATTCGATAGCCAAAGGTCGTCAACAAGCCATCCATCCGTATTCAAGGCGTTTGCTGCCGATTCGTAGCAGTTATCTTTTTACGGTTATTTCCTTCTGAAGAAATTCCAAGATGGCACCACGCGGAGGTCGAAAAATTTGAAATGAAATGAAAAGAAAAAAACGTTCAAAAAATTATCCAGAGTAGATACCAGCGAAATAAATAGGGCGCAGAATGTTACAAATGGCATGGCGCAGACATTACCATGCCAGGAAAAATAATTATTGACATCACGATAAACTTCCGAAATAGACGATGTTTTAGTGTTGGGGATCCTGTCATGTCGACACCATGTTCTTTCTTTTGCCCTTAACTGAGCCCATCTTTACTGCTCCTTTCTCAATGGCCGAAAATTCTTTCAAGTATAATGTAAAAGTCAAATGACAGCGGTGATGAAACCTTGTCAGATAGTTAACATAGAGTTTCAGGCCCAGTAAATATATTTTTGAGAATCGGGCTAGAGATGGTAACATTCAGCTTATTTTCATCTGACCATATTTTATATATAGTACGTCGTCGCTTAAATTAATTTGATTTGTCTGTTCCATAAGCCTTCTTGGTCTTGAGTTTCGATATTAAACCGACTGCAGAAGTAATCACTCTAGATTTTCACCACCGACTGTGATTTTAATATAGGGCTAACATCCTTATTTCTGCATGCTTATGTTCGGAGCTCGGGCTTTTTCCATTTCCTTCTCAACTTCTTATAAAACTTCCCAACTTTGGAACGCTTGTTGACTATTTTCATGTTAACATGCTTTCTGAGGGCCGATATTCCTCCCGCCTCCTTTCTCGTAGTAGCTTGTGAACTACATACTCCTTTCATTCTTCTTAGCAGCACAGCCTTGTACAGCTTTTGTTTCGCTGAGTGCGATTACTGGCACACCAAGGGTTTCATTGCATCCCAACTGATCAGATGCGGCACATTGTTGATCATGTCACCACTGATCTTCTAGGCTTCATGTTCACAACATGCAACTTTTGTTTGGGAAACTCAAAAGATTCCAGCAGTCTCTTGTAATTATAGCATTCGATATCTAAGAACTCCACACTATTTCTTGGGTGTTCTGGCATCCGTATTTGTACATTGGGTATATTAATGTAGTGGCCCAGTTTATGTTGGTTGGGTAGTCATCCGAATAGCTTTGTGATAGCTCCTTTTCTGGATGTTGAGGCGAAGAAACGCATGCTAACTATAATGACATTTCGCGCTGTCCCGAAATCGAGTAGCTAAATCCGTTTCAGAGCTGCTGTCGTGCAGGCTATCTTTTTAAATTTTAAGCCAATCATGCTTTCTTTTTCTAACTTCACCAAGGAATGTTTTAATGTGATGTCTAGAACGTTGCTCATAGATCTTGACGAAAAGCTCGCAGAAGTTATCTTTGGTAAAGTCGCCGTTCTCATATATGTGGCGTGTGCGCATAGAAGTCTAGTGTTGGCGAATTTAGCTTTGCGAACAACGAATTGGTTAAAGGAATATTAGTTTAGTCTAAAGATATGAGGATCAGAGCACTTAATTATTCAGCACCTTCGAATATGCACGAAAAGTAGAACGTAAAAGATTCTGAACTAATCTTAGGTGACGAATGTATGCAGAAAAGCATCTTAACCCGTTTGTTTGAAACCGAATTCTGCGCAAAAGTGGTTGACCATTGGAATATGTAAATGCAAGGAAAGCTGAGATACACCGGGGTATGCATACGGAGATGTTTGGTAAATGATTGCGTCGGCTGTTAAAATATTGATGGCAATTCCGAGTTGAAGCCTCCAAATGAGTCAACATATAGACCTCTTGGCCTTCAAGAAGAATCTTATTTCCCCTGTATAGTTAAGGAAACTTTATTTAAACTAAATGGTGGCTTTTGAGCTCAAGATATACGAGTATACAACAATGTTAAAATGGAAGATTTCAGACTATCTTTTTTGTTTTTAAATTAAACCCTGCGCTATGAGCGCCAAAACAGTAATACAGGTAAATGAAGAGGTGGATCTTTTCCACTATTTTCAAGATTTCCGGAGCTTATACATATCATGGAATATAAATACAAATTTCAGAACATAAACAAAATAAAAAGAAATACAAAACGTTATGAAAATCCACTAAACGGGAGTGTATTCTATGTTATCTACATCATCTAATCTAATCTAATCCCTCCTCGCTTCAAAAATCTACAAAATCTAGCACAGTATCTATTTTTCAAATACCACGTAAATATTTGGTAAATATTTCTGGCATCCGTATTTACGTTGCAGCTACAAGTATCTAACCAAAAAAAAACGAAACAAAAGCACCTTCTTCACTCTGTGGTTGTTGGTTATTTAAAGAAGCACTGGGGAAAATTAGGCGCCACTTCGTTTATTTTTGGGCCAACAACACAGGGCGCGATAATCAAAATAAACATTTCTTCTAATCTGTTTCAAGTAGAAAAGTGTTTCTTTTCAGTTTCTTATTATTTTCTATGGTGGCTGTTTTTCTCCTGTTTTTCAAGATAAAATGCTACTGAAGATAAAACAAAAAAAAAACAAAAAAATTATCGTATTTAGTTAAAGAGATACGAATACTTAAATTTGTTTGGTCGTTGTTTATAGTAAAAAAGTATAAAATCCAAAAATGAAAACAAATGGAAAGGGTTTTTGAAATAATGTCCATTAGTTAAAGAAAACAATATTTTAATGCTGATCTTGGCCAAAAACAATTTTAATTCACTCGAAGTAGAATGGATATCATCAATCGTTTTAGTTTAAAAACTTGCCAGAAAAATCAATTTGTTTATGCTCGTTATCTTATTTTCTTATCCCAAGGGATAGCAACTATGTATATTACATAAAGTCACTTTAGTTGCTTTTGATATGGCTTTGCTAACAAATTGTTATCTAAACTAAAAAAAAGCGGAGATTGTCAAGAGTGATTAGTCCAATTTTCGTAGGAATGATATTGTCAAAACAGACTGCGGAGTCCAGCAAATTAAATCTCTTACTACTTCAAAGCTGTATTTGCCGATGGTGATATTTAAGATCAAAAGGGTCTGTTCAGTATTTGCTTATTTTACCATAGGATGTATGTACAGACGGCGGAGCATTCTCGGGATGTCGAAGCTAGTCATTCTCTTCCTCGCTATAGATGATCATAATAGAGGAACTTATGTTTTCACTTAGATTCCTAGATATTAGTAACCAATTAATTAAAATTTTTCAATTTCCCTTTTCTTCGTAAATACTTTACATACATTGGCTTCTATAAACATGATTAATTTCAGGCAATTTAAAAACTTACATTGGTCCTTCGAGCCGGATGATTATTTATCATTACATATATTGTATATACGTCGATGATATTAGAAGTGGTGTAGACTCGGTTGAAGGAACAAAATAGAAACGAGGCGAAACCTGTTAAAAATTAACTGCGCTTGGGTTGAATCTGCAAAGGTGGACAAGCAATCAGCAAGCAATTTTAAAGCACGTGCCAAGTGAAGACAGGGAAATATATTTCAAGTTTCTATTTGAGTCTGCAAGCAACGTCAATACTTAAAGAATAAAGTGGTTTCTCATGAGCAACTTATTTTCATTTCAAAATGTCCAGCATTACACAAAGGAAATCATAAAGGGATCGATCCTGTCGCTCATTTCTAAGCGGCTCGACCTACTTGATTTCAGCACGAACTACCGATGATCGAATGCATCAAGATTCCAAGGCAATGCAAGACAATATCGAGTTGTATATTCAGGTCTTGAATCCACACAACTAGATATGTACCCATCTTCTTACATTAAATACCAAGGTAGCACCCACGAAGGGAATTATTACACTCCCTAGTCATCAACGTTTTTTGTAATAGTGCCAGCAGCGATGGTTGACTCTGCCGTAGAGACTCTGGTAATACCGAACTAAAAGGCCAAAAATAAAATCTCGTATATGAGCTTCTGCATCAACAATGGTGGTGAATTGAGTATCAAAAATCTAAACCCAGATCAACACCGAAACATGGATGAATAATCGATAAACCACATCGAATAAAGATCCAGCTGTGATTAAAGAATTATTTTTTAACGAAATAAAGGCGTTTCGTAGTCCCCTTTCCATTAAAGTATCTGCTTGTTCCACTTGATACCCTTGTTCGTCTTTGATACCCAGATCTTGAACAATTGGAGTTTTTTTATGTACATAGGTACGCCAAAGTTAAAATTTCACCCAGTGGTCGATTTACTAGGTCAGAGACCTCAATAGTATAAGCCGATCAGTTAGTTGACAAAAGGATTCAGGGCACAATCTCATATGGACTGTTTAGGAGACTGATGAGTATATTTTAAGGATCGGTCAAAAACCCTGCAATTAAACTCAAGGTACATACTTGGATCGAATCAAATTGTGCAGATAAGTAGCTGTAGGCTCCGTACTAAGCCGTATATAAACATTATATATTTATATATTTGAGAGGTTTCCCGCCTAAGTAAACAAACATCAAAATCACATTATTAACAGCTAGGCTGTTGGCTGTTGTAGTCTATGTTATATTGAGTGAACTACCACCTTGATCAAAAGCGCTCCTATTGTTCCGGTTTGAGCTCTTTTTTTTTGTTAAGTTGGTAAATCTGTTGTTGACATTCCCTCTTAATATTAGCATCATAACTTGACATTTGAAAAAGTTACGTAGCCAAGAGTACATCTATCTCTGCGTGTGGCAGCAAAGTTGGTGTCAAAAGACCTCAATTTCATGCAAAAATGAGACCGTGTTGACGTCGCAAAAGAGACGATTTGCGAGGCTGAATCCGATCCCACGTCCATGAAAAGGATCATTCCTGGTGACGAGACGTGGATTTATGAGTACGACACGCAATCCAGACATCAGGCAAGTGAATGGCATTCACCAAATGAGCCGAGACCAAAAAAACCACGTCGTTTTCAGTCAAAAAAATAGGCAATGCTCACGGTTTTCATGGATTACAACAATGTAGTGCATCATGAATTTTTGCCAGAAGGCCAGACAGTAAACAAAGAGTACTCGTATTATTTGGGCGTTATGAGACGTTTGCGTGAAGCAATTCGCCGAAAGAGACCAGAATTGTGAGCAGAAAACTCGTGGATTTTGCACCATGATAACGCATCGTCGCGCAGTGCCATCATTATTTGTAATTTTTTGACGAAAAATGCAACAAATACCATCCAACAGCCACTGAATTCACCTGATTTGGCTCCCTGACACTTCTTTCTGTTCAATCGAGCTAAAAAAACACTACGGGGACCGCGCTTCAGTAGCCGAGAGCAAGTACGAGTAATAGAAAAATCGCAGGAACCACTGATGGACATAGCGAAAACCGAATATAAAAAATGTTTCGAGGATTGGATCAAGCGCTGGCATAAGTGTGTTGCAGTCGATGGGGATTACTTTGAAGGGGACAATATAGATTTAGATGAATAAACTTGTATCTTAAATTTTCTGAATAAATTATGGTGGTATTATGCTGACAGAACGCCTCAAGCGCTTACCGTGAACACCTGTCGGGATTGTTCTGATTTCGCTTGTTGCCCATGCATCCATCCATCCATCCAGGACATATGCCTGGCCATCCCTTACCGTGTTTTAGTATTACAAAAGTCGGAACCAGTGCTAAGGGCACAAGCTCCGCTATCGACATGAGTCGAAGCCGATCTAAAACCTCTTGCCGATCTTAGGCAAGGGTAACACTTATTTGCTCTCATCAGGGGACCTACCTCTTTCAGGTCAGCCTCTGACTGAAGTCCGGGGGGTCCTGACTCCAATAATACCGAGTTTTAAAGCCTGGTGAGGACTAGTATTGGTCCTGCCACCCTACAAGACTTATGACCGGCCTATGGCAAAGTCATTTGTCATATCGTGTAACCGCTGGTGGCGTTAAAATCTCAAAACCATTACTCTAGTACCTGTATTGCTCTACCCCCGTTTATTATTAGACCACGTAAATTCTGCTGACAGTTTGTTGTTTCCACCGTTTAGAAGTCTGCAGAGTTCCCTCCAAATCCCCAGTATAAAGTTTGAGTCTACCTTCTTTGGCCGTATCAGCAGACTTATGTTTGGAACGTGATTTCTGTTAAGTACATAACACTTCTCAATAACTACGATTGTGCGTTTCCTATGCTCTTGCTTTTCCTCTTGGGGAAGGCATTCTTTAGCAAAATGCTTGTCCTCGTCTCTATACTAGTGCATAAGTTAGGTCATTTCTGCGCAAGCGGATACTAGGCCTTGGTACACCAAGAATAATCGCGCCAATAAAAGCGTATGATTTTTTGAAAGCTAGGCAATACCCAAATCATGGTTTCCTTTTACTATAAAATTCAGTACTAGTAGGTTTCAAATGTTTTTTTCTTAAAAAAGACTCACATATCTGCATTTGCGTGTATCTTCCTCAACGTCTGAATCCTCGCAGCTTCTGCACATATGGTTTGCTAAAGATTCGTAAAACGTTGCCTTGCAGACAACCTTACAGGTTGTGAGCTGTTGTAACCTTTATAGCTATTTCTTAACAGTTCCCAGAGCGTTTATTGGTGTCGCAGTTACGGATGTTGTCCTATCTGCTTACTGTTATGTTCTGTGTGAACCCTTTCATACTCGATAAAATATGTGATAGTGGAATATCAAATGTAGGTACGAGTATTGTTGACCAACACTAGTTCTGGCAAGCTCGTTTGTTTTTTCTTTGCTGTGGTGATCCTATCTAACAATCTGGACGTTATACTGGCTGCCAACAGCTCTGAGTGAGGGTTTTACTAGTTTTGAAGCGATTTTTGTGATTGCCAATATGTCCTTATGTCGTATATCCATGAGTCTCATCTGCTTTGGCTATATACGATAGCAACAATTTCTGCTTGGGAAACTACTGCAGGGTTTGGCATTCCGAAGGATATGGTTATATTAGGTCTCTCTGAGTTTATACCTACTCGTACACCAGAATTCAATATTGAGCCATCAGTATTGAGGGCTATTTGATTGCCACTCACGATATCGTTGTTTGCCCACTCTTCTCATGGGTCGTTCGTATTTCTCCAGTAATTTAATTTACTGAAGCATACAGCATTTTTTCTGCAGTTTCTTGTATGCGCAAGCCATTTTGAAAAATTCCCAGAATTGCCTCAAGACCAGCTGTGCTCAATGTGATTTTGCTAACAATTTTGAGTCCTTAGATTTGTTTGAAGCTTCCACCAAACGGTGCAGCCATATGTTAGAATGATTTTGACAACAACAGTGTACTTTGACTTTAATTTTTTACCACAAATTCTTTTGCATTGTATAAAACTGTGGATGCTTTCTTGACTTTCTTTTCAATGTTTATGTTCCAGGTAAGTTTATTGTCAAGGACTATGCCAAGATATCTGGCGCTCTTTGCAACGTTCAGCACCGGTTCCTCTACAAGTGGTATGCTGAATGATGAGTAAATTTACCTCTAGGTGAATAATGCCCATTAAGTTCTTGCTGGATTTTCTGGCACAGGAGTTAGGCCATTGCAAAAGATCATTTATGTAGGTTGGCTTGTAGTACATCGCTTAGTGTGGGAATGAATTTATTACAAGGGAAGAGAACAACGTCATTATCGTATGCAGAAAACACGCTTGAGGGGTGCCCCTTATGATGGTGACAATCAGTGCATGCTTGCTTTGATATTAAAAAAACGCCTCTGTTGTATTGCCACAAATTTTCCAATGACTTGCCTTGTCGTGCTTTCTGTATCTGGATTGACATTAGTGAAAGCGCCTTTTGTGTTTAAAAAGATTGCCAGCATGCATTTGTTTAGTTTGTGAGCCCTTTCTATAGTAGACCCTAGACTGTGTTGTGCTGTCTCTATCGATCCGCCTCAAACGAATCTTTAAGAAACTTGTTATCGGAAATAACCGCTTTGTTCTTTGGAAGCAGCCTATAGTAGTCTGTCGTCGTCAATCTCACAGGGCCTACCGGAGCGATGAGGGATTTTTTAACCAATTATTCTCTTGCCCCAGTTGCTCTTCTATGTTTTTTGGAGTAATAAAGCAAAATATGGTGAATATACCCTTCAAAATTCTCCATGCTCGAGCCACAATTGCAAGCACAAAACTCTGCCGAATCACGTCACCTTCGCTTTGATTTAAGTCTTAACTGCAAATGCGCGAAAATATTTGACATATAATTCACGCTCAAATATACGAGTAAATAAAGTCGGGCAAATTCATCTTGACCAGTTTTTGGGATGAAAATTATATTAGCTTCTCTCAACGACGTGGACATCTGTCGCCTGCTTAACTATTCTGCTTATATGTTAACTAGGGCTGGTGTGATGTGCGATTATCTCATTTTCTCATGGGTTGAATGCCATTTAAAACTTCTTATACATATGTAGGGCTTTAAGAAGCAAAGCTATCCAGTAAGAGTTTAAAACCCTTATATTGGTATAAGCTCTTGAAGGTATTGACTAGAATTTCGCCTGATTGCGAAGGAAACTGTTGATGAGATTTGATTTTGGTCGGGAGTCTAGACTTCCTGTCTGGATGTCATATAACCTCAAGTTTAAGCCTGGGCATTATTTTATTAATAATAGTCTCATTAACTCGATCTTTAAAAAGTGAATCTTGCGGATTCTATCGTATTTTTCAGATGAAAATTACCCAAGCTTCCTTTTGTTAAACAATTTTGAAGTCCTATTAATTTAACAACAATTTTATACAAAGTTGCATTGATACTTGAGAGTATGCGTGACATTATAAGCTTAGTGTTTGTATTAAACAAATAAATATATGTACATACGTGTTTTCATATAAAAATGTAAATAGAGTTTGGAATTGTTTTTGCGGAAACGTGTGAAATAAAACGATAAAATAATTTAAAATAATTTAAAATAATTTATGAACGAATTTAAAGTGAGAAATAGTAGCTAATTACCAGTAATTAACACTAATCCTGTGACTAATAGACAATTTAAAGTTGTATTGCTTATAAATAGCAAGCGCAAAAAACAAATATTGAATTAAATTTATTTACTCTGCTAAGCGGATAGAAAAAACAAGAAACTAAAATTCATATTTGTGCAAAGTACAGTCACTGGCAAGTGTAGTTAGCACATATAATTCAATCAAATTCAACATTTTCAATGTTGGAATTGGGAGCAACAAATTTAATAAAAAAAATCTCCTATCCGTACGATATAACACCGATAAAAAATGTTGTTGCTCAAAATGTCAAGAGTGCTTCAAGCGGTTAGTAATTTTGCAATAAACTCTAAATTTGGAATGCCGAAATGCTAATTTAATGTGAATGAATGAGTGCCAAGAATTGCTACTTGATTTTTCTTAAATTTATGAAAAATACGAAAAAAGTATTTAAGGAGATAACGAACTCGGTTTTGAACGTGGATTGCCCGGACTTTACTATTCACATCAGCAGAGGCTATAGACCGAAACGTATCGGTGATAGACCAAAGAATGACGAAAATCATGCCAGCACGCCCATTAGATTGTCGTTTGTGATTTTAAGTTTCAGTTTAAATAAAATTGGGATGTCGGTTCCAATCACGGGTTAATACTCGTACTAAAAAAACAGAAAAAGTAATTTTGCGATGTCACCACTCTTAATCAGGAAATGTCTAACCCTCGAAAGTGAAATCGTTTGCCTATGAAAAATTTGTTGACGGGATCATCGTATTCACGATGCATATAATGAAGTCCACCAGACTGCTGTGCTATTAGTTTATTTATTTTTATTTTAGGAAGGAGTGATATATACCATATATCGGCACGGGTTGATGACATGGTCTGCCTGATACCACCACCAAAAGCGGGCTCATATTAAATGCTACCGTCAATAGAACATGTCTATTTAGTTTTTACTGATCAGGCTCCGATTCATAAAGAGGCTTTGCCTTAAGAGGCAGCTTCCACCCTCTTCGATTTTGGACACGCTATTTCCAATTTTCCCGATGGGCTAAAGTTCCAAGACCCTCCTGGTTGGAGCGTCATTATTTATTCGCTCGATGTGCGGTAGTCAGTGCTGTCGACAAGTTTTGATTTTTAGACTACATCCAAAAAGGGTTCGGTTTTTCCTTCTTCTTCTCTATTAACACTCATGAGGTATAGGGTAAATGTTCGACTACAAGTTTCCTCCGTACTCTTTACCGCATAGCAGACCTGAGGGGATTAGCGTTTTGTTGAGATTACATTTCGTCTTTCAGAGTCCGAAGCTTCAATCCTATTTATTTTGTCAAACTGAAGTGGCAGCAGGTTTTTCGGTTTATCAAGTGCCTTCGTTGGTGTTTATTTTTACTCCGAGATAGTTTAACTCCTTATGACACACCTTATAACTTCGGTATGATACCGAATATCTTGCCTTATTCCGATACATGTTTAAAAAGCTGTTTCAGATTGCATATTACACAGTTTCCAGCGTAGTTTGATACAGCTTTCATTTTTTTTTTTTTTTTTTAAAAAAGAACTTAACACTCTCAAGTGGGTATGAATACACTTATAATGCCTCAGCATGTGTTAAGTTTTTTGGAAAAATGAGAGAGAAAGAAAGATGTTTGGGCTCAGTGGTTATTTCACTCCATGGGTGGCATCCAACATTTAATGGGAAGACTAAATTCTTAGTGGAAGTTGGCTTGATGTTAATTTCTAATCAACTACTCGTCTTACTTGATTTTCGTTAACTGAAAAAAACGGATGATATGTCTTTCGGGCGAGGCTGGGATTCGAACACCGAACCTTCCGATTTGGAAGCCAGTCCACTACCACTTGAGCCACGGCCACCCTATTCTATCATATGGGGGATTAAAGTCGTTGAATAGGTGGTGAGTTTCGACTTGAAATTCGTTGGACTCGTTGTCATTGTAAGGATTTGTCATTTATTTGACTGACAATGGTGCATATAGAAGGGAATGAGAAGTTCAAATATCATAATGGATGTGATCTTATACACGACGCTTAAAAGGGATATATGCAGGTTTTCAGCTCTTCAAAGACAAACAATCGCTTTTTTTGTAGATGGTGCATTCGTAAAAAATTGTCCAGTGCATTCTTTCGTGTATGCAAGCTCCTTTAATGATTTAGTATTTGTACAGCTCTCTTTGTAAGCCATGAGAACCGGTGGTTTTTTAGCTTTTTATAGCTGCGCCAACTTCCTTACCCTATTTCACCGTTGACGGGACATGTGCGCTATTTTTCTATTATCACTCTATCAGATAAGAAGGATCGGAAAACAATTTAAATAAAACAACAACGGTGTGAGATATAAAATTTACTCACGCTGGCAGTGCTACAAGCGGTCGGTCTAAGTTTTGATGACTCGGTTTAATATGTGTGGCGTTATTCCGGCAATAGTGTGTCGAATGTTGGCCTCGAGCTCGTCCAAAGTGGTTGGCTTGTTAGCGCAGACTAAAGGCTTGACGTAGCCCCAGAGAAGATAATCGAGTGGTGTCAAATTGCATGATCGCGGTGGAAAATTGATGAGCGCTCGCGTGAAATGACCCAGTCACCAAATTTCTCCTTCACAACCTCGAGCGTTGCGTCGATTGTATGGCATGTAACGTTGTCTTGTTGGAACCATAGTTCGGATATATCGATGTTGTCGAGTCCTGGCCACAAAAAGTCGGTTAACTTCGCTCTATACCTGAGATCATACGGTAACGGTGTCTCCTTCCTCATTTCGAAAGGAATACGATCAGATGGTGCCGCCATGCCATAAACCGCACCAAATAGTCAATATTTGTGGATGCATTGATGCTTGGCTGAACACTTGTGGATTGTGTTCGCTCCAATAATGGCAATGGGCTTCGACGGAGAAAATGATTTTTTGGCCAAAATCCGAATCTCCAGCCAACATTTCCAGCGCCCCATTAGCGAACTCACGGCGTTGTCTATGGTCGTCCTATACGGATGTAGGCCCAAATCCAATTGCAAAATAAGCCGGGTTGACTCTCTGGCGATGCCAAATTCAGCTGATCGGCGCCGAATTGACATTTCTGGGTCTTCTTCGATACTGGACGCTACGGCGGCTTGTTTTCTTCATTTCGCACCAGTCTCTCTCTGGTTGGTGGGTTAAGATCCAAATGAGTATACTCACGCTCAAATTTTTCGACGGTGCCGGCACATGATGACGACCGACCTCACGACGAAATTCACCTTGCGTATTTACTGAGTCGGAATTTCGATAATATTTGTTAATAATTTCTGCACGTTCGAAATGCATTATGAGATGGCAAACCTTAATGTATATTTTGACAGCTGGATGTCATAGGTAACTTTGAGAAAAATATCATTGCTATCTGGTCACTCTATACAATATGCGTATAACAGTGACTAGTTCTTCCTCCATCGTTTTGAAGAACTGTTAAAGCCTTAAAGCCAGCTGTCAGCTATTTGGCTTCGCCGCATAATTTTTGAATATTGTTTCTGTTCCACGAATCTTCGATTTCCTTGAGCTGGGAGGCTGTGTATGGTCTCTTCTTCATTTCTGCGCGTGCTATTTCTATTGTCCTACGATTCAGCGCAATAAGATGTACATCGACGATCAATAACTTCCGGTATTTTCGACATCACCATACTGGTAATGAAACCAATGTCATCAACCCATTTCAAGGTTGTTTGCATTGTCGTTGGCTCATCCGCCATCACCTCTTTGCAAAACGCTGACTAAGCCTTAGAGATCTTCAACATCTTGAGCTTAAAATATATCAAAGCAGCGTAGACAACGTCGAACAGCTGCAAGTCTCTTGCCAGACCATTTCCTGATCGAGTCGCCCTCTAGGGAATTTCAGTTATGAGATAGCGATCTTAAGAGGCGCCATGAGCGAGAATTCCCATGTGGTAGCTACCGTATTTATTGCGCTAGGTTTCATATGACCATCGAAATGCCTGATTTAATAAAAAATGCCAATAAGCTTCTCAGCTTACTTGACAAAAAAAGTAGATAGAAGCAGCATGTTAATAAATTTCGATTAAAAGTGAAAAGAATATGCCAATGAAAAAAAGTCGCAATAGAACCTAACGGAGGGATAAGGATAGGAACGTAATATTGTAGTAGAGTCAAAATACTGAACGATTTGAAACGATTACTAGTGCAGATTGTCTATCACTGTTAGAACTATATTTCGCCGTAGAGTAGATTGCATATACTTTACGATCGACAACATGTCTGCCCACCTGAGAATAAAGTGTTCTATACTTGCGCAGACAGCTGGCCTATTTGCCGAAATATTTAGACCAGAGACTACTAATTTGGCGGGAAGATTATACCAAGTTCACCTGTAAGATGTGGAACGATGGGAAATAAATAAGATCGATTAATGAAATTTTAACATTTTTGGTCCAGTCCTCAAGACGGAAGACTTTTTAAATTATTCCAATAAGATCTGGCAACATTTGATCTACCCTAGCACGTCTTTGTTAATGTAGTTTTAAGTATGGTACTCCATTATCGATCACATATTGAAGTTACAATATATCTTAGACTAGGAGGTGAAAATCAATAACTACTCACAACCAACCTGAACGTATTCCATAGATTCGTAATGGCGAACCCTCGCTTAAAGCCGGTACGAAATCAATAAAGTTTTTGATGTTCAAAATTTACTACAAAGCAGTATACTTGTTGAAAATCCTGCTTGAAAGAATTGCACCAAACTCACATTTCAATTGATAACATAGATACTGGTTTAATGTCGAAAAATCAGTGAGCTTCAATTGGCACCGTGCTAAACCTAGCTCTACATCCATTTCTTTTAATGGAATATAGCAATATATTCTTGAGAGTAATTCGAACACTGTCTGCTTAAACACCAAACCACTCAAAACCAAACACATTTTTGTGCCCTCGCATTGCAACCCAAAAGATCTTTTGTACTACAAAATCAGTACTACAGGATGACAAGAAAAGCACAACTCTTTTGATGAAATTGAGAATCTCTCTAGTGCAAATTTCGAGAATTTGCCCAACGATTAAAATTTTTCTGAGTAAGCAACATCTTCTTAAGGCATTTAAAGTCATCCATTCACATAAAATGTGTGCCGCAGTTTTGTCGTCCTCCATGCTAAGACGACATTCTTTCAGCCTGGCGAAGCCCTGGGATGTTTTCCCAATGGGATATACACATTTTGTGCTCCCAGCTCTTTATTGCTGACTTAATTGCTAAACTCGGGATATTACAGAACGGCTCAGAGCCGATGAAAGACTCAGTCCAACCGTTTCTAGCCAATTGGTCGGCTGGAGGACAATCATATAGAGTTTGCCGCTAAAAAATGGACTCTTTGTAAGGGTAAAAGCACCTTCGGATTTGACCAGAGCGGTATCTCTACGTTAGTTAACGTATAAATATTCATCTAGCTAGATCATAAGGTTTCTAACAAGCTGTCCCGCAATCAAAAGAATGATTTTCAACCGGTTTTCCGTTGATCTTCAACTTCCAGTCATCACAAGATCGGTTCATCTTATCAAAGTCATGTTGCAGGAGTACATATATCAATGATCGCATACTTTACATTTTACCTCGCGATCAAGCCGTCTGCGTACGCTACGGTGTGATGAAATGATTCCACAAGATCGCTTATGTAAATGTTAAATAGCATTGGCGAATAAGTTAGACCTTGTTGCAGATCGTTTTTAATTTTAAATATTCCCGCAGAAATCATGTTGCCAGTTTTCACGGTGATCATATTCTTATCCCCAGCCTATTCAGCTCGTAGAAAAGTCCCTCTAGGCAAAGGCTAGCAGGTACCAGAGCATTGTTTCTTGCTTTTGTTACATTCGATATTCAGATACCAGCTTGGACATGGTACTATTTCAAAAAAAAATATTTATGTATTCGTCTACATTTGTTGTCGCCTTCAAATTAGTCCCCATTAGATATTATGCACTTGTGCCAGCGCAATCCTCGAAACACTTCTCAAACTTGATCTTTGAGATAGCTTTTCTCTTTAAGCGATGCGGTTTTAAAGTCATCTATGCTTGTAAAGCGAGTGTCCTTTAAGGTTCTCTACTTTTTTGGAAATAGGAAAAAGTCACACGGAGCCATTTCTGGTGAATATGGAGGCTGAGACATCGTTACAGTATTGTTTTTGGCCAAAAATTCACCAACAAGCAATTTGTGTTTTTGTTCAAAGTTCAACAATTTTACTGCCACGCGTATCATACCGTAAACACTCATGGTATGAGCCAATCGATTGCTAACATCATCTGCGACTTCTCTGATTGTGATTCGGCGATCGTTCATAACCATTTCTTTCACTTTTTCCACGTTTTCATCAGTTGTTGATGTTCTGGGGGGTCCGGGGCGTCCAGGGCGTCCGGGGCGTCCGGGGCTTCGGCCCTTTCGTCATATTCACGGCCATCTTGGAAACGCTTATACCACTCTTAAACTCTTGTTTTACTCATATCAGACTCACCATAAGACTTTGTTAACATTTCACACACTATGTTACACTTTATTCCATTTTTTAAGCAAAATTTGATACGAATTCTTGGATCCATTTCTTTTGATAAACGAAAATCGCCGAGCTCATAAAAACACGTCTAATGTTAGCGACTGCCACAGACAAAGTAAACAATTAATAAAGCTAAAAATTTTATTATACTTCAGGGGCACATACCAAGATAATAAACAATTTTTTGACAATTTGACAGTCTAAAATATCGTGATTCATTCCTACGCCGTACAAGTCGCTTAGGGAATGCCCTGCCTAGCTCTTTATTTCCTAGTCATTATAACCTTCAAACATTTAAAACCAACGTTCACCGGTACTTCTCTTTCTATCCTCCCTGATTTTCCTTCGCCCCCGTTGTGTGGAAGCATTTTACGGGTACTTAACATAAATACCTTGAGCGCGCGCAAATTATAAAAAAAACACCCAAGAAATTTAAAAATTCCCGTTATTTTCTGAACACACTCTATTAATCACTTTTTTAAATGAAGATTCCCAAGGTTGGATCTGTGCCATTCCCCTTTGGGAATGGGACACTACGCAATGCATTATATAATGAGCACCATTGACTGCATAATTAAACAGTATAGTATAAATGAACGGCGAAGCACAATGATCAGCGTACTATCGGGGTGAGGGAGTTGCCATTGAAGGATGATGACATTATTTGCCATATTTTCGTCGTTAAAACCTGTGTTTTTGAACCGGCAGTTCTTCGTATCGTTTTAAAGGTAGAAATTGATTAAAAAAACGCAAAATTCGCCTTGTCACCGCCAAGGGCTCTCCCTTATTCTGCTGACTTTTGATTAAAAATAAGTTTCATCGTCCACAGTTTCTCCTTAATCTACACTTGTTGCAAGCAAGAGTTCTACTTTAGCTGTCTTTAAGTATGGAATTAAAGTTCTCTGCAACCAAAAACACATTAGAGGTCTGATCTTTAAGTAAATTCAACAGTATGGAACTTTATTCAATCTTTATCTCTGAATTTATATTAGGTACGACTTGGATATGACGTAGAAAGGCTACAACCGCATGAGACCGCCAGAATCTTTGCCGAACGCCTATCGCGAAATCTCTCGACAACTCCTATGCTACCAGCATCAAGTACCGAAGACCAGTGGCAGCGCTGTCAATGTGCCATCAGAGATGCCGCAATTGATGTGCTCGGTTTCAACCAACCACCACTAAGGAATCCCTGGTTTGATGAAGAATGCCAGCAAGAAAATGCAGCTAAACAAGAAGCGCACAAGCTGGAGCTGCAGAAAGAACATCAATTTCTCCAGAAGAAGTAGAAAGAACACGATAAGCCCGCGATCGAAAATATTGAGAGGTTGTACTCTAGGACCAACGCATGGGAATTTTACCAAGAGCTAAAAAGAACGTGTCAAGGCAGAAGCCTGTAGACCTGAAGATAGAAATGCTGTAGTATAGTCGCAGTCGTATACTGGCAACAAAGACCAACATCCCGCCATCATGCAGAATACACGATTCAACTTAGGCGGTGATTGCCAAAACTTCCGTCCACCTGACAAAAACGAAGTGAAGAAATCAACATCGAATATGAAATCCAACAAAGCAGCTGAATCTGACGGCTTACCGGCTGCGGTATTCCAAGCTGCTGTCTTTGAGGAGGGCACACACCAACTCGTCAAGAACCTGAGTGGCCCCTTCATTGCGGTTTCAGAGCAGAAGAGTCCACAATCAACTAAATCTTCATAATACCGCAGATCGTGGAAAAAGTCCAAGTCGATAGCCAATATCTTTTGATTTTAAGGCTACATATGACGACATTTACAGAGACGAGCTATAGAGAGTCATATCTAGTTTTAAAATCCTGCTAAACTCGTCCCTTTGTTCTTGCTGCTCCGTCAAGGTAGATAACGACTTAACCGGGGCATGTGTTGTCAAGAAGTTCTTACAAAAGGTGACGCGCTCTCATGTGACTTCTTTAACATTATACTTGAAAGAATTGTGCAGAACTCACAAGCCGGCACGTGAGCCACAAACTTTCAAAAGTACATACAACTACGCCGACGATATTGACATACGAGTAATTGGCAGAACTCAACAGGCGGTCACCGGTCTATTCGCTAGTATTGAAACGGAAGCTGCCAAAATGCGTTCAGCGCAAGGGGACACACAAGATCGACGAATTGGACAGAATGTCACAATCGAAAGCTATCATTTCGAGGTAGTGAGGAGGTTTATTTACCTTGCCAACAATACCTCATCAGAAATAAAACGAAGAATCGCCCTTGCCAAACGCTATTCCTGTTGTTCTATTATGTGAGGCTCTACCCCGAAGAACTAAGGTGACTCTATGTAAGACCTTGATCATCCCAGTCCTACTTTATGGCGTAGATGCATGGACTCTATCGAAAGCCGATGAAGATATTCTCAGTCGTTTCGAGAGAAAAATCTTTCTCAAAATATTCGGTCCGGTTTGCGTTGACGCGCCTTGGAAGCGAAGGTCCAACAACGAACTATATCTACGAGGAAAACTGCACCCTAGCCACCTGTGATAGCAAGGACATGTAGCGCGCATGAACACTACATGATCCGGCCCGCAGAGTCTTCGAAATTAATGCGGAGGGACAATGCTGTAGAGGAAGACCTCATCTTAGGTTGCGTGCACAAGTAGGAGGAGACTTCAACCAACTTGGAATGCGCAACTGGAGGCAGTTAGCTGAAGACCGTACTAACTGGAAAGGCTTATTGGTTGGGGCCCAGGTTCACACCGAACTGTAGCGCCACCTAAGCAAATAAGTAAGTTGACTTGCACAAGTTGAATAGATAGCGCGATATAGGAAGTCTTTGCATTAGAAAAATAACCTCAATCAACTTGGTATGTGCAACTGAAGACACCTAACGCAAGATCGTGTTAAAAAATACTCAGAAGATACTCGTATTTAAATAAATCTTGAAAAATCGAAAACGCAATCAGAAAAAAGAGGATCCTGTTGGAGATCTGTATTATCGATAACGTTTTTAGACATGAGCTGTCGACTATCCGCGTAGAGTGCCTATTCCACATCTTGGCTCCAAATTTGTATTTGTTTCCAGAAACTCTCAAGTGTGATGAATTGAATTTGGATTAGTAATTTTGTTTACTCTATATTAGATGCTTTTAGTAATATCAACATTCTTATATAATATCATAGATGTATACTGCAGTATAATCAAAAACCTTCTGACAGTATCAACTTGTTTCTTCCAAACAGATCAAGGCAGACATCATTTGGAGCCACAGACAATTGAAAACATGAAGCAAACAAACATTTAAAACACATATAAGCTGTCAAAATGACACATGAATGTCAAGGACGACCAAATGTCAAAGAGTCGTCAGAATGGAGCCCCTATGGACTATGGCGTCAACCAGTTTCTATGGCATTCCAGAAAAGTTGTGTTTCGTAGCTCTCGGAGGAAACATGGTCCCCATAAAATGTACCCGCACTTATATTTTTGTTAGCACGCCAAATGTTATTCAACTGGAACTGAAATGTCTGCATACTTGAATGGGAGTTTGTTTAAACAAACAAATATCTGCATTTGGTTATTTCTAAATCTAAAATAAAATTAATAAACCAAAAATGGAGAAAATGTAATGGAACAAAGAAAACATCTCAAAAACCGAGCCAAACTCTCACATTTCAAATTACAGCAAATACTCGTCGAGAGCTTCCTCAGACCCAAATGCACCATAGGGTTGGCTCTTAGAGCCGGACGGGCTACGACGAAGACATTGAGATAGAGACGACGACGGCGACGGCGGCGACGATGACGATGACGACGTCGGTGGCGTTGGCGATGGTATTGTTGTTGTTGGTGGTGGTGGTGGTAGCGGCAGCGAAAAGATCGCCGTCAGTATGGTGTAGCAGGCGTTTATGTATTTCAAGTCAAAATGCCAATCAAATCAACTGACAGCTGGAGCAGAGTGCTTCGATGATGCCCCAGTGTTTGGGATAAATTCATCCTGAGCACAACAACAGAAATTAGACGAATCCCAAAGAACAAAAAAAAAAAAAAAAAGAAATACAAAAACTCAAATGAAATTCTACAGCAACAACGAAGAAACAATTTTGTTGTTTTTTTTTTTTTTGAAGAAATTGTTTTGGAATCTGAAAATAATTCAGTTGATGGATGTGAATGTTGAATAGGGGAGGAGGCTGTGGGGCGCTGAACCAGGAGTTGCGATATGAGAAGATATGAATATCACTTGCGAGCGTCTTAAACGCCCGAACAGTTTTGCTTATTCGTTCCTTTTGTTTAGCTTAATTTGAAATTCAATGGAATTTTTTGCAAATTGAACGATGGAAATGGAAACATTTTGAAACGCTTTCTGTTCATCTGTTCGCTGTTCGCTGTTGCCGAAGCCGAAGCCGCTGCCTGATAGTGATGGCCCAAATGGAGGAACGCCTTCGGGTGGTTTCATTTTAGATATGCGACGTAGGTACTACTCATTCGCGCTTTCTCTGCTGTATACTTTGTTTGTCCGGCCATGGTGTAAAGCCATTAAGATAAAACTGCCAAAAAAAGAAAAACGCTCGTATCCATCGTTTAATCTACGCAAATGGCTTATTGTCTTAAGTGATTTTGCACTTTTTAATTAAAAAAGAAAAAAAAAGAAAACAAAATTCAAATAGTTGCTAGCAGCGCTTTCTGATTTCTTGGAATTTCTGTTATTTTTCATTAGCAAATATAAAAGTTAAATGTTTTTTGTTTGCTTTTCACTGAAAACAGTTACCGAGGAAAGTTACTGGCACGCTTCCTCAACTTATATTTTATTTCTTTGGAATGAAGTTTTTCTTGAAAACAAAAACAAGTGTCGGCAAATATTGCAAACACTTGGTAAGTCTTTCGCAAACATTAGACAAAGGGAATATTACCGAAGCAGTGTTGCGCCTCGGAGTCTTTAGAAATTGATATTAGTTTTTCAAAACACTGATTCTGACATGATTGTTATTTTGAAGGAAAACAGAATGGCGGCCTCATTGTAGATACATATATGCCATGTGTTTAAGAGCAATTGATAATGATCAGAAAGCCAAGAAATAAATGTCCGACTTTGGCGGAAATGTGCTAATCGACATTATATTTATTAGTCATGAAATAATCATGGTGACATATTTCTGTCATTTAAGCGCACCATTAGGAGTAGATTGAAAGCACGACGGTGATCATCCAATACGCTCGTACGTTGTACAACCTGTACAGGTGATCACTGTATCTTGCTCTTCTGTGATAATTGGAGTTTGGTGGTCTGAGAGTTTTCCTACTCAATTACCTTGACTATCTCTAAGAAATCATTATAACTATCTTATGTACAGTGATGTTTTGCTTGAGACACTTTTGTTGAATGACCTTTTTTGTTAACAGCATGCATTACGCTTTACCCATATTGAATGGTTCGTTTTGCCTGAAAACTACGATTCTATTACTATGTTCCTTTTTTTTCGACTGAGGAGTGTTCGAGTAGGGCTTTGTAGCTTTGACATGGTAATTTAACTTTAACAATTTCGAATCTCATGGACCAAGGTCTACTTTCTTTCAACGAAGTGCCATAGATTTTACAAATGGAGTCGAATATCAATTCAGTTTTGAGATTTCTAAACCAAACGGAATTAGAATTTATGTGAATAAGCAATGGAACGATATACTCATTTTTCATTCTTTAATTAGAACTGGAGGACATGTGGCTCCGGCAAGATCTAAAGGGTGATGTATCATACCATTCGTAGTCCAGGGTTACTAAATAAAAATAAATAAAAGCATGAGCGATGGCGTCTTTTGCCTCCTCGTAAATTGAAGATGTTCGAGGCACTTCCTACTCCCTCTTTATATTTGCTTTACGTAAATCTGTATCCTACCCATTTGCTAATTACCAAAGTGGTTGGGTTTTATGTTTACCGAAACTACATACATATATCTAGCTGGATACGACCCCTATATACCATAGCTGTGCGAAGGAAGTGTTGTGACCCTACTGTGCGGATTGCGTTCTCTTTCGACGTGAGTGTCATAGAACCCCCAAATCGCACAAACTCGAATCGGTAATTTTTGTCAACTGCTGAGGTATGTCTTTCTCGTGCTAGTTTTAAAGAGTTACCATGCTTTAAAGCTCGAAGGAACAGATTGCACATACTTTTTTCCATTAATCGATTGCAAAGAAAACTTATGCAGTAATTTACTTAATATGCCATCATGTAGGGTTTCTGACCCTACTTGTAAATCACTGGAAAGAGAGGAAGTCTGTTCTCCCTCGGTGTTTATCTGAAACCACGTCGTCTTAAACCACAGATTTAGCAGATTAAAGGTTCGTTTTATGAATCTACTTTCGTTCCCATGAGTAATCGGAAAGATAAGTCCCTAGTTAGCAGAGATCGTTTTGCCGAAAGGAACGGGCAGATGTCCCTCGTTATTCGGAGTTTGGAAAGTAGCGACTGAGAGGCCTTATAGTCATGTGTCTTTCGAATTGTGCTGCTATTCATCGGTCACTTCTACTCCTCTTATTGGTCGCTTTGGAAGGAAGTTGTGTCTTTTCCAATAAACTCATTTCGAAGGAGCAGATTCGAAGGCGATTCAAATATTAATTGATCTATCTTCTGAAATGAGATAGGCAGTGAGTCTTCTTGTATCTTTACTTTCTGAGTCCTAAATTGGACTTCTTTGATCGATAGTGAATATTTTTACTCTGAGTCTGTACCAGTAAACTTGTTGATTTTTAGTTTCTGACCATCACAGACTGTGTCAGATAAAATGCATTATCGAGATTTACACATAACATTTCGCCAATCCTCAACTACCTATCTTTATATGCTCTCTACGTACCGGTTACTAGGTGGTACTAACAACTTGAAAAGTGTTGTTTCCTATTGTATGAATCTCAATCCATGATAGTAAAGATGCTCTCACTACTATTTAACGCATGTTTGGTTTTTTTTTTTGATTTATTAGATCAGTCATTATATCACATCAATTTCGGCATGCGACATCACATAGATTGTCTCCTGCGATTGCAAGCATTTTACTTTGAATGCCAATAAGGCTCCTTCCTCATATATATACGGAGATGTTGTTATCATGGCATAGTATAGTTCAGGATAATGATTTCCGAAAGTACGAGTATACGCATCATCAATAATCTCCTTTTTTGGCAAGTGGTGGTTTTGACCCAATTGGTTCTCCTCATGGGGAAAAGATTGTCATCACATGAATGTTTCTCATAATCTCTATAAAGAAGTTGTCGGTCTGGACGTAAATATGATAATGGGGAATTAAATCTCGATGCCATTTATACATCATTTTATACAGCTCATTCAATCGTACTCCTTGTATGGTATTCTAGGGCCGAATATTAAGAGGGAACCTTACCTTACAGATCCGAATACCGGTGTCCTTATTTCATACGGCTTGTACCACCACCGAACCTTTAATTTATTTATTGGAGCTAGAAAGCTTGGAGAAGGTTGACCCTATCTTCGTCCATGGCATCATTCAAAGACTTTATTGCAAACATTCGTGGAGAGCAATTTAAAGCTGCTAAATATGTCGGCGGTTTCTTCTGCATTTCGCCTCCTCATGTTTATGCTTGCGTCGACCAATGGATTGAAACTGAAAAGTAGCAATCATATGTGTTTTTATACTGTGAAAAATTCGTGCTAAAACACGACATAATGCCATGTTATCATGATGGTATTTTATGATATATTTTATGATTCACTATAAAATGAAAATTTCTCATCACCTTTATTAAAAAGCCAGCATTACAGTGCATATTCGGCTAAAAGCATATCTTAATGTCGTTACAAATCAGCAACTTGTCCTCATTGTCACCAACAATAGGCAATTAAGAGTTTTATTTTTCAGCACTTAACCGCCAATGGATAGCATGATAAACTCGGTCTTTTAAGACTTTTAAAATACCAGTCAGCTTATTATCCCAACCGATTACCAATGCCTTTGCCATTCATCCAATTGGATATCGACAAACGGTCTTTTTTATACAGTAACACTCTGTCTTATTTCTCTAGATATTCACGTAATTAGCCGTGCATTGCGCATATCAAAAGCCATTAAGCGTGCAGGTACATTCACATTCACACTCGAATGTAACTGAGTTTAGCTGGCTGGCAGCAGTAACTCCTGGTCTCGAGACTACCGGCCACCTCCTCAACTCCAGCTTGTATAACAATCTTAATGAATTCCATATAAAGGAAATTCAAATTCAAATCCAAATCGGAATTCTCCAGCAAAAAAAAAACAAAAAAACAAAAAACAAACATAGAAAAGAAAAACAACAATCCCCGACCACACTACAAAACGTATCTAAACGCGAATCCAAAATCGGAAGAAAGAAAAACAAACAACCGCTCGACGCGGAATGGCTTTGAGGGTACGTTAAGTCCCCAAGTGTACTCGTATTTGTCTCGCACCAGCTAGGCTTCTAGTGGCACCAGTGGCACTGGCACTGGTTCCAGGCAATCCATGCAAACTAGTAAGCTCCACCACTCCACTAATTTCACTTGTAAAGTGCCATTTTTGTTTCCATATTGCATTTTGGTATTCGGGGTCTTGGACGGGAGCAAATTGCACTGCATGCAATCTGAGACAGGCAGCGACCACGACCACAACCACAACTACAGTGACAGCAGCAATGGCAACGGCACGACGATTGTCACACAAGATCCCACAAGCCTTGAATGCACTCGAAATGGAGGGAACAACTCGCAGCGGAATGGAAGCATATTTTCTTTTCCAATTCTGGGTCTCTTTTTTTTTCGCGTGTTTTTCGTCATTGTAACCAAAACTGCTGCAATTGCGATTGCATTGGTTGATAAGTGCTTCTTGCGTTGCATTTGTAGTGCAACCCCTGTTTATTGCCGATGGCGGAGGAGCAACCCTGTTAGCAGACGAAATGCCACTCAACTTTTAGCTAGAGTTCGTAGTCGGAAATGGAAGGCTATGCGGTCGAATACGGATACAACATCAAAGTCGTTAATCAAAAGGCAGACAATAGGCGTAGGCTGGTTTTTTTCTGTCGAAGGGGCAGGTTCCGTTGACGGAAGTTCTAAATTTAAAAATTCCAAACCTGACGACTTCATAAAAACACGTTTCACTGGTCTAGGGTGGAACTCAGCTGGACGTAACTTGGATAACCTCAAGCGCTGTACAGATGGGATGGATATTTTATTTACATTTTTCTGCCGATATAATGTCAGAGAAAATTCAGAGAACAACGTTAAACTATTGTAGAACGGTTTGTAAGGTGGAAACCTCTCTGAAGTATTTGAAGTGGGTTGTCATATATGTATCCATGGTAATAGAAAATTGGAAACAGATCAACATTGCTAGCCACGATAGAGAATTTTAGGGGCACAAGATTGTTCTTAAAGTTTACTGCTCAGAAATTAGGAGAGCACAAAGTGAAAGTCGAAGGCACTTCTATGGTATAAATTTAGATAATTTAAGATAAACCAGTAAAATCTTCACAAAACTGAAGAACGAAGATGTTGTACTTTTAGAAAGACATTTTCCATGTTGTAGAAATTGCAACGAAGAGGATGTGTAAAGCCTCCTTAAAGGAAAGTTGAATGTCGATCATATCCCGCAGAATAAGATATTTACAATGGGTATTCAATGTTATCCAAAACCAATGGAGTTCTAAAACCTTCTTGCGCCCCTAATCAAAACTATGTTCAAAAAGGAAAGCTTTCATTCAATAGCTGGGGGAATTAAATTGTCCTAGAGATCTCCTCATATTAGCGCATTTCAAACAATAGAAAATAGTAGTTGGTAGTCCCCAACATCAACAAGAAGATACACGTCTCTTACTTTCTCAGCATAAAAAGTGTGAGTTTGAAGGCAATTGTCAGGAAAACGCATGGCAATACGTCTAATAAGATAATAAAGCAATCAGTGAAAGGACCGAAACCAACTGGTTAAAACGTTGCATTGGTTAACCAAATTATAGTCTGCAAGATCAAATGCTTCCCAAGGGATAGAGGACTGCTTATACTATTTGCTTTAACTTTCACAACCTAACTATAAATGATGCCTTATCCATTTTTTATAGAGAAATATTTAATTCTTTTTCCATTTTCACGCCTAAAAACATCATCTACCGGTCCTCCCTGGTATAATCGTCAACTTCGTTCCTTACGAAATAAGAGAAACAAGTTATGGGCTGTTTTCCTTCGTACCACACCCTTTTCCGACAATTCCAACTGTCTTGGTACTTACCTTCATTTCACAGGATCTTACAAGCTCTACCTCAACAATGCGCAAGTCAAACCTATAAACGATTCTAAGTCCTTTTTCAAATTTCTTAACTACAAAAGAAACTCCGATGATTACCCTCCTTCCCTCTCTATGAAGAACAAGTCATCAACAGATAAACTCGGATCACCAACCTATTTGCCACCTTTTTTGAACAATCCTTCACTAACGACACCTTTGTACCAGATCCATCCTATTTTAGTTACATACTGAACTTCTTCAATGGCTCACTTCTCTCACACACCTTGGACCCATCTTATATAGAATATAAATTACACCAACGCATTCACACCTGTCCCAGATACCTCCCTGCCATATTTCTTGAAAAAAAATTCCTCCCCTCTTTCTCTTGCCCTTTCTACCATCTTTCGTTTATTCCTTTTCTCAGGCTTGGAAAACCTCCTATATAACTCCGATGCACAAAAAAGGATCAGAGAATGAAATAACCAACTGTCGTCCCATCGCTAAACTCTCCCAAGTACTCGTATTTTGTATGAAGCTCTAAGCTTCCAATGCAAAACACTTATTTCCCTTAGACAACGTGGCTTCCAGAAGGGTAGGTCAACCACTACAAATGTCGTTGGATTCGTGCCCTTTGACCTCTCTGCCTTAGAGAATGGTAACGAAGTCTATGCACAATAGTTGCGACTGATTTTAGCAAGGCCTTTGATAAAACCTCTCATCGTTTAATGTTCTTCAAATTGTCTGCCTTCGGCTGTGAACCCATACTATTAAAATGGATATCCTCTTACTTGGAAAACCGTTTTTACAGTGTTCGTTTTAAGTCAGCCCACCCGGCTTCACTTTTAGCCACCTCTGGAGTTCCACGAGGCAGCCATCTCGGTCCTCTTCTTTTATATTAACCATAAATGATCTCGATAAGATCATCAAACATTCCCGAGTCTCACTTTCTGTCGACGATACCACATTTTTCAAAACCATATCCTCACCCCATGATTCTTTCCCCCTTCAGCAAGATCTTAATATCGCCAAAGGTCAATCTATCAGCTTTTCACATAAGCGGCACCAATCTCCGCCTCGACTCAACCTTATCCACAACCAACCTCCCTTCCTCCTTTCGTTCAGGTCCTTCTATATTACTTTTGTTCGCCGCCTCTTAGAGTTCGCCAGTCAAGTGTGGTCTCCATATCATCGTGTTCACATCTCGAGAATCGATGGGACGATCATTTATTCTGCCCTCTATCAAAATCGTCTCAGCGTTATTACCCTAAACACCCTTGAGGAACGCAGAGATGCAGCCGACTTTCTCTTCCTTCATTGACTCCTTTCAGGCCACGTTGAGTTTGCTTCCCTTCACAACTCTATTTTCCTCAATATTAACCCTCGTAATCTACGTACTCCTCGTCTCTTCTTCCATCCAGCCCACCACACCTCCTGTGGCGCGAACGAACCAATCTTCCGTATGCTACGAAATATCAATTCAAATCTTACCGTCTTTGACTTCCACCGCACCACTCCCTACCGCTAATCCGTTCTTCTTCACGACTCCAACCAACCTTAGTTTTAAGTTTAAGTCTAAGTTTAATTTTAAGTTAGTTTAAAATTGTATAGCTTGCATTGAGCAGAATAAATAAGGGCCTTCGCTCCCACTGAACCATCCAATCAGCCATTATGCGGTTGGCAATGTTCATGGCATAAGGATGGTGTGAATAACGGGATTGCAATCGCCAATCTAAGTATCACGAAAAAGTATTTTTTGAGTATTAACAGACAAATGACTCTTTTCAGAAAAATTAATGCTCTCATCATAAAACTTAGAAGAATGCCTAGGAGTTTATCAAGAAGGCTGGAAAAACTGCGGAGGTAAGTTCACTAAAAAACAACCGGACACCGAAGATTCAAAGGCGTGCTGGTGCCTAACATGCAAGCTATGGGAATGTTTACCGAAATCCTTAGACATTTGCTCAAGTAAATACGAGTATCTCGTAGCCAGGTTCAAAATTTTCTACCTTTCTTTTACAATTAAAAAATTTTTAATTTTTCAATATAACATAGTTTTAACGATAATTGAATTTCCCACGAAGCCTTATTAGCTTTTCTGCAGAAGATTATTTATCAAAACATTACATATACAGGGTGTCCCCTATTCGTCAAGAATAATATGGGAAATGATTCCTGGGAATATTTTAAGAAAAAAATCGTTCTACACTAAGGGTCTATCTCCAATTTTGACATTATTTATCGAGGCTTATTTTGTGTTTGGTTTTTGGGGAAATACTGGCTTTTGTAACTACGTTTAATTAAAGTTGATATCTTTTTCGAGTCTTCAGATATCCAATCTCTAAGCCTGTTCCATTTTTCTTGCCTTTGCTAATTTTTGATTTTGAGGTAACTTTTCTCCAGAAAATGCGTAGTAAACATAACATGAATGTAATAATAATAAAAAAAAAACATCACCAAAAATCCAGTACCTAGTGCCTGCAATTCCTCGACCTTTGAACATCGCTCTAATGGGGGATGATTAGAATGCAGTGACATATTTTTTTCAAGAATACCTCTAATATGCAACGAAATAAAGCTAGGAGTAGTCTGTTGACTTAGGTTACTTGTTAGATTTGTTACCTAGTTCAGGAACAAGCGCCAAGCTTACTGCCCGCCAGAGCTGCGGTTTGTCTCCTCTATAAAGCATAAGACTACCAAAGGGTAGATTATTAAATTTATCTATTATAATGTGCCTATAACTGGAACCTTGGATGGTTTAAGTAAGACAAATGGTCATACAACTTTGAGGACCAACATGCACCTTAGCAGCGAAGGTAGGACGTCAGCATTTGCAACAAACATTGCTTTCCACTCAGTGTGGATGCAGTCAGATTTTTTGAACGTTTTTTTTCTAGATTTGGCCTATTTAAAACTCGCTAAGCGTTTCGATCTTTTCGCTAGAATTTTTATAGAAAACACTCTTCGGTATCCGAATACCTCTTATATTGGTTTTGCTTCAAAAGATACTTGTGGATGGCAACTTAACTAAGCGAGTTCTGACGACAAATACTTATTGGGAAGTAGCTAATCTTCGAAAGCACACGAACTACACAAAACAAAGATCTTTTTAATACAAATTCAACTTTTTTTCTTTTAAGGGCTTTGCGTTTTCTCAAGCACATTGGGGGTTTTGTTGT
The DNA here is from genome assembly GCA_963966105.1 of Volucella zonaria. NCBI lineage: Eukaryota > Metazoa > Arthropoda > Insecta > Diptera > Syrphidae > Volucella > Volucella zonaria. The sequence goes on from OZ014530.1 coordinate 334,165,892, forward strand.
CTCGCTGTTCGTTGTTTTCACCCAACTGAAACCGTGCGTTTATAAATACAAGATTATACATAGAACAAACAGAAATATTTCTTAGTGAAAGTATGGTTCACATCTAATAATTTAAAAGCTTAGTTAACAGGTTTTCAAATTTAAACTACGGGATGTTCAAGAAATGATATTTCGTCCTTATAAGTTTTGACGTCAAATCTGACGAACCATTCTACTTTTGCACCTGATATTTGAATCGAAATTTGACAGCAAGCCAATGGAATTATATCGGTTTCCTCAAAGGTTTAATTTTTATTTGTATCATTAGTTCTGTGATACTTCCTTTAATAATATCATCCGTCAACTTAGAAAAACATATGCACATACTAATGTCAACCCCACATATAATGGTCAATAGGTAGAGAGAGGTTAGATTCGGAATGTGAAAACTCAGGGATATGTAGAAAGTACTCAGTAGTCTCTAATATTTTTAAACTTGAATTCAATGGATTTTTAATTAGGGAAACAATGAAGGATGTCTCTATCTCGATGGCACTTACAGCGCTGGATAACTTGAATCACAGGATTGGTGAGGTGGCTTCAAAAATCAGAGAAGAACTAGAAGGATGGATATTGTAGGACCTTTCACAGACAAGGGCTTAATGATCTGATGTTAAATACGTCATATGATAAAAGTGTTATTAAAAATAAAATAAAACATTGTTCTCAAAATGTTTATTTCTTGTCCAAATTCAATTTTTTTGGACAATTTTTTTGGAATTTCCATTCAAAACATCTGGAAAAAACACTTTAGTGTTCCGAAAAGTTGGGGGCATGCGTGGTGATTGATCGGGGAACTGTTGAGAGTCCTATAACTTGAATTGAACCAGCAGCGCGACAATCAAGTTCTTAGCAAAGTACTTGCCTTTCCTTCCAGTGGTAGTCCCCAGTAATTGCATGTGTGAATCCTTACTCATGCAGGCTAAAATGGCGAAGGCATGCCCGGCCTTCATAACGTAACGTAATACTGGCCTACGCCTTCATAAGGATCACAACCCTAAATGGAAGAAATTAAACCAACTAATGGCCTGGGATAAAAATGGACTCACTGTTAATGTCCGTAGCAAACGTTTAAAGGACAATGACCTTCAGATCTGCACGAGAAATGTTCGGACCCTTAACAAGCCACGTGCTGTCAAACAATTAACAGAGGCCCTTGACTGCTATCGCGCAGATATCACTGCCATCCAGGAAGTGCGAAGGTATGGGCCGGAGATAGGGAGCATGAAAAACTGTGATATAAACTATGCTGATTGCAACTGGGTAAAGAAACAGTACTTATTCGGATACGGATTCGCCATATGCGCACTGCGGCAGACTTAGGCAAGAAGTCCTGAGCTTCCGACGAGTGAGCGAACGTCTTATGTCAATTCGCATTAACGCAAAATTTGCTAACATTAGCTTAACATGCCCTTGCTCCTCTACGAAAGACAGAGACGACGCGAAGCCACCACAGCCTTCACGATACTACCCCTGTCAACGAAATATACTCGTACATAAGGGGATCGTCTCTGGATCATCAAACATTATATAAAATTGATCATTTTGCGATAGACGTAAGACATGCCTCCAGTATTCTGGAAGTTCGAACTTCCGGCCAGCCAACATTGACTCGGATCGCGACCTTGTTGGAGCCAAGATGCGAATGCGGATTTGTTAAACGCCACAAAAAAGAAGAACTATTGTGAGAAAATATAACGTAGAAAAGTTGTAATTGCAAGAGGCCGCCAGAATCTTCGTCGAACGCATATCTCGAAACCTCTCAAACAACTCCTATGCCGAAAACCAGTGGTAGTGATGTCAACGTACCATCAGAGACGCTGCAACAAATGTGCTGGGTTTCACTCGGCTATCACCATGAAATCCCTGGTTTGATGAAGAATGCCGGCAAGCACATGCAGCTAGACAAGAAGCCTACAAGGTGGAGCTGCAACGAAGGATGAAAACCGCTCGTGAGCTCTATGAGCAGAAGAGACAGGAAGAACATCGGCTTCTCCAAAATAAGAAAAAAAAGCATGAGGAGCGTTTGATCGAAATTGAGAGGTTGTACTCCACGAATAATGCATCGAAGTTTTTCCCAAAGGTGAAAAGACCGGCAAGAAGACCCGTAAGGAAACCTGTAAACATACAGACGGAAACTTTGTAGTAGAGTCACAATCGGTGTTGAGAGTGTTTAAAAACTTTTTCTGAGGACTGTATGCCGAAGAAGCCTAACATTTCGTCGTTAGCAGAATCTAATGGAAAAGAGACCGCCACTAATGCGCCAACTATAAAGTCCTAAGTCTGCTCAACATCGCATACAAGATTTTATTTGTCATATTGTGTGAATGTCTAAAACCCTTCGCCTATAACCTGGTCCCTATCTGTACCGTTTCAGACTTGGAAAGTCAACAATCGATCAAATCTACACACTCCTGGAAAAAACTCAAGAGCTCCAAATTGGGTAGGTACCGACCCACCATCTTTTCATCGATTTTAAGGCCGCATATGCATTTATGGAGACGAGCTGTATATAGTCAGGTCTAGATTTGGCATCTCTGCCAAACTCACCTATCTATGCGGAGTGACAATTGAGAACGCTTGATGCTCTATCAGAGTCGGTAACGACTTAACCGAGAACTTTGATGTCAAAAAGGTTTTAGGCAAAGTGACTTGTTGTCATGTGACTTCTTTAATATCTTACTTGAAAGAATTATGCGGAAACGAACACTGGAGGAACAATCTTTCGAATATCTGTGCAACTACTTGCATATGGCGAAGATCTCGACATACTATATGTGATTGGAAGAATTCAGCGGGCTCTCGCTGGTGTGTTCGCTAGTATTGAAACGGAAGCTGCCAAAATGAGTTTAGCGGTAAATGAGGATAAAACCAAATATATGCTGTCAACAAGGGGGGACATACAACATTGAAGAATTCGACAGAACGTCACAGTTGACAGCTATAATTTCGAAGTAGTAAGGGACATTGTGTACCTTGGCTCTGCTATAAATCCTGCCAACACCTCAGTAGAAATAAAACCAAGAATCACTCTTGCCAATCGCTGTTTCTTTGGGATAAGAAGTCAGTTGAGTATTAAGGACCTATCCCGTAAAATTAAGCAGACTCTATATAAGACCTTGATCATCCAAGCGCAAAGGCATGGAACCTATCGGAAACAGATTAAGGTACCCCCAGCATTTTCGAGGAAAAAATGCAATGTTTACTTATTACATTGCTTGCAAAATTGAATGCATTCCGAGTTCGGTAGATAGTCTTTCAATTATCACTTCTTCAAGGACCATAGGTCGCATGATTTATTGTAAGTTTTCAAAAATTTTGAAATCAATCCCTGTTCTTTTTAATTTTATTCATCAATCTGGCCATTACTGAATGAGATCTCCATGGATTATTCCACTAAATCCCTAAGAATATTGTCCACTTCTGTTAGAGGTGCCCCTTTTCTATATAGAGAAGCGTAGAATAGAGTGTTTCTCATACGAGGTGTGCTAAGAATATTTGTAGGTAAATTGTGATACAACTGAGAGAGTTTGGTAGAGTGATATCCTGACTACTCTCGGATCCATGGAGATTTTTTGATGAATTTATCAAGATAGTGATCTTTATAGAGGAGATATCTGTATGGCAATTAAGATCTCGCAAGTGGTAACTTCCTGGGGGTTACATTCGCCTAAGAAGTTCTGGGGATATATGTTCTCTTGACGTTGATCAACTCTCTTGGACTCTCGTTTTGGCATCAAGTATGGTTCATATGGTCTAGATGTTGTCCCGATCAGATCATCTACTACCGGCTAGAGAGTCACTTGTTTCGCGCTAGGCAATCTCGAGCACTAATTTTAAAATGTCGGGTGAAGGTACATTTGAGAGTTTATATCCTTTGAAAAATGCTTCTTAAGGTTGTCCTTGACAATTGTGACTGCTTTTCAAAGATTTAGTTCACCAGCTTTCATGTTTCTCTTTTTTTTTTATAATTTACGGGCGCCTAAGGGGTTATGAATACCCTTATACTGTTGCCTGGGGGCGGGCGGAAAGATAGAAGGAGGAGAAAGGAAAGTTTGTGATGTAGTGGTTTGAAACTCAGGTGTGTTTGGTTTCGATGTTGACTCTCCAGGGGTGGGAGTCCGAATAGGACGAAGAGATTTTTTTTCTTTCAGAATGTGAAGTTGTGAATTTTTAACGGTTGTTTTGTGCTTGAAAACCCTACAACAGCCAAATCTACATGTCAGTGTTATACCTTCACACGCAGATTTTTCTGATTGAGTTCCAAATTACACAAATGAAAACTTGCTGTGGCTAGGATTCGAACCTTGACCTTCAGAGTGAGAAGCGATAGCTAGTAGCACTACGCCACGACCACCCCTCTCTGCCGTTGTTTCTTGCGTCTGTGAATTTCAGTTTATATATCGCTGACACAGCGCTTAATTGGCTGTTTAAAGCATAGTCGTTGGCTTATTGGTATTAACCTTGGACTTCAAAAAACCCCAAAGAAAAAGTTCATCGACGTTAAATCGTATGATCTGCGCGGCCAATTCTGATCACCAAAATGGGAAATTATACGACTCACGCAGTGATTGAATTGTTTCTTGGGCTGTATGACATATGACATCGTCTTGTCGACACCACATGTCGACACCACATGTCGTCCACATCGATATCTTGTAATTTAGGCACAAAAAACTGGACTATTAATGCCCGACCAGCCACATTTTCAAAGTAGAATGGTCCGATGATGTCTCCAATCCATAGTCTGCACAAAACAGTGACACGTTGTAGTTGTATTTATTTCCCAACAATCACTCGTATATTCTCTGAACCCCAAATGCAACAAATTTGACAACCAACCAGTCATCAAGATGAAAATGAGCCTCATCGCTGAAGATGATTTTGTTGTTCCATAATCCATTAAATGAACTCGCTGTAAGTAGGCTTGAGTTCTTGGGTCGATTGGACTTTGTATGTATGAAAAGATTATCGAAATGCGAAATTCTTGGCCATGGTGCCGAATTGATGTTCCTGGACTCGTAGCAATACTCTCACGAAGTGTTTCGATGTTTTGTGTTGAACGATTTGTTGAAGGACGAAAATCACTATTCCGACCATATTTTGTACGAAAATTAAGAATTATAGCTGCTAAACCTTCATTGCATTTTAAAATACTGTTCAACGATGAAAACGCGTTGTTTCTTCGTGCAGCGTTACATTTTCAATAATCCTGAATTGTCAGCTATCACACACAAATGGTTTAAAATTCAAATCTTGCATGGAACACCCATACTTTGTATCAGTCGCTTTCAGGGCCCTAGAACTCCGTCTTACTATATGAATAGTTTTGGTGGAATTTTCCGGTGATACTCATACTCGTACAATCCAAAAAGTCTAATGGGAGCGATGAACCCAACCGGTGGGCTATGTGAAGCAGCAGCTGATCAGTTATGTGGCACCTATGAACCTTAACATTACCTTTACTTATTCAAAGAATGTGGACTTAAGGGTCTGTATTTATGAATTCCTTTACTTAATAAATATTTTTACCTTACAGCTATTTATGGCCCTCACCTGCGGATGTTTCTGGTACATCGTACAGATACCTTGCTGCCGGAATATTTGAGAATCGTATAATTAGCGTTTGTTGAAGGCGCTGTCATTTCTTCGTGTCCGTCAGCATTTTAGTGTGGAAATCATATTCTGCTTGATTTGGCCTTAGGTAGCACATAAATCAATTCACTTGTTCTTCTATGGTGCTCTACGCATTTTTCCAAAAAAAAGGTTGGATTATGTTTAATAGATAATAGCAGTACAGCTTAAGGCAGAAAACTATTGAAACCCTTAAATTTCAACGCCATCATTCAAGTTGCTTATGAATTTTAAATTACCTCAATAAATCACTTGACTATTTGCTCAAGCTAAACACATTGTTAGCTGTCTATTGCTCGTCTAAATGAAAACCTCCAACGTAGATTGCTACTTGGTCAACACTAAACAGCCCTCAATTACACCGGTCATGACACCAGAAAGCCGCGATTAATTAGTTCACATCTCGATTTGCACATTTATAGCAGTGTCAGCCATTTGTCATTTCAAAAGACCGTATGTGCTACGAATGCCATGTGCAGTGTGTCCTGAATTCATTTATTCAAATCAACGTGGCGGAACAAATTCCTCATATTTAAATGAAATGCTGTTACCTATCAATATACTGTCGCATTGTCATTTAAAGTAGGTTCTTGTAAACTAAATTGTTAACCGTATCCACCAAGAGGGCCAGAATTGGGTTTACGCTAGACCAATGTATTTAATACTTAGATATTTATGCGCCCGGAAAGTTTTGGTTTTGAGTTGCTCTGTTGATTAAACATACGATTCGATATTAATTGAATATTTATGAAATATCTCGACATCATTCCCACTTAATTATATGGCAAGAGAATGCGACTTTCTGTTTTGGGAAGAAAGAAAACCCCTTGCTGCTGGGAAAGGACGCCTGTAGACAGATCCACCACACATACGTGTATGTAGGTGCTCGTACCTATATGTAAAAGATGATTTTGCGTAAAGATCCGTATAATAACTGAGTTTCAGTATTCAAATTAGAGGTCTTGATGCAACTTCATTTGGGGCAGATCACTGCCGCACCTCTACCGGTCGTATGCAATTCTAGAGACACCTTGCCTTGGAGCTGCCCCTCTGGACACTGTACCATATGAACAGACTGAAAGTTATAAAATCTCGAGCCACCATTCAACATGAAAAATTAAAGTCAAATTTATTGGTAATAAAACGCGACGGTGTTTCATTAGTGATCCGCCCGGCAGGGTGCTTTCTTCTTCTTGTCTAAAAGTTAGGCTTTATAAATGTTTTTTTCTCCGTATAATTTGCCTTTTTTTCTGTTTTTCCGTATGCTAATGGCGTAGTTTGTTAATTTTTTCTCATTTCTTGAGTTTTATGTTTTTGAAGAAGGGGAATAGGTTGGTTAATTAATTGGGTTAAAGATTGATGCGATTTATTTGGTGTTAATTACTGTGGAATGTTTAGTAAATTATTGCGATTGGATTGGTAGAACTGATTTTCGGATTATTTACGAATCAAAAAATGTGCCAGCATTTCACGGATGTAGATTCTTAGTTTGTTGTTTGTTTTAAGTTTCCGCGATATTCTATAGTTTTGTTGATTATGGGCATTAGTTTACGGTTCCACTAGCTATAGCTCATTAATTTCTAGATTAAATTAGATTAACTTAAGAGGTGGGGCTTATAGTTGCCGTCGAGGTAACTGCCCGACCTTGGAAAAAAGTATACAGTTACGAGTAAGCCTCGAATACGGACGGATCTACTGTTGAGAACACTTGCAAACAAAATAAGGAAAACGAACTTCGGATCTTCACGTGGAATGTTAGGTCCCTTAATAGGCCACGTGCAGCCGAACATCTTGCGGATGCCCTGGATTGCTGCAAAGTAGATGTTACCAGGCCGGATAAAAAGAGGAGGAAAAACTACAACATTAACTACGGCGGCGATTGTTATCGACGGCAAAAGCAGCGCGTATTTAAATGAGTTTCTGGCATGTTAACGAGTGCCTCGTAATAATCTACATTAAAGATATATGCGAGCACGCTCGCACAGAGGAGAAAGATGACGACACCAAAGATAGCTTATACGAGCTCTTGGATAAGACTTAAGGGCAGTGCCCTTGCTATGACATTAAAATTGTCTTTGGTGATTTTAATGCAAAGCTTGGAAGAGAAGTCATCTTTGGTACTACTACCCTGAAGTATAGCCTGCACGATACCACCTCTGATAACGGATTCAAGCCAATCGACTTTGCGGCAGGGCGAAACATCGTTGTGCTAACACGTGTTTTTTTTTTTTTTTTTTTAAAGGGTATGAATATACTTATAGTGCCTCAGCATGTGTTCAGTTTTTTGGAAAATGGGATAGAGAGAGAAAGAAAGATGCTTAGGCTCAGTGGTTATTTCACTCCATGGGTGGCATCCAACATTTAATGGGGGGACTAAATTCTTAGTGGAAGTTAATTTGATGTTGATTTCTAGTCAACTACTCATCTTTCTTGATTTTCGTAAACTGAAGAATGGATATGTCTTTCGGGCGGGACTGGGACTTAAACACCGAACCTTCCGATTTGGAAGCCAGTCCACTACAACTTGAGCCACGGCCAAGGTACGATTGCGGATATCCCGAACATCGCAAAGAAAAGCTAATACTGTGAGGAAATCGACGTTGGACGGCTGCAATCGTAATACGTCGCCAAATCCTCCCCCTTAATATCTTAAGAGGTCCTATGCCACCAGCATCAAGTATTGAAGACCAGTGGCAATATTGCCAAAAAGCCATCATATATACCCCCTTTGATGTGCTGGGTTACACTCAGCCACCACAACGAAACCCCTGATTTGACGACGTCGGCGCTGCATAATAGGACTCAAGACGAACACCAGCTTTTCAGGAGGAAAAAGAAGGCGTTTAAGAAGCGCGCGGTCGAGGAAATTGGGAGATGCTAATCCAGGAATGAAATTCGAAAGATTTACAAAGAGGTAAAAAAAACTTGTCACAGATACAAACCCTGAACCGAAGGCTGTAGAGACGAACAAGGGAACGTAATAGTAGAATTGCGGTCGATGTTGAGGAGTTGGAAAAAGCATTTCTGTAAACTGTAAAACGGTGATTGCGAACCAAATACCGCTGTCAGGCAGAATGAACATTTCAACCTGGACCATGTAGACCAACAATTTCATCCACCCAACTTGGATGAAGTGAAGATAGACATAAGTGCTGGAGCGAATAGCCTGACTACAGAGCTCTTGAAAGCGCTAGGCGATGACTTGGTAAGCATCGTACGCCAACTCAACTGTAAAATATAGTCGGGCGAAAGTATGCGCGATGCGCAGCTTTGTTTTTTTTTTTTTTTTAAACTTGACCTTCAAGTGCATCGGACATTTTCCATTTTTCATAAAACTTTGCACATGCCTCGGCATGTGTTAAGTTTTATGAAAAATGGAAAATGTCCGATCCTCAAGAAAGAAGACTCTCTGAACTGCGCCAACTACAGAGTCTTCTTAACATCGCCTACAAAATCCTATCTGTCATATTATGTGAAGGCCTGAAGCCGTCCGACAACAATCTGATTGGTATATAAGTGTGGCTTCAGGCCAGAAAAGTCCACCATCGACCAAATATTCACACTACGGCAGATCTTGAAAAAAACCCATGAGTTCAAAATCGATACACACAACCTATTCATACTTTGGAATCCCTGCAAAATTCGTCCATTTGTGCAGGATGACGATGGAGTATGCAGACTGCTTCATCAAGATCGGTCAAGAACCCACCGAGACCTTTGATGTCAAAATAGGGTTTTGAAAAGGCGATGCGATTTGTTTAACATCATTCTTGACAGAATAGTGCAAAATTCACGCGCTAACACAAGAGGCACATTCTTTCAAAAGCCCGTCCAATTACTCGCATACGTCGATGGCATTGACACAATCGGAAGAAGGCAGTGGCAGGGGCTTTCGCGAGAAGATGGCAAGAATATCTTGTCAATCAGAAAGGACACACAACACCGACGTCTCGGACAGAACGTCACCCTTCATAGATATAATTTTGAGGTAGTTAAGGACTTTGTCTACCTAAGGTCCGCTATCAATTCAGGAAACGAGATCAAACGAAGAATAACTCTTAGCAACCGCTGCTTCTTAGGGCTAAGAAAGTAATTGACTAACAAAGCCCTCTCTCGGACAACAAAAGTGAGGCTATATAAAAATTCAATAATAATCCTAGTCCTGCTCTATGGCGCAGAGGCATGGACTTTATCAAAAATGGATGAGGGTGCCCTTGGCTGCTTTAAGAGGAAATTCTTCGAGTGATTTTCAGGTGAATGGAGGAGGAGATTCAACGACGAACGATGTACAGCGACATCGACTTAGCCAGAAAAGTGAATGCCCAACGACTGAGATTGCTGTGCCATGTAGAGCAGAAAAGTCTTCTGCTCTGGGCTGAAAAGTCTTCGAATCCGCCCTCGAGGGACAGCGCAGTAGAGGAAGACCGCGACTCAGGTGACGCCGCATCCAACTGCAAGGAGATCACAGCTAACTTAGCGTTCAAAACTGGAGGCAATTAGCTAAAAATTGAGCTGGCTGGAAACGCTTTGATTGAGGCCCATGTCCAGCCCAGAATGTAGCGCCACCTTAACTAAGTAAGTAAGTAAGATACCGTTGGAGATGTCTTCTTCGATAATTGCCTTGTTTAGTTTTGTACCTTAATTTATATGGCAATAAGATTTTCTTGTACCTGTGTGTTCATATTAATGAATTCGACTTGATTGTAGCCGGCTATTGTTGGGTCATTACTTAATTCCCAGATTGAATAGTTCAGGGATTCTATCTGCTGCTATAATTGTCCAATGGTTGTAAACCGCAATTCGTGGCACTATATGGGCTCATCTTCTCTTAGAGACAATCCGTCAATAATTTATCTTAACGTTATAAATGGTGACCAGATAATAACAATAGGAAAGAAAATTTAAATAAAACAACAACCGTGTGATACTATTGTATATATAAAATTGATTTTGACTTTATTTTGAAGCTATGTTCATACGATTATGTGTGGAATAGCACATCATTCAAAGGGCCGCTTCGGCTTCACTGGCACTGCTTCAAGCGGTCGGTCCATGTTTTGATGACTCTGTTCAATATGTGCGGCGTTATTCCAGCAATAGCGTGCCGAATGATGGCCTCGAACTCGTCAAAAGTGGTTGGATTATTAGCGCAAATCGCATGATCGCGGCTGCCAATTGATAAAGGCTCCTCGTGAGATGACCCAGTTGCCAAATTTCCCCTTCACAACTTCGATGTAGCGCCGTCTGGCTGGAACCATAGCTCGGATATATCGATGTTGTTAAGCTCTGACAACAGAAAGTCGGTTATCATCGCTATATACCTAAGACCGTTGACGGTAACGGTCTCTCCTTCCTCATTTCGAAAAAAATTAGGTCCGATGATGCCTCCATGCCATAAACCGCACCAAAGAGTTAATATTTGTGGATGCATTGATGCTTGGCCGAACACTTGTAGATTGTATTCGCTCCAATAATAACAATTTTGCTTGTTGACATAGCCGCTGAGCCAAAAATAGATCTGATCAGAGAAGATGATTTTTTGGTCAAAATACCGATCTCCGGCCAGCATTTCCAGGGTCCGATTGGCGAACTCACGGCGTTGTCTATGGCCAGGTTGACACTCTGGCGATGCTTAATTCAGCTGATCGGCGCCGAATCGAAGTTTCTGGCCGCTACAGCGGTACTGACCGCTACGGCGGTTTTGCATTCTCCATTTCGTACAGATCTCTGTCTGGTTGGTGCCTTAAGTGCCAAAAAAGTGTACTCACGCTGAGACTTTGCCATGATGACAACCGACCTCTCGACGAAGTTCACGTTGCGTATTTGCAATTATGCCGGAATTTTAATAATATTGTTTAAGTAAACAGCGTAAAACGATGCATGATGAAATGGCAAAACCTACCGAATATTTCGACAGCTGGATGTCATTGGTAAATTTGACAGCTGCTGAAACATAATAATTAAAAAAATTATCTGGTCACCCGTTAGTTATAATGTAAAGGCTGTTTTTTTTTTAGACGTATACAATTTCAATAATCAAACACTTAAAGCTAATGTTAATGTCTACGATATTAGCTTTATTTAATAGACAAATTTATACCATTAATGTTTAAATACGGTATCGGGCATATGCGGGCCACGGCTAGCTCGAATGAAGCGCAGCAATCGTGAAGGCCAATTTTCGACAACTTTATCGTGCAACTTAAGGCAATAATGCGGCGAATGTTCACTTCTAAATCGTCCAACGTCTCAGGTTTATCGGCATAGTGACTTCATATACCCGCAAAGAAAGTAATCTAAAGGTGTGAAATCATAGGATCGCCGAGGCCAGTTCACAGGTCCATTACGCGAAATTATGCGCTCAACAAATATTTCCCGCAATAAATTGATGGTGTCGAGTGCCATGTTGCATGGTGCGCCATTTTGTTGAAACCAAAGCTCTGTCCCATTAATGCCATTCAACTGAGGAACGAAGAAGTCAGAAATCATGTTTCTATAGCGCTCTCCATTGACGGTGACATTCTGGCCAGCATCGTCCTTAAAGAAATATGGGCCAATGATTCCACCAGCCCATAAATCACACCAAAAAATTAGGTTTAATGGTTGTAAGGTCGTCTCAACAAAGACTTCTGGGTTTTCTCCACTCCAAATTCGGCAATTCTGCTTGTTCACATATCCATTTAATCAAAATTGGGCCTCGTCAGAGAACAAAATTTTGCGTCGAACATGAGGATCAAGCTGAATAATGTTTTCGGCACATTCACTGAACCTACGATGCGTATAATGGTCACGCGGTTTCAACTCTTGCGCAAGCTGGATCACATAAGCTTTTAATCCAAGATCTCATCCATAAAGTGGATGGTCATAGCTCCAATTGCTGTGCACCATGGCGAATCGACTCATTCGGATTCTCCTCAACACTGCGCAATAACTTCTTCTGTTCGCACTGTCTGTCTTCTTTGGGGATGCGCATTATCCACTAGAGTGTAGGTGGTGCGAAAACGATTCATCGTTCTCCGAATAACTTGCTCAGATGGACGATTATTTCGACCGTAAAATGGACGTAGCACACGATAAGTTTGGCGAACCGAACCATGGTTTTCAAATTAAGTTTGCAGTTTGCCAATGTTTTCTGGCCTTAATCTATTCATCGTAAAATGACAAAACGTACTAACCACATATCAGTTTTCAACTGTCAAATTGACAATCTGTAGAAACAGAAACTGTTGCCAGTTTAAGAACTAAACCTCTAAAAAAACACTGTTAATTATTAAAGTTTTCACAAGTTTTAACCTGGTATCAAGTGGGGTTAAGCTAGCAGATTGCCATAGTATACGCAGCCCACCAAATATTCGGCCCGTAATGTGATTTACTTGATCACGGGAGGAAGGATTACGATTAATTTTGAATCCAAGACTACGAGTAGTTACTGAATTTATAAACTCTAATTTAGTTGTTGAAGGAACTCGTATCGTAAGGTTTGTGGGATATTAACAGTAGTTGCGATTTTAACGCATTTACAATAAGCCCATTATCAAAGGACCATTTCTAAATAGCAGCCAAGTCTTCGTTTAATCTAAAAACGAGGTCCTCAAAAAGCCCTATCGGCCTTGACAGATAAACTTGAACATCATCAGCGTACAAATGTACTAGGCAGGTCACTGACAAAAATGCAAAAAATAATAGGGCCAAAAATTAAGCCGTGAGGAACTCCTGTCCCCAGATACGAGCACTTTATATCAAAATAGTTGTTACCAACTGTCACTTTCCGATATATATTCTTTGATAAGGCGCACAGCTCTTATGCTATTGTAAAACCAAAGTAGAAACGCCATTTTTCACAAAGAATACTGTGGTTGACCTTATCAAAAGCTTTAGAGAAATCAAATTTTCTTTCTCTGTCCGATTTTCCTAAAAACTTAACACGTGTTCAGGCACTTTAAATGCAGTAATACCCACTTGAGTGTTAAGATCTTAAAAAAAAAAGCAGGCACAGAATAGTCAAGCTTAACTGATCAAACTTTTTTTTTTATAATTGGCGCGCGCACAAGGGATTTTGTGTAAAAGGGAGATACAGATGTGCGTTGGTCTTAAATGTTTGCAAGTTATAGTGACTAGGGAATAAATAGCTCGGCAGTGCATGCCATAAGCGAGTTGTACGGCATAGGTACGAATCACAATATATGAGAGTACGTCCGAAACTGGGCTAGAGGGTATACTGACTAGCATTCGTAGCGACACGGGTGTTATAATTGAAAGTTAGAAGGGATGGAATGCTACGGGCAATTTCGGTGGAGCACTGGTGGTGAAAATAGCGATACAACAAGGGCAGACAGGAGACATTACGTCTGCGTTCGAGGGTGTTGAATAACTGTGTGATATTGTCATCACCTACGAGTTTTACCGCACGGTTTTGGATCCTATCTAGCAAGTGCAAAGAGGTTTTAGGAGCACCTGACCAGATGTGGGGATTGTACTCCAATTTTGGGCGCATAAACGCCTTATACAGTATATTTAGGCCAGATCAGAGGGTGTGAAATATTTTTTACATTGCTCTTGAGGAAACCTAGACATTTCACAGCATTTTTGGCGACATGGAATATGTGGTCATTCCAACGTAGGTTGTCATTGACACACATACCGAGAATGGTTTTCGGTTTTAACGATGCTAGTGCCATTCATGGATAATGGCTGCGTGTTTAAATTTCGCTTTGATGACAGCACACAACATTGTGTTTTGGAAGCATTAAATTCCACTCGGTTGATAGTTCCCCAAGTGGTTATGCTGTTAATATCGCAATTTAATGAGCTTAACATACGCTGCCGATCCCGTTCTACAGCCGAAGAGCAGGGCGTGAGTCCGGGAACGAATATGAAAAGCAGAGAGTACTGTCATCAGCAAAGGAATATATGTAATATTGGATTAGAAATGGCAGACAAGAGATCATTGATGAAAATTAAAAAGAATGTCGGAGACAGAACGGAGCCCTAGAGCACACCAGCATTTATTTTGTGAACATCAGACATGAAACCATCCAAGACTACCTGAATTAAACGTTCCGAAAAGTAATTTCTAATCCATTGAAGAAGAGAGTCATCGATCCCAAATGCACGCATTTTCGACAAAAGAGCCTGATGCCAAACTCTGTCAAATGCCTTAGAAATATCAGGTGCAACTATCTTGCTTTCGCCAGATTGATGTACGCTTTGGTTACACTTTTCGATGAGACATGCCATCAAATCACCAGTGGACCTGTTGCTACGACAACGGTACTGCCGGTCATTAAAAAGTTTTCGTGTTTAGGGATATTTCACTAGCTGACGATTTATCAGCGTTTCCATGACCTTGGAAAGAAGGGACGTAAGTGCAATGGATCTATAGGAGGAGAGGAAAGAAGACTCGCTTTTTTTAGGGACGGGCTAAACAAATGCTGTTTTCCATCTGCTCGGAAAGAGTCCTAAAGAGTAGGATCGATGAAAAAGCTTACGCAGTGGTTTTGCCAGCGGGGAAGAACACATCTTCAGAAGAAGGGGGGGTATGCCATCTGGACCTGCGGATTTGGGTATGTTAAGATCTTTGAGTACTCTTGCTACTACACGAGTGCGAAAGATTAAGGCGGAGATAAAGCACAATCTGGATGTGTTGAACTGGCCGCAAACAATGCAGCAACCAGATTGGCTTTTTCCAAAGAGCTGACAACTGAAATGTCATTGTAAATGAGGCAGAATTTCTAATTTTTTTGACGAACGACCAACAACTTTTACTACCTTTGGGATATTGTAGTGTTTTTGCCTCAGTTTTTGGTCGTAAAGATATTTTACGCGCTTCAGAAAGACGTTGCAGTAATTCCTGGCTCGTTTGAACTTTTTTCGGTTTTCCTCTGTCGGGTTGGTCTTATAGGCCCGTAAAAACATTTCTCAAAGCCTCTTTACAGCTCAAGTCATACCATGCCTTTTTTTTGGCTGACACTCCGATAGGGGATAAAGGATCTCATTCCAAGGAGAATAGTGTCAGTCATCATTTCGGCAGCGGCATCCACGTCGTTATCGAGGAAACATAACGACCAGTTAAAGTTCCTAAAGCAGGTGTTAAGTCCGCTCAAATTGGCTTTCTCGTATTGCCATACGGTTCTTTTAGGAACCTTTTCTCTAACTGTGTGGTCAGTATCCGAGAAATTAGCTCTTATGACACAATTGCCTGATGAACCTAGAGGGGAGAGTACATCGACGGTGTACTTATTAGGGTGAGAGGTTAAAAACAAGTCCAGGGTATTAGCGGTATTACTATCAACGTCTGGTATCCACATGGGCTCATTTACAAGCTGCGCTAAGTTGTTCTCCCCAGCGAAAATCTCAACACACCGTCCTTCGGGTGTTGTCTGTCCAGAATGTCGAAGCCACTCAGAATTGTGTATATTGAAATCACCCGTTATAACAATTTCAGTATGAGGATACAGGGATTCAATTCTTTGAATAGAGTCAGACAGCGCTTTAAACTCGTTAAAAGTCGAATTGCTGTCCAGTTTGGGGCTTTTGTAAATAAAGCAGTAGTGGATAATTTTCTTACGAATATGGAATTTTAACCATATTAAATTGAATTCTGGGTTGGAACAGGTACATTGTGGTGGAATTTGGTTAGCTACATCACTACGCAAATAAATGCCGAGACCGCGATAGGGAAGAAATAGTGGCACTAGTTCGTAGCCAGGTAGCTTCAGATCAGAGTGACCTGAGAGGTGTGGGCGGCGATCTACCTGTGTTTCACTAAGTGCCAAAACAGCTGGTCTAAATTTGCAGACGTGGACGTACGCAGAAAAGTGATTACTTTTTAGCCCTCGTATATTTGCTATGTCCACTCTAATTTTCCCGAGTCATTACAAATTACCAAACACAAAAGACACAAACACCGACGATGTCCTCTAATATCTTGACTACTGCAGTGGAGCAGCTTCGATTTGCATAAACCCTGATTGAAGTGGTGATAAGAGCCCGTAATTTGTGCCGCTACGAGCCTCTCAAGGATTTTAGATAGTCAAATTTAAATGTTAATTGGGCGGAAATTACCAGGTCAAGTTAAGTTCGGTTTTTTTTGCAACAGGTATTATTTTTGCAACCTTCCAGCTCTCGGGGAATGTTATACAGAAGTCAATAATATATGTAAATGAGCTAAGAATGATTTAACTAGTTTCACAAAGTGAAGTGATAATCCATCCACCCCAACAGCATTAGACTTCAACGTCATAAGACTTTTGGCTACATCGCTTTCTGTAACCACTTCAAAATCATGATCAAAATTCTTTACAAGTTCGTCATCGATTACGAAATCGAAACCACCACTTGACAAAAAAGAATTCCTGCGTTCATTGGGATAAATCAAACATTGCAAATTATTTCTATTGCCAACAGCAATGCTTCACAAGGTGTGCCATAACTTTTTAGAATCGAGCTTAGTGTTAGCCTTAACTGGATCAACCTTGGGTGTGGTTGACTGTTGTGGCAACTCCGGTAGTGAAACCGTTTCCCTTCAAAACGATTTTTATACTGCTCGGATAGCGTTATTATTTCGGAGAAGTATTCCGTGATGAAATCATTTTGTATCTGCTTGTACAAATTTTCTCCAATGTTCGTGTAATTGATGCAGTCGCTCTTCAGTATTTGCTGAGTCCATTCTGAAGTTTGATATGATCCGCTGAATTTCTTGGCCAGTTGCCAACAGGGCCAGAATGATTTCTTCGAATGACGTTATGACTGCTTTCGAATATGAATATGCGGACTTATTCAAAGGTATATTGATGACAGACTGATTCAGATAATTAAGATTCCACTGATCACTTGATATCACGTCGGGTCACCAAAATGTTCAAACTCGTTTATCTGGGTTAGATATCGAGCGCACTAACTTGATATTTGTTTGAAGTGCAACAAGCACTTAAATTTGTTCACCTGTAATTCATATCAAGCTGATCAAAAGAGATCCCAATTCCGATGTTGTCATCTTGATACATAAAATTTGCTTACTCTAACAATTATCAATTGAATGAATTATTACGTAATTAGCGACCTGCAATTTATGCATGTTCAGCATTTGAGGTTCATTGGCATGGAGTGATGAATTATTGAATAATAATGCTGCGTCGGCACTGGATGTTTATTGACCCAAAGCAAGCGATATTTAGCGTAAACAGGTTGTAATGTTATTTTGAGGGAATTGGTTGGTAAAAAGTTGTTGGACTGCAACTTAGCCATTGTTTCCGTCGAATAAAATAGTGATTTAGCTTTTAACCAGCTACTGATGGAGGTTTTTATGAAGATAAAAACCACTGCAGTAGCAACATAAATATTGAGGCAGGCAACTCTTTCGTAGCTGTCACGGGTATTTTGTCTTGGCACTCGGATTAAGTGAACCTTAATGCCACTAGCTACTGTAAAGTTATCTCAAATGTGTTGCTTGCATGCTTGTTCGAGTCCTCTCTGAGGCAGAACTTTATTCCATATAAGTATCTCAATTGTAAATATGGAGATACTAAATACTAATACCCAGACTCCTTCTCCCGTTTTAGATCTGTCGGCTAGTGAATCGATGACCAAAAAAGGTTTTACATTTCCGTCGTTCTGGTAATATAATCTTAAAGTTATTGTAGTTTACTTACTTACTTAGGCGGCACTACAGTCCCGGGTGGATCTACGCCTTAACTAATAAACCTCTCCAATTAGCGCGGTCTTCGGCTAAGTGCCTTCAGTTCCGCACTCCAAGCTGGTTTCTGGATTCTGCGGGCTGGAGCGTTGGTGTTCATTCGCTCTACATGTTCCAGTCATCTCAAAAGCCCAATTCGCAGGTTTTTGACCAGTTCGAAGTCGCTGTACAGATCGTAGGGCTCATTGTCGAATCGTCTACTCCAGAGCCCGTCAAGGCATATGGGACCAAATATCTTACGAAGAATTGTTCTCTCAAAACGACCAAGGATATCTTCATTCCTCTTTAGAAAGTGTCCATGCTTCGGAATCAGAGAGCAGGACTGGGATTATAAGGGTCTTATATCTCAGCCCAAAGAAACAGCGATTGGCAAGCGTTATTCTTCGTTTGATTTCTGAAGAGATATCGCTTTCAGATGTGATAGCAGATCTGAGGTAGATAAACCTTACTATCTCAAAGTTATAGCTGTCGATTGTGACATTCTGGCCGATTCGTCGATGTTGGGTGTCCCTTCTTGTTGACAGCATATGCTTTGTTTTGCCCTCGCTTACCAATAGACCCATTTTTGCCGCTTCTGCTCCAATACTTGTAAATGTACCAGTGACGGCTCGCTGTGCTCTACCAATAATATCAGGAATTGAACAGACTTTTGAAAGATCGTACCTCGTGGGTTGGCTTTTGAGTTTTGCACAATTCTTTCAAGTATGATGTTGTAGAAGTCACATGACAGCGCGTCGCCTTGCCTAAATCCCTTTTTGGCATCAAAGGTCTCGGTTAGGTCGTTACCGACCTTGATGCAGCAGCAAGCTGCTCTAGATGCTGTCATATGCGGCTTTAAAATCGATAAAAAGGTGGTGAGTACCGATCTAAACATCTTCGGGTTTTCTCCAGGATCTGCCGTAGTCTGAATATTTAGTCAATTGTGGGCCTGTCGGGCCTAAAACCGCACTGATATGGTCCAATCAGGTAATTGACAAATGGTTTCAGGCGCTCGCACAACACGGCAGACAAGATCTCATATGCGGTGTTTAGGAGACTGATAACTCTATACTTAGTCGTCGCAGTTTAGAGGGTCTCCATTCTTGTGAACCGGGCAAACGATGATGAGGTTCCATTAATCAGGCATACATTCATCAGACCAAATCTTGGAAATAAGTTGGTGTATGCTCTCTAACAGGTCATCTCCTTCTGCATTATATACAATAGTTCGGCGGGTAAGCCGTCCGGCCCGGCAGCCTTCCCCGACTTCAGTTTAGATGTTGCTATCCTCACTTCATTTTGGTTGGGTGGACGGAATTATGGAATTGCATGGTCAATATTGAATGGTTCGCTCTGCCTGACAGTGGGATTTGTGCCATCTTCGCCGTTCAGCAGTCTGCAGAAATGGTTTTCTATATCCTCAGCACCGACAGTGACTCTACTACAAGATTTCCTTGTTCATTTCTATAGGTTTCCGCTCAGGTCTTATTACCCTGACAAGTTCTTTTTACCTTTTGGTAAAACTTCCGAACATTATTCCTGGAGTAGCACCTCTCTATTTCCTCGATCGCGCCCTTCTCATCCTCTTTCTTTTTTCTCCGGAGAAGCCGATGTTCTTCCCGCCTCTATTGCTCGCAGAGTTTACGAGCCGCTCTCGTCCTTTTGTACAGCGCCGATTTGTAAGCATGTTGCTTTGCTGCACGTGCTTGCCGGCACTGTTCATCAAACTAGGGGTTTCGTAGTGGTGGGCGGATGAAACCCAGCACGTCAGTTGCGGCAATTCTGATGGCTTCTCGGCATCAAAGCCACTGGTCTTCAGCACTTGATGCTGTCTTCAAAGGACTTCTCGGAGAGGTTGGGGGATACGCGATCGGCATTGGTTCTGGCAGCTTGTTGCGATCGCAAACGTTCAACGTTAAATCTCCTGATAGTATTTCCTCATTTTTGTGGCGTCTGAGATATCCGTAGACGTATCTTCGCTGCAACTAGGTAGGAGTCCAAGTCTACGTTAGCCGAATATTCGGTAATCTAAAATACTTGAGGAGTGCCTTACGTCGATTGCAACATGATCAATCTGGTTGACAGGTTGCTGATCTGGTGTCCGCCATGTTCCCTTGTGAACATTGGGGTGAGGAAACCGTGTGCTTGCTAAGTAGAGTAACGTTACGTCCCGCAGCGAAATCGATTAGCCTAAGTTCGTTGCCATAGCCTACAGACGTAGTGTCATATATGCTATGTCTTTCGATTGTGGTACTAAAGATGTACGCCTTTCCAATTTTGGCATTAAAGTCGCCTAGGACGATTTTAACGTCATACATTGGATATTGCTCGTAGCCCGTAGGTTTTGTCGAGGAGCTCGTAGAAATTTTTTTTTGGCAGCATCGTCCTTTTCCTCTGTTGGGACGTGAGCGCACATAAGGCTGATGTTAGCTCAAGACTTCTTGCCTAAGTCTGCTGCTTACAACAAATCCGCATCCAAATAGACGCTGCTTACGTTTCCTATAGCAATCACCATGGTAAACATCACAGCTTTTCGTCTTTCATTTGCCCGGCCCATTCCACCGCATTTCCTGGATGAAGGTGATATCTGTTTTATAGCAGTCTAGGGCCTCAGCAAATTGTTCGGTAGCACGCAGCCTGTTCAAGGTCCGAACATTCCAAGTGCAGATCCGAAAGTCATTGTCCTTTGTTCGTTTTTCAGGTTCGTCAACAGTGAATCCGTCCTTAGCCGAGGCTATTGGGCATTTGGTAACAATTACTTTTTTACGTGGTTGGGCAGTTAACCCCACGCGCAACCTCCAATCTGGAGGGCCATGCCCTTTTTGACACATCTAGGACTAAAGGGGCCGGACAAAACTCTGGAGCCAGTAACCCGCTTCTGGGATGTGAGTGCTTTCGTCGGCCCTTATTAAGGGCTCATCCGCCACAAACTCTTCTCCAACACCGTGGCTTAGTGTTGAAGATCCCTATAGACCTGGATGCAAGTACAGCTCAGCAGCTCATATAGAGGCACCACTAGTCCGACCTAACTGGGACTGTGGGCGTCACCACTGATTCCATCCTTAGAACTCGTCTGCTGCCGCCCAGAAACAGGAGAAAGTGTCTTAGTAAGATGGCACTTCCCCCCCCCCCCCCTCCCCTCTCGACAGCTGACACCAAAGACCTTCGACAGGGGTTAGTTACCCCATCTCCAGTCGAGGTACTACGCACCAAGCAGTCACCAAGCAGGTGAGTAGTAGGAGTTGATGGTGTGAGGCCAAAATGAGAACACTTGTGTTCTCATATAATCGCATTAGCCATCTTTTTGATTTAGTTTGGAATTATTCTGTTCTTATTGCACAGGCTAATCCCTATATTTTGTTGAGTCTGGGCTGTGTATACTTTTGTTTTGCTTTCTGCATCAAATCCGTCAAATCCAACAAATGGGTGAGGCATTAATCTGTACACGTCATAGCAGACTTACTTAGATGATACTACAGTCATTAACAAACAAATTTCTTCAGTTACCTCGGTCTTTGGTCAATTCTAGGTGCGAACTTAAAATTTTTTAAGATGACTTCAAATTTATGTGCGTCATCAGAAATGTGCTTTTTCTTACATTGTGGCGTCAGATAAGAATCGAAGACTTCTCGCGCCTGAATGCTAATATCCATTTGTTCTACATGTCTAAATCATCTCGGGCGACTGACGCACTTTTCTGACCAGCACAACTTTGCATAATCTGACGAGTTTGGCAAAGATGACTTCCTGTGGCTTGTCTCTATAGATGATGTCATATGCGGCCTTGAAATAGATTAAGACGTTATGAATATCGATTTTAGTTTTTTCTCAAATATCTGTCGCAGTATACATACGTGGTCAATTGTGAACTAACTTGGCCTAAAACCGCGAAACGGATGACCATGAGACATACCTTCCTCTGACTGAGTCCTGCAAATGATGTAGCCATCTCTCTATCAAGTCAATTCCAGTTGCCTGATTGACTTGATATTGGAAGGATTGGAAGGACGGTTTTTGCTTGATTTGCCAACTTCAAACAGTAGGGTGTTTATTTATCTGCTGGATTTGCTGATTACTCAGATGCATTAAAGGTATTATAGCAGCTTCACATTGGGCTATGGGATTAACATGTGATAATACTGAAGTACTAGCCCATTCGGGTTTCTCAATTTTTTCAGCATAGTCATAATATGCGATTAATTCAACGGATTTTTGGAAGATTATGTTTCTAGTATTGCCGTGAGAGCTTCGCACAATTTTTTTAATAGCAATGTTAACTAAATTTGGTAACAGCTTGGCAAATAGACCGTTATCAAGCAGTTTTGTTGGGCAAAAGTTTAAAACACACTGAATTGCAGAACAACTCTGTACACTTCTGGTTTCGCTGCGTATATTTGCCGGCACCTTTCGTTGAACCTAGGGTTTTGTTGTGATTACCTTAAGAAATTCAACACTTCAGACGCCGTTTCTCGGAAGCCTTTTTGCTAGCTCTGCCGCTGATCTTTAGTACTTAATTGTAGAACCATTTGAAAGACTTATGGGCGCTCGATTAGAGATGGCTGTGGGTATCTCTTGCGACTGTAAACATCCGATGTCAAATTTCCTGATTTTCTTTTTATTGAGAATTTCGGGATATCCAGATCCGTATCTTGCCCGTTACAATGTAAAAATCCAAGTCATTATCCACACCTATCATACAGGATGAATGCCGTTTATGTTGAAGGTTAATTTATAGATAGTCTTTTATATACGCTTGCGAAGATTGAGATATGAACAATGTGTTCGTCACGATAATGCCTATTAGCTTGAATATGTTGCAGTAGTTGTTCTTATGCTCTCCAACAATACCAGGTACGTAAGAGTGGCTATTGGAAATACCAACCCACTTAGACCTATTGGCCCATTATGATTCTCTTACTAATGGAACCAGTTTGAGCTTATGATGAAGCGTAGGAGACTGTTTACGCCTATATTCTTTAAATCGTTTAGGTCATTGTAGAAGGAAACTTCTAAGTGAAGTTGTCTTCTCTGGGAGAGAGCTGGTCATGTACAGAGTAGGTGGAGGATTGTCTCCTGCTATTCCTCATCTATGCAGCTTCTGCAGAAATCGTATGTAAAGGCGCTTGTTGCGTACTTGCCTAATGAGGCAGTGCCTAGTGATGTCACCTATGATGCCGCTGAGATGTTTCTTATTTGGAAGGATCAGACACTTAAAACAATTCGGATCTAATTTTGGCCAGATCTGTTTGGTCGCTAGACATGTTGGTCCAACAGTCCACCTAAGGTCTGTTCTTTTATTGGTATGCAGCTTTAATGTTAGTTTGCGCGTAGCGATTGGTATACGTATTCTACCCTTTTTCGGTGGAATAGGTAGAGTGGTTCCAATTTTGGCGAGTTCACCGGTTCTACAGTTCCCTTGAATGTCTCTGTGGCCCGGCACCCAACAAAGGTGAAGCTCGAACTCCTCTGTCATCTCCATAAGTGATGGTCGTCATTTAAGATGCGGATATCCTTTGCAGATATCACGTTTTTATTGAGCCAAGACAGAGCTTCTGTAATCGCCAAAATTTAAGCCTGGAACACGCTACCGTGATTTGGAAGAGGGAAATAGAGGCTTAGACTTTGCATATCTGAGAAAACACCCCCATAAACTCCGTTATAGGTTTTAGGTTCTCCGTTAGGACTCCTAATGTTTTAAGGATGCTGGCGTAGCCAAATGAATTAGTTGTCCACTCTTTAGTCGCTTTAAGTCGAATGGCTACATTCGCAGCTATTTGGCTGCTAAAAATATCGAGGGGTGTCAAATGAAAGAGAATGTCTAATGCGGCAGAGGGGCTAGACCACAATACTCCTCTTATGTATAGACACGCTGCTTTTGGACTCTACTTAGTTTAATGCAGTTGACTGTACCTTCTAACGCCGTCCACCAGACGACCACCCCGTAAGTGAGTATCGGTCTTATAACCGAGATGTTATGCGAAGTTGAACGCTCCATTTGTTTCCAATGGGTTTTTTGCAAGAGAATAAAGCGATTGTAGCTTTATTGACTCTTTCTTGAATGTTAGGTTTCCAGTTTGGTTTCCTGTCAAAAATGAAACCTATATATTTTGCTGTATCGGAAAATACTAAATTGGTAACCTTTATTGAAGGAGGGTCTATAGTTGGAATTTTGTAGTTCCTGGAAAAGAGAACGCGATCAGATTTATGGGGGTCTATTCGCAATCCACAGCGATCTGCCCAACGGGTTAAGCTATTGAGATTTACTTGAAGGAGTTCTTTAATGAGACGTCATCCGCATATGCAATCACCTTGCTACCACCCGCTTCCAGGTATATCAGCAGTTCAATAACTACTAAGTTGCGGAGAAGGGGAGAGGGGACACCGCCTTGCGGCGTACCTCTGCTGACACATCTTTTAGCAGAAGTCTCATCTTGCTTTCTAGCATAAGACTGATCAACTTCGCAAGTGAGCCACCTGCAGAGTTGACAGCGCAGTCGTGATGGCGGATGTGTTGACGATGTTAAAGGCACCCTCTATGTCCAGGAAAGCAACCATTGTGTACTCTTTATAGTGTAGGGATCGTTTGATGTGGCTAGTCATTGAAGGCAGAGCCGTTTCTACCGACTCTCTTTACAGTAGGCATGTTGAGCCGTTGACAGAAGTCTTGGATCAATTTTAGCTCGTATATGGATATCAATCAGTTGTTCTAGAGTTTTCAGAAGGAAAGATGATAAACTTATAGGTCTGAGGTCCTTTGGGACAACATGAGAACATTTTCCGGCTTTGGGAATGAAAACAACATTGACTTCTCTCCATGACAGTGGAATATGGATGAGTTCTGTTTGGGTTGCTATTGGCCGCAAATTGGGAGCTACCTAGAAAGTGGGTGTCCAGTAGTAGCTTGAGTGATTCATCACTTGAGGTTGTCCAAGAGCAATCGGTTTTTTTCAAACAACTAGGCATCATAGGATTTGTAGAGAGGATTTTTGTTAGCCGCGATGCCTCAGAGGTTTCCGTGATTTTGTCACAGAAAGGTCTCCAGGATTGTCGCTTTGCCTTCCTCAGTTCTTTTTTGTATAATTCGAGGGATTCTTTGTATGAGCCCCAGTCAGTCACTTTTCTTGTGCTTTTTGCTATGTTGAAAAGTTTTCTGCAAGTGTTTCTGAGCAGTCCCAGTGCTGATGTCCCCCAATGTGGCTTTTTCTTGCTTCTAGGTTGAATAAGAGGGCAGGAAACGTATATAGGCTGATTGAGAGCAAGAGTGAATTTCCTGACTTTCATGGCAAGTTCATAGGTGTCACGCGGGGGACTTGATTGTATTTTGTCCAATCAGTTTTCCGGTAGTTCCGGGGAGTGCATCACTCAGGCTGAATTGGATGTATCTGTGGTCTGAAAAAGAGTGTTTAGATGATACCATCCAGTTCGTTAGCATTAGCGGAGAGAAGAGTTATATCTAGCACTTCCTGTCGGTTTCTAGTTATAAAAGTGGGCTCATTGCCAATGTTGCAAATAAAGAGGTTAGTATGTTATTTATAATATAGTCAAAAAATGACTCACCTCCATCATTGATGTCGGTACTGCGCCATACCGTGTGATGAGCGTTAGCGTCGCATCCGATGATGAGACTAGTTTTTTGCCTTCCAGCCTCTAGTACCACCCTTTCTAGGTTATCACCAGGGAGAGGGCCCTCATGATCGTGGCCAAAGTATGCCAATGCCAGCCAGTAGGAGCCTTTGGCGGTCTTTAGTCTAGCAACGGTTAAGTCGGGGTCGCTGAGATTAGGAAGTAAAAGTGCATTAAGGCTAAGTTTCACTAATATACAAGTTCTGATCTTACCTTTGTCTCTTATATAGAGCGGAGCGTATACGTGTATCCTAAGTCCACGAACCACGCCTTCTACAATCCATGGTTTCTGGGTTAGGATAATGTCTTCTGCGTTTTTTGAAAGACGCAGAATGAGTACGGTCGAAGCCACAAGAGGAGATTAATTTGAGGAAACCGTATCATAGCTATAGTTTTCCAGAGTAGCCTCCACTACGGTGCTCTTGAGGTCCTCCGATTCTGAAGATGTGCCCATCTTCTTCCTCTGATCTTGTTGCTTCATCATCGGTTTCCATTTCCGCCAGGGTGTCAGAGGAGGAGACCGACGGCTTGATTGTCACCTCGGATAGATTGGAGTCATCGCTGTCCATTTCTGGAAAGGATATCGACGCTCCAGGATATGAGGTTGTGTTTAGTGGTGGTTGCTTATCAACATCCAGTTCATCATTTTTGTAAACTCTTAGGTGTATAGACTCGAATCCTAACCGAATCATGCCTTTTGTCTGCGCTAGAAGGTTAAGGGACTCCTTATTGATCACGATCAACGCGCATCTATAAAAACCCCTTAGTTCCTCCAGTTTCGCGACTTTGCAGACATGAGTCGGAAGGGTGAAGAGCCTGATGATTTCCAGAATGCTTTCTGGAGAAGAGGGTTCCTCTGGAACCCGGGTACGAGTTCGAAGTCTGCTAGGAATGTCCTCCTTAGATACGACCTCGAGTTTTGCACCTGGCCAAATCTCTCCTAAACTACCTATGGCCTTAGTGAAGAGATCAAAAGATCTCTGATTGGCTCACGCGATGAGCTTGACGTGGCTTTGATGCCAGCCAGCGTCGCCTGTGATGACAGGTGGTCCGGGGTTTTCCCGCATGATGGCCAAGAAGTTGCTCGAAAGCTTCAGCTTGACCAGGTGCCACCGTTCAGGTGTTATAGAACCGTCGGTATCGTTCCTATCAATTACCGCGATTATTATTGCGTCCTTTAGAACTTCACTAAAATACCTCAGATGCGATATTGGATGGCCCAGGGGTTTTGGTGCTGTAGGCTTTGGGCCTCTTGGGAACCGGCACGGTTCTCTCCAACGATCACTGGCGCCTGGAGGAGTCTTTAGGTGTTTTGAATGTATCCGAAGGTTTTGATGATGCGTGAAGCGATACGTCTGAGCTCCAGATTCCTCCCTGGGGAGAGGAGTTTTGGTAGCAGCGATAAGTCCGTGGCCTGCCACAAACTTGCTACTGCTAGGGGTGCAGGAAGTGATTGGGATGGAGGAAGTGATAGAACCATGGCTTGCCAGAGTTCTACCACTCAACAGTATCATAAAAAAACTACATTGTCAAGGAGCTCATATCAGGTGTCTTTGTCATTTTATGGGGAATGTGTATATGCATATTAGGATAAAATTGAAAAATTTAGCCTTGATATGAATTGTCATGATGTGCTCCTTTTTATGTCAAAAATTCAAAACTTCTTGCCTAAGTCTGGCTGCAATTGGGAATCCATATCAAATTAAGCACTGGTTAATTCGTCTTGTCGCACTGTCTGAGCGGTCTTTTAACTGATCTTGACATGTGCGTATCGGAAATTTGTTTACCTTATTTCGTTCGCCTTTAGGCATTGGGATAGTTTGTATAACATATCTGCATTCCTGACTGACGACGTCATAGTTGATTAAATCGCGTGGATTCATTCACGGTGTAGCCTCTGTCTGAGTTTAAGTGATTCCCGACAAGCTTTTATATTTGTAGCGTTGCTATTTTCTTCTAAGCTCGAAGGGACCAGTATCCCGGAATTTTTTGTTAATTAAAATGATGAATGTCTATTTTATGGCGTTCTCAATTTGAGCTAACTAGTCTATTAGCATACTTTGTCCTTGATACGTACTCGTATATATCACTCAATTAGCACATAAATTTATTTTATTTCGTTTTAAAAAAATTACCCTGCACGAGCCACATGGAACAATAATTTAGCAAAAGCCGCATTTTGACATAAATCACCACTCAATATGTTTCCATTCAATTCAGGAGATCATTCTTTAAAAAGACTCTTCCAAATTAAACGATTTTAAACGATGTCAAGATTGGAATAATGAAATCCTTATCAGTTATCATTTTCGCGGTCATAATTAATTTTCACTTGTCATTCCACGCATCTGCCATAATCTATATCTATATCTTTATACCTATAAAGTAACAGGTCATTAGAATTGTAATTTAAATTTGATGAATATTTATTCCATTCAAGAGTTGAAAATTGGAGAAAAAAATTCAAGAAACAAAAACTACAAAAAAAAAAAAAACACCTTTAACACGAGTGGCAGTTTGAAAGTAGTTCCAAATGTCAAAATTAAAATAATGACTTGCATGACATGGAGATGAGGAACAAGTCTCTCACCGCGGGCAAATACATTTGATATTCTAAAACATGTTGTTGATGTTGTTTAAGAAAAGAATTAATAAAAATAAACAACCACAGCGATGGCTTAGAGTAATGACATTGTCAGGCAATTGTGATTTGATCAATATGAGTGAGTGTTTTGTTGAGTTATGTCTTCGGGATGTTGTAGGATCAGATTCGGATTAACTGAATGCAGTACCATTTTGGCATCAATTTAAAGGCCAATCGATTGAGGTGAAGTTCAAGGGCGCTTCCAAAAACCTGCTTCTCAACTGATTAAACAAATTGATGTAATTTATCATACAATTTTAAGTGCACATACATATTTATTGAAACACCTTTTCGCAAAAGAATAATTTGAAGAAAAGGTCATCTCATTATTCTGAGAGTTTTTAAATTTGATTAAGATGCCGGAACAGGTCCTATAATGATTTTGGTCGATGTTGTGGTTTAGCTGTCATGTCATGAGCAATATTACTGACGTGTTTCGATTTAACTGACTCACAATTTCGTTTCGGCCAGTTTTTCCTCAAGACAATCTTTCATCCTAACATTCTCAATAGAGGCAATACTGAACTATTTAAAGGCTCTACTTCAGATTTTCGTCTATATTTCCAAAACTCATAAGCTTCATCTTAAACCTATTATAGACAGAATATACCATATGCATGCATATGAGAACATCCTGAAAGGTTAATGTGTTATACTGCAAGAGGAATCAAAGCGGAGACCATAATATTCCACAGAATAAGGATGACTTGAAGCTGCGGTACAGGATTGCAATTTCAAATTTTCATTATGACGTAGTCATTACAGTGAATCCTCCAAACCTCTATTGGGGTAATCATTGGTTACTGAGGCAAATAGCTCAGAAAAATATTCCTCACTATTTTGGACTTACTGATCTGGGCCACATCTTTCTATTGGATATGTAGTGCAGTTGGTAAACCTATTGCATCCGAGATTTAGAAGCCTGCTGAAGTGCTAGTGTACGAGTCTGTTGCTCTTAAAATGGAATAGCCGTACCCTGGAACAAAGATAATAGTTATTCTTGACTGGGAGCAGAGAAGATTGAGTGTTGACTGGCACTGTTTTGCGAGTTTGGATGATGTAGGTGTTGAATTCATAGTATTAATTACAACATGGCTCTCAGTGAATTACTCGTGTATTACCTTTTTTTTGTATCAAAATTTTCATTGCAGGTTGTGCCTGCCTTATTAGAATTAAGCTATTTACGTGTCAAGGTATTTACCACTGGTGCATAAAGCGAATGGCGGGGTATTGAATATTCAGTTTGGGGTGAAGTGTGTCATTTCATTCATCTCGAGACCACAAACTCGTATGACTTTGTCCAGAGCCCTCTTTATGAGTTGGTTTATCATCGGGAGGGTCATTCCTAAGAGAACCTGCGCGGCAATTGTTGCTCTCAGGTAACTGCATGATTAAACCCTTACTCATGGGGTTTTAAATCACAAGTGCATGCTCAATCAGTTGCATGATACTGGCCTACGCCATCATGGGACTCCCAATACTTGAGATTAAAAAAATGTGACTAATGGCCTCGGTTAAAAGCAAATTCACTGTTGATGACCCTTGCAAACGCTTAAGGGACAACGACCGTCGGATCGGACGAGGAATGTTCGGACTCTTAACAGACCGCGTGAAGCTGAAAATTCCGCAGAGGCCGCAGGTATCCCCCCGATCCAGGAAGTCCGATGTGATACGAGTATATACATACAAACAACGATAATTGATATAGGCAAAAAAATCAGCGTTTATTGGGATACGGATTTGCAGTATGCGGGAGGACAAGAAGTTTTGAGCTTCCGACACTTGAGCGAACGTTTTATAACAATCCGCGTCAAGGCTCAATCCACGAACATACGTCTAATATGCGCCCATGAGGCTACGGAAGATAAGAATGGTTCAATGAGCTCATCGACAAGGCATATGAGCAATGTACGAAGTATAATGTTAAAATCGTACTAGGCAATAGAATAAGAAAGGAGGACATCTTCGTTACGACAGTTGGTAATGATGGCCTACACAATACCACGTCTGGCAACGGACTTAGACCTATTCACTTCACGGCAGGACGAAATGTCACTATAGCAAGCACATAGTTTCCTCGCCTCAATATACACAAGTGGTGGACACGGCGATCTCCGGATCATGAAACGGTAAATTAAATTCATCACATTCCGATCGACATGTGAGTATTCTGAAAGACCGGGGATTCAACATCCTGTTGCAGCCAAGGTATGAATGAGCATTTCCCAAGTATCACAACAAAGAAGAGCTACTGTGAGAAGATATAACATAGAAAAGTTATCGGAATCTTCGCCGAATGTGTATCCCGAAATCTCTGAACAACTTATGCCCCTAGAATCAAGTAGCAGTTGCAACGCTGACAACGTACCATCAGAGACGCCGCAACTATTGTAATGGGTTTCACCGAACCACCACCAAGAAATCCCTTGTTTGATGAAGAATGCTGGCAAAAACATCCAGTTAAACAAGAAACGTGAAAAGCGGCGCTACAAGGACGATAGCCGCTCATAAGCTCTACGAGCAAAAGATCCCGTCCCTTTTGCTCGTAGAATTCTTCTACAGAAGAAAAAAGAGCGCGATCGAAAATATTGAGGGGCTGTACTCTAGGAATAACATATGCAAGTTTTGCTAAAAGGAAAAAGTAACGAGTCAAGGCAAGAAGACCCGTCTATAGAGATGAAGAAGAAAACCTTGTAGTAGAATTATAGTCGGTGCTGAGAATATGCAAACACTTTATCTACCGACTGTATAGCGGTGAAGAAGCATAAAAGTTGCAATCAGGCAAAATAAAGCATTCATCTTAGATGATGACAGCCAAAACTTCCACCTGACCAAAACGAAGTAAGGATAACAATATACACATGTATAAGCTGAAATCTAACGTCTTATCGTCGATAGGTATTCAAAGTTGCTGGAAATGACTTTGTGAAGAGCATACACCAACTCATGTTTCAGATCTCGTCAGAAGAGTGTATGCCTGTTGAATGCAATCTCAACATCGTTTACTCCCTTCAACTGCTCCAACTAAGGAGGCATAACATCGCATACAAGACCTCACCTGCCATATTGTGTCAACATCTGAAACCCTTCATCAACAATCTGATTAGCCTCAATCAGTGTGGTTTCAGCCCAGGAGAGTCCACAATCGACCAAATATTCACACTTCGGCAGATCCTGGGAAAAAGGCAAGATGTCCAAAGCGATACCCACCATCTTTTCATTGATTTTAAGGCATGATATGACTGTATTTATAGAGAAGAGCTAGTAGCATTCCAACCCTTCTAACTTTTAACCGTAACACCCGTCTCGCCGTGAATGCTCATCAGTATACCCTCAAGCCCACTTTTGGACATACTCTGAAATATCGTGATTCGTTCCTTAGCCGTACAACACAATTTCGAGCTAGTAAAAGACTTTGTCTACATTGGCTCTGCTATTGTTCTGCAAATAATACCTGAGCAGAAATAAAATGAAGCATGACTCTTACCAATCGCTGTTTCTTTGGGCTAACAGGGCAATTGAGTAGACGGCCCTATTCCGAAAAACTAAACTAAAAACTTAATGCGCAGAAGGATGACCCCTATCGAAAGCGGATGAAGTAGAGGAAGACCTCAAAAATTTTGATATTGTGGGTCCCGATCTCCTGATATAATCATAGGCGATTTTTTCCGGTAGGATGCTTATTGGGATGAACACCAACAAACCAATCAATTGGCCTCCCAGATCATGCATCTCATCCCATCTCGACTAACATATTTTCCTTGAGACTACCAAAAAGCATTCGTTTTATGCAGATGAAATCGCATGTTATAGGCCAGCTAGCGTTAAAATCAAAGTGCATTGTGTTTTAGATTCCGGCAAACTGTCCCTCAACATTTTTTCGATTTAGCGTCTCATAAATGACAAAACCGTGAGGTGTTTAGTTAAGAAAAGGGTCTGTACCTAAAGTAGTTACATTACTGGACCATAACCAACCAATATTTTTATTTGTATGAAATCCGGTCGGCAATTCATCCGCTGGGCTACTCCGATCTAAATTAATGTACAAATTCATTTTTTAGGTGAAAGATATTTCAGGATTTGCGAAGACTCAAAGATTGGTGCTGAAACTTCTGAATATCTCTTCTTTGTTAAATAAGCTTCCTGATTTAAAAGGTTTTCTCTACTCCTAGTAGGACTGAGTGGCTGTCATCATTTAGTTTACAAAAATAGGACCCATTTAGGTCAGAGTACATTACATGGGCTATTGCCTGTGTAAGTGTCCTCAAGCGACAGACATGTGCAATATTTCTCGGTTGAATTTTTAATTTATGCTCAAAAAAATCTTTTTTTTTGTTCGGCCTTAATAGATTTGCAACAAAAAGCAACATGAAGATCCAGACATAACCAGCAATGCTAACAAAACCCACTTATCGTTTCTAAGGCCACCAATACACAATTTTTTGCTCGTATAACACCTACTACCTTGTAACGTTTTAAAAACGGTCATACGCTACCTAATAGCAGCCAATAAATTAAAAAGGAAAGAAATTAAAACTGAGAAGATAGAGGATAAAAAAAAATAAAAGATATAAAGAGAAAAACAACTTGCAACAAACAGCGTTAACAACAAATTACCATACCTCTCAATTATCCCATCATGCATCAATAACATCGATTGAGGCACAAAGGCGGTTCTTAATTTTCCTCTCCAGCATATTTCTCTTGTTAAAAATTTCCATATGAAGTTGTTGGCCGAACAAACATAATTTCAACGCCACGAAGACATTGGTCCGCCTCCACAACCCCTCTGGCCAACAAAAAAAAAAATAAAAATAAAAAATAAAAAACACTACGCAGTAACAAGACAGGGCCTAATTGAAAGTGAAACATAAATTTATGCAGCCCAGACCATCGACCATCGACCACACTGGTATTACCGCAACGCAAAAGCCATATCCACAAGACAATTGCCCACAATTCTACCGCCTCCCAAGCATCGAAGTTGTAATATATGCAGCACCATGCATTGCCTGGTGTAGTACCCGGTCGGTACACCTACATCACTTGACGCGACGAGGTCTGAGATTTCAATTCTGAGACTTCTCGCGCACTTTTAGCCCCGTCCGATTTTTTCCCATAGACACACACAGTGAGTTTTAATGCAAGCTCCGCCTGAGCCGTCTCCTAGACTTGGCCATGGTCATCGCGCTGGGTGGCGTGAGTGTTATCTGATATACTACATGGAAGACAAGGTTCATCTGGGGATTTCCCTTGCGCTTCAAGTACTCTCAAGTCCCAGTACAAGCGGGCACACACACAGTGCTTTTGGGGACATAATAGACCGCTGGATACACATCTCACACTTGAAGGCCTCCACTCGAGTGTGCACTCGCATCAGCATGACCACGCGGGAATACACTAAATACACTGAATACACTGGATACGTTGCTGCTCCGAATGTGATTTATTCACTTGAAGCGCACAGGGCAGCCATCTGGGAGACTCAAAGTACCACCATAACGCATGCGATGCAAGTAAGAGCGCTCTGCCTGATAAGTGCAGCATCAGAATATGAAAACAAAACGACACTTCGAAGCGGTACCCTAGGTTTTAAACCCTTACTGCTGGTGCTAGACATCGCGGCAGTTCATTTCTGAAGGGCCATTGAGAGTTTGGCCCTGAGAAGCCGCCAAAAAGAATACAAAAAAAAAAAAAAGTTGAAAACTCTGAAAACTGAAAACAAAAAACAAAACGCCAAATCGAGATGTCAGTTTTAATTTATGCTCCTTGCGTCATACTTAACCCGCTCGAGTGCGCGCATGCGTGAGATGTTTCTCTTGCGCAGCAAACGACATGGTGATCATGATGTCGATTTCTTCTTCTGCTGGCTCTTCACTAGCTTAGATCCAAGACGCGACCTTTGTTTACAAGGCTTGTCTACTCGACGACTGGCATAGCTACAATACATATGGTATACTCGTAAAAGCGCGACCACTTGCGTGGAATGTCCTTTTGTTGTTTCTCATGTAACTGTGCGGTCGGCTAATGGGACAATTACAGCAATTTATGGCTAAAGATTGGATGAGAATCGGCGGTTTTGTGAATTCATTAGATGTGAAGATGATTATGCGCACTTCAATTAGCGGTTAGCGGGAATTCTAGGAGGTAAACACTTGAGAAATATTTCGATTCAGAGAAAATGACATTTAAAGCCGAATAAATCTGAGGAGTTGGAACTGTTGGGGTATTTAGCATTATGAGTGAGATTGATAATTTGAAATAGGTGATTGATAAATGGATTTTTGTTTGAATACGTCAAATTCTTTTAAATGTTTTACAATTTAGTCGTAGAATACAAGAAGTGCATCTTCTGACTGTCATTTGTAGCGAAATAGGGATATTGTACGAAATGAACTTGAATTGGGTCAGGACAGACCTAGAAGATAATCTACAGTCTAAGCAAAACCCCTAGAGCTCTTTTTTAATAGATACCAACAAATTTTGGCATTTCGGAATCTAAAAATTGCTCAGAGCAACTGATCTTTTATAGATCAAATAAGGCATTCAGCCTTCTACCTACTTTTAATAGACTATAGGACAACGTTAGTCAGGCTTTTTCACTTAAAGCAATCTACAATACTTGACACTCCTAAAGTGTATTTTGCAACTTATGTTTAAAGCTTGTTTTTGCACAACCTTCTTGCTGGAGCAAGCATTTAGAGTCTGTTTGATAAAGAATCATATACAATAAAAGAGCAAGAAAAATGGATGACTTCGTTGATAAAGTAAATCTCCCAACCAAAAGCATTTACAAAAAGTCCAACTTCAGTATTAACGTGGGCGCTGAAATAGTTGTAAATAGCTTGACATATTTGAGAAAATATTTTTTTAAAGTTGCAGTATTAAATAGGACACACTTTCCCAGATTGGACATATTTGGAGATCAAATTCGGATTTAAACTTCAAATTCACATGTATACTTCTTTGAAGCACTACTTGTATTGACTTTCAACATGCCTTAGGGTGCCACAAGTTCATTGTCATTTTATGACTTCTCGAAAAACCAAGTAAGAAGATAAACCTCTGAATGTTCGAGTGTAATACTTTGTGGTGTATTCGAGTAGAAAATGTTTTCGTTGTTTCTTTGAATATCAGGGTTTGTAACCGACACATGTTGAATCGCAGTTTATATTGCATGCTTTGATAATCTTTTCAAAGCTGACAATGCTTTCCAAAATTTCAAAACCGGCCAAAACTGTTATGAGCTTCTATGATTTGTTTTTTCGTTAATAGAACTAGCCGAAAATTACTGCCTTTGACACAGTCGTCTTCCAGTCTTATCAATCTCCACTGTTAGCCTGCCATTTATCATACCAAAATTAAGGATTCGATGTTGCTTTGCTTTCCTGTAAACCGTCTAGCACTCGGCGCCGACAAGACTTTTTTTTAAGGTAGTTTCTCTTCTGAAGAACACTTTCAGCTTTCACGTATCGTTGGGCCTGGCGTTATTGAAAAGTTTCTTTCCATTAGGTTAGCCGCGACTGAAGTAGATGGAATTTATCCTGTTTCCATGAAAGCAATCTTGCTATACGTTACATACACTTCTAATACAATCTTGACTACGGGAATATTTCCTGTCGCTGGAAGGGAAAAGATTGGTTTTGCGTATTTTTTGGACGTAGCTCAAGACTTCGACAATGTCTGGCACGAAGGACTAGTGAACAAACTGAACAATATTCTACCAATACAGTATTCCAAGTTACTTGAAACATACTTATCGCCTAGGATCTTTAAATAAAACAAGAAGATGCGTACTAAAGGAAATACAAGCGGGAGTTCCTCAAGGAAGTATCCTGGGTCCAACACTCTACCTTTTGTTCGCCATTGATTTATCTACCCCACCGAACAACATAATACTCGTAGCTACATTCGCTGATGATACAGCGGTTCTGGCAGTCATCAAAACATCAGAACACTTAGCGAGAAAGCTACAAACAGTTATAAACACCATTGAATATTGGAGTAAAACGCGCATAAAAATAAACGACGCAAAGCCTGCTCACGTTGACTTTACAAACAAAAGAATAAGGGAAATTCCGATATTCATCAACAATACCAAAATTCCTTATGTTAATACTTAGGAATAACCCTAGATGCGAAATTTCGTTAGGAAGAGAATGTCAAGAAAAAAAGACACGAAATCAACCTAAAGCTAAACAAAATGGGCTGGCTCATTTGAAGGCGATCAGTCTTATCTATCCACAAAAAACACACTACAAACAAGTAGTAAAACCAGTATGGACCTATGGCATGCAATTATAAGGGAGTGCTAATAAAACTGCCATCAAAACCATTCGGACCATTGTGTCATATCAGCTAATTTCCCGTACACCCACCACACAGTTAGAGAAAAGATTCCTAAAAGAACCGTATTGCAATATGAGAAAGCCAACTGGAGCGGACTAAACAACTTGCTTAGGAAGTTTAATTGGTCGTTATGTTTCCTCGATAACGACGTGGATGCCGCTGCTGACATGATCACAGAAACTATTCTTTTTGGAATGAGAATGCTTTATCCCTCATCGGATGAAGAGTATCAAGCCAAAAGAAAAGGTATGGTACGACTCGAGCTGTAAAGAGGTTGTCAGAGTTAGAGAAATGCTTTTTCGGTCCTACAAGACCAACCAGACAGAGGAAAACCGAAAAAAAATTTAAACGAGCAAGAAATGACTGCAACGTCTTCCTCAAGCGAGTGAAATTCCAATACGACCAAAAACTGAGGCAAAAAATACTGCAATGTCCCAAAGGCAGTAAAAATTGTTGGTCGTTCGTCGAAAACATTAGAAATTCTGCCTCATCCTCCATCCCAACGCTCATGTACAATGATATCCCAGCTGCCAGCTCTTTGCACAAGGCCAATCGGCTTGCTACACAATTTACGGCTAGCACAACACTCTCAGATTGTGCTTTATCGCCACCTACACTTGAATGCGCCGAATCTTCAATGGGAGGAATACACTTTCGCACTCGTGTAGAAGCAAGAGCACTTAAAGATCTTAATATACATAAATCCGCTGGTCCAGATGGTATATCTCCCTTCCTCTGAAGATGTGTTCTTCCTCGCTGGCAAAACCACTGCGTAAGCTTTTTCATCAATCCTACTCTTTAGGACTCTTTCCGAACAGATGGAAAACAGCATTTCTTCAGGCCAATCTTCTTCTCTCTCCTCCTATAGAGCCATTGCACTTAAGTCCCTTCTTTCCAAGATCATGAAAACTCTGATAAATCGTCAGCTAATGAAATATCTCGAAACACGAAAACTTTTTAATGACCGGCAGTACGGTTTTCGTAGCAACAGGTCCACTGGTGATTTGATGGCATGTCTCATCGCAAAGTGTAACCAAAGTGTACATCAATCTGGCGAAAGCAAGATAGTTGCACCTGATATTTCTAAGGCATTTGACAGAGTTTGGCATCAGGCACTTTTATCGAAAATGCGTGCATTTGGGATCGATGACTATCTTCTTCAATGGATTAGGAACTATCTTTCGGAACGTTCAATTCAAGTTGTCTTGTATAGTTTCAAGTCTGATATTCATAAATAAATGGTGTGCCCCAGGGCTCCGTTTTGTCTCCGACACTCTTTAATAATTTTTATCAATTATATCTTGTCTGCTACTTCTAATTCAATATATTTCTTTGCTGACGACAGTACTCTCTGCTTTTCATATTCGTTCCCGGACTCACGTCCCTGCTCTTCGGCGCTGTAGAACGGGAACGGCAGGGTATGTTAAGCTCATTAAATTCTGATATTAACAGCATAACCAAATGGGGAACTATCAACCGAGTGGAATTTAATGCTTCCAAAACTCAATGCTGTCTGCTGTCATTAAAATGAAATTCAAATACCCAGCCATTATCCATGAGTGGCACTTGTACCGTCGAAACCGATAAACTTTCCATTCTCGGTGTGTATGTCAGTGACAACTTACGTTGGAATGACCACATATTCGATTTCGTCAAAAATGCTGCGAAATGTCAAGCGATGTAAGAAATATTTTACCCCCCTTTGACCTGGCGACAATATATAAGGCATTCATCCGCCCACAATTGGAGTACAATGCCCACATCTAAGTAGTCAGGTGCTCCTAAAACATCTCTACACCTACTAGATAGAATTCAAAACCGTGCGATAAGACTCATAGGTGATACAAATATCAGTCAATCAATTGACACCCTCGAACACCGACGTAAGGCCTCCTGTCTCACTTTGTTTTATCGCTATTTCCACCACCAGTGCTCTATTGAAATCACCAGTAGCATTCCGCTCATTAAAACATTCAACTTTAACACCCGTCTAGCTGTGAATGCTCATCAGTATACCCTCAAGTCCATTTTCGGACCTACTCTAAGATATCGCGATCCTTTCCTAAGCCGTACAAATAGCTTATGGAATGGCCTGCCGATCTCTGTGTTTCCTTGTCGTTATAACTTACAAACGTTTAAAAACAATGTACATCGGTACATGTCCTTTCTTCCTCCCTAAATTTCCTTCGCCCGCGCTGTGTACAAACATTTTAAGGGTACAAAAACCCCTTGAGTGCGAGTTTATTATAAAAAAAAAAAAATAATAATAGTCAAAGCCTTTACAACAAACTATGTATTGCGGTACATCCGTAGCACAAAGACTCATCGTGATCTAAATATGGACGGTATCTATAGAAATTCAGAGGTACGTAATAGCTCACGCGAAAGGACTCAGATAAAACCCAAATGAAGAGGCATCTAAACTCCTAAACTAAAGTAAGCAAGTTAAATGACTCCAACGTACGAAGCCGCACGAACTGGTAGTGCAATAGACCAACTAGTGAATCCGATAGGCATCAACTAGTTCAATCACTTATCTGCTCAAGTCTTATTCATAAGCAAGCTGCTTGTTAGTTTTACAGACTAGTTGTAGCGTCATGCAAGAAAGAAATTGTTTAAATAATAAAAAAAATATTAATGCCAATCGTGGAGTTTATCCCGTTATTCTTCGAAGTCACAGCATCCTTTAGTAATTTTCGCCCCAGACGATAAGCAGTTGCTAATTTGTCTATCGAGTATAAGCCTGTTTTCATTATAAGAAGATGCGCGTTGGGTGTAACTAATACAATAATATCGATGCCGCCAGCATATTGAAATTATTAAATGGAATTGTTGAAGTTAGTTTCTTGTCACCATCTATTTCAGTATTCAGAGTACATAATTCTAAACAGATGTTTCCCCACTGCATATCATATCGCCGTGTTTCGATTTGTTACGTGTTTGCTAAATCACGATGCAAACCATTGGTTTATACGGTTATAGATGATGAACGCTATCATAATCGGCCTTAATACTACAAAAGATATTGTGTACTGACTTAATTTTTTCCCATTTTCCAATTTGTCTAAGTGTTAAAATTTGAACTACAGATTATCTGCCGGTAAGAAAACCACACTTGCGTGTTTACCGATCATTGTGATGTATTGTAGAAAGGTTTTAAACATTAAGCAGTACGTTGGAAAACTTTCATATGTATATGCGACATTTAACATGTCCCTGGGACAAATGGGTTCGTACCCTATGACCCTGTCTACTTTATTCGTAGTAGCCTACGTTTACAGTAAATGCGCGTTTTGACGAATTTTTAATTCAAGCAAGTACGTCGGAACAAACAAATCACCGTATCAATATGGAATTGGTTACACTGCTTGTGTCGTTTAGAGCCATAATCAGAATACAATCCGATACCAACTGGGCAAACACTACGACGTTTAGCAGCTCGCCTGGAAGAGTATGAGACAACACAAGATGCTGGCAGGTCTGGCGGACCCGGAACAGCCGTTCTGCTGAGAATATCGCAACTGTGATTGAAGTTGTCGTAGACGACCGCAGGTATTAATCGGCGGTCTTTACAGAGAATTTTGGTCAAAGACTGTAAGATGTTCCCTCACAAAATGTAAACGGTGCATCAGCTGCTAGCTGTTGACCGCCAAGTGCGTGTAACCTACTCTCAAGCCATCCTGAATCCCGACCACGAGGGAGACCACTTTTCATCGAAAATCATCATCAGCGACGAGGTCCATTTCCATCGCTGTGGATATGTGAATAAGCAAAATCATGCAGGTGGACCGAAAATCCGCGTATAACCCACGAAGATCCATTACAACCGGACGAAGCGGGCTAAAGGACTACTGTAGACGGCGAGCGCTACAGAGCCATGCTCGACGACTTTCTCCTTCCTCTATTGGATGAATTGGGACTGGAGAACATGTGGTTCCAACAGAATGGAACAACGGCACATACTGCACGAGCCACAACCGAAATTCTAAGGGCTGCATTTCCGGCTCGCCTAATCTCTCATTTTGGCGGTTTGCACTGGCTGGCAAGATCGCCTGATTTAATCGTTCCAGACTTCTTTTTGTGAGCCTTTTCGTCAATAAGCCTTAGATTCTTGAAGCCCTCAAAGGGAATATCCGTCAAGAACGCGAGCACCTATCTCCGGAAGTTCTTGCAAGAGTGATGGAAAATGCCACAAATCGGACCCGAATGGTCATCACTTCTGGAGGCGGCAACTTAGCCGATATCATTTTCTCGACTTAATAAAAAAAAAGTTTACGACATCAAATAAACATAATCCAGAAACGGAACCAACGTTTTTAATTTTTAAAAAAATTACAGCCAACTACATGGGGTGAGAACTTTTGCGCGAACTTGTACTTTGGTTCTGAATGTTTGCAGGCTACAATGGCTAGAAAATAAAGGGCTCATAAGGGAGTTGTATGGCTTAGGAATGAATCACGGTATTTCAGAGTACGCTCGAAAGTGGGTTTGGGCGTATAATGATGAGCATTTATGGGTGTTACGATTGAAGATTTGAGGGGCGGAATGTTACTGGCAATTCTGATGGCGATAAAACAAGGTAACGCAAAAGAAATTACGTCGTTGTTCAAGTATGTCAATTGATCGTGCAATATTGGCATCACCTCTAAATTTTAACGGACGGTTTTTGATCGTATTTAGCATGTGCAGTGAGATCTTAGGAGCACTTTACCAGATATGGTCATTTTGGGCGGATAAATGCCTTATATATTGAGGACAAATCAGAAGGGAAAAAGTATTTTTTACATCGCTTAAGGAAACCTGGACATTTCGCTGTATTTTTGATGATTTTGAATATGTGGTTATTCCAACGTAGATTGTTACTGACACATATGCCGCGAATGGACAGCTTCTCGGATTCGATCATGAAAGGGGCACTTAGCTGGCATCATTCTATTATCACTTATCTGTTATTATCGGAATTTAATGAGCTTAATATATTCTGCCGTTCCCTATGGGTAGAAGTAGCAGACAAGAGATCATTGATGAAAATTAAAATAGGACGGAGCCCTGGGCAGAACAGCTTTTATTTTGTGAATATCAAACTTGAAACCGTCCTAAGTAACTTGAATTGAAGGTATGTTCTAATCGATTGAAGAAGAGATTAGTCGATCACAAATTCGAGCAATTTCCACAAAAGAACTTGATGGCAAGCTCTGTCAAATGTCTTAGAAATATTAAGTGCAACTGTGTTGCTTTCGCTAGATTAGTGTAGACTGTGAATGCAATTTTCGTTGCTACGAAAACCGTACTGCTGGTCATTGAGAAGTTTTCTTGCGATATTTCATGAGCTGACAGTTTATCAGCCTTTCCATGACCTTAGAAAGAAAGAAAACGAGTTTCGCTGTTTTTAGGTACGAGCTGGAGAAGGGTTGATGAAATGGCTTACCCGGTCTTGTCAGCGTCGAAAAAGGGAAGATAAACGTACCACCTTACACACCCTATTTGTATTTATTTAACTACTCTTGCTACTACACGAGTGCGAAAGTGGATCCATGCAATAGAATTGTTGACGCACTCAAAGGTAAGACGAAATGTGGCACAATTCGGAAATGTTGAGCTTGTGTAAAAAGTGAGCAAGCAGATTGGTCTTGTCCGAAGATCTGATAAATAGCATGT
Organism: Volucella zonaria; assembly: GCA_963966105.1. Taxonomy (NCBI): domain Eukaryota; kingdom Metazoa; phylum Arthropoda; class Insecta; order Diptera; family Syrphidae; genus Volucella; species Volucella zonaria. The sequence goes on from OZ014530.1 coordinate 334,208,512, forward strand.
AATTATAAATAGCTGCTTGGAAGAGGCAGTTTCTTATGATTTAAACGAACGACCAAAAACGTTTAATACCTTTGGGACACTGTGATGTATGTTGGCTCAGTTTTCTCTTGTATTCGAATTTTACATGCTTGAAAAAAGCGTTGCAGTCATTACTGACTTTTCACAACTTTTTTTCAGTTTCCCTGTATCGGGTAGCTCTTACGAGTATAAGATCGAAAAAACACTCTCTTACCTTGATGAACTTTTTACAGCTCAAGTTGTACCATGTCTTTCTTTTGGTCTTATATTATATCAGTATACCAGTTAAAATTCTTAAAGGAGCTGTTTATTCCGCTCCAATTGGCTTCCTAGTTGTTATACGGTTCTTTTAGGATTTTTTCTATAAGCGTACAAGAAATTAGGTGATGTGACATAGTGGTCGGAAGAGCCTAGAGCGGAGAGAACATTGACACATTGACGGTGTACTTATCAGGGTCAGACGTTAAAAAAAAGTAAAGGATGTTGGCGATATGATATCAATGCCTGGTATTCGTGTGGTTTTATTTATTATTTACAAGTTAGGTTAAGGAATTTTTCACAGCGAAGATCTCAACACACTGTCTTTCGAGTGTTGTCTGCCAGAATGTCGATCTGAGTGTGAGAGAATTGGGAAACAATGCCTTGAATAGAGTCAGACAGCGCATCAAAGTCATTAAAAGTCGAATTGTTGTAAAGTTATATGAGGCGGTACTGGATAATTAAATTATGGAGATGGAATCTTAACCAGATGAAATTGAACTCCGGATTGTAACAGGGACCTACATTGTCGAGGATTTTGATACTCGTAAGCTACATGAATACGCACATAGATGGCGAGACTGCTGTGAGTTACCTCAGTGCCGTGATCTTCATCAAGACGTTAGTTTTAACGTGGAAGGTTTGTTTGACCGGTGACCAATCTGGAGACCCATTTCTTTCTTAAAAGTGGATAGACTGATGTGGGTTAGCCCACGAAAGATTTCAGCACTGCTATTGACATAATTATTTTTATACCATCATTCCTATTTCAAGCCTTGGCATCACTTTAATTCATGAGCGACTTCTTCTACGAACTTCAACCTTGTTAAGAACATCTCTCAAATTGACTAATTTTGTAGATTCGAGTGCTTCCCTCCAAATACACATTCGTTATCGGTACACGCCGCTGCGGCAGGTAAATTGTGGCTCATGTACGTTATATAGATAAAAGGTTCATTTCTGATATTCACCAATTTAGATATACAGAATACCAGCGGAAGGATCCTAATGGAATAGATAAATAAACCGCTGGCCCACTCAGAGATAGCTAGACTTAATTAGTTTAGGTGTTCGAACCAACCAGCAAAGTTACTATGACTGAAGCATATCGAACATTTCATATAATCTAATGCAGCTTCTATCAGCTTAGCTCTCCGCCGGCAATATGACAGGATGATATTGACCTGATCTTTTTGCCATAGGTGACCGGCAATAATTTGGTACCTAGATCAACAGCAGATTAACATTTATTCTGTTAAGTGGATCGATATCAATTTATATCACACAATCAACCATAGGATCACCTTCTTTATAGTCCAAACCAAACGATTCAGATCTCTTTTGTTCGGAGTCAAACCGCAACACTTGGTCGAGTTCAATTCTACGTTGGAAGTCAAAATTTCAACTTTGACTTTAGCATCTATAGCAGAGTCTCTGCTACTCCTTGGATTCGAAAAGTATACATCTTGCCACTACTTCCATTGACCTTCTTTTGCAATTTGTTACCAAATTGGCTGAAACCCGATTCCAAATTCGTTAAAACAAAATTCCTTCAATATATTTCCGTTATGTATGTTGAAGTCAAGTTAAGCATGTTTAATAAACTGTTCCACTTAAGGTCTCCAAGCAGTCTCGTTACCATCTTACCAAGTTAAGCTTTCCGTTCCCCTTGTTCATAAAATTTCATCCATTCAATATGGAGTGACTTTTAAATCAAATGCCGACACCGAAACAAATTCTGACAGATTTGCTCTCCCACATCTTTTTTTTTTTTGTTTTTTGTCCAAATGACCGTGATACGATTATACACACCGCCACTGTGCTCCAAAGATTAAATCACAATTTGATAGGCAGCTGGAATTTTATGCACTGGCTATGGTGACGGTGATGGTGATGGTGATGGTGGTGATGATGGTGATGGTAGATACGAGTATCTACCAAGTTAAAGTAGTACGAAGACGAGGTGAGGGACTCCAAGAGGCTCTTAAGTGTTATAATTATTCACAGGAAAAGTCATCAGGACAACTCGGCTAGAAGCCTTTGTGACCCACCGCTTTATTGAGGCAGCAATTTGTTTGATGAATCTTCTGCTCTTACTCTCTGTTCACATTGTCCGCATTGTGGTCCACTACACAATTCAATGGTACGGTATTCAAATTCGTTTTGTTCACTGGTACCAGGCGGCATAGTGCACGCACAAAAGAACCCCAATCTGGGGTTCCACTTGTTCTAGAGAGCAGCTCTTGAGAGTGTTTTCAGTGTTCCCGTCTTTGGTATGGTTCTGTTTATGTGTGTGTTTTTTTTTCTGATGCTCCTGCTGGTGTTCATCTGCCTGTCCAACTGAACGAAGGCGACAAATGCCAAACGAGCTCCTTGTTGCTTGGAATAGATGGAAAAAGATAGCATCAGAGTACTCGTATATGTAGGGTTCCCAGCGAGTATCGGCAGGAATCCGAAAATCACCAGGATACTGAAAGCCGCAGTGTTCCTTCATCGGGACAACGTCGACGGATTGGCCATCGAACGACGACGGCAGCTCTTTTTGAAATCCCAATAAGTAGTCGCTTTAGTGAAAATCTGTCTGTCCATCTCTCTGTGCACGGTGCTAGAGCAATGGCGGTGGCAGTAGCAACGCCGGCATTGAGCTTCGTTTAATACGGTTCGATGGATTTCCATGAGTATATTCGTACCTTTGAGATGCTGGACTTGGACTGCGGATACGTGCTGTAGCTGCTGCTTCAGCACTGCTGAGCTGGGCAAACGTTGAGTTGCGGGCAGCGGCGGTGTATGGTAGATATGTTATGGATATTCTTAGTGACTCCCCGGTTGCAAAAACCTACACTCGAATGACTTGTGATGGTGATGCCAAGTTCCCAGCATCCAGCCAGTATAAGCCTCATAGACAATGCGGGCACTTTTTGCATTCCTTCAGGAGGCAAATGTGCGTGCCTGCTGATCAATCTTGTGTGGGAAATAATCCGATTAACTCCTTTGCGGGTATGCGTTTGATTGGGTTTCTTTCAAGCGATACTCCCGTCCGTTGGCTAGTTATATGAATACTCTTGTACTCGCATTCATAGTCTTTGTCGTTTTGTTGGTGTGCACCTTTTGGCATTGTGCTACCGCATTGTGTGCTGGACTTGGACGCGGGATTGGTTAATCCTCGCTGTATGCTGTTAGATGCCAATTTCATATCCATAGTGAGTGGTAATTTACGTCTTTGTGAGATGAGATGTGAATGCCTCGTAGCCGACACATAGTGTGGGAGTTTATTAACTTGTCATTTTATTCCGACACACAGACAGTAGACGATACCTTGGACACACAATACTACATTCGGTTCTTTTGAGTAGGATTTTGTAATTAGGAGATGTCTCTAGATAATGCCTGCTATTTGAAAAGCAGATATTGTTGCAGTAGGGATAGACATGTTTTAATTTTGACCCTTCTCCCCTTTTTGCATGTTTCAGGTACCAAGATTTAAGATTGCTGTGTAAAGTTGTAGTGCAATCGTATCGATTAAGGTTTGTTTCTGAAAAAAAAAAAACTGATTTTGGTGGGGAACTTGTACTGCAAATCATACCTTCGTAAAAAACAATGCTTTTCCTATGCAGACAACATAGAATTTACGGGCCTCTGACTTATATTTTTTCTTTATCGGCCAGTCTGTAGATTGTCTCTGCAGTTCAATCTAAATCCGTAGGTACTCGCGCAGACGAGAATCTAAATCTGTAGATATTACTTACATAGCAGAAAGATTGTTTTACCATACGGAGTGCCAGAAATGATTCCCACTTCAGAAATTATACGCTCCACTTCAGGAAAAATAGAATTGTTACGTTTTTATCTTTTCAAATCATTGCCAGCCATTATTCAAAAGAACTTTTTATTTAATTGCCACAATTAAATTGATGTGACCAACCCAATAGTTAAAACTGGATTCGCTAATTAAAAAAAAATACTTTCCGTCAAATAAGTATTCGGAATTTGATAGACAATTAGAGTGAATGTACAATACTTCAACATAAAGAAAGCCTGACGCTGGGTGGTTGCTCTGCAAGGAACGTCCGAAAAAATGTAGTCATATGTTAGGTTAGGGAATGCTAACTAACAGGTATCGGCCTCGTAGGAGCCGATGGATTTTGCTTCATTAAAAAATGAGAAAGATGCTTCTTACAACATGTGAGATGAACATCTACATAACAATTAAAACGAATCCTTCCGGTGCCTACTAGCCATTTCTGTGGAAACCACAAATTTTAAAGAGGGCAAATGATGTAGCTCATAAGCCACAATACAGAATAAGCATTGTTGACTCGTTTCCAAGAAAGCCGCGATGGAAACGAAATATGGGGTCGCAAACTTATACCTATTCCAAGAATAAGGAACGATAATGTGTTGATCATTTTAGCTGTTGAATACTGACAACGATCGAGCTCTGACACATAGATACTTCACTCTACAAAGGCAAAACGTTCTTACAACTCCACATATCTCTAATCGAAGAACAGATTTCTGCGGTTCAGGGTGGTTAGATTTCACTTACTCACCATAAGTATCTAGCTTTATTCTGGGAAGCCAGATGGTGGCACGTATGTTATGTGTAGGGCCTTGTAAGTTTTTGTAATGAAAATCCTCCGTCTTTCGAAGAAAGACAAGAAGGCGCTTCAGTGATAGAGTGCCAATAGTACCAGTACACACTATGTCATCGCCGAGTACCTGCAGCATGATGCGAGCGTAAACCGGACATTCACGAGGTAGTGGTGTCGCCATCACTTTCACAACAAGCATCGCATGTTGTGTCATTTTCACTTAAGGGCTTAGGCCACAGTAGAGGCCGTAAAAATAGAATTCTTTGTGATATTTTGTTCAGCAAAAATATAAAATAAATCGAGTTTACAAAAGTAGAAGTTTATTCTACATACGAGTATGATTGACTGTAAAACATAATTTTTATGGAATAATTTATTTAAAAATGGCGGTTGTGCAGCGTTTATCACCTGACCTCTCTTTTTTGGAAGAGCCTACGGCCGTACTAATAGCTCCTATACTATAAATTTTTAATTATTATGAGCCACTAAAGTTTTTATTGTACATAACAACAGCTAGAGATGTACGTAGGATTTTTTTTGATATATTGATTTTTGGATGGCGCACTTCCAAAGCCAAACTTGCAAAATTCGTAGAAAAATCGCCATAATATATGTAATTATTAATAAAAAATGAACTATGCTATATAGAAAAAAATCCTACGTACTTATTTAGACAATATATTTTTAAAGATCTATTTAAAATTTGAAGTGAATTGGTTGAAAATTGTTCAAGTTATGGGTGCGCCCAACTTGAGAAATGCAGCTTTGAGATAAACGCGTTTAAAATTTTAAGTTAAACTCGCTGCCTACCTGGTGGCCTTGTACTATACTTTGAAAAACAATTATCACGAGATAATTCCCGGCCATAATCTTTTGGGATATAATTTTTGAGGTCCTAACAGGCCATTGAAAGTAATAAAAAAATCGATTTTTTGAAAATCCTAGAGTGGATTAACCCCGTAAGTGCTTGTTTTTCATTTTTTTTTGTTTATAATGGGTGCGCGCTTAAGGGGTTTGTGTACCCTTAAAATGTTTGTACACAGCGCGGGCGAAGTAAATTTATGGAGGAAGAAAGGACAGGTACCGATGTACATTGTACGGACAGCAGGAAGGCCACTGAAGACATAGAGACATGGCAGAGCAATCGCTTAGTCCGCCAGTAAACTGGAGAAGGTTATCTACAATTATACTCATATGAAAATCAACTGTTCAATGGATGTCCTAACTGAGGGTGCAGGCAGAACTAATCTAGGTTCGACAACTGAAGAACTCTCTTCTGAGCGTTGCCTGGCAAGTTCATCGGCGATTTCATTTGCCTTGGTCCCATTGTGACCTTGTGACTGTGAATTTAGCCTTCCGACTGCGCTATATCTTGCATCCTCGAACTAGCTCAGAAGTCGTAAGAAGGTTCAGGCTCGAAGCACAGCTCTGCTGTCGCTACAGATGATATGACCTTGCCCCCTCCACCGACTCTTCACATTCTGTGGAAGACAGATACATGTTTTGCTAACGAGGAATGAAATCTAACGGTGCGGTTCCGCAAAAAAAAGCGCAGCATCCTAAATCAGTTTTGGAGCCATCCGTGAAGACCTTACTACATTCACTTCCTTGCTCAGATTCTGGCCTTACCCATTCCTTGGCACAGGAAACGTCGATTTTTTCCGCAGCAGAAGTTCTGATGTATCAGACTGCTGTTGTATGAAAGACCTCTTCACCTAAAACGGAAGATGGCTTTGAGAGTGCATCGGATGATATGAATATCAAAGAGATTCATCAGTGTATCCATAGCAGAGACAGGCGTATTAGGGAAAGGTCTCATGCAGCTGAGACAGTCTGTACTGGCTTATCATAGTCATGTAGATCCAAAGGACCCTTCTCCCTAACTGGCCCCATTTCTTGCCCACAGCTCATTTGCACTGCCAGAAGGCCGACAGCGCTTTCGAGGCTTTTGACGTAGAATGTTTTGTCCATAGAAGTTTGTTATCCAGGCTGGTACCCAAATATGTATTTAGCTTCTTTGTAGAGTTGGAAGCTAGCCTGAACCAGACCTGACAGTTTCCTCCTTTTCGTAAATAGAACCACCACCATTTTGAGGGGATTGACTGAAAGCCAAAGCACAATCAGTGTGTTATTTACCAGCATTGTTCTTATCCACAAAACTTATAATTCGTTTACCGCGTGTTGTCTGGGGGAGTTACGCATGCCATCAAAAAATTTCAAAGCGCACTCTTGCAGGATTTTCCGTCTTTGTAATCATGTTGAACCGTATATATAGGATGCATTCGCAAAGCAGTTTTGCTCGTATGGAGTTCCACCAACCTTTCCATGCTCTTCAGCATGTAGGAAGCCGGGCTTGTAGTCCTCTTTTTCGATTTCGGCATAAGGGCTAATCTCACTGTTCGCCAAGGTTTCGATATGTGTGACAGTGCCAGATCAGCTGTGAAGATTATCTTCAAAGTTACAGCTATGGTTTATAAAAAAAACTCCAGACTTCCTACAAATTAGTTTTAACTGACTATACCATGCAGTTAGGAAGGAGGAACTTACCAGAAGACGCATCTCCAAATAACATCTGATAAAATCTCTAGATAGTTTCTTGAGGATCAGTTAATAGCCTCTGGTTTTTAACGTAAACTACCTGTCGTGTACTCTTAAGTTTACGGAATGTCCATACACCCATGGGAGCAAGGATACGCCTTGCCATCGCTTACCTACATTAATAGTACGAGGGTTGGCTGAAAAGTTTCCGACCTCAACGTAAAGATAGCGCCACTCGTCATTAAAACTAGTGAATGCTAGTTGCGCATCTTTTGACAGTTACTTACCGAAGTTTCAGTCATTTTGGATGCGCAGTTTTTAGTTGACAGTCGTTTGAGTGAGTCGATGTGAGTGTTTTTTGTGAAATTGGAAAAAATTGAGTATCGAGCTATTATTAAATTCTTATTTTTGAAAGGCAATACGCCTACGCAAATCAAAAATGAGTTGGACTCTGTGTATGGGGACTCTGCACCATCATTTACCACAGCGAAATTTTGGGCAGCTGAATTTAAACGTGGCCGTAAGAGCTTGGGAGATGATGAACGTTCGGGACGTCCAAAAACTGCAACCACTGATGATAACATTGCTAAAGTTCACCAAATGGTGTTAGACGACCGCCGTATTAAAGTGAGAGAGATAGTAGAGGTTATGAAAATGTCCAAAGATCGTGCTTGTTGTATATTAAATCAAGATTTAGGCATGAGAAAGCTGTCCGCGCATTGGGTGCCGCATTTGCTTACATTAGACCAAAAACGTGTTCGAATGAACACGTCCAACGCTCTATTGGCGCAGTTTAGGTGCAATAAATCCGAGTTTTGGCGCCAATTAATTACTGCAGATGAAACTTAAATACACCATTATACTCGTACGCCCGAAACAAAAATTCAGTCAAAACAGTGGACTGCAAAGGGCGAGCCGGCTCCAAAAAAAGCAAAAACTGTTTTTTCGGCTGGGAAAGTGATGGCGACTGTTTTTGGGATATTAAAGGAGTTATCTTAGTCGATTAACTTCAAAAAGGAAAAACCATTACAGGAGCATACTACGCATCATTACTTGCCAAACTGAAGGCAGAAATTGCGGAAAAACGTCCACATTTGCAGAAAAAGAAAATCCTGTTTCACCAAGACAAAGCTCCGTCTCACACCTCAGCGGTTTCCATGGCGAAAATCCATGAATTACGGTTTGAACTGCTTGACCATCCGCCTTATTCACCAGATCTAGCACCAAGCGACTTCTTTTTGTTCCCTCATCTAAAAACTGCGCTCGGAGGACAGAGATTTTCGTCAAACCTTCGGCAATCACCTTCGTGTACAATTATTTTGCAGAGAAAAACGCCAAGTACTATTTGGACGGGTTAGAGATATGGGAGCATCGCTGGGAGAAGTGTGTAGAGTTACAAGGAGACTATGTTCGGTCGGAAACTTTTCAGCCAACTTTCGTATAATACCAAAGCAGAACTTGTGTTGCAGGCACAAGTTCCACCCTTGGTATGGGTCGAGGCCGATTTAAAACCTCTTGCTGCTCTTAGGGTCACAGCACCCAGTATTTATTTGCTACTCTGCAAGACCCTTCCCGCGACTTTGGGCTTAAACCACAGCCACCATGATGCTCCCACCAGGGAGCCTACCTTAACAAGTCAGGCCCGGACCGAAATCCGGGGGACTCCCATGTTACCGTGATTTAAGTTCTGGTAGGGACCACCGGTGGTCCTGCCGCCAAAAAGACCTATGACCGGCAACTTGTAACTGATCAAATCGTAGCAACTTTCGGTGGCGTCATCTGAAGATGTTAACGATAAGACCAGTAATATGCTCTGCCCCCGCTTTTTATTAGGCAACATCATTGATGGACGAAGCCGTGATAATTGGGCGGGGGCCCAGGATCAGCCCAGCAGAAAGAGGGAGCAATTGGTGATGACTTCCCGAACATGATTCACCATTTTAAAGCAGGCAATTCCTGGACACCTGCAGACACCGCCGGCAATACAAAAATCGTAATTGTGATTAAGAGGGTTTGATTACATAATTGCGGAATTTTTCCAAACTGCATCAAGAACATCGGCAGAGATACAGAGCCAAGTTAAAACTACCGCATGGGAAAACGAACGTTTTCCGTAAGAGTGGAATGTTCGTCAATTGGCCGAGCAAGGGCAATTTCATAAGATAAAGGAATGTGTTCTTGAGAATGTGAAAAAATTTTAGCTTAGATAGGATCAGCTCTGAATCTCCATGAAGATATTACATATATAAACAGCTTCAGATGATAACAGAGTAATGGGTGACACAGAGGTCCATGTTTTATCTAATTTTTATTGATTCCGATATAGTCTTCGATAGCGTGTAACAAAAGTTCCTATGAAGAGCCTAGCGCAGGAGGACTGTTCCTGATAAAGTTTTCATTGTTACAAAAATACGTATGAAGGAGAAAAATACTGTTCCCTGCACAAAAGCACGCTACTGAAGGCTTTGGAATTCATTGGTATTGTTGAAATAGTAAACGATATTAACCACGCAGTATTGGCAGTGATATCTAACCATAAACTTCTACACTAAGCTGACAACACATGCCTGCAATTGATGGACAGAATGCGGGTTACCGGGCGTCTGTTGTGAATTACAATATCTGTGTCTGCAGTCGGGCAAAGCTGCGCTATACGTTCAAAACTGTAATCTTTTCCCCCAAATACAGGCTACACGAATAAGATCTTTAAGTGTTTTATGGTTAATGCTTCAACATTGCTCCTACATCATATTGCATCAAAGGGTATTCCATTGTTATATGCCCCAAAATGAGCTGTAAATTTGAGAAATATTCTACCCTGGTACGATGTAAAATATTCCTTTGTGACAATGTGGCATACTAGACATTAGCAAATTGGCTAAAGGCCTGCCTCGTATTCGAACAATAGTCCTCAATTCCTGAGTTCGTTTTAAAGTCTGAACAAAGGTTCTCCTTTAACTGGTTTGCCACATTCACTCCACTTATTCTTATATACTTCATTTCTTCGTCATGGATTCAATCCCATCACACGTGGTTGTAATGAGGTGTTACCATCTATCCATTCAGCATAATTAGTGGTTCATTTTAAATACAGTTACGGCCATGTTGCTTGGATACAAACAACAATATATTACGGTAATAAAGTATTCGAAAACAAAATGCCACTAACCGACTGGACGTACAGTGATTTATATCGCGACTAATGCAAATAAACTTTCAAAAACAATTCAAAGGGAAATAAAAACGCCCATTAAAAATGTTATTCCTCAAAAAAATATTTATTAACATAAATTAACCATTCATGACGGAATGAAGTTGCCATCCAATTAGAGGCGCTTTCCAATCGATTATCGGCCGATGGTCAGAAAACCATAAAAATAGTTTTTATACTCTCGACGAACTCTTCGCATTCACATTGCTGTGTTGCTGATGTCTCCTCGCATTCTCCGGCTGTGTCCGCAGACACAGTAGGGGCCTATAAATTATATTTCATGTACGAAATGACGTTTTGTTGATAGCGGCCCGACAGTCCACTTGGTTGTCTTCTGTCCAAAAGTCCGTCCGTCCGAAAGTCCGTTCAATTTTGCAATTCCAACCCCCGCAATTGGCCGAACTCACATCAAAATGTCAGACAACACAATGTTTTGAGTGCGAGCTGTCAGTTAGCCTCGCTGCTGTCATTAATTTTCAATCTGTCAACTTTTATGGTTTTTAGATCAGAACTTCACTAATTATTTATTACTCGATGATTTGGTATTCATGTCTTGTTTCACACTCAGGTACACGCACTCAGGTAAGACAGTTGGCTGAAAGTTGAAGAATTTCGTTTCCCATGAACTACGGGAGCACAATAATATGTGGCAATTGACAAGTACGAGTACGAGTATACATAGTTGGAGTAGAGTGTAGTTTTGCTCCACTCCTTTGGGAATGACCCACAACTGTCATATATTAACTGGGAGGAGTGTGTTCAATAAACCACAGCGTTGAAACCATGAAGATAACAATTCAATAAAACTGTTCCATTGGACACTTTGTGAGAGTTATAAGCTGGCTGGAGATCTCCAACCTCATTACAATTGTTGAATATTTAATTTTTTTTCGGATCAGAGTCACCATTATAGTATAGATGAAATTTTGGTATGTGATATAAACTGAGGCGGGTCCGGTTTTAGATAGAATTATAATTTATGTACAAGAGCGGTCACCGCCGCTGAATGAATTACCAATGCGAGGCTATTCTTTGCTCGTAGCTAATTTAAGACGATCGCAGGTCTTTAACTCATATGCGATGCTTGATTATGTTGATTGTGATGATGATGATAATGGCGGACCCCATGGCCTATTAGAATGATATTTGAATATATAATGACGTGTATGAAAATTGATTTCGGTGGCAACACAGAGAAATTCATTCTGTCATAGTTTTTTGAGATATGTATGACAGGGTCTGGGGAAAATGTTCTTTTTTTATTCCTGACATCAGGAATGCAAAATGCAAACGACTTTCTATTGTGACAAGCCCGAGATGTTGATAGAAATAAAACTGGTCTGGGTAAAAATGCATTTAGAGAGTTGTTTGTCTCCGAACGACTCGTCGCCAAAGCATTTTAAATCACTGTCTGGGGAAAAGAATCGGAAAGATGTCAAAAAAATGAGCGAAAGGTTGACCAAAGATGTTAACAACCTTTGTGTAGGTTAGTGTTCGGCTTTTCCAATATTCCTTTCCCATAAATGGACATTTGAGGTTTTAGATTCGAAGATGGAGTGAGCATACAGATATGTATATTGGGAAAATGATGTGATGGGAAGATTTATGGGTAGGAATAAGCGATCTGCATATAGAGATTGTACAAGAGGGATACAAAGAAGCATTTGCTTGATCTACTTACATTCTCGCCACAAGTCTAAATACAGAGCTGTACTGATGAGGATTGTAGGAAAACTTTTTGAGAGATCTTGGCAGAAAACTTATTTTGTAAGTCGGTGGTTAGGTTAACTGATCGTAGATTTCCAAATAGGAAAGGAACTTAAAATAAATAAATTGATAATAAAATAATCTGGTATGGACCACTCCACTAAACTCAGTTGAGGACTGTTATGCAAAGAGAATGAGCCTTGCAGTTTTGTACTGACGACAACATAGATAGAAAAGTTCACTTTTAGATGTTTGCCATTACCATTCGAAAGAGTGGATAGTGGCCAATTGATTGTTGTCTTTGGGCAAGGACCACGGATTTGTAGCAGGTGAGGTTGGCCACTACGTCACGCGACCACCGAAAGAGACTGTAGCATTTTAACATTTAAACATTAGGGGAGTTAATCGATATTCATTATTGTTTGAAATTAGAAAAAAAATTCGTTATCGGATTCTGAATATCCTTACTCCAAAGCAAATTAAGAAATGACCCTCCACACTCTGATGGGTATCTAAGAATAAAACCTTTAAAGGGCAAGCAGTCCTAAATGTGATTGATGATTGTTACACCAGAAATCGGCTTGCAGTCAATCCTCTCAAGACTGAAGTACTTCTTAAAGTCATTGCCATTAGTTTTCCCAATGAAGGCAAATTTTTCGGAGTCCTCCCTTGGTTGGGATAACTACGTCGGCTGTAAGTTTTCAGCAAGGCATTGGGCTTATCACCGGAAAGGGAGCTTTAAATCTATACGGCTATGATAAGACCAATTATATCTTAGGCGTTTGTTGTTTGGTGAAATTAGCTTTCACTTCCGCCTTTGTCAGATTTCAAAGAAATGTTTGCCGATTGCAAAGCTCCACTCTAGGCGTACAGATGAATTTCACTCCACTTGACATCCGTATCATGGACTGCATTCTCAAAGCCGTCTTTCGCTTGAGATTAAGAGGTATTTGGCACAACATGCACTATAGTTTTGATGACATTGCGGAACGACTATTCAAACGCAATGACATAAGAACTCTTGTTGCTGCGATAGTAGGAAATCGACCTGTTCTATGATCAGAAATGATTTCCGCCAGAATTGGAGCCAGAAAAGGAATATATTCGGGTCTTCACCGACGGCTTCAAAACCGACCTAGGATGCGACACCGTTGTCTTTTTGGAGGACGACATAGTATGATTTAATTATTTATTAGGAAAACTTGCTTCAGACTTTCATGCGGGGGACTACGCCATTCTGATGACAATGAACAATATTCACGGGATATAGACTTGGTACGCAAGACTCTGAAAGGAATTTCTCAGAACCGGAATCGCTCTCAAAGGGTTTGAATACCTATGAAATGCTTGCACACAGCTCGGGCGAAGGAAACTCAAGGAGGAAAGCAAGACAGGAACTGATGAACGTTGGTTTTGAATGTTTGAAGATTATAATGACTGAAATAAAGAGCTCGGCGGGGTATTCCATAAGCGAGTTGTACAGCTTAGGAACGAATCATGATATTTTATAGTATGTCTGAAAGCGGGCTTGGGGGTGGGCATTCATAGGGAGTCGGGTGTTACGGCTAGAAGTTTAAAGAGGCGGAGTGTTACTTGCGATTTCTATAGAGCACTGGCAGTGGAAATAGCGATAAAACATAGAAACGAGACATTACGTTGGTGTTCGGGGGTGTCCATTGTCTGAAATGATATTAGTATCACCAATGAGTTTCATCACAGGCTTTTGAATCCTATCTAGCAGTGCATAAATGCCTTATATTTATATTGAGCTTAATCAGAGGAAGTGAAGTATTTCTCGTATCGCTTGAGGAAACCTAGACATTCCGCAGCATTTTTGACAACACCGAATATGTGGTCATTCTAACATAAGTTGCCATTGACACACATACCGAGCATGGAAAGTTTATCGGTTTCGACGATGCAAGTACCATTCATGGACAATGGCTGGGTGTTTACATTTTATTTTAACGACAGCAGACAACATTGTGTTTTGGAAGCATTAAATTTTACTCTGTTAGTGGTTCCCCAATTAGCTATGCTGTTAATATCAGGATTTAATGAGCTTAATATACACTGCCCTTCCCGTCCCGCCACGGGACTTGAGTGAGTCACGGAACGAATATGAAAAGCAGAGAGTACTGTCGTGAGCAATGGTATATATTGGATTAGAAGGTGCAGACAACAGATCGTTGAAGAAAATTAAAAAGTATGCCCTGGAGCATACTTGCATTTATTTTGTGAACATCAGACTTGAAACCATCCAAGACAACTTGAATTGAACGTTCCGAAAGGTAATTTCTAATCCATTGAAGGAGAGAGTCGCCGATCCCAAAAGTACGCATATTCGACAAAAGAGCCTGATGCCAAACTTTGTCAAATGCTTTAGAAATATCAAATACAACTATCTTGTTTTCGTCAGATTGATATTCGCTTTGGTTGCACTTTTCGGTGCAACATTCCATCAAATCACAAGTGGACCCTTTGCTACTAAAACCATATTGCCGGTCATTAAGAAGTTTTCATGCTTCGAGATATTCCATGAGTTAACGGTTTATCAGCGCTTCCATGACCGTGGGAAGAAGGGACGGAATGGATCTGTAGGGGGAGAGAGATGAAGATTCGTCTTTTTTAGGGACGGGCAGGACAAATGCTGTTTTAAATCTACTCGGAAAGAGTCGTAAAGAATAGGATCTGTGGAAAAGCTTACGCGGTGGTTTTGCCCGCCCAATTACCAAGGCTTGGCCCATCAATGACGTTGTCTAATAAAAAGCGGAGACAGAGCATATTACTGGTCTTATCGTAAATATCTTCAGATGACGCCACCGAAGTTTGCTACGATTAGACCAGTTACAATTTGCGGGTCATAGGGCTTGTTGGCAGCAGGACCACCGGTAGTCCCTACCAGAACTTAAATCACGGTACAATGGGAGTCAGGAGCCCCCGGATTTCGGTCCGGGCCTGACTTGTTGAGGTAGGCCCCCTTGTGGGAGCGTCATGGTGGCTGGGGTTTAAACCCAAATCGCTGGAAGGGTCTTCTTTTGGGTTTGACCCATTGTAGAGTATCAAATAAGTACAGTAAAAGGTTTTAGATCGGCCTCGACTCATACCAAGGGTGGAACTTGTGCCTTCAACACAGTTCCGAATTGGTATCAAAGTACTGGCGGAGAGCGATGGCAAGGCGTATCCTTGCTCCCATGGATTTATGGGCATCCTGTAAACAAAAGTCTACATGACAGGTGGTTTACAGTAAAAAAAACCGGAGACTAATGTTCCACCTGGTTAATAAAGGCTCCCACAAGGAATAGTATTTCATTAATTTGTTCGATGTTTAGTGTCAATGAAATTCCTAAGAACCTTGATGAAGAGAATTATAATGTTTTGGCCTATGTGGATGACATATAAACACCAGTTTCATAAAACTACCTTCTTATATGAAAAGACCCTGATTGCAATTCGCTTTTAGGATGGGTTAAAAGGCAGGCGTACAAGCCCAGGAAAGCCGTGCAAGTGCTGCCAAAAATTGAGAGCAATCCCTTACCTTAGAAAAATCTAAAACACCGTGAACTTTCTTAGTGTCTGGTAAAACTCTAGGCATAAGTTGAGAACTTTAATCAATGGTAATTCATTGAATATGAGAGCCTTTGACAGACCCACATCCATGTGCATTGTCCTACTCTGGTAGACGAGATATAATATATGATATATCATGACGAAAGCAACAATTTAACATCAGAGTTCCCGGATTCTAGTCCATACAGATGTGGACATGAATTTACTGCCCAGACTGCAGAAAATGCATTACTTTTTCGACACAATGAAGGTTTTCCCATTGCACTCGTTTTAGGAAACTTTTGATTAGAAAGCAAGGACATTGAGAGGTAAGCAAAAGATAGAACTGCTTTGATATGATGCTGGAAATGAAGAAAGAGGTTTCATTTTTACCCCTTAACAGATTTTTTTCAGGAACTGCAGGTGAAAGGGACAAGTAGCAGTTATAAAATGGAAATATTAGGTAAGCACTTATCCCCAACATTTAACATCAGCAACACTAGACAACTAGTTTCATAGAACTTAGCATCATAATAAGTCAAAGTTGAACCTTACCAGCTCCCTCTATTTGAATTTCGACAATCCGGATTCATGTGAATCAGCCCATGTAGATGTTTTTAAAAATATTTCCTGCACATCCCTTCATTCTACATAGTGCTACATGCAGAATTGCAGAGGCAGTACTGACGTTGTATAAAGAAGTATAAACGAAACGTGCAGCAAACATCCACAGTTCGAAAGGCCTACTTATTATTTGGATGGTGACAGCAACTGATAAATATAACGTGGCTTGGTTTAGCCTGATTTCAGTACCCATAGGCAGTCAAGCAGCGATCTTACGAGCATCTCCAATTTTAAACACCATAAATTCTCAATGAGAAGGATAAGCAGCATAAGATCACACGCTGTTGGGTTTTCCGAACAAGAGAACTGCGTTAATAATGAACTGGCCGAACTCGAATCCATAGGAACAAATAGAAGGCAACTTGATTACGTCAAGCTTGCAATGAAATGATAACTTCTCCAGCTCTCTTTAGTCAGATATCAGAGGTATACTCTTTGAGATAACTGTGAGATAACTAGACTGAGGTTAGGCTGATGCTTAGGCTGATTAAGTGCAAGGGAGGAGACCTCTCTAAGCTTATAAACATCATAATAAGAAACTATGTCATTGCAGGACACCCGCAGCGATTTCGTCTACCTCAGAGCTGAAGAAAAGAAGAAGAGGTCACTTTCTTTGCAACTGACTAACAACTCAAAAGAGATCTCTCTAATCTCACCTATCTAATTTAGATGAGCTACAATCTGCAATAAACCTCTCAAGTTAGCGAGGCCTTTGGCCATCTGGCTCCAATTGCTTACTCCAAGTCAGTTGAGGTCCCATTTTACTTGTGCGCGCCACCTAAAGTGAGGTGAGGTGACAAAAGTCTTTGTTGATATCCACTGCATTGCCCCTCCGGGTTAAATTAGAAGACTCTGCGGGTCGGAGCATTGGTGTCCATTCGCTCTACATATCCTAGACATCTCAGGCAACTGATGCGCAGTTTTCTGACTCGATCGATGTCGTTGTACAGCTCGTATAGTTCGTCGTTGAACCGTCTCCTCCAAAGCACGTCAACGCAAATATTTTTTTCTCGAAACGACTGAGGATATCTTCATCTGCTTTCTATAGGGTACATTCTTCTGCGCAATAAAGTAGGACTGGGGTGATCAAGGTCTTATATAGAGTCTCCTTAGTTTTTCAGAATAGGGCCTTACTACTCAATTGCCGTCTTAGACCAAAGAAACAGCGTTTGATAAGAGTTATTCTTCATTTTGTATCTGCTGATGTGTTATTGGCAGAATAATAGCAGAGCCAAGGTAGACAAAGTCCTTTATTACACCGAAATTATAGCTGTCCAATTCGTCGATGTCGTGTGTCCCATTTTGTGGACAACATACAATACATATACTCGGTTTTACCCTCATTTACCGCTAAACCCATTTTGGCAGTATTTCAATACTAGCGAATGCACAGGTAACAGCCCGTTGTGCTCTCCGAATTCTGTACGATAGTAGTTGCGCATACTTTTAAAAGCTCTTGCCTCCAGTTTTGAGTTCGCACCATGTTTTCAATAATGATGTTAAAGAAGTCACATGAGAGCTCGTCACCTTCTCTAAAACTTTTTTGACATCAATGGTCTCGGTTAAGTCGTTACCGACCTTGACGAAGCAGCGAGAGCGCTCAATCGTCATTCTGCGAACGACTTTGGGAGGTATGCCAAAACAAGGCATGGCTCTATAAATGCTGTCATATGCGACTTTAAAATCGCTGAAAAGATGGTGGTATCGATTTGGACTTCTTGAGTGTGAAGATTTGGCCAATTGTGGACTTTCCTGATCTGAAACCCCGCTGATAGTGCGTAGAGGTTGGCGAAGGGTTTTAGACGTTCACACAATATAGGAGATAAGATCTTGTATCCTATGTTGAGGAGACTTATACCTCTATAGTTGGCGCAGTTGAGGGTGTCTCCTTTTTTATGCATCGGTCATACGGTGCTGAAACTTCATCCATCCACTCTTCTGACCAGATCTGAGAAATGAGTCGGTACATGCTCTTAACAAAGTCACTTGCAGTAGCTTTGAGTACCTCGGCCGGCCAGCCGTCAGTTCCAGCTGTCTGGTCTATTCATCAGATGACGTTGCCTAATTATGCTTAAATTTAAAGTATCAAGCATGACAGAAACGTACATTTCAATGCGCAATGTATCCAAACCCACGGATTAAGCCGCCTTCGAGCAAAGTCGTTTTGATGGCCACGTAAGATTTCTCCTATCGTTGCCTTATCTGTGTAATACCCTGCCGTAAGATACCTACTGTATTTATTATTCGCAGAAAATCTGAGGTCGTATCATAAAAACTCATAAGAATTTCACAGCGTATCGCTATGACCAGTTCTCGTTCATATGGGACATACAAGACAAAATAATAAGACGCATTAACCAGCTAGACGGGGTTCAACCCAACTATCAGAGATAGGCTTTTCTAAAACTTGGGTTCAACCCAACTATCAGAGATAGGCTTTTCTAAAACTTTCATTTAAAACAGGAATCTGTAAAGATGACTAAACATTGGCAACAATCCAACCAGATTTTAAACCAATTTCAAAACTCAGCGTCCAGAAATCATTAGCAAGGTTCCCTCCAAACATCTAGATCTTATCAAACGAATGAATAATTCGTTAGTGACACGCGTATCAAATAGCGTCATAGACCTTTTAGATATTTACATCTCCAACATGATGACTTTCTTCATCTGTAAAATTTGCAAATAATCCTCCAAAGACTTATAGAAAGCAAAGCGCTCCATCCACTTATTCTCTGTAAGGCCGTTTCCATTCAACAAATTATTTCAAAATTGTCGTCCTTGTATCTCTACCGATAAATATTTGAAGAAATTATTTCTCTACTAGACGAGCAGTTTTCTAACCCACCTCAATCTCCATTTCATGACGGCAGTATTAACTCAATTCAAGAATATTTATTTTCCGATTATAAACAAACCAATTAAAAGGCGCCAATTCGACAGAATCAAGAAAAAATAAATAAATCCAAATGCATCTTACATCTCACAATTTACGTCTCATTACCACGTCTATCCAATTTTAATCGAAGCTTTCTCAATCGCCATCGACATGAAATTCCTCTGCAAAAGTCCAACTGAGCTACTACGAATCTAAGGAAAACACAATTTTTTCGTAATTCATCACAGCTGGTTGCACGATCTTACAGAGCCAATCTTCCCCATTAGCACTTCAATTTTTCATCAAATCAAATGCGCACCTCCCAACAACGAACACATACACTAGCGAAGCGATCATACTGTGCAGATCAAAGGACCCTGTAAAACTTGAAAGGAACCACCATGCTGAGTTCGATTCCTGAACTCTCAATGCAACGTCGCGTAATTCCACCCGACCGCCTGCCTGGATATAAATAATAAACCATCCCCAATGATACAACATCAAACGTGATGGGTATTTAAATAAATTTCCATAAGGCTCCCAGCTGAGATCTGGAAACGGGCTGTAGTCGCGGCTGCCGATGTATTCGTACCTTTTAGCTCAAAGAATTTCATTTGGTCTCTATCTACGTATTAAACTTACCCTTGGCAGGTGCACCTCTTTCTCCACATGGACTCGATATTGCTAAAGGATACGCAATGTGATTCTCGATAGGTAATGACATAAATTCACTTTGTTTGCTCATCTTTCGTGCAGTAACCAAGATGACGATGATGACGGCGAGGCACTAACGGCCATCGTTCCAGCAAAATGTCCCAAATGGGTATTCGGCCTCGAGAAATCGAAAAATCCCACCACCATTATAATCGGTGGAGCATCTTCCTGGCGAACAACAAATTAACCCGACGACGAAACAAAAAAGCACCAAAGCAACGATGAAGGAGAATCGAAAATTAATTTGCATATTAATCAAGGTGCGCATACACAATACACGTACCACGTACCGTACCTGTAGCCTGGGTATGAGAGGTTCGCACCAGACAGAGCTTCAAACGGCCAGTGCCGAACGATTCTCGAAATCGAAGCTACGAATACAGCGTATCTCATTGATTTATTAGAAATTATTTATCACTCATTAGAGGCTCATTCAACACCGAGGTAAGTTGGGTCGCCCGAATGACGGCGGTGGCAGGGCTAATAAGAGAGATCTCTTAGTGCAACAAAGTCCAATCCCAATCTGAATCCCAAACCCAATCTCAGCCCAAAAGCAAGTTTCCAAGTCGAAACGCATTAATGCAAACTGATGTGGACTTACACAACGGACAGCAGGATGATGATGATGCCTCCGATGAGGCATCGTGATGTGAGAGGGACACCAATTAACACGTCCTAAAATCAAATACGCGTAATTGTTATCTCTTAGATTAGGAGGTACCTGGATTTCGTGCGGAATTATTTGGTGTTATGCGCGGTTAAGTTATGTGAACAAGAATGTACAAACTAAGTCCTTTCGGGCTATCTTGAGAGGATGTCTCCGGAAAGGTTTCTTAAGTTAGAGATAGACATCTTTCTTGTGGTAGATGAAATCTTAATGACAATGGTGATTACAAGCGGATATTATCTTATTAACAGCAAGGCTACCGACCTTTGGACGCTAAATTTGGAAGTTGGGCCATATTATATGATTGGTACATTAGCATACAATTTTTTAAAGATATTCGATTGCTGACTAGGACTGAAGACAGTGTTGGTTTGAACGAAATCATCGTTTGGATTTGACTTTTCAATTTCAACAATAGTAATCATTCCACTTAATTTAATATTGAAATTATTTGCCCTAATATCGCAGATTTAATTTACGACAAAGAACAATTCCGCTTCCGTTAGCTGTTTGCCAAATAATTATTTTTAAATTTATACACTCTGAGTAAGAACACGGTATTTGGGTGGAAATTGTTAATTAGCACAGGCACTGAGTCGCATCAACCTGGCGATGATCAGCACTGTAACTCATCAACTCTGTTTATTCTACCTCCTCGTGGCAGTCAACTGGTATTGGTCTCGTCAAATCGGTGCTGACTTGCCAACCTTATAACTGCAATTGCTTAGCAGCAAAAAATAGCAGCGCGATTTCTGTCAGAATTAATAGAAATGGCCAGCGATGGTGCTAAATGAAACATTAACACATTAACAACGGCAAGCTTTCAGATTCTTAAATTGAGTAGCCGGGTCATTTCTACCAGTTATCCAGAAACGCTCTGACCATCTACGTCGGGGACAACACGGCCTTGTCGAAATCCAACAGTCGCATCAATAGCATTGGACAAGGGCGAATTTGCTCTTAACAACAGCAAAATGATAAATAGAACAGTGTTTATTGCACATACGAGTAGAGTGTTCGGACTTTAAACAGGCCGAATAACGAACGGAGGCCCTAGATGGTTATAATTAAATATCACCACAGCGATAGGAGGGGGAAAAAAAGGAGCTTAGAACAGAACCAACGTCTATTTGAGTGCAGGCATGTTGTAAGCGGTAGCCTAAGGCAAGAAGTAGTGAACATGTCTAAACGTGAGCAAAAGTTTTGTAAAACTCTGCATTAAGAATTAATTCACCAAAATCAGCCTGCTATGAGACCAGACCCTTGCAGAAGAAGTAGACGATGCTGCCCAAAAATGCTTCTAAGGCCTTGTCGACAAAATCTAAGTATGATCTGTCAAGTTGTGCATTGTGTTGTGTGCGTCTATATTTTGGAAAAGAAAATCGCCCAAAAGTGATCAATTTAAGCCACAAAGACGACATCAAACACATTGTGGAGTTTTTTCAACTCCCAGAATTTATGTAAGGTTTCGATACCATTCGAGTTTATCTGCAAAAGAATTACAAAAAAGTATTTGGTCAATAATCACGATTCAATAAAAAGTCAGGCCTTGCAATTTGCTGATCCAATTTTTCTAATATGTCGATGCACAGTTGTGTAAGAACACCACGAAACCAGCGACTACCCAGATTCCTATGCGACGTTTTCTTGACTTTCAACTGGGCAGGTGTACGATATTTGCCACATTGTTTACGTTTCGAGCTGAGCAGCGCGGGAAGAAATTCGATTTCTCTATCGGGAAGAATCCAGCTTCAGCTTGTGATGGAGATAGAACAGGGGCTTATTGAGGCGGACTTCTTTATTCCGTATATTTATTCTCGTTTGGAGTTGGACAAATCTCAACAAAGTTCAGAGGTACATGTATACAGATCGTCAGTGACGAGGAGTAGGAATTTACGCATGTTATCCCTCGAAAAGTTCGACCGATATTGAAGTGGGGCAACCATATCATGCTCCATTAGTATTTCTTTCTGAAGTCCTATGATCAATGGACACTGAATACATTTGACTTGACGAATCACTTTTTGAAAGGTGGAGACTTTTGGCATCGTGGATACTCGATTAGGAACAATACAACCAGTGGAGGATTACGAAGCCGATGAGAGTGGAAAGAAAAAACATACACAAGCACCACTTATCGGTTGAAGAGTTGAAGTCTTGCTCAGGTGATGAAAGAAGGATATCAGCAACAAGCAAAAACGCCGACGTTCTCCATTTCAAAATCCCGGTAAAAGCAAGAGTTCCCTGGCAGTTTTGTATAAAAAATCACTCAGCGGCGATGGTGACTATAATGAAGGTCTTATATGGAAGATCCCATAGCTGAGCCAAATATTCAGAAAATTGTTAAGACCCTGGCTTAAGTACAGTAAGCGGCTTCAATGTCAAGGGATAACGACATTATGTCGATTAAGGGGGAAGATTTGGATGAGGATTTATATTGTAGTGTACCCAGGCGAAGGTGAGAATTCTCAGACCGGAAAAACCAGTGCAAACAACAAAACGCAAGAGTAAGAGGACATGGAAGACAATGTCACTGATCCGACTCATCACATAACTGTGCCCTCCTATTCCACTTACGTCATTGAGAAGCATGCTGTTCAGGAGTTCTTTAACAGCAAAAATAAGAGCAAGACGACCGTGATTTATATTGCCTATTGGACGTTTATGATCGACACTTATAGGTTAAATCAAATAGAATATTTAACCAGCCCCGCTTGCAGACGAAATTTAGTCAGCGATGTTGCGCAATCATTCATGTTCATGCTTTTCGCGAACAAGAGGGATTGATTAATTATCAAGTCGATGTTGAGCTATGTCCCACAGCCATCGGCCGCAAAGTCTTAGCTTGACTTTGACAAGGAAAACGGGAACCCTTAAATAACACAATTGGAATGTATAGTCTACACAACATAGCATCCGTACACTGTGCGTAGCTGCTTGGCTGTACTGCGGGGTGGAATATTATTTATAATTACAGCCAGGACACTGCTTTCTCTCCTGAATAATCACGAAGGAACACGGAGGGCAATCAGTTGACCATAAAATATTCAACCATACAGTAGCATTTCGAGTGATCAATGTACTGGGATCATTACTTAGTTGCAACCAAAGTACTTCTTGGGTGAAATACAGTGAGGTGAAGTACGTAAGGTTTTAGCTGGCACGTTCAATTTGAACGAGCCCAAACCATATTGAACTGTGTAATAGGTGGCAGTTATTCAAGGTGTTTATTGCCATTTAAAGAAATAAGCAAGATATGGAAGCAGAACTTAGGCCCTGTCCGCAAAAAAAATTTACTGAAACCAGTGCAAGGCACCCAGATGCATTCAACGAGTGGATAATTATCAGACCAACTTCAAATAGTTCCTCAACAGTTTTCGACAGCAAGTTGACTAGTACTGTTGCCTAGTGAGTTGACATACGAGCACTGTAGGTGTGCCCCCTCAAGGCATTTAGCGTTCTATCTCGGCTTCTTAAAATAACCATGTATACTTGCAGGAGACTAGGCTGGAATCAAAGTAGCCCTTGACTTAAGGTAGTTGGCAAGAAAATAGTGGGAACCCAAATACTGTGACACAGAAATAAATTATAATTGACAATTATAAATTTCGTAATGATTTTGCAATCAATTAAACATAATTATACTGCAGAGATGAAGTCCTAATTCAAAAGTAACGACTGTTTCTTGGCAGCATCACTGATTTAAGGACACTACACTGTGGACTCTATCATGAGAACGAATAAAGGATCAAATTCTGCATTCATTTTAGAATGAAATGTACCTCCTTATTATTTCGAAAATATTTCGTGGTTAAACTAAAATATTATGATATGAATAACCCTCCTTCGATGAAAGTATTTGGTGCTTTTTTGACCTGAACTGCTGCTACAAAGAAGGGATTTATTGTAATTACCTGGAAACTGTAAGAAAATGTTTTAAAAGCAAATGCTTACTCATTGGTGGTAGGCAAAGAAGATCCGGTTTAACCTTCGTAAAGTGACTGAAAACACTGCACGATTATTTCATGTAATAAATAAATGGTAAATCAGCTGTCACGTTGAGCAGGTTCATTTGTTTTCAGTGCAGCTTTCCACTTCATAATGGAAAGATTAACGCAACAACAAAGATTTTATATCGTTGAAATTTGTTTCCACAATTTAAGCTCTGCTCCCAAAACTCACAGAGGTAGACATCATCGACCATAAAAGTGCGATTTATGGAATTATTGAAAAATGTTGCCCCCAATTAGGTTATTGGATACTCGTACTCCATCAAGGACCAGGACAGTACTTTCGGAACAACATATTCGTCGTCGTTCGCAACAGCTTGGCTTTGTCCATCCACTATCTGGAGAATTGCTCCTAAAGATCTTGGCCTCAAGGCTAATAAGATCGAATCAGTGCAGGACTTCAACCCGTGTGACAGTTTATTGTGTACGGTGTTCAGTGATTAGGCCTTTAATGAACTGAAAGTTGACCCAGTTTTTTACCGTGCAATTTTGTTCAGTTCATTTCTGGTTAGAGAGCCACGTAAACAAGCAGAATTGCCGTGTTTGGAGCAAAAGCAATCCTCAAGAAGTTCACCAGATGCCATTACATCCAGAAAAATGTACCCTCTGGTTAGATTATACGCCGGTGGTATTACGGTCCTTATATCTTAACAAATGAGACCGGAACACAAGTCTGTGTTAACAGACACAAGTACAATGCGATGATAAACAATTATTTGTTCCCAAATCTGGTTGATATCAATGTGAAAGAACTATGGTTTTAACAGGATGGTGCCCCACTCCATACTACCAACGAAAACACGATTTGGCAATAGAGTCATTTCAAGAAATGGACCCGTCAATTAGACACCAAGATCGTGCGATTGGATTAATTTTCGTTGGGCTACGTCAAGTCACTAGTTTATGCAATGATTTACGGTTTGAAGCAAAACATTGTTCGAGTCATAAGCGATATAGGCGCCAATTGCTCGAAAAAGTGGCCAGAAATTAGACCTCTAGAATGCGCTTTGTACGAGGCAACCGTGGTGGACATATTTTTAAATGTTAAATGGCATGAAGTACTTTGGAATTTATTTTACAAATCGTCGTGATTTAAAATTGACCATTCTATGTTGCTCTAATAGCACGGTGGCGACGTGCCCGGTTTTTCCGAAGAAACAGGCGACCACTTGCTTCGTAGTGCGCGAACAACTTTTATTGGATTTGGCTCGCCTTTAAAAATCTGTAAAAGAAATCATTTTGACGGCCAAATGTTCATGCAATATTAAATGGAACAAGCGAAACTAATGCCCAAGCATGCTTCAATTTCATGATCACGACGACCTTGCAATATCAGTTCCCTCACAGCATCAATTCTGATTTTGTACCACCAACACGAAATTCGACATGGAGCGAAACTCGGTAGCCCAGGATGGTATTTCATTACTTCATCACCAAAAGTCGAAAAAAGTTGATCGGCACACTGTTGGCACGAAAATGTTCACGACCTAACTCCATTTTTTAGTTGAGGTGAACTTTTCAAGTCTCTTTAAAAAACGCAAATATCACTCGTATGACAAAACGAAACCATTAATAACGTCAAACTTTATGACGCTGATGACGTATCTACACTGGTGTTGCCATATCTCAATAGTCACGTTCAGTTTTCCCTCTTCTCATGGATATACCGATATCTTTAGGTCGAGTTTAACTGAGTCGATTATATATAGAGCTTCCATGAGATAAGATACGAGTATGTTTTTGTCAGCCCCTTCACTTTTTACTTGCGTACGATATCGCTAACAGATATGGTAGAACATAATACAGAAAAACTTATCATTATACAGGAACCTCTTTCAGAGATTTGTTGTATCGAATAATGGATTCGAATCCTACTTATACCGAAGCCTGGCTGCTTAACTGTCAATATCAATGAAAACCAGATAATTTTTTTTCAGACGTCACACTTCTTAGTTGAAAGATATTGCATTGATAACCATTTAAATCGGTCGATATATGTTGAGCTGGGGAAGCACCCGACATCCACTCTGTTTTTCATTTCCGCATGCTCGGAATTTCAATTTTGTTGTTCCCGGGAGCTTTGTTAAAGTGTCAGCAGATCTTAGTCTTAGGAGTAGATCTTAGTCTTTCCAAGATGCAGATTTCCTCAAGCGATATAAAAAATACTTCACCCCTCTGAACTGGCCTCAATATATAAGCTCATGTCCTCCCAAGATTGGAGTACAATGCTCACATCTTGGCAGGTGCTTCGAAAACCTCTCTGCAACTACTAGATAGGTATCAAAACCATGCGATAAAACTTAAATCTTATGCTAATATTACACGATCAATTCACACCAACG
Organism: Volucella zonaria; assembly: GCA_963966105.1. Taxonomy (NCBI): domain Eukaryota; kingdom Metazoa; phylum Arthropoda; class Insecta; order Diptera; family Syrphidae; genus Volucella; species Volucella zonaria. The sequence goes on from OZ014530.1 coordinate 334,235,620, forward strand.
TAATGTCTCCTGCCTTACCTTCTATCGCTATTTTTACCACCAGTGCTCACATGAAATTGCTGGTAGCATTCCGCCCTTCAAACTTTCAACTGTAGCATCCGTCTGGCTATGAATGCTCATCACTTTATCCTCAAGTGGACAACTCGCTTATAAAATACTCTGCCGAGCTCTTTATTTCCGAATCATTATAACCTTCAAACATTTAAAACCAGCGTACATCGGTACCTCTCTTTCTTTCCTACGATCGATTAGATCGGCATTCTTGGCGCTGTGGGCTTGGATACTTATTGACTTACTGGACACTTTTATCTAATCGATAATGGCCGTGTACAAACACCCAATCGAAGATTCCATGGACTAGTCGATTTGCTCTTCTTAATTGAAGGTTTTGAGTACCGAAACGGAGCGCATCTTGCTCGGGGACTAGAAGAAAAACGACCCAAGAAGTGAATTTTTATTTATCAAGTCGTTATCCGCGGACTTCAGGTTCAGCAGGTCATGCGTATTAATACGCTGTAAGATATGAAATATTTCTTTTTATTTGTTTTAAAAAGCTTCGTGTTTCGTCATATGAGAAAGCTGGTAAGAAATGTTAAGTTGCAACTGTAATACAGCACTAGTACGGGAAGTCATGTTGAAGCATTTTAATCAGCTCATTAGCAACAGCATATTGTTGGCATAGTTTGCTATATGCTCTCATTATTGCTGAAATCAAGTGACTAATCTGAAACAGTCGCCTCCTGAGACCTAAAATAATTACTACACTTTCCTATTGCAAAACCGTAACTCAAACTCATAAACCAGCTGCTGAAAATTATTTGAATAACACCTAGAATTCCTTGTGAATTGGTAAAACTTTTCCCGTCATTGCTGTAAAGACCCTAAGTTCTAATTTTGAAACCAGCTACCAGTTTATTCGACATTTCGATTTTTTAAGTTTATTTCTTCTTGTTCGGTACTTGCTCTTGCCTGGAGTTCTTGCAAGTTTTCAAATCAGGCTTTCACTCTAAACGTAAATCAGGTTCAGGTATAAATCGTGTCGTGACTGTAAAATGGTCAGGCATGTTTTCCATCGTGTTGACCAATATCTGCCGAGCTTCTACGCATTATTGTGCTTCTTGCAGTTGCAAAATCGCTGAACCGTAGCTTCTTTCGGTTATCGCTTCATGGATACTACACTTCCCGATTCTCAACGAAAAATTAATTTCTTACAGGGTTTGGGATTTATGTCCTACAGGATATTATACTTCGAACAGATGCCGAGACTCCGCAAATCTCTTGATTTGTCACTCGACTGCGTGTACTACTGTTTATCAAATCACTCAAATCTCTATGCCTCTATATGCCTCTATCATTTCGAAGGAAATGCACATAAACAACACCTTTGGAGTGTTTGAGGTGTAGATTATTGTATTAGAATTGAAAACATACTGGACAGTAAATGATTGTCGCATATCGGTTAGTAAAATCATTTGGAAATTCGACAAATTATAGTCGACTGAAAGCAAAACAATATAACTCCACAACGTTAATTTCCTTTTGTTTTTTTATGTTTTAGGCAGTATCTAGGACACGCGGCAAGTCGTCACATCTATCAACAATGGTACGATGCAGTAAAAAAATAAGAATGAGATGAGACAAAATTTATGATCTAATGAAAATGATCACGCGCTATCACATCACTAAGAAGTCTAGGCTAGCAACGATTTTCGCAAAATCGGATATTTTTACACATCCTCAACAAATATTGTTTTGCACTCGTCAAAGTGGGTACTTTTTAAAAGACTTTAACAATGCGAAAAAGGCACAATTCCGATATTTGTTACAGCATAGGCTGTGCATGTACATACTAATGTATATATGTACTATGTGCACAAATATATGTGTAAACATATGTATGTTCGTATATATGTATACTACTATAGGAAGTTAGAATTATTTCTAATCGGAGAAGATAAAGCCACCTTCAAGGACCTCACCTCCCAAACGTCTAAAGTCCGAGTATTTTAAACAGACTTCCAATGGCTATCCAATTAACTGAACCTCTACTACATTACACGTCGCGGTCGTACAATCTCATACTCTTCTTCATAATAAAAACGTCTTCTTCCCACCTTCTGCAATTCATGTTCCACCTTGAAATGGGCACTTCCATAACAACAACAATGAGAGGAAAAAAAAAACAGATTGACGAATCATAAAAAATCGCAGTGAAAATCAATATGTGGTTTTAGATAATTACATCGGTCCCCCGCTCGGTCCAGCACAAAGCAATGCACGAGACATCCACTGTTCCACACACAGGATACCGAACACGAACCCACGAATCTTCCGAGCCCATGCGGGATACTACCACCACCCGCTGTGTTCGAATGCATAAGTCGAACCCCTGCTATGTGGATTCACTCAGATAAGGTCAGATCGTCACGCCACGCATATTCCGTGTACACCAAACCCGAGACCAAAAAAAAAAAAAAGAAAAAACCTAAAATCGACAGTCAAAGTAGATCTGTACACTGGCATCGGTATGGTGTTCCAAAATCAGAGATTCAAATTCACAGATTCCAAGAGGGAGCCTCTCATCTCAGAAAGATGAACACTAATCTTTTCTACCTGCTTTGGAGGTTATGGAAAAAGATCTTGTATCTGAATACGAAGTACGAATGCGAGTATGAGTACGAGTATGTTCGCGCGATGTAGGTTTTTGTCTTTCAATTGATTTCTTCTTTTGTTGTTGGATCTCATTTCACATACGCATTCCAGGTGTTTGCTTTTGTTTTCCACGTATAGATAGATAGATACACGTTGCTCTCTGTGAGCCATTTCACCTCCATCAGCCCGCCAAGATGGATGAATTGACAGATCCGAAGAGTACCGATTCAAAAACTCTATCTAGGGCCGGCTTGGATTTTTTTTTCAATTTTTTTTTTTTTGATTGAAAACGAGGTTAATGGCTGGGTGACAGCTGGAAAAGCCTGAATTGAAAAATCTATGATAAGATTGATAGGCTGAGCTGTGTGGAATCGAGGTACTGGTCTAGTAACTATGACGTACAGACAAAGAGGATGGAGTTCTCGAACATTGTTCACGGGTAATTTTCAATTAGATTTCCAAATCCAGCAGGTAGATTACAAGTGCTCGTCCATTTTGTCCATTTCGGTGCTTTTGGACTGATTGAATTGTTCGCGATATTCGACGTATGTTTTGGTTCTGGTTGATGCTCTTAAGTGCTACAGTTTTTCGATGTTTGGAATTTGTAGCCGTCGGCTCGTATGCACCATATGTACATACATATGTACATATGTTCGGTGAAGTGTGTTGCTTTGGGTACATTTATAGATTGTCAAAGAGTTGCCGACTGAAGCTATCGATCAAGTTAAGTGGAGGCGGCACAAAACGATTAAAGTTCTGTGATTGTGTGCCCATTTTCATGGATTCGCGATCCTAATGGGGAGGATTCTTTTGAAAACGAGAAGAAACGCAAACGTAACACGTCACTCTAAAAGGCTTAAAGTGTTTTCGTGTTTTGGCTTTCGATTGATAGGTTGATGACTCAATTGAAGGATTATTGATGACTGAAAGAGAATAAATGGATTGATTAGGAATTTAAGACAAACAACAGTGAAGGTGTTTGAAAATGTTCAATATTTTAGTATATTTGAGTATACTTTTGAATGTTGATTGGAGCTCGAAGTAAAGAAAAAAATTAGCGAATGTTTTTAAGAAAACAAGTGGCAATCATCTATTCCAAACTGATACTCCGCAATTTTGTTCCTTAGTTCTATTTAAAGATTAGGTTAGATTGGACTATGAGTGTTTATAGAGTTTGTCAACCCGCAGTTACTTCTCCTCCTCACCGATTCCGCACAATATAGTTCATTGCGATCAGAATTTCGTACGTTGCCCTACGACACAAGATCCGCTCCCAAAATAGAGTTTTTAGAGCCATCCATTGAAGAATAAACTATATCCCTTTCCTGGTTCTGATTCTGGCTGAAACCTGGATTTCGTACTTTCTCAACAACAGGAGTTTTGGTGTCATTGCGTCAGATTCCATGTCCATAAGACCGAAGTCAAAAGACAATCGGTTCATCAAGACTCCGGTGTATTTTGTACCAAAAATAATTTGTTCCCATTGCAAGGAGCGTATATGTATATTAAGAGTAGGAAGATTTGTCAGTGCATCTAGAGAAAAGCTAAGCGCTGAGAGAAACCATAATTTGGAGTCTGGTGAAATCAGCAGTGAAATACGTGAAAGCCCTTTTTATTAAATTAGCAACGTACGATATGCAATTGGTCTTGTCATAGCCGTGTAGAGCCCCTTCGGTGACAAGCCCATAAACTCCTTTGTAATGCCAGTAACTCGATATCACCTTACAAGTTTTAACGCAACAGATTTGTTCCAAAGAAGTTTGTTATCCAGGATGATAACGGATAAACGGATGATGATGTCTTTTAGCACTCGATGAGTGTTTCTTCTTCCTGTGAAGAGAATGACCTTAGTTTGGGGAGGATTGACTGGACACCTGTTTCGTTAGGCATGATTCAAAAGACAGAACACCTACATCATCTACATATTCCTGAGCACAGTTTTTTGAGCTGTTAAAGGCGTAAAGTAGAGAGTCCAGTAATAGGCACAATAGCAGTGAAGACAGTCGAACAATAGGCAAAGCAAGAGCCCTTAAGTGACTACTTGTATCCAGGATCGTATAGACACTTTCGGGTCTAGATCAGTAAAGAAAGTGACAGATCCCGTTCTTTCTCCTGTTTCGTAGACACATTTGTTTAAATCGGGATTTCTGTTTACTGTGTTACTGCACCTCCCTATCATTTATCCCTTTTCAGGTATGATACATCGTGAAGAGTGTAAAGTGTGCAAATCAAGTAATACCAGGTGTAGAAAAGTGTCTAATGTTGCCATAGGGGCTTTATGAAGCGCACCTGCGATAGCTATAATTTGCACCCTCGTTAAGTTTCGAAGTATCATTTTCTTGTTTGTTGCTTTTTACCATAGTAGTCTGTCATATTTTAGTATTAGCCTTAATAATTTTATTAAGGCCTGTGCCCTATTACTGGTTTCAAAGCCCAATATCTTGTATTTTACTTCATTTACGGATGAAAGTGAGTATTAGCTTTCTTAGTGATCATCCATGATGAATTGTTCATTCCGCTGGTAGCGGTACTTTGACCATCATCGCCCTTATCCAATCTGCTTTCCTTCTTTCTATATTCACAGCACTGACTTCGACTCGACCACTATTTATCCATGTTCAACTAAGCAGGCTTCCATTCTGGCTTTGTAGTCCTGCCGTGTTCATTTTATTTTCTGATAAAATTTTTGAACGCCCTTCCGGCAGAAACATCTCTCCAGTTGCTCGATCGCCCGCTTCTCGTGGTCTTTCGTTTTCTTTCCGAGAAGCCTGTTTCCTTCCCTTCTTTTCTCGTAGAGCTCTTGAGAAGCTTCCATCCTCCGATGTAGCGTATCGCTACTTCTTATTGGACTGCATGTACCAGTCTACATTAATCGTCAAACCAGAGCTTTTTTTGTGGCGGCAGAAGCAGCTTCTCTTATGGCTCGTCGACAACATTCCTATTGGTGTTCTATAGTTTGTGTATGGGGGCTAGGATTGTGAGAGAGTCAGAAAGAAATGCGGTCGGCAAGGTTTGATGGTCTTACTTGATTCTCTAGTGCGTGTGATATCCGCATTCCAACCCTGCTGGAGGTGTTGGCCCGAACTTTCAGAATGCTGGAGGATTATCGTAATGTGATCAATTTGGTTGACGGTTGATGGATCAAGAGATAGCCAAGTCCTTTTACGTATGTTGGGGTGTGCAAATTCCTTACAATTTCTAAAAACCTGAATCCATTGTTGAGATTGTGTTCTCTAATATCCCGTTCAAGAACGGGGCGTTCAACATATTCTCGGTATCGGGGTGAAGCTGTGGTTGTATATATAAATTGACTTATTTATCAAGTGATTTTGGTGCATTCATGTAAAATTTCATATAAATGTGATTATTAATTCGCGTTTTATCTCTAGTTAAACAGAATCATAATGGCAACTGAGACGATGATGGTGAAAATTGAGCATCGCGCTGTAATTAAAATTCTCACTAAACAAAGAAAAAGTCAAAAACTATTCATGAAGAGATGGTGGCTGTTTACCAGGGTTCCGCACCTTCACTATCAACTGTGCAAAAGTGGTCAAGTGCGTTCAAGAGAATGCCCGAATAAAGGTGAAAATGTTGGCAGAGATCACCAAGCTTTCAATTGGTACCATTCACACCATTCTTCATGACCATCTTAACCTTTCAAAGGTCAGTGCAAGGTGGGTGCCACGAATGCTCACAGCGCCTCAGAAAAAAGTGAGAATCGCATGCTATAGAGAGCTTTCGCAGATGTGTAGTGAGAACGCGGACGGTGTTATGGATCGAATTGTTACTGGGGACGAAACATGGGTCCACCACTATGACCCTGAAAGCAAACAAGAGTCCATGCAGTGGCATAAAAAAGGAACAGACAGTTCAAGAAGTCTGCCGGGAAGCTCATGGCCACAGTTTTTTGGGACTCAAAGGGAATCTTGCTCATTGAGTACAAAAAAAAAGGTGAAACCATCAACGCCACATCCTACGCTTCCACTTTGCATAATTTGCGGGAGGAAATTAAAAAGAAAAGACGGGGTAAGCTCGCAGCGGGTGTGTTGCTTCTTCATGACAATGCTCCTGTTCACACGGCGCGAGTTTCCAAGGCTGCTGCGATAGATTGTGGTTTCGAAGAAATCCAACACCCACCCTATAGTCCAGACCTTGCCCCTAGTGATTATTTCCTGTTTCCGGATTTGAAAAAATGTCTTCGTGGAAAAAGATTTTCGGATGATGAAGAACTCAAGTCGGCAATAAATGGTATAAGAGGAAATTTATTTTTTTGAGGGTTTAAAAAAGCTTATCTCAAGATGTAACAAATGCATTGATGTTAGGGGAGATTATATTGAAAAATAAAAATAATTTAAATTGAATTCGCATTTTCCTTCATATCGATATCGAGAATATATTGAACGCCCCTCGTAGGTGGGACACTGAATATACGAGTATATTTCGTCTAGGCGGTCATATAGATTATAGATTATATTATCGAATTTGGCTTTGATTGTTATGAGCCATTTGCTTGTATGTTAAACCTTAAGACTTTTTGCCAGAGTCTCCCTCGAAAAGCAAATCCATATGCAAATAAAAGTCGTTTTTCGTTTGTGTAGTATAGATGTCGTAGTTTTTCATCCCCTTTTTGTCCGATTCACCCCAATTCACTTTCTGGATTGCGGTGTTATCTACTACTGAGCCTCCGCGTGTAGTTCGGCAGCACGTGGTACGTTAAGTATCCTAACTTTCATTTGCGAATCCATAATCCGTTGTCTTTGAAGGATGAGGTAATGAAAGTCGCGGTTAGCCTACTCAGTTGTCTTGTTCCAGGCCAACCATGGAGCTCCTTCTAGACCTGGATTCCAAGTACGTCGAAGTAGCTCTAAAGGGTGGCGTGCACGAAAGCACTTCAAACCCACTAGAGCTATGGATGTTGCCGTTAATCTGTGTATGGGATTTCTTCCCCACCGTACTGATGAAGGAGAGGTGTACAGTCATTAATTATGTCCCGCAGGGGTTGGGTCCCCTATCTTAAATCAGAGGTACTAAACTCCCAGGTTTCACCACATGGAGGTGAGATTAGGATTGATGAGCAGATGCTTAAGTGTCGACGCTGTGACTTCATTAAACGGTTGATCACCATTGGCAGTGTTAATACGTAGATGATATCATTCGATCGGATTGCATATTTAAATACCTTCCACAGAGTACAAAAACATCAAACAAACATTACCCGACTACATTTCACTAATTTCCCCACAAAGCGCTGATTTTGATAGTTTATTCAATTTTGTTGAAAATTTAAATGAAGCATTGACTAGAGCAAAAAGTTCCCATGCTTTGGTTCACACAAAACCAAACACCTTACAAAATCGATTGCGACCTGATTCGCGCAGTGCGAATAGTAAATTCCCATTATACGCGTATGGATGTAAAATAAATCTCTGTGGGGACAGCTCGAAGAATTGAAACGTTTCCTATTACCTTATTTACGGCCACGTAAAGTCCCACAAACTATAGTCGTTCGTAGAGGCGCCAACCACAAACTCTCAAAAAGCCATAAACTTAAACCAAACCATTGACTTCTCAGGCTACCTAGTAATCTGTTGGTTATTACCATAAAAGCTGATCACTAGCTAATGATCGCTGTTTACAGTCGAATCAAAGTCCCCCAATATACAGGGTTTGGGTCTCAATCCCACATACTCATACACACGCTAACTAGCCAGCTCACTAGCACACCTTGATTGATCGGAGCGATAACTACGCTGCAGCGGAACTGAATAGATCAGTAAAGATCGCTTATCTTAAAAATTGCAAATGTCACCGTTTCGAATCCGGTTGACCATGTCGTCGTCGCCGTTGTCGTTGTCGTTGTCGTTGTCGTTGTCATTGTCGTCGTCGACTCATTTACTGCCCAAACCGTCTCATATAGCCCCCCTCATTTAAAATACCTTGCCCCTACTCCACCACTCAATCACTCCATCACTGCGTGGCTTGGGAAATGGTTAAATGCTTATCGGCGAGCGACGATCGTGTCGTCGTAGTCGCCGTCGTTAGGTCGCAGTCGCCGCAGTCAAGTGAAGTGGTCCCGCCCCTAAGCCCAATCGAGATTTATTGCCTCCATAAAAATGATAGACGGACCGAAACCAAAGCGATCAAAGAATTGAAAACTAATTAACCAAATCCCGGTCGGAATCGAAATAGAAATGGAAATGGGAATCCAGTTCAAACAACAACACACAATCGCATTCGGAACGCGCATGTGATGGGCATATACTCGTAAGCCAGCATCCAGCAGTCAGCAGTCAGCAGTCGAGCACAGTTGGGGGGTAGACTATAAGAAACGAAGAAATTCTTAATAAGCAGGCAACCAAACGAGTTCCGCTCATAATCCAATCCTCTGCACTCGACCATTATGCGCACCGGGATCACATTAAGTGGAATCCCGAAACGAAATGGATTTAAATCAAAAACTCGTATAACTTGTCACAAGCGATAAGCTTCCAGTTCCAGAGTGCATCGAGATGCATTGCATGCAGCACTGCAGTAGCGTTCTGGCTGTACCTCATACTCGTATATCTTATCTGGTAGCAGAAGGAAAGGTTTTTTTTGGGGTGTGGGGAGCAGCAGCTAAGGTGATTTCAAGTCTGAAGATGGGATGGTTTTGCGTCTTTAATGGGAAGAGAACCCTGGCTGTGTGGCTTCTGCCTGATTATCTGCAGGTGAGATGTTACCAGGAAGATAACATTTACGACAATCATACAAGCAGCATTTTCTGCAATGGTCCCATCATCTTCAGATCTTCGTTCGGTTGGACAATTATGACGGGGAAATTCTCAAGCCACTCATATGGCCACAGAGATTGTCATGAGAGAGTCGAAGACTGTTAGGCTGGAAAAATCCTGGGCGAAATTAATTTTAATAAAGCGCCTAGCTATCGTTCAGTAATTGAGTGTAAATCATATAGCGCTGCACCTGGGATGGGCACATGATTCGATGAGTTGATATGGTGAGATTGCCGGAAACAGAAGTCAACGAAGTGGACAGTTAGTTGTTGTAGTTTATTTGAAGCCCATATTTGGTGGAAACAATTTATGGGAAGAGTCATTATAACTTGTATTTCAGTGATGCGTTTGACACTTTTAGTTTTTAATTAACTAGTTTTATTTATTTGTGTTAGTTTTCGATGAAGCTTCTGGTCTGTACTCAAAGAATATAATAATGAAAATGTCAGTAATGGGTTTTGAAGTATGTGTAGCCTTAGAATTCAAAATGAGGACAAGTAGACCATTCCAAGTTCCTTTGTTTTATCTTCGATCGTCAGCATGCTTGAATCGTATCCATTCACATATTTATTTGACGGACAATTCATATCCTCGACTGTAAACGTTTCAGTCAGTGGGCTAAGGGGCTTCATATTACTAATGTTGCTGGTCTTCATGGTCTTATCCCACTTCGAATTTATGATTTAAATTTGACCTTAATAACCTTAATGTCCTGAAAATACATACTTTCGCGAAGCTACATGACCAACTATAAAGTATTTTGATCGAAGTCACCTTCAGAAAATTGGTTAATCAAGTTCCAAGTCGAGAGTAAAGCCATGGACTTGACGAGGAATAGACTTTAGAAAGGAGCTAGGAAACACAGTCAAAGCTCTGGCTGACTCAAAACAAGACAGGGAAACACCATTTCGTTTAAAAGGGAATAATGCTGAGGTCGACTAAGTTACTTAGATGATACTACAACCGGAGTGAAAATAGGCATCAATAAGTAAACCATCCCAGCTAGCGCGGTCTTTGGTAAATTTTCTCCAGTTGCGTATTCCAGGATGGGTATGGTTGTGTTCCATTTATGCGTACCAGGCAAGGTTTTCCTTTTCCACATTATATCCTCGGGTAATCGAAGGCGAGGAATCTTTGGACCGCGGCATTCGCTTAACATATCCTTGGCATTTCAGGGCACTCTTCTGGCCAACTCGTATATGTAATTAGCAATAATATCTCTCCTTTCAAAGGAGTGTTAAAGCAAGCACGAGCACAAACAACTCGTGATATCAGCCATCGCTGACGTTCGTACTTTCGTGCCATAAAAAAAGAGTCTTTTGACAAGGCCTCTACTTAATAACTTCTTAAGCCAAATAAACAAAGACTGGTAACTGCAAGTCTTCGCTTCATTTCATTGCTATCAGTAATGCATAGCTTTTCGGAAAATTGTGGCTTGCAAATTTTGCATAATTTTTTATATTATTAGCGGACCATCTTGTCTAAATGTTCTACATTGTACATCATTGACCATTTTACTTCCAGGCAATGATGTCACTGATATTTAAGATCTGCGACTTGCATCAGCATGTGATTTGTCAGGATGTATTCGCCATCGGGAAAGATTCTGAAAGGTGTCTTGTTTTTTTTTTTTCATAGTTAGGGCGCGCTCAAGGGGTTCTTATTACCCTTGCAATGTTTGCACACAGCGAAGTCGAAAGATAATTAATTCCTTTAACGTCTTATAATTAAGTGATGTCTGGTGGATTTTCGTTTGCGTGAATATCACCGATTACCATTTCAACGCCATATTTAGAAGAGGGCCCTTCATCAATTGTATCGTATTCAGCGACTTCACAAGAGAAACAGGAAACAGTTCGGAATATTTACCGATCAGGACAAAATAATCTTGAGTGGGAAATTTAAATATGTTGCTGCGGTTAATTTTTCCGCTCTCTTTTCTTGACAAGTCTTTTCGGTCCCTCTTTCGATTGAGTGGGAACACCGAGCTCTGACGGAGGTGGAGGGCAGCCATGGTCCCACCAACCCCAGACCTCGGAAAACACCCCGCATAGGTCTCACGGGCGGTTCTCCCCACAGAGGAGAACGAGGGGTTTGGTCGGTGAAGCCCTAAGGACAGTAGGGAGACTCACGACGAACCAGGAACTCAAGGTGCGACAGGAGGTCCACCAGGAACACCGTTGCCGGAGCCCATAGATAGATGGCAGACTCGCAACAGGCTGCATCAGACAGGACGATGGGTGAAGAGACGACGATTTTTTTGATAGCAACACCCCAACGAGGGAGCAACAGAGGAGCAACACTGGAGTACAGTCGGACGGCCAATACAATCCAGCACACCCCAACGGCGCATCAACTTTCAAAGTCAGGTTCGATTGGTGAAGGGATGACGACCCCTTTAGAAGCCAGCACCCCACCGATGGAGCACTGGATAAGCAGCAGAGGCGGGTAGGCGGACGGCCTAGTATTAAGACTGCCTACAACGATGGAACCCATAAACATGCAACAAAAAAACATACAAATAAAAACAATTAACAACATCAAACATTCAACACAATCCACACACAACACCAACAGCACCAACAAATAACAACAGTAAATCACTACAAAGAACAAATTTCAACTGCAAAACTGCTCGCGGCACGTGAGCAGAGGGGTCAGAGGGCAGAAAGGCCCATACAAAAAAAATAAATAAATAATTGTAAATCTGAACGCCGATCCACCGGAGCAGTTAAGGATCCGCGGTACAAAATATAAAAATTTGCACAGGCACTGTGCTTGGCTTGTTAGGGCCGGCGATCCAACGGATTGCTGGATCGAGATATCTACACTCTTTACCTTTCGTTCCAATACTCCAGCTACCTTTCCATCGAATTTCCTTTCTCCTGGGGGGACGTTTTTGTTTGCAATAAATTTTATTACTGTAATTCGATGGGGGGAAAAATACAAAGAAACATTGTTTTTCGGGGAAATGGTAGGCATAGTTAGGATCCACAGCTTCCATAAACTCTCTCAGTGGAGTTCCCAGTCATTACTGGAAGGGGGAGCGAACTCCGAGACTGAGGAGTTTAGTGTGATTGTGTAAAGGTTGGTATAAATGAAAGGCCTAGTTGGACACGGGTGCACACAAGCAAAGCTTGCTGGTGTTGTAGCTAGTAACCCCGTTGTTGGGTCCGCTAGAGCCAAATGAATGTGCGAGAGAGCGTATGAGCGAATGTGTGTGTGAGTCTGGCGGGAGCTATGGAACAAAAAAGATTTGGAAGTAACTGTTTTGACGACCAGCAATTAGTGAGGGTCATAGATCAAGTTTTAGGAAGTTGTGCGAATTTTTGTTGTTTCCTTGAATTTCGGTAGTTTTTAAAGTAGAATCTTGAGTATTGCTTTGGCAGGAAAAATAAAGGATGTGAAAAGGGGAAAAAGGAGAAGGAGAAAGGAAAGTACGAGCACAGGGATTGAGGAACTATGTCAGAAAGGGGCACATCACCGCCAGGAAAAACCGATAAGTAAAGTGTAGTTCATGTAGTATAGTGCAGTCCAAAAAAAAAAGTTGAAAGTTGAGACTCCGGTGGACCGCGCGTGCGTTGAAATTCTCGAGAGTAGACGAGACACGCAACCCGTTAGTTAGCGTTGTGTGCTTTTCGGGACGGTGGAAAGAGCTGGTCACTCTACCGAGGAGTGTTCCGCTAACCCGCAAAAAAAAACAAAAAAAAAATTCTAATTTCTTCTCAAGTCGTGAAGGTTTCGTGATTCCTAGGAAACATCACGTGGTGCTCAACTCCATTTTTTTTATTGTACCCAGATCCAGCTGCCATTAAAGCGCTATCTGGGAGAACCCACAGCTGGGATAGCGGCATTGGTATTGAGGGCATCTTCTCCTTCTTCTTTTATTAACCGTTTAAAAATGTTACGCGTAATATTCCATCTAATGCAACATATTTCTCCATGTACAAGGTGGCGGAAAAGTTGTCATCCGATGTTCTTTGACTGTATTTTTTTTTTTAAATGAAAAACTTTAGTTCTGTTTTAGAGGTCTTCAAGAGTCTGAGGCTTGTTGATATAGACTTGTGACTTCAAAAAACCCCACAAACAGAAGTCTAGAACGATAAAGTAAGGCGATCTTACCGGTCAATGCAAATCGCCAAAACAAGAGGCGACCCGGAAATTCAGCGCTTAGAATTTCGGTTGTGGTTCTTGCAGTGTTCGCCGCTGCTCCATCCTGTTTGAACCACATGTTCTTCAGTCCCAATTCATCCAATTGAGGACGGAGAAAGTCATTGAGTATGGCTCTGTAGCGCTCGCCGTCTACAGTAGTCGCTTGGCCCTAGGCGTTTTCGAAAAAATAAGGAAAAAAAAAATAATAATACGCCTCCAGCGTAAACAGAATACCATGTAGCAACTTTGAGCAGGTGTAATGGCTCTTAGTGGGTTATACGTGGATTTTCGGTGCCACAGAAGCGATAATTTTGCTTATTCACATATCCACAGAGATGAAAATGGACCTCATTGCTCACGATAATTTTCGATGAAAAGTTGTCTCCCTCGTGGTCGAGATTCAGGATGGTTTGAGTGTAGGTTACATGTGCTTGGCTGTCAATATCCAGCTGCTGATACATTGTTTGCACTTTGTGAGGGACATTTAAAGTATTCCATAGGCCGCTTTATTATGAATGTCCTGTTAGTGGAACCAGGAGTTTGCTGCTGTCTTTGCATTTGACTGATCCAATTGTTTTTTTTCGATTTCTTTTTCGAATTTTAACTTGAGTCCCTATTGTTTACCATGTATATGTTAGAGCTCGTATAGTTTGTCATTGAATCTTCTCCTCCATACCAAGACCAAGGATTCTTCATCCGCTTTCGATAGATTCCATGCTTCAGCGCCAGAAAGTAGCACTGGAATGATCAAGGTTTTATATAGGGTATTCATAGTTATTCGCGACAGAGCCTTATTACTCGATTGTCTTGAGAGAGAGGACAAAGAAACAGCGACTGACAAGAGCGATTCTTCGTTTAAACTTCTACTAAGGTGTTGACGGCCCGTTCAGTTTTGCCAATTACGTCAATATCACGATAGTAGGCTAGTACTTGCACAGACTTTTAAAGGATTGTGACTTCAATGTTCTCTTACAAGTTCCGCACAATTCTTTCAAGTATGATATTAGAAGAAGTCATCTGACAGCGCGTCAGCGTGTCTAAAACCTTTTTTGACATCAAAGGTCTCAGTTGAGCCATTACCGAACTTGACGGAGCAGCGAGCGTTCTCCATCTTCATTCTGCTCAGACGGGCGAGCTTGCCAGGGATGCCAAAACTAGACATGGCTTATATACATAGCTCATACTCGTATATATAAATGTCGCCATGCCGCATATGATAAAACCGATGAAAAGATGGTGGGTGTTGATTTGGACTACTTGCATTTCTTCCAGGATCTGCCGAAGTATGCAAATTTGGTTAATTGTGAGTTTTCATGGTCTGTAACTGCTCTCAGGTTCACGTTCACACAATACCACCTTGATCAAAATAACCACCGTATGGCGCTCCCATTGTTCCGATTTGAGTTCTGTTTTCTTTGTTAAGTCGGTAAATCTGGTGTTGACTAGAGTACATCTATCTCTGCGTGTGTTGGCGATTTTTTACAATTTTAGAAATGGATTTAAATTTGCAACAACGAACTTGTATTAAATTTTGCGTAAAAAATGGATTTAATGGTGCGCGAACGTTGGAAATGTTGGAAAAGTGTTTCGGCAACGATTCTCTAAAGAAAACGGTCGTTTACCAGTGGCACGAGCGGTTCAAAAGTGGTCGTGAGTCAATCGAAGATGATGAACGCAGTGGCAGACCATCGACAACGAAAACCGACGAAAACATTGATGAAGTAAAAGAAATGTTGGTCAATAACTGCAAATTAAAAATCAGAGAGAAAGCGGAGACTTGAACATTGCCTATGGATCCGTCCAAGGCATTTTGGTTAATGATTTGGGTTTCCGTCGTGTAGCAGCAAATTTGGTGCCAAAAGACCTCAATTTCATGCAACAAAGAGACCGTGTTGACGTTGGAAAAGAGATGATTTGCGAGGCTCAATCGGATCCCACATTCATCAAAAGGATCATTACTGGAGACGAGACGTGGGTTTATGAGTACGACACGCAATACAGACATCAGGTAAGTGAATGGCGTTCACCATATGAGCCGAGACCAAAAAACCTCGTCGTTTTCAGTCAAAAGAAGAAGGTTTGCGTGAAGCAATTCGCCGAAAGAGACCAGAATTGTAGGCAGAAAACTCGTGGATTTTGCATCATGATAACGCACCGTCGCACAATGCCATCATTATTCGTAATTTTTTGACGAAAAATGCAACAAATACCATCCAACAGCTAGCGAATTCACCTGATTTGGCTCCTTGTGACTTCTTTCTGTTCAATCGAGTTGAAAAACTACTACGGGGAACGCATTCCAGCAGCCAGGAGGAAGTAATGGAAAAATCGCAGGAAGCACTGTTGGGCATACCGAAAACCGAATATAAAAAATGTTTCGAGGATTGGATCAAGCGCTGGCATAAGTGTATTGCAGTCGTTGGGGATTACTTGGAAGGGGACAATATAGATGAATAAAATTGTATTTTTAATTTTTGATCAAGGTGGTATGACAGATAAGGCCTTGTATGCGATGTTGAGGACACTTATGCCTCTATAGTTGGCACAGTTCAGACGGTCTTTTCTTTTGTGGATCGGGCAAACGATGCTGAGATTCCATTCATCAGCCATACACTCGTCATTTGTAGCTGCCTTGAACACCTCGGCCATCAGTTCCAGCTGCTTTATTGGATTTTAGCTTAGATATTTCTATCCTTATATCATTTTGGTCAGGTGGACGGATGTTTTGGCTCTCATCGTCTAAGTTGAATGATCTATTCTACCTGACGGCCGGATGTTAAACTTCTTCGCCGTTATAAAGCCTGAAGAAGAAAAGAGGCAAAGATTCTGCGCATAAATCTGAGCTGGCTAGGGCATGTATAGAGAATGGATGCAAGTGCTCCGGCAAGCAGAGTCTTTAAATCTAACCCGGATAACGCAGTAGAGGGGGACTTCACCTTAGGAGTGCGCATTTGAATGCAGTTCGTGCGCTGATTATGTAAGTTCTTGTACGATCGAAATAATTACCACTGCAACCACAAAATATATAGTTTTGTATAGAGTATTACTTAACTATGTACCTAGAAATTGCAAGATATATAAGATAAGCGTATGCCTGTAATTAAGTTTTTTAAGATTGGACTATATCGCTTCTTTTTTCATTCTCTACTATTTCGAAAACAAATGGGATGAGGTCATTTCCTATCTTAACATCCGAGTGCACCATATCGAGGTACTCGAATTTTGATGGAGTCTTGCGTTTGGTGTATGAACTTCATACACACCAACAACTCTTTAATCAAGAACTTGAAAGAAGGTATAACCAAGAAAAAAAAGGATGTATACAGGCAGATCAAAATAGCTGAAAAGTGCTTAAATAAGTTTCAACTTGTTCTTGCCCTAGAAATACTGTCGATTACGTCTTGAGCATATGACGGCATTAAGTCCAACTTTTGGAAGGGTATTCGAAACTTATGAAGGAAATGGATTACGCGTTCGTTGTAAACACGAAAGTCTCAGTGCGCAAGTTTTCCTATCTACATATGCAATTGGCAATGAATTACAATATTTTGGAAGCACATTCAAAAGGATGTTCATATCATTTTTATTCAGCAGAAATGTACAGCATTTCAAATTATGAAAGCTTTAGTAATAAACTTCTAGCGAAGAAGTCATAGATGCTATAGGCTGTTTGAATAGCCTACCACGCTAGCCTCGGTGGTCATCGAACTTTAAGATCTGATGAAGAACCTAGTTGGAGAGGAAACGGAGTTTAATTGCTGATATAAGCAAACAAAATAACACCTATTTAGAATATATCTTAGAGAAGAACTAATTGGTGTAAAATAACGACATAAAATTGTTGTCTATGAACTCTTGTCTAAGTACAACCATTACCATTCTAACCACAAGGTTATGAACTTTTCATAAAGGTTACAGATTTAGACATCATCTACAATTCCCTAGCACACTTCATAAACAAATTCCGTGGAAAACAATAAAGTTTGTAAGCTGCCACTTATAAACCTTTACAAGCCAAATACCAACATAAAATTACATCGAATTGAAGCTGGGAACAGCCATTTTAACGCCCTTGTTCTAACTACGAGTACAACCCTTTTGACCACACATACTCGCAGTACACTTCTAAAAAAAACTATTTAAAACCCCGAAAAGTGGCCATAAAAGCATGGCTGATCCTTGACCTCACTGTATGTTTAAAAAGTGACGACATTAGCCAAAATGAGAAGCCAACGAAACCAACAACAAATTTCAACGTATTCTTAACAATGTTTTCCCTTTGCGGCAAGTGCCTTCCAAAAAGCCTACCATGATGCCATGACGGGTCTCCCAAGCAGACAGGTGAACATTTATGATTTAAAGATAACCACATGCGCACGTTGTACCTTTGACACGGCATGGGAAAGGGGCTGATAATTCCACATCAACAAATGATAAAAAAAAGTGAATCGTCATTGTTGGACATTTTACGGCATGTTCCGAAGTCACTCGAAACATTGTTTCACAAAACAAAACAACAAAACACCATTCGCGACATAAAGAAGAACCAGCCGAAAGTTCCGGGTAACGCATGAGCCATGCATAAAGGAAAAAAATAATATGGTATACGTATTTTGACCCTTCCTGGCTAAAATTGACCACTTTTCTGCCATTGCCGTTTCCCTGTCAGAAAAAGTATCCTTTACCATTGCAACCAAGAGCATTGTACTGAACATATTGACGCAAAGTGATTTATTGGAGCAAAGCGCGCCACAATTGTTCTGAAGACAATGGCCGTCGCGTTGGCCTAATAAAAAATTCATTAGGTTCGGAATTTTAAATTTCCGGATCTTGGAGTTTTTGGGTCGAAAAGTGCAGTGATCGCTCGTGCGTATGTAAATATCGAAAACACATACAGCAGGTGCGAAATGAGAGCCGCTTTGAAAGTGCCTCAGTTTGATTGATTTATTGGCGGCATATACGAGTACGTACAAGTATGTACGAGTATCTACCAATAGTATACGAAAGGATACTTGGAGAATTGATTGACGATTATCTCGATAAAATTGCAATTGTTACGAGCACATTAACAAATGAATTGCGCAATGATGTAAAGGCTCACATTTACATGAGATGTTATCGTATAGATGTCAACGAATTTTTGAGGAAATTTACGAGTTGTAGGATATGTAAGACATTGATGTTCAGATGTTACATTACACTTGAAGCTATAAACAATCTATGACAATACATATGTCCGAGATAAATTCTACATGAACAGCCATTTGATTTATAGTTTATTTTGACGGCGATTTTTATGCATATACGTAATGTTGATAGATGTTGAATGGTTTTCAACAGTTAACAGCCCCTGGTGACCTCTCTTCAGGCTGCCAAATATCAAGTTTGAAGAGTTGATATTCAGCAAGTTGAAAAAAATGTGTCGATATTACGATAATACCCAATTTTGAAAATAGCATATACGAATTCGTTCTCTTAAATATTTAAGGCCCTAATATGGACAGGATGAAAAAGAGTGTTAAAGACGATAAACAAAACCGTAAATTTTCATCCACAAATCTGTACTACAATATTAAATTAAGCCAAGCTAAATAAATTGGCTTGAAATTTCGGAAAACAATGTTAGTTTTCTAGATAAGGAAAGCTTTCCATTCGTCTTCTATACTAAAAGCGGCTTATGGCAGTCATGTTCAGGCTTAGTTACACCTTATGGATTAAACGATAACGTAAATGTGATCATTGTGGGAAGTATACTTGCTTATTTATCAAGAAAGTGACTCCTGGGGTGTCACTGAATTAAAGCGTTTTAACATCCTTCGCGTGGCCGAAGTGGCGGTCGAGCTTTTCGGAGCTATAATAAATGAGGTTTTTGGCAGGAAAAAAAAAACGCATTTAGACGAAACCATTTGAAAAAATTCTGCACGCAGTACAAACAACAGAGGTGTTAGTAGGTAAATTCGCAAAACTTTTTCGCGGCATTTTTTATATCATACATCAATGTCCACTTACAACGTCTGATTATACAAATTCCGTTCTACGAAACTCAATGTAATTTAGAGATATTCAATGCTCGAAAATAGAGAAAATATTATATGCCCCGGAGCCTCCTGGCGCAAAAGGTATCAAAGCGAAAGATCTTCAGTCAAATATGAACATGTTTGTAACAATATATAAAGGAGGTAGTAAAACCCAGTTTACCCAGATGATACTGTAGCCATCCTGGCCATTGAAAAGATCATGGAGCAAATAGTTGTAGATCAAATTCGAGATATCATCGCAAAGCATGAATTAATATGCAAACAACAATATGGCTTCCAAAAAGGTAAAAGCATGACCCAGCTCCTAGGGGACTTTGCAAACTTGGACAACACCAGCTAAAGCAAACGACATCGTGTGTTAGTTTTGTTCACTGACTTAAGCGTGCTGGTTAACTGAGTACATATCACAGAAATCAGAACCTTTCCCCTTAAAATCAAAAATTTCTGTAGTAATAAACAAGCAGTGCAGTTTCGGGATTCACAGGGCTCAAAAATTGGTCCTCTTCTTTTCATATATTATACGAATGAAATACTTCAGTCTTTGAAGAAGAGCACCGCGCTCACCTATGCAGATAACATAACGATCGTTATTTCTCATCATGCGGTGGAAGCAGCCACGAGGCTGATGCAATACGACTCTTACGAATTCGGTAAGTGCTGTCATAGCAATGGATTAGTTATCAACGCATCAAAATCAAAACTTATGCATATGCGAAGTCCGCAGTACCCGGCGTCACCATTCATTATAAAGACTCTTGGATGTGTCACATATCTGATAAAAAAGATATTGAGGTTGTTGAGACGTACAAATATCTAGGAATCTCTACTGAGGGGGTCCCGATTTGCGTTGGCTTGTCTACAATACAAATCTACGGTTTATGTACGAAAGCGAGTATACTATGCCGTAGTAGAATTAAGACTAAAATATGTCGCACTTTCTTGGGTAAGAACAGCGAAAACACATTGTAAAATGGTCCAAAGCATCCAAGATAGAGCGATAAAGTTATTATCCAGAAGAGATGCCATAATCAACAATGTAAGAGTTTTGAAAGTTGTGCAGATATTCGAAATGACAGTGACGCTGGAATATTATAACGACCCGAACTTCGGAATACAAATCATCCATCTGTTTGATACCAGACGAAGAGAAGACTGGTGTATATAATATATTCCACGTCCTAACCCAACACATGAAAAACATTAGACAAGTCAATAATATAATAAGAAAGGTTAAGTCATATTTACTATATAGAAAGAACAGCATAGTCTTGAAATTTCTGAAGCAATTTCTTTAACTCATACTAAATATTGGTCCCGTTTTTGCGAAGTTATAATTGTGGATAAGCAATGCTGATGAGTTGATTGCGGATGCAGACAACGGCCAATATGTGATGGCTGGAGTAAACAGGTGTTGCCCGCAAGCCGGCGTTCTGTCCCCACTAATCTGGTGCGTGTTGGTCGAATTAATACTTAACGCGCTCAACAGTTCTGACGCAGGCGTAGGTAGATGGTTTAGCTGTACTGTCCGTTGGATCGTGTTTAGGGATTGTCTGATTTGAGTCGCAGGCAGCCATATGTAGACGTGATCGACGATTGGTACACTGGAAATGGGCTTCCAGTCAATCCTCTTAAAATTGAGGTTGTTCTCTTTACGATAATAAAGAATCTGACCGATCTGGCTCATCTAGTGGTTAAAGCCAACACCATCCAATTCTTCAAAGAAGTACATATTTCGGTGTTATCCTGGATAATAAACTTCTATGGGCTAAACGTGTTACATGGAAAGCCTCTAAGGCGCAGTCCGTCTTCTGGCAGCGCAAAGGCGCAGTCGGAAATGATAAAGCCAATTATAAGCTATGAGTCGGTTATCTGGTGGATGAATCTCTCATGAAAATATGTTGCTGCCTGCTGCTATTACCAGACTCCAAAGAACGGTCTATCTCGGTAGCACGGGGCGTTTTCTGGTACCACTTGCTCCGCTCTAGACACTTTGATGAATCTACCTCCTTCGATAATCATATCATGGGCTGCACTTTCAAAGCCATCTTCTGTTTAATAAGAAGTACGCATTGGAGCTTTGGTGATTTTGCGCACTGACTCTGGTCTTATGGACTAATGCAATGACACTAGAACTTGAGATGCTGAAAAAATATGAAATCGTCATTCCATGTGCCATGGAATAGTTTCCGCCAGAATCTGAGTCACATAAGGATCCCGGATGGATCATATGCAATCTTGATGGCAACGAACTATATTGTGAAGAATCGGTGGAGGCATCAAAGTGTGTGCATCTGTAGTGACAGCCAAGCTGCTCTCAGAGCCTTGCTGAGCTCTCTAACGACTTCTAAACTAGTTCGAGAATGCAAAACTTCACTGAACTCAGTCGGAAGGCTAAATTCACTTAGTCACGAGGTCCCAATGTGATTATGGGAAATAAAATCGCTCAGAGGAGAGTTCTTCCGAATCCGAATCTGCCTGCATCCTTGGGTAGGACCTCCATTGACAATTTGGTTTCATATGAGCATAACTGCAGATGGCATGACTCTCCAGGTTACCGGCAGAGCAAACGAGTGCATCCGGACTCCTATAAGAGCTCAGGGGCCTTCTTGTTGTTTCTCAGTACAAAAGACTGCAAGCTACTTATTGACGTCGTGACGGTGCACTATAATTTTGCTAAGCTCTTAAATGTGCTGGGTATAAATGATTCAACGAGCACTACCTCTGTGAATGTCCGGCTTACGGTCGCATCAGGCTGCAGATAATCGGGGTTGATCTGGTGAGTGCTGGTGATGTAGGTACTTTATCACTGATGTGCCTACTCATCTTTCTTTGAAAGACTAAGAAATTCCATTAAAAAGAACTTACAAGGAGTACATTGGACTAGTTGTTTGTCCAAGTGCTCTCTTCCCACAAAAAAAGCTTGATCAATTGGCTTATTTCATAGAGTAAACCTGAGGTTAAAATGCAATCTTGAGAAGTAGGAAATTCAATGAGTTTGCCAGGCAAGGTGTAAGCTAATCAGCTGCAACTGCGGTAGGGTCTTATACGGTCGATTGAATTTTTAAGGCAGTATTCTATGAGCTGTAAAAAACTCAAAAGTCTAATTTCATGCGATACTTCGCAATCACTGTGACATGAGATGCTCAAAAAATAATTGCTGAATTGTTGAATGGTTGTTCCTCATTTAAACCTCCAGAAAATTTTTTAGTTAGGTAGTTGTTATAATACATATATCCGAAGAGTGAGGACTGGGAAAAAAAATGCAATAATCAGGCCAAATGAAATTGCAATTTTTACAGATGGCACAGAAATGGGGGAAGGAACAGCTTCTGGTATCTTTTCAGAAGACCCAGAACTAAGAGCGTCTATAAGACTACCGGGCGCATGCAGTGCTCGGATCCCAACCTCGACCGAAAGACATTCATTTTTTCAATGATCAAATAAGATGAGTAGTTGACTCCAAATCAACAACAAGCCAATTTCCACTAAGAATTTAGCCTCCGCATTAAATGTTGGATGCCTCAGATGGAGCGAAATAACCACTGAGCCCAAACATCAAATGCTGAGGCATTATAAGTGTATTCATACCCACGTTAATGTTAAGTTCTTTTAAAAAAAAAAAAAAAAAATCGATAGCCAGACCAAGGCAATGGAATCAACCAGCGTCAACTCTGATATAGTCCGGAGCTGTCGGACAGTGCTCAAGGCACTATGCAGTCAGAACCGAGTAAGACTGTGCTGCTTGCAAGGGCACTACGAAATTGAAGGAAATGAAGAAGCGGACGAACTTGCAAGAAAAGGAGGCTACTCGACAATAGTGATGTTGCCAGCATGAGACCACCCCTTTGCATAGTGAGGGGAAGACTGCCAACCTAAGGTGGTCAAGTCGTGCAGGACACAAAGTATCCAAGGCTGTTTGCCCACTTTTGGACGGCAAAAAGATTTAGGAAGAAGTTAATAAAATTAAACAGGGATAAGCTTAGGACAGTAATAGGAATCCTGACAGGACACTGCCTCCTACGGCAACACGCAAAGAGACTCAAATTATCAGAAATTTGTAGATTCTGAGATGATCTGCAAACTATCGAGGATATAACACAAATACTGTGTGAATGAGAAGCAATATCGCATAGTCGAATAAAATTTTTAGGGAAATTTTTAAAAACTTACAGGAAATAGACAGCACGAACTTCAAAGGCCTTCTTGGATTTTGCAGGGAAATTGGGTGTTTAACCAGGCGATTGTTTAGGTTATTGTCATTTGAAGACAACTTGTTCACCAGAGATCGCGTTGGGCCTATTTTGGTGCCTGCTGTCTGTTTGATGGCATATCCTTCATACCCATATTTAACCTAACCCAACCTAACCTAGGTAGATGTTTAAATAAGATCAGCGAAAATTAACGTACCTTTACTAGCTTATTTCGCCGCAGGTTAATTGTTGCTTGGTTTAAATATTGAATAGAACAGCGTTCTTAAGTTAGCTATACACGGTTGCCCATTCATGGACTAGTCACTATCTTGGTCGCCTGCGAAAGAATTTTCCGATTAATTGTGGAGCGTAAGATGCTAAGGGAGTTTGTCTTTATCGCTGTTATTAACTAGTTTCGGTTAGTAATTCGTTTTAATTTCTACATACTACGTTACTAATCTAACTCCCGGACAAAAACTCCTGATTGTTAAATAAAAAGCAAAGCAATTTGCTAATTATTTAATAATTGTGCGTCTTCTGCTTGGTGATTTTATAAATTCTCCCTTACAATGCAATGTGATTGTATTCTCTTTACAAATATTGTTATTATGTGATTGTCTTGTTCCATGCTTCCATAATACTCGTATACGAGTAATATAAGATGCTTCCGAGGTTTGCAAGAAGTAAGACTGCAAGCTCATGCAGCCCAAGATCTCCATATTTCTGGCTTCAATCAGAAGATATCCAATATATGCACAATATACACTGGATTCCAAACTCCATTCGTCACACGGTTCCATTACATTTACGAATGTTCCATTACAAAGTTCAATTGTCATGTAACCAGTGTTTTTCTCACCCCCTCGTCACTCGAACATCTTTCACCTTTATTTTGTGCTAGAAATTTCAATCTTACAAAATAGTTTTGCCCCGTGCAACCAACTAACTGCCACTTAAGTGAAAACTCAGTTCAAATGCATCACGATTCTACTAACAATGCTGAGGAAGATTACCACCAATTTAATCATCACGAATCACTTCTAATAGTAGCAGCGGTTATAACAATAACAGTCTGGTCTCACCTGTCCCGCTCTCTACACTCTACTCTGCACCGTCGGCGGTGGCACCCCAACATCCATCAATGGTGTGCAATAGTGGCGCGCGCGTTATTCCCCCGAATGAACTTCGGTTACACTTTGAATTGGATTGTTCAACCATGGTGACCAGTAATTAATATCTCGCGACTCCTGCAACAAAATCACGTTCCATGCAAATCCACTGCTGATTTATCGTTGTTACGCGGGACAGCATAGCAAAAAATCCAGCAAATGTCAGCCGACCTACTGAACAAAGTGTCAGCGTAGCCGCGGATGTGGCTGCGAGTACAGTACGACTACATAGTAGTAAATGCGGGGTATAAACTTTTTCATGATTTGGATTTTATTTAAATCGCGCGTTCGAGTCGGTAACCTACCCCCATCTGGTTGGTGGGGGCCTCCGCATTTGTGTCAATGGTATGCGGCGGAATTATCCGCTTATTTATCGAAATGACAGCTGGATATTAATGTGTCATGAAATTAAACGTGAGCGGGCAATTTCCCAGATAAAACATTTTTTCCCTGCCGATACCGTCGCGTCGGTCGTCCTCTGGCATCGCGAATTTTTTTTTTTTCATTCTGAATATAGTGTCAGTGGAGGAGCAGAGGAGCGTTTTTGTGTAGCCATCAGAGATTCACACGCTGTGCACTTGGACCTGTTACTTGTTCGATTTGGATTCATCTGCATATGGCTCAGGATAGCGGCGATGGCAGCGGCGGTGGTGGTGGTGGTGGTGGTGGTGGTGGAACTACTGTGTAAACATCGGCAATGGCATGTATGCCAAGTGCACATTACCTGTCCGCAATTTGTTCTTTGTCTCCTTGGTGAGGTGAAAGATTCTCTGCCTAGTGGGGTTGCACCTGGTATAGATCCGAGGGTGGTAGGTGAGGGTTTTGCTTTTTTATTTTTTAATTACAGCCAATTAAATTTTACACGGCGTGAAAAGAATTATGAGAGCTAGCTGAAGGTATGAAAACAATGAGCCATGTGCAGGCAAGCAGCGGACTAGGTGATGAGGAGTAGAATGTTGGGACTCTTTTGTCGAGCAATGGTTTTCATACGTTAATTGCCTCACGTCTCTTGGGATGTAATTGATGTTCAGATACTTTTTTTTGTTTATGGCAAATTAATATTGATAGTGAGGCAGGTGTAATTGGCTTTTAAATAGAAAATCGCTGCCGTATATGCATTTTAAGTATATTTTTAGGGTGGCTTTGTTGGAAACAATGACGCTGATTGATGAATAAACTCGAAGAAAGTTCAAGGCAATAACTTTCTTGGAATTTTTGTTGGAAAGCGTCTGGATTCTTGTATTACATAAATGCATGAATGAGTATGTCGAATTAGTAAGAATCAATCAATTGAGGCAAAATAGGCTACAGTTCTTAACTCGATGTCGGTATGGTGCATAATTGTTACAGACAATCAGATGGGTCATAATTCCCGCATCATATCTCTTTTCATTTTTCAGATTTGACAAAATATGATTAAATGACTATTTAAACACTTACTTATATAAAATATAAGATTTTGCAAAGTATTTTAGACACGTTATTTAAATATTAAAAAAAGCTATGAACATATAACAAAAGTGGACATCTTCAGTCTCAGTGTACAACTTAAAAAATAAAAACGTATTGTGCCTGATTAAATTTAACATTTTGGTATTAATAAATAAGATCTTTGAAAGCTTTATGCAAAATATAACTTAAAAATACTTAAACTAAGCACATTTTTGCAAGAAATCAGCACATTCGCTGCATTAAGGAACGATGTATTTGGGGCAAATATAACATACTTACTGCAATTCGTACATTACGATTTTTTTAGCTGGATAAATTTGATAGCTTTTCCAACTTTACACCTTGAATTTTTGCTTAGTAGGTTCGCCAATGAAATTTCTGATTGACTTTCACATTTAACTGGAAAACCACTTTTCGAGTGTTCAAGTGGTAGACCTCAGATTTTCAGGAATTGGCTTCGTTTCACGGATTTATTATTAATATTATTATTATATATGTTAATAAATCCATTGACTCCATTGTTTTGTCTACCCCACCTTTCGTTATGTTATAAAATGTATATATATCAGGTTTCTTTCTCTCCTGTTGGCTCGTCAATTGCTTTATCATGGATGGACTGGACATTAGCAAAACCACTTTGTTCTTTTTAGGAACATGAGACACAATCGTAACAAACGACCAAAAACTGAGGCAAAAAATACTGCAATGTCCCAAAGACAATAAAAATTTTTGGTCGTTCGTCAAAAACATTAGAAATTCTGCCTCATCCTCCATCCCAACGCTCATTTACAATGACATTTCAGCTGCCAGCTCTTTGCACAGGGCCAATCTGTTTGCTGCACACTTTACGGCTAGCACAACACTCTTAGATTGTGCTTTGTCGCCGCCTACACTTGAGTGCGTCGAATGTTCATTGGGAGGAATACACTTTCGCACTCGTGTAGTAGCAAAAGCACTTAAAGATCTTAATATACATAAATCCGCTGGTCCAGATGGTATATCTCCCCTTCTTCTGAAGATGTGTTCTTCCTCGCTGGCAAAACTACTGCTTAAGCTTTTTCATCAATGCTACTCTTTAGGAATCTTTCCGAGTAGATGGAAAACAGCATTTGTCCAGCCCGTCCCTAAAAAAAGTGAATCTTCTTCATTCTCCTCCTACAGACCCAGTGCACTTGCGTCCCTTCTTTCCAAGGTCATGGAAACGCTGATAAATCATCAGCTAATGAAATTTCTCGAAACACGAAAACTTCTTAATGACCGGCAGTATGGTTTTCGTAGCAACAGGTCCACTGGGGATTTGATGGCATGTCTCACCGAAAAGTGGAACCAAAGTGGTGAAAGCAAGATAGTTGCACTTGATATTTCTAAGGCATATGAAAGAGTTTGGCATTAGGCTCTTTTGTCGAAAATGCGTGCTTTTGGGATCGATGACTATCTTCTTCAATGGATTATAAATTACCTTTCGGAACGTTCGATTCAAGTTGTCTTGGACGCTTTCAAGTCTGATATTCACAAAATAAATGCGGGTGTGCCCCAGGGCTCCGTTCTTTCTCCGACACTCTTTTTAATTTTCATTAATGATCTCTTGTCTGCCACTTTTAATCCAATATATTTCTTTGCTGACGACAGTACTCTCTGCTTTTCATATTTGCTCCTGGGCTCACGTCCCTGCTCTTCGGCGCTGTAGAACGGGAAGGGCAGTGTATGTTAAGCTCATTAAATTCCGATATTAACAGCTTAACCAATTGGGAAACTATCAATCGAGTGGAATTTAATGCTTCCAAGACACAATGCTGTCTGCTGTCATTAAAGCGAAATTCAAATTTCTAGCCATTATCCATGAATGGCATTTGCATTGTCGAAACCGATAAACTTTCCATTCTCGGAATGTGTTTCAATGTCAACTTACGTTGGAATGACCACATATTCGATGTTTTGCTCCCTCTGATCTGGCCACAATATATAAGGCATTCATCCGCCCAAAATTGGAGTACAATGCCCATATCTAGTCAGGTGCTTCTAAAACATCTCTGCTAGATAGGATTAAAAACCGTGCGATAAAACTCATAGGTGATACTAATATCAGTCAATCAATTGACATCCTCGAACACCGACGTAATGTCTCCTATCTCACTTTGCTTTATCGTTATTTCCACCACCAGTGCTCCATTGAAATCGCCAGTAGCAGTCCGGCCATTCAAACTTTCAACCGTAACACCCATCTCGCTATGAATGCTAAGTATTATACCCTTAACCCCATTTTCGAACGTACTCTAAAATATGGTCCCCATATGCAGGCAGTTTTCCGGCGTACATTTTCAGGTTCATAGTATAAAAAAACCTTTAGCGTCAATCAAAGCTATTACATTTTTTCAAACTGAATTTAGCTTGTTCTCAAGGTATGTATTGCCTAAATTTGCGCCTTTCTCGAAATGCTATAATTTAAAAATTGGTTAAATATTCACCCGGAATATATGCACTTTAAGAGTTAGTGACGAATGTATTAAAGAGCTCACGAATAGTTGCTAATTTGCCCAATATTTTGTAGAAAAAATATTCCAGCAATCTTTTTCTGTAATAGCGGTCTTCGCTTGCGGTCTTACTTCTGGCACCTGTGTTACTATATTTTCCTACCGGGTACGACGATTTTGTCGAAAAGGTTGTCATTGCCACTTAGTTCCGTCTTTACTAATAAAATATGACGTTTGGCTGCTGCTTGGTTCTTCTTCTTGCTTGCTGTATTTGATGCTGTAGTGTACTCAGAGGTGTATCATCATTATTATCATCACTTTCAGAATTCTGTTGTTCTGTGTTACTATGTTGGCTGCGTATGCTAACATGATCTTCGTTTACGTCGCTTTCCACAGAAATCAGTTTCCTATAATATAGCTGAAATTCTTTGTAGTTCACATTCCCCGCGATCCATTTTGAAGTAAGAATAAAAAAAATTAAAAAATAAACACTTAGTTAAGTTGAAGCGAAATTATAAAACTGATAATAAGGTCGGGTCAGATTTACCTTTTTAAGGTTTCGCTCGACTGTCTCCCTGCGCAGTCGCACGACAACAAAACTGATACAAGAAACGAAACGTGAGGATTATTAACACCAGCGCCTAAGAAGTTTGCCAACGTTGTATTAGGTAATAAAAAAATACACATCTATTAAAATTGTGGGGATCTTAATAACGAAATCTGGATAACGCCGATTTAATAGTCTGATTAGGTCTCTCTGTTTCTGTTTATCTCTGTTTCTTCAATCACAAATGCGTATTCAAATCTTCTTCAACATAGTGCTCCACGCTTTTAATAAAGAACAACCAATCAGTTCTCGTTTTGAGACAGAGATGTGTACCTATATCATCAAATGTTTGACAAATAATGCAATACTACGTCTTCTTCGCTTTGGGTCCCTGAAACCCCAGGGAAAAAAGGCGTTAACAACACATACATACCATCTTATTCGAAATTCTGTAACGCATTTAAATTTCCTACAATTCATCCCATGTGATCTAGATCCCTCTTCAACTGTCTTGCGCCAAATTTGTTTAGGATGACACGCTCTTCTTCATGTAAGTTCAGCGTATTCCATAGTATGACATCCATCGCAACGCAGACTTTCCTTTACCGTACGATGGTGGGATATATTGATTCCAAACCCATTCTCATTAGAATCAAAAAGGACCAAGGTTCTTGTATCGACCATATTTATCTTCATCTCTGCCCTACTTATTATAGTCAGCGGTTTGTTAGCCATTTGAAGTAGTTGTGCGATAACAATTGATATTATTAGCGTAGTAAAAATATCTTAGACATGATGTCATTTTGAACTCAATTATTCGGATATCTTCTGCCAGCGATGGATATACATAGTATCACCACAGGAAACACTAGTGGTGCGGCCATGTCTCGCCCCACTTTGGTCTTGAAATCCTACTGACAGTTTACAGTTGTGTAAGGCAAGATCGAACAGATAAAATCCTCATTCACGCTAGAAGGCTTTCTGAATTCCTGAATTTAATAAAAAGCAGGAAGGATGCAAAAATATCTTGAGCGATATCGACATTGAAAACGAGTGTAGAACAGGAATGATATATTTTGGCCATTAATTTACCTCCGCTGAAAAACCGCAAATAGCTCACAAATTCCCGCATTCTATCGGGCTACCTTATTTTACTTATCAGAGATATTGTACCTTTCCCACACAATCGCTAAGATCGGGTTGGCATGGCTTGAGATAGCTTGGCAGGAATCTACATCACTGAGGACCATGTGAAGTGCTTCCTAAATCATCCGAGTTTAAAGTAGAAAATTATCTAAAATCTTCACAGGATGTTGTTTGGAGCAGCTAATGTACCTGCTATACTCTTGTCCGAAGATGCGACAGTTGGCAATAAAATAAAGTCATTCCGAATTTTCACAAGTCTATTTTGGCTATTGCACTTTGCGATCTTCAGCGCATTAATAACACAAACATAATGAAATTTATGTTAGAGGATCATTGATAACTGATAAAATATACGATAGTATTTAATATTAACCCATACAACATATCCTAGTAATATACTCGTACATACGAATGTATAGCATAATATAAGAAGCAAAATTATAATACAATTAGTGGAAATTTTATTTTGGACTGGATAAGTTATTTGGATACATAAACCGCCGCCTTGAACACCGTGCGTCTTCAACATTCTTCTTGATCCCTTATTGGAAAAGGATAAAGTCATGATATAACTCGTCTGTAGGTTCCATTTTTCATTCGAACATCAGCGGCGACTCATGTTACCCCTGCAGTACAATTCCAAAATTTTTGCATTTGTCAATTCCGGTCGAGTGAAAGATGTAAGGCATAGGCCTATTAAAAAATGCGCAGGAGTTAGTAGCTCCAGATCATTTGGATCATAGGAGTGAATTAAGTAGATACTGCCTCTAGTATTTTAACCACGATTGTATGATGTTCTTCCAATGTTAAATTGCCTGCAACACGACGAAAATGGTTCTTGAATGATTTTACGGCTTCCTCCCAGAGGCCACCAACATGTGATCGTGGAAGAACGGAACGCCACCTGATCCAATATTTCTCGCACAACCTTTGTAGAGCCTCAGCCTGGTGTTGACACCTAAATAATTCTCTAAGCTCCTGGAGTTCAGAGCTGGCTCCGACAGAGTTGGCAGCGTTCCCATAAAATATCGTACCACAAATCCCACGCTGAGATATGAAACGTTCCAGAGCATTAATGAAACCCTTGCTATTGGGGTCGCAGGTCAATTCGAGGTGGTGCACTGCCTTGGAAGCGAAGTAAAAGAAAATACAAACGTAAGTTCTTGAGAGGTTTGCCACAAATTTTATGGAGATACTCGTATGTACTAATACATAAATTCCTGTGATATTAAATGGACATGCAGAATCACCAGCCCTCTTTGGACAGATTGCCCATAACATGTTGACAAATAATTGGCATCGAACAGAATTGAGGACAACTTTACGATCCGCTCTAAGTCCATCTATCGGCCAATAAGTTTATCGCACGGTGATTATAGGGCTTGAGGGGCATCATGCAAATGTTTAAAATGAAACTATATAATGAGTGAGTAATTTAGTAAAAATGAGATTTTTTGGCAGAAATATTTTCTTATGAATACGCCCATCTGCAATATATCTGCATCAAGGAACGGCCTCTGTGATTTAATAGGACTTTTTGCTTACACTTCTATGGATGATCAGAGGTCCTGGTTTTCCCTGTCGAAGAATGGCATTTGAACATTCTTACGAGTAATAAGCAACCTTAGTCCTTCGTCCAGTTCTTCTGTGGTGAGACTTGGTACAAATATTTTATCCTTACTGTTTTTTTTTCAAAAATCGAAAGATACGAGGACACTCCCAGAAGTACCCAACCTATGTTATGTGATACAATTCTTTCATTTGAAAGACCTCAATCCAACCAACTTCATAGGTCGACCTATTGAGGTGAGTCCACCAGAAACGTTGATAAAAATCCACAAAATGGTATTAGTTGAAAGTGCGTGAACTAGCAAATATGGTAGGCATTTCAAAAAGCGCTGTACATCGCACGTTGACTGAAAATTTGGACATTTGAAAGCTGTGCGCAAGATAGGTGCCGCGATTACTCACAATGGAGCAGCGTCGTGAGGATGTTTCAATCGAGCGTTTGGCGAAGTTTCACAGCAATAAGCCGAGTTTTTGTGTCGATTCATAACCATGGATGAAACATGGATCCATCATTTCACACCCGAGACAAAGGAACTGCCAAAACAATGGATCCAAAGAAGGCGAATACAGTTCCATGTGCAAGCAAGGACATGGCGTCAGTTTCTCGGATGTGCGTCGGATAATTTTAATTGATTATCTTCAGAAAGGAAAAAAAATCAACGGCGTGTATTATGCGAACTTATTGCAGCGTTTGAAAGATGAAATCAAGAAAAAACGGCCGCGTTTGAAGAAGAAAAAAGTTTTGTTTCTTCTAGACAATGCACCAGTTCACTCATCCGTCATCGCGATGGCCAAAATCAATTAGTTAAAGCTCGAATATTCGCCAGATTTAGTCCCCTCGGATTGTTTTCTATTTCCGAATTTGAAAAAATTACTGCCAACAGTAAAGAGGTGGAGTCTGGGGTTGATGGCTATTTTAAGGAGCTCGACGATGCTCACTTTAAACAGAGTATCGAAGCTATTGAACATCGCTGGGAAAAGGGTATTGAACTAAAAGGACACTATGTAGAGAAATAAACATACCTATTTTCACCAATTTTTTTTGTGTTTTCTTGATTAGGTCGGGTACTTCTGGGACTACCCTCTATCAGAAGCTTTAGCGGTAAAGGCTTAGCGGATTTGGTCACTCAAAGCGCTCCGACACGAATCGCTAAGAAATAACAAAAACCGGAACTCAAAGCGAATCAAAACGCGGTATCCAAAAACTCAGCAAAAGGTTGGGTCAAGGTTAGCTCCCGAAGACAGGGTACTAAACCCAAGAAACCACCTCATTATCCCAGAAGGATCTACTTACATAAAAATCTTTGTCAAACCAGTGTTGGGTTCTGTGTAGTTGTTGTGATCTGGAAGGATTCCTAGTGTGTTAAGAATATTAGCGTAGCCAAATAATTTGCTTATCCACTGTGTAGTCGCTTTAAGGTGAGCTTGAGTAGTGTCAAGTAACACAGAAAATCCAGGAGGAAGTACGTAAGGGTACGCTTATGAACAGACATGCTGATCCTTGGGCTTTGCTTAGCTTAATGTAATTGACTGCATTGTCTTCGCACAGCTGTAGCTGTAGGAGTTCTTTGATGGTAATAAGATGCTTACCTGAGGCGGGTGTAGCAACGTAATCTATTCATAGTCAAGCACCCTGCCACTATCCCTTTCCAGGCATATCAGCACTTCATTGACCTTAGTGGTCCAGGGAAGAGGTGAACGGACACCGCCTTGTGGCATAGCTCTACTGACACATCTTTTAGCAGAAGTCCAATCCACTTTGAAGATGATTATCCTGCTATTTGGCATAAGACTGATCAACTCCCCAAGTGAGTCATCTACCTTCATTATTGGCAGCGCAATCGTGATTGCCGACTTGATTGTGTTGACGTTGTTAAAGGCACGTTCTATGTCCAGGAATGCGACCATTGTATACTCTCTATAATGTAGGGATTGTTTCATGTGGCTAGTCAGTTAATGCAGAAGCCGTTTCCACAGATTTCCATTTACAATAGGCATGTTGAGCCGTAGAAAAAGGTCGTGGATCAATTCAAGATCATTTATTTATATCAATCTTCATTAGCCTAAGCGCGGAACTTTATACATATACATATTACTTATGAAAAAGAATCCTTCTCGTTGATAAGATCTTCTTGTTGTTTGAGCTCGAGCTATTCGAATAACAAACTACACCTTACCGCTAGCGATCGTTGGTTCTATGGATTTGAATTAAATGGTGTAGATGAATTAAACATTTAGAATTGCAATTGAACACGTTTTGAAATTAACTCTGACGGGGCAAACTCTGTAGATAAAAAACTTACTCAAGGCGATGTGAGAATGAAGAAGAAAACATTAAACCAATCGAACTAGAAGCAACTACAATAATTAAGTTGTAAATGACTGCAAAGAGGTACTTGCAGAGTTCTTCATATGCCTTCAGACGTCGGCAAGTAATTGAAATAGACTTCAAGAAAAGCTAAACTGTTTCTACAATCCCTATCACCCCTTTTTACGCATTTTCTTAAAAATAGTTACATTGAAGCAGGCCGTTTTTTGGGATCCAATACTGAGGTTTGAGAATTGTTTTCTGGCATGTTTTGTCGCCACCTATCAACAGATTAAGTCAAAGGCCTCCTTAATCAAAATCAAATCCTCACTCAACTCAATTCGCAAATAGAATCAGCAACATCTAAAACTTCATCCAATTGACACGATGACGGTTTCCTTCAAAGCACATGTCTTTACCTCATGTAAACAAGAGCAGAACACA
The DNA here is from genome assembly GCA_963966105.1 of Volucella zonaria. Lineage (NCBI taxonomy): Eukaryota > Metazoa > Arthropoda > Insecta > Diptera > Syrphidae > Volucella > Volucella zonaria. The sequence goes on from OZ014530.1 coordinate 334,270,531, forward strand.
ACCTTATAAAGGTAGCACTCCCGAAAACTTTGTTCCACAAAATGACTAATTAACTCGACGAACAAATTAACACACCGGCGACATAAATTTGTAGGTCTTCTCTCCACATGAGTTATGGTTTTGACAATTTCCACAGTACCAGAGGATTCCTACATCCCTGGGTGAACAAATTATATGAGCGCTTGACACGCTGTCTACTACAACACCACGCCACACGTATTACCAAGGCAAACCCATTTCATCCAAAAATCCCTCCACCCTCTGCCAAAGCCCTTTCGACTTGCCTGTCTGCCTGCGTATGCGTGCGTTGTCACCACAGACCGGAACATCGCCGAAAATTGCCCAATCGTTGCAAATTCGGCAAAGTGTTATTTATGGGTCATTCAATAAATTAAATCATTACCTCGTTAGCATGGAGTTGGAGAAAATTTATGAGCACAGTTCTTGAAAACCTTAAACGCGTTTCTGTACATTTTTGCGGTGAATCAATTGGAGAGGGTCGGCATCCCGCTTGCTTGTCGTGGAAAGTGCAACAAAAGTCCATAAATAAGTTTCGTATCTGTTGGTTGCTTGACTTTAGGTTGACTGGGGGCTATGACTGTTGGTGTCCGTCGAATCTAGGCAGGTGTTATCGAAATCACTTAGGCATCACTAATTAGGTAAACGTTACATGAAATCGAATTTGCATACATCACCGTCTAACGTCGTATCAGAGATCATCACGCTCATTCGAATCGTGCAACCATCCGGCCCACTCCTGTTGGGCAATTTTTTTCCATTTTCTCTCACCAAATCAGCTCTAATCAACGTGATGATCCTCTGACAAAGCCCACATCATGTAAATTGCCTACATGATGGTTACACTGTGCTACCGAGCTCCGCCACTAAGTCGCACTCACTCAACCAATTAATAAGGTGGGCGCAAGTCATGAAAATGCCACAAAAGCAAATGATGACGAATTTGATGTGAAAAGCGCCTACAAGGATTTGCGCTGTTTGAGCCGCATGCAACCAAGATTCCGGCTCAACTTCAGACTGTTAAACTGACAGCAAGACAAAGCGAGCGACGGGTTAAATCCGCACATTTGGTTTCGTCCTCTTTTTATTTATTTAATTTTTTTTTCTACTACGTCTCGTCGTTGGTGTATAGATTTATAAATTTTTCTCTTCTCTAATTGTCTAATCGTCCTTGTCATTTGTAAAGAAGGCGAATACACTTCGAAGAAGATAGAATCTTCGTTTTCGTTTGCGCTGTCATATGTATGTGGATCAACTGGTGTTTGTCAACGACGGGATTAATGTCAGATAAATCATTGAAGCATGCCGACGAGGACTATTTTTGAAAAGAGGAATTCGATTAGATAGTAGGATGATTGAATGAATAGGGCTTAGAAGTGTTGGATAAAATTCTTAATTGTGGCGAAACCGACATTGAGAAAAGTACATATGGGAAAGTGAATTTGTTGATGCGGGTACACACTTTTTATCCTTCCAACCGTTGCGTTGTTCTGTGAAAAATATGGAATATGAAAAAACTTCAATTGGATCCGTTCTATCGGTCCTTATTATTGTCTTAGGTTTTGATTTGGAATAGTAGAAAAAGCCATTTTTTTGTTGTAAAAGAATTCAAAGTCAAAATTGTTTGACGTTTTTTTTTCGTTGGTTTCGGTTATGAAGAATTCAAGGAATTGTTCTCGCTAAAAACTTAGCAATTATCGAGCGAAGTTGATTCCTCGAACAAAGCTCTCTACTGTCCCTCGAAGAAGAGCAATAAGCCAAAGAACTAGAACATTGTAGGCCGCATATGTGTGGCCAGAAATTTTTATGATAATTAGCCTACAGGATAAGTACCATGCAAGCGATTTGTTTCTGTGTCGTGAGTCACAGAACAAATCTTTTGCCATTTTATTATTATGCAGCGGGCAAGCTACTTTAAGGAACATTGCCTCTCTACTACTCAGACCACCGAAGGCTGTAGACGGACTCATTGAATACTGTGATTCCAGAAAGATGCAACCTATCGAAAGCTGTGATGCTAATACCTGCTCTAGACGCATTGATGAATCTCCATCTCCTTGATATTCATTTCATGGGCTGCATTCCGAAAGCTATCTTCCGTTTAAAAAGAAGTGGTTTTTGGTACAACACGCAGTAAAGTTTTGGTGACCTTGCACGCGGACTGTCTTTTGACTCTGGTCTTATGGATATTCCATCTGATGCAATGACACCACAACTCCTGCTGCGAAAAAAATACGAAATCGATTTTCGCGGTGCCCAGGACTGATTTCGGCCATAATATGAACTAGGAAAGGAATGTAGTCGGGTCCTCACATATGGGTGCAAAACCGATTGCTTCCCGACGCCTCGAAGAGGTCAGCGGCTTTCCATGCTGTCCCTGAGTAGTAAAGACTGCAGGCTACTTACTGGCATCGTGACATGGGACTACATTTTTGAACTGTGATCGGCATATTTGATACAGCCTCCTGCGACATTTGTGCTGAAAGTGATGATGATACCGCGGACCAGTATCTCTGTGAATGTCCGGCCTACGCTCGAATCAGGCTGCAGGTACTCGGTGCTGATGTGGTGGGTCACACCATATACAGTTGTAACTGTAAGAAAACCAATTGTAAAGGGAAGCCATAATCGAAAACATGCGAGTATATGATTTAAAATAGAGTATTAGTGCGGTACTTCTTTGAGTCGAGAAAGATCATCCTTCGCGGTCAAATTGTTATCTATACCTAAATAACACGAAAAGAATTCATTTCTACGTCAAGGCGGGAGTAAGCAAGGCCTCATACTTTGGTTGTTATCAATCTTAATACTGAAAACATAAAATACCCCGAGAGCTGCCAGAGCTTTAGAGAAGCACCATTAACAAGAAAAGAATCTGAATTAGTTGAATGTGAAAACCGAACTGCTTGGATTTAGTTCCAGTGTAGGCCTTTTTTTTCCAATTTAGCACTCAAAATGATATGACGTATGTTATAGTGCCTGAGCATATGCTTAGTTTGGAAAGGTGAGACGAAATTCCTAACATTTGAAACGAAACTGAATTTTAAATGTAATTTGACAAGCAGTTTGGTTATTGGCAGGCTAAGAATTGATTAGTCTTCTTGAATGGTGAAGGTGAAGTCTTTGAATTTAGTTCGAGGCCAGGAGTATTTTTCGAGATTCTTAAGCATAGAATTACTCGAGGAATGTTCTAAGTAAGTTGCAGAAACACATCTTAGCGCCGTTGGGTATTAATTTATCAGAATGTTAGGGGTTCCGTTTCCTACCCTGGTTTCAACTATGTAAATTACAAGTTGTAAATTGTACAAGAATTTCTGACTACAATAATATATCGAAATTTGAAAGTTCTATGCCTGGCTTTCTTGAATGTCAAAGGACTTTGCACTACCCTTCTCATTATGAGTACAAACAATTTCTCTACATGTATATATAAGTACTCACCTTAACAAGATCATGTTAGGTATGTAATGTCAATATGTCTGCCTGCCTGATACTCAAATCGAGTTGGCTTAGTTTCACTTACTAAGGATTACTTAGTATCATCCCGAATTATGAATTGTTGTCTGTTTTGGGAACCACAGTGACAATCTTTTTATTTGAAATCTGGAAACTGTGCGGATGGTAGTAAGGAATTTCATTCTCCTCAACTACTTTCTTTAGTGAAATTAATCTAGATCGGAAAATCGGTATCAATATCAAGGAAAGAAGTGATATACGAGTATCGAAGTCACTTTCGAAAACTTAGACTTGACTATCCTATACAGAGAACTCAGGTTGGGTCAAATATTAATTCACAATGTAACCAAAAGAGCTTTTCTTATTTTTTATTTTTAAGTGCAATCCTAATAATAATGAAAAACTAGTAAAACCTGAGTTATACTTGCAGGACTAAGTTGAAAACATGAGTTGCCTGTTCGAAACCAACGCCAATACTGAAAGAAGCAGGGATTGACAAGAGTGGGTAATTTTTTGTTGGGTTTCTGTAGTAATATTATTGGCAAGGTAGACTTTAGATCCCAAGTATAAGGTTAGAAAGAAAGTAATTTCGGTTTGATTTGATAATTTTTTTTTTACAACTGTTAGTACAGTGTCAACTTTAACATAGAGTTCAAAAACGAAAATTTTCGACATTTGTTTTTCTTTTTTATTTCCGTAAAGGCGAGAAAGCTGTTGACGTTCAAAAAAAAAATGTGAAGCTTATGGTGTTGACTGACTTTTCCGGATTGTTGGAGAAAAACAAAGGTCACTGGTATTCGTCCAATATTTATTTTACCATGTTCATCTAAAATTTTAGGAAAAATTCTTACGAAACAGATTTCCAACCATCTCAATACTTTTAAATTATTATCGCCAGTGCAATCAGGTTTCCGACCTAGCCATAGTTGTTCTATAGCTATGATAAAAGTGCATGACGATCCAATATGACACGGAAAATCTTTCACTGCTCTGCTTGCTAGAATTCTCGAAGGCCTTCGACACGACGAGGTTCTTTGCACATAATTAAAACATTACTTGGGATTGAGTGATTCCTCGGTGTGTCTGATTAGGAATTATCTTATTGTAAAATTGCTAATCTAAAATACTCTCAACCAAAAAGTATACATTTTGGAATTCCCCAAGGTTCAGTTCTCCGCCCAATCTTTTTTGCATTTTTATTAACGATTTACCACAAGTGTATCAATATACATCTGTGCATCTACATGCCGATGACGCGCTGGTGGAATATCTTATAGCTACATTTAATTCGGATTTGTCTTTCATTGTAAAATAGATTCCAGATGATAGTCTGACTTTAAATTCAAAAAGGAGACAGTTAATGTTGATTTCAAAGAAACTTTATAATATTGAAGACTTGCCGCCTATTTTTCTCAATTCCCCGAGGCTTACCTTTACTCACACCGTGGTATGACTTTGATATGAATCAAATCGGTCCGTTTCTATCACGGATCATATTAACTATATTATAGCGCTTATTTATGCAGGATTGCGAAAGCTCTGGCTGTTCTTTAGTTCTACATCTGTTAAAACCAAACTGAGATTGATAAAGTCCATTCTTTTGCGGATCTTTAATTTTGCTATAGTATCCATTGTAAATAGATTCCCTCTGCCAGCATAAATTACTTGTCGTTCTTTCCGATATGGTTTGATATTCCTTTGGAGTAAGAAGGTATTACCATACGTCTATCTCATTACCATGAGAATTTCCTTAGCTATTCATTTTCTAATTTTTGGGAAATTAGGTGCTGTGCGTTTTTACACAAATTAATACAATACATAACTAATTACCATCGTGTTTATTTGAAAAATTGAAATTTGTTCAGTCGCCGAGAACTTTCAATCTTATCACTCCCTCTTCTAGATTTGAACTCATCTCGCCCCTTTCGTGCTTATGTTGCCAGACTGTGGAATTCACTGTCTACTACCTTTAAACAAGTAATATGAGCTAAGAAATTTAAAAACGCACTATTTGCGCGCTTTTCATCGTTGTAATCTATTCTTCATCTTTCCTCTCAGCTTTTCTTTCTTGAACCCATCATTTCCCTCTTTTTTATCAGAGCGTTCTACATTTTCTCCTTCCTCTAAATTAGTAACGAATATCTTTTAATTTAATTTCAGATTAATTTTAACCTGTTAATTTGATTTATGCTTTCACTTAATATTTGAATTATGCTCCTTACTATCAAAAATTAATTTAATGTGCCAAATACAAAAGTCATTACCCTGTCGGAAGGTGCTATAATTTTTCAAATAGCGGCAAATGTCAATTCACACTTTGACATCTGTGAAGTAAACAGATACAAAATACACGTCAACAAGACACCTAAAGAACGCGGAATAGTGGTAACGATTTTTTTTTCGGAATAATTCATCAGTGGTGTTGGCGCAGCGTGAATTTCGGCGCAGATTTCCCGGTCGTCCGACACCAACTGGGCAAACACTACGACGTTTTGCCGCTCTCCTAGAAGAGTATGATGAGATGCTGTCACGTCTGGCCGGTCCCGGAGCAGCTGTTTTGCTGAGAATATCGCAGCTGTATTTGAAGATGTCTCGGAAAACCCCGGAGTATCGACCAGGCGACGTCCAAGGAAATTGGGCATCAGTCGGCGGCCTTTACAGAGGATTTTAGTGAAAGACAGTAAGATGTTCCCTTACAAAGCGCAGACAAAGCGCGTGTAACCTACATTCAAGCTATTATGAAGACAACTTTTCATCGAAAATCATCATGAGGGACGAGGCCCATTTCCATCTCTGTGGATATGTGAATAAGCAAAATGATCGCTTCTGGGACACTGAAAATACGCGTATAGGTCACGAAGAGCCATTACACCCGTCAAAGTTACTGCATGGTGTGCTGTTTACGGTGGAAGCGCATTATTATTTTTTCCTTATTTTTTCGAAATCGCAGCGGACTAAACGACTACTGTGGACGCTATAGAGCCGTGCTCAACGATTTTCTCCTTCCTCTATTGGATGAATTGGGACTGGAGAACATGTAGTTCCAGCAGAATGGAACAACGGCGCAAATTGCACAAGCCACAATCGAAATTCTGAGGGCTGCATTTTCGGGTCACCTAATCTTTCCTTTTGGCGGATTACAGTGGCCGGCAAGATCGCCTGATTTATCCATTCCAGACTACGTTTTGTGGGGTTTTTTGAAGTCATGAGTCTATGTCAACAAGCCTCACACTCTTGAAGCCCTCAAAGAGAATATCCGTCAAGAATGCGAGTACCTAACGCCGGAAGTTCTGGAGTGATTGGAAATGCCGTAAATCGGATCCGAACGGTGATTAATTCTGGCGGCGGTCACTTAGCCGATATCATTTTCTCGACTTAATGGAAGAAAATTTAAGATATCAAATAAACCCAAACAGAACCAAAGTTTTCCATTAATTGATTTTCATTTTTACAGCCAAAGAACATCGGGTAACAACTTTTGCGCCACCTTTTATAAAAGAATTGTGCTCTTATTCCTATCTTACCAAATAAAAGAGAATTGAATTGACTGTTTACAAGAACGCTCGTATCGGAATTGGTCTAAGAAATCCCATAGACCAACTGAAATAGATGATAACCAAATCAGAGTTATAACTGAAGCAGATAGATTGTGCAAGAGATTGGGAAGAAGTTTAATGCATCACACACAACAACAAGAGGTCTTGGACCCATGGAAAAGCTCAACATTTGGGGTCCAAGTGAATTGAAAGAGATTCACTTAACAAAACGAATCAATATTTACGATTTGCATCTCAACCGCAATAAAATTGATTCTTTTTTCACTTATGATGAAAAATGGATCGCCTACAAAAACATCATCATGGCCAAATCCTAAACCACATAAAAAGCTGAACTGCATTTAGAAAAGCTATAGTGAATGGCATACCACGATCACAACGTAAGTTTTTTCACTAATCCTACTTTTTAAGATTCTCTCCGAGTGGATGGAAAAGAGGATTTGTCCAACACGTCCCAACAAAAGGCGAATCTTCTTCTTTCTCTTTCTACAGACCCAATGCACTTAAGTTCTTTCTTTCCAAGATCACGAAAACACTGATAAATAAATTAGCCCATGACACGAAAACGTCTTAATGACCGGCGGTAAGGTTTTCCTTGTAACAGGTCCACCGGTGATTTGGTGGCCTCACCGAAAGGTGGAACCTCTCGTGATAGCAAGATAGTTCCTCCTGATATTTCTGAGGCATTTGCAAGAGTCTAGCATCGAATTCTTTTGTCGAAATCCGTGCATTTGGGATCGATGAATCTCTCTTTCAATGGATTAGAAACTACCTTTCGGGACGATCAATTCAGACATATTTGATCTGTCACAAACGCTCCTTAGAATTGGTAAGAAAGTGTTAAATGTTGATCTCGAAAGATGGGTTTTCTTAAAAATCGACATCCTAGTAAATACTTGCTCTGTGGGGGAGTTTCTTCAGCCTCAAAACTCGCTATTAGGGACCGATCAGTTGGAATTCAAAGATTTTAGAGTTGAAAGTGGTATGCAGGTGGAATCTTTTTAGATTTAGAAGGGTGCCTCTTAAGTTTGATTGTTTCAGAGGATGTACTTTTTGTGAAGTGAGCTACCCTCATGGACATCAGAGATACAATTACTGCAGTCAAATCTCAAATAATGCAACAAGATTTTACAACCCAGAAACGATTTTTCACCTCTGATAAACAAAATTTGGCCACGCTGGAAGTACCAGCATAGGAGTTTGCGTCAGTAGATTCCAGGAACCACAACTAGAAAGTACGACAAACAATTCTCTGTGATTGATCATCATCCCTCGAGAGACTTTCATGCTTTTCAAAGTACGCTGATAAAGAGTTAGGTATTCATAGTTTCCGAAAAACTGTTTTCTTGCGGCGGGGTCTTTTGGAGCGCCAGCAAACATTGTAGGTGTTCTTTGTGTAAGAGGCCCCTAATCTGAATTGTTGTTTGTCGTCTTCTTCAAAATGTACATACACACATATAATTATTAAAAAAGGATTTCCAAATCTGACAAGTCAGTCATAGAAGAGTAGTTTTGCTGCAAGTGATAGGTCATATTATATTTATAAAACCGTGATAGTAATATGTTGGCAGGGATACCAAAATAACTGCTAACTGCAGTTGTAGAATCACTCTAGGTAATTGTAGAAATTCGCCGTTGTCAGGAGAGAACACTCATTCTTCTGCATGAAAACATAGGTACTTCAACGATTCGGAATTTGTATGCCTCTTAAAGTGAATTGGTGCAGCAAAATCGACCCCAAGTGAATTAGTTTAAGCAACAGTATGCTCAACATTTTCCAAATTTCTTTTCTAATTCATGTTATTTGAAAAATGGAACTCCCCAACACTTCCTCCAGTAAATTCTTGATTTTTTAACCACGATTACGTTGCGTGTCATCTAAGAACCAACAAAAAAATCTCCTTACAGTGTTAAAAGACAACTCGTTTGGTTAATCATCATCATAACCAGCGAAACCATCCACCAGCAACTATTATCATCTCATCAACATTTTGACATGATCACAAGATGAAACATCTCGTTTACACACTCTACGTGACGTCAGGCTTGTCATTATTCATTTTCTTAGACGCCTTGTGTCCGACCGAACTTACCCGTATCACTTGACTTCTTCCCTGGAATTTGTCAAATCGTTCCCAAATGAATAAAAAAAAGTATCTATAGTATCTAGAGGTACATATATGAAAAAAAAGGAAAAAATAAAATGCAAAGTCATCCTAATAAATGCAACAGAGAACGGTCGTCAACGCCCAGTGAATTGAAACCAGCCGATTCGGCTTCTATCCATATCCATATGACGATTCCAAAGTGAAGCTGATGATAATGATGATGGATCAAAATGCGCACTGGAGAATTCTTTTAGATGATTTATGATTCGGACCAAAGATAGGGGGATGGGATCTTGTAATGGCGCCGTTTTGACTACGCTCGATTAATAAGCGCGTACGTGATGCACGCGCTAATGATCCGAGATGAATTGCTGAACTGCCATGGATCTCGTCTCTCTCAGTTGGATAGTGCTGCAATCTTGAATGGCAAACGCATACGTACGCAAGCTTACCAGATAATTGGGACTCTCCTCTGAACAGTGGGATTTGATTCCCCTTAATTATTGGAGTTTAATGGAATTGTGAATTAAGAAATTACTGCCATAAAAATATGAGGTTTATTGGATGATTAAGGAGATGGCCCATGAAAACTGGGATTCCGTTTTGTGAAAAACCATTTAAAATAGCCTTCTGAAACTTGACATTTGATTGATAGTGGTAATGAGGATGGAGGTTGTGGAAAATCAGCGGAGGGTCATTATTTATTGTCGTATACAGTTTCATGAAACGGGTGCCTATTGGTCCATTGAATGTCGAATATCACACGTTGAAATTAAAGTCTTTTACAAAATTTAAATTAGGTAGAGTTTAACTCGTTTTTTATACAGGCATCGTGGATTGAAATTGATGAAGCAACTTCCCAGATTGAATAATCGAGAATTGTGTCCTCTTTTAAAACAGTAGAATAAAGAGAAATAGAAGGTATTTCATTAGCAAGTCACGGCTTGATGACCTAAATTTTCGTTGTGCTTTAGCTAAAATTTATTTCTTGCATAAGCGAGGATGTCAACTACAATATTTCTATTCAGGCTATCTGTCTTAGCCCAAAAATAAAGTGTTATTCGACAGAGTTTTTTGCGCAATATGAGGCATAGCTAGAAACTTGCATTCGGATGAAAAGTTAGTAAACATACAAAGGCTAAGAAAACTAAAATACAGATTGGTATTAAGCTCAGAATTCATCAGCCCCAATGTTTTTAATAAAGAAAAAATATTTAGAAGGCCTACCAATGAAGTTGGCTTATAATAAAATGGGTGACCTCAATCATCAACCCAGAATCCGAAACCGTAAGATTGCAATATAAAATCTATGGAAAATATTGTAGATATATGGCGTAGATAGCCCAGAACTACATAAAACAGAACACAACATATGCAAAAGGGAGCAGCATGAAACCAAACCTCACGAAATGGGAACGATCAGGTTGAGTCAAAAAGTTTTGTTAACAAGACACCCAAACGGATTCACATAACTCTTTGCTTTTAGGTATCCGGCCATTTACGAAGTAGACAAATTAGCTGGATGGTCTTGTAGTGGGCAGATGGCTTAAGAATTCTACATTTAAAACAAGAAGATAGTGGACCAGAGAAGATCGGGAAGTTATAGGGGGTCATCCTATAACCCTATATTGAACACTCACCATTCAACTACCCCTAATATGACTTCTGATAAGTAAAAACTAGGGGTTATTAAATGTGGATCAATACATAGTCACATAACGTGTAAAAATAGTGAAAATTCACCATAAAAACGGTGGAAACGCGGAAACGTTCCGGTCATCATCAACCCCCTTTCGCACAGCTGTAGTGCATTCGATCGATAAATTTGAAAGTCGCGAACAGGTTAGTGATGTGAAGATTTCAACTCGTCGTGGTCCGCTGAAAATATAACCGCTGAGAATGTGACCGAAAACCCAGGTGTGCCCATTTTGAGACAGTTACAGGGATTGGGCTTATCCGCAACCACTTTGGCAGCAGACCACGCACAATGCCGTACTTTCGCTGATGAATGAACAAGATCATAATTTTTTACACAAAATTATTCTGAGTGATGAGGCTCATTTCCATTTGTCTGGGTACGTAAACACACAAAACTGTCGCATCTGGGGCGCCGGAAATTCAAGAGAAATAGTGAAATAACCTCTGCATCACCAATAAGCGACAGTTTGGTGGGGTTTTCGGCCAGGCGGTGTTATTGGGATATGTTTTTTTCGAAAATGATGCGGGTTGGAATGGAATGGTTTCAGTGAATGGATTGCGTTACCGAATGACGTTGACTGACTTTCTTTCCCGAAAATTGATGCAGCAGAAAATGCCACACAGCTGGTGAAGCAATGGCTCTATTGCGTGACAAATTTCCTGGACATACGATTTCCCGAAATCGATAATTCAATTGGCCGCCGAGATCATGCTTTTCCTTTGAAGACACGTTCAAGATAAAGACTATACCAATGATTCATGCACTAAAGAAAAATATCAGAAGAGTTATTAGCGAAATACAGCCGTAAGTATGCGAAAACGTGATGAAAAATTTCCTCAAAAGAATGACCATTTTTATGCAGTGACATTTTTCAAATACTGTATTTCATTACTAACCTAAAATTTATATTTTTAATTCAAATAAAAATATTACCACTTTTCTTAAAAAATGTTGCCTTTTTCTATTGATTTAAAATAACAGCTCTTGAGTCACTGTATACTCACATAATCACATGTTTTCAAAAATAACAAAGTTTTCTTACAAATAAAAACGTATTTCTTATAAAGTAAAAATGAATAAACTCGTTGGGCTTCAATGTTAAAAAAATCGAAATTGATTGCTGAATGCATGTTTCTGAGAAAAAAAATAAAAACAATTCATTAAAACAAACATGTGATCAATTTTGTGAGTTGCACTTAATTTAAGACTTATGTTGTTTTAATATTTTGTGTTGCCTCCTTTAGCGGACAAAATACTTTTAACTTTTCTTGGCATGGAGTTTACTAAATTTGCGCATAACTTTGGTGGAATATTATCCCACTCAATGTGAACTCTGGACCATAATTCGTCCAGTGTCTTAGCTGCAGCACCATACTTAAACAGTTGCCTTTTAATGTAGCCCCAAAGGTGTTCTATAGGGTTTAAGTCTGGAGATTGATGGGGCTACTCCAAAACTTCAAACCCATGACATTCTAGCCTATCTTTTGTGATTTTGGCTGTGTGTTTGGGATCATTATCGTATTGAAACGTAACGTCCAAAACCGATTTATCCCTAGGCAAGATGTCAAAATGTCTGCGTACATCTGAACGGTCATCGATTCTCTTGCACATGCCTACACCATAAGATGTCATGCACCCCCAAAGCATAAGGCTACCTCCACCAAATTTGACCGTTTCTTTAACCAGCCTCTTTGATAGTTGTTTTCCCTTCTTCTTCCATACCCATTCGGCGCGGTTTGAACCAAATCGGTTTATTTTGGTCTCATCTGACCAAATAATCTTAGCCCAGTCCTCTTCTGTGTATAATTTATATTTGTTAGCAAACGCTTTTCGTAGAGCCATGTGCCGTTTTGTTAGTAGAGGCTTTTTGATTTTAGTTCTACCCTTCAGGCCAGATTTTCGAAGCACTCTTCTTACAGTTTCAGCACTAACAGCAACATTATCTTTGGATAATAATGAGTGTTGAGATTTGCTTTCTTCCACTTGGGTTTGTTTTAATTTCCAAGCTTAGCGTTTTTCTTAATTTGCTGATGAAGCCTACAGAACATTTAAATTTTTTGGAGATTTCTAGATGACTTAAGCCTTTTTTCAATCCCTTACTTCATGTCGGTTTATATAGCTATCATCCTGTAAGACCTTCTCTTTTAAAACTTGATAATTTGATCAAAAAGTGGAAAAACCGTAATTTGTTCTCTTAAATCACACCTACAAATGCTGTAATTTATTTACTTAGTTACACTTAGAACTTAATTTTTGTAATACAATAAGTTCTTTACCGTTTAATTACAAGAATAGCAAAACTCACAAAATTGACTACATCGACAGTCTGATTAAATCGGCTGCAGATCTTCTTTGCAGCATAGTACTTTTCCGATAACAGACATTAACATATAAACAATCGAGTAACGGAACTTAACTACGACGAGATAAGAGTACAACGCAGAAATATAAAATATGTGATCAATTATGGGAGTCACTGTAAGTATATACAAGCTTAATATCTACACTAGCAGGTGGTTTGCAATCATTTCTGCAATCTGCAAAAGAAATGAGATAATCCTGCAGTTGCCATGCACGTATCCTTTACTCGTTAGCACCAGAAATATTACACGATGTTATTGCCTTTCGATAACAAGATATTTGTAAAACACTTGATTTTAAGAGGAATTTGATCTACCGCATCTTAAACTTATTATACCTTCTCAAGTCTTCCAAATTATTACAATTTCAAATCTTTTGTCATTTCCTGCAGAGAAGAAATGTCACCAGGATCTGATTGAATGAACTCTAATGAAAGTTAAAGACATATAATAATATAAGTTGGAATTTTAGGGTACATGTCGGTCGATTGAGGCATACACGGTTAACGGCCTCCAGGCAAATATTTGTAAGATCATGTTTTGACATCCTTGCGTACTTTTATGCTCTTCGATAGGACATGCTTCAGAATACTGAAAGAAAAATTTACAACATTCGCAGTAACTGCATCATATAAGAGTATGTTATCAGATATATCTAATATTCTGAAGTGCAAACTGGATGGTTTGAGGAGTACTAGAGTTCTAGAGAGCCAGATTATTCACTGAGAGAATCGAAAACGTTTTACAATGTATTCGAAGCGTCGGATAAAAAGCATCCGTCGTGCGCTTTATGCAGGAAATAGGGATTCTTCTAAGTTCTACAATAATACATAAAAAGAGTAAATTTGGCTCGGCTGTAAAAAGTTGTGAATGAACGTCTCCCAAATATTAGTGAAACACCAGTCTTCACTCAACAAGTTATCTACGCCCAAATCACGGCAGGCAGAGGAACTACGGTACTACACTACAAGCCAGGATAGCATCTCAGATCCCAGCGACGGATCAACTAGAGGGTGACCAGATAAGACCGATAGGAAAAAAAATTTTAAATAAAATAACAACGGTGTGAATATAAAATTGATTCTGGTTTTATTTTAAAGCTACGTTCATGGCATTATGTGTGGAATAGCACATCATTCAAATGGCCGCTTCGGCTTCGCTGGCAGTGCTTCAAGTTGTCGGTCCAATTTTTCATGACTCGGTCCAATATGTGCGACGTTATTCCGGCTCGTCCAAAGTAGTTGACTCGTTAGCGTAGACTAAGGACTTGATATAACCCCAGAGCAAATAATCGAGTGGTGGATTGCGGCGGCCAATTGATGAACGCTTGCCGTGAGAGGGCCAGTCGCCAAATTTCTCTTTCACAACTATGTATAGGTGTTGCGTCGCTTGTATGGTATGTAGCGCTATTGTGTTGGAATCACAGCTCGTATATATCAATGTTATCGAGCTCTGACCTCAGAAAGTCGGTTAACATCACTCTCTACCTGAGACAATTGACAGTAACCGTATCTCCTTCCTCATTTCAAAAGAAATAACGCCCGATGATGCCGCCATGCCATAAACCGAACCAAGCAGTCAATTTTTGTGGATGCGTTAATGCTTGGCCGAACACTTGTGGATTGTGTTCGCTCCAATAATGGCAATTTTGCTTGTTGACATTGCCGCTGAGCCAAAAATGAGCCTCGTCAGAGAAGATGACTTCCTGGCCAAAATCCGGATCTCCGGCTAACATTTCCGCCACCCAATTAGCGAACTCACGGCGTTGTTTATGGTCGTCCGGATTCAAATCTCGCATTTTGCAAAATCTTCGTACGGATGTACATAGGTCCAAATCCAACCGCGAAATAAGCCCGGTTGACTCTCTGGCGGTGCCCAATTCAGATGGTCTGCGCCGAATCGACATTTCTGGGTCTTTTTCGATACTGATCACTACGGCGACTATGTTTACTTCATTTCGCACCAATCTCTTAAGATCCAAAAGAGTGTACGAAGAGCGATAAACACAGAAATTGGGAAACTATTGTACTACTCAATTAGTACAGTACTAAAAGCGACGAATAGTCCATTCGTTTCCCAGGCACGGCTCGTATTTTAATCTGCTGCTGAACCAACATAATTGAAACTACTCGTATATATTCACATTCGCGTATGATAGTAACCATTGCGGCCGCAGTACTAAAACGCAGTTTTGCCATTGATGTCAATGCCAGACCAGAAGGTGTGATGTTGAATAAGTCACGTGACTATCTTTGTCTAAAACCTTTCTTGTCAGCAAAGCTTTTGGTTGGATTTTTTCCTAACTTTACGGGGCAGAGAGTATTCTCCATCATCATTCTGATGATGACAGTAGAGCTGCCTTGGTGCAGAGTTATGATCAGTCGTATTATGAATTTTAGTCATTTATGGACTAACTGGGTCCGATACCACACTGATAGTAGAACATTTGCAGATAGTTACGTCAGACAAGATCTTGAATTCGATATTAAAGAAATTACCGTCTCTATTATTGTCGCAGGCGATCTTTCCTTATAGCTATAGATCGGGAAATTGAAATCTTGGAAATGAGTTGGTGGATACTGTTGCACTTTCTGTCAGCTTAAATAGTTCTGCTATAATTTTATATCACGATGTTTTAGAGTAGTATGTCCGGAAGTGCGGTTGAGAATATATTGATGAGCATTCATGATGAGTGGGTGTTACGGTTAAGTTTGAAAGTGTGGAATGCTACTTCAAATTTCGGTTGAACACTGGTGGTAAAATAAGGAATAGAACAAGGTGAGGCAAGAGATGTTACGTCGGTGTTCAAGTGGGTAATTGGCTGTGCAATATTGGCGTTTATGAAAATTAGAAAGATTGTCGGATTGGAGCCCAGCAGCGTTTATTTTGTGGATATCAGTTTTGGGTCGTATTAAAATTTCACATGCTTAAGAAAGACGCTGTAGTCATTCCTGATTCCTTTGAACTGATTTTGGTGCCAGAAACCTAAGCGTATTCCACCAGGTATCTCAAAAATGCAGAAACAAATTTGCAATAAATGCGATAACAATTTTTGTAATGAACAAGTATTACCAAGGTTTGCCAAAAATGTTAATATCTGAATGAATTATCTACTAATATTTTTGTGAACCCTTTATTCACAAGTTCTCTGCTAAAAATAGAGAAATATCAATCAAAGTATCTTTTAATTACCTGCTGCGTCTGAAACAGAATAGCAAATTAAGGCTTACAGTATTTTAACTTGTACGAGACTGACAGTTTCACTTAAGGCTTTTGTTACCGTTTAAGTTCTGGGAATTAGGGATAAAACTGTTTCAGATTGGATAGTTTGCCAATAACCGACTACACGCTTTTCTCAAATCCGAAGTGAGCTCCAGAAAAAGCCTCCTTGTTGCTTTGGTATACACACCAAAAAAATAGAAAAACAATCAAGTCGGCTTCCTCTTACCTTACCTTAAATAATCTCACTGCCTAACAGAGAGGAAGAAAAATATATTTTTTGTCACATGAAAAATCCATTAGGCTTGGACATTCCATCTCAACATCTGCCTCCAATTTCCTTACGTAGAAATTGTTGAAAATACTTTTCTTCCTTGGCCCTTATTTCCCTCAGTCCATTATCCAGTTAATGAAATTCATCCCACTTGACTTGTTCTAGTACCATAGTCCTTTACCGAAGCGGATACAGGATGCGTTTACGAGTTTTCTCTAGCAAATAACCGAATTAACAAATTATACGAATATACCCGTATAACATATACACCCGCTTCCCTTTTCGTCCTTCAGTCAACTGTCACATAATTCCATCATCATACCCTGTACGAATCATTCATTCTAGGTTTTCCCCCTTTTCCACGTGGTAGAATCAATCTGAAAATAACTATTTATAGAGAGCAAAACATGGTTACCCAGAGTTTGAAACAAGCTGAAGTGCCAATCAGAAATTTGTTACATGAGAAATTCATAAGATCAGAAAGGTGATGTTGGATTGGGCAAAAAGAGGAGGGAAGTGTTAACGATATGATTTAGTGACATCTTGAGAGGGTTGCTTTGAATATAGAATTTTTTCTTCCCCCCGTGCGTATGAGGGATAGTTCAGATGAAGGCACGTAAACGAGCAGACTTTCTATGATAATTTGTTAATTTAGAAAACTTTGTCAATTTGCTTCTAGGTATGTTCGCATGTACAAATGTACGCATGTAGATAAGTTGCATTACTGACAGGAGTGCAGTTTAGCTTTTAGAAGAAACATAGTAAGTCAATTTGAATATTTATGCAGTTTCAGGGAAGAGGGGCGCACTTACATTATCCAATTAGTCTCTTGACAGTTGGTAGCTTAAGTGGTAAAAATATTGACGAGATCAAGATTTAAGGACATTTTATCGAAGTAGGCCAATTGTTACTTGGGTTGCATATGTATGTAAGTGACAACGGCTGTTTTGAGGGATCAATTTTTAGTCTGTATACAAAAAAAAACCGGAGAAGTACGAGTACTAGGAGGAATTTGCTCATTGAACGGTTACAATCGCAAGAGACAATCAGATCCTTTTCCTATCACATTTTTATCAACTATCCAAGATGACGTATCTGATGTGCTGGGTTTCATTCGAACGCGCAAACCAAATCATGCAGCGGAAGAGGACACATTCAGTAGGCAGAAGGCCTCTGGCAAACTCTTTGAGCAAAGTATTGTCTTCTTCGAAAGAAAATGAAGGAGCTAAGGGAAACATAATCCTTATGTACTCGTAGGATTGCTACTGTAGAAATAATCTCCTCATATATAGTCGACCCACTAACCATCCTAACTTATCAAGAAAATGCTCGGTGGGATTTCGTAGACAAACGTTACAAAACGAATAGAGAATGGCATACGAGTACCCCAAACGTTGCGTCAGCTTACTTCGCCAATAATTCGGCACTCCGGCCACCACCAAATGCAGTAGCTAAATTCATTAAATATTGTGATTCTAGAGCATTTTGACCGCTGATATATAGTGATAACAATGCTCAAAACATTTTCTATAACATTAGCAACTTGAGGGATAACCATTTCTGGATTTTATACTATGATCTGGCCTTGTAAGGAAGAATGTTGGCTCATATCCAACGTTTGCTAAGAAAAAAACGAAAGACGCCCGGCAATCGACTTAATCTTATCCAACTGATGCACCAAGGAGCTATCAGCTAAAAGTATCCTCCGAGGTTTATCAGGACCATAAGACCATGAGAAGAGCCCACTGAATACGATTTAAGGAGGATGGCAATCCATTAAATCTCCACCCAAGCTCTGTTTAAAACAGAAGGTAATGTAGCTGTTCAGAACCTAAACGGTGCCCTTACTAAATGTGTTGAACTGATAGCTCCAGGCGATTCCCTGTTCCTGTTTAAATGCAGATCAGCAATGAGAACGGAAGAAAGCTGGAAAGCCTGGTTTGGGAGAAGATTCTAATTTTTACTGGTCAAAGCAAAAAAAACATAATAATTCAGATTTCGAAAAGCACCTCAAATAAAGAAAAACATCCAACCAGCAGACTGATCTGCACATAAGACCTCAAAAGGAGCACATTAGCCGGATTAAAAATTCAGCAAATCTAATGACGCCAACACTAAGCCGAAAGTAGAAAACTCTAAGTCTCATTTTGGAGGTTCACTTCTTAGGTAACTAGAAAATAATCTGCTCACAACCAGCTCCTATCGCTGGACTAGATGCCTCGGTTGTGCTGCCGGACAAAACTATTAGGCACAATAGTTTACTTCCTTAGATGCCTTTAGGTCATCTGGCACAGATAGAATATTTTCAGTTATGCTGCGTAAAGGCCAGCTGCTGTCCGTAGCCTACTAGTTCGTATTGGCCTATATACGAGTATCAAAACCCTAACAGCGAGCTATTCATGCTGAAAATTGGAAAGACATCGCTCAAAAAAGGCTTCAAAACTATCAGTGTGACTTTTTCCGGAAGATGAACAAGAAGAGAATGGTTTAGGTTTATAAGCCCAAAAAATCCAATACCTACATATATGTTTAAGATTGGCTTGACAAGAAGAATTATGTGTTAGCCATTGATCGATAACCCGATTTGAACGGTCCGTGTAACTCGGCCAGACAGTACGGCGTAGATAAGTCGTATACTTTGTGGGCTGCTTTAGTCCTAGCAAGCATGAAATTGGTTCCGAATGTATCCCAGCTTATCGATTGCTGGCTCTAAGGCTTAGGTATTCTTAGACAGAATCGACGATTGGTTCTCAAGAAATGGACTTTGAGTTACTCCTCTAAAAATTAAGATTGCACGAAAAGGGCGAAGCTGCTTTATCTAATTCATTTGTATTAGGCGCTCAACTAAGTTCTCTGTCAATAGATGGTTCCAGCAGAAAATGCTGGTTGATATGGTAAACAAACCATTAGTGATTTTGTTTTGGTGTCATATACTTTTGGTTCTGTGAAAATGTCTGATGTTGTGCCAAATAATCGTCATTTGCCGGAAGTGTTGATTTTCTTCTTTCATTCGAAGAAAATAGCTGCTGAGGCACATCAAGAGCTCCAAAAATTTACGGAGATTCTGCTATAAGTGAAACAACGTGCCGTGATTGGTTCCGTCGTTTTAAAGACGGTGGTTGCGATGTTGACGACCGTCCGCATAAAAGAAGGCCAAAATCCTCCGAAGACGCTGAATTGGAGGTATTGCTCGATGAGGATCCATGCCAAATGCAAGAAGAGGTTACTTCAGCATTGGGAGTTACCCGCCAAGTCATTTCCAAGCGATTGCATGCATTGGGAATGATTCAAAAACTAGGAGCTTGGGTTCCTTATGATTTGAAGGCAAGAGACGTTGAGCGTCATTTTTTCGCCTGTTCCAGCTGTCCGGTCCGGTCATGCTTCTACGTCGTTGGCTCGGCCGAATTGATGCTGTGTATTTGGTGGGATCAAGTCGGTGTTATTTATTATGAACTGCTGAAATACAACGAAACCATCACTGGGGAACGGTATCGACTTCAATTGATGCGATTGAGGCGAGCGCTGCGCGAAAAATAATACGTTAGAAGCTTAAACGCTCAAATGGGAAGTCGTAACCCACCCGCCATATTCTCCAGATATTGCGCCGTCCGATTATTACTTGTTCCGTTCGATGGCACGTGGTCTGGCTGATCAGCAGTTCCGCTCATATGAAGACATAAAAAAATGGCTTGATACTTTTACCGTAACGGTATTCGAGCTCTACCAGAAAGATGGGAAAAAGTTGTACGAGTAGCTAGCGATGGGCAATGCTTTGAGTGATTTATTTATAACCATTTTTTCACAATAAAGTTGCATTTTCATAAAAAAAAACAGCGATAGCTTAGTTGCGCACCTAATATTTAAATGCAATTCTAGATAACGAGTAAATATGTCTCGTAAAAGACTTTCTGGGAGTGAAAATGAGGCTTCGACAAGACATACGACTGTTATCATCGAAGCTGTTTTCTAAGACAAGTTGTTATGTTTCATGCTGCTTTCATCAAACTCTAAAGAATTTGATTTTCATGTAATGAGGTGCACTCCCAAAGCTATTTTCTTTTTTAAAAGAAGGGGTCTTTCGTAGAATTGACAGTACAGTCTGGTATTTGACTCTGGGGCTAGTGGCATGACATCTGGCGCAAACACACCGCAACAGCCTCAGGAATACTAAGTCCACTTTCTTCACACTCTGGGTTTTGGTCAGAATCTGACACAGAAAAAAAATAACGAGGATTTTTATACATGCCTACAGAAATAATCTAAGATGTGTCGTTGACATCTTCTCGCAGAATGACAGTCTTAAACCTTGCTTCTCGTGAGGTAAGCTTAGGTTGGGCTTGCAAGAAGTGGCATATGCAATCTTGTTGATAATGAACTATATTTTGAAAAATAGGGAGAGTAGGAGAAGTGTCTGCACCTGCCCTTAAGAGTTTGCTTTATAATCTTGTCACTTCTAAATTAGTCCGAGAATCAAAACTGCTCTAAACACAATCTTATGACTGAATTCCCTGAGTCCTGCCTGGGTTCAAGGTTGAAAATGGGTCCCAAGAAATGAGGTCGTCGATGAACTTCTGTTTTGGACTTTATACTTCAGAATGCCTCTGAAACGTCAATGGAATTTCAGTTGTTCCTCAGTAAGAAAGCATGTACTTTGATAATTGTCATCTTCACATGGCATTACGCCTTTGCTAATCACCTAAGCATCGTAGGCATAAGTGACACCACCTCTTGTGACGCTTGCTGTAAGAAGTCTTAGTTCCTCCTCTGTGAATGTCCGGGTTACGCCAGCATTAGGCTACAGGTGCACTTATTTCCTGAAGTAATTATTTCCCCTCCAAGCTAAAATATTTTATTAAAGGGATATTGCAACGACTTTTAGTGGATTAGCTTCTTGTCTATCTTCCTTGTTCTTTTTTAAGTGTGATGAAGACTCAAACACAGACGATCAAAACAGTTTTCTAAAATTTGCATTCTTATCTGGCTTGCCCTATAAATCAGTGACGTCTTCGTTAAAGATTCATCGTTAATCGGAATGCTTTAATAGACTAATTGTTGAACAACGTGTGAAGGGATGGACAGTAATTTAGCAGCAAGTCACCCCTCTACAAAAAGTTTGGTACGCTATTACGTACTACCAAATTTCCGTCTTCTTAGTCATGTAGTAAGCTGATGTGGTTCCATTGTAAAGTAGTAACTTCACATTCAAACCTCACTTAGAAGACAACTTCTGGGTCTATGCACCTTACCTTCTCTATCAGTTATAGTTCAAAAACGAAATATATACTAACTCAGGTACAAATATCAACTTAATACCCAGTTCGCCAACACACACTATCACTCATTCCCCCTTCAATTTCGGTTTTTAAGAAAAACCCATTCTACTGAAATATGAGCCCATAACAGCAGTTCATAATTTTATATACCATTGCCAGCATTATTAATCCATTTCCATAATTAATTCCGAAAACACAATTAATTCCAAGTTCCCATATCAGTGACAACAACAAAAAAAAATATATCTGTATACACTCGTATATAAAGAAAAACGTCCTAAAAGGTGTTCGGAATGTCATGCTCATTACCATAAAACCGAAATTCGAGACACCATTCACAATCCTCCGAGAGATTCATAAATTTATTTTCCCCAAAGGCGGGGTAGAATCAAGAAACCGAAATAAATAAATAAAAACAAAAAAAAAAACGAGAGAAAAAAAAAGCAGATTTTTAGTAGAACATTCAACTGATTAAAGTTCACGTTTACATGTTCATTTGCATACCTGAATGGTATTATCGTAAGACACTCAAAGAAAAGGCGCCGCGCATCACGTTTGAATAGTTCAGAACGGCCCACAATCTTTATCACACGCATTAATGCCCAGCATGACACCATTACACCTCATTTTATTCCAAAGAACACCTTCATGTCACATTGCAATTAACATCTCCATCAAACCCCAAGTAGTCATCATTTTCATCTCATGTCTCATTAAAATGAAGCTCGTGGTCACTAAAACTGACACTGATGCACTGACGGTGGCGTTCGATTTGCCGTTGGAAGCACACACAAATGACAAGTGCTCGTGGGATCATTAATAACCTCCAATTTGAAAGAGAACCCCCTTCGGTCTAAGGAACTGAACTGAACTGAACTGAAAAAAAAAGAAGAAAAATAAAAGCACAAATTATTCGAACTCACTTAACCATGTCCATGTCCAATCAATAAAATTTATAGCGTTGCACACTGCCAATATATCATCGAGCGGGCCCATTGCGCGTCGTTCTGCCACACATCAACACCTCCTCCTCCTTCTGCTCTTTCGCCGGCCAATCCTCCACAACCGATCACTAAATCACTTCCGTCAATTATGGTGCGGTCGTATCACAGTTTCACAATTTCATTGCCACTGCCACTGCCACGGCCACGGCCATGGCCACAAGCACCCCTGTCGCCACCATTGACCGGCCAAGATCCCAATAAATCAAATTTCAAAATTTTTCGGTGACAATTTGCGCGCGCACGCGTGTATATGTATGAGTATCACAGCCATATGTCAATCTATCCGTCACTTTGGCTGTCAATTGCAATCTAACTCAAGCGATCGATCCATACCACAATCGATTTATGGCGTTCTCCTGTGGAATTTCAAGCGCTCGTCCTTTCTTCGATTTATCACCGACGCGTCTGCTCTTATACCACAGCTGACAAGATCCCCTATGACAGGATCTGTGAGCCTAAATAGAGACACGAACACAATAGAACAGTTAACAATGGCTGCCTGTGTGATGATCATGATCATTTTGTGGTTTTAAGCTGTCTACGAAAGTCAAAGTCAAAATCGAAAATCAACGAGAACGCCTGTCAAAGTGAATTGGGAAAGTGACGGTTCTTTTTAACCATCACCGGAGTGTACCGCCTACAGACTCACGAGTATGTTAAATGCTCGATGGAAATATGAGATCACAGGATTGGATGACAGGTCACCCGACAACCCATAGTTGTCAGATTAATGATAGGGTTTGTTCTTTATGGTGATTTATCTATGCATGTATTGTGCACCTGAAAGAAGGGTCAGCAAATTAGGTGACCTGCATTGACAGCCGACCAGAACTGTCAATCCTCTGACAAACCAGAATCATGCGAAAAAATATGTGTGACAATGTGTGATTTGCTAAAGACTGACTAATGCGTCAATGTCAACGGAGAATACGATGAGATCGGTTAGGACTGTGGTGGTAGAAGTTTGTAAGTGGTTGGAGATTTATGACTCGATGTTGACAGTTTTTATTTTGACATTTAAATTACGTCAGATAATTCTTTTATGACACTCTGTCACTTGTATTTGTTGGTTGGGTTGATTCTCGTACATTTGTTTTTATTTTGTACCGCAGTCAAGAGACGACGAAAGATACAGTGTCTTTTTGTGGCTCATTGACGAAAAGTTTTCATGTTCAGTAGCGCGAAGGAGTGTGTAAATATTGTCTCATGTCTAGAAGTGATGTATGACAGCAGGTGTATTTGATCAGCGACATTCTATGCAGGCTAATGAAGCCCGCTTGAGTGCTATATGTGAAGTGATATTCTGTGTTTCGGGGGAATGATACCCACTCGTATCTTAATTTCAGAGATGTAAATGACGTTTGAGATGACAGAGGTCCTGCACTTTTGTCAAAGGAATTTGTTGTGCAACACGGTTTGCGTAAATGGATCGCTATTTCGCGCTGGAAAGGTTTATGGTGTAGATGGTGTTGTGTTGTAGATATATGTGAGGAAATTGGTTAAGGCTTAACTACATGTACGTTTGAAATTTTATTGTATTTCGCAAACAGATATTCTTGCAATAAAGACGTAGATCTGAGATCATTTTTTGCTTGAAAATTTTAAATAAGTCAAAATTTGTACTTGATTTGGCTCAAGGTGAAGTGAAGGACATCATAACAACAAACGCCGTTTAATTTGAAGGGTTTCGGTTTTACAAAACGATAAAAACAATAATTTTATTTATAGCAACGATACGTTCAGTTCGATAGTAGTTATGCACACACAGATATTCGTATGTAGACATCTCTAGATCAAAATCGCGTATGGTAAATTCTACAATCGCTCATGATTCCAAACGAAGTCTCTAAGAAACTGACGTCATGTCAAGAAAAACTTGGGAGTCCCCTCATGTTTTTTGTTTCTTTAACAGATATCGAGCTTCCAAAGTCAGGCTCAGAGTACGTTTACTTCGCTGATGTCGAAGTTTACCCTTCCAATTGTTTTGTGACACTGATGCTGGAGACTGTTCGGATTAACCTTTTGCAATCCAAAGCAGTCTCTTTTCTAAAAAAAAGAAATACCTACTTAACATATGTATGCGCCTTTCCCAATCAGAGAAATGAAGAGCCCTAAAGCCACAACATCATCTTCATGCTTAGAACTTAATATTGTACCGGACTCTGTTGGTTGGACGGATTTTATGTTACAAACGTGTGAGTTACAGACAAAGAGTCAGCTAAATTTCCTCTAGTACTATGCGAATCAGTCAGTTATACAATTCTATTTAGTATAATTGATCCAGACTGAGAATTAACCACTTGGAAACAGAGATCGTTTTTTTTCCGCAAGGTAGGAACAATTCCTATAAAGCTTTCACACTTGAAATTAGGATTGGAGGCGAGACCTAGATGTCTCATGCAATAAAGTGGCGACTAAAACTGCATTAAGGCTGCCAATTCACTATCCATAAGTCCTTGATATAAAAATGAGAACTCAGAATATATAAGCCCACCTTACAATTTGTAAGAGCGCAAATATCAACAGTACTATTAAAGCTTTAATCTGCAATATAATTCTTAACATTTCTAATTAAGTATCAGAGTCCATCTTCGGTACTAACATAATTTATATCTACCTTTTCTCCTTTAACTTAAGTAAACAATATGATAACAAATTGGATCTTTAAGCAACCTACTTTCAGACCATCCTATTACCTTCGTAAAGCATGGTTCAACTTCTTACGACTTTGAGGCCACATAAAACAAAAATTCGATCTTCTACCAAATCCTGACTTCTTATGAAGTCACACAGGGACACAACCTTTCAGTATAGACAGTCCATTGGCCCAGAAGAAAATTAATTTTTCTGTAAACGGATTCTATCCATTTATGTCTATGAGACCAGGCATCGTTTTCTCCACAGAGATCTAAACAACTCTAACATAGGTCCATCATAGCTGACAGCCATCTTAACTAGTGGTATACCAAATCAGGTAAAAGAGTTGAGACCTTCATCCTCATGTTTATCCTACTGATTTTTGACCCATTGCTCTGTTATTATTCCTTCTGAAGACTCTGAAAACTTTGGTCTCGATATCTATACAGGTAAATAAAAAATCAGTAGCCTACGTCGAGATTGAGTGTAAAAGAAGAGGCAATTTTCAGAAGTAAAATCGTAAACACGAAGTAAGGATGACCCTTGGGCTCTGCGCGGCGATTGATCGGGAAACTGCTATATAACTGTCCTTTAACTTGGGTTGCAGCAGCAGGGGTAACAATTAAATTCGTAGCTTAGTGCTTGCCTTACCTCCCAGTGGTGGTCTCTGGTAACTGGGACCCTGATTGAGTGAATTGTTACTCATGAAGGTTAAAATGGCAAGACCATGCATGTAGCATAATACGCCACCAAAGAATTGTTCTACAAACTCGACAAGACATTTGAATAAGAATAAGAAAGGGGGGCATTTTTGGTAGAACAGTTGGTTAGCATAGCTTACAGCACACCACTTCTGGCAACGGACTTAGGCTTATTGGCTTTGCGGCGAGACGAAATATTACAATTGGAAATACACGGTTTCTTCATCTAAATATACAAAAGGGGCCATGGTGGTCTGCGGATCATGAAATCTTAAATCAAATTGATCACATTGCAATCTCCAATATTCTCGACGTGCAAGCCTTCCGGGCAGCCAACGTTGACTCGATTCACTACCTTGATGCAGCCAAAGTACGAATGCGTATTTCCCAAAATGCGGACGAGCACATGTAGCTAAATAAGAGGCGTACAAAGCGGCACTGTAATGAAGGACGAGGGCCGCACGTGAGCAGAAAAGATGAGAGACCAGAAGAAAGGAGAAGTACATCGGCTTCTCCAGAAGAAGAGAAAAGAGCACGACAAGCGCACGATCGAAGATAGTGAGAGTTTGTACTCTAAGAATAACGTACAGAAATCTTACCAACAGGTGAAAAAAACGGCATAAACCTGTACAAATAAAGACGGAAACCTCACAGTCGATGCTGAGAATATGGAAAAGTTTCCTGTTGGCTGTATAACAGCTGGACCCAATATCTTAATACACCATTCAACTTACAACATGATGCCCAAAACTTCCGTCTACCTGACCAAAAGAAGTGAGGATAGCAAAATCTAAGATGAGGTCCAAATCGATACCCACCATTATTTGATAGATTTTTATTGCCAGCATTTGTAAAGACTAGCTATACAGTGCATGACTAGTTTTTTCATCGCTGCTTCCTGAAAGAATTGTGCGGAATTCAGAAGCGAACACCAGGCCCACTAGGGTACGCCAATAGTATCGACATAATTAACAGAGCTCAGTGGGCTGTCACTGGTGAATTCGCTGTTATTGAAATAGAAAGTGCCAAAATGAGGACAAAACCTCCTCGCTAAGAGAAGGGACACGCAACAGCGACTTATTGGAAATAACGTCACAGTCGACAGCTATAATTTCGAGGTTGTAAGGGACTTTGTATAAAAGGCTCTACTATAAATTCTGCCAACAACACCTCAGCAGAAATAAAACGTAGAATCACTCTTTTCAATCCCTGTTTCTTTAGACTAAGAGGGCAGTTGAGTATTAAGGCCCTATTCGGAAAAACTAAGGGAACTCTATACAAGACTTTGATCATCCCGGTCCTACTTTATGGAGCAGAAGCATGAACTCTTGAAAGCGGATGAAGATATCCTCAGTCGTTTCGAGAGAAAAATCCTTCGTACAATATTCAATCCCGTTTGCGTTGGCGGACTTTGGAAGAGACGATAAACTATACGAGTAGTACGCGGCCTCGACCTATTCAGAAAACTGCACTCAGTCGCCAGATATAGCTAGGACATGTAGTCCAGCCAGCAAAGTCTTCAAATCTAAGCCGGAGGGACAACGCAGTAGAGAGAGACCTCAGCTTAGGTGGCGCGCACAAGTATTATAGAAGAGGACCTCAACCGACTTCGAGTGCGCAACTGGATGCAGTTAGCTGAAGACTGGGCTAACTCGAGAGGTTAGGTTCACCCAGGTTCACCCCAAACTGTAGTGCCACCTAAGTAAGTAAGTAAGTAAGGATGATCATCCAGACACGCCAGTTCTGACTGAAAAGGGGCAGCTGGATGGTTTTCTGCTTATGTAGATACTGTTATACACGTGGATACTAAATGACCTAATTTAATCAGTTTTGAGTACATTTCCTATCTGAACCAATATATAAAGTACTATTCGTAGCTCCATTTCCTTTTTGAAATTCAACAGCCAACACTTCTGGGCACGATTCATTTTCAGTTTCAGTTTATTATTTATCTTTTTTAGAACAATGCAGTACAAGTAAGATATATGGGATTTAATAGTACTTACTAGATATATCATATAAGGAATATGTGCAATAAAAATAATGTAGCTACAGACTTTATACTAATACACACATATATGAGGTACCAGATACGAAAAGGATAAGGATAGAAAAATACAGAGTGGAAGTAAAAGGATGGAGAAATGCTGATTGAAAAATACTGCTAAGAAAGATGTTTAAAGATTCCTTTTTAAATTTGGTGGCTCCAACTATTTGTTTCATTGAGATTGATAGTGAATTCAGTCTGTCGCCATCTACGAGTACAACAATTTAAACATCTAAAATTGGGAATTAAGGACTGAAACGAATAAAATCAGTAAATTTTAATACGGGCTATATTTCTAATGCGTAAAAATTTCAATCCCATTTTGTACCCAAATTAGCCTGTATATTCTCTAGTTTCAGTTTGTTATTGATTTTAGTTCGGTGCGGTTTAAAATATTTATAAAATATGAGTCAAGAGCAACGCCGTAAAAAAATCATCGACAAATGGCTCGAAAATACTTCGCGTCCAAACCATTTCATAGCAAAAAATTTAAACATAGCACGCAGTACAGTGGATTCTATTATTAAACGATATTTGGAGACGTTGACAATTAAGCGAAAACAGAAAAGTGCAGCTAAAAGTGAAGCACATGATACAAATTTGGACAGGAAAATAGTGGGTACCATCGTAAAAAACCGGACTATGTCATCCAGAGATGTTACTCGGAAATGTAATACCAACCAAACAATGGTACAAAGATCTAAAAAACGTAACGGTCTAAAAACACGAAAAAAACAAAAAATACCAAAAGTTACTGAAAAGCAAAAAAAAGTCATAAAAACACGAGCCCGAAAGCTATACGAGTTGATCGGCAACAAGAAAGCGTGTTTGGTTTTGGATGACGAAACTTATGTCAAAGCCGACTTTACTCCTCTTCCAGATGCGCAGTTTTACAACTCGTTTCAAGCTGAGATTCTTCCGCAATCAACAACATCGATTGGGATGGAAAGATTCGGGTCAAAATATCTCGTTTGGCAGGCGATTTGCCAATGTGGACGCAGAGGCTCATCGTTTATTACAACAGGAACAATTAACGGAGAAGTGTACATTAACGAGTGCCTAAAAAACGGTTGATTCCTTTCTTAAACAAACACGAGGGTTCAACATTATTTTTGCAAGATTTAGCTTTAGCTCACTATGCTCATGCGACGTTGAGCTATCTTGTTGCTAAAAATGTCGACTTTGTCTCAAAAGACATGAATCCACCCAATGTTCTACAGTGCCGTCCCATTGAAAGGTATTGGGCCTTGGTCAAAGCTAAATTGAGGAAAAGTGAGCAGTGTGCAAAGGACGTAAAAGATTTTAGTGCTAAATGGAAAAGAGCGTCCAAAAACATCACGGACGTAACTGTCACCAACCTTATGAAGGACATTCGAAAGAAATTGAAGATGGAATAGAAACCCAATAATTTTTTTTATTTTTTGTAATTTTGAATGAATCTAATAAAAACAGAGTTTTAAAGCAAATAAAAAAAATTTACATGGATTATGAAAATATTTTTTTTTTTTACTTTCAATTTTCCAAATTTTATTCGTTTCAGTCCTTATCAAATTCTCAGTTCCTGTGGATTCAAAAGACGTAAATATAAAGGTTTTCCGATTATAATAAACTTATGTATCAGTATACAGTGTCTATGATATAAAATTTTCGAAAGAATTTCTGCAAGGAATTATCGTAGTATGATATTTTAGTATGATATATGATCACATCGCCGCAAACCAAACACATATATAATCATGCCATTGAAGGCAATGAGCAATTTATGGAAATACAGTGAATTTAAATTGCTGTGTACAGGTATTAGAAGTTCAATAAGAGGGACAAGCAAAGTTTTAATGAGTCTTAGTTTAGTGTCTACGGGCGCAAGCGTGGAGATTCGACAATAACTTACGAATACCACCATATACAATATCTAGCTTATTTATACGATCACGGATAGAAGAGTCCAATTTATTTTAAAACCAAGGCTGGTAACCTTCTCCACGAAACCCATTATTTTCCGTGAAAAAAACAGGGGCCGTATCTTTCGTTTCAACGTAAAATTTTTATATCACTATGGATTGTGATTTCTTTGAATTTGTGACGAGCCCATTGCTTTGCGACCAATTTTATTTTTTTTAAAAGATCCTCATTTATCTTCAATTAAGCTAATTAGTCTAGATAAGTCAATTTGGGCATCATTGCAGGGATACAACAGAACATACACTTGGAAGATCGTTGATTTACCAAAAGAACGTTACCAGTCTTAGGAAACTTTATGTTGTACACAAAATGTTGCAGGCGATCTTGCCGTTCTTCGCCACTATGTACACTCTAAAAGAGTCTCACATCTCCAACGCAGTCGACTTGATCACGATAAATTTGTTCGACTCTAAAAAGTAATGCAAAAACCTCCCTCTCACCTTCTGTTACCAGAACGTAAGAGGACTGCGTTCTAAAACCCACGCCGCTTTTCGCCAATCTCATGCTCTCCGATTTGATATCTACGTTGACCGAATTTAATCTTATCCCCAACATAAAAAACCAGGAGTTATTCCCTCTTGATTAAATCCCCTTGTAGAGGTGTCCTACTGGCTATTCACAGCAGCCCAGACTCCTCTCTCGTTGCAACTTCATCTTCTCCTAAGCTCGACTTTGAGTCAGTTAAAATGACACTTACTCGTATGTATGTTATATGTTGTTACATTCTTCAGGGGCAACCTCTCGAATCCTACCAACTTGCTATTGCAGTAATTGACAATTTGATCGACTTATCAGACTCGCTTAATGCCTCAGCTTCCCATTTCTACTAGGGAATGCCTCTTCTTAGATCGGCTAACAGACTCTAGTCTATGCCAAGTCAGTGGCGTTTCCAACTATATGGAAATGCAATTAGACTTTATCTTCACAACGGATCCCATCAACTCCTCAGTATTGTGTTGTCCCCTATCTCTTTCAACTATTGATAACTTTCATTCTCCAGTACTTCTCTCATTTTTCCACAACTCTCCCCTTCAGTCGCCTCCCCCCGCAGTTCTATTTTCTTACAATTTTCACAAAGCTAATTTCCGTAAAATTAATGTCTATCTAAGCAAAGCTTCTTTTGAGTTTACCAATCTATCTCTGGTTGCTGCCCTCTCCATTTTTTACAGAGAAGTATTCAAATCCAACTCCCTGTATGTGCCTTATTCCCGCCATATAACTTCTTCCACATCCCCTCCTTGGTATAATCGTAAACTTGGCTCTCTACGAAACAAAAGAAACAAGTTATGGGCGGTATTCCTTCGCCCTCACTCTTCTTCCGACTATTCAAATTATCTAGGTATATACCTATCTTCATTTCATTGAACTCTATAACTCTCTCTATCAGCGCTACCTGAATAGTGCGCAAACCAATCTCATAAATGACCCCGAGTCCTTTTTTCAATTTATCAATTGCAAAAGTAAGACTGATGGTTATCCTTCCTCCCCCGCTTTCGAAATCAAATCTTCAAGTGATCCTCCTACCATCGCCAACTTTTTTGCCACATTTCTCAAACAATCATTTGCCAACAACTCCTTCGTACCAGATCCCTCTTATTTCAATGATCTACCAAATTTTCCTATTGGTCCCTTTCTCACTCAAAATTTCGATCCTGCAGTTATTGAAGAAAAGTTACTAAATCTTAAAGATGAATTTGTACCTTAAAAAATGCTCTTGCCACCTGTCTCCACCCCTTTCCTACCTTTTTCATCAATCCCTTACACAGGGAGAATTTCCCCAGATTTGGAAGACCTGTTGTATAATCCCGATACACAAAAAGGAATGAAGAATGAAGTTACCAATTATCGCCGCATTGCTAAACTCTCTCATATACCCAAACTTTTTGAAAGCATTTTATACGAAGCGTTAAGCTTCAAACGCTAGCCTTTTATTTCGCCCCGACAGCATGGTTTTCTAAAAGGTAGATCAACTACCACAAACCTAGTTGAATTCGTGTCTTTTGCTCTCTCAGCCTTAGAAAATGGCAAAGAAATCGATGTTATCGCAACTGATTTCACTAAAGCGTTTGATAAGATATCTTATCAATTGATCTTCTTCAAATTGTCTGCTTTCGGCTTTAAGCCTCTTTTATTAAAATGGATTTCTTCTAGCCTGGTAAACCGATATTATAGTGTTCGGTTTATATCCGCCCTTTCTGTTCCATTTCTGGCCTCATCTGGAGTTCCACAAAGCAGTCATCTTCATTCTTACTATCAACGATGTTGAGAGGGTCATTGAACACTCCTCCCTTTCCCTTTACGTTGACGACACAACTCATCAATTGGCTTTATTAAACGGTGGTCCAAGGACTTTTCCAACCCGTATGTAACCAGATCTCTCTATACTACCTTTGTTCGCCCCTGCTTGAGTATGCCAGTTAAGCTTGGTCCCCCTTTCACCGGGTTCATGTTTATCGAATCGAGGGTATTCAACGTCGATTCCTCCGATTTGCTCCCCGTGGTCTGCCGTGGAACGACGACCCTTTAATCTTACCTCCGTATCAGTACGGCTTCAAACTTCTCAATATGAATTCGTTAGAAGAACGTAGGAATACTGCTGACATTCTTTTCATTCATCGACTTTTCTTCCATCGACTTTGCATCCATCCATTTTGAACTCCATTTCCTTCAATACCAACCCCCGCAATCTATGTTGTCCTCGTCTCTTCTATCTACCGATCCACCGCACCTCCTATGGCTCCAACGAACCAATCTCCCGAATGCTCCGAAAGGTCAACTCAAACCTCTCCCTTTTTGATTTCCACCTGAGCACTCCTCGTCTCAAACAAGATCACCTCCACCACTTCCTTGGTCCCTAGCTCTTAAGTCTTTCTGTTAGTTTTTAAGTTAGATTAAGCGTGTATTAAGCCAATAAATGGGGGCCTCAGCCCCCACCAAAATTAGTATTTTACATAAAATTCCGTGGCTGACAAAGTCAAACGCCTTTGAAAAATCAAACAAAACACAGTATTATGTCGTTACTCCATTTGAACTCGGTTCTCTACTGCTAAATTTACTTAGAAGCTAAATATCCGGCATTGTGTAAACAAAATCAACATGTTTCCCTGAGGAAGGTACATAGATGAACTTGGATTCTTTTCAACTTTAGACAATCGAACTAAACAGATTAAACTGTACTCGGATTTGAGATGTGCAAAAGGTCTTTATCTATGAAAAGGTTACACATTAGCATCACATGCCATTGTAAAATTAGTAGACGTAGCAATAGACTCTGAATCGGTTTTATAAGAGCTGTAGAAGTCAAGAATAGTATTCCTACTGTAATCTATATGTCCTATATAACTACCCTGCTGCTTCATCAGAGGCAAAACTCTTATTGGTCATATCTTCCCCTAAAATATCGATGAATTGTCGGAAATAGCCATACATAGGCAGAAAAAAGTTTCGGAAAGGATTCCGACAATATTCCAAATATGAAGCGAAGATGATGCTACCTAATTTAAATAATACAATAATCTTGCTAAATCCAATGTCATACACCAAGGAGCAGTGAGACACGATACTAATGAAATCTATGATGTCTTGAAATTCGACAACGTTATGTGCAGCCATAAGACTTTTCTACATTCTCTGGAAAGGAAAATTGAAACGCTTCAAGTGAGTCTTTATTCCACTGCCGTTAGTTGGGCGCTATATGACGGTAAAGGTCTTCTTCCACTTGTGCACGCCATTTAAAATAAGGATTGAACAGTTTTCTGACCAGGGATTCTGAAGAGATGTCTTTATGAGTTCATAGGGAAGCCAAGATAGACACAACCCTTAACTCTGTCCAAATTTTCGATATTGTGCATGACCTCCTATTACAAACATACGTCTGTACTTAGTTGGCATCAATCACAGCTAAATTCAATTTTATCAATTCTGTTTCAATAGTTGTAAACACAAGTTTTGCCAGTGATATCAAACAGATGCATGTGCGAGTAGTTAAACAATATTCTTGGTGTTGGCTTATGAGTTTATCCTGATTTGTTCATGAAAGCTTGACATCAGAGGTCTCTGACAGATTAATGGCGACGTTTTCGAAGCGGCAAACATTATTTATCATTATTCTGCTCAATCTGACGCGTTTGGCACGACTCCAGAGTTAGGAGTGGCTGTTGCTTCTTTGGTTTTCTCTAAGATCTGCCGAGGTGTGAATATTTGCTCAATTGTGGGCTTTTTACCATTTAAACTGCATCGACAGACATCAGACTGCTGACAAATGATTTCTGGTACTCTCACCATGCGGCAGGCTGGATCTTAAACCCCAGGTATGTTAAGGAGGAGGAGGAGACTGATGCATCTTTAGTTGGTGCAGGTAAAAGGGTTTTCTTTCTTGTGAAACGACGATGCCAAAGTTTCATTCGTCAGAACTACATTCCTCCGAACAAATCAGCGAGAGCGTACATTGCAAAAAAAAAATCGATCCAGTCAATATTGTAGTATCACTCTCCTTACAATTTTTGAAACAATTCAATCCTTTCACATATTTAACACTTTTAAGTGAACTCAAATCACCGCATTTGGAAATTATCCGATTTGGAAATTGTTGCCTCGATAACGTCACTGTTGTACTGTTGTTGTACTGTTGTTGGTCTATTACACCATCTTCCTGAAACCATATATTGGCATTTGGTAGCAGTTGTGGATATAAAAAATGCTGGAGCTTTAGCCTATAACATTCTCTATTTATTGTTAGCCTTTCAGTTCGATCGTTTGCAAAAAAATGGACCGTCAATTTTTTGGTAGTAATACCACACTACACAGTATGACGAAATGAGCGTAATGGTCTTTGATGAAAATTTTGGGGATTTTGGAATACTCAAATTTTGTTTATATACAGAGCCACTCGCGTAGAAATGCCGTTAGTTATCATTAAATTTGGAAAAAAGTTTTCATCATGGTCAAAGAGATTCAAAAATTCTTCTTCTGTATTCAAAGCGCAATGCGAGCTCCCCAGGATTTACTTCTTGGACTGCCTGGGTTTTGTATGGGAAGAGATGTAGTGCGGTCAGAAAACTGCAACTGGGCAGATCATCTTCTCATTGATGTCTCCGCGTTTTCTACGATTCTCTGTCTCACAGAATTAACATATTCGAGCGATCTGCCAGTTTGAGGTCTGCCGGTTCATCTTGAATCGCGCTACAACGCGCCAAACTGAACAATTTTCTGAAATAGCCCCGAATTCAGAAAATTATCCACTAGCGAAAAAATTATTTGGCGCGTTGTAGCAGTTCTCTCAACATGAAATTTCCTATATGCATGTTGAGTATTAATTATTGAACGATTATTTTCAAGGATAGAAAGACATTCTTAGTTATTTACGCAATTGCCTAGCGTTCTATTCTATTATGATATATCTCCTAAATTTCATGTTGGAAAAAAAAGACGAAATTTTCGCACACCAAGAAGTTAAACATTTTTACATTGCATAGTTACTTTTGCCGCACCCTGTACTTCGGTATTCAACTGCAGTAATCGCCAATGAAGAGCATTTGCAAGTCCTTCAAGTAGTCGCATCTTCATTTCGCATCATATATTGACGTCTTTCAGATTCCTCTTATGTTTCGCAACAAAGCCCTTTTCCAAAGTTATCACATTAGCATTTTCCAATTCCCATGAACCATTGTTCAAATCTGCGTTTCGCATCGCCTCGCAACAAATAGCTCATTAACAACTCAATTGTTCAAATATCCGCCAGAGGGAATGGAAAAAAAAGCGCAACACTTCTCACACCACCATCAGCGTTATGAGTGACACTTTGAAGATGCACATCAAACCTATTATGCGGCCTATTGTTCCGTGAATTCGAAATCCTCAGCGGCACCGAACAATGAGCAACTGACAGAGATCCTTTGTACGAATTACGATACCTTTTCACCCAATTACCATGCTATTCAAACAGACGCGACCTCCTGAACCATAATCAGATGTGTGTTTGTGTTCGCCGATTTGTGTCTCCCGATCCTGTACCACATTTCCGCCTCTCTTAGACCGAGACAATAGGAAGTCGCTGCAGCCAAAAAGATTGGCAGTATCTAATTCTCTCCGCTTATCCGAATCATTGCTCCGGCTTACTGTTAACCAAACAAAATTTTCTTTTTTTAGGAAATTGTCACTCAGATGGAACGCTATGTCTATACCTTGAACCGGGAAGGGCTGACAACCGAGAAACATACAAATTTAATTCGATAATGTTTCTGTTTCTATTGCCTTCTTATTTGGTCGCAAAATGAAGGAAGGAAGTCAAGCGACAAAAAAGCAAAAAGCAAGCCACATATACTCGTAGTAGGGTTGGGGTCCTGCCTACACAGTACACACGCAATGACAGCAGGATAACCCTAACCCCATTACAACTCGTCGTCGTTTCTGTCGTTGTTACACAAATGTCAAACGAACGACCCGAAAAACACTTGCTGGTACAAATGGTGAATTTTTTATCACATCGTATTTGTATCTCGCCTCCGGATTGGAAGTTAGGACAGAACCACCGCCGAAGATGAAGAAGACGCTCGCCGTCGCGACGAAGGAACAAACAAGCTTGGGACCGGGAGGACGGACTACAAAACAGCACATTAACCAGATTCAGGAATTGCTGTTGTGTGCCTTTTTTTTTTCTCCAGCCCTGGTGTTGCTGTTTTTTGGTTCAGATGTGCCTGTATGTGCAAATGTCAAACGTCACAATTTGACATGCATGTGACATATCAGTGACAGCTATGCATTAATCAAATTCACTTCTTTTCGTTGAATGGCGTACATTTTGCACGCCCTTTGTTCGGTTCGCGCGAACGACAGGATAACTTTCTACTTCAACGGGAGTAGGAATCCTCGTACTCGTATGTCGTACGAGGAGGAGTATGGGTATGCCTCTCTGTGAGAATGTTTTTAGGGAAATGAATACGTAATGCATGAAGGGGTACTTATTTAGCTGGCTTTTGGATTCAGTTTTTGCCTCATACAAGTAAGAGTACTTGTTAGCTGTTTTGGTAGTTTGTCTGGGAAGGACAGTTTCCTGAAAGAGAGGTACGAGTACTCGTATAATGACAATCTTGTGTGGAAAGGAATATGAGAACGAGTAAGCCATCGTTATGGTGAAGAAAATGACGGATCAAATGGTCTGCTTCTGCAAATGGTAGTGAAGGGTGAATAATGAAAATGTTAGTACAACTCCTTGTAATTGCAATTCGTCGTTGTCATGGAAGTTAAATTGGGTAAATGTGGCTGAAAATTTACATGTATGCTTACAATGGAGATACGCCAATTGAGCAATCGTCTAGAAAGTGCTCGAGTATATTGGTGCTTTCATTTTGTATATGGGCTCGATTGAGTTAATGTTCATTACGAGTACCATATTATGTTCTTTAGTATTTTACGTCAAAAGCGTAAAGATACCAGGTTGTGAACATTGTCTTTCATTTGGCGCAAGACAGATTCTTATTCTCAATCATGAATCATGAATACACGTACAAATGTAAATAAAGGGTGACCACATAAGAAAGATAGGATTAAATTTTAAATAAAATAACAACGGAGTGAGATATGAAATTGATTCAGGCTTTATTTTGAAGCTGCGTTCATGCCATTATGTGTGGAAGAGCACATCATTCAAATGGCCGCCTCGGCTTTGCTGGTAATACATCAAGAGGTAGGTCCAATGTGTGCGGCGTTATTCCGGCAATAGCGTGTTGAATGTTGTCATCGAGCTCGCCCAAAATGGTTGCCTTGTTAGCGTAGACTAAGGACTTGACGTAGATGACCCAGTCGCCAAATTTCTCCTTCACAACTTCGAGCATGGCGTCGCTTGTATGGAATGTAGTGCCGTCTTATTGGAACCACAGCTCGGATATATTAATGTCGACGAGCTCTGACTACAGAAAGTCAGTTCACAGCTCTCTATACCTGAGACCATTAACGGTAACGGTGTCTCTTCCTCATTTCGAAAGAAATAAGGTCCGATGATCCCGCCATGCCATAAACTGCACCAAACAGTCAATCTTTGTAGATGCATTGATGCTTGGCCGAACATTTGTGGATTATGTTCGCTCCAATAACGGCAATTTCGCTTGTTGACATAGGCGCTGAGCCAAAAATAGACCTCGTCCGTGAAGATGATTTTTTGGCCAAAATCCGGATCTCCAGCGTTATCTATGCTTGTCCGGCTTTAATTCTTGCGTCAGCACAATCTTGTACGGATGTAGGGGGTATATTTTGGGTATATTCTGAGAAAAAAATACAGACGATTACAGTAAGGGTCTATATCGAGGATTTTATTTTCGCTCAGTAACAAGTGCTCGAGTGAACATCTGTGCCAGAACGTTAAATTTTCTTTTTTTATAAAATAAAGTGATACGGGTGCTTGACGTGTGAGAATTTTAGGGTTCGTTACAAGTACAAGTTTTTTTTTTCTAGGAATTATTTACCATGCTGTTGTCAGCATGATAACTTAAAATGGGACATAATGTATCATTGGCAATAAAGAATAATAGTGTCGCATTTGAGGATGTAGCGGTAAAAGAGCGCACTATACGAGGTTGGTTTGGGAGATTTCAGCCTCGAAAATTAACCGGAAACGTTAGTTGACGATGATGTGTTAAGAGCAACGGTGGATGCGGACCCAACGAAATCGGTGCGGGAGATTGCACAAAGCATGGGAGTATTCCCACTGACAATAAGTCGACACCTTTCTATTATAGGGAAGGTAAACAAACTCGATAAGTGTGCACCCCATGAACTGAACGATTCCCAAAAACTACGACGCCTGGAAATCTGCGCATCGCTTACATT
Organism: Volucella zonaria; assembly: GCA_963966105.1. Taxonomy (NCBI): domain Eukaryota; kingdom Metazoa; phylum Arthropoda; class Insecta; order Diptera; family Syrphidae; genus Volucella; species Volucella zonaria. Next base: position 334,309,669 of record OZ014530.1, read on the forward strand.
AAGAAACCAAACTGAACCGTTTTTGCACCGGATAGTCACCTGTGATGAAAAGTGGATTTGAAATTCTTCCGTATCCACCGTACTCTTCTGATATTTCCCCAAAGTATTACCATCCAGATTGCAGGATCAATTTTGCCGGTAGAAGGTCTTCCGGAACCGAGCAGAGGTTATAAAAGCCTTTGAAGATAGCCTCAAAAAGTCAGCACTTCTACAGAAAAGGAATATTTGACCTTGTATCACTTTGGAAGGATGCCAACGGATCCTATTTTGATTGAATAAAGATTTACGGGAAAATAATATTGGCTTTTAAATTTTTACTATAAAATCGGACATTTCATGTGGTAGAACCCAATAGAAAAGGGTTAATTTGATGTACCCTGACCCATGTTAACGGAAATTGCTCTGTGAATACTAATAGTAGAAACTTAATTTGGGACTCTATTTTTAGAAGAAGTATAAGCCTTTGTAACTGCGTTTAAATAAAGTTCATATCTTCTTTGGACCTTCAGATATTCAATTTTCCTTGCCCATGCTATTTTTTAACGTCGAGGGCGCTTTTCTCCAGAAAATGCATAATAAACGTAATATTTTACTAATTTTTTCTTATGAACGTAATAGACGGAGAGTTGGTGAACGTTCTTGAAACGTTGTTTATATTTCAGCAATAATCAGTGTCAATCGGTGAGAAAAAAAATTATTGAAGCCGTGGAAGTGGAATAATAAAATGGATGCAGCAAACTCTTTCAAAATTCCGTTCTCCACATTGTCAACCATTCTAAAGCAAAAAGATAACATACATAGCTGGAAGCGGCACGGTGAGTTTCCCGGTCTTGAAGAATGCTTATTGAAAGGGTTTAGTCAATGAAGAGGACAAAACGTACCTGTCGGAGGTTGCTGCTGAAGGAGAAAGCTAAGTCATTCGCTATTAGTTTGGGTATTGACGGATTCACCGCCAGTGAAGGATGGCTCTCCAATTTAAAAAAAAACGACATAACATCGTTTTCAGAAAAATATGTGGAGAAAGCGCAAGTGCATGGAAGAATGACTTAGGGGGGCTCCTGGCAAATAACGGAATGTGGTCAATGCGGATGAGACTGCTCTTTTTTTTAAGTGTCTTGCTGATCGGATGATGACATTTAAAAACGAAAAACACCATGGGGGGAAACATAGCAAGGAAAGGTTAACATTATTAGTCGCAGTAAACATGGACGGGTCAAAAAAAAATGAAACCTCTTATGATAGGGGAAGCTGCTAACCCTAGATGTTTCAAGGGCATCAAATCCTTTCCTACGTTTTATCGCTCCAATAAAAAAGCGCGGATGACCACAGAATTGTTCAATGAGTGGCTGTTGAAACTAGACATCGACGTGAAACGGCAGAAGCGGAAAATTTTACTTTTCCTGGATAACAGTTAAAAAAAAATAATCCGCCAGTTCTCAGTAATGTGAACCTTAAATTTTTCCTTGCTAACACCACCTCTAAATTGCAACCCCTTGACCAGGGGGTGATTCAGAATTTTAAAACTTTGTACCGCAAAGAAGGACAGAAAGCCAACATAAATATTTTAACAGCGATGGCCATGGTTGACAAATCATGGAAAAACCTTAAACCGACAACGATTTCAAACTGTTTCAAGGAATGCGGGTTTATTACAGAGCCAGTGAATAATTGCAACAGGAGGGAGGAGAACTTAATCATTCTACCACGCAGGATGGATGGAGCCTTCTTCCTAACTTTGATGAATCTGTGACTTTCGATGATTTTGAACATATTGACGATGACGTAGAAGTCTGCGGTGCTCTGTGTGATGACGAAATTTTTGCAGTTTCAAATTCAAGCAACAACAAGGCGAAGATGAAGAAGAATCGGAAGCAGAATCAATTCCGCCCGTCACATCAAAGGAGGCAAAGTCATTGTTGTGTACATTGCGTCAATATTTACTAAGAATGGAAGTGGACGATGAGATATTCTCGGCACTGGTTGTCATAGATATAGTAATGCTCTTGGCTAAATACGCTGGAAGTTATTGAAGCAAAAAAATTAAATAAAAATTGTACGTATGCAATTAGTGTGTGTTTTGTAATAAAGTGTGTCTAATTATTGTTGCATTTATATACTATATATGTACAGTAGGGTGTCCCTTATTTTTCAAAGTTAATATTTTCTAACGCATACGCTCCAATTTTTTTCATTTGACCATAAAATACTTGAAAATAAAATTTTAGTTTATTTGAATCGCAGCAACCCGTGCTGAGTTGCGCACGAAATATATGCTCATACAATTTACGAGGATGACCCCCATTTTCGTTTTCTTCGTCATTTGTTTGCGTTTTATCGAATAGTTAACGTGCATAACAATAAAGTTTCAACATGTCAGTGGAACTAAGAAATATTATAAAAAGTATTTTCTTGGTTGGCGAGATAAATCACCAAATAACTGGTGTAAAGTTACCGGCTAACGCCAAGTTCTCTCAGTTCTTTTCTTTAATATTCGCGAAGTAAAATTGACTGTAAATGAAAGTGCAAATTTTGTGATTCGGGAGTGAATTATATTTTGGGAAAAGGCAAGAATACCCACCAGGGCTGTACCTTTGTGAAAAAACTTGTGGATCTTTACCAAGTTTGGTGAGAGCTGCAAAAAAAACTGTAAAAAACCACAGAAACGTCCGCCAGGAGAAATTTCGAAAAGATTTAGATAATTTGTTCGATATCGCACACGTGTTGCTCTACAAAAGATCAAGAGGAAGACAAAATTCGTCTACAAAAACAAAGAGAGCCACGGCGTCCAGGTTGTTTAGCGGGTGTTGACAAAAAGTTAGCTGAGAAAGAACAACGAGTAAGGCAGAGAAAACTAAAAGAAGAGGAAAAAAGACCAAAGTCTTTGACTGCCAAGAACTTCTCGACTTCATACAATGACCCACCTCAAGATATTCACGAACAGTCTATCTGTTCTGACGAAACTTTGGATGAAAATTTGTCGTGTTTTATCACCCCTCAATTAGTTGCAGTGTCAACTAAGTGTAAGGGATTTTGAATGCGATTTCTGATTGGGACCTCAGAGATAAGGTACAGATTATGTACTGCGATAAAACGGCCTCTAATACAGGTCGCTTAAATGGGACTTGTGTTCTTTTGGAGCAAAAGATAGAAAGAGAATAGAAATATATATGAACTGATTTTGAGATGTGTATTTAAATCAAAAATCCGCCAAGTTACCAGCAGTCCGGATATCCCGTTATTTAAAAAAATCAGAGACAATTGGAAGATCGTTGATCCAACTGCTATCGAAACATGGTCTGATTTCGCAACGAAATATTTCTGTCATTAACGAATTAATTAACTATTATAAAAAAGAATTACTGAAACCAGTTATACGTGACGATTATCGGGAATTGATTGAATTTCTATTGTTTTTTTTGGAAGGAGACAATGAAAACAAATTTAAAATCAGGCACCCTGGCGCAATGCATCAGGCACGATGGATGGCAAGAATTATTCACGCTTTAAAGATATGTTTGCTGCAATCCCAGTTTAAAATGTGTGCTAAAGACAAACTACCACTGCAAGATGTTTGCTTATTTATTGCAACAGCTTATTTAAAGCCCTGGCTTGGCTGCAATTTGGCAGTAAAAGCCCTAAATCAAGATATATGCTTCTTAAAAACATTGAAGAACTATGAAACAGTCGACAAAGTGATTTTTAAAGCAACAGTTCATTCAACATTTATAATATTTATCAGAAGAAATAGCTTTGTTTTCACTATTAGATGAGTTAAAGTTTATATCATTTTGGGAAGAGGTATGTTCCGTCAAAGGAAGAAATATCTGCCTCATTGTACGGTGAGTTGAATAAGTGTTTTTCATTCTATCCCTAGAAAAACTGTTAATTTTGTTAGTAAATAATTTTTCTTATTGTTGCAGAAAAGCACAACTTTGTTATCGCGGTTAAAAATTGATAACGCTTTTCTCCAAGAAGACGTCTCTTCCTGGGATCAAATTCCTTCCTTTCAGGAAGCTAAACGAAAAGTTCTGCACTTGAAGGCGGTCAATGAGACAGCATAGAGAGGTGTGAAGCTCATGGAAGATTTTCATAGTTTAATTACTGCTGACGAAAAACAAAACCAGTTCTTGTTACGCTGTGTTCAAGAACATAGGAAGTTGTACCCAGATTGTAAAAAGGAAATTTTGAAAAGAATTTGAAGGCGGTCAATGAGACAGCATAGAGAGGTGTGAAGCTCATGGAAGATTTTCATAGTTTAATTACTGCTGACGAAAAACAAAACCAGTTCTTGTTACGCTGTGTTCAAGAACATAGGAAGTTGTACCCAGATTGTAAAAAGGAAATTTTGAAAAGAAAGTATCCTGTATAATGATACAGTTATTTAATTTTTATAAATAAACGCATACTCAAATTAATCTTCCACCGTTTTTTTATTTTAAAATAGGAATTTTGTTCTTATATAGCTTATATGCCTTGAAATTTTTTGAGAACCGTTTATATAGGAATACATTGAGCGTTTATCGGCACGGGTTATCGTTGTTATATAACATGAAATTTTGCACGTGTTTAGCGTTTAGTATTATTAAAAGAATTAGAATTAAAAAAATCGACCATATAAGGGACACCCTAATGTACAGACATACTTATTTCGTTTTTGTCCTTCGGTCCAACTCGACAGTTTTTCGTTAATTCGAGTTTCCAATTATCGAGAGTCGACTCTATATGCTTTTTTATTGAAAATTAAATTTCCAATAAGAATTCATTTTCTTTGATAGTTTCGATGAAAAATGGCTATAATGTGCCTTTTTCCCCACATGATTTTAGTATCGATATTTGATCTTCGGTTGCGTGTGGCAGGGTGTTAGACCCTAAAAAAAAATTAGCCTTGCTCATATCACGTTACCGACCCTCATATTTATGCAGGTTTGCGGCCGTCTGGCATCCTTTCGGACCCGACTAAAGTGTCTTGCAGTGGTATATTACGATATATAATAACACGAACTACTCATATGTTAAAAATCAACTTTGGTCAAATGACGTGACCTCATCCAATTTTTTAACGCCTTTAGCCCTTCGTCCCTCCTAGAAGCACCACCAGACAAATGCCAGAATTTGATTTACGTGACCATTTCTTCAAGTCTAAGAAAAATATATATTAATTTGCTTTGCTCAAATGACGTTTCAAACACGTTCATCAGCTCTTGGACTATAATAATATATAATATATAACTTAATTCGTGCGTTTTTTTTTTTAAATTTCAACGTTTATTTAAGAAAAACATGTACAATAGTATTATTCAAAGTATTGCCCATCTGAAGCTATGAATTTTTCCCATCTTGCCGGCTTGGCAGCCAAGAATGGATTAAGCCTATTTTTGATATTCTGCTCTGATGTCAACCGTATTTCAGTGAGGGCGTTCTGTATCGACCGGAACAAATGGTAGTCAGAAGGGGCAAGGTCTGGGCTATAAGGCGGGTGGGGTAAGACTTCCCATCCACTGTGTTCGGTAGCGTTGTCCATTGATGGTTTCACCCGGTTTTAGCAGCTCATAATACAGCACACCCATCTGATCCCACCAAATACAGAGCATTACCTTCGCGGCATGGATATTCGGCTTTGTCGTTGATTTGGCTGGTTGGCCGGGTTTCACATATGATTTTTTGTGCCGGGTTTCACATATTTTTCACCAGTAACAATCCGATGCAAAAATGACTTCCTTTTGTGGCGTTCCAGCAGCATTTCGGACATGCAAAACCGCCTTTCGACGTCTCTCGGCTTGAGTTCATGTGGAACCCAATTTCCTTGCTTTTGAATATATCCAGCTGCTTTTAAACGTTTTGAAATGGCTGCTTGAGTGACACCCAAAGTGTTTGGCAACAATCTTCATAGAGTTCTTCATCTTCAAACTCTTTTGGCTTTTAAATCGTGCAAACCACTTTTGGCACGTTCGCTCAGCTTGCGATGCTAACTGCTCCCTCACTTTTAATGACGCTTCGAGAATGCGCTTTTCCAATTCACTTAATGTTGCTATTCAACAGCAACAACATCTCTCATTCTTCTTCCTACAAAAAAATCGAATATTGTAAGGTACTCTTCATCCAGCCAATTCTTAACCTCACGACCATAGTGGGCTGGAGCACCATCCTGTTGAAAATATGATGAGGCTAGTTGAATCAGTGGAATGTCCTCCAACAGTTTGTAGAATTCAGCCTAGGTGATAGTTTGCAGGTGGCGATTAACCTGTTTCCAATTACACCTGCCCACATATTGACCCTGAATTTGTGTTCAAATGATTTATGTCTCCTTGCATGTGGATGGTACGCATGAATATTATGAAAATTTGTGATCCCATGTTTTGTAAATTAAGATTCGCCCGTCCAAAGAATTCTACTAATAAACTCGTTGTCATCAGCAACCAGTTAGAAAACTCAAATCTCTTTTCCAAACCATCGGAAAGCAGATGTATGAGTTGTAACAGCTTCCAGTATTCTTTCATCAGCCGAAATTCTTCTTACTTGTGGAGCTCCCACGTTAGGTCCTGTATATGAAACTGATCCCATTTTTCGAAGCCTTCGATACGTATGATAGGATAAAATTTGTGGTATCTGTGTCGCACTCTAGTTGAACTTCCATTGCACAGGCCATAAAAGTAAATAATGTCTGCGTATTATTGGTTTGTAAATGCAGACATTTCAAATAGCGTTTCTAAGCAACTGTAATCTTGGCGTAAACAATTAAACTTATGAATTAATTTTTTTTTTGCCAATCTTTTACAACATTTTTGTTTGGGAAATTTTCCAAATAGGCCGTCATACCATAAACGTAACTCTCTCTGAGAACTTTTACGGACCAGGGTAAGGAAATGAAGCTTTTCGACAGGTAGTAAAGTAAACGAACATGATTTAAAACATTTTAATAGCTACACAATTTTAAAAAAAATATTGGAAAATTTTTACTTCTTGGAAACTTACTCTCATAAATTTTGGAAAGTATTTGGGAAACAAAGAGCATGTGTACAATACTGACTGACATAGTCCCATACACTCCTATTCTACTCGCTTGAATACAACTTTAGTTATTCAAAATTTAAATTTTTTTTAAGTTTTTCGGTTTCTGCGACTGCTTAATTGGTTTTTCTACTATTGTTCGCTTTTTCAAAAAGGAAAGGGATTTAGCGATGCTGGGTCACCTCAGTCAGCGGAGCCTATTTCCAAATTTAGGCTTTTCGAGCAATTGCTTCGCATTTGCGTGCTTAGCATATATTTTTTTAAGATAATTATTATTGTTTGGAATAGTGAAGGGAGTGTGTAAATCCATCAAAAAATATAAAATATATATTGAAACCGTAAAGATAAGTATCTACAGGGGTACCACCTTTTGTACAATGGGAGTAATTACGACAATAAGATCTTATCGATTTATTTCGTATCAGCATGGGTTTTCATACATTTTCAATGACTTTTACGGAAAAAGCTACAGCAATCTGCCTAGTGCTTTGGATGTTATTGAAAGAGATGGGGTATCCTTGATAGACATTACCATTATACCACCTGAAGCAGACTGTAAAACAGATGAATACGAAGTTGATGTCGAAAATATGGAAAATGGAACAATGCCAGCTGATGTTCCCAGAAATATTAAATTGTTTTGCGACGACAGCGAAGATGATATGAGATCTCAGAAATTAACATTCGGTGAACCCACGCTGGTCAAATAGTGGCTGTGATATGGAAATGAATGCTACCATTAATTTTGAAGCCAATTTTCGAAACATGAAATTGCTATTGGAACATAAGAGTCCCGTAGAGGTATTCGAGAATCTGTTCGATAAAGATGTCGCAAAACTTATTACTGATCAAACACGCCTCAATGCCTTACATCATGACGGTCATAGCTTCCAATTCGAGAGATTCAATGTATTGGAAAACAGATGAAGACACCAGGATGCCAATAGCTGATAATCATTTGTCTGAGAACAGGTATTACGAAATAAAAAAAATATTAATGTAGCTGATAATAGCCAATTGGATTCTCATGATAACATGGCGAAAATTCGACCCTTAATCAGTTTATTATCCCGGAAATATCCCGAAATTTTTGTGGATGAAGCTATGGTTAAATATTTCGGCATCATTTCTCAAAACCGTTTATAAGAGGAAAACTGGCTACAAAAACTGGATGTAAGCAACAGTATTTGTAGATATTTGTACAACTTTGACACGTAATGTGGTGTCAAAAATGTTACAAGTATTCCTGGAGAAAATTCAATACTCTAGGGACCGCGAGTTGTGCCCGACCTTTCACAATTCATAAAATTCTAAACAGATCGGAAATATGTTCTATTTTGACAATTTCCTTACACCGCATGAGGTATTAAAACTGCTGAAAGGTAAATATTTTAGATGTACAGGTTTCAATCTGGATACAACCAGAGAGAATAGAACAAAAAAGTGTCCACTAAACTTAAATAAGGATTTCAAAAAAGTGAAAAGGGAATATTTCGAACACAAACACGATTTCAACAATGGAATATTTTCCGTTAAATGGAACGTCAACAGCGGGATTACAATGGGTACAAACTTCGATTCCATTGAGCCCTTACAATCCGTAAAACATTGGTTATCTGATGAGAAAAGAAAATATAAATATTCCACAACCCAATTTGATTTTTGACTACAACAAAGGGATGGACTTGGTCGATCTATTGTACGTTTATAAAATAAAAACAGCTGTAAGAAATGGTCGTGGTCTCTTTCTGTATCAATGCTCAATTCAACATTAGTGAACGCAGGTTGTCTAATGCTGCTTCTAAAACAAAGATGGATTTACTTGAATATCCGCTGAGTATGATGTTACCTGGAATTATTTACGATACTACACCAAAAGTAAAACGGCCTTAAAACATTCAATTCCAGTAAGTGCTTCAACCGCAGAAGAACCTCATTTTCCGAACAGGATTGAAATCCACGAAGATGCATGTTGTGCCACAGATGGATAATATGGATTTGTGAGCTTTGTGATCTTACTCTGAGAGATTGTTTCATATTAATAAATAAATAGTCACCCCTTTTGCGAAGATCAATTATCAGTTGTTAGTTGATACTTGTCAATCAATTTCTTAAAATGGTGTTGCGAGGATCATCAATGAAGAGTTGATCCATTTTGAATGTGAATTTTCGGTTGACAAATCGGGATTGTGAAAGTCAACTGTGAACACATAATAAGGTAATATACTTGGCGCAATTATTTTGGTCTCGTTCTGCACATCTGTAAAATTCTGGCAATATGGCCAATCATAGTGCCGGCAAAGGCGGAAATATTTTGGTTACGATAGATTTTTGATTTACAATTGATTGAACAAAGCTTAAAGGTGTTAAAATGCGTTGTGCTGAGCACGGCTGTTGTGTTAACAACTATAAAAACCAAAATAAAACTGGAAATGAGGAGATATCGTATCACTCGTTTCCAGAACAAAGTAAAATGTTTTTTTGTGCCGCCGAAAAGACAAGTTAAATACAAAAACGGCGCGAATTTGTGGCAAACATTTTAAAAAAAGTGATTTTGTCATCAATCCATTGTACGAGCAGTATGGAATAGTTCTGAAAACAGCTAGAATTAAAGAAGATGCTGTTCCTTCACTTTTGTTACCATTGCAAAACAATGAAAGTTGACGAGCCCACGGGATTTACGAATTCAAAATAGAATTTTGATCTCAAGGTATTTGAAGAACAATTATTATTACCATTATTTACACTAATAACACTCGGTTTTTTTATTTCAGTCATGCACTAATTGTGCATGCAATGAGAACATAGATCTGGAAGCCCCCGCGGAGAATTTATTCCTATCAAACAAGTGTGACTGCTCTACGCAAACTGATACTTCCAAGGTAGACTGCGGTACACAAGTTAAACCATTAATGGTCGACTGTAGTACACAAACTGATGAAATTATCCCTACATCTTCTCAGTAAGTAGATGATATATTAAATTAGTGTAATGCGAATTAAGTGTAATTAGAATTTCAACCATTGTTTGTATTTTGCAGATTATTGGAGCAAATAGCAAAATTGAAAGTAGAAAACTGGAAGCAGCAAAAAACTATTGACTCCGTTGGTAATACTTTTGCCAAGGGCCAATTAAGAAAATTAAAATGTCCTCAAAAACGTACAAAATGGTCATCAGACGATATTGCTAATGCGATCGCAGTACATGCAGCTGGCCCCCGAGAGTACCGATTGCTGTTGCGAAAACAATACACTCTTCCAGCTGTGAAAACACTTAAAAATTGCTGCTCAAAATTAAAGGTATATCCGGAAATAGTCCAATTCGTGTTGAATATTATGAAAAACATCGATATGAAAGAAGTCGACAAAATTTGTATACTTTCATTTGACGAAATGAAAGTCAAAGAGAAAATTGTCTACGACAAACGGAAGGATGAAACTCTGAAAGCTGCGAAATACGTCCAAGTGGCGAAGATAAGGGGATTGATTGGCAATTGGAAACAATGATTTTTCTACGATTTTGACCAACGGATGACCAAACAAATACTGTTTAGTATTGTTCACCAATTAAGTGAATGTGGTTTTAAAGTGTCTGCAATCGCCTATGATCTCGGTGGGACAAATCAAAGTTTGCTGCGTGAACTTGAAATCACGGTTACAAAATCGTTTTTTCAAAACACAACCGATGAACCAAGCAATGAGCATGTGTTCGCTGATTGCCTTATCTCATAAAATTCATCCGGAACAACTTCGTTGATAATGGTGGTTTTATTTTGGACGGGCAACTCATTTCCAAAGGAATTATAGAAGAGCTTATTTCGAAAACTAATGATAAGTCTGATTTGAAACTTGCAACAAAATTATTCTCACACGCGGTCCCTTTATTATGCGGGCTAGTAGTTTAGGGAAACAAAGTTTGGAAGGCTGGCTTAAGTGTTCTGTATTTTTTTAAACAGGTAATAATTCAAATTTCCTTAAAAATCATATGTCATCTACATCTTTACAATTTCAGGTGAATGATTGTTTCGACTGTCCCAACGTAAGAGTTCCTTACCAGAATAGTCGCGAACGAGTTCAAAGCGTTGGACTTTCTGAATCGCTTAAATTTGGAATTGTCGATGAGATGATTTCCGTTATGCTTAATATGAGGGTTAAAGAACAACGAACCATGATGCCCTTCCCGAAAGGTAATGTTGAATTAAAGGAATTTTTGTTTTTACAGTCTTATAATACAACGAACAACGACTTAAAGACTGAATACAGTATTTCGTATTTACTGACATACAGACTGAATCAAGATGTTTTAGAGAATTTTTTCGGAACGATTCGATCCAAAGGTGGTCTATATGATCATCCAAACCGTTCATGTATCGACTTCGTTCATACATACTTGCACGAAATGAAGGAAGTTCATCTATGAATGGTATGTTTTATTTTTTAAGTAACTATATTTTCTTTTTATACAACACGTTCGTATTTACATCTTCCACAGGCAATACTTTTAGCAGATAATACACCCGATTTAGAAGATACGGGCAATTTAAGCAGCACTCTACTGAAGACACTTAATCCCGACTTCATAGCAACTTAAGAGCCGATAGATGGACTGGAATCTCTACAGTATGATGGACTGGAGCATTTGGCAGGATACATTTGCCACAGGATCAAGAATCCAGATATGAGTTTTCGACTGCATACTTAACACAAATGTTATTTACAATTTGTGTTGCCTTTTCGAGAGTATAATGCAATTCTCTGTTTATGAGTACATCAAACGTTCTTTCCACATTATTTCTTCCCTGGGCATGCTTTTTGTTGAATGTAGATTGCCGAAATCCTGCTTCGGCATTGCGGTAGGGGTTAAGAGGTACGGTGCCAAAGGATAACCACCATGTCCTATGAGAATAAAATTATTTATCAAACAGTTATATAGCTTTAATTTAATATATGTATACCCAGTAGCCGAAAATCGTTATGCCCATTCCTGCGCTGGAATTCCATATATTGGAATTCCATATGCTGGATTCATGGGATGCTCCAGGGTGATTGGCATTTATGTATGTACCTTATGTACGTACACATATGATCACATATCTAAAAAAGAAAGTTTTTATTCTTTGCTTATACAAAATGCTTCAGAATACTTACTACCATAGCGTTTAAACTGTAAAAGCCTTTCCTATTATAATAAAGGTGTCAGACTTGTTTTTTGGGGCGTATAATTTTGATGTGTGTTCCATCCAAACATCCTATTATATTCGGAATACTACTTTTCTGGAAAAAATATATTTTTGCCATTCGTTTTTCTTCCACTGTGTGTTCGAATTTTATCCATTTTGGACATATGGTATGTGATTTTCTATAACATTAACTATTTCACTTAATATACATTTATTGTCTGAACAAAAAATCAATTACTTTCGGTTATCCATTTCCATCGGATTGGATGCATCTTGCAAACTCCTCCATATAGCAGCCAAATGCGCGTGTTCCGTTTCGTCTACATCGTGCTCAAAAAATAATTCCACTGATGACATGTTTTTTTTAATAAATTTTTACATTTGTTTTATTTGTAGCACTCGTAATTCCAACTTTTTAATTAAATTGTTTGCAAAACTCGTAGCAATCACTTTTCAAACCAAAAAGATTTTAAAACTGTCAAAGTTGAAGTTGCAATGACTCTATTTTTTGCTGAGTATTCAGCTAATAGTTTTGTCAATCGTTTTTCACAATACCAGTATCAACTTTAATTGATAAATTTGTCAATTCAGATTGATAGTTGATCTTCGCAATAGGGGTAAGTAACTCATTTTACAGTTATACCCATTTGGGTATAGTTATTTAAATTTATTAATGAAATATGTTTGGTGCTTTCATGTTATTTGCGTTTCAATAAATAAAAGTAGAAATAAAAATGTGAACATTTTCTATTTTAAGCGACTTTGGGAATAAATGGGTTACGCCAACCCAAAGAATCATTTAAGATGTCGTGTGTTTGTTCAGTGGTAAGCGAACATACATATCTACATTAAAATATAAGCCTGAGAATTTCTTGGAATAATGGACAAACTGCCAAGAAATTGTAGATATGTATCTCCTTTCTAGTTCCTGAGGCTGAGACTCTGTGAGGTGCTTTATTTCAACGTATTCAGTAATGGTTATCTCTGAAAGTTGACAAATTTCAAAAATCGTCGAACGGCCAATCGGTTAAGTTGTATGCGTTCCCGGATAATTTGTTACAGTACGTATAGCAGACACCAATTGGTCTGCAAACAAATAATTGTTCTGCAAAAGATGCCTTAGTTTTTTGTAGATGCGTCTTGAGCGCGATGGGGATGCCGAATCTAAGCATTGTAAGAACATTGCTTCATCGGACTTAGTTATCACGTCAGAAAACATTCCATCCCATCCCTCAACGTTAGATTCCCTCAAGTTTATGCGTAGTTCGTGGTTGAGTGCAAGCTGGTACCATTCATTAAAGTGTGAAACATTGGTGCGAACTAGAGAACTAGAGAATACCATATGTCATTACCGTCCTGTGCAGATTATTTCTGATAAAGTAGTTAGCGTTTAAAAAAGAATCGTTTGTCCCCAGAACTCGCGTACATTCATCCAAAACGCGTTTGAATTTTGGAAGCCTATAAGAATTTTTCCAAGATTTTTCTTGTAGTTCGTTCGTTTTTGGAGACCCTTGTATTGTTTATTCACAGAAATGTAGACTTTTTCGACTATCGTTATCATACAGCTCCAATCCTGTAATAATTCTCCATGGGAGCTAAAAGTTGTATGGCTGTTACAAGGCTTTGCTTAATTTGATACAGTGCATTTGAAGCCAGAGAGGGAAGATAAACGCAGTTCAAAGATCAAGGTCATAAATAAGACCAATAAGAATTGGTGAAAGTTTTCGATCGTGGGACAACACGGACAAACATTTGCTTGTCGCAATATAGTCAGGTACCTTGGGATCTAACTAGATTAATATCTGTATTTTAATAAACATATAGATGTTGCTCTGGGCAGAGCAAAAGTTGTTTTTGCCCTTACAGAGAGACTGTTTTACAGCAGTCAACTCGATGCGGGAGTAAAAGTAGTACATGACACTTATCCGGCCTATGCTTTTATTTGGATGTCCCGTGTTGTTCAACGTAAGAGCAAGTTTAATGGAAAAGATTCGAGTGTTTGAGAGGGCTTGCCTAAGGGCTTGTCTTCGCTTATACAGAACACCAGAGTCCGAGTACATAAAATTCTAACCAAATAAGGTCTTTTATAGTAAGGCGAGCCTAATTATTAGAGTGGACAATTTCGTAATTAAGTTGATTGCTAGAGCAATGACCTCGAAAAATAATCTGACCTCCGGGGCTTATTACCCCAATTATGTATATCACGAGAACTTCGCCGCTAGTCTTCCACGACGCTTTGACAGCTGCCGATAGGTTTAGTAGGGCGATAGGGAGTCGCGATATGGGAGATGTTGCTCGGCAGCAACAACAATTTTGGTGGCTTAGCAAAGGAGAGGAAACTCCTTCCTCGTTTTCTTCAAGTTCTATGTAGCCCTTTGAGGACGAGGTCGGTTTGCTTGATATTGAAGCAATGACCGGCTTATTTAATATAGGTAGAGTTAGGATAGTTTGTAAGGCAAAATGAAAAAATAATCAAAAAATAAAAATAGAAATAATATAAAACAGCAAAGAGGGAGTAACAACTTTTAGTAGATACCTATACAAAAAAAAATATTTTATATAATAAGCTAGTTTATAAGTAGGTTAGGACTTGTTTTTAAGATAAACTAGACACCAAATAAACCGGGCCACCCGTTACCTCGGAACTCTGATTCAGTTTTCTCAAAAAGTATAAAATTTACAACTATTAAAGTTGCACCTACAGAAAGTGCGTTTCATGTTGATTAAAATGACATTAAATTTATTCTTAAGTACCGTTAACTCACACTGTAAACAAACAACAAACACAATGTTAACGATCTGCTCTGTTTTGATTAGATTTCGCGATTACCGTTCTTTTTTCTACAATGAGGTTAGTCAGTGTCTGCTACAATTTTTTTAGTTTTTGTCCATCGTTTGCACAGCCGCGTGTATTTTTGCAATTCTCTTCGGTAAATAAAGGATATGACACCTCAAGAAGCAGCTTAAGCTGTAGCACTACTTCAAGCTGGCTTTTCGCAACGTGAGGTCGCTGGAAGACTTTAAATCAGCAGATCTTCGGTGCAACGAGTTTACAGAAGATATCTAGAGACTGGAGTATTCGATCGACGTCCAACTACGGTTGGATGATGGTTATATTAAACTTACTCCAACAAAGTCTGCTTGACGAACACCAAGTATTCATAAGTTCAGATACCGTCAGAAGGAGACTTTCTGAATAGAACCTGACTCCAAAGAGAGCTGCAACAGGCCCAGCAGTAACGGTAGCCCACCGTCGAGCACGGTTTGAATTTGCTGGAGAGCATAGGGATTAGACGTTAGAACAGTGGGGTAATGTACTCTTTACTGATGAGACCAGGGTGAGTCTATATGGAAGTGATCGACGTCAGAGAGTATATTGTCGCGTTGGTGAACGTTATTCAAAATGTTGCATCGCGGAAACTGTTGCTTATGGAGGAGGAGGATCTGTAATGGCCTGGGGCGGCATCTCCTTAACCGCACACACAGCTTCTAATCGCTACACTACTGAAATCCTCGCAGACCATGTGATACTTTACACAGGATATATCGGGCAGGATATGCAGTTAATGCATGATAATTCAAGGCCTCATGTTGCTCGTGGACCTAGTATCTAATTCGTGGTATGATAAAAATTGCTCAACATAAAGGGGTTTGGCATCTAGCAATTTTTGCGTTAAGACCACCGATGATCATAACATTTTCATAATTGCAAATATTTGAAAACTCACTCAACTCGTTAAAATCATGCAGTCGCCTAAAAAACTGAAATACAAAGGCACTAAAATAAATTTTGTGCGATTATTCAAAATTTCAATTATTAATTTACCACTGATAACGCTTAAAATTAACAAAATTCCGCATATTTTTTCTAATACCACAAAGTATGCCACCACTGGTCCTTCCATAAATATTAAATCTTGTGGCAGGAATAAACTTATGCGAAAAATTCTTAAAATATTTTCAATATCCCTTCTCTTTATCTTCTCCTAAAAAAGTTTCAATTAAAATAAAAATATCGTAACTTATGATAATTACATACTATTGCTTAAGATATTTAAATTAAATAAATTATTAGAACTATGACAAACGGTAACTCTTTTGTTGTTTTTTCTTTGAGAAGATTGTTGTACGTTGAGATGAACATGTCGCTATCGATGGTTCTTCATCAGTGGCCTCAAACTTTACTCCATCTCTGCAGTCAGATAAGCAGAGCATATTAGCTCCAAACATTTGCTTAACTAACGTCGTTTCTCCAGGTGTTTTTATGACTTGGAAGTTTGTAAACAAACGTGTTGTTTTGATTTGTAATTTATCACTCATCAAGTGAGTTGCCAGTTTCGGTTTAATTGCGAGTAATTTGTCTTTAATCACATCAAGTGATTGTCTCTTCTTTTTATGAAGCAGTGATTGTTTACGATGCACACTGATGTGTATACTCTTTAGTGTTTTTGAAGCAACGAGAATTTTTTCAACCTCAGCTAGGGAATTGAGCTCCAAAAAGACAGTTTCCCGTTGTTTGTTTCTAAGTTAAAAATTTACTTAGATTTCTTGACTGCTTTCTCATGCTGACCTTTTATATTAGGAAGTTCCTTGAAAGTCGGTTTTGCTAAGTTGATTGTACTGGTCTTCTGATATAAGAAAACATGAAAAACGATGACATTTTCTTTGCTTCTGCGTAACATAAGCCCCAGTCGTGTTTCGAGGAAACCGCATTTTCCACTCAGCTGAAGAAGTTTATTACTTAAAACCGAATTCATAGCTTTAAGTGAGGGCATTTATTTTGGCAGAAGAGGCAGGTCGTCCTTTTTTGCAATATTTTTAAGCTTCTCAGAAATTATCTCATCCAAAATCGTTGTAAGTTCATTAACTGACAAATTTTCCTCTGCATTACGGCCTCCATTAAGTAGAGTGAAGCATTTTCTGTTGTTTAATAGTTCAAGCGAGATTTCTGTTAATTTTTTTTTGCTGTTCATAGATTTGTCTTGGTATTTAGTGAAAGATTCGAAATTTGGCTGTTTCTATCAAGAAAAACGATCCTACCTTAGCTTTTCTGTTTATTTTGATAAATTTTTATAACAATTTTTTATTAACGTTTAGGGTACAATTCAAAAAATTTCAGAGCTAATTTCATACTACACTTCCACTTATGACAGTTGAAACATCAGTCCAATATGTACATTTATACATCGGATTATCGAAGAAGTCCTTGTTGCTTTAGACATTTTCAGAGTATTCAGCGGATTTACATGAAGACAAAAACTTTCCTGGATATCGTGTTGAATCAAATTATTGCAACATTAAGTATTGTAAGTCATATTTTCAAATCAGGGTACAACGAGGAGAACCTTCTGAATTGCGCCAACAACAGATCAATAAGTCTTCTTCACATTTTGTCAATCCTCAGTGACCTTTTGCAATAATCTGAAAAATATTTGTATGCATGAATTTAGGTTTAGTTATTGCCAAACCGATCAAATGTTAGCCCAAAGGCAGCCTTCAAAAAAAAACCTTTAAACACTTAAGAAATACATCAACTCTTCATCGACTTACGCAAGTGACAGCATTTATAAAGCCGAGTTATATAGAGCATTTACAAGTTTTGACATCCTTGACAAACTCATCCATTTGGTCATAATTGTAATGAAAAACGCTACGTGGCTGTGCGTTATAACGGACAAGTATAGCTTGTAAAAAGGTAGTAGTAATGGTTAGTATAAATCCAAAAAATGCACTCGGGTTTGATGTCATGTCTCAATCCACTCAGTGGATTTAAAGCAATTGTGCTCACTCCTGACTAAAAACACGAACGCAAGAGCACTTCGAAAGAGTGTTTGGACTTGCTGATGCGGAATCGGGCGGACTTTTGGCGTCGATTGGTAACTGGATTTGGATCTCATCGACGCCACGGAGGAGTATTTTGCAGACCTTTTCGGACGGGATCAGGAAGTTGGAAAATCGCTGGAATAAGTGTATCAAACGAGGACCATATTAAATAATACACCCTGAATAACTCGAACTTGAACCAACTTCAGACTGCTGTCATTTCCAAACCGTTCATGACAGTGAGCTCAAATTTTGACACATGACAGATAATTTTATCATTTACATGCCTTTTAAACGATTTGCATCTCAGTTGTGTTGAAAGATTTTTATCCGCGATGGATTTCAAACGTGATAGTGTGATTGCTTTATATTTAGCTGGAAAACCACAAGTAGTTATCGTTAGAGTCCTCCAGCACTTACACATGAATAAATCATTTGTGTCTCGAACCATAGCTCGTTACCGTGATACTGGCAGCGTTGCAAAACTCCATGGAGGTGATCATATAAATACAGCAACATCGGCAGAAATGGTTCGGAAAGTGAAGGCTCGGATTGAGCGAAATCCGCGTCGAAGTGGAAGAAAAATGGCTCGTGAGCTCAACATATCGTTGGAACGGATGCAACACATACTGAAAAATGAGTTTGGGCTCAAGCCATTCAAGTTCCAAAAAGCACACGATCTCACACAGAAAAAAGTTAGAGTCGGTCGGAGATCATGGATATTTCAACAAGACTCGGCACCGTCTCACAAAGCGCGCGTCAACCAAGATTGGTTAAAAAACAATGTTCCACACTTCATTTCTTCGACACAATAGATTACAAATTCTACGGATGCAAATCCGTTATATTTCTCTGTCTGGGGTATTTTGAAGGCGAAAGTTGGCACTAAAAAATACCAAAGTTTGGACCACCTCAAACAAGCACTTCGCCGGGAATGGGCCAAAATACCACAGAGCCACTTGCGTGCAGCGTGCGATGCTTTCTTCGGCCGTCTCAAGGCCATTATTCACGCCAAAGGTGGACATATTGGAAACTACTGATACAATTTGAAAATGTATGTATTTTCCAACATTTTTTGCTTTGGCACAATAAAATTTATCACAAAATAAAAAAATTATAGCATTTTAAAAAGTTGGAGTTCGAGTCATTCACCCTTTGATAAAAAAAAAAAATTTTTTTTAATTCCCAAGGAGGTCACTTTTCACTCCATCTAGTACATGTTCCTTGTTGTGAATTAATTCAATTCACTTGTGGTTTCCACCAGTGATTAGTGGGATGGATAGTGCCGCACTGCTTCTGGTCAGTTCGTTAGCCAATAAACCAGAGAACAACATTTTTGACCAAGCCTGCGTTGCCTTACAAGTTTTGAGCTAATTATTGAATGTCAGGTGCCAAGTGCCAAGTGCCAAGTGCCAAGTGCCAAGAGCCAAGTTGATACCGGTCTTGTTTTATGCATGGGATTAATTTGTATAGCGGATACTGATCGGTTCAGCTAGGAAGACAGCTTATCCTATGCCACACACCGTCTTGAGCCCCCTGGTAAATGTTAACGCCTTGCAGTAATTATGTATCTTATCAATACCACTTCTGGTACTAATAACTTCATAGAATTAATTCTGGGGCTGAATTTGGTGTCCAGTGCGCATTATGAAACCGATGTTCAATCGCTGTACTCTTGAAATTAGACTACACTACAAAAAACTGTATTTTTGCTACAAGAACGACTTTCTTTTGGCTTTATTTGTTTCTACTTTTTTTCCGCCGAAACAGAGCACTGAGGCAAAGAACTAGTCCATTGTACTCCTAGTAAGTTCCATTAAATGGGATTTATCAGTTTTTCGGTGGAAGGTGAGTAAGCATTTCAGTGACAAAGTGCTTACGGTACCAGAATCCACTACATCAGCACCAAGTATCTGCAGCCTGATGCGATCTTAAAACGGACATTCATCGTAATAGTACTCCGCGGTTTCATCATCACTTTGACAGGAAGCGTCTCAGGATGTTGTATTACTTATGCCCAGCACAGTTAAATGCTAGGCTAAAAGTGCAGTGCCCTGTACTAAGAGACAGTAAGAAGGCCGCTGACCTCTTAGAGACTTCGGGAAACATTCGTTAGGTCTGACGGCAAACTGGAGAGCCATGCCATCTGCAGGTTATACTCGTATGAAACCACACAGACCGGGCGAAGGAAACTTAGGGAGGAAGAAAAGAAAGAAACCCATGTGCGTTGGGCTTAGATGTTTGCAAGTTATAACCAGTAGGAAATAGAGAGTTCTGCAGGGCATTCTATAAGCGACTTGTGCTGCTTATAAATAATTAAGGATTCGTTCGAGGATGCCAATTGACTGAGTGATATTAACATCATTTATGAGTTTTATCGCACGGTTTTATATCCTATTTAGCTGGTGCAGAGATTTCGGGCGAATGATTGGTTTATATATTAAGGCCAGATTAGAGGGGATGAAGTATTTCTGACATCAGTTGATGAATCCTAGATATTTCGCACACTTTTTGGCGACATCGAATATGTGGACATTCCAATGTAACATATACCGAGAATGGAAAGTTTTTCGGTTTCGACGATGCAAGTGCCATTCATGGATGGCTGAGTATTTAAATTTCCCTTTAACGACAGCAGACAGCATTTTGTTTTGGAAGCATTAAATTGCACTCTATTGGTGATTCCCCATATACTGATGCTGTTTGTATTGGAATTTAATAACCTTTGCATACGTTGTAGTTCCTCCTCTGCAACCGAAGAGTAGGCACATGAGTCAGGGAACGAATATGAAAACCAGGGAGTGCTATCGTCAGCGAAGGAACATATTGGATTAGAAGTAGCAAACAAGAGTGCGCGCTACAGAATGGAGCCCTCGGGCACACCAACATTTATTTTGTGGTTATCAGACTTGAAACCGTCCAAGGAAACTTAAATTGAACGTTTCGTCATTCAAGTGATCGTCGATCCAAAATGCACGCAATTCCAACAAGAGAGCCTGATGCGAAACTCTGTCAAATGCTTTAGAAATGTCAAGTGCAATTACAATATTTTGCTTTCACCAGATTGATGTACGCTTGGATTACACTTTTCGGTGACACATTCCATCAAATCACGGGTGGACCTGGGGGCGAAAACCGTACTGCCGGTTATTCAGGAAATGAGATTCGCTTTAGTATGAAGAACCTGGGAAAAGATTGATGAAAAATCTTACACAGTAGTTTTGCCAGAATGGAGGAACACCTCATCAGTGGAAAGGGAGATATATCATCTGGACTGGCGCATTTATGAATATTAAGATCCTTAAGAACTCTTGCTACTGCACGAGTTGACCCCAATGAACAACACAAAAAAAAACTTATTTTGTAAAAAAAAATGTGATTAAAAAAAAAAAAACGCCTTCTTTGCCTTTGTACGATCCAGTTAGATAGTTTTTTAACGTTTAAAAACTTCGTTTCTAAAAAACGAAACGAGTCCACTACCCAGCTCAATTTATGTGTGAACCCATTGAACTATAATTAATCTCTACAAAACCACCCCATCACGGGAACAGTCAGAAAAAAACCAAATAAATCCCATATCCCCATGTAGCTCATCCATCGGGAGCTGTCAAACTTTCACCTCAATTAATAAGCTGTGGCGGTTCACTGACCAAAGCTCTGCATCCAACTAATTCATTTCATTAGGCACCGGGTGCCACACAATGCTTCAACTGCAGTTCCAATCCAAATGACTTTTACTCCCAATGACCAACCCCTACCTCATCTCATACATGATCCATCGGATTTAATAAATTTATCAAATTACTGTTTGGCCATTTGTGAAACGTGCTGTAAATTTAAATAACACAAAAGCTATGAAGTACCTTGCCATTTCCACATCTCTCCTTCCAAATCTATGATGTGATCGATGGTCATTCATGAGAGGATATGAATCCCTAAAAACCTACACCAACCCTTTCCAATATTCAAAAACTTCGATATGTGTGACCAAGTGCATTATGAAATGCATGCTTTTGGTTTAATGCACTTCGACCAATGCATCATCATTCGACTCGTTGAACTTCTGCACTCGGCTCATGTTGATGATGGTGTTTTGACGCCGACGCCACTACCGCTGCTACAGTTCAACACGGGTACCGGGTGAGAGATGCACTTTACCGGGAGTCAGTCGTTTTTTGGGGGTCTGAGGTGACACCCCAGCATAATGGAACAGAATATTCGTTTCTGATATTTACGACGGTTAAGCACACAACACATAACACATAACACACAACGAACAAGGCAATCCATATCCACCTGGATAATGAACTTCATGTTTCTCGGTCGAGTTTTGCGAAAATGTTTCAACGACAAGCGAGTGTTTTATGCCACACGTTCTGGTCCGATAGAGCCGGTTGGGGGCGGCTGGACCGCGTCCCTCTTCAAATGCCCGTTCTTCTGCGATGACATAAATTTCTGGTAAAAGCGAAAATGCTGCGAAATCACGCGAATAAATTATCACGAGCATGACATTGTTAATGAACTATTAAAATCGCGTTATGTTACACTCTACACAGTTGAACGTAGAAAACAAGCAAGCAAACAGACAAGGGCAAGACGGTATTGGGACGATGGTGCTAAGAAAAGGCACTCGAGTTGAATTTACCATTTATGGAAAATATTGGAACCAGTTTACGTAACCAAGTATAAGGACCGGTGTGAAATAAATATTGAATTAATTTTATGTGCATCAATAGCAAGTAGTGACATCAAAAGTTTGTTATATTTGTGATAGACAGTCTCTTGCTCAGCTTGAAAAAAAGGAGCAGAACCGCTAAGTTTTGACATCAGCGCCACTTAAAATGTGCTAAGTTGGACTGAGTGAATTTTAGTTCGTAAGGTTGATACATGCAAAGAACAACGCGGATGTTTCAATATGACGGAACCCCCGTCAACGGCTACGTCAGCAGCAGATTTTTTTGGACTCTTTGACATACTCGTATTCAGCGCTTAGATGATTTAAGGGTTCTACCCAGGATGTCGAGACAGATATGATCTCAAGGATCTCTGTCGAATAAATGGCAGCATTTATGCCTCCACACACCAGAGAAATAATTGCTAGTGACACTATCCTTTGAAGAATTTAGTTCCCCTGGTTGTGTTAAATGTTGTCCGTTGTGAAGCGAGAATGGATATAGGTGACCTTATTATTGAAAAGTTTGAGTTATACATTTAAAATATTCGGGTCCTTAACAGACCCCGTGCAGGAAAATCATTATTGGAGGGATTGAACTACTACAAAGTGGATATCGCTGCGATTCAAGAATTGAAATAGGTTGGGCCGAGAATGAGAACGATGAAAAACTGTGATGTTGACAAACAGCACCTGTGTGGATGAGGATTTTTAATCAGGAAGTCTTGAGCTTAAAGCAAGTGATACCTGTCGTATTGAATAGTTCATAGCCCACATTTACCAATATTATTCTGAAAAACAGCAGCTTACGCTGCTACGGTGGAGATAGAAGCACGCAGCATATGCAGATATACGTGTAGCCTCCATGTCATCGCCCTCAAAATCGGACTCAGGATTGCGGTGAGGTGAAATATAGTTTGCACACGTTACCCACATCTCAATATCCACAAAGAAATGTGGCAAATCTGATAGAGAACCTTGTTATAGAACCTTCAAACAAATTGACCAGCACATCGACTCAAACCTCTACTTTGTTATGGCGAATGCGGATATCACAGACACTAAAATATCGAACAAGTTCATAAGACTAAACTAGAGCCTTTTCTAAAAAAAGCCTCCCAATTTCTGTGCTAGGAGACCAGCACATAATACAGAAGGCAAGTTGCAACTCTATCACCAACCAAGCCATAATGGGCATCTGACATGGTACCCGAGCGTGACAACTAAATTACTGGTCTGTGAAGAGTCCATCACATGAACCGAAAGTATTAAAAGTTTCTGTGAAAATGGGTGGAACACGGACTTTTCCGAAAAAAAGGAGAATGAACTGGTGGAGCATCTGGTCGACATCATTACGCCTAGAGATACGATATTCACAAATTTTACCGTGAAACAAAAGTGTGTGTCTGCAGCACTCCATAACGAAAATGAGATTGAGATAGTAGAGTCGCTGGTGCTGAAAATCTGGTCTTCAGGTTATGTTATTACTAAGTTGAATAAACCATTGAACGTGGACGTTCTTGCTCATTCCCCTTGAGCAAGAAGAGGTTTGCATAGCATGCAGCAGATAAACAAACATATCAAAACCAAAGACACTGAAACTACTGGAGCAGTCAATTCATGTGTAGAATATATCTAAAAAAGTGAGAACCTTTGAAATACGACAACTTTAAAAGAATTAGGCTCTTTAAAATCGCGCTCCAGGTCCCATCTGGCATACTATGTGAACATCTAGAATACTTTCATATCACCAATCTGATAGGTTCTTATCAGACATATTTGCCTTACGGAAGTTTTTGGAACTTCTAATCGAAAACTGTCAATTATTCATGTGCCATTATATAGAGGCAACAGGTTGATGATGTCAGCACCGATGCATTTGATGGCGAAAATATAATTTGATAGTGTCGTGCTGCCATGTGCTCTTTAACATCATACTCAAAAAATTCTGTGACATTTGAAACACAATATTCCAAAAATGAACAATGGAGGAAACGCTCTGCAAGAAGACCTGGTGAAAGCGTGGAAACGCTGACGCTATCCGAAGCAGATGAAAATGCTCTTGAGATATTTCCGAAAAGAAAGAGCTCCTTCAGCCCCGTTGGCAGAAAGAAATTTGAAATATACAATATGTAAAATACAACAACGAACTGTAAGCGATGTACCGTGCAATTCATCGGCTTTGATGGCTAGGATAAGCTGAGTGAATGAGGAGTAACGCCCCCGCCCGGAAAGTCTTCAGACTTAATGCTCTCTGAAAGAAATCCCGACATTTCTTTACATTTGCCTCGCGTTAGGTGTATCAATAAATCTGTGACTTTTTGTAATGAGTGACCAGATAAGAATGATAGGGAAAAAAAATTAAATAAAGCAACAAGTTTGACGTTGAAGCTACATTTATGCCATTATGTATGGAATAGCACATCATTCAAATGGCCGCCTCGGCTTCGCTGTCAGTACTTCAAGCTGTCGGTCCAATTTTTGATGACTCAGTCCAATATATGCGTCGTCATTTCGACAATAGTGAGTGGAATGTTGGTCTCGAGCTCGTCCAAAATGGTTGGCTTGTTAGCATAGACTACCGACTTGACATAGCTCCAGAGAAAATCGAGTGGTTTCAAATCGCATGATCGCCGCGGCCAATTGATGAACGCTCGCCGTGAGATGACCCAACCGCCAAATTTCTTCTTCGCAACTACGAGCGTCGCGTCGCTTTTATGGAATGTAGCGCCGTCTTGCTGGTACCACAGCTAGGATATATTGATATTAGCATCGCTCTATCCCTGAGACCATTGACGGTAACGGTGTCTCCTTCCTAATTTCGAAAGATATAAGATACGATTATGCCGCCATGCCATAAACCGCAACAAGCAGTCAATATTTGTGGATACGTTGATGCTTGGTCGAACACTTGTGGATTGTGTTCGCTCCAATGATGGTAATTTTGCTTGTTGACTTAGTCGCTGAGTCAAAAATGGGTCTCGTCCGAGAAGATGATTTTTTGGCCAAAATCCGAATCTCCGGCCAAAATATCCAGCGTCCAATTAGCGAACTCACGGCATAATCTATGCCTACATGTCTTCAATTCTTGCATCAGCACAATCTTATATGCATGTAGTCCCATATCCAATCGCAAAATAAGCCGGGTTGACTCTCTGCCGATGCCCAATTCAGCTGATCGGCGCCGAATCGACATTTCTGGGTCTTGTCCGATACAGGCCGCTACGGCAACTATGTTTTCTTCATTTCGCACCAATCTCTGCCTGGTTTGTGGCTTAAGATCCACAGAGTGTACTCACGCGCAAACTTTTTCACGGTGCGACGACCGACCTTACGACGAATTTCACGTTACATATTTTTTAATAATTTCCGCATGTTCGGCAAGCGTAAAACGATACATGATGAAATGGTAAACCTTACCGAATATTTTGACAGCTGGAAGTCATTGGTAACTTTGACAGCAGAAAAAACTATCATTGCTATCTGGTCACCCTTTGTATCCCACGTTGAATTTGAAAAGCTACGCTGGTCCCGTATTGTCAACCACTTTTTTTTTGTTGTGCCAAAGAGTGCGTAATATTAAAAAGATAATATGTAGTAGTCCGGGCTGCCAGAATACACGATTCGATAGCCCAGTTCTTCGATTCCAGGGATGTGCCTGCGCACTAAACCGCTCCCTACACACTTCGACCACTTCCCTTTACGGAACTGCAGTTTGGTATTATTTCCCGGAGCTGGTAAGCAATCTACGCTATGTATGTCTCCTATATTTGCTACATCTGCACGTCATATTATTTTGATCCTTTGAAGCTCGTTTTGCACGATTGTTATGAATGAGCGAACTTCCAACCAATCCTCTTCTTACCCTAGCTTTCGGTCTATTATTGCCTGTGGACTGGGTATGTCCGTTTTCCATTCCAGAAAGCGTATGCAGTAGAACGTGTCTTCTACCTAATTTGGGCAATCTGCGCAAAAAGGTGAGCAATCCTGTGTGAAGCGGTGTAGATATTTTCGATAGCCACGGTCACCAGAGAGGAACTGTGTAAGATGACAGTTACAGTTTCCATGCCTTCGGTTTGTCCAAACGTGTATGAATGGGATCAATCTGTAGGTCCATCTGTCCACTACTACGAAGCGTTCCACTGAGTTTGCCACCTGGTCATTTAAGTCACTCTTTTTCCTTCATTGATCTTTTTGATGACTCTCGCCTCTTAGTTACTAGAAGTTCTCTTATTATAAACTCTCTTCATCTCGTCCGCAAGGATATCGATGGGAATCATCCCAGCTGGAACAAAAGCGATTTCGGATGAAATCGTTCTAAAGCCACTGATTACCCTTAATGCGCTAAGTCGCTATTTTGATGATAACTTTCTCCTTGCTTGCTTTGCCGCTAGGACTGATACCCAAGCTGGTCCAGAGTATAACAGGACTGAATTTTCTACCTTGGATATTAAAATTCTTCTAGCATATCCGGGTCCTCCGATGTTTGTCAGTTATCCAGAAAGTGCTGCCTTCGATAAGAATGATTGCATTATTTGTAGCCTGCTCTATGTTATTTCGCAAATATTCTTTGCAACTGTTACAACGGCGATGTCGTCAGCGAAATCGATTATTTTTACTCTCGGTGGCAATGTTAATTGCAGAACACCGTCGTACGTGATATTCCAAGTAGGCGCGCCCCAGTACCTATCCTTCTGGGACTCGTAGATTTTATAGAATCTCTTCCTTCATCGGTTTTATATCTCAACCTTCTATAGGTAAAGTAGCTGGATATAATCTTATGCAAGTAGTGACGTTTTTATAAATGACCAATTTGCTGATTTAAATGTATTTTTAATGTACAGCGTTATTACCGACAATATTCCTTTACTGCTTCGACTGCTATGCCTAACACCGTATTTATGGCGTCAACGGTGGAGCGCGATTTTTTCAATCCAGACTGTTGATCTGAAAATGTTCCCTTTTCTTCTGCCACAGTGAGAAATCATCATATATGATCAGTTCAAGTATTTTGGCCAGTGTGTGCAATAAACACATTGAGCGGTATGATATTGGTTCTCCAGGTGCTCTGTTTCCCTTAGGGAAAAGTACCTAATATTGCAGCTTCCACTATTTTGGAAAAACCCCCTCTTTCAGAAACATTTGCATTGTTGTTAGAAACGTGTCTGGTGTCATTTGAACGGCGGCTTTCACTGCCATATTTAGGATGTCATCAGATCTAGGCGCCTTGTATTATAGATGCCTGTCTTCTTGTACGCCTGTTTTATTATTGGAACCGCTTCTGTGCTCTACAATAGACCCTAGCATTGTTGGACTTAATAATTGTGGAGACTTGCAGCCATTCAGCTTAGTCATTATGTCCAGACGGAATATGTCTTCTAGCCGTTCTAGAAAATCAGATCTCACTCTAAAACAATTTGCTTTGAGTGCTTTTATTTCTTCGCTCCACAAGTAGTTCGGTGTACCTCATTTACTGGACATTAGTTTGAGCACTGTTTCGCTGTCGACTAGCTCACTGATATTCATAATTTCCCTGCCAATGTCCGTTTCGAAGAGTTTATTTTACCATTTTGGGCCCGCTAGCTTAGGAGGCGGAATGGTCTTTAATTCTTGCATATCAATTATTATACCCTGATGATCACTATGGGTATATTCTTCGCTGAAACAATATTCTGTCTTGCGCAGTAACTCCATGAAGGTAATATCGATGATTGATCCCAATCCCGCTTTCATAAAAATATTACCTCGCCCATTGTTTGCAATTCTTACATGCAAGGATACGAATGGATACATTTTCTAGACTTGGTGAGCCTGCTACCCCACTCTCTTGCCCAGGCATTAAAGTCTTCGCCTATGATTACTGGAGATCTTTCATGTGCATTTGCACCTAAGTTTTTTAGCATTGCCTGCAACCCACTTCTCGTCCAACTTGGCCATACTTGCAGCAGCAGCCGATCCGGTTTATTTTTGCACGAATATACACAATGTTCATGTAAAAAGAATACAATCTCTCTCGTCGCAATTTGTGATATGCAGTCAGCAATATTATTCCAATAAAACCTTTCAATTCATCATCTTCCTCCAGCTGCTTTTCAAATATTTGCACCGGAATTAAGTTCTCAAGCTCATTTACCAACTGATTCCTCCTTGGCAGAACTGTTTCTAAGCTTGAAAAGCCAGCTATGTATGATGGAGTACACTTATTACAAGTTGCTACTTCCTACTACTACTACTACTTCCTTTTCATCACTTCTTTCCCAATAATTTTTCCAAAGGTTTGCGCATATGTAAATACTTCTACTGTCCCTGGAACATCATGTGGCAGATTTGCTATTTCAATATCATCGCCGGCACCTTTATCATCATCTGTAAGATTACTTTACTCTGGCCATATCTTCTTCTATATGTTCCAAAATTGAAGTCAATCTTTTCTAGCCCATTCATCTTTTACTGAAAAATAATAAATAGATAATCTGTATACTAGTATAGATAGTATAGTAGTATGGATATATAGTGGGTTCATCTATACTCAAACGAGTACTTGTAAAAAAAAATTCAAATAATTGACTACAAAACGAAACAAGTTTACAATCAATATTTTAAAACTTTGGAATGATTAATAGTTTTACTAAAAATCGAAATACGAGTAAAACAATCAAATAACCTTAAAACGGCACTCTTAGTTTTTGAGAGATTCAAAAAGTTTACTATTGTTCCAAATAGTGTTCGCGGAACTGGTAACATTTTCATTTTTCGTACATTGTCCAACATTGCGATCCATACGTTGAAACTGTATGAACGACTGCCATATTTACCAAACCTTTAAGTTAAAGTGGCATTTTTTCTGTCGTGAAATACGGCGGAGTTTTTCTCCAATTTAAGACACCCCACACTGATTATATGTGCGATATCTTCATCGCAATTTCCGTGATGGTGGACGATAGATCCTAGTTCTTGAAGTTGTTCACACTTCACTTCTGACGCTTCAGAAAATCGGCAATGCAGATATTCGGACATAGTACGGCTGATTCGCAACCCCTTATCTTCTAGCGCCTTTCGCCAATTATTAAGAGCTGCTTGAAGAGCTGTCACGTCGTTGCCTATAATATCATCGGCGAAAAGAAAAGAAGTGGTTCTAGACTCGTTGACGTGCTGCTGCAATAAAAAATCTTGCACAACTTTAAAAAGCAATGGGCTTTGTACACTGGCTTAGTGTTCTTCAACTTTAACTTCGAATTCTCCGATTATTTACACTGTGCATTCAACGCACTTCTTAACATCGTCGTACATATCGCGTATTATTCTCGAGTATCTACATTTTTAGATCTTAGCGCCATCCAAGTAAAATCTCTAGAAACTCTGTCGAATTCTTTTTCTAAATCGATAAAGACGATATACAGCGCCTTCGAAGTTTTGCGATGTTTTTCTGTCATTATTCCTCCCACAAAACCCCTTTGGCTACCATGGATAGCATATAACCTCTTCTAAAAACTTTTTTAACATCGAAAGTGAGATTGCTTCTGACCTTAACGAAGCTGCGAACGCCCTCCACCATCATTCCGCACTATATTGCGAGTTGGCCAAATTTGGTATGGTAGTACATATCTACTCGTTTATGTATGTACGCACTTATAGGTGTATGTTATGATGTGCAATTTCAAAATCGATAAAGGAACAGTAAGTATCGACCTTTCTAGTAGATCGCCCAAATAGTGTTGAGGTTCGATTCATCAGCAATACTTTCTTCCGACCAAATCATGGAAATGGTTTTATGCGCGCTTTCTCCCATGTTATTTCCACCTGCTCGGTAGGTAGGGTGTGTCTTCTAACAGTTTTGTCGTATTTAAGTTTCTGATATTTTTATCTTAATTTTATGTTTTCAGGTGGGCGAATATCTCAGCTTTTATTGCCCCGGTTGAATGATTCGATCAGTTGGATTCCAGAGTAGAGAGCTAAATTCCGGAGACAGTCAGAATCAGAGCAATTCTCATTCCAGCATAATATATTTCCATGGTCTGATATTGTTCGTCGTACAAGTTAATACTCACTTGAGGATGTCAATATACTCGTACCATATGTAGCGAGTGATTGTTCATATTATACTATGAAATGTAAACTCTAGTCTCCTTAAAAGCCTGAAGTATACGGAATATCAAAAATATTTGGGGCTGAGTAGCCTTTACTATTTTCAATCCCCAGCATTACATCATTACATGTCTGCTGACAGCAAACCCCACTCCTTTTTAACAAGAACATGATTTTCAGAGCGCAACTCATGAATCTGAAGAGAAGGAGATTCCAAAGCTCATTAAGAGTGGATCTATACATCCTACGTATCCTGCAGTACTACAAGATATTCTTTTATTTTGTAAGAGCCTTATGTTTTCTAAAAGGTTTTACCTAGTTGGCCTAAACTTGCAGTTGCCCACTTGTTTTGACGCGACATGCTTAATCCAAAGAAGTTTGCTGTTGTCCATATGACCACCTGCATCTGAAGATTTCCTGGAATGTCCACCATCGATCAAATACTCACACTACGGCAGATATTGGAAAGGATCTCGGAATTTCAGATCGACACTCGTCAGCTATTTGTCGACTTCAAAGCCGCATATTACAGCAGGAAAAGGGATGAGTTATACAATGCCAAGTCTAGTTTTCAGGTCTCTGTCAAACTCGTCAGGTCCTAGAGGTTGACGATATGACTTTGGTTCGCCTTTGAAAGAATCGTAAGTCTCAGCCCAACGAAAGAGGCACAATCTTTTAAAAAATCGGACAATTACTACCGTATACGGATGATATTGATGTGATTGAATAAAGCGAACCATCAACGAAACTTTCGTGAGTAATGAGGCGGAAGCGGCCAAAATAGATTTGACTGCTAGCGAGGGCAGAACAAAGTAGCTACTTAGATAAGAAAAGAACAAACTTCAGCGATGTCACCAACGGCAGTTATTACTTCGGGTCAGGAGATAATTGAGTAACAGAGCCCTCTCTTGTAAGTAAGACCAAACTGGGCTTATACAAAACCCTTATCATCCCGTCCTTGCTCTATGGAGCA
This sequence comes from Volucella zonaria, assembly GCA_963966105.1. NCBI lineage: Eukaryota > Metazoa > Arthropoda > Insecta > Diptera > Syrphidae > Volucella > Volucella zonaria. The sequence continues at coordinate 334,341,409 of OZ014530.1, forward strand.
AGGGTTTGGACGTTGTCGAAAGTGGATGGCAAAGTACGAGTACTTTCGCCGTTTCAGGAAAAAGATACTGCATGTGATTTTGGGTCCTGTTTATATTGTCGGGGGTCGGCAGGATAGAGAACGACCGCATCTAAGGTCGTACACTCAAATAGAAAGGGAGTTCGAGATCGTGCTAATCGGAAAGGCTTTTTGATTGAGGTTCAAATTCACTTCGGACTGTACCGCCACCTAAGTAAATAAATTAACACGGTTGAATGAAGGCCATTTTCAATATCTACACTGATTTACGATAATTACTAGTTCTGTCTGAGATTTATAACAAAGGGAACCGCTGTTGTTGGATGCAGCATTTGTTTTTTCCAGACATAATACACTCAGAATCTTTTACCAGGTTGTCCCATTGCCACCGATTTCCATCCAACTGAACTGCAACCTTCATTTGTTTGGGTTCGAGTGTAATGCCCGGGAAAATCCATCAACGAAAAGAGTTGCAGACACTTTCTTTCTTTTGGCCCGGTTCAAGACAATAAAAATTAAGTTAATTACGGCTTGATAAATTGATCTTTTTCAACTGAAGTGATCTCTGCTGAACTTTTCTTTCACCGTCGACATCTAGAGAGTTTTAATATCTGCCACATACCTTATTTTGCTCCTTTTCAGATCGCGCCTCTTTTGGACTCCGTTGAAAGCATTACATGCAGTGTTAGAAGGATTTTTTTTTGGCGTTCTCTTAATCATTCCAGCTCAATCCAAAGAACATTGCCAATTGCCATTGAAGTCAAAGACTTGAGTAATCCCCTTAGATTGGTATAGGGCTTGATAACTATGTTGATTGATGCCTACTGAATCCATGCCTTAGACGCAATCAAGTGGATATGTATCATGAATCACCTGAACTGCACACAGCCATATGATTGCGACCCATACCATTTAAACTCATTAAACTTTCAGGATGTCTTGATGCTGAAGCTTTTCCGTAAGGCTAATGTAACCGAAAGGTTAAAGTTAAGTATTGGTAGAATTAAGAGAGCAAAGGCACGAAAAACCGACATTGTAACTGACGTTGTAGATGAAATAGTTTCAAATGAAAGGATAGAGGAGTGAGAAGTTTTAAGGGATAGCCTTTCATAACAGACGAGAACAAGTTGATTGTTTCATTACATTAGCTCACTTGAATGCAGGATCATCCAAATGGAGATGCGATTTCAAATTAATAAAAAAGTGAAACATTTTTACGACAACTAAGTGGAGGTTAGAAATGAAATACAACATCTGCCAAATATCTAGACTCTGCTCTGCCTATAAATAGTTATTCTTTTGTTAAAAGTTTTCTTCACGTTTTCGGATAATTGTGGGTATATTTCGTGAATAACAGTATTTTCTTTTAGTTCATGAATTGTTGATGAAGCATAGGTGTAGACTTCATCTTTAACACAGCCCTAAAAGAAAAAGTCTAATGGTGTTAAATCGCACGTTCTCGGCAGCCAGTTGCTGTCTCCATTTCATTTCAATTCTTATGCGAACTTGATCTTATAGTCCAAGATGCAAAATGCGGTGCAAAGTGGTTACGGATAGGCTCAATTCTTGTGACCATCTCCAAATGGACACACCTGAGTTTGTGGTCACAATTTCAGTTACTGAAGCGATACTTTCAGCTGACGAGCACGATTTGAAATCTTTACATTACTAACCTGTCCCAAACTTTGAAGCGTATCGATCAAATTCATTATAGCTATGCGAGAAGCCTCTTGATGATGACCAACAGTAGTAGCAACTTTACGAAACGTTTCCGCACTATTTTCACCGTTTTTGTAGTGATCAATATTTAATACTTATTAAATGTCAGCTGCCAGAAAGTATACCCGAACAAAACAATTGTGAGCACGAAGTGAATCTCTCCCAGATCAGATATATGATAGGATCGGAGTCTTCGGTGGCAATTATCGCTATAAAAACTTTGAAGTTTATGAAGGCTACTAAGTTCTTGAAGGTGGTGAAGGCTACTTGAAGGCTATGATTGCTATGACGTCCTTTGGGAAATCGTATTGTATGTGTTCGTATCAGGAAAATTTCTTGGAATTCCATATTGTACGAGGGTAGTCCCAAAAATACCCGACCTAACAAGAAAAACACAAAAAAATTGGGGGAAAATTTGTTTATTTCTCTACGTAGTCCTGTTTATAGTGAGAATCCACGGGCTCCTTAAAGTAGCCATCAACCGCAGACTCCACCTCTTTACTGTTGGCAAATCTTTTACCATCGAGCCATTTTTTCAAATTCGGAAATAGAAAATAATCCGAGGAGGCTAAATTTGCCGAATAGGGTGCATGAGGAAGCAATTCGAACTTTAACTGATTTATTTTGGCTATGGCGATGATGGATAGGTGAACCGGTGCATTTTCTAGATGCGGTCGTTTTTTTCCTTATTTCATCTTTCAAACGCTGCAATAAGTTCGCATAATACACGCTGTTGATTGTTTTTCTTTTCTAAAGATAATCAATGAAAATTATCCGACGCGCATCCGAAAAAACTGACGCCATGACCTTGCCTGCAGATGGAACTGTTTTCGCCTTCTTTGGAGACGATTCTCCCATTTGAGTCCATTGCTTTGACTGTTCCTTCGTCTCGGGTGTGAAGTGATGGACCCATGTTTCATCCATAGTTATGAATCGATGCAAAAATTCGGCTTTATTGCTGTGAAACTTCGCCAAACATTCGATTGAAGCATCCTCAACATGCGGTGTATATCGCTTTTTGGAATGCCTACCATATCTGCTAGTTCACATACTTTAAATCAATGGTCATCTAATACCATTTTGTGGATTTTTATCAACGTTTCTAGTGAACTCACTTCAATTGGTCGACCACTATGATGTTCGTCTTGGCAACTCGTACGGCCTCGCTTAAACTCTACCACCTAATATTTTATTGTTGTAAACAAAGGAGCAGCCTCCCCTAGAGTTGAACCCAGAACCGTTTTGAAGCTGGTTGGATTGAGGCCTTTCAAATGTAAGTATTGTATGATGACCAATTTTTTCCATATTAAAAAATTCGTTGAGATCTTTCATCATTGATAGTTGCCGAGCAAATACTAAACAACGGAGCGTCGTCAAACTTCAAATTTAAGCTTTATAAGGTTGGTACTTTCTAGAATTGTCATTCTTTTTAAACAATAACCGCCATCTATACGTCAGGTCGGGTACCTCTGTGACCACTCTCGTAGTAAAACTACTCATCATGAAAATGTCGGTAGTGGTTTGGAAATAAAATAATTTCAAGGAGATACGTGCCTTAAGGAATATGAGACTGCGGCATATAAATGGTATCAGGATGCCCCTTACCGTCGAAGATAATTTCTGGTGTCATATTGTGTAAAAGTCGATTGATCAAATTTTCCTTAAAAAAATTTAAGATATGAAACATGTTTAAGCATATCTTTCGAGTCTTACATTTCTTAGCCCTCCCCGATCTCATTTCTCCACTTATATTGATAATCCTCCAAAAATGAAAATTACATTTTTTCCTTCTCAAAAACGAGTGAGGATACTTTCGCAAGGGACTTTGAATTTGTTTACCTATAGTACACCTATACACATATCATCTGATATATAGAAACAAACCCAAACTTGGGAAGCTTTGCATCTGAAATTCAAAGCACATCATTTTTGACTTTATATCTGCTCAAAAGAAAGAAAATGCTGGATTTAAAAAAGAAGAAATGATAATAAAAACCGAAATAGCCCAATCGAATTTCTTAAAAGGTTAATCCAAACTACAGGTCACCCTGTGACTTTGTTCTCTCTACAACGACAATTCTATAGTTATTTAAATATCCAAGTCTACACACTGGGGATAATATAGCAATTTAGTCTAGCAGCTATCTTAATCAGCTCACTTTGAAACATCGTCTCACAATGTCATTATGGATTAATTTTCTAAAAATGTAAATGGAACAGCCAGAGTCTTTATTGATGTCTGATTTATGGTTGGGTATTGTCAGATTTTCTAGCAATTTGCTTCCTTTATCGTTAATGGCATAATCTATCTCTAAATATCAGTTACGATCTTCCAAAAATCTCACTTTGGTATCCAAACAATTAATAATGGAATACCAGTTGCTGGTTTTGGGTCTCTTAGGGCGACGCAGAATCCGTGAGATGTTTTCCGTTTACAAAAGGGGTTCCTAAATCAAACTTCGATTGTTTTCGATTTGATTTGAGGGTACAAAAGACCGAACTGATTCCGATAACTCGATATTTCTAGGGAAGAGAAAGAGAAACTGTTATTCGATAGCCCCGGATTATGCAAATGGAGCCTGACTCTGTCATTAGCAGTAATTATCCGGTAGCTGGTTTGGGTATATTTTTTCTCACTGGGAAACAACATAATTGTATTTTTATGCAAACTTCTGACTAGTATGATATCTAAAACATTTTTCAATGGCTTTGTTAAACTTTGTTTTGGATCTCTAACAGAGCTGCTTTACATAAAATTTGATTGGAAATAAATAAATACATATATTGAAAGAAGCTTAAGATTTGGTAGTGCATAGATGTAGGCCAAGCAGATAAGAGATACAAGGGATTTCGAATTTGTATGCATTACGTGTTTTTATACATTTCAGTTTGAACATTTGTTTTTGATCTTTTTGAAGAATTTTGTGAGAAGGGAAATCTTTCAAATAATCTTGTACTTGAATAGGATGTACCCGGATATGTATGTGTACATATTCATTGATTGGAAGCACTGCGTAAATCAAGTGTAGGTGCTGGATAAAACAGATAATAATTGCATTCATTTTGAAGGCTGCGATATGCAATACAAGTAAAGTCCTCCACATAGCAAACTATTAAATGGCCAGGCAATTCTGTCCCGAAAACCCCTCATTTGTAAACGACGACTCTTAAGTTTTGAGGCTGCTCACATCCAGAGGCAACTCAGGACGACGGAGGATGTATTGATGTTTCTCCATACCTAGATCCCTGGACACGACACTAAAAAGTGGAAAATATTTTCTAACGGGGAGAGCAAGTATCGGAAAAAATTGTCATGGCGAATGATCTGAAAGATCGAGAACTTACTGTCTTATTGTGCCGAATTCATTCTCAACATCTGCACTTGAAAACTCTTTTTGACTATGGAATTTTGGGAGGGAAGGACTTAAGTTCGTTGTTTCCTCAGCCTACTTTTCGTTTGATTAGGTACCACCGTCGTCACCAAATGCAAGAGCCCAATCCACTGAATATTCCAATGCCAGGAGGAAGGAACTTATCATTTCCTGAAACGTTTCTGTTCAGAAAACGTTTTAGGGCAGTAGCTAGAGTAGCTTAAAAGGAAATGATTTCCTGAATATCCTACTATTACCTGAATAAGTTATGAGCAATATTTGAGCCAATATTTGTGACGAGAGGAAGGCAGCAAGTGATTGATTTAACCCTAACCACTAGCTACGCTAAAGAGGTACTAGTTGGAAAGTGCAATTGGAGGTTTCTACGTCAGACAATACACATATACATACATCGAATTCCAAATCGGATGTAAGGTCTCAATATTGCTAATGAGAAGGAAGGGCCATTGCAAATCTGTCAAAACTACGACTAATCTGATGATATTCCTATTATAGTACGAGAGTGGATCAGTAAGTGCCTTTTTTAATGCTCCATACTCAAAATAGGGGTTTGCTTGAGCGATGATTTCAACGTTGGAGTTAAATCTCAAACGAAATTCACTTTTTTCAATTTTCGCTAAGGTTTATGCAGTTGTTTTGCTTTCAATGGCTGTCACGCACAAACTACAGAAGTCTATCGACCGATAGCTGACGAGGGATCTCAACGAGTAGTATTAGGCTTAGTAGAAGTTGCATCTTCTGACAGATGCAGGTTCACTAAATAACGTTAAAGAGTCTCTGCAGTCTCCGAACACCTTCGAGCTCTGCTAATAAAACTCACTTCACGCCTCCTCGTGGCGCCATCTGGGAATCTCTACTGAGAATGCGAGCTTACTGCGCCATAAATCAGGACAAGTGTCGAAAAACCAAAGAGTAGAACTCACGAGTTCATCTCTACTGACTGAATGAAGAACATCGGACGCCCGTCTTGTAGATTTGAGGGCTGACGTTTGTAGTATTCTATTACCTCAGCATGCAGGAGTGAAATCCTACTGAAATGGCTTTCAGGATAATGCTGTAAGCATTCCCGTTTTATTATAATCCTGGCAGGCTTCAAAGAAAGCTCGATGTCTCATCGCCATTAAGTTGGCTGTGTAGGTCCAGATGTAACATTTGTGGTTAGAACCAATCCGGCTCTGCAATAACTCCTCATAAGGGCCTGTGTCAACTTTCGCATAGCCTGCCTGCTTGCAGAGGAGTTAGAGGGTGCAGAGGTCATCCGGCGGGCAAAGGACAAATACAAACCACCCAGAGAAGTACTGAGGAAAACGCGACAGAACCAAAACGTTCGACAGCGCAGTAGCAGTCAACGACGCAACAATAGTCATCTGTCTTCCACAAACTGAGAGAACAGATAAAACAATTGTAGAAATGTTGGGGGGACGGTAACAGGTGTTCTATCCACCAACCGATGAGAGACGCATCGAATCGATCAAAGTGCTCTACGAACTATCGGCGACTTAGATGCTTTAAGATGCAAGGAAGTCATTCGACAAAATAATATATCACAGAAATCGTCATGGTTAAACATTGTAGCTGACCTAAACGAAGACCGAAGCCTAGACTCGAAACAGAGGCCCAAAAATTACCTCCAGCTGACGAGAATGAAAAACCTCGCAACAAGGTAGGCACACAGAGCGAGGAAAACATTGCGAAATGTCATTAAATCGACCGGACAAAGGCCTACAAACCGGACACAAGTGACGACAACAACACTTGGACAAAGGTTGCCAGAAAGAAGCAAGCTAAAAAACCAAGGTACACCAAGGAGAAAACTCAATCCAGCGCAATTGTGATCACAGCGTTCTCGCTAAATTGGTCGCGAATATTAGAGGAACCCAGGAAGGGGACCTGCTGATGCACCTGAAGGAGATAGGAGAAAAAACAGACCAATTTAAAAAGATAATTGGTAAGATTCTTGGCGAATGTTGTAGAGATTCGGGCTCTGACGCACCGCATTACACTGGAAGTAAAGGATATCGATGAGGCCACGATGAAGGAGTAGATCTGCGAATCAGATAAATACCAATACCAATACCAATACATAGCTAGCCCGAGAAACGCATATGGGCACACCCGAATTGCGATGATTAGCTTGCAAGCACTGCAGTTAACATGTTAATGACAGACAGTATAAAAATTGGATGGCTAAACTGTCGCGTCCGGGAATGGACATCATTCAGATGTCTTGAATTCGGCCACACTGCACACCAATGCAAAAATGAGATGGGCCGCTTCACAAAATGTAGAAAATGGTGGAGAAGATGGCCATATAGCCAAAGACCCGATTAGTTTCTTCTGCAAGAAATACAATCCGGAGAACGCCTGGTATGTAGCCGGTAGCAGCAAATGCCCGATCTTCAAGAGAGCCACTACCAGCAAGTAATCATGAAGATAACACAGATTAACCTTAATCACTATAGTATAGCCCAGGATATCTGGCACAAATGGCTAGAGACAAGGGAGCGGACATCATTTTGGTGAGCGAGCTATACTCGACAGCCACATCTGGATATGCGATAAATCAAGGCCTGCCGCAATTTGGACATGTGGAAAGCATGACTTCTAAGATGTCAGCGATCAAGGGGATGTGTAATGAACATGTGGGATCTTCATTTGTGCAACGTACAATGTCTGGAAATGCGTTCCCGCAAATAAAGCGAAATATATTGTAGACTTGACAAACAATAATAACAAAATGTTCAAAATGAGGGCCTGGGCTGATCTTTTGATCAAAAAGTTTTCCCAGTGGAATGTTTTTGATACCGACTTGTCGATAGATAAAATACTTTGGTTACCATTCTTCCAAGCCATTCATTAAAGGTAAACCTGTACGCTTCGCATACAAGAATTGGGCGCTAAAAGTTTTGATGTTTACTATGACAAAGCTATTGAATAGAATATAAAAGAGCCTTTAGGTTCAAGAGTGGTAAAGTTTAGTTTATGAAAGATACCAGAATATCCAGCTGAACATATTGTTTATCTTGACAATTTCTTCACCAGCCACCAACTAAAGGGTTGCATTTTTTTCCTATTTCGTTTTTCAGGGTTCTATATTTGACAGCTCACGCGGCATGCGTCAAAGTCTAACATGCTCAGTTAGCATTGCCATTTCATCATGGCAATTATCAAAATTCGTGCTCTGTGAAAAATCTTTTTCGTGCACTTCGACCATTTTACGGTCGTTATAATCGACCTACTGAGCAAGCAATTCAAGTCATAGTGAACAAATTACGCACCAATTTCACGCTATTGGACATCAAGCCACCTACCAGTTCAGTTTCGTAGGCATAAAGTGCGTACAGAGATATTTTCCTCTGCTGCTGTATCCACCACTGTTACTGAATACCGTGATTTGTCCATTCGTCGCCGCAGCAATTGGGATTGTATTACTCGACTACATGAAAGGATCTTGGCTTAAAGCCTTACGAAATGCAGCTCGTGCAAGAACTGAAGACGAATGGTCTGCTACAGCGTCGAATTTTCGGTGAGTGGGCCGCAGAAAAACTGAAGGAAGATCCTCTTTTTTATTGAAAAATTGTTTTCAGCGAAGAAGCTCATTTCTGGTTGAATGGGTATGTTAAAAAACAAAAATGCACTGTTTAGTGCGGTTTGTGGTCCGGCGGAATCATTGGCCCGTATTTTTTCAAAGATGACCGTGAGAACAGCGTTTTCGTCAATGGCACCCGCTATCTTTCAATGATTTTGAATTTTTTTTTGCCCAAAATCGAGGTGAACCTTGTCGACATGTAGTTCCAGCAAGACCACGCTACATGCCACACAGCACACGAATCGATGAACCAAGAAATAAGTTTGGTGAGCAATTTGTCTCTCGTTCTGGACCGGTGAATTGGCGGCTAGATCATGCGATTTGACGCTTTTGGGCAATTTTTTTTGAGAACGCGTCAAATGACTCGTATATATCGATAAACCAGCGTCAATTGCGGTCTTGGAAAACAATATTACACGTGTTATTTGCGAGATGCTCAAAAAAGTGATTCAAAATTGAACTCACCTCGTTTACATGAAATAATCTTTAAAATGTAAATGAGTGATTTAGGATACTGTTGTGTTTACAAGAGGGAGTTTCAAACACAAGAATCCGATTTGCCTTCCAGTACCTAGATGTGGTCCGTTGAAGTTTCCGTCTACGTCCACCATGATTATACTTAACGTTTTAAGCACATTCCTTTTTCCGCTGCCAGCCATCTGCCACTTGCTATTGGATTTTCTTAGCGGTCACTTAGTCTTAACAACACTCATCGCATTTTCGTCGATATGTAAACATATTTTAAGTAGTTTGTCTTACTAGTTATAAGTTAATTTATAAAACTTTAATAAAATCGTGAATTACGTAAACCCCCAGTCGTATTAGATGCCGAGTTACGAGTACTGTTCGTGACAACCGGACCAAAAAGTGTCTTTTACCCACAGTCAAGGATATTAGTTTGAAAAGAATTTGACTACCGATCAAAGTTCTTACCGTTCGATGGTAAGACAACAGTGTTTCCATAATAGGAACAAATTTCGACACCGTTGAACCACTAGGCAAGGTAAATCGATGGCGTAACGAAAAAAAAGAATAAATTGAGCTGGATATCCCAAAATTGTTTCAAAATTGTAACAGAGGAATGAGCGGTGTAGACAAAATGGATCAGTTAATATTTGTATACCGGACTGCCATACGAGGAAAAAAAAATAGTGGTGGACCTATCCACCTATCCACTTTGCAGTATTTAATCAGATAATCTTCAGGACTGTCTGGAATTTATAAGGAACATCACTAGGTACTCACTTACAATACCTGGTTTGTCAACAGAAAATATTATGCATTTCCAAGAAAAAGGCGTAATTTGCCATGCAGGAGTACGTTGGTGTGATAAAACACTTTGAATAGAAAAGCCTTGTTTTGAAAAAGATCACACTTAAGTGCCCATTGTACTTAACCGAGTACACCCCTGAAACTTATAGATAGGATAATTTTTTTTATTAACTGCCTGATAAGGAAGTTCTTGCACTCACATTGAAAATGAAAATGTTGAGATATCTTTACGTTTTAAGGTGGCTATAGTAGAGTAAGTTATGGTAATATGGAATACAGCTTTTTTATTTTGAAACACCGAATTTTTATTTGTAGATTTATTTTCTTATACATTAAAAGTTTGAATTACAATATATAAATGAATTTTCACAATATTTACATAGATATAATATTTTGAAACACTTCTTATTTGATCACATCTTGCATTGAATACATATGTCCCATAAAAGCCCATCAGGGTAGGATTCGTCACAGACATTGCAGTTTACGCCTTCACGAGGCTCAGGATCGAACTCTAATTCATCAGAAATTTTGTTCTGACGAATCGTTTGGCGAATCCCTTTTGCATTTGGGCTACTTTTTGCGACATGCTTTTGACGCGGATGGTAACATATCAGCTTCTTTTTCCTTTTCAACACTTCTTTTTTTTTATTGTTTCAAACAATATTTTGGCATAACTTTTCCCTATTTTTGAAACGTCTTGTTTGTTGAGGCAGTTTTTGTAAGGTGTTTCGGTTATAACAACCGCTTGGGTGACTTTTCTTCCCCTATTCGATTTCTTCTGATTTAAAGCAACTGGTGAGGCTATGTCCCAAGGAGAAATCGTATGATTCAAATTTTATTTAGAGTCCTTGGTGGGGTTCGAGGATTATTATCAACGGTTTCTTTTTCTTGATGAACAGCCGACACATCACCTTCCCCAGCACCAATAAAATCAGCGTTAGTAAAAATATGTGGATCAAAAGGATAAATTGCTGCACATTTAAACCCATTCACAGCTATTTCTGCTGCTTGACATCTTAAATACGCTTTGGGGAATAGTTCTGCAACGTCGTATACCGCGACTTTTCGGCCCTGCTCACGTAAAAACAAGCGGCCTCACTGTAGAGAGATTTTAAAGGCGCCATAAAAGATCTATTTAGAATCTGCATATTATGGGTTGAATGAGGTGAAATTATGGTCACAAAATTTGCTTTTGCGATTTCAATCACATCAATGTTCCGAGTGTGACTAAAATGACCGTCTAAAATGAATAACACTGATGAATCCTTTGAAGGTTTTACTTTTTTTAACGAAATGCTGAAACCATTTTGTAAAGAGATTAAGTTGAATTCTTCCCGAAGGATGAAATACAGCGATTGAGCCAGGTGGACCACTCTTCATTAATTGGACATTTTCGTTTTTCCTAGGAAAGACGAAAAGTGACGGCACGAATTGTCCACTGGCACTCTTAGCTATGACCAGCGTTACAAGGGATCCGCTTTCAGCAGATGTCAAAATACCAATCTGCCGTTTTCTTTTGGTGGCCAATATTTTTGGCTGTTTCCTCTGAACTATCGAAAAACCGGTCTCGTCAACATTAAATATCCGATCTGGCGGAAAATTATACCGATCGTTATACGATCTTAGAAGCTCAAGCTCAAAAAAAGATATATATTTGTTCTAGCAAACCCAGTGGCTCTAGCCATAGACGTATCTGTCGGTTTCCGGATTGAGAGCTCTTGTCCATGCCTTTTTAAAAAGCCTTTGTGCCAATCACGTCCAGCACAATGTTTTAAAATCGAAAATTTGTTTGGAATGTTATCCCTCATTGCCAATTGAAAAGCCGGAGACCTTACATCTGATTGTATTAACCCAAAGTAACCCGATTTTATCTCTTTGGCATATTTAACGAGCTCAGACTCCATTTCATTTGTAAAGATGGGTTTTCTTCCAAGAGGAATGTATGATGATTCGGTTGGAGTTTCCGCAGAAGTGGCCAATATAAACAGAGTTCCGCGGGTGACATTGAATGCTTTTGAAGCATTTGCTTCGAACGCACGCGTTTAATGGCCTGTTCCATATCCTCTGGTTTCCATTGTTTGCGCTTAGCTCCACTTTGGGTCTTTCAGGCCATATAAAGCATAAAAATTTTGGGTTTTAGTTTTTGCCGACATAAAAGGAAAATGCTGATAATATGGAATACTATTCCGTTTAACCTATACCTTTGTATTCTATATTGCCAACATTTTATCCTTTTCAGAAATGAAGTTAAAAGTCACCTTCTGTTTATGAATTCCATCACACAACCAGCAACAGACGTAAATGCAATTACATTGCGTACGATCTACACCGTTATACTTCGATCGAAGGAAACTGATAAGTTTTTTTTTCAAATACAAAGTTCACACCTCCAAAAGTTATGGTTGCAACGAATTTTACTGTTGAATTTATCCTGTTGTCAGTTTGACAGCTATTTGATACTAGATTGCTTAAACATTTTCAGTGACTATGAAAAAAGAGATGTCACTGAAGAATTTACGGAGGAACAGAACGTACCTGGATTTTTAACGTAAACCTCCTGTCATGTAGACTTAATGTTTACGAGGTGCCCATACACCCATAGGGAGCAAGGATACGCCTTGCCATCGCTAATCACTCGCTTGTATTATCTAATAGCTCGCTTTTGAATTATACCAATTCGGAACTGTGTTGGAGGCACAAGTTCCACCCTTGGTATGAGTCGAGGCCTACCCAAAACCTCTTGCTGCTCTTAGGGTCGCAGCACCCAGTACTTCATTTGCAACTCTACAATGGGATAAACCAAAAAGGAAACCCGTACCCGCGATTTGGGTTTAAACCACAGCCACCATGACGCTCCCACAAGGGTGCCTACCTCTAACAAGTCAGGCCCGGACCGAAATCCGGGGGGCTCCTGACTCCCATGGTACCGTGATTTAAGTCCTGGTATGGACTACCGGTGGTCAAGCCTACCAACAAGACCTATGACCGGCAACTTGTAACTGGTCAAATCGTATCATCCAGTCATGCAATAAAATCTGGATGTTTACGATAAGACCAGTTTAGAATAATCTACCCCCGCTTTTTATTAGACAACGTCATTGATGGGCGAAGCCTTGATAATTGGGCGGGGGCCCTTACGGAGGAACAGGGGTATTCCATATTATCCACATATTCCATATTACCCTAACTTACTCTATTTTTAAACAGTTTTTAGGAATACGAAAAAAATCGGGCCATAATTATCTGATTTATTCACGGAATAGCAATTATTTTTCAACCGTCAATGCAGTACTAATTACGTTTTCATTAATACAGGAAGTCCCACATATGACCGGTCAAACTTTTAATAGGATTCCTGAATTCTAATAGGATATGAAATATAAAAATCTATTGGAGAATACTACAAGTTCTCTTTATCAGGAAGTTATTGGCGTCAGCCATCGGTCGCACCCATTTCAGCCAGTTTTTCTTGCTCTTACTTACATAAATCGTTGTACATATATGAACTGGTAAATAAGTTTTCAAAATGTAAATCACTGTAATTTAACTATGTACATTAATGGGTTAAGAAATCGATATTAGAGACGCTTCAAGCTTAGCAAATCAGCTGGTTTTGCCGTGTGCCGGGCCAAAAAGCAATAGCAGCTCAAGTTCCAGCCAAGATTCAAAAAACAAGCGAAAAGAAAAATAATTGGTGATCCATAATATAGAAAGCCTGTGGAATGGGTTAAGGTTCGCAAATTTAACCCTGGAATGCTACACTTTTTGCAAAACCTACTATGCTATATTGGGGTACAACCGTACCCAAAAAAAAAAAACATTTTTATAGAAAAAAAAAATTTATTTGGCAAGATCCCAAAAGAAATTTCAATTATAATTCCATCGTAGTTTTTAGTCACAAAAATAAAATAAAATAAAATTATTTTGCACAAGTTGGACATATTTTATTTGGTGCGGTAAACAAATGAATTTTTTTGCATAGAGCGCAGTTGATCCTCGATTTTCTATCCCGGCTTCTTAGACAAAATGTACATCTAGTCTTCCCGTGATAGTAGCTGGCCTTATTGATTCTTCTGTTGCTGAGTGCACACCCCAAAGTTGAAGTTTGTAAACGATGTTCCATATGTGGTCTTACTAAATTTAGTGCTAGTTTCTTTAGGTATGTTCTTCTGTTTTCTAATTTTTCTTTGTTTGGTGCGTAAGAACCACGTAAAAGGATAATCTATGTAGTTGTATCCCGCAAAATATAAAACATGGATCTCTCAAACACTTCTCGAAACGGTGAAATTTTGTCGGTTTCTTTTCTTTGAGATCTGGTGGCTTTGTCATCAAATCGAAGACAGTTCGTTGGAAACCGGGCATAGTTGTCCTAAATATTGGTATACCACTGTCTTTATCAAATACATATTTCCTTAGTAAATACTCCATTCATTTTCATTAAGCCGGCAAATAAGTGCCCTCATTTCAATAATATCCGTGCCTTTTGTGAATGAAGGCTTATTATTGTTATCATTATCGTCCCCTTTTTTGGCATATGTTAATCTTTGGATGTTTATTTCTTCGTCGGTATATTTTGTAATTTTTTCAAGATTTTCTCTGGTGAAACATAATCCCCAGGCTTCTATTCCTGATTTTATTTCTTTGCATGCATTTTTTATTCCCCGACAAATGTAGAACCAGATTTATTTTTGGTGTACGATGTATTCTACCTCTAACTCCTGTCCATCTGAATCCATTTATTCCTTTTAGTTTAGCGGAAACCTTCAAAATTTTAACTTTGTCTTCTTCCGCGCGCTGTACATGTGACAATGGCATATCATCTTGGAAAGAATGGCATATCAGAGGATGGAAAGGAATCCTGGCAGTAAACAGGAGTAGGAGAAACTGAGTGACCTTCATTCTCGGACAACGATGTAAACCGATGTTGATCTGGGCTAGAAGAATTGTAACATATGTCTTCAAAATCACATTCCTCTTTTATTTCAAAATCATCTCTAAAATCTTGTATGATGGCATCGCTCTCGTTATGAAAATTGTAAGAGCATACCACCTACAACAATTGAATTCGGTAAACCAACGTCAGAATATTCACTTCGCAACCTTGCTTAGCATCGTCGGTGTTTGTGTTTTTTGTGTTTGTTTTTATTTTCCTATAATGACTCGGGAATTTAGGGTGGACATTGCGAACATACGCGGGCTAAAAAGTAATCTCTTTCCTGCGTACGTCCACGTCTGTAAATCCAGGCCAGCTATTTTGGCACTTAGTGAAACACAGGTAGATCGCCGCCCACACCTCTCAGGTCACTCTGATCTGAAGCTACCTGGCTACGAACTAGTGCCACTATTTCTTCCCTATCGCGGTCTCGGCATTTATTTGCGCAGTGATGTAGCTAACCAAATTCCACCACAATGTACTCCCTGTTCCAACCCGGAATTCAATTTAATGTGGTTAAAATTCCATATTCGTAAGAAAATTATCCACTACTGCTTTATTTACAAAAGCCCCAAACTGGACAGCAATTCGACTTTTAACGAGTTTAAAGCGCTGTCTGACTCTATTCAAAGAATTGAATCCCTGTATCCTCATACTGAAATTGTTATAACGGGTGATTTCAATATACACAATTCTGGGTGGCGTCGACATTCTGAACAGACAGTCCGCGAAGGATGGTGTGTTGAGATGTTCGTTGCAGAAAACAACTAAACGCAGCTTGTAAATGAGCCCACGCGAATACCAGACGTTGATAGTCATGCTTCCAACACCCTGGACTTGTTTTTAACTTCTCACCCTGATAAGTACTGCGTTGATGTGCTCTCCCCTCTAGGCTCGTCGGGCCATTGTGTGATTTCAGCTAATTTCTCGTAAACCGACCACACAGTTAGGGAAAAGATTCCTAAAAAAACCGTATGGCAATACGAGAAAGCCAATTGGAGCGGACTTAACACCTTCTTTAGGAAATTTAACTGTTTCCTCGATAACGACGTGGATGCCGCTGCTGATTTGATCACTGACACTATTCTCTTCGTAATGAGATCATTCGGATGAAGAGTATCAGACTAAAAGAAAAGGCGTGGTACGACTCGAGTTGTAAAGAGGCTATCAGGGTTATATAAGTGTTTTTTCGGTCCTTCAAGACCAATCCGACAGAGGAAAACCGAAAAAAGTTTAAATGAGCCAGGAGTGACTGCAACGTCTTTCTCAAGCGTGTGAAATTCCAATACGACCAAAAGTTGAGGCAAAAAATACTACAATGTCCCAAAGGTAGTAAAAGCTTTCGGTCATTTGTCAAAAACATCAGAAATTCTGCCTCATCCTCCATCCCAAAGTTCATTTACAATGACATTCCAGATGTCATTTCAAGCAGCAAATCTGCTTGCTGCACACTTTGCGGCCAGCTTAACGCTCCCGGATTGTGCTCTGTCTCCGCCTACACTTGAATGCGTCGAATCTTGAATGGGACGAATCCACTTTCGCACTTGTGTAGTAGTAAGATTACTTAAAGATCTCAACATACATAAATCCGCTGGTCCAGATGGTATATCTGGCCTTCTTCTGAAGAGGCGTTCTTCCACGCTGGCGAAACCACTGCGTAAGCTTTTTCATCAATACCCAGCCATTATCCATGAATGGCACTTACATCGTCGAAACCGAAAAATGTTCCATTTTCGTTATGTGTGTCAATGACAACTTACGTTGGAATGACCACATATTCGATGTCGCCAAAAATGCTGCCAAATGTCTAGGCTTTCTCAAACGATGTAGGAAATACTTTTGCCCTTCTGATCTGGCCTCAATATATAAGGCATTCATCCGCCCAAAATTGGAGTATAATGCTCACATATAAGGCATTCATCCGCCCAAAATTGATGTACAATGCTCACATCTGGTCAGGTGCGCCTAAAACATCTCTGCACCCGCTAGATAGAATTCAAAACCTTGCGATAAAACTCATCGGTGATACCAATATCACTCAGACAATGGACACCCCCGAACACCGACGAAATGTCTCATGTACTCCATAGCATTTCGCCCCTTCAAACCTTTTACCGTAACACACGTCTGACTATGAATGCTCATCAGCCCACTTTCGGATATACTCTGAAATATCGTGATTCGTTTCTTAGCCGAACAACTCGCTTGTAGAATGCCTTGCCGAGCTCTCTATTTCTTAGTCATTATAACATTCAGACATATAAAACCAACGTACATCCGTACCTATCCTTCTTTCGTCAATAAATTTCCATCGCCTGCGCTGTGTGCAAACATTTTAGGAGCACTTTAACCCCTTGAGCGCTCGGTAGTTTATAAAAAAAAAAATCATCTGAGTCAGAATCATTGAGAATTTGTATCTGTATCTCCGAGATATCATCAGGTTTTGATAAGCCAAAATTCTTTTTTTGAGAAGCCATTCCCTTTATTGGCTAAAAGCAAACAAATGAATAAGTAAATAATATAAAGGAGTACTAGTTACATTTGATAATAAACGTACTCACATTTAAAAAACAACGCTGAAATAAAGCTTTGAACAATATTCGTATTCTGCTACACTGGGATACACGCGTATCCCAATATCGAATATGAGCACAATGACAAACACTCCGCCGGCCGTCAGTATCACATACGAATTAATGCAACGCATTTTGAAACTACTTAGACGTTCAAGCTTGCAGCTTCACCTGCTACTTATTGGTGGGAATTTTAAAAAAGTCTAAACCAAATAGCATTCCAGGTTTAAAAGAAAGAGAAGAAGATGAGCAACCACGTGACTTCTTTAACACGGTAACTGAAATTATTTGCTTAGGCCAATGTTGTCATCTTCTAAGTAGGTAAGTCTAGTTGTGACGATGTCAATATCCCCAACTGCTTAGAATCTCGAGGGGAGAAAATGTTTTGAAAATATTCTTAACCGCTGATGATGATGATAACTTCAAAATTTTGTATAATTCGGTTGCCATCAAAATTTCAGTCATTTATCAATTTTCTTTACAACTTAGCCTGCTTCGTGTCCAAAGAAACTAAATTTACGCACTGGGTCTTTCCACACAAGCTCTCGTCCGCAATTCACGTTTCAGCAATACGTCAAGGAACCATCCCTTCGAAACATTTTTTTGTACCACTATGCTGAAATTAAAACTCTTCTGGGCGAGGTTCTCCTTCTTATTGTACTAAATCAACTTCTATTAGATATTGTCTTCACCTACTACACATTTATAGATGTAATGATGTCACAACTTTCGCTGAGTTATTTGCGACGCCTTATACATTATTTTTCGATGGACCTTCCTCAATAAATGTTATGATGAATTCCATAAAGAAAAGGAATGTGATATTTGAGTTAATCATAGTAGCAAGTATCTAGATAGCCATTCGATGGACAAACACAAATTGAATGTGGTCGCTTAAAGTAGGGATACCCATGAAGCAGAGGAAGCCTGTGGTACCTATTGTAGAATATCTAGCTTGATTTACTGTACTTCTTATAGCAACACCGACCAATGTCACTGTCGATAGTCATAATTTCGGCTATTTTTGTTTCTCTTTAAACGTATCTATATGTAGGTGGTGCTACTCGTATAACATTATCCGATCGTTTGAATTGTATCCTCGTTTTCCAAAAAAAGGTTTCTTAAGCTACAACACCCATCCTTAATTACACGCACCACCTAAATGCATCGCTAGCTCGTTTCAAATGTGTAACACAATTTTAATTCCATTATGTAGTAACAAGATCAGAAATCTTAATGGCATCGGGAAGATAAACTACCTACAACAAGAATGAGAGTATCGACACCCCACCCACGGGACAAATTCCCAAATAATGTTTTCAAAAATCCGAAATTAAGTCCCGTGAAACGATTATGGGCCGAAACGATTTTCCCGAAAACACTCATCGTCTCGTTGGCCTGTGAAAAGGCTTTTCTTTTTAAACAGATCATAGGATTTTTTGATGCAGTATATGGATACTGAGGGAAATCTCTTGATTGATTTTTTTTTTGTTATGAGTTTCCAAAACGAGACTGATTATGTGTGGGAGATCTGGAAAAGGATTGAGCTCGGAGCTAGAAAACAGGTAAATGTAGTGAAATTATCATAATTTCTATTCCCTCCTCACAGATACCTGGCCTCTTAGAGGAGCATTTATTAATTTTGCTTCCATCGTGTCCTTCGTCCAATTAAAAAGGTTGGGGGGATCCGGATCATTGATTTAATGACTGGAAATGCCATTCAGTGTGATGTCGTTAGTGATATTAATGCTGTTGCCAGGGCTGGTGCTGATGCTGATGCTTATGCTGATGTTGATGCTGATGCAATTGGACCATTCCAGGAATTCATCTAATTTTAATATTTAGACATTTGGTGGTTCTTTTTTTTTTATAGTAAGATGGAATATCTTCACGTTCGTTGTGCGACTTCTATACAGTGTTCACAACACTCAAAGATGGTTACTGCGATTTCGTGAAACTGTTAAAAAAAAATCCAAACTCGCTGAGAAAATTACGTAAAATTTGAAAACGACCACCACAAATCTTAAACCCGTTTATGACAGACAGACGAATTCTATTCTTTGGAGGTATACCGACCACACTGATGGTGTAGTTGCCATCGGGTCGGTAAGACGACGATGATGATTGTGGTTATGACAACTTGGGGAATCAAATAAAAATGCGCGACCGCGTCACAATGATTAACATCTTGTGCGATGGCATTTTTCCATGTACGTATCCAAATTAACACCATGTTCTTCACACTAATGGGCGGTCCAGTTAAGATTCAAATTTTAAGATGTCATTAAACTACAAGAGAAGATGCATTTAGATTTCGGCACCGAGATTGAGTGGGGTTTCTCCAGAGTTGTGTGGTGAAATTAAATCGGGATGTTTATGGGTTGGTGGAAACCGGGTACGGATCATAGAGACGAGATAGCAACTCTTTTCTAATTAAATTGCGAAGTTTCCCACAGCCATAGGTGGTGGTACGGATATGTATCTAAATGTAGATCTGTAAGGTGCTCGTTGAGTTGAGTATGTACTTTTATATTCTTTTTTTTTTTGTTAGTTATCTGTACTTCCATTAGGTGACACTGTTTGAGAAAAGATTTCTCCAAAACGGGGTTATGGTCTTTCTTGGAGACCGAGAGAATGATTCTCCTTTGGGAAAGTACCAACCTAATCTAATCGTACTTGTCTTTTTAATTTAAACCTTGTAAGATTAAATAATTTTTCATTTTTGGTAAAGAAAATACATTACAAATTAAAGCTATTTCCGCTCTACATTTGTGTACACATATATTAGCTCGTGCCATCACAATTAGATCTGTGTAGTGAAATTCACCAACAAGTATTTATATTAAAGCCATCGCGAGGCGTTTGTATGTACTGTATAAAGGGTTTTTCATTAAGCACTTCCTATCTTTAAATTTAAACAAAACAAAGTGTGTGTGTGTGAGATATCATCGAAATTTTTTATTCGTTTCAAATGTCCGCCGCAGCTTCTCGAATGGCACGCATCCGAAATGTCAAATTTTCCATGACTCTGGCGCATAAATCAGGCTGAATTTGATCGATGACATGGGTTATGTTGGCTTTGAGGGCAGCTGTGGTTTGTGGCTTATTCGCATAGACCTGCGACTTCAGAAAACCCCACAAGAAAATGTCTAACGGGGTCAAATCGCACGATCTCGGTGGCCAGTTCACATCACCTCCACGTGAGATGGCCATGCCCTCGAATCACTCGTGCAGAATTTCCAAAGTGGCGTTAGCTGTGTTGGACATAGCGCCGTCCTGTTGAAACCACATGTATTTGGTGTATATATCATCCAATTCAGGTCAAAAGAAGTTGGTAATCATCGGCCTATAGCGCTCACCGTTGACGGTGTTGGGCTGGCCAACGTCGTTATCAAAAAAATATGGGCCGATGACGCCACCAGCCCAAAATCCACACCAAACAGTGACTTTTTCCGGATGCATTGAACGCTCTTAGATCTCATGTGGATTGGTATCGTCCCAAATTCGACAATCTTTTTTGTTGACGTATCCATTCATCCAGAAACGGGCCTCTTCGCTGAAGATGATTTTTCGATGAAAATTAGGGTCAGTTTCCAACTGCTCCAGAGCCCATTCAGCGAACACACGTCGTTGTCTATGGTCGTTTACCTTCAGCTCCTTGGTCAGTTGAATTTTGTAAGGGTACAGGCCCCATTCACGATGCAAAATTCTCCAAGTTGTGGTCTGCGAAAGTCCGAGTTCTTG
Organism: Volucella zonaria; assembly: GCA_963966105.1. NCBI lineage: Eukaryota > Metazoa > Arthropoda > Insecta > Diptera > Syrphidae > Volucella > Volucella zonaria. The sequence goes on from OZ014530.1 coordinate 334,362,652, forward strand.
TGATCGACGTGATGTAGGCTGCCTCTGATTCTCCTGCACACTCTCACGGACAGCGGCAATGCTTTCGGCAGATCTTGGTTTCGTCGACGTAAAGGTGTTGATTTATCGTTTACTGAACCGGTGGACTCAAATATATCCACCACACTGCGAATAGTCCTCTCGGTAGGACGATTATGGCTACCGTAAAACGGGAGCGGAATGTTGCCCGAACAGAAAACCCATTATGATAAAACAATTTCATCATTTGCACGTGTTGTTGAACGCTATGTCCGTTCATGGTGATTTGGCAAAACAGACTGAATAAATGACAACGAATTTGACAGATGTAGCAACAACAATATGGCCGCTATCAACTGTCAAAGTACGGAGTCCCTATTGGAAGACCCTGTATAAATCATTTACAGGGTAGTCTGGCTACCCAGTTTTTTAAATTCCTAGAAAAAATTATCCTGCCAAGGTTTTATTTCTAAGCTGAGTGCTTCACAATGAGAAAGGAAAAGTGAATTTCGGAAGATTATATGGTACATATACGACACAGAACAGATGTCAGTCGCAGGTCCCGTTGATCTCGTCAGATTTGTACAAATAGTGAGTAGACAATTGAATATTTTCAGCTATTATTTTTTACGTGTCCTTCTTCGCGCCTCATGAACCGTTTTTTTTTTGGCTGCCTGTCATCCGTGGCAGTGGTTTTCTCTTCGTATCTGAACGAAAATATAGCTTGACCCCAGCAGATCGAAGTGTCAAATTCTAGAGGATCAAAAAGGGAAATCGCGGTATTAGCAGGGATTTCGAATGTGGACAGAAAACTAAGGACTTGCCAGCGTGTGTTAGCTGAACATTTTCAAAGAAAGTGTTTGAAAAGAAAACCAGCTTTACTGCAACGTCATCGAAACGCCCGTTTGACCTTTGCCAAAAATTATTTAAGATGGAAGAAGTGTTGGAGAACTGTCATCTTCACCGATGAGAACCGCATTTGCCTTGTCGACGGATTTCGTCACTATTTTCACGATTTGAAAAAGGACGAGCTGTTTTTATGACGACGACAACAGGGTGGAGGTGGAGTCATCATAATCAGGAAAAATTCGGCGAAAATTTCATCCACAAGTGCAGCAATCCACACAGCTCGGATGGTGAAATAGTACTTCGAGCGTAACAACGTTTGTGTTCTTGAGTGGCCAGCAGTGTGTCCAGAATTCTCTTGTACATTTTGAAAAGTATTTAAGAATAAAGCAGTACCGGTCCGCTCGTTGAGTCCTGACCCCACATATGCCGTATACGAGTAAATTCTTCGTTGAGCTGGAGGAATTTGGTGTTCTAGGGCTCTTCATTCGGAGAATTAAAGATCGTCTTGAGTAGCTATTCGTACTTAACGTTCCAGAATATGGTCATTCTTCGAAAACATTGATTTCCATCTTTACTTTATTTTGTTCCTTTACTTTATTTCTGAAAGCTGCAAATAAGTTTAGAAAGGAAACACGAAATGAAACTTCATAGTAGAATTGCAAAGTGTTGGCCTAATGGGACTCTTTTATAAATTTAAACGAGCCAGCAAGATAATATGGTTTCTCAGAAATCCAAATTTTTGTGACAGAAAACACTTGTCAATTAAAGACTCTGCCATAGGTAAAGCTATCTGCTATAATGTGTCAGATAATCTCTCATAAGACAACACAAATCTAATGAGAATAAACCCTTTCTCTTACCACAAATAATTAAAAATGGAAATTAGGGCATATCACAATGGCACAATAGCATACACCTCGAAAGGTAATAATCCAAGTTGTTAAGCTATAGCCACCAAAACATTCCAAAAGATCTCTGAAATCCATCCCGGACCCTCCTACAATCAACAAATCCACATCTGACGTGAATTAAACAGAAACAGAAACGAAAGAAAAAAATTAATAAATTTCAAAAACTGAAAATATTTCCAAAGACCGACAAAAAGACACAACAAACAAAAAGAAGCGACAGAAATTATGAATTATTACGAAATCTCTGACCATGGTCTCAACGCGAACCGGATTAGTTTCGGTCGGACCTAAAAGAATAAAAAAAAAACAGAAAATCTGAGAAAAAAGGGAATCGAAATCCCAATCGCTTCGGTCCAGTAATCCCCCTCAATCACATTACTCGGAACGAAGCAAAATGAATTGAGGGACAAAGGATACGAGTTTACGAGTAGTACACATAGCCGAGTACGTATTTTGTATCTTCTCAAGGATTTCTGTCTTTTTCTTCGACTTTTTTCGATTAACTTTTCTCTTTCTGTTTCCCTTCGATTCTTGATGCTGATTATTTATGGGAATTTTAGTTTTTCCAATACTACGTTTGGTGTTTCTTTTAGTTCGTTTTCCTTCTGCAGAAGATGATCCTGGGTAGTTCATCATATTTCGGAGGGACACATCTAGAAAGTTGTATTGAATGCAACAAAACGTAAACAACTCCTCGAGTAGAGAGTAAAAGCAGAAAAAAAGGACCGAAGGACCGATGACCTTTTTTTATTCGAACATTCGACTGTTTGTTTTGGGACAAAATTAAGTCAGATCCGTTGATTTATTACTATCGTCTAAGAATGGTAGAACCTACTGCTTATATCCAACTAAAGACCAAGTACTCTGGATTCAGATAACTCGTATATGGGAATATTCCCATCGAGAGGGAGGAAATAATATTTCACAAGATGGACGAGTTTTTAATAGTTTGAAATTTCAATTTAATTGTACCTTGGCAAGCAGGATAATTGGTCCCGATAAAATAATCACAGCGAGGGTAAGCCGAAAATGGCATTGAATTGTTAAAAGACTTTAAGTTGTCATCTGATGGAAGAAAAATTGTTCTAAATGTCTATAAATCAATAATACTCGCCGAATTTTTGTAGCTATTTGAGGACATAGGCCAGGTATGATATCTTTCGCTATCGTTGTGTTTTAAAAATGGGACAAGGCTTATTCGTTTATCTACCCAAACCAAGAATAGAATACTGGTGTTAATACTCCCGACTAAGCTCACAAATGTCCTTTCCTGCTTAAGATAGTTCAAAACTAATAAATCTTAAGATATCTGAATTTTCCTCTTACAATGGGTGTGAGTAACCATTACTGACATTTCGTCAATCTGCAACATGTATTATGTACATCTACTATCTATGGCAAATGACCTCGATATAAATTGATGACTATTTGGATGAAGTTTTATAATCAAAGCATAGTTTGGTGGGAACTCGTAAGCACGTTAGCAATCCTTGTAACACGAAAAAACATCAAATTTCAGATAGTCGTATGTTCTCACTGCTCTGCTTTATTATTTGAATGCTAGATTCGGACAGGCGAACACATTTGGCTCAATGAAAAGAATTAAAGATACATGACGGAAATACCTCTGGAAATCGATACGAAGAATCGGGACGAAGAATCGTCAACTGAACATGTTTTCAACACATTAAAATTCAAAACATAAATCGGAGATCTCAAAACATTCAAATTATATTTACATTTACATTTACATTAAAATATTTTTAAACATTGTAAATTAAATAAGGGACTATCTAATACCATCCAACATACATATGTATAACGATCGTATGAACAACATCAGAGAGAAAATTGTACGTAAAGAGCTGCAATAGTGAGAAACAGCCATTATTTTTCCCAATACCGTTTTCTTTTACTTCACTTCAGCGCGAATACCAACAACGTTAAGTTCTGAAGCCTAAGAAGTAACGTCTAAAGTTCCGCGGCTGAGCAAGAGTTCAAGATATCTGGCTATATTTCGACAAGCAAATGGTTGCCGTGTTGTCCCACAATGGAAAACGTTCGCAAATCTGATATACGTAGAGACTCCAGATAAAGGCGTTCTGATAAGATTCGTTTCCGACTTCTGAAAGTCGATTCTTAATTTCTAGTGATCGCTATATCGTATAACCTTATCATAGTCACATTGCAAGGGTATATTATATTAGTAATCTCGATCTTTGCAGTAGAAGTACAATCGCCATTCTCCACGATGATCTTTCACTCGTGAACATATTAAAAATAATGATAAAAGTGATTTACTTACGTTAGCCCGTACGGCTTGAAGAAGAGCCCCTCTAACCATACAGTGTCGATCTTCACCAAGATAATCAGGTAACGGACGGGTCTGTTTCCAAATAATGCAATACCATATTTTTTAAAAAGCTGAAGACTTTTTGACAAGTTTGTCTTCATCTGTTAACTCTTCTACTTTGCCCTTTAGACGGTTGGGTTTTGGTAGACGAGGCGGAAATTAATGATTTCAGGATGACTAACGCATCCTTTGCAGCCTCTTAGATTTTTTTTTATAATTTACGCGCGCCTAAGGGGTTATGAATACCCTTACACTGTTGCATGGGTGCGGGCGGAAAGGTAGAAGGAGGAGAAAGGAAAGTTTGTGATGTAGTGGTTTGAAACTCAGGTATGTTTGGTTTCGATATTGACTCTCCAGGGGTGGGAGTCCGATTTTCTTCACTCGGAATGGTGAGGTTGTGAATTTTAACGGTTGTTTTTGTGTTTGAAAACCCTACAACAGCCAAATCTACATATGTCAGTGTTATGCCTTCACACGCAGATTTTTCTGACTGAGTTCCAATTACACAAATGAAAACTTGTTGTGGCTAGGATTCGAACCTTGACCTTCCGAGTGAGAAGCGATAGCTAGTACCACTACACCACGGCCACCCCTTAATGGATGGACTGAAACTTGGATTAAACTGAAATTTATAGAGCAGTGGCTAAGAACTTTGCCATTTTTAAGACCCAGACCGCTGCCAAAGAAAGGTTTTGCCTTTGAATACGCTGGCATACATGGGTACTTGCACATGTACCTTCTTTGAAGAGGTTGAGCTCAGTCTCAATGATCATTCATTGTCTTCCTCCTGACGGCTAACTAATTTTGTTAAGGTTACGACTTTCAATGATATTTGTTAAGCCGTTTTCAGTAGTGAAATGTCATGCTTGCTACTAACAACTGTTGCTTATGAACTACTCTGATACATTTTTTATTATTGCAAGTTACTCACTTTATATCGTATGGTGGCTTACACAGTAGAGCCACACAGTCTTTGCGTTCAATAAAAAAATATAAACGGTGTCCCAAAATCCACACAATATTTGATTATTGCGTCATTTGTGCAGTAAGTGCTCCTAACGAAAAAATAAGGACTGCGTGACAACTGACAGTCCAGGGCTACTAAAAATGGAGCGCTACACGAAAGAACAACGCGCTTTCTTTGTTGAGCAATATTTTAAAAGTAATGAAGGTTAGGCAGCTACAGCTTACAGTTTTCGTACAAAACTGTGAAGATATTAATTCAAAAATTCGGGGAGACTCCATCAATTAGTTATCTTAAATACTCCGTTAGTCCTTCAATAAGTTGTTCAACACAAAATATTGGAGCTGTTCGTGAGAATGTTGCTGAGAGTCCAAGAAAACTAATTCGGCACTATGGTCAAATATTGGACATTTCATGAAGCCCTCTCATCTATTCTCACGAAAGATTTGTATCTTCAGGCGTACAAAATGCAATTTACTCAAGGACTGAAGCCTACTGATACCGTACAGCGAAGAGCGTTCGTTGAAAGGATTATGGAACAACAACAAGTGGATTCTGATTTTTTTTAAACAAAACTATCTTCAGCGATGAGGCGCATTTTCATCGATGGGTTTGTTAATTAATCATCAAAATTATCGAAGTTGGGGTTCGGAAAATCCTAGAATGGTGCGAATTTTGGATTGGAGGCATCATGGGACCATTCTTCTTTGGAAATGCAGCTGTTTAGGCAATAACAGTTGATGGTGCTCGCTATCGCCACATAATAAAACAGTTTCTTGAGACTAAATTGGAAGATATGGATGCGGATGACGTATGCTACTCGTATTCAATTGTGTGTGTTTTTCATCAAGGTTACTTCTTGCATGGATTTTGGGACACCCCTTATCTCCACCTACTTCCTGTCTAATTCCCTCCACGAAAGCAACGTCATGTTGGTCAGAGTCTCCTTCCAAGCGACTGCATGTGCCAGATAAGGTAAGGTATTGTAAGTAAGGTAAGGTCTTTCTTTGTGTTGGATGGATGCGAAGGTCGTCGCCCTACATAACCTAGCCACTTTATTCGGAGTAGCTACAGTTTTTTGACTTTTTCTAACCCTTTGCTGTCGGTGTAGTAATTCGTTTTATCGTCTTCTCCACGCTCTCAACAAAGGTGGTACCGATAATTGCAAAAAGAATTCAAAACAGTGAAGAGAGATTTTACCCACTTTAGTGAGTGTCCATGCCTCTGCGTTCTAAAACAGGACAGGGTTAATGAAGTCCTTATACAGCGCCTTTTTAATTGCTCAAGGTTAGGGTATGCTAGTAAATTACCTGCTTAGCCCATAGGAATAGCATTTACTTACTTCTTTACTTAGTTAAGGTGCATGTTGAGCTATGGCCTTCAACCAACAAGGGTCTTTAGCCAGCTACCTCTAGTTTCGCACGCTAAGGTTTGAGGTCCCTTCCACTTGCGTGAGCCACATGAGTCGCGGTCTACCTGACGTGGATTCGCACCGGGAATAGTGCGTGAGTTTTGTACTATTCTTTCAAAAACGATGTTAAAGAAATCGCATGACAGTGCATCGCTTTATCTAAATCCTTTTTTGACATTAAAGGTCTCGGTGAGTTCTTTACCGACTTTGATAGGGCAGCGCGCATTCTTCATCGTCGTCCTACACACACGGACGAGTTTGAGAGGGATGTTAGAACTAGACATTGCTCTGTATAGCTCATCTCTATAGATGCTATCATACGTGACCTTAAAATCGATGAACAGATGGTGTAGCTCATGGGTCTTTTCCAAGATCTCCTGTAGCGTGAATATTTGGTCGATGGTGGACTTTTCTGGCCTAAGACCACACTGAAGTGGACCAATCAAGTTATAGATGAACTGCTTAAGGCGTTTACACCACACAGAAGAGGAGATCTTGTAGGTGTTGTTAAGAAGACTTGTGACTCTGTAGATGGAGCAGTTACCATCTGAACTGCTTGACTGTGAACCGGATAAGCAATGCTTAGTTTCCATTCATCGGGCATACGTTCGTCCAACCATATTTTACAGATGGATTAGTGTATGCTCCTCATCAAATCATCGCCTGCCACTTTGAAGAGCTCGGCAGTTAGGCCATTCGCTCCAGCAGGTGTGCTGGACGTAAGCTTATATATGGCTGTCTTCACTTTATCCAGATTGTGTGGCCGGAATTGCTGATCCTGAATTTGGGTCGTTACGCCATTATACACTCTACAGAAATGCTCTTTCCAAATCTTCAGCATCGAATGCAACTCTCCTACGATGTTTCCAAGATTCGGTTCGTAGTTTGTATCCGTTGCATGTTTTTTTGCCTTTTGGTAAAACTTCCGAATCTCATTCTTCGAGTAGCATCTCTCTATTTCCTCCTGCTTTTTTTCCTCCTGAGATGCCGGTGTTTGCCTATCCTCTTATACTCGCAGAGGTCGTGAGCAGCTCTAGTCCTTCTATGCAGCGACACTTTGTATGCATCTTAGCTACATGGGCTTGCCGGAACTCGTCCTTAAACCAGGGGTTTCGTTGTGGTGGCCGAGTTTAACCCATCACATCAGATGCGGCATATCTGGTGAGTTTTCAGCAATGTTGCCACTGGTTTTCGATACTTGGTGCGGGCGACGTAGAACCTCTTAAGAGCTTAACGGCGACTCAATCGGAGAAGAATTTGGAGATCCCTTGCGATTGATTTCGCCCGACATCGAACTTCCTCACATTATTAGCTTACCTACGCGATGTTCGGAATATCCACAAACGTAACTTGGCTACAAGGCAGTGGTACGGGTCGCCTTGGATCGATCGTAATGTGGGCAATCTTTTTGACGGTTGATTATGCAGGAGTTCTCTAAGTCCCCTTGTGAATATCGAGAAGTAGGACCCTCGTGCAAGCTACGATAATGTTGAGCCATGCCGCAAAGTTGATTAATCTGAATCCGTTATCGATGGTGTTGTTGTGCTACCAAAGATGCCCTCTCTTCCTAGCTTTGGATTAAAATCGCCGAGGATAATTTTAAAGTCATAGCTAGCATACTGCTTGTAGGCCGTGTCCAAGAGCTCATAGAAGCTATCTTTGGTGTGGTCATCATTCTCCTCTGAGGCGTGCTCGCATATAAGGTTAATGTTGTTGAATTTAGCCTTAATACGGATTGTTACGTGGTGGAAACTCAAGACTTCTTGCTTAAGTCTGCCTCTAACAACAAATCCGCATGCAAACAGGCGCTGCCTTCGCCGTCGATAGCAATCTGCGTAGTAGACCCCGCAGTTTTTCATCCCCTATTTGTCCGGCATTTCTTGGATTGTCGTAATATCTGCTTTGCAGCAGTCCAAGGCCTCCGTTAGTTTTTCGCCTGCACGTGGCCTGTGTTACCCTGACGGCACAACCCTCAACCTGGAGGGGCAGTTCCATTGTAAACACCGCTAAGAAGAGGGATCGATTAGACCGAAGCCAGTAACCCGTTCACGGATGTGAGCCTTATTGTTGATTCATTAAGGGCTCATCCGCCACCATCTCGTTTCCAAGACCCTGACTTAGTCTTGAAAACGCGTACAGGCTCCAAATATGTCAGAGTAGCCCAGATAAGGTCTCATTTGTTTTATTCCGAGATCTTACATCACCGTTGAATCCATCTGGGGAATACGTCCGTTGTCCCGTTTATAGTGCTACTATTTTTGTCTGCTGGTCAGCACTAGCGCTTATAAGTTTAACAAGTCGAGTTCTGCTAGACATCGACCAGTAGCCGTTGGTTACCACTTGTAGGTAAAATAAGCACAACTAATGTGTAGAAAGAATTACAGCACAGTGCGTACCTTCTTTCTACAGCACCCAACCATCAGCTTTTAGAAGGAGTTATTTCCAGTTCAGTTTCCTGTGGAAAAAATCCTTTAACATCTCTGTTTTGCTGTTTCAGCCTCAATACTCAAAAATCCACCCACGGATAGATCGTTAAATTCCCCCGAATTTATTAATATTATCTGTACAACATTTTGAAAAATTGTGCCTCAGATGTTGACTTGTGAATTGCATATATCGTTTCTAAGCACGATGATATCGCGTCTCCTTACAAAGCCAACGATCTGACATCAAAAGGTTCTTCAACCTTTTTTCTAACTTTGTTATAAGATCTTAATCAATATCAGGTGTAAGCTGCACTTTTGCGGTTATGCTAAAACCAGACATAACAGCACCGAGTAGACGGTACTGATACTATATTCATCTGGCACCTTCTCCCCTGTTTTTACAGATTGAACAGAGCATCTCATAACCTAATCCTACCTATCAACTAATTTGCTCCGACGACTTTTTTGGACTTGGGTTTTGCTATCCACACTCCGTCTTGATGAGGTAAATGCTACATAGCTATAGCGGTTTCCTTCCGGGTTGAATCCGTAATTTTGTCTTACCGCCGTAGGTTCATAGTCTTCACCGTTCATCACCCTGCATAGGTAGTTTTACCATATCTTCGGTATTGACTGCGTCTCTACTATATAGAACGCTCCCGTTGTCTTTCTAGCAGGCTTCGGTTCAGAACTTTATTTTTACAGTAGCATGTTTTGAAAGCTTCGACTTCGCACTCTGGTCGTACATGTCAACAGCAGGTTCCATTTCAGTCTCGAAACGCCTCCTGCTTAGCTGGCAGTGCCTAACAGGCGTCTATCGTCGAACAATGGATTTCTTGATCGCACTTCAAAGGCAGCATTTGTAATAGCTTCTTAGCACTATCGCTATTGGTACCCCGCACTTGATTATGAACTAAAAGCGGTCCCCAAGGCTCTGCTTTTTAGCGCTGTACTGCCCTTTATATTCATATTCATACACGGTCTGAGTTACGATAGCCCATCGAAATGTCCTTATGTACGTCTAAAATACTGGATGCGTCACAATACCACATTTTGATCAGATGACTGCTGCACGCCGTTGCGAATCCTTAAATCTTAGGAAAAAATCAGAATGTGTCTTTTCTGAAACTTACCATTCCTTGGTAGCATCATCCTTCATCCCTTGGGCATCTGCGAACAGCCATAAGTCGTATGTTGGTTAATTTAATTGTGAGATAGGTTGCCATCAGTAGAAGAGGTCCCAGTTTTAGATCTTCGTCATGTCCAGTCTCTCCCATCTCATATATTAGGTGGTGGTTATACAAGCTTTTTAATGTACTCCGTTAGGTGATCGGGAAACTTGGACCCAAATACGTACCCTAACGTCGTTATCTTTATCATCTTTACATGCTTCGTCAACAGTTCAAACAACAACAACAAACTTCTTGTTTCATTGGTATTATATTGGTATAGGCTTGTAAAGTTTAAGGCCTCTTGTTGTGACTTCCGAGACACATGTTGCAGCTAATCAAGTCAACAAAATACGTACCCATCCCTAGCCTAAGTTTTCCCAGGTTTGGTTACGGTGTGTAAAGCCAACTTTTGCTTGATAAATGTCCATCATACGTATAAATAGTACATACATATGTATGTATGTAGGCACCACAGGAAGTTGATGATGTAATTTTACCTATTTTGTATCAAGTATCGCACGTAATAATCGAAAAGCAATCAATATCTTCTTCCCCGTTGATCATTCACTGATCTTCGCATATTTTCGCTTTTCAAAAACAACCAAAGGGTAAAATATTCTTTAATTTTTTAAATAAATTATTCCCTGTGGCGCAGTGATTATGTGTGTCGATACTACTTCACAGATTTGGGTTCATTTAACTGGTCATTCGTGGGAAAATAGGAAGCCACCATTCCCTCGACAGCCAATGGAAAACCTCCGAAGTAAACCCATATGTCTCCTTATGAAAAATCTCGCATTATCTTGCCGTAGTTCCCACTCTCTGTCCATAAAATAACAGGACGAACAACATACTCGTATGTACATAGCTTTGGTCAAAATTGAATTTTGAATATTGCGCCATGAATTTACTTACTATTAAAATCTTCTTTAAGCTTTCATCCGACGTCCAAATGTTATTTATCTAGTCACTTATCATGCAGTTACTTATAGAACTTATGCTAAACCTTAAAATTTTACAACCAAATCGGCTTTCATTCATTAAAATTCACTTCATTCATCAGATAGCTCCATAAGTAAACACTTCACATTTTCCTAATTATAGTATGGATGATATTATGATGCCACTTACATAGCTATACCGGTCCAATAACTCCTACGAACCCGCCAGGAATCCCCTCCAGCATAAAACCATAAAACAACAAACCGTAGATTCATCCCAGACTAAGCAAACAAATTTTACGACAACATAAACCCAACACCATAGACTCCTTTTACGACTATGATTCAATTTACGAACTGTCAATTTCCAAATAAATGCCCCAATGTCTACCACGAAATTATGCCTCATGGCTGGCTTAGGAAGGTCATGGTTACGATACTACGTAGTAGATCCGTCAAACTTTTTCAAAACAGATTCAACTCGTACGCATGTCTTCGACCAGTTCGATTGAAATCTGCTGATTTGACAATTTTAAAGCGAAATCTTAAAACTGCAGTCAGATGCCAGACAAGATATGTTTATGGGCATATGTATGTACATAGGTGTGTGCATACATATGCTGGAGTAGAGTACTAGGCAAAGAGGAATACAACAAAAAAATATAAAGACAACTATTATCCTTCCAGTTAACCGCATCACATTAATTCCACAATAACCCCCCAGGAACCCGCTGAACTCTAGCGATTTTGAATCGCTCTCCAATTACTCTCATCATCCAATCGATAAAAATCCTTCCAGTCTAGCATCCCCCAGAAACCACCCTCTACATCTGTCCTTCATAAAAGGAAGACAAAAAAAAAAACAAAAAAAAAAAAACAATATCGCGCAGGAGAAGAGAAGAACAGAGCGAGATTCCATTCCATTTTCAGCATTCTCTACATTCCGACAATTCCATTGTCTGTCACATTGTTTACATTTCGAGGTTGAGTGACGTCTCCGCGTTGTGTGTTCGTTGTCGTCTCGTTTATCTCTCCCAATTTTTTCTTCCCCCCACAAAAACAAAAAAACAAAAAACAAAAAAAGTCAAAACACATCGCGATTCATCTCTAAAGTATTTCGTTTGCACCTCTCTTTAATTATCCCAAATATCCTTCCGTTCGGTTCGATTCGGTTATTCTAGTTCATTCGGTTCAAATTTCCAACACACGATTTAGCAACGTAACAACTCTCATCATATCCTGGCTCCGTGAAAAGTCAATTTTTGCTGCAAGTGTCAAAAGTTCCTACAACAACAAAAAAAATATAGTAATATCAAAAAAAAAAAAAAAAAAAATCAAGAATCCTTTCGTTGGATTCTGTGTGTTTGGTTGTGTTCGTGTGTTTCGGTGTGCATGTGTGAGTGTTGCTAGTGTCGTTTCAAAAGGATGCTCGTACAGTTTCTAGATTCGTTTGACGAAGCGACGCGCCGGGAGATGACGATGACATGAATATCGCATGCGTTGTTGCTTGCTTGGTTGTGATGTGAAACAGAGCATATCCGAGTACTGCTGCTCGAAGCATTTTTCAACAACAGCAGCACCACAGGACCAAAAGGATTGTTGTGAATTTTTCAATATTTTCTAGCAATTGCTGTCAAAATGTATCTCGAATTTGAGGAAGATGATAGCAATTTAGAAAATATGTGCATGTATGAGATGCTACTCAGTCGGTAAGTTATCCCTTTATTCTTTCCCTAATCCCTAACAGGTGGATGTTCTTTTGAAAAACCGAATCAAATTGGCTTTAAGATTTCACACCGCACTAATCAAATGTACGAATACACATACCTACATATGTACTTACGTACATATATCCTGTCGGGTAAGTACCCTAGATTTAAGTGTTTTTAAATCGAACCCTGCTAAATAAAAAGGATGCTGAATCTTTTGTTTAGAAGCAAATGAGATTTCACCAAAATACCATTAAGTATCAATACTGGACGGCTTTTGGCGGTAAAAAGGACGAGTATTATTATCCTCCTAATCCACCTACCAATTTCATACCTGTCACAGGATTCCAATAGCATCGACACTACAAACTCCGAAATCAATCGGTGTCTATACAATAAGGACAGACAGAGGATTATGAAAGTAAAAAGGTGGTGACACTTTTTTTTCACCCCCAGTGTAAAAAAAGGACATTTCTTCGTACAAAATGAAGACTATGCACTATAGACTGAAAGTTAATTTTTGTTCTTTTGAATTACAAATACCTATAGTGTGCTGAGATCTCTCTGTCTGTCATTATGTTTTTCCGAATCCTCGTTTTCAATGGAGAGAGATATGAAATTGATTTTTCGATCTCTTGACACCTTGTGCTTTGTCTGGTTTGCCTTTTGCCAACCATGCAGTGTCCTTTTTCGTTTCGTTCACGACCTGTTTCTTTAGATTTTTCAGTGTACTCGTACTGATGATACTGACTGAAGTTACACACTGCCGCCGTTTAACTTTCAACTTTTCACATGTCAAAGACGAATGTGCATGTGATACATCTTTGTCATGAAATTTTGTTGTGTGTCTTGAGAATTAAATTTTTTTTTTTTTTTTGTTAATAAAACAATTTGGGATCACAAAAATTCCTTATCCTAGGTGTAGATCAGAAAAGAAACAACAAAATGATTTCCTTTAATTTTTGGTTTGATTCTGTTTGATTTCAATGTCATGAATGTTCACAGAGCACACACAGCACGCGATCTGTCACAGCATGAGGTGCTGTGACGTTCATTTTACGAGTAAGTTGGCCACTCATAATGGGCTAGAATGTTTTTTTAAGGGTCACACACAATAGAGGTAGGGATGGGTTATGATTTATTAGCCGGACGATTTTCCTATGTTGTGCTATTGTTTGACCGAGAATTGGGGAAAATAGTCGTTATGATTATGGGAATCGAATTAAAATTAAACATTTTTTTTCCGTCTCTTTTTTTTATAAAAGTTATGTTATCAATAATTTTATGTTAACTGTTGTAGGTATTTGCTTACATTTTAATTGTATGCCGACGTCGGGGTCGGTGCCGGTAGTATGTTAAGGCAGACTTTATTATGATATTATTTATAAGTTAAACTAATGACATGTTTATGAGATAAGAAAAAATGTAAATTTGATCAGATTGTTGGTATTTATTGTTCAGAATATTAGGTTAAGTATACCTACAATAGATCTCTACGAAAATCCATTCATAGAAAAGCATTCATGTTCGAGAATTCATCGATGGGAAGTATTATTTCTGCCGTAATAAAGAAGGTTTGATCCTGAATATGGTAAGCTATGAGTACATATATTTCCAAACTGTGGTAAGATAACAAGGTTTTTGAACTCAACTACTCGTACATTTCGTTCGTATAGCTGTGTAAAGAGTGGATATTTCATTTAGGTTTATTATTATTATTTTTGTATTTTTTCATATTTAATTGAATTTATTTTGGAGTAACACTGCTTTAAATTCTTAAAAAAAAACGTTTATTTATATGGCATTATCAAATATATAATAATTTATATAGTAAAAATAATTTAAAAAGTAAAAATAAATAATCAAGTTGTAATAAATCCTGTGAAAGCTGCAAGAAACAAAGCTATCAGGGGCAGTAAGGAACTAGAAAATTGTGAAGATCGGTCCTAGATTTCTCAATAAGCCCGTTTATATGGAACTGTCTATTGTATATACACATACATAAGTACAATACATACATTTTTAATGGTTTGAATACTTTGTTCATGGCTAAAACGTGTGTTTTTCTAACATTTTGACTCCATTCTGACTATCTTACAATACTTTTCTAATACATCTTGTTAACCCTTATCATTATTACAAACTCCTTGTTTACTCTTTAGTAACAATGCAATATTTACGTACTTAATTTACAATAATATCTCTGCAAACACTCATTAAAATTTAAAATGCATCTGCTAGATAAACAGTGAAGAAATGAAAAAAACTGGTGCAATATATATCATATGATCTAACCAGAACACCAAGGGGGACAGTCGTTTTCATCGGTGGCAATTTAAACAGACATGTTAGCAAATCGAGCTACAAGTGGAAGGGAGGGCTTCAGGTGACTCACTTTGGAAGCCGATCAGTCGTATACTAGATAGCAGGATTATCAACTCCAAACTTGGTGGACCTTCTGCTGAAAAATGTGGAACTTAGTGGTCAATAAACTGCTGGAAGCGGATGGCAGCAGTGTGGTGGCCCATGCAGATGACCTTGCTATAGCCATCTCAGAAATGCATCTCAACATCAATAAATAACTCTTACAAAATTACCCCATTGGGCGGATCGCTGTGGATTTGGAGCAAACCCCCAAAAAGCTGACCTAGTCCTCTTTTCCAGGAAATTTGGAACTCCAATCATAGACTCTCCCTCAATCAACGGTACGAGGAAACTAGACAGGTAATTAAACTGTAAACCTAATATTGAAGAAAGAGTAAAGAAAGCCCCCGTAGCTCTATTCTCTTGGATAAAAGCCATTGTGCGCAAATGGAGTCTTTAACCTCCATTTGGTGGACGGCCTTAGACAATGCAGTCAACTGCAGCAAACTAAGCAAAGACCAAAGGACAGCATATCTGTACATAAGCGAAGCTTTCCGTTCTACTCTTTCCTCGATATTTTCAGCAGGAAAGTTGATACTGTCTCCACTATTCGCATTACGGGGACTACACAGTGGACAAACACGCCAACACTCTTAATACACTAGGAATAGTTGCAGAAAACTTCCACTATATTATTCTCCAACATAGATTTGACAAAGGCTTTGATGTAAGCATCTCCTGTAGATATAAAAGCACGATAAGTCAATCCATTTCTACACAGATGTATCCAAGATAGATGGTGGTGGTGTTTTCTCAGATAAGTTTAACCTCAGACTATTTTCCGCCTTCCAAATCACTGTAGTGTTATTCTAGGCGAAAATTTTGGTGATTAAAGAAGTCCGATCCTGTGATATCTGCAAAGGATATCCGCATATTTTCGGATAGTCGGGCCGGTATCAAATCTCTGGACTCAGTCTCACATAATTCCTAAATCGCTCTTGACTGCCGATCATTTCTCAGGGAGATGAAAGAGCTGTTCAACATTCACCTATATTGGGTACTGACCCACTGAGATGTTCCAGGGAATTGTAGGGCGGACTTGACAAAATTGGGACCACTCTACCTATCCTGCCTGAAAAGGCTATCATAGATATACGAGGGCGGGTCAATAAGTCCGTGACTTTTTGAATTTCTGACCTTTACTGAAACAGCAACACTGCTCCTGTCAACAGGCTTCTGTCAGTTGACTCCTGTCAAAATTTAAACTTGCTGCGTCAGTTAGTTTGTGTTTGACAGCTATTTTTATCAGACTACTCACTAATTTGAGGAGAAAATGGAAAAAAGTGAATTTCGTGTGCTTATTAAACATTATTTCTTGCGAAAAAAAACCATTACCGAGACCAAGGCTAAGCTTGATAAATACTATGGGGACTCTGCACCATCGATTTCAATGGTAAAAAAGTGGTTTACTGAATTTCGTTGTGGCCGTACAAGCACTGAAGATGCCGAACGTCCTGGACGCCCAGTTGAGGTCTCTACACCCGAAACAATCGAAAAAATTCACGATATGGTGTTGGCCGACCGAAGATTGAAAGTGCTAGAGATTGTGGAAGCCGTAGGGATCTCGCATGGCTCAGTGGTTTCAATTTTGAAAGATCACTTGGGCATGAGAAAGCTTTCCGCAAGATGGGTGCCGCGTTTGCTCACAGTCGACCACAAACGCAATCGTGTAACAACTTCACAGGAAGGTTTGGCGTTGTTTAATCGCAATATGGAGGAGTTTTTGCGCCGTTTTGTAACCGTGGACGAAACATGGATCCATCACAACACACCAGAGAACAAACAACAGTCAAAACAGTGGGTTTCTAAGGGTGAATCGAATCGAAAAAGAGTTGACTTCAATGATGAAGTCATCTCGCAAACAAAGGCCTATTTTGAGGACCTCGACAAATCATTTTTTTTGGAAGGGATAAAAAAATTGGAGAAGCGTTGGACAAAGTGTATAGAGCTCAAGGGAGACTACGTTGAAAAATAAAATTATTTTTTTATCAAAAAATCTGTTTTAATCCAAAAGTCACGGACTTATTAACCCGACCTCGTACATACCAATACTAAATCTGGATGTTAGTAGAAGAAACATTAGGTCAACATGTCTGGCCAAAACTGGATCTAAAATGCTTGAAGAAGACTTGGCTTTTTTAAAAATGACGTCTACAGAAGCTGCATGGACGAGGAGGAGAAGTAGACAATCGTTCACCTACTCTGTACATGCCCAGCTCTCTCCCAAGGAAGGAAACTCCACTTAGAAGCTTTCTTCTACAATGACTTAAGCGATATAGACGTTAACAGTCCCCTACGCTTCGTCAGAAGCTCTAATTGGTTCCAATCGCAGATCCACGTGGCATCACAACGGGCAAATAGGCCTAAGTGGGTTGGTTTTTCTTGCAACTTGAAAAAACAACAGAAAATATGGAAAACTCTGGAAATCACACGGTTCATCTTCAGTTCAAATACTATTCATACACCGGTAGCGATGGACACCAAGCCCATATACATATATACATATCGTAGATAAATATTTGCGATTGATTCACCCGAACCGGAGAAAAAAGATTCTAAATTGGGCTTGGGTGAACCATGAGCACCGACTTTTTTTAACATAATTTTTCGTAATTATAACCGTCATCAGTCAACAAAATAAACTCACAGAGTCAGCTCTGGTCGGTAAATGGACGAAAGCGGCTCAAAAATCACAAAAGCCAAAGGAAGAAAATTCAAACTCTGCTCGGCATGCCAAGAGGCCGGCTGTACATAAATAAAGAAACATTGTGATGGAACCGTAAGATGAAAATGGCAGTAAAGAACAAAACGTAAGCTTTTCAAGAGTGGATACCCAAGTCCACAGAAATAGCGATATGCACTTTGTCTTGAGTTAGCCTATGAGCGTTCTGTAAAAGACATGAAAAAGTTGTAGCTAGAGCACCTGTTGTACCAAAAGCGGCATAGTACCAGGATTTGGGAGATGTACCCTCGAAACTCCTAAACAAGTGACAAGCAATAGAACACGTGCAACAATTAATCACACCCAAACAAGCAAATGTTTATAAAAATTTGTTTGATAGAGTTTAGAGAGATCTTGTCTGTACGGCCCTTAAATCTCAAATGTTTAAGTTGGAGTACCCAAAGGTTGAGTTCAAAGCCTGTTGCTTTTTAATGTCTTGCAAATTTTTTTATTGAAACATTATAAATCGTGCCAAGTTAGTTTTGCATGAGGCAGCAATGGACCGACACCTCAACATACCGATTTAAGTTACCAGTGGTACCGTCGTAAGGCATTCCATCGCGGTGGTCGGCTTGAAGACTAAACTTACTCCTTACGATTCGCTTATTTTACCTGTTCGCTTTACGTTGACGCTAGAAGTCTAAAGCCGCTGAGTACATGCGCTGCAATATTCCTAACAAGGGTCCAATTTCCTCGTTTTGAAGTATATGGTATATGGGCTAATCTTCTAATTTTTCCCGTGAAGCCCGGCTCTTGGTTTCGTAGAGTGGATAATAAAAAACACGTGTTTCACATATTCCGTGAGGGTTTCACAATATGGACAGCTTGCGATGCTTTCATGTTTGAATTTAACCAAACATTCTCGGAAACATCCATGTCCCGTCAAGAAATGAGTCAAATAGAATTTTGTTTGGCAGTGATTCCGATTAGTCTCGGCATAAGACGACGTGTTCATTTTATTTTTAAGGACATGTTCCATTGCTGTTGCCAGATTGTGATACCTCGGGATCTTTCGTATTATTACCCGGTCATTTTTGACTCGTTGGCTTTTCAATCCTACTATTTCGTCAGCAAGTATGTTGGCACAAAGCATTGAACACCACAGTCGAACGTTTGATTTTAACATTCGCATCGCTGTGTTGGATGATGTACGAGAAGTACAGAGAAAAGTAACATCGGGTGTGACAAAAGGTTATTTAATAAGAAACATTAAGAAACAGACACCGAATGAACTTCAGCTGGTTTCGCTGAAGTACCCTTATTGCCTTCAGCAAACTCTTGGCCTCATTTGTGAGGTGATCCTCAAATTCAACAGACTCCTCAAGCGGCCCAGTAGGAGTAAAGATACATGTATCGTTAGATGTAATTGTTTGGGTTACTGTTATTAAAGTCAGTCAGAAGAAGTCTGGCTTATTTGTCAAAGGTTACATACCACAGAGTGAACTGCCGCTTTGGTACCACATGATCCTTCCTATGTTTCATTCAAAGATTTGAACGCTACGTCCATTAAGATCTCTTTCCTTCTTTTATTATTATTCTGGTGGGATGAAGTTTTAATTATGTATGGTACGAGTATGTTTGTACCCATAGATTTCTAAGGATTGAAATGTTTTCTAATAGAATACATTTTTAATCCTTTTATTAGGGTCAACATTTGTCACAAAAGTGCTGGAGAATCCAATATGTAGGCCTGAAAAAATTCTGAGCCAAATGAAGTACAATCTTTAAAAGAATTTTTGAAAATCTTTAATTTACTCAACATATGTAAATTTTTTTTTTTTGATTTTTGCATTGCTACCAATTCCATTGCAAACCCTTAGTTTTGATTAAACTGAAATAGTAGTGAAAACTAAAAATTGTTCAAAGTGTTCAACTACTCTGTAACCACATCCTAAGTGAAAGTAAAACGGTTTTCAGAGTCCTTTTTGAAACTCTGAATTTCATTGCTTGTCTTTATTTGTTTTGAATAACAGGGTGTTTTAAACTGACATACAAATGGCCAGATCATCACCGAAATTTAGTACATCATTTATGCCGTGCACTAAGCTTAGGTTAAGTATATATGTAGTATGTATATATATATATATATATGTATGTGCGTATTAGATGTAAGTAGATTAAGATTTATTTTTAAGTAGTCTGTAAGTTTTTAGTTTTAGGTTTTTATAATTAATTAATATGTCCATTTACTAAGTTTTTCTTAAAATCTATTTTCTTAGTTTTAGTTGTAACATATAAATATAAAATTAAATATAATGTAATATACGTCGAAAGACTTAGTTTAAGTGTTAGGTTTAATTTAGAGTGCCCGCATGGGGCCATGAAGTTAGTATAAGATTACTTGTAAGTTATTTAAGCTAATTTTTAAGCGTTTTTTGTTTAGCATGTAAGATTTAATTAAGTATATAAATAAAAATGCATTCAAACTAAAAAAAAAACTGACTGCGATTTATTAATTTTTGACTTTTTCCCGAATTCCATTGGAAACTTCTTGGCTGTGTATGGTTTTGGAAATTTTGAATATTGCAAATCCAAGAAAACACTAAAAAAAGTTTACCGTCGAACGGCTACAATCGCAAAAGTTTGTCACAATCCATACCGATTATGTGCCCGCCTATTTCTCAATACGGTACCAGTGGCACCGATGCCTTATTGCATAGAGTGACCTCTACGAGCAGAAAATGCGGGCTAAACACTGGCTTTTACATTACATTTACATTGCGTTTAGTTATACAATTTTATAATTGTTTGCGTTACCTGTGAGGCTTTTGGCCTGTCCGCTGGTGGTTGCATTTCTCAAAAAAATATTGTTGAAAGCTGTAACTTTTCGTTATGAATTTCGTGCAAACTATAAAAATTTATTTCGATTCTTGCAAAAATTTAAATTTTAAGTAATACAATTTAACATAAGAAAGCGTGATTTAATTTCTTTTTTACGCTTCTTAAGGTTTAAAATATTTTTCGGAAGTGAATTCATTACTGTTAGCATGATACTTGTATATGCATGTACATAGGTGAGCTATCTTCTTCCATAGTTGTTGCAGATTGAGGAAATTTCTAAAAGTTCTTGTATTTTGATTTTGACGAACTGATTGCTGAAAACGCTGGTCATCATAGAATTCCAGTATTTCTCTCACCTTAAATATACTATTGACATGTAGAACTCTGAAGATATTAGTGTTACCATTAATGAGTTTTAATAAACGTCATTGGACATTCAAAATTGTATCCCTATGTGTTTTTGATGCATTCGCACACGCAATTATAACATATCTCTTACAAGATTCCACAAGCGTAAACTAAACAGGTTTCTTGACAGCCATAGTAGTACTCGTATATCTTTTAAGGTATGCCATTGCGAACACACTGTTCCTCAATTGGAGGCGCAAACATTGTATATGCTCACGCCAAGTAAAGTGGTCAAATATGGTATGGCGATTCCCAGATACTTGATGCTTTTGACAAGTTTGTTACGAATAGCTTCGCTTCTTTTCGTGGTTAGATAATCTCGGTTTTTGTGGTAAATACTTATAGTAGGAGTATCTATTGGTTAGTTTGCTGTACGTATGTTTTTTTAGTCTATGGTCATGTCACCATCGCGTGGATTTATCAAATTGGTCCTGCATTATTGTTTTTACACACCCAGACATTTGCGCTTTACATCGATAGTGACATCATCGGAGAGAGACCGGCCTTGGGGTAAGCCAGCATTTATTTTCAATTTATTACTTAGATGTACATAATAAATAAGTTAAGTTCACTACAAAATAAAAACATAAAACTATATTACAAAATTTTTTATATTATTTATTTTGTTTTTAAAAAACAACTTAACACTCTAGTGGGTATGAATACACTTATAATGCCTCAGCATGTGTTAAGTTTTTTGGAAAATGGGATAGAGAGAGAAAGAAAGCTGTTTGGGCACAGTGGTTATTTCGCTTCATAGGTGGCATTCAACATTTAAGTGGTAGGATAGGGACAGGCGAGAAGGGGGAAAAGAGTACACTATAGTAGAGAGTGCAGAAAAATTATTGGTAGTGAGTTCCATAACTTAATTGAATAGATAAAAAATAGCCGGGATGAATTAATGTATCGATAGCGGAAAGGAATAAGAGAAAATGTCCTGGTTGATCGTGAAAACTTTAGTTTGTCATATAAATACACAGATAGTAGTGAGTTATATGATCACATCTACGAATACCGTACATATGTATACCGTGTCGCATCATTAAATTCCACTTGTTACGTTGCGATAAAGAATATAAACAGTTTTAGCATACGTTATTAACGGTGGAACTAGACTTATGAACAACTTTCGTAAACTATAGATGGGAGTAAGATTGGAGTTATCCATAGCTCGTGGAGACATCCATATATTCGTCTAATTACATTATTATGACATATGCCGAAACCAAGGTTAGTCACTGTTTTTACAATTTGTAAGCTATTTCCACATAAAACTAAATCAATCAAGTTGTTAATAGATGGTTACTTATACGAAATCGGGATGACTATATACTTTGTTGGGTTGACAAGCAAACCATTTGTTTCCGGCCTGGACTGAACCTTGACAAGATACTCATTCATATCGTTTGCAAGCTGGGTTATATTATTGATTGGTTGCGCTGCTTTGATTGATTGATTGTAGAGCTGCACGTCATCAGCATACAGGTTTAGCGAGGGGTGCTTAAATACAGATGGCAAGTCATAAATGAACAACGTAAACAAAATAGGACCAAGTATTGATCCTTGCGGAACACCTTAGTCCACTGGCAACACCGATGAAAGTGAATATGGAGTAACGACCCGTTGAAACCTGTCACTTAAAAAAATTTTTAACAAGCATACTGCACTATTTCCGAAAGCAAACTTATTTTTCTAGTTTCCAGCAGAGAATTTTATGGTTGACTTTATCAAAAGCCTTACAGATATCGACTAAACAACGTAACTTATATTCGTATATCCCATACAGTTTAATTTTGTATCTTCCAGAACTTTGACCATACCAATGGAACAGTTGTATTTAGCTCTGAAATCAGATTGCTCTGCGTAGAGTCGATTGTGATAAGACAGGTATTGGAGGACCTGTTTTGATATGATCTTCCCTAAGACTTTTGACAAGAACGATAAAATGCTGATCGATCTGTAATCTGTTGCGGTAATCGGAAAGCTTTTTCTGCACTGTTGTTATGCAGTAGTTTAAAATGTTAGTCAAGTGAGAAATAACGCAACGGGGTATCCCATCTTCCCCAACAGAGTTGCGGTACAGTTTAAAACATCATTTTAATTCACTGCAACTATTTCTAAACATCGAAACAAGGACGCATGTTAATTTTCAGATAAAATTTATCCTGGGCTTTAATACCGTTAGCAACTTCAGTCGTAAACCAGTTTTTATACCGAATTCGAACCATTTTGCTCGGTACATATTGGTTACAAAGCTGTGAAACTATTTCTTGAAAATTTGCCAACTTATTGTTAGGATCAGCAGTTAACTGGCAGTTAACCCAAGCGATAGAAGAGGCGGCTAGTTGCCAAGTATTTACATCAACAGAACAGAGATATTTAAAGCTAAAAATAGACAAGTGCAGTACTTCTTTTGTATACATGAAGCCCAATAAACAGTACTAGGCTCAGTTCTTAATCCCCCTTTTATATATTGGCTGGATTAACGATGTATTTACTGTACTAGGGACACAACATAGCTGAAGACTTCTGTTGAAGACTGTTCTAATAATTGGTGTCAAATTTACGGCGTTCAGCTTTAAATCTACTGGTCTTATACGAGGGCGGGTCAATAAGTCCGTGACTTTTGGATTAAAACAGATTTTTTGATAAAAACATAATTTTATTTTTCAACGTAGTCTCCCTTGAGCTCTATACACTTTGTCCAACGCTTCTCCAATTTTTTTATCCCTTCCAAAAAAAATGATTTGTCGAGGTCCTCATTTTTGCGAGATGACTTCATCATTGGAGTCAAATCTTTTCCCACCAAGCCATTTCTTCAGGTTTGGGAACAAGAAGTAGTCGCTCGGAGCCAAATCTGGAGAATAGGGTGGATGAGGGAGCAATTCATAGCCCAATTCATGGATTTTTGCCATGGCAACTGCACATGTGTGCACCCTTGCATTGTCTTGGTGGAAAAGAACTTTTTTCTTGGCCAAATGAGGTCGTTTTTTTTTCAAATCGTCATTGAATCGGTCCAATAAATTGGCATAATATTCCCCATTGATTGTTCTTCTCTTTTGAAGGTAGTCAATGTGGATTATCCCGCGTGCATCCCAAAAAACAGTCGCCATAACTTTATTGGCTGACAAACCCACCTTGGCCTTCTTTGGCGCCGATTCACCCTTAGAAACCCACTGTTTTGACTGTTGTTTGTTCTCTGGTGTGTTGTGATGGATCCATGTTTCGTCCACGGTTACAAAATGGCGCAAAAACTCCTCCATATTGCGATTAAACCACGCCAAACCTTCCTGTGAAGTTGTTACACGATTGCGTTTGTGGTCGACTGTGAGCAAACGCGGCACCCATCTTGCGGAAAGCTTTCTCATGCCCAAGTGATCATTCAAAATTGAAACCACTGAGCCATGCGAGATCCCTACGGCTTCCACAATCTCTCGCACTTTCAATCTTCGGTCGGCCAACACCATATCGTGAATTTTTTCGATTGTTTCGGGTGTAGAGACCTCAACTGGGCGTCCAGGACGTTCGGCATCTTCAGTGCTTGTACGGCCACAACGAAATTCAGTAAACCACTTTTTTACCATTGAAATCGATGGTGCAGAGTCCCCATAGTATTTATCGAGCTTAGCCTTGGTCTCGGTAATGGTTTTTTTCGCAAGAAATAATGCTTAATAAGCACACGAAATTCACTTTTTTCCATTTTCTCCTCAAATTAGTGAGTAGTTTGATAAAAATAGCTGTCAAACACAAACTAACTGACGCAGCAAGTTTAAATTTTGACAGGAGTCAACTGACCGATGCTTGTTGACAGGAGCAGTGTTGCTGTTTCAGTAAAGAGGTCAGAAATTCAAAAAGTCGCGGACTTATTGACCCGCCCTCGTTTTATCTGCTCCTGGGATTTGATATGTTTGTAGGCAAGACAGCTTCTTCTAAGTAGATGGATTGGACAGTATACATATTTTCATGATTAGAAGTTTTTTGACTGCATTTACGAGCATGTATAATTTTAGACGCCTGGCTAGAAAATTGTTCGGTAGTCTATAATAGTCATCAGTTCTTCGCTGCTATTAAAATTCTTCAGGATTATTGCATTTCTATATGTAGATGATGTTTTCCTCCCTAGGATTTCATTAAAAACATTCCACGAATTTCTAGGATCATTTCTAGCATTAGCGAATTGGGTCTTGTAGAAATTTGTAATCGTTTTTATTCACATAGTTTCGGAAGCGTTTATATTCGTTCTTACAGTTGGGTTGTTTTTCCATCTTAAGTAGGGCTCATCTCTTTCTTACACATTCGAGCTATGTATATCAGGTGTTATCCACGTCTTGTTTACTGTTTCATTTTTGAAAGAAAAAATGTTTCATAAGTGTGAAATTAAGATCTCAAGGTTCGAAAGCCGAACCGGAAGCCTATAAAACGAATAAAGGAACATGATATTAGAAACAGGCAGAACGAAGGATAACATCAAATGATTTCATCTTCCGAACTAGACGAGGTAAAAATGGCTGTAAATATATCTCCCGAAAATTGTCAGGTACCTTACAAAGGGAATTAATTTAGAGAGATAACCTCATCATGCATTCTTTTAGAGTGATTGTTTTATTTAACAGTTGTTGACAACCTAACCTATTACAATTAATAAAATGTGATACAGACTTCAGAACAATAATTCGCAAAAACAAACTCCAAAGGGGTGATGTGAAAATATGATATAAACTTGTGAAAGATAATTTTCCAACATTCCACCCACTTCGACGTTAAGGAACAGTTATTGCTAAACGTTCTTCAACACTAATGGTGGTTCTGTAGTGATTTCCGTGTTTTCGAAACCGATGAATTGAACAGAGTCATCATTTGACACCCACTTAAACTGTCGACTTTGAGATTTTGTAATAACTTTAAGCCTTCTGAGTTTTAAAAAAATTACTATGCCATTTGATTTTTTTTTCTTTCCTTATTGCTTTTTTTTGCATTATGATGAAGCGCTACGCTCTTTTTGAATCCATTATTTAAAGTGCGAAAACGAATAAAAAAAGAAACCTTTCAGAAATATTTCGTCGGCGTCTACACAAAAAAAAAAGAAACATTTGTAGACTAAAAGGGCAATGGCTTTTTAAGCAATGTTTCTAAAATGATGTTTCGTTCGGGCTATAGACACCTTCAAAACCTAACTTATGGCCCAACGTAAAAATGTTAAATTTGCATTGTTTGTCTTGTTGAGTCGATGCAATCTTCATGGATAATACTTGAAAAGAAACAATTCAAAAATGTCAAATTTTTTCGTATCATAAGGTCTATAATTTAAAGGTAAATTACAAAACGGTTTTTCCTATCCATTTCAGATATTGCTCGATCAAAATTGAATGTAATATCACACAGCTGCTGTCCATGCAAAATAAATACAAAATCTTAATGTCACGTTCTCTTGTCGAACGCTCGTATTTTTGTCAAATGAAATATCAGTAATGTGTGATACAAAGTAACTTCTACATTTGTGCAATGCATTGCATGCATGAAAAAAATTGTGCGGCTTGACACTGTAAATACATAAATTCTAAAATGTCAGAGCTGTCACATTCATAGGATCTTCATCAAATACATTATTTTGCTGTCCATACTTTGACTATTTTGTTAGCTTTAAATCCGATTTCAACTACAACATGGTGTCCCGGTTCAACAGGTTTACCCATTGCATGACTTAACAACCAACAGCTAACAGCTAACAGTCAACAGTTCATGAGTGACCACCAAGTGGACACGCACCGCGTGACTTAAAAGATTCTTCAACACAGGTTAATTATTTGCTACAACTAAAAATAAATTTCTTTAGCTGCTCCTAAAACGCTCGAATGGGTGGAGTTGGGGAGGACGGGACTTCATCTGAGAAGGATTAACAACAGCACCAATCACCTGGGCAACGTGCTTTACGGAATTCGTTGTTGTTCATCGTTTTTCTTACTGAGCGAAAGGATCAAATTTCAACCAACGACAAGATTTCAAATCAAAGAATGCATCATTCCATAGCTGGTCAGCACGAGTACTCTGTTGGACTGTGCTATGCACCATGAGCCCATCAGTGGAGGTGGTCATCGCACTCCGGGATCAGATCAGAGGTTGTATGTATACACTTTCACACACGTATGGATATTCGACTCTGTATCTGAAGCTGAGTTCAAATAAGTTGAAAATTTATGGAAATTTGCATAATGAGCAATGAAATGTCTGAATAACCCACCCGATCCGATCTGAGCCTGGATATGGAGATGCTACGTATGTACGAGTACATACGTTTCTTAGCGGATGCTGGAACTGGAACTGCTGTTGTTGATGCTGATTATGATGATGATGATGATGATGAGTGCTACATGAGCGGGTGGGAAGGAGAAAAGGCTTCTCGATAAATTGCCTACGCTTCGTTTCCTATAAAGTAACGCAACTTTATGATTAACAGTTCGAAGGGAAACTTTATTGGAAATCCTTAAGTCTTGACAGGTGTCCTTTGTTGTTGAATAAGGAAACCGGGTCGTGTCATACTTTCTTTTTTACAAATTAATTGCGAGCGAGCAAAGTGCTTACATGGAGGCTTTTTGTTAATGCCAAAGTTAAAGAAATCGTTTTCTGTTTTTTTTTCTTTTCTTTTTGGTAGAGTCGAACCGAAACTACTTAATTTTTTTGTTGAGGAAATTGGGGAATACCATCTCGAATCGAAGTATTCCCAGAGGATCGGTGCTACCATGCCGAGGGTTGATATCCTGTAGCTTCAATGTTGGTTTGTTTTTTTTCCTCTGTTTCTGTCTTCTGGGATAAATTAAATGTGAACATTTTAGGAAATGGAAGTAACTGTGGGGTTCTTTTCGGTTCTATCCGACAAGATAGAGGGCGAGGCACAAATTGTGTGCATGGGAAATGCACTTGAATGGATAATTTTCTTCTCAGTAGGCTGTCATGATTGACGCCTCCTGACACACGTCAGAGGGAGCTGTGGAAGATGGTGGGTTTGCACTATCGTCTCAAGGGAATCGTATGTGTGACGGCACCTGCTGTCCGTGATATTTGTCAATTAAGATAATTTTATGGACGATTGCTTTGACTTTTTGGGGATTGAATTTATATGGTTTTGGTTGAATCGTAAAAAGTTCACACAACTGGGGACAATTCATTAAGAGTGTTTTCAATCATTGCAAGAGTTGTTGCTTAAGTTGTAGTATCATGATACTTGTTCTGTGAGGATACACTTAAAGTGTACGAGTACTAGACCACCTAAGAATTTACTAATGAGAACCATAATCTAAAGAATAAATGGCGCCCAACAGCAGTCCCTTTTTTAACATCCACAGTTCTAACTGACAACATCCACTAGCACCACAACCTACATATAACGATACCAGTTAAGGAAGAACAACATCGTATAGAAATACCAATCACCATGTTACGCGTTTCAGCTCGATCGTCCCCTCATGGGCCAGCCCTACCTAAGATGACCTTCAGTTCCTAACTCTTTATTTAAAAGACCATGTTGCCAGTAATCGTCACGTACAGATTGTACAACAAAACGGTTTGGTTTGCAACATGATTTTAATTACACGCTCACACGGCGGTCACCACAAGTGAACACCTTGTGTCACCTCTCTGGCCCTCAAACTAGAGTTGCTACAAAAACTGAATCTTCTAAAGGTCCAGCTGCTTTGTGACCGCAATGCTGATAATATACATACATACGTGCATATCCAAAACAACGAGAAGAATTCTTCTTTAGCGCAGGCAAAACATTTTGCATTGGAGTACACTACTGTGACTTACTGGTCTTTGGTGGAATGAGTCCAATGCGTAACATGCTGGACCGTGAACTATGTGATCTAGTTGCTCTTGGTTTTGTTTACTTTTTTTTGTAACAAACAAAATTCCTAGTGTTTATCTTGCGCTTTGAGGGTAAATTCTTAAGGTTCCAGTGCCAGTGTACGCCTTGAAGTGCTACTTTATGTCTTTTCGAATGGAGTCCTATGTTGGAGTTTACTGGAGTTGGGCATTGCAGTGGTGTACGCATTTACAAATACTTAGGGTCGGATGGTGGCAAGCGAGACCATGGATACTAACAAATTTCGCAAAATTTATCTAGATGTTGAAATTTGTCAGCGGGAGGTGAAAAATTGCGTGAATTAGTGGTCTCAAATTTTGTTAGTGAAAATACATAGTTTGCATACATTTAAAGGTGTAGTGCTAGAATGTATTTGCTTACGGATTAATACAACAGTGGTAGTGTGTTTGCTAAAAATGTTGCGGAAATTAGTGGTGAAGTATCACTGGCCATCAAATGAAACATGTGGGAATCTACAAACAAACGATTATTACACAGCATTGACTTAAAATGTGAGATTCTCAATATAAATCTCAGCTTGGCAAAGACTAGAGTTACAACGAGTTTGTACACAAATACTAAGGGGTTTAGTATCTAATAAGTTTTTTCAAGAATTCTTGTAAAACCTAATGGCGACATTCAGTTGGTAAAATATTTAGGCTATTATACTCCGAAAATATTCAGATATAGCTGTTATTTACTCGATGTACAGTTGTGAAAATAATTGTTGTTCTGATATTTTTAATGAAGGGTGGAGATATCGCAAAAATAATTTGTAGACGTGTCTGTGGTCAAGATTATTCGCTGCAAAAGCTCTGTAGAAAATAGTGAACGAATAATATCTGTAGTTAAATCCACTTATGTTTTTTGCGAGATCGTAGGTCATGCTTCATTAGGATAGTTATTGAGTTTGTCGAGTAAAAATGAGTCTCATTATATGTTGCGCTGCATTCGAATATGTTCCAAATATTGTTCACATTACATAACTTCATCTCAACCCTTCACTTCATCAAAAATATTAGCTACAGGCCAGCAATGGCTGCAGGGAATCAATCCAACTCAATCTATGATCCTGTCTCTTACGATGTCACTTGGTCTATCCATAAAAATGTTCATGTCCTGTTAGGTTGCGGGGATCCAAAGCTCTACAAAACTAGACACGATTTGGTGAATACTTTTCAATCATGTCAATGTCTTTGAGTACAACCCAGTACTGCAGCGTTATCATCAGGAATGTGCTCGAATATACGAATAATAGTCTTATTCGGAGTCGGAAAATTGTATAGGCTTTTCTGGGAAGTGCTTAAATCACTTAGTGTAACCAGTAGATTAGTTAAGTTCGTCTAAAACCCCCCCCCCCAATAAATATAACATTTTTACTAGATAAAAGTTGGGTGGTTGTAGGAACCTTCTTCATCGCCAAAAACTTCAAACCAACAAGGCTAACATATTATTCTGAAAAGCTTGAAAATCGTGCATACATGTATCTCTGGGATACAACATGCTTATCAGCGCAGAAATCCCTGCTACACTCGATTGGAATGAATGACGGTAGGCATTTTAATCTGTATGAAGGATGTCTTAAACAATGCAGCTTTTAACAAATAATATTTCTACATTGGCCAAGAACAAGACTTTGAGAGCGAAAGCAGTTGTCAACATGTTTGAACCCAATCAAATGGGAATGCTCATAAGGCGCAGTTCTGGCTCCATTGTTTTGGTACATGGTGATCAACAATATCACAATAACTCTAGCATCAATAATCAGAATTCTTAGCAACAATTGAATTAGCCACTGTAAGTTGCATTGTATCATACTATGTATAAGAAGTCTAGCAACACCAAATAATTGTGTGGGTAGAAAAAATCAAATACTCAAAGGATGACTTCGATATTGCTTCCGCTGCTGTATACATTTTTTTTTATATATTTTAAGAATTACGTTGCCATTGAAACAAAAAATTAAAAAAATAAATAAAGTGACGGCGCTTACTATTTTTAGTTAGAGTTTTAGTGTTAAGGATAAGTGTGATGACCAGAGATTATTGCACAAATCAATAACGACCAATGGGGCTAAACATTTTGCTACTTGAACAAAAATCGAGAACGTTATAAAAAGTCTATTGATCTAGCTAGAGGCACTTCGATAGGTTCCGCATCTTAACTAGCTGTGGATTTCACAGGACGAAAAATAATTGTTGGTCAATGTCGTATTTGCTACAAGTCAGCGTGTACTGTGAATAGGAGGCGGATCGCCGCTATCCTAAAGGCAGAGGACAGTATTGTCCAGTCAAACAGATATCCTTAACAAAACTATAAAGGTCTTTGATAACATTGATTATATACATATGTGTATGACCCTTAAAAGCTCTAAAAGAAGATAAATATTTTGCGGGGAAACAAAATTGAGAATAAAAAAATTTCTATCAGATCGAAATAGGTTGATGGATCAAAATAGTTCATGGACGTTTCTGCAAATATCAGAAAGCAAACTTTTAATAACTTTGCTAACTGTTGATGCTCAAATAAGCGGCTAACGAAATTGAGCTTCTTACTAACTTCTTGGATGGCGCTACAGACCTGCGTGGTTCTTCGAAAAACTGCATCCAGTTACGCCCTTCAAGTCCTTAGGTTTTCATTTTACTTGTGCGGGCCTCTTAGGAACTGGACATGGTCTTCCATTACCGCATTGATAAGAATTGCGATCTCTTTGGGACGGATATATCCATTAACTCAACATGTCCCAGCCATCTCAGGCGGCACATTTCTAACCAAGTCGATGTTGTTGTACAGCTCATAGAATCCAGAGTTATCTCTTCACCTCCAAAGAATGATACAAAAACTCATTCGGGTAATTTAACTCTCAAAACGACCAAACGTTTCTTCATCCACTTTTATGATGTCTCAACTTCTGCGATGATTATTGTCTTCTACAGACTGTATACCTTAGTGTTTCTACCAAGGCTCTATTATTCAATTGCCTTCTTAGCTCAAAGAAATACTGCGCATTTTAAAATTTCATTTTATTTTCGAATATGTGTCATTATCATTATCGCACTCATTTAGCAGCAAGAGTGCTTAAGGAGCTTAACATTCACAAATCCCCTGGTCCAGATAGTATAGATGTTCTTGCACGATGGCAAAACCACTGCATAAGCTTTTTCATCAATCCTATTCTTTAGGACTCTCTCCGAGCAGATGAAAAACACCATTTTTCCAGCCCGTTCCCAAAAAGGCGAATCCTTTTCTCTCTCCTCCTACAGATCAATTGCACTTACTCGCATCTTTCCAAGGTCATGGAAACGCTGATAAACCATCAGCTCATGAAATATCTCGAAGCACGAGAACTTTTAAATGACCGGGAGTACGGTATTCGTAACAACAGGCCCACTGGTGATTTGGTGGAATGTCTCACCGAAAAGTGGAACCAAAGCGTGCATCAATCTAGCGAAAGCAAGATAGTTGCACTTGATATTTCTAAGGCATTTGGCAGAGTTTTGCATCAGGCTCTTTTGTCGAAAATGCGTGCTTTTGGGATCGACCCCTCTCTTCTTCAATGGATTGGAAATTACCTTTCGGAATCTTTAATTCAAGTTGTCTTCACTGGTTTCAAGTCTGATATTCACAAAATAAATGCTGGTGTAACCCAAGACTCGGTTCTGTCTTTCAGTCTTCGACACTATTTTTAATTTTCATCAGCGATCTCTTGTCTGCTCCTTCCAATCCAATATATTCCTTTGCGGACGACAGTAGCCTGCTTTACATATTCGATCCTGGACTTACTCACGTCCCTGCTTGTAGAACGGGGACGGCAGCGTATATTAAACTCATTGAATTCTGATATTAACAGCATAACTAATTGGCGAACTACTAATAGAATAGAATTTAATAATTCCAAAACACAATGCTGTGGTTAAATCGAAATTTAAATACTCAGCTATTGTCCATGGATAGCACTTGCATCGTCGAAACCTAAAAGCTTTCCATTCTCGGTATGTGTTTCAATGACCGCTAGCGTTGGAATGACCACATATTCGATGTTGTCAAAAATGCTGCGAATTGTTTAGGTTTCCTTAAGCGATGTAAGAAATATCTCACCCCCTCTGATCAGGTCTCAGTATATAAGGCATTTATCAACCCGAAATTGTATTACAATTCCCATATTTGGTCACGTGCACCTAAAACATATCTGCTCCTGCTAGATATGATTCAAAACTCATAGGTGATATTAATATCACTTAGACAGTAGACACCCTTGAACATCTACGTAATGTCAAGTGTCTCACCCTGTTCTATCCCTATTTCCACCACCAGCACTCTATAAAAATCGCCAGTAGCATTCCGCTCCTTCAAACTTTTAATCATTACACCCGTCTCACTATAACTGCTCATCAGTACACTCTCAACCTCACCGTACAACTCGCTTATAAAATGTCCTGGTGAGCTTTTTATTTCCTAGTCATTATAACTTTCAAACATTTAAGACCAACGTTCATCGATATAACTCTTTCTTTCCTACCTAAGTTTCCTGCGGCCGCGCTATGTGCAAGGGTATTCAATTCCCTTGTCAACATTTGTCAATGTTGTGCGTCCCTACTTGTTGGTAGTATATATGTACCTCATTCACAGCTAAAGATATTTCTGTCGCTGCTGCTTCAATACTTGCGAACGCACTAATGCCAATTCGATGCGTTCTGCCAATGATGTCAATGTCATCAGGGTATGCAAGTGTAAGCACTGAACTATGTAAAGTGGCCCGTCTGGTATTAAAGAAGTCACTTCTGCGCATCACCTAATCTCAATCCCTCAATCAGATTGATTTCGACCCTTATGAAGTTTGGCAGACAAGACAAGAATGACATGGCTCTTTATAGCTCGTATCTAAAGATGATGTCGTGTGCGGTCTATAAGGAGGTGGTACACATTAACCTGGACTTCTTGGATTTCCGCTGGGATTTACTTCTGTGTTATTTCCTGTTCAATTATGTATTACCGGGTCTAAAACCGCATTGATATGGTCATGTCGGATCGTTGGCAAATAAACCTAACGCACCATCATCAGGCGTAATATCCTCTGACTTATTTCCTTTGGAAAGTTGATATACATATACTCTGCTGGTAGCTTTGTTGTACTTAAGTTTAGATATTGCTATCTTAACTTCATTTAAAACAAACGTGCATCGGTATCTTTGAGCAAACATTTTAAGCGTACTATTGTACACAATAACCCCTTGAGCCCGCGCTAATTAAAAAAAATAAAAATTTGGTTGGATAGATGAAAACCATTACTTTAATTGTCTAGGGTGAATGGTTAGGTCTTAATTACGATAGAAGTTGGGGAGTTTCCGCAATTTAACAGTTTACATAAGAGGTTTCTCTACGAGTATACCCGCAGCATTGCTTATCCCTACATGTCTATGTCGTTTTCCTTTCTTCATTTGTTTTCTCGATCCAATTTTGTTCAACTATTTCAAGCATTTAGGGTTCTATCTCAGCAATATCACGCTAAATATTGGTTTCCAAGATCAGGAGAGTTAGTGGTCTATTACGATACTCCAAAGTTTTTGAATAGCTCCACAAGAAATAATCGAGTAGCGTCAAATCGCACGATCTTGGGGACCAATCCACTGGTCCATTTTGCGATATAATGTCGTCGTTGAATCGTGTCCTCAGTAAGACAATGGTTTCATTAGCAATACGACACGAATCGCCACCCTTATCATCCGGTTTAATGCTGTAAATATTTGGATCTTTTCACAAAATTGTACACATCAGACGGATAAAGGCCAAACTATTTCGCCAATCAGCTGACGCGTTGTGGCTTTGCGTCATGTAAAGTGTATGTATATGGTACGAAATTCATCCAGACCGCAATGAATAGAGAGTCCACCTGGTCCAATATGAGGATCAAAAAAATCACATAGACTTCTATAGGTTTCGTAAATTAAAGACCGATTTTAAAATAAATTTGAATGACATGGAAGTGTTTTTCTAGTGAAAGCATGATAATTTGGTATAAGTTAATGTCAAAGAATTGTCAAAAATTCTACCAGCCAGGTCTATCAGCCCAAAAAAAACAAGCCTCCATTGATTATAGACAAGATGATAAGCGAAGTTTCCATTTCAAAAGGAATCTCTTAAATGCAAATCGAGTACACTTAATGGCATTTTGGCTGAAGTTCGACAGAAAGTATCAAACCTAAGACTAACTGTCCTCAGCTATATTTTTCGGTGAGACATAATCTGCCTTAAACACAAAGTTATATTTTAGCTGCAATTAGAGCAATTTAAAAAAAAAATGCTTGTTTAAATTTCTGGTTAATAGACGAATGAAAATCTACCCAGCTTTTTTTTTTGTATAACCTCTAAGGTTGTCTCCCATAGACACAAAGAATCTTAGGTATCAAGAGAATAAAAGAAGTCCAATATCGGCCTGGTATGTCCTAGTGATCAAAAAACTGATTAAAAACTATCTATGAATAGAAATAAAGGAAACAGTCGTAGTAGTTAAATATAGAAAAGCTATCACTTGAGATCATTTTATAGTATTTCCGCTTACATACATTTTTATTTTGTGTCGCCAAAGTAATCTGAATTCAAGGACATGAGCATTGCATTTGTATTATTTTCTTTCTTCCAGAAAAGTAACCATCTTAAGAATTATGCATGATTCTTTAACAAAACAAGAACAATCCAATTGGTATCGAAGTGACAGGCACACCTTTTCGGCTTAGAAACACCTCCTTTCTTTCAGTTCCATTTACAGCTTTCCAAATGCATTTCCACTTCCATTCGAAAACGAGATCTTTAAAAAAAGAAAAATAATACGACCAACAGCAGATTTGAATTTTCAAAGAAAAGAACAAAATCGTTCAACGACAATGCCAATGATTTATGGCCACGAAAAGAATCAGTAACACCTTTCGTTTTGGGTGACCTTTTGTTTTCGCATCAACTCTTTCTCTGTCCTCATTTTTTTTTTCTCTTTTAATATTATCATTCCTTTTTGAATCCCTTATAATCGTTTGTCAATAAGAAAGTGTTTTTGAGTTGCACATTTGTGGCATTGTTCTGATCCTTTTTAATTTCCTTTTACATTTTTTATGGTTTTTTCATTGAAACCTATTCGTGCCCAGAGTAGGTCCTTTCTCGGGAGGACCAACAAAAAAAAAGGTGCAAATGCACGTCGCATCCTTTAAGTCAACTTAATAATTTATAATTAATGCGCTATCAATCGAATTAAAGGGAAAGGTAAAACTTGTTTTGACTTTGAACTTCCTTCTCGCCAGAAGAAATTGTGCGACGGAAAAGAAATTGAATAATCAACAGGATCATTAATCATACAAGGCGTGTGAATGTAATGTCTCTCTGATTATGCAAGGATTTGTTTGAGTTTTTTCTGAAATAAAATGTCTTAATTTTTGAGCAGTGCGGATTTTGTAGAGTCAAGTGAAAAATGGTATTTTAATAACAATTTTTAGTTAATAGTTTTTCGTTAAGCCTTGTCCTTGCGGCATGCGGAATAAGTCGAAATATGAATGGTTTCTGTCTAAATATTCCGCAAGGACCTTATTATAATGAAGTGCTAAGTCTCATTCTCGGTCGAAGACACATCGCCTTATTCAATTGAACATTAGTATGCCATAACATTTTCATTTTCATTGCCATCACAAAATATTACCGAACTTTCTAACCATTTCATCCACCACATGGTGTGACATCGTTATCGGAATTTTCTTGTATCATATTTATATATTTCGCACTACCTTGCGACAATTCCTTCTAAATATATGGCAGGAGTTAGGTTTGCAAATTCGGAAAAACAAAAATGCAGATATTTGGTCTAAGTCCAACTGATTCGTAACCATTGCACGTTAATTCAAATATTGAAAATTGCCAGAAGGGCCTATCAGCCCTTCATCATTCAACATCATTGCTTACGATAGCACTATTTTCGATGAAAAGAATCGAAAGCGTCCCATACTCGTTTATGTCCAGCTTTAATAGAAAATCTTGCTCGGCGTTAAAAAGCAATACTTCCTTGATAAATACTAACTTTTACTTTCTATTCTCCGGTAATTCCCCTCTGTGCTATTAGCGTTATTGTACATATATCCTTAAATATGTTTCTGGTTCAATTTGAGATCCTAGCGCCATCCATATAAGATCTCTGGAGCTCTATCCCTAAGCTTTGAATCGAGACATGTTCGGCGTGTTTCCCACAAAGCCGCATTTACTGCCAATGAGTCTAATAATATTACAATACTTCGTCCCCTGTCTAGGGATCTCTCATATTTTCATAGAATGCGATATAAGCTTCACCGATAAGTAGCAGTGGTAATTTCTCATGTGTACTTTGCCTTTATAAACGACTAGGTACATCACTTTCCATTGTCCCCCATTTAGACTTCCATAAAATCTGCTGTTACCTCCTCATGCGCGAAAGCTAAGGAAATTGGAGGCGTTCCTGGAAGACTTCAATTTATGTAAACGACTAAATGTCTTTCGAAATTTTCTTCGTTATGGCCCAATCTCGAAATATCAACTCCTTTGCTCGTACTTCGACATTGCACTTCTTCTTTAACTTGTCGCCTGCTAATAGGTTGTACGGGTACCTCTTCAGATTTCCGATACATTAACTCTACTACCATGGCATGTGTTCCAACTTTGTACTGCCTTTTTCGGCTCTTTTCGCAACGTCGTACCCTAACTCAAGACGTATTTTATAGGTTTATCTATTTCTGCTGTGCTTAGTACACTTTTGCATTAACACCGCTAATTCCTTCTCATCGTTCCACCACCACGTTTCTTTATTTATCTGAACTCGGCTTTTCGAAATACCGAGCAGAATTCTTGCACTACTATTGAATTTTTCTTCGAAGTTGTTCAAATTTAAAGCCCAGAGCTGGCCTCTTTCCCTGTTTAAATTGACTGCAGAAGTCGGTGCTGACTTTCTAGTCGATCGCCCAATCTTTTAAAATCTTTGACTCGATGTTTCGCATTATTCGATGGTAAGCTATAGTATCTGCAGCTTATGATCAAGTCCAGCTCTTGCTGGATAGCATACGTCTACTTAATATATGTAATAGGACCTTGTGATTTTTATATTTGTTTGCCTATCGGAACAGATCACTTAGACAAAGAACTAGTCCATTGTACTATTGGTAAGTTCCTTTCAATCTTTCGAAGAAAGATGAATAAGCACTTCAGTGATAAAGTGCCTATAGTACCAGTACCCAGCACGTCAACGCCGAGTATCTGCAGCTTGATGCGACATTCACGGAGGTAATATTCCGCGTTGTCATCATCACTTTTGCAACAAGCATCACAGGATGTTGTGCCAATTATTCCCAGCATATTTGAGTGCTTAGCAAAAGTGTAGTTCACCTTCACTATGCAAGTCAGCAACCTGCAGTCTTTCCTCCTTATGGACGTCGGGAAGCATTCGTTTGGTCTGCCTGCAACCTGGGAAGTCATGACATCTGCATTTGTGCTCATATGAAACCCAACCGTCAATGGAAGCCTTAACCAAGGATGCAGGCAGACTTCTGAAAAACTCTCCTCCGAGCCTTGACTGGCAAGCTCATTTCCCGTGATCCCATTGTGGCCTACGACCCAGACAAAACTCAAGCCTTCCGACTTTGTTCAGAGATACGATGCATTCTCGAACTAGCATGGAAGTCGTAAGAGGATTCAGCAAGGCTATAAGCGCTACAAATACACAGTCTTCGCCCCCTCCATCGGTTTTTCACAGTATAGTTCGTTGCCATCAGGATTAGATATATCTCCCCTTTAAAGAAACCAGCGCCGCGTCCTTTATCTATTTTGGAGCCATCCGTGAAGATGCGACTGCATTCCTTTCCTAGCCCAGATTTTGGCTGAAACTAATCTTGGGCTCAGTGAAACTCGGTTTCGTATCAGAGGGCATGTTCATAAGACCAGAGTCAAAACACAGCCAGAGCGCAAGATCATCAAAGCTCCAGTGCGTATTGCACCAAAAACCACTTTTTTCCAAACAGAAGAAGGTTTTGAGAGTGCAGCCCATGATATGAATGTCAAGGAGAAGGAAATTCATCAACGCGTCTAGAGCGGAGCCAAGCATGTCAAGAAAAGCCTCTATGCAGCCGAGATAGGCTTTAGAGTCTCGTAAAAGCAGCAGTAACGTATTTTTTTGAGAGCTTATTCCATCAAACAATCGACACATAGGATATAATTGGCCTTATCACAGCCGTGTAGATCCAGAGGAGCCTTCTCGGTGACAGGTCGCATGTCTTTCCAACAGCTCCTTTGCACTGCCAGAAGGCCGACGGCACCTTAGAGGCTTTCGACGTAACATGTTTAGTCCATAGAAGTTTGTTATCCAGAATGACACACAACTACTAAGCTTCTTTGGAAGATTGGACGGTGATGCGTTTAAGCATAGTCAGACCAGACAGCTTCTCCCTTCTCGCAAAGAGAACAACCTCAATTTTGATAGAATTGACTGAAAGCCCATTTCTAATGCAACAATCGTCGATCACATCTACGCCTGCATGCGGTTTAGGGCATCTTGCATATTAGACAAGGGATGCATTTATGAAACACTTTTGCGCATATGGAGCTCGACCAACCTTTCCATGTTCGTCAACATGCATGAAATCAGACTTACAGGTCTGAAGCTCTTGGTTAGCGTGTGGTCCTCTTTTCCGATTTTCGGCATAAAGGCTACTCTCACTGTTGGCGAAGGGTGTCTGTATGTATGTTAGTGTCAGGCTAGCAGTGACGATTCTCTTCAGAGTTACCAGCAGCTGGTCTATACGCTTTTATATCGCAACAAAACTGGGTATATGTCACCGGTGTCAAACGACTTGAAGCCATCAAAGGCAGCAACAGCATGTTTAATGAC
Source organism: Volucella zonaria (assembly GCA_963966105.1). Lineage (NCBI taxonomy): Eukaryota > Metazoa > Arthropoda > Insecta > Diptera > Syrphidae > Volucella > Volucella zonaria. The sequence goes on from OZ014530.1 coordinate 334,402,463, forward strand.
GTCATCCGTCAAAATAAGCGATGGAATATTCCAGCCACGGTGTATTGTGTTATTAGCTCACTGTATATTCGTTAATAGGAGCTGTTTGTGAGCTTGTTCTGAGTAGGTTACCTGGGAAGTGAGACTCAAGTATCTCATTCGACTCAGTGTAGGTAGAATCAGATTTTCTAAGTGGTTCCAACCTGGTTGATCTTCATCCTTTTAAGGACTTTGATCTGCCTACTGGTTTCACTGACTGTTTCGATCTTTTCGCAGAAGTCTTTATAAGAACCACTATTCGGAATCCGAATAAGCTTCTTATATTACTTTCGGTCTGTAAAGTCTTCCTCCAAATTAGTCCTAAGTAAACTCTTTACGATGACGCTGCAGATCTGCGTTCCACCAAGGAACGGGCAATGTCCAGGATTGCTTTCTTGCTTTACATACTATTTTAAAACACTTGTGAGGGTACCGATCAGGTTCTGAATAGCTTCCTTGCTTTTGTTTTGACCTAAGCTTAGGGGGAGCACTGTTGAGTTTGTCAAGTTTCTCCTTAAATCATATCCAGTTGGTGTTCTGCAGATTGCTCCTCTTCAACACCGTCGAGACCTCGCATCCGATTTTGAATTTGATGTACGTTTGGTCTAATATGGAGATCTCCGGTAGTACTTTCCAGTCAGCAATTTCCTTAGAATACCTGTTGAATAACGTTAAGTCGATTACTCGCTGTCTTACTTTCGATAATATGAAATCCAGGAGATAATTGCTTCTCACGTTGCATTTGCTACTGCTTCCAAAGGAGGACCGTGTGATAAATAGAGCCTGATATTCCATATTACCAATTATTTTTTCTACAAAGTTGTTCAGTTATTCAGTACGAGTCTTACTTTCGATGAGAAGCCTCCGGAACTGGGCGCCATCTAACTGCACTGACAAGATCATGTTTGTTAACAGCATTTAACCTTCAGTCTTCATGTTAGAAATTTTTAACCTAGCTTTTTCTACAAACCGAACGAGCATCGATTGGTAAGGATTTACTCTTAGCCTGTTTGGCTCCCCGCCAGGTACTATATGTAACTAAAAGACGACAAAAAGTAATCGACTTTGCTTTATCCAGCAAGCTTATCTACAGCAAAGTTCTGTCAAAAATGCCCATGTCAGGGGATAGGTATATCGGACTTCGTTAAGTCAAGAGAAAAGCAACTGCTCGCGCTTAAAGGAAGAGCTAGACAAACCTGGCGAAGGAAAATCAGACCTATTCTGATTCCCATAAAATGTTTTAAGCTGATGCGTCCTAGTAGGAGCGCGTTTGCATACACAGAACTGCAATGTCGTAAATATAACCATTGTTCTCAAGGATACAGGCAGAACGAAGAAATAATTTCCGATGAGTCTACCACGTCATTAGAATTCTGAAGCAAGGTATGGCCTACAATGTAAGTGGAACATATAAGGCTGATATTTCGGTCCACAAGCAAGTTTTTACGTATCCAGACTCGATTAACGATTTGATGCATGCACATAACCAATATTTTACCCCGCATTTTTATTTTCCTTTTCTAGTTGATTGTGGCGAAAAGTTTTTAAATGCTTGAATTAGATGGTTAAAACCTCTAGACAATTTTAAAAACTTTCAACTTAGTTTTGGCAAAATCGTGACCCACATTCAGCGTTACAATGTCATTTATATCATACATTCAGTGAAGCTGTAGAGCTGGTGAATTTGCAGAAGTTGCACAACGCTAAATATCCATCCGAAAGTTGAAGTCTTGGCCTATTCATTTTCAACCGGAAGATTCAATTTATTTATTTAGTTTTAGCTTTGGTAATGTTAAGGCCATCCGTTCAACCATTGTGAAGCCCGGATTGAATGGTATTTATTTCAAACTCTTATAGTACTGTAACGTTAACATGGTTCGCCTGGAACGTACAAAAGTTATCAGAAAAAGGAAACCGAGCGGCTCACCTCATGGTTCACCCAACAGTCGCTATGATCAGATGGAGTCTGGCTGCGGAACATTAAAGACACAATAATTAATTTATGTTATCTTGCTTTTGGCATAGAAAAGTATAGTGAAGACTACTCGTAGTTCAAGATATCTAAGAGCTCGAACAAAATTAAGCTTAAAAACCTCCTGAGCAGTTTGAATCTGCTATTTATGTAGATATTTTCATGTGGGTAGCATGTCTTAGGCTATCCAAAATGGGCATGAAGAACTGCAACTGATGGTCTAAATTGGGAAAAAAAACCTCACTTGTGGTAGAGGTTTCAGGAATTTTGAACTTAAATTATTTCGACACCAACGATAACCTGCAAAACATGGGAATTTTTAAGAAATAGGCTGAATGCAATATTTTTTTCACGATTTTCTTGGTAAGCAGACGAAAAATGGGAATAATTCTTAGAAGGTCTGAGCAACGTCGCGTCGTCTTCGTCGTCCATTACATCAAAGCGATTGATAAAAGTCGTCAGAATTCCATTTCAAACCTAAAGAAGGACAATAAAAAAAAAACTCTCATCACGATTAGACCCACGCACCAAGAGCAGATTTCCCTCCGCCAAAAATGTGGGTCTCCTTGTTTCGGAGGAACAATAAACATTTTTCCAATTCTAATGGCAAAGCCGTAAAATGAAGATGGCCAGACGCAACATTTAACCAGAAATGACTGCACAAAAAGGTCCACAACTGCCGCTGAAAAAGAAAAAAAAATCATTCGCTAGTCTAAGAGACATTAAAGTGATTCCACTGAATTTTGGCCAAAATATTTTTCCCCAAAAGACAATGGGCACCCCAAAAATATATACAGATACTCGAATAACCGCAGCAAGGTCTCTTTGGTTTATATCCTTTCCCGAAGCTTACTTGTTATATGCAAAGTGCGCAGACAATGTTAGTCTTGGTAGACTGCTGATGCCGATGAGCATTTCTCCTCCAGATGTTGATGTTCCTATAGATTTGAAAATTTTTGCATCTCCACTTGAGATTGACCATTGGTTGGATATATTCGTACGAATATTCGTATGGAAGGCGGATTAGCCATGTTAAAGTGTCATTTCGAGAAGAGAGGAATTCTTCTCGGCAAGCAGCGAGAAATTCTGTTCTTTCTCTAGGACATAAACATCCGACTCGACGTGGCTTGAAGTGAGGAAGATTTATTGCTTGTCCATCTGAGTTGATGTTCTGCTCCTCGAAGCAGATTCCTTCCTTTTTATTTTTATTTTATTGCCAGTCTTCCTCTTTCTCTGCCAACATCAACATCTCCTCTTGACTTTTGGACATGAACACACGCGATATTTAAACGCTTCATTTTGTGTGCTCGTTTTGGGGTGGCTCTCGTCTTAGGCGGAAGGATTTATTGCACTTCCAAAGTCTGAACATGGAGATTAGCTCCTCCACACTCCACTTACTGTTACTGTGTGTGACTGCCGCTGTGCCGCTCCAGAAAGAAGAGGAACCTCTTAATGGAGTATTTATTGCCGGAACAGATAGCCATTGACATTTAACATTGCCCGAAGTTGGGAGAGATGAACGGGAATGAGAAATATTTTTCAGTATCTCGACTAAATGAAGACATCATCTTTTCAATTTAGTGTTCGTTGAGCAAGAGGAAGAGGATATTGGGGCTAAAGTGAGCACAGGACCTCCACCATATCTGATGGATTTATGGTGGTCATCTGAGGTCCCTATGCCGTGCTCCCGAGTATATTACTGCAATTAAAGTGGATAATTAATCTGTGTTTTTTTTTTCTTTCTTTGTTTCGAAATTTATGATCTAACGATGTTCTTACATCACTTAGCTGCCTTCATTCCGGACACAAGTTGGAGTGAAGGTGATATTGCATCGATGGAAGAAAGAAAGAGGAAGTAACACTGGTTACCATGCCAAGATTTTGTTGTATAATTTTCGAATTATCTTAATGCTGGTGCACGAAGGCAATCTTCTCGATGACTTAATTGGCATTTAGAAGTCCATTTAGATGGTCCATATAATGATCGTCTCTGATTGAGTGCATGGGTTGGATGTTGTCGCCATCGTTTGGGACCATAATAGCGTGCTATTCATTGAGACAAATTATCGATATCAAAAAGATTTTAAGGAGGTAATTAGAAGCAGTTCTGTAGAAACGCTTTCGAAGGGAAATTAGTAGTAGTATGATAGTACGTACATATGTATAATAGTCTATAAGCGCATTAATGTTTCTGGGTTAATCAACTTTTCTCTAATTTAAATATTTAAACATTCTGTGGTGCCAAGAAAGAAGACTTGTATAAATACCAACCATGATTGGGGCATTTGTATATAATCGTTTCGATTAAGATATGTAAGATGATTGATATGATCGTATGTGCTGAACCGTAGCGATAACTTTTTAGAATAACGTTGCATTCAAGGCATTTTCTTATATTAAGGTGTTGCTGATGTTCACTTCAAGTGGGTAAATAGTTAAATTTCTTCGAAGTTGCCATTAGAACTTGCACCTTCTTATGGAAATTAGGCACATTCTCGATAAAAGTGCAAAGAGGTTTTGCATAGAAAATGATTTCTTCTTTTTTTTTTTTTTTTTTGTAAAGAACTTAACACTCAAGTGGGTATAACTACACTTAGGATGCCAAAACATGTGTTCAGCTTTTCGGAAAATGGGACAGAGAGGAAAAGAAAGATGTTTGGGCTCAGTGGCTATTTCGCTCCATGGGTGGCATCCCACATTTAATGGGCAGACTAAATTATTAATGTAAATTGACTTGATGTTGTATTTAGGCTTTCGATCACGGCTGGTATTGAACCCCAAACCGTCCTATTGGGAAGCCAACACACTACCACTTAAGCCATGGCCACCAACTCAGACGCTTTCTGTTGGTTGGCGGTTTCAGCGTCTGGATAAAGAATGATTCCTGTTTGGGATAAAAGTCTGGGAAATCTGGCAATGTATTCAGGGCGCGTTTCTTTCGTCGTAGCGTTGGCGCTATGCTTGCTGACTTACCCATGAAAGATTCCTTTTATTTTGCAAACTTTGAGGTTGAAGTATTCAATTCAAATACAGTATATTCAAGATTAGCCCATCTAGAAGGTATCAAGTCTCCTCCACCTAGTAGCTAAGGCACATGTATTCATATATAAAGCTGATAACGTGGAATATATCCAGTTCAAAGCGATTCAATTGCTATCCTCCCAAAAGTCAATGACCTATGACTGTAGATGGTTTCCTACAGCGAATTAGAAGTAGTGTAATATATTGTGACAACTGTAGTTTGTATTACAGTTTCTGATTTGGCGTACTAAATTCTGTTCATTGAATCTCCTAAATTGAAACAAAATCGATTTAATGCGTGACTAGAACAGATCCTAGTTTTTGTGTACCATCAGCAATTTATGATACATTCGAGGTCCGATTTGAATAAGTTTTACACTTTTGGGATCGACGTTCAATTTCCAATATATCTTTGGACAAAGGTTGTCTTCTGCTGCTCTTCTTTTTCTACTTTGATTTTTCCCTTGTACTGGGCTCCCGTTGTAGGTAGTCTGGGTCGTCAATTGCTCTATTTGGTGTCTCCGTAGTTCATTTGCGATGTTCGATCACCATGTTGTTTGAGGCCGCTCTCAATTGGAATTTGCAGTATTTTTCGGACAATATGATCTTCTGGCCTCCTCATGACCTGGCCATACCATCTGAATGTGACTTCTTTCAGTACTATTTTGAAGCTACCATTGTCATATTTATTATTTTTGATTTTGTCCAACCTTTTGACGCCCCCAACCCACTTCATCATTCTCATTTCGTTGGTACTTAGCTTATCCTCGTGTGTTTTCTTTATGGTCCATCACTTTGCGCAATAAAGCTGGTCTTATTTTAACTAGCATTTTTGGATTGAACATTACACCAGACCGGAAGCCCCATTTCAACCAGGCGGCATTAATTCTGTGAGTCACATTCGCATATAAAGTTGCTCCTAAATGAAGCACGGAACCAAGATATTCAAATTATGCATCTTTGTTCACAGGGGATTCTTGGATGTGAATGCATTCATCTTGTACTTCACCATTTAAATCGTACTTGCAAACCTTATATTCTGTTTTTCTTTGATCAATGCGTAACCCATTTTCCTCTAGGGCTTTTATCCCTGTCTAGGTTTTCTTGCAGTTGACTAGCTGATTCCACAACAAGAATGACATCATCTATATGCAATATACACCACGGCAATGGAATTTGAATTTTCTTGATCAGATAGTCTATCACTAGATTGAAGAGATCCAGACTTAGGTCAGAACCCTGTTGGACACCTACCCCAACCTTCGCTAAGCTCAGCCGGGCTTTTAATCTTTGCGATGATATTTGTGCATATATCTTTAAGGATATCAATGTAGGCTTCGCTTTTTCTCCAGGAATCTGGAATTTTGTACCAATGTATGTATGAATTTATTATATGGCAAACGGTAAGCCATTTATAGCCTTCAACGGGTATTTCATCTGGTGCAACAGCTTTGTTTTTCTGCATCTTCAGTGTAGCTACCTTCACCTCTTCTTCTATGTATTATTTGTGGTATTGGGCCTACTGTTGTAACCAGGTTTTTCAGTTCACTACTCGAGAACTGCTCGTTCAGGACTTTTTAGCAGTTTTGCCGCCAACGGGAGTTTATGGCTTTACTTGAGGCTAACCAATGTCCATTCTTGTCCTTAATGTATTTAGTTCTCTTAATGTCAATTCTGGTTTTCTGACGAGTTTTTGTTATTTTGTGGATGTTGTTTTCATTGACCACGCATCCTATATCTTCATAGTACCTATTTATAGCTTCGTCCTTGACTGGAGTGGCCTTTTTTGATCAGGGCCTTAGCTGTTTTATTTGAACAGCTTTTTATCCTCTTTTAGTACACTTTTTACCGCCTCATTCCACCACATAGGGTTTTTGTTTGTGTTGATTCTACCCTTTGAAACACCAAGCTTAGCTTTTCCTTCAGTTATGCAAAGTATTTCGAACGTCGATCACATTTCGTCCAGGCTTTGCTGTCCTTCTGCATTTTTCACATTTCTTTTCTCTGGATTCTTGGTGTTCCGTCCGTGAATTCTTTCAAGGGTTTCTTCAGGGTAAACAAGGTGATTAAAGACGATGCTGGGTGGTTAGTGCTTCAGCAGAAATCACCTTGCAGTCATTAAAGCTTCCTAGTCAACTACCGTTTCTTTTGCATTCCTACCCGTGATATAAAAGTTGATATCCACGTCCAATATCGCGTAAAGAATGCTGAAATGACATAAATTCACTTGGGGTTGCATTCAGAAGAAGAATATGGAATTAGATGAGTGTGATCGAGACACCGTCTTATTGGAACCATATGCATTCCATACTAACTCAATTCAGGCACCAAGAACTCTTGCAAAATCCACGAAAGCGATTATAAGTAATCGTTTCAAAAATTTACTAGTGATTCGTGAAAGAATAAGGTTCCGCATATAGAAATATCGTAACATACATTCACTCTACACAGGTGGACAAGTGACCTTCAGACCTTGTGATAATTTGCTCTGTTAATGGAATTTAATATCTTACGAAAAGCCTCCGTTGCAACATCAAATGCATCATAGTTGGCTACGGTAGATTTTTTGCCACCATCGAACGCAATATTTCAAATTACAACTTAACCAAAATACCACCGTCCTTCACCTCACCTGATCGTACCTGGTTTAATCGACATCACGCAAACTAGTTTTGCGTGTTCTGAATGTCTTTAATGCAATACAATGATATCTATATCATCACTCATCTCAGCGGTCTTCCGTTTCATCTATCATTCGCAAAGGACAATAGATATGCTTTCAATGGTCCCGAAATGACAGTAAAGCTGGTGCTCCCGAAAGCCCCTTTATACAGCTGTTTAAGCTCTTCGAGTCTACCCTGACTTAATCAAGCATTTCTATAGTTTTGCAAGACATTTATAGGTTATAGCCTTGTGATCATAATCCCATTTCATAAGCGCTCAGAGGAAGCAATTGTGTTGGTTTCAGCTTTTCTAAACGGGAGATGCCTCTATATTGGATGTTCGTAAGTTCGTTTTCTATTATACACCATCTGGTGCATTCTGAGCGGAATCACCGTTCCATCCACAGCTGAGATATTGGTGCCTTAACATCTAGTTTGAAACCTTTGTGAAGGTAAAAATGCAGTGAGCTACTGTTGTAGCTTTCTGACCTGAAACCGTCAAGCTCTGACTCAGGATTCGAATAGCGCTTTAAATGCTCATGTATGTATCAAAAATCTTAAAATGGCCTTTACAACAGTTGACATCCGAAACTAATTAGGCTCTTATGAATAAAAGCGAAATTTCATTAGGTTCCAGTGCAAATTAAGATAATGCCAATGACGTTATCTAATGCAAATGTCTTTCAATATGTGCTTCTGCATCAATCCACTAAAATGCACTTCTACATCTCTGTAGAGATTAAAGTCCTAGAATAATATGAGGAAGCCAAAGAAAGGAATGGTTGGTTTTTTCAATGATAGGGCAATTACATCTAGACAGCAGAGTTGAGGGTCTGAATAGTAAGAACAATTCTGAGTTACTTCCTATTGTTCAGGTACCCAATGATTGCAAATCGACATATGAAATTGTGGCTTCAAATGGCAAGACAAACACAAATCATCGTCTTCCTTAATTGGACCTTCAGTATAAAAATTCTTTACTTTACGACACCTTCTCAACTAGAATTTTGACAAAAACAAACCACACAACGAACTCCAACAATGTGTCTTCTCCGACGAAGCAGTCCCAAAGGGCCAAATAGAAGATAAGCACCCGTTCACCTGTTCTGAGGTTAAGAGTTCCGATTTTAGTCAGCTCTAGCGTGTCTCATCCGAATACCAGCCATACCGTGTGAATTCAAGCACTTGTTTTAGCCATAAAACTAATGACATACCATACAAACAACAACCAATACTACTACTCCCCCGACCTTACTGTCCCATTTATCTGAAATCATAGTTTGTTGTTGTTTATATTTGTTTTCGGTTCCCGGTGTTGTGACGGAGTCATAAAAAAAACCCCACAAAACGTGTGCAACAATAGACACCACAATCGGGTTATACAATCCACTTTCTTTTTACGGCCGTCATAAAAGCAAGCCTCCAAGTCTGAAGACACCAAGAAGACATGCCAGCAGTAGAGGATGTGAGCCATGGCTCTCCCTCCATGTCCCTACATCGTTACAAGAAAAAAAAAATACATACGAGTATATAAAAAAAAAACACAAAAAACGCGCAATTAAATTTAATGACCTTAAAAAGGAAGCCCGTGAATAATGCCAGTGATGTGCAGCCAAAGCGGTGTGAACTCAGGGGTGGTAGCAATGGACGACATCGAAGCACCTGATAACAGTACTATCGATGGTAGTCGGATTGATTGCAGCAAAGCGCACTATCGTCACCGTGCTATCTCGGATTTCGGCGAAATTAGAAAATCATTGTCGTCATCATCATTTGTTTGGGAACCATCGACAAACCCCCTCCTCGCTATGAAGGGTTGCTGTGCTGGGAAAGTGACAGGTTGTCAGAGCGAGGTCGGCACCTCACTGTCGCCGCCGCCACCGCCGTCGATGCCACATTTTGCAGAGATCCCTCTAGTCCATGGCAGATTATGAGGGGGTATTAGAGGTTTATTGCACCATTGAACTCTGACTAGAGAATGGTGTTAGGTTTTTATGGTTATTGATTTTTTTTCGCGTTACCTAAGCAATGTGACGTGCAGCGACGAGTAAATGTCAGCAAATCGGTGAGAGTCAGCTGGGTAACATTGCAGGTGAAGAGGTCATCTTGTGGTGATGATGGGGTGAGAATTTGTTGAGTACTTTTGAAGTACTCGTAGACGTGGAATTAAGTTTGGTGATTAGCTTGGCTTTTTTGAAATTGATTTTAGAGATTGGCGTAATCGGTATGGAAAAACCGGCATGGGTTAGATTAAAAGATAAACGAGGTAGAAAATCAATATTTAAATAGTGATAGGCTATTTCAAAGCAGATACACAAATACTGTGGATATTTAATCTAATGTTCACATAGAAAGCTAGTAGGCGAACAGCTTTTAATAAAAACCCATCAAAGAGCTGAACTTCCAGAGATAAGTACATTTATGAAAGTGAAAAATACCTATAGCACATTGATTTAGTGAAACTTAGTTTTCGGGGCAAGCTTAGGCTTTGAGTGTTTTATTTTTATTTTAATCGCTGTATTTACGAATATGCATTGTATTTTAGTTTTGTTTGGGCTTTCTCGGATGACTCCTATGTTATATTCGGAAGCAAAAATATGTCATGAATCAAAGACGAACACCCAAATTTAGCATCGTCCATATCGAAAAGAACTTCGCTTTCCTGGCGAAACAAATCTGCAAAATGGCATCGAGGAGATCTTCGAGCATGTCAGCAAAAGGAAAAAACTAAAGACTGATGCAAATGCCGATGAGAGGAAACCAACCCAAAGAAGTAATTCGTCGCTCATGGAAATGGCGTGCGATTGCATTCTTGAACACGATGAGGAGCGCTATTCAACTAGAAGACAGAAAATCTACTCAGCCAAGAAGATACTCCAAGCGGTGAAGAAATTCATGGGCCACGGGGTCATCCAATGTGCCAACTCGTTTTTGTATATTCACACGTCGATTTTTGTTGGCTGTTTGGGCAATGATCAGCCAACCGATTGCCAAGGAAGAGTCAGATATTGCTCACTCTCGCGGAGCTTTATGACCTCTTAAATGATAGCTTGCACGCTGTTGATGTTGTCTGTCTATGGAACGCGTGTATCACATCATAAAGTCGCTGGAGATTGGCTATCGACGGTTTTCGAGATTGGGTTAGGACACGATTGATGCATGGTTTTGGACAGCTATTATCTGCATATTCTCTTCTTCCATTTTCTAATTATGTATGTTCTAAATAACAACTTTAAACGCAGCTGTGAACTCGAACAACAAGGGACTCTCGACGATCATGATAGCGAACAATTTTGTCAAGCTGAAGGGCAGTGTTTTCAAAAAGTTCGACAAGAACAGTCTCTTCCAGTTGACTTGCAGCAATGTGCGTGAGAGATTTCATCTCTCTGTGCTTCTATTCATCGCGATGATCCAGACAATGAAGGAGTTCAACCAGAGTTCGACGCAATCTTATTTCACGCTGCCCGACTTTTTTTTGTGCTAATCACAGAGATTCTGATTGACACGCATTCATCACAAGATTCGATGCGCTGTCAGTGGATGTTTGTAGGGAGTATACCATCAGCCTGGCTTGTGACATGACACAAATGGGCCAGAAGCCAGGAAAATGGATTGCATTCCCTTCTCCCTGAAAGTTGTGGTGGATAAGGCCATCTACAACTCCGTCTCATTCGACGACTGTACATCGTTCGTGTTATTTCTCATCCCCTATCTAACACTGACGGGCTGTCGCATACTCAACACGATATTATGGAAAAAACCTACGAATTAATGAAGCCGCATCAAGAGGAGCAATACAACTCAACACCAAGCTGCTATGTGACAAATGCCTTCCCTGCTTCGAGAACTTCCGGGGTATTAAGCCCAAATCGTCCTATCAGACGCAACCACTTCACCTGTAAACCCACCGACTCTACATCATTCATGCGAAACACATGCTCCTTCGATTGCAGCTACTTCCACGCTAAACAAAACCAACGACGAAGAATCGAAATCCTTATTGGCGGCGAAAAATTCCGTCGAACTTAGTGCCCCAGCGCTCTTCTCCAACAGCGATAGACTTGGAACAATGTTTGCCCCAAATGAAAAGATGCTTGAAGCATCCACCACCCCCGACAGTGGCGACTCGTTCGAAGAAGAAAAAGAGCTCACTCGAAGCATCTCGAGTACCAGAGAACCAATAACGCAAGGAACACATCAGTAGAGAGACCACCAAAAAAGAAAATCGTTCGAACGCATAAACGCTCCGAATCCGAACCATCCATGTAAAGGATCATCAGCGAGAAACAAGCTTCAGCGTAGTTGACTCTATTTATGCTTTGTTCTGCCTTTTAATTCGTCCTTAATTGTGTTTTTTTTTTATCAGCGTCCCTGTGATTTTATCACCTTTGGGTTTGCATTTCGTGTTTTGCTATCTAAGAGTTGGGAGAGGCCATTTGACTGGTGTTTTTTCCATTTCATTATCGCCTCCTTAAATGTTGAGGAGGTGCCAGGAATAGTGTTAAACAATTGTTGGTATGTATAATACTATATCTATACAAATACTAGAGGATAATCCTTTTATGAATTTACAAAGACAAAACTGGATAAAATTCAAATTAAATTGATAACAAAAACAAGAAAGAGCGAAAAGCCTTGGATACAGATGACGTAAGAGTGAAACTACCTATAGATTCCATTTCGATTGTGGCATTTATTTATCTCTTGTTGATGGTACTTCGGCATATTTGGATCAGACACCAATATAGGTCAGTCAGTACGGCTCATTTAGGATAAACGTTGGAGTTAAGCACCTTGCATTTTTTTTCCAAAATGTGAGTAGATCAACATCAACTTCTGGTAATGTTCTTTAGATCTGAATGTAAGATGTCTTTTTTTTATAATTTGCGCGCTCAAGGGGTTTTTGTACCCTTAAAATGTTTGTACACAGCGCGGGCGAAGGAAATTTAAGGAGGAAGAAACAACAGATACCGATGTACACTGTTTTTAAATGTTTGTAAGTTATAATGACCAGGAAACACTGAGATCGGCAGGGCATTCCATAAGTGAGTTGAACGGCTTGGGAAAGAATCACGATATTTTAGAGTATGTGCGAAAATGGACTTGAGGGTATACAGATGAGCATTCATAGCGAGACGGGTGTTACGGTTGAAAGTTTGAATGGGCGGAATGCTACTGGAGAATTCAATCGAGCACTGGTGGTGGGAATAGTGATAAAACAAAGTGAGACAGGAGACATTACGTCGGTGTTCGAGGGTGTCAATTGATTGACTGATATTAGTATCACCTATGAGTTTCATCGCACGGTTTTGAATCCTATCTAGCAGGTGTAGAGATGTTTTACGACCACCTGACCAGATGTGGGCATTGTACTCCAATTTTGGGCGGATGAATGCCTTATATATTGTGGCCAGCTCGCTGGAGGAAACCTAAACATTTGGCAGCATTTTTGATGACATCGAATATGTGGTCATTCCAACGTAAGTTGTCACTGACTCACATACCGAGAATGGAAAGTTTATCGGTTTCGACGATGCAAGTGCCATTCATGGATAATGGCTGGGTATTTAAATTTCGCTTTAATGACTGCAGACAGCATTAAGTTTTGGAAGCATTAAATTCCTCTTGGTTAATAGTTCCCCAATTGGTTATGCTGTTAATATCGGAATTTAATGAGCTTAACATGCGCTGCCATTCCCGTTCTACAGCCGAAGAGCAGGAACGTGAGCCCGGTAACGAATATGAAATGCAGAGAGTACTGCCATCAGCAAAGGAATATATATTCGATTAGAAATGGCAGAGAAGAGATCATTAATGAAAATTAAAAGGACTGTCGGAGACAGAACGGAGCCCTGGGGGACACCAGCATTTATTTTGTGAGTATCAGACTTGAAACCGTCCAAGACAACTTGAATTGAACGTTTCGAAAGGTTATTTCTAATCCATTAAAGAAGAGAGACATCGATCTCAAAAGCACGCATTTTCGACAAAAGAGCCTGATGCCAAACTCTGTCAACTGTCTTAGAAATATCAAGTGCGACTATCTTGCTTTCGCCAGATTGATGTACGCTATGGCTTCACTTTTCGGTGAGACATGCCATCAAATCACCAGTGGACCTGTTGCTACGAAAACCATACTGCCGGTCATTAAGAAGTTTTCGTGTTTCGAGATATTTCATGAGCGTTTCCATGACCTTGAAGAGAAGGGACGTAAGTGCAATGGGTCTGTAGGAGGAGAGGGAAACAGATTTTTTAGAGACGGACTGGAAAAATGCTGTTTTCCATCTGCTCGGAAAGAATCCTAAAGAGTAGGATTGATGAAAAAGCTTACGCAGTGGTTTTGCCAGCGAGGAAGAACACCTCTTCAGAAGAAGGGGAGATATACACCATCTAGACCAGCGGATTTGTGTATATTAAGATCTTTAAGTACTCTTGATACTACGCGAGTGCGAAAGTGTATTTGTCCCATTGAAGATTCGACGCACTCAAGTGTAGGCGGAGGCAGAGCACAATTCGGTAGTGTTGAGCTGGCCGCAAAGTATGCAGCAAGCAGATTGGACTTGTCCAAAGAGCTGACAGCTGGAATGTCATTCTAAATGAGCGCTGGGTTGGAGGATGAGGCAGAATTTCTGATGTTTTTGACAAATGACCTAAAGCTTTTACTACCTTTGGGACATTGTAGTATTTTTTGCCTCAACTTTTGGTCGTATTGGAATTTCACACGCTTGAGAAAGATGTTGCAGTCACTCCTGGCTCATTTAAACTTTTTCCGGTTTTCCTCTGTCGGATTGGTCTTGAAGGACCGAAAAAACACTTATATAACCCTGACGGCCTCTTTACAACTCGAGTCGTACCACGCCTTTTCTTTTGGTTTGATACTCTTCATCCGATGAGGGATAAAGCATCTCATTCCAAAGAAAATAGGTTCTGTGATCATGTCAGCAGCGGCATCCACGTCGTTATCGAGGAAACATAACGGCCAGTTAAAATTCCTAAAGAAGTTGTTAAGTCCGCTCCAATTGGATTTCTCGTATTGCCATAGGGTTCTTTTAGGAATCTTTTCTCTAACAGTGTGGTGGGTGTACGAGAAGTTAGCTGATATGACACAATGGTCCGACGAGCCTAGAGGGGAGAGCACATCAACGCAGTACTTATCAGGGTGAGAAGTTAAAAACTAGTCCAGGGTGTTGGCGGTACGACTATCAACTTCTGGTATTCGTGTGGGCTCATTTAGAAGCTGGGTTAAATTATTTTCCGCAACGAAGGTCTCAACACACCGTCCCTCGGGTGTTGTCTGTCCAGAATGTCGAAGCCAACCAGGATTGTGTACAAAATATTAAAGCCTTCCTGAACCCAAACAACTAATTGAGGCACTTTCATCAGTGCAAAGAAAAAATACAATGTATTCGAAGATGGTTTCATAGTTCCTCTAAACGAACTATGAATAGATCTTGAATCGGCGCAGCTAGTTTGAAAGTACACCTCCTAATGATTCGGCCCATTATGAGGTCACAGGAAGTTTCACAAAAAATTTAAGAAGTTTTTAAAGCAACGTCACCCAGAAAAGAGACTACCAAGATTAGGTAGAGAACTCGTGGTATTAGCAACAGGTGCAATTGGAATATACGTATGATATATAGCGCAGAATGATCCATTCGACATGAACGATAAGAATCGGAACTTTCGTTAATGTTTCGGTAGAGTTACTAGGCAATGCAGCTTGGCATAATCCTTGCACTTTCGGTTAA
Source organism: Volucella zonaria (assembly GCA_963966105.1). NCBI lineage: Eukaryota > Metazoa > Arthropoda > Insecta > Diptera > Syrphidae > Volucella > Volucella zonaria. Next base: position 334,417,885 of record OZ014530.1, read on the forward strand.
ATAAAGCCTTGGCTATGTGGTCAAGGTGATACATAATGTTCCAAGCGATCGTAATGATCTTTTATTCCACGATGGTGATCTCGTAATTTGTTGATATTTTTACGATACTTACTCTCCTCCAAAGATGGAGTCTTGATTTCGTTATCATTGTCACTGGTAGAAATAACGTTAAAATTTTCTAATTTGTCCTCGTTGACAGCATTTTCATGGTATTCATGTATTGATCCTATATTCTCTAGCATCAACCTTGTCTTGGTGGTGTTGGAATTCCTCTGAAGTTAATCCAGATAGAACAGCCTTTTCACATAGGCTTTTCAGCTTTTTGTGCTTAAACATACTCTTGTTGATGTGGGTATTAGATTCGTGGAATTTCTTAAACGGTCTTGTCTGAACGAGATCCTGTGTGTCCTCATAGTTCCAATAAGCCTCTGTTTCAATTCGGCTTCTTTAAAATCTTCTTTGTCTGTTGCGACAATAACCCAACAACCCAACTAGCTTTTTAAAACAGGATGCATCTTGATTAAATAGATTTCATACAATAATCGTGTCCGGAAATTTGGTCCGATTAAGCCGATGAATGGAACTGGAGAATGGTATTTGCCCTACATTTTTAGGGGTTTGATGCAGCCGAGATGGAGCATGACAGCTAACTTTGGTACAATAAAGTGAGGATGCTAACATTTAAATTAAATTAAATTGCAACCCTACTTTGCCGAAGTTACGCTCCGTCAGCTCCTTAAGGCAGGAGGCATTACGAAATCACTAGGCAAGATACATAGTATGTTAATAATAAACACGTCCCGAAAATCAGTGGGCGACTGATAGACGCTTTCATAGCTAGAAGATTTCACTTCAGGTTTTGGTGACCTCCAAAGAATTTGTTATAATAATTGATTAGTGTTGGCTGACAATCGAACCCAGATTTTCTTGCACAGCAGTCAACGAACTTAACCACCATGGTGCCCCTGAGACATTTTATATGTAGTCAGAATAGTAGGGGCCCTAGATAACTCTTCTGAAACACTATACGTTGATTGACTCTGATACAGAAAATTTTAAAGTAAAGCTCTAATGCCTATCTTCTATGAAAGACATTACTTCTGATACAAAGTAAAATAGGAAGCTAAGTGCTTTAAATTTGAGAAATAAAAAGTGATTACAGCATATATTTTTCTTTCCATTCAACAGCACTTTAGTGTTTCGGAAACAGACAAATTTGGGAACGATAGTAAGATAGATCTGCCCTCAAGAAACCAATATTAATTTGTAGATATAGAAGAACAAAGACTCATAAATGACACCCTAAAAAGTTGAAGGTACCTATTGATTACTATTAAAGATGAGTCTTTAGATTGTGAAATCACTTTTAGAACCTTTCTTATGTTAAGGATTTGTAAAAGAGGGTTTTTACAACATCACAAGCGCTGTAGTTCCAATAGTTAGAAGCACACATTTCATAGAAAAAAATCCCACAGCTAATTTGGTTGTAAAAAGAAGCCATCCTTAAGATAATGGATTTTCTCTATTGCAGAAGAAAGATATACTAAAATGTATAGATGTTAAAAAGGTTTGAGAATTCTCATTCTTGTAGCTTAGAATGTTAGGATTAAAAGGACTGGGTGGGAAGTTTAAGTTGAACAGATGGCCATTAAATTTCCTTTTGGTATTTTAAACTGATTGAAACGTTTTGTTTCTCATTACACCAATAAAAATAGAAGAAGAATAGAAGGGCACCCAAAGAAATGTGATATTGGAAGCTAACCGCGATGGCTTGACAGTAAAATTTAGTCAAGGGAATAGTACTTAAGGGGCATCCAGCAAGGTTCTCCTGCTTTTCCATGCGAAACCAAGGGCTCATGCGACCTTATTTAATAAAAGATGATTTCGTTATTAGTGTAAATGGAAATATGGTCTTTTTTTTAAATGTTATTAATAATTATAATTGTTATTAATATTAATTTAGTAAATATCTTAGATGTAGCGGATATTATTACATAATTGAGTTGTAAATTTGGATCATTTTCACATAAAAACACGTATTTTTTGTGCGATGACAAAAGCATCTCTAACTCAATTTTTTGTTTTCAGTGGGAAAACTTTTTTTTTGCATTGGATGACAGAATGTCGGAAAGAATTATTTGTTCTGCCTGCATCCAATATAGTCATGCCACATACGCAACAGATTCATCTGCCAATGTTAAGTTCCGAGAAGTCTTCCCCTGGGCCTTGTTTGGCAAATTTTTTGGCAATCCGAGAAGAGAGCTTTCCAACCTTGATCTATTTACAAAATGAGTACAAGGTTAAGTAAGTTAAGCAGGGTCGCTGCCGCTCTAAGGCTTGTATTGCTCTTTTCACGAGTGACATTCTTGAGTTATCTAAAAAGCCTTATCATCAGTTTCCCCTTCGAAGATAAATTTTCTAGTTGTTATACTGGATAGCAAACTTCTTTGAACTCAATATATTACGTCAGGGCGCTGTCGGCTTTCTGGATGTGAGTTTTTCGTATATCTACGAAAAAAGATGATCGGATCTGCACATCTGTAATGAGCGTCATTTATTTAGCCAAACAAACTTTTACGTAAATACGTCGCTGCTTTTTACACCTAGAATCCAAAACCATCGCATAACTGCGGCTGTATTTTGCGAATAACAGCTCTGATGTATTCATTTAGTGCATGAATCTTTAGGTGGTTAGGGTAAGCAGCGAGAGGTATCAATATGGCAATACCCATATTTGTAGCTCAGGTTTGTAAAGGTTTCCGAGACTAAATCAGGATCTTGAAAAAGAGATGATGGCGGATGAGCCCTTAATGGGCCAACGGCGGCGCTCACATCCCCTAATGGGTTACTGGTTTCGGTCTAATCGACCTCTCGCCCTAAGGGTATCTGTAATAGAACTGGTCCTCCAGGTTGGGGGTTATGAATCAAAAACAAGCCTCGGATACGAACGAATCTAGTGCTGGCAACCCTTGCAAACGGGACAAGAACAACGAACTTTGGATCTGCACGTAGAATGTGAGGTCTCTTAATAGACCACGTGCAGCCAAACAACTGGTTGAGGCAAAGCAGATATTACCGCTATCAAAAAAATTCGATGCGATACGATGGACAAAAGGCGGAAAAAAACCTGCTACATCTACTACGGCGATTGTTATCGACAGCAAAAGCAGCCCTTATTTAGATGCGGGTTTGTTATTAAAGGCAAATTTAGGCAAGAAGTCTTGAGTTTCCGGCATATTAACGACCACCTCGTAACAATCCCCATTAAAGCTAAATTAGCCAACATTAACGACACTAAAGATAGCTTCGACGAGCTCTTGGGCAAAATTCAATCAGATTAACTACATTGCGACTGACGCAAGGCACTCCTCCAGTATTATATATGTCCGAACGTTTCCGAAGGTCAACATTGACTCGGACCATTACCTTGTTGCAGCTCGGGTTACTGATATCCCGCAAGATACGAGTATCGCCAAACTTTTTTCCGATTTAGTTTCCCTTAATCTCTTAACAGGTCCTATGTCGCCAGCATCGAGTACTGAAGAGCAGTGCCAACGTTGCCGAAAAGCAACGTAGGCCATCACAACGTAGCCCCTGATTTGACGAGCAGCCGGCAAGCTCATGCTGCTGAGCAAGAGGCATACAAAGCGGTGCTGCGTAGAAGGACAAGGGCTGCTTACGAGCTCTATAAGCAGAAGAGGAGAGCCCAACACAGCTTCTCAGGTGCTGACTTGGCAAGGAACATACAGCAACTCATCTGTAAAATATGGTCGGACGGAAGTATGCCCGTTGAAATGAACCTCAGCATTGTTTGTCCGATCGTCAAGAGAGGAAACCCTCTGAAGTCCACTGAATTACGGAACTACATAACCATCAGTCTTCTTAACAACTTTTACAAGATCCTATCTGCCGTCTTGTGTAAACGCCAGAAGCTGTTCATCAACAACCTGATCGGTCCATATCAGTGTTACTTTTAGCCAGGAAAGTCCACCATCGACCAAATATTCGCACAACGGAAGATCTAGGAAAAAACCATGAGTTCCAAGTCGAAACACACCACCTATTAATCGATTTTAAGGCCGTGCATGACAGCATCTATAAAGACGAGCTATACAGGCCAATGTCTAGTTTTGTCATCCCTGACAAACTCGTCCGCTTGGATGACGATGGACAATGAACGCTGCTCATCTAGGTCGGTAAAGAACTCACCGAGATCTCTGTTGACAAAAACGGGTTTAGACTAGGCGATGTCCTGTCATGCGATTTCTTTAACATCGTTCTTGAAAGAATAGTGCCAACACAAGAGGCACAATCTTTCAAAAGCTCTTTCAATTAATCTCATATCCAGATGATATTGACATAATCGGAAGAAAGCAGCATGATGTCAGTGTTGCTTTGGAAGCGGAAGCGGCGAAGATGGGTTTAACGGGTTTGAGGGTAAGACCAAGTGTATGCTGTCAACAAGAAAGTACACCCTACACGGCGATGCCACAGACAGGACGCCACCCTCGACATATATGACTTTGGCATAGTTAAGGGCTTCGTCTATCTAGGCTCCGCTATCAATTCAGACAACGACATCAGCGCTAAGGTCAAACGAAGAATAACTCTTACCAACCGCTGCTTTTTTGGACTAAGAAGGAAATTGACTAGCACCGCGCCGTCCTGCTGAAAATAGACGTCGTTCACGTTCATAGCATCAATTTCAGACAAAAAAGAAGTCTGTCAATATGGTTCTGTTAGGTAATCCATTCTCTAAAATGGTCACACTAGCATCATTTTCGAAAAAATATGGCCTAATGGCACCCCCAGCCTAAAAACCGCACCAAACTGTCCTTCGTTCTGGGTTTTCGGAGCCCCAGATGCGACAGTTTTGTCAAGCCAAATGGAAATGAGCCTCATCACTCAGAACAATTCTGTGTAAAAAAATCATGATCTTTGTTATTCATTTCCAGCACAAAATAAAAGAAAGTTCGCATTGTGCATGTTCTGCTGGCTTGCAGACCTTATGGCCTACATCCAAGATCTTTAAGCAAAATGCTGTAGAAAGTGGTTCCGGATAGGCCCAATTCCTATGGAAATGGACACACCAGGGATTTTAGTTACACTCTCAGCTACGGCGGCGATATTTTCAGCTAACCTTGCCAGACGAACACGAGTTAGAGTTTTCACATCACTCCCCTCTCCGAATTTGTAGATTAAATTCACTATAGCTGTGAGAGAAGGCACTTGATGATGTCCAAAAATAGTACGAACTTTACGAAAAGTTTCCAAGAAATTTTCATCGTTTCTGTGGTAAATTTTCTCTATTTAAAGATGTTTTGCGAGTGTACCATATATCGATCTATGTTTAATAGCCTCCTAGGTTTTGCTTATTAAAAGTCATCGCGGTGACAGTGGATGACCCTCTATTGTAGTTAGCCCTTAGAAGTGTGAGCACAAAATTCAAAGCTGATGTCATTATGAGTTTCTCACTATCAACCTAGGTATTGTAACATAGAAATATAATTGCAGGAAAAATAATTTTTTCGTTGTTCCAGTGCCTTAATTAGTCAGTAACACATAACATAAACTAAACTCTATCGAATTAGCGACAACATCTAGAAGTTTTTTAAAGGGTGAGCCAACAGAAGGTGTGGATCTTGGCTGTCAATTACTGTCATTTCCTGAATTAAATGTGGTTGATCTTTTTGACAGATGTCATACAATCTTTGGCAATTTTAGTTATGGAGTCGTTTACTACCCAACAACGATTTTTTTTTATTCAATCTTATTACGAAAATGGGCGACCTGTAAAAGTAACATTTCGAAAAATTCGTGATCTTTTCCGATAAAGCGTATTTTTGGATGGATGGATACGTAAATAAACAAAATTATCTTTCTGGGGACCGACAAACCCATGCGAAATTTAGCAAAAACCAATGCATCCCAAGAAAATGACTGTATGGTGCGGGTTATGGGTTGGCGGCATCATTGGCCCGTACTTTTTCGAATATGTGGCTAGAGAGACAGTTAGAGTGAATGGAGAATGTTACCACAACTTGTTGAGTGGCTATTTTTTCCCCATGAATAAATGAATTGAATGAATTGAATGAATTGAATGAATTGGGTCTTGATTTCTGGTTTCAACAGGATGGTGCCACCGCCCACACAAGCCCTCAATCAATCAATTTAGTGCGTACGAAATTTAAAAATGCCATTATTTCGGTTAGAGGAGAAGTTGATTGGCCTCCAAGGTCATGGGATTTGACACTTTTAGACTTCTTCCTGTGGAGTTATTTGCAGAGTAAGGTCTATGCAAATAACCCAGCGACAATTCGGGATCTTAAATATAACACCCAAACTGAAATTGCGGCCATTGACCCATTTATTCTTCAAAAAGTCATCAGTAATATGGCCTTCGGATGGTCGCTGACAACAGAAGCCGTGGTGGTCACATGAACGATGTTGTATTCCATTCATAATTACCATAGGCCGAGCTTTATTAACCAATAACACTCTACATTGATTTCATAATAAATGTGTGTTTAATTTAATGAAAGCTTCCACACTAGCTGTTGGCTCAACCTTTATAATCATCTCCTCATAGTCAACATATTTAGATGCTCTCGCTGCACCATCATGATTCGATTCGGTTACTTCAACTCATTATTCAAACAAAACTCTGCAAATAGCTGACTATTGCCTGAGCATCTGCTATTTGCCTTTTCCACTTTTCCATGAGCCGTGAAACAGGCCATTAAATCATCCCGCAGGCAAACAATTTGCTCTGCAAAGAGATTCGATAGCCTCCAGTAATCGAACCGAGTCCATTAAAACTCTCTACGGATTATTCCTCCCGTGTTTCACCTTCCTTCCACAACTACCAATAAAAGCGACGCCAGTGTAAACAAATTGTAATTTCGCGCGCACGCGTGCGCATTCACAAATCAAATTGCAATTGCGGTGCTTCGTTGCACCGTCTCTCTATAGAGTATAGTATCTGCATGCTCGTACCTACTCGTATCTGCATGCAACTTACGAGTCGGCATTCTTTCTCTTTCTTTTTCACTTGCAATGTCGTGTTTGACAACAAATTCTGGTGGCCATATTGGTGCAATTTATGACAGCTCTCGGCTGCAGGCACGCATGCGCATAATTAAACCGTTTTACGTGAATAAGTGCGCGAATCAAATGGCGTTGTTTTATCGCAGTCGCGCTCCTATTCCCTACTCGTACTCATACGTATCTTTCCTATGGGAACACAGATGTCGCCTTGCATCGCGTCGTCATCGTAGAGTTACAATTATGGCGCTTTAATGGCGCATTCCGGGGATAAAATTTGCAAAGCAAAATAACTTTTTTTTTTTAAATTTTTTTAAATTGCTCTTTTACAGCTGTTTGTAGCAAAGGCAAATTCTTATATTTTGTTTTTGGGGTTTTTCTTTTTTTTTTCAAAAAAACCATAGCAAGGTCGTAAAAAAAGTGAGGAGAGTCTTTTAGAGAACGATTCGCCGCGCGAATAAATTTTATTACGGATGTTTTCCGCGCGTTTTATTCTCTGTTTATTTTAAATATGTTTTTTTACCTTGGCACTTTTATTGTTTATTTAGTGTGAAACGGTCTGAGGGGTAGACCAAGAGCCACCAGGAGGACCGGAGGTTACATTCGCAAATACAAAGCGCAAAATGAGTTTTATCACCGTAAAGTGGCAGCAAATTTCGTTCCATGTTTTACTTTCGATTTTACGAGGCGAAACTTATTCGGACATTTGCATTCGAATAGGTTTAGACTTTAGAGGTATATCCGCTGCAATTTTTATTGAAAGTTTAATGTAAGCCTGTTATTTATTTTATTGACAAAAAATATTAATATGATTTTGGGATTGGCATTGGCTCGCGATATGGTCTTAAGCGACGGAACTGAGTGGACAAAGATCAATTTGCCGATTGAGTGTTTGATCGGTTGCGGGTTTTACTGTCGTCGGTGGAAGATTTTCGTGGTAGAGTCGGATGTCACATTTAAACTTGGCAAGGGATTCATTTTGATTGGTTCTAGGAAAAGATATTAAACTGGAAGGTCTGCAAATTAAATATAATATTTTATGGTTTGTTTTTTAGAATGGATGGGGTTTAAGTGAGCAATGGGCTAAACGTATAAAGGATCACTTGGTAGTCTATAACCAACAATTTTATAAGATAGAAATCGTTCTCAATGTGTACTCGTACTTTGCCATTAAAGCCGTTGTTTCTTTATGTTAAGTCCTGCTGACAATATTGTTGTTGACACAGCCATAATTTATTTCTGTATGCTATATTGTAAGTAACTACAATATAATTATTGAACTCTAAATTGTGTCATAGCTTTCCTACTTTTTTGGTCCTTCAGAACCCGAGCATTCTAACTCTATAAGTGCCCTCGATGTCTACTATATATAACGTAAATATTCCAGCAGCACATCACAATTTATGTTTTTATCGGGCGACAGATACTGTAATATATTAAGTGTGCTCAGGTAAGATACGAGTAATCTGCAGTAGCAGGTATATGTTTCCTGGTCCTAGCGCTTAAGTACTAAGGCTCTGTAGTCATCTGCGAAACAACCGATAGGCATTTTGTTGCGGCTCTTTGGCATGATCAATCTTCTCTCTGCGAAGCGCGTGCCGATTAAAATTGATTGCTCAATTATCTGTAAATTCTGCACAAAAGTGCGAGCTACGAGTATCATGCTCAAATTTGTAAATTTTTCAGTCGTTGTGCCCAAAAAGGAAATACGCAAGGTGATATCATAGTTACAGTCACATAGTTTTCTTTTTATTCCGACTAAAAAACTGAGCGGAGATTGGTTTGCGGATTAACTTACGTTAGGCCTGTTGTTCTAGCTGATTTCCTACAACCACAAATGTTGCCATTTCCTCCGCTTTTACCTTCCGCCTCTACCAGTTCGCGGCTTACCTTATATGAATCTTCGCATCGCTTGACCAGAATATCGATAGAGACTCCACTTATGTTATTACTAGGATCCTACTTGCGGGGAAACGCTGTGATGCCTATTTCCTAGAGTGATCGATGAGCAATTCGAAATACAATCAGTTGGTCTAAGTCTTTTGCCCCAGATGGAGATTTTGTGAGACCCGCAATTTTTGGGTTATTAGAATAATAATAATGATGTTGTGATCAGATAGTTGTTTCATCTGTCGGGAACTCTATTTCACTGATATCGTAACTGACGTCGATCCCTCGTGATGGTGCACAAAGAAACTAGTCTATAAGGGATTCTCAGCATAGTCGTGGGTATTTGTAGCAGTCTGCCGCTCTCAAGATTTTCCATGACAATCCCCAAAGTTCTAGGTCTCCTTTGTCACAAAGCCATCTCAAGCATCTTACCGTAGCCCCGTTCATAGGCTTTCCGAGCGCTCGTCGTACAAGGCTGGAGGTTAAAGATTTTTCTGGAACTTTGGTCTTCCCTTAGATTAGTGCCATATACGCTACTCTAAGCATTCTGCTTTCGCCATTCCACTGCTCATCTGCTGGCTTATGTTTTAGCCATTTCTGCAAAGCACACTAGGCATGCTCGGCTCAGTTGTCGGCATAGAGTATGCGCTGCTTGTTTGCTGGTTCTAAATTTTATGTTTATATTTTACCCGAACGCGTTTTTTTCGAAGAATGTGTTTTTCCGATTCCGGCTGTGTTGATCTGGTCCACTGCCGGGGCTGATTTCCACTTGTCTATATAGCTATCTCCTTTCAGTTGTCGCCTATCCATTGTTCCGATTTTAGTTCTGTTTTTTGTGTTAAGTTGGTAAACCTGTTGTTGACATTCTCTCTAAATCTCAGCATCATAGCTTGAAATTTACAAAAGTTACGTAGCCAAGAGTACATCTATCTCTGTGTGTGTTGTCGATTTTTTACAATTTTAGAAATGGATTTAAATTTGCAACAACAAACTTGTACGAGTATTAAATTTTGCGTAAAAAACGGATTTAATGGTGCGCGAACGTTGGAAATGTTGGAAAAGTGTTTCGGCAACGATTCTCTAAAGAAAACGGTAGTTTACCAGTGGCACGACCGGTTCAAAAGTGGTCGTGAGTCAATCGAAGATGGTGAACGCAGTGGCAGAACATCGACATCGAAAACCGTCGAAAACATTGATGAAGTAAAAGAAATGTTGGTACTTAAATAACCGCAAATTAACCATCAGCGAGATAGCGGAGGACTTGAACATTGCCTATGGATCCATCCAAGACATTTTGGTTAATGATTTGGGTTTCCGTCGTGTGAAAAAAGACCTCAATTTCATGCAAAAAAGAGACCGTGTTGACATCGCAAAAGAGAAAATTTGCGAGGCTGAATCCAATCCCACATTCATCAAAAGGATCATTACAGGAGACGAAACGTGGGTTTATTAGCACAACACGCAATCCAGACATCAGGCAAGTGAATGGCGTTCACCAAGTGAGCCGAGACCAAAAAAACCGCTTCGTTTTCAGTCAAAAAAGACAGCAATGCTTACGGTTTTCATGGATTACAACGCTGTAGTGCGTCATGAATTTTTGACAGAAGGCCAGACAGTAAACAAAGAGTATTATTTGGGCGTTATGAGCAATTCGCCGAATTAGACCAGAATTGTGGGCAGAAAACTCGTGGATTTTGCATGCACCATGATAGCGCACCGTCCCACAGTGCCATCATTATTCGTAATTTGTTGACGAAAAATGCAACAAATACCACCCAACAGCCACCGAATTCACCTGATTTGGGTCCCTGTGACTTCTTTCTGTTCAATCGAGTTAAAAAAAACCACTACGGGGAACGCGTTTCAGCAGCCGAGAGGAAGTAATGGAAAAATCGCAGGAAGCACTGATGGACATACCGAAAACCGAACATAAAAAATGTTTCGAGGATTGAATCAAGCGTTGGCATAAGTGTGTTGCAGTCAATGGGGATTACTTTAAAGGGGACAATACAGATTTAGATGAATACCAATTTTCTGAATAAATTCCGCGAACTTTTTGATGGTGGTATTAAAAATAAGTTATTGAATTGTTAGTGCTACTGCTTGAGGAGGACCAAGGCCAAGTTTCCCCCACTCACTGTGTTGTTCGGCTTGTCATTTTGTAGGTAGTAGTTGGCGATTTTTCCGGTTAACCACGATCTTACTTAGTGATCATCATTCGCTGAGGCCTTTCTTGAATATCGATACTACCAGCGATGTCCCCAGTTTCTTCAATTTATCTATTTCGCGCTAAAAACAAATTCCTTGTGCAATTCTTCGCTTCTTATCTCGGAACAGAAGTGTTAGATCTTGCCGCACGGGCCTTGTGGCCGAATTATAAGTACCTAAATATTCACAAACCAGTCTTAATCGCAGGCGTTTGCATTCTCAGTATTCTGTTAAAGCTGTATGCAGACAACCCAATTGTCAAGACTTCCGTGTTGAGGCCTTTCTTGAATATCGATACTACCAGCGATGTCCCCAGTTTCTTCAATTTATCTATTTCGCGCTAAAAACAAATTCCTTGTGCAATTCTTCGCTTCTTATCTCGGAACAGAAGTGTTAGATCTTGCCGCACGGGCCTTGTGGCCGAATTATAAGTACCTAAATATTCACAAACCAGTCTTAATCGCAGGCGTTTGCATTCTCAGTATTCTGTTAAAGCTGTATGCAGACAACCCAATTGTCAAGACTTCCGTGTTGGCATAAAGATCCTCAAGTTTAGGACATCTGCTACATATAGCCCCTAGAAGTTTTGATTTGTCCTTCCAGTTTGGTTATGCCTCAGTTGGCACACACCTTGGAACGATTCGCATACTTTCATACCACCCAGCATCCTCAAAGGAGTTTAATTTAATTCGTTGGTTTTTATCGTCCTATGTAACTATTCTATGCGAGTAACTATTATAAGGTGCATATAATACTTCGTTCTAATGGGAATCGTAAATGCTAGCAATGATTTCATCTAAGAAAGACCACGCTTCCACCGTTGCACAGTGGTTTCTGTATGTATGGTATCACCGGTCATAATTAAAAAAATCATTTAAAATAAATAATTGTAACCTAATCTTTATCGTTAAGCCTAATTTGTACAATTGGAATCAATGTAGAAGAAGTTTTCACATTAAAAGTTTTAAAACGTCTTTGCTTAACATTGAATTTTTAAGTTTTTCTGAACATCTTGGGTTAGCTAAGAACGGATCCGAAGCAAGAAGCAATCGATTGAATAAATCAGTGTTGGTGGCTATTCTTGATATTTTTCTCGTGTTTTTTGACTTGAATAACTTAATGTTTTTATTAGCTTCAGCAGCTTCTTCGGTCAACTGGCCTATAGGCGAAATCGCATTTTGGGCAACTTGTCCACCATGGATTTGTACCTTATGCACTGAAGCTGGCAATGGATACCATGGATATCCACAATTTCTCTTGCTGTTTGTAAGGCATACTCTTCTAAGGCCTGGATATTAATAATGTAGCCACATGTCATGTAGTTTCAGGATTACAGAACATCTTTCAATTACGGACTTTTTCAAGTAATTTCTGAAAGCTTGGCAAAAAATCTGCGAGCCGTATTGTCTTCATGTGAATTTTCTCCACCTTGTTTCGGTTTATCAATTATAAGGACAGTCCTTTGTCTGAATTCACCCTGTATGTGTGTTTTTTTTGCATCCAGAAGAGATCTCTCGGTATCCACGTATCCACGCATGCAAAGGCGATAAACCGAAATCCAAACTATCATGACTAATATGTCTTTGCAGGGTTCCTTCAATATCGTTCATTGTAGTTGGCTTGGCCCCGCAAATATAACACACCTGTTGGGATGCGGTATATGTTAAGGCATTGCACACCTTCCCATCCATTATGGTCAATTTGAGCTCATGGTTTACACTATAAATCTGATCTACCATAGTAATAATAGTACTAGATAGATCCTCGATTTGACTTAATATGTATTGCTGTTCAGCTCTGCTCAACTCTACAGTTTCCTTCTTAAGTTGAAAACGGACGGTGAGTGGCCGTAGCTCAAGTGCTTGTGGACTGGCTTCCTAATCAGAAGGTTCAGTGTTCGAATCCCAGCCTCGCTCGAAAGGCATATCATCCATTTTTTCATTAACGAGAATCACGACTAGAAATCAACATCAAGTCAACTTCCACTAAGAATTTAGTCTCCCCATTAAATGTTGGATGTCACCCATGGAGCGAAATAACCACTGAGCCCAAACATTTTTCTTTCTCCCTCTATCCCATTTTCCAAAAAAACTTAACACATGCTGAGGCATTATAAATGTGTTTATACCTGAGTGTTAAGTTCTTTTTTAAAAAAAAAAAAAAAAAAATTCGAAATTCGCTGTTTGTACTCCGATTCTCCACTGCTTCCTTCGAAGCCCCAGTTTTTAATAAGTGGTCAAACTCAAACAATCTTTTGGCATCTTGAGAAAGCGTTGTTGTGATTCTACAATCCGTTGCGCGGTGTGATCTTAGAGGCCTTGAAGAGTTACCTCCGCTGAAAAATCAGTGATCGTTATTGTTTCTGGCTTCAGGTAATAATCTTGCTTTGCTTTGAGTACCTTAGCATAACTCGGGAAAACATCAAATTTTGTTTTTTTTTGTTTACCACATTCTTTATACCTTGATATTGGTTTTTTGATAACCTAGCACCAACTAATAATTTTAAGGCGTCATTTGCATCATGTTGCGGAATGTCAGTTGGTTGAAGATGCTTTAAAGCAGAAGCGATATCTTGGGCTTTTGTAGACAAGCTAGCAATAAGCCGTCTTTGAGATTTTTTAGTATCATTGAACTTATATATTTACATCAGTGTAATACTCTGTACTGTCAAGCCAATGTTTGTACTTTGTTAGAAAGAAGTTTTCATTCCATGAGCATTTATTCCATCTCGTCAAAAAGGACTGACACAGCGAATATATCCTGTTGTGTAAAAGTTCCGCGTGTTCCATATTATAGGTTTGTTTAAATATTTTAAACGTTTCCTTATGTTTAGTAGCACCTTCACCTCCTTTATTTTAGGCCATATCTAAAATATATTACGAATCTTGATTATTTTACTTGACCCTTAAAAGAAAAATATTGTTCTATGTATATTGAAATTTCGCAAATTTTAGCAAATTTTCGCAAAATTTTAACTTTTAACTTTTGCATTTTAGCTTTTGGCCTATGGGGGAAACTACTGTACGTTGGTACTAGCATTTAGGTAAATTAAAATCGTACTTGGCGTCCTAATGTCACTTCATTGACATAAGATCCATTAGGATCCTAATAATGAGCTACAAATTTACTCCTTCCACTGTACATGTGACTCGACTTGTTTTTTTTTTTCTTTTTCGAAACCCGTATATACTGCAAGTGCAAAGGTACTACCAAACTGAGTAAATGACCAATAAGGAACGATCAATCTCAATCTGATCCATTCACATAGTATGACGAATGCATTTATTGTCCTTCTTACGTTAAATTTTTAGAGTTGATTTCTGCTCAGTTGCGTTTCAGACGAAATGAAAGCACTGCAGCTCATCCCATACCTTAGAATGCTTTTATTATTTACATTTATGAGAGCTCTGAAGTCGCCCGTCATTAGATAGGGGACATTTCTCAGGTCTATTTCATCTAAGAAAACTTCCTGGTTTCCTACAGGTATTAATCTGCAGCCAAGTCAAGGTAGATCTTTCGAGTTTAATTTTTAAGATGTTACTCGCCGTTTTAGCGGTATCCACTAAAATTCATATGATACGAAGATAGCACATCAGCACTCCCACCTATTTCGACACTGATATGTAATACTAAGTATCAGCACTCTCCACCTCGAAAGTATGTGTGGCGCAAGGTTTACTTCGTCAGCTGCTACGCCAGATATTCTGAGTTCAATTCCCTAGCAATATACAATATGAAAACCCAAATAATAATTTCATAGTGCTAGGATAAAGTCCTTCATTCTTTCGCTGTCAACTTTAAACTGACCTACAAACACCAAACTTTACAATATATTCTACAAGTTTTAAGGCGTTTTTCTCTAAGCAATGAAATGTTTCATATGCGTTCTTGGGTCGACTGCTGGAGCTACTAGTACCAAGGCACTACTAAGGATGCAGTCCAACCTTTGCAGGTATTCCTAAGTAATACTTACTTTTGAACTTAAAAACATTGAGTAGCCTCAAGTGTAAAAGTATTGAATTTCGGGCGCATGAATAAATACTTAAAGCCTCCCCACATAACGTCATCCCGATTGACTCATTTAGTCATCCCACCCTCGACTACTATAAATCTTTCTTAGCTTACGGAATTCAAAATAAATAAATAAAAAAAACTTGTAAAGACTCTCAGAAAGTTGTCCGTAGATACCGATCTAGTCAACACAGCACTCGTCTCCGGGGTCACATAATTTAGAACATGATCCACCCCGATATCTCGATGGCATCACTTTTAAATGCAAATTTCCCACGTTCGGTAATTAAAATAAAAATCTTTATCGGGATGTCATCCAAACCAAGCTATCCGTGTGAGTTATTGAGTTTCATTGTTTTGATGAAATTCGGTGGGGGAACTGTCTTTCCCTTGACTTTCGAGAGATGTGCGTCCGAAAATGGGAGGATAATTAATGAAGATTTGTCGTTTCATTGTCAATCGCATCGAAAGGTTTAAAATTTGAATTTATTTCATTTTATTTAAGAATTTGTCTTGGATTTCACTTTTTTTTTTGTCTTTTTGCTGTTTGAAACTCTGATAGAAAATTTATATACTTTGATTTCCAAAGAGAGATATTTAATTAGGCAGAGGTACCCTCATGCTATGAAGTTTTGAATCCGTAGAAGGTTAATGTTTTGTTTGGTTTTCGGTGCCTGACAATTAACAACTTGTGTTGAATCTAACTTTGAGGTATTTGGGATCTCAATTTCGAAAACAAATTCCTAATCGACATCTACTTCGATCATCACTTTAGCATCAAAGTTGCAAAATTCTCTTTGGACAACCATAATTTGAATAAACTCTCTGGGTAGAAAGCATCGCTTTTTTATGTAAGTAATGACTAACAACTAAAACTTTCATGTTTCGAAAAGAGAAAAGGAAAACAGCAACTCCACACTACTTTCATCGAGTTGCATGGCCATGTCATTCATTAATTTGTGGACGAAATCAGACTGAGAAAAAAAAATTCTCTCTGACAGTTCCTGTGCTTGGCAAACATTTTTACACCACCACTGTCATTTGTAATCGATTGGAACATCCTTAAACCTGGCTAAAGATCATGTTACTCTTTCTCTCACTCCAAAAGCTAAAAACAAAAAAAAAACAAGAAAGACCTCCAAAACTAAATAAACCAAGAAATCCCGGTCTCAGTCTAAAATGACAACATCTCCACTGCAATGATCCTCCACTTCCCAGACAAACACCACAAGAGCACTGCAGCATGCTGGTCTGCCGCCGACGTCACGTAGCACCAATACCCAACTGCGGGGAGGTCGAAATTAACGACTTATCAAGGATAATTTGATACAACGTAATAAATCAAAATGGAACATGGTTCGGTTTTCTGATATCTCGCAGCTCATCGATGATATCCGTACCCAGAGTTGGCTGGTCTTCGATCTTGTCTTGGATCTTGTTTGTGCGCCCGAGTGCGCATCTTTCGCACCTCGATATCGTGTCGTAGGAGCCGCCTTCTCCTGATCTTTGCTACGAAGGGAAATGTCATGCCGTGACAATTCATTTGATATTTACATTACATAAGCCACATGATGTGAATCCGACCGCAGGTTCATTCTAAAGCCCTACTCAGCTCCGGGCAGCTCCAGCTCCAAGAATAAAACAAAAATCGAAATTAAGAGGAAATGATCGTCCCCAAGAAGAATATGAAGTCCCACAGCTGCCTGGTTCTTGTCCATCGTTGTTGTCGTCGGCGTCGACGTCGATCGTTCAATCGTGTGTTGTCAAAAATTATTCACAAAATTTTTCATCAAACATTTTGGGGTTTTTTGAGTTTGGTTTTTAGTTTTGCTTTTCGTGGAAAAGATCATCATCATGAGGCTGGAGCGTAGAGTACAGAGCATCGAGCACAGCACACAGAACTACAGACAACATAGCGAGATGGAAGGTGTTGGAGTGTGTAATGTCGCGTTAAATTCCAAGAAATCCTGACACAGATCCTCATTCCAATCGCAGTCAGCTCTCAGTCTCAGGCGCAAAAGGACAGAAAATTAAAAAAAAAAAAAAAACATACATTCACAAAGAAATGAGTTTGTAAGGAGATACGATTATGTACTCCATCCTGAAGGAAGCGAGAAAGTATCTCATTAACGCATCGAACATAACATCGACGGATCCCATTCCAGACACAGAAATACTCGTACTCGTACAATGGATTGGCTGCACATTGATTGCAATGACAAGGAGCGATTTCTGTAGTTTAGGAACAGATTAAGACGATGCAAGATGTTCTCTCGAAAGGAGGCGTATATCACATTTACAAGAATCCCTCGATCGCCTTAAGTGGATTGTGGTAATTAGATACAATTCCACATATTGTGGCACCAATTCATCATTTTGTCGAAAGTCATGTAGGCACTACTCACACATGTACTGAAGTGTGTTTTTAAATCCTACCGAAAGACTCCTTCGGATGGTAATAGTTAGCAATGGTATCATATGATCGTCGGGGTGTAATAATGATGTTGTGAAAAACATTCAAATGTTATTAAATCGACTCACTTAAGGCATCGTGCTAAGGGAAACATGTAATTCTAAGTTTTCTATGGTTTTAGAGGAACATTTACATAAGTCCTTCATCGTTCTTTTACAGTATCCCTTGAATTGCAGATTATCAATTCCTATGGAGTAAAATGAGTTCGGAGAAGGTCACACAACTCATTTATCCATGCTATGTAGGAGCCAAACAGGAAAAAAGTCAGCAATTCACATTCTATGTACAATGGCAATCCGACAAATTGATTTTGCTGTTAAGATGGTAACATTGGGCCACGCGGAATGCAATTGATGTCCTTATTTTTACATTCATCCATAATTAGCAAACTATTGATTTCGTGGGTTTATTCTTACAATATCTATGTATTTAGCAATGTATCGCAAGCAGTCTCAAACACCACCATGCAGTCATAATGAGAGAGATTTGGCCTTTGAACTAGACCTAGTCGACTTGCGGAAAATAAAGTGCCGGTAACAGGGAGATCACATACCACGTCCTCTGTTAAACATGTTCCATTTATATCTCTGTAGGTACCGACAAAATCAAGTCAAGTTGGACTTCAACGAATTTTTTTACTATGCTATCACTGCAAAAACTGTAAATGTTATCTTTGAATACCCAGCAAATCAGTATCTACTGTATGTCTACAAATGTATTTCATACCACATAACCCACGCTACTTTAAAACTTACGGAGCAGAGCAATCGTGGGCTACAACCAACATTTCCTACCACCTGCTTGATCCTTATCTAGTCAAGTTATTTTGAGATTCTCTTCCACCCGCATGCGCAACTTCGTAGGTAAATTGTTCCTATACTACATTCCCATGCGCTCTACAAAACTTAGCCATTTTATTCATTGCAAATGCAGCGCTCTCACCAGGCCGATGTTGCTGCACAGTACGCATAGATCTCCGTCATTCTTCCCTCTATAAACCTACATATGTCAACGCAGACGGGACCGAAGGATATACGACGAATTTTTGGCTCAAAGCGGCCAAAAGTGTCTTCATCCGCTTTAAAGCTGTATAAAGTTGTGGAAAGAACTGCATTGCTTGAGATGGAGCTTTGCTACGCAAGTGCCCTCATAAGCCAAAGAAACGGTGATAAAGTCTTTGCTAAGCCTTGGAAGATAAACTTTTTCACCACCTCCATTGTCATGTTTTGTCTAAGATGTTTTCGCTCTTACCGATATGTCTTTGGCATGTATTTTATATTTCTTTTGACCCCCAGATCTATGTGAGGCATACTCGCAATTGCCTCACTTACAGCCCCATATTTGTCTCTTCTGAGTATTTTGAAGCTCTTTATTAGTATACGGTACAACCAACTGAGGTTAATAGGGATTCCAAAGTCAGACTTGACTTTGTATAGATCGTTTTGATAGACATTTTCATAAGCAACATTAAAATCGTTAGAGAGATGGTGGGTATCGATTTAATATTCTTAGGTCTTCGCTTAGATTTGTCACTGAGTTAACATTAAGTTTACGGCAAATATACCAGCTCTATATCCGGACAGATATACGAGTAGACCTAAAAAATTATTGACCATCGGCTTAGGGCATTTAAAAACGCGGCAGCAAGCATATTGTATGCGATATTTAGCAGGCTTATGCTCATGTAGTTGGAGCAGTTCGGTGGAACACCTTTCTTCAAGACTCGACAGACGATGCCATAAAGGAATTAAAATTATAGTAGATGGAAAACGTTTCAGATTTCGGCTCTGCTGATTGCCTCAACTCGTCTAATCACGTGAAAATGAATATTTGTGAATTGTCAATTACGTCAATATATGTTTAAAAGTTGTATTCGTGTAGGACACTTATTTGCAAAAGTGTGCATGGTTTTCTTCACAGTGCCTCGCCTGGATTCTAAAAGTATCTGAAAAGGTTGCTACTAGTTTCTAAAATTTCTAAATTTAATCTACAATGATTACTAGGAAGAATTATATACGTATGTATATGTACGAGTATTATACATTATTTTCTATGTATGCGTAATATTTTTTTATGTTAATATCCATGTTAATTATTTTTAATACCTGAAAACATATGTCTACCTGCTTTTTGGTAATTGTGTGTTGGATTTGTTATTGTTTGTTTGTGCTCTCTCCGCCCAGGGGGTTGATGGTTGAAATATGAGGTATCCACTCAAATTTATCTCTTTTGCTATTGTCTTGTTGATAGATTCATTGGATGACAATCATAGAAAACGGCGTGAATAGCTTTTACAGCAGCAGTGTAACGTTAAATATTTTTGCTAACAGGTATGTCACATTAATGTATAGTCTCAAACCGAGCATAGATGAAATTAGGGAACTATTTTATTCACAAGTACGAGTAGATACGTACGTATGATTTATGTTTCTGAAACTGTTCTGTTGGTTCTTGGCAGTGATGATTATAGCGGCAATGACGATCTAGGGAAGGGGGGTTGCAATTTTTTACAGGTCCGCTTTTAAATGTGATGTCGTAAAAAGAAATATATACAATGTGCCCTGGCATAGGATTTTTGATTGTTGAAATCTCTGACCACTAGCAGAAATGTCTTATTGGTTGTTCTTACAGAATTCGATGCCGAGATGTCTTACTTAACCTCGTCTTATCAAAATATACATATATATATTGTGGGGCGATTTAAATAGAAACTTATTAAATAATTACCCAAGAGCAATTTCTATCAAAGACTTCAACTGTGGCCTGAATATTATTCATAAATCTGTGCGCACACATTTCAGAGCAGGATACCATACTTCGCTTTTGGATTACTTTTTTACATCGGATGAAAGTTTAGTGTTATTTTATGGCGAAATCACTGTTCCTTGCTTTGATTCACCTCACGATTTAATCTTTTTAAATTATGATGCTCATAGGAATATCAAATATTTTTCCAAAAAGAAACGGTTCAGAAATTTTAAAGACCTAGATGCTTTGCATAGCAAGGCCTTTACTTACCTATTGAACTTGTGCTGGAATATTTCAGATGTTGATAGTAAAGTGGCTTTATTTGAGTTAATGATTACGGAGGTCTTCGATGAATATGTTCCATGCAAAGAAATAGTTGTAAAAGATCCTAGGCGATCTTGGCTTACGTCAAATGTAAGAAAGCTAATGCGACTTTGTGCAAAGCTCATCGAAGATGGAAAACCTATCTGACGTCTTTAAATAGAAATAGTTTTGTCAAGTTGAGAAACACCACCCCTGTCGAAGTTCGAAAAAGTAAACAATATTATTATAGTGCCAAACTTAATTTGCGCGAGTTCGCCATTGACAATAAGAAGTCGCCTTCGAACAGTATAGACATCGTAATTGTTAAATAATTACTTTGTTACATCTGTACCAGACACGACTCTTCATTTTGAGGAATCCTGTGGTGATTTCTGTTTTCCAGCATATTTAGGTCTGAGATTTGTTTTCAAGATGGTAACTAATTACGAGTAGTACTGACGTGATTTTCGCTATTAAATTCGTAAAATCTCTTGCTATAGGATTAGACGGAATGTCTTTGAAATTCATCAGACTAATATGTGCTGCCATTTGTGATTGACACGCTTTCGCATATTTATAATTTCTGTCTAGTTAGATCTTGCTTTCCAACTCCTTGGGAACTCGTGAAAATAACACCGACTTTCGTCCAATTAGCATACTTATTCAAAACCAACTGCAAGCAGTATTGCCAATAAACTACTGCTATTCCGCCTACAGTTCTCTTGATTCGCTTTCTTTTCAAAAACTAGAACTAGCTTTCAGCGCTATGATGATACACGTTCGCCATTTACGAAAATTCGATCATGTTTCTACGTTCAGATGGCCAATATTATTATTTTCGCTTCCAGAATTACTGAAGTATCGTAACTGTTTATTTCTTGCAAAATTTATGCAAATACTGTTAGCTGCAATTTCCTAGATTTTCCAGAATTGGTATCTTATTTCCTCCTTATCATAAATATTTAGAAGGTAGTCGTCTGTATTTGTTCACACTCTTAGGCTTGGAAATTTGTTGCCATATGAAATCAGACTTATGGTAGGGGCAAGACATTTTGGGTATTGAAACTTAATTTAATTCATTTATGAACGTTCCTGAGGTGTTATTCAACTGGGAAGAGTTACTCCGACCAAACCTTACATCATGCGTGTTTCTCTCTAGGTAATTTCTTTCAGAGTTAAAAAGATGGGTGGCTTAGATTTTGGTTGTTGACAATTTTCTGGATTTGAGTTTGGATATTGCTATCCTAGCTTCGTATTGGTCGAATGGGGGTAGTTTTCCTGGTCTTCATCCAGATTGAGTAATGCATAGTGCTTGGCAGTGGTATGATCATTGTTTTCGTCGCGTAAAAATCAGCCGGATAGCAGGTGTGAAGTCGCGCAGGCTACCAAACTACCAGTGGTGTCGTCTTTTCCTGTTTTGACATTGAGTTCACAAAGCACAATATTAATGTCCCACTTAAAACACTGCTCATACTCGTATGTTCACTTTAGATGTTCAATATTCGAGAAATTGCTTCTTCGAAACTTTGAGGAAGTTGTTTAAGTTTTCGGAGTGAATCTGAGCCTCAACTTACAAGCCTCCCCAGTTAGTCTGGTCTTTAGCTAACTACCTCCAGTTGCACAATCCAAATTGGTTGAGGTTCCCTTCCTAAGGTGAGACCTCTATTGCGTTGTCCTTTCGGGTTTGATTCGGAGATTTTGCCGGCCGAAGCATTCGTGTCCATTCGCTCTACGTATTCTAGCCATCTCAGGTGACTCTGATTAGGTCGATGTCGGAGCAAAATTCGTATAGTTCGCCAACGTCAATGCAAACGAGGCCGAATATTTCTCGAAGGATTTTTCTCTCGAAACGACTGAGGATATGTTCATTTGTTTCTGATAGAGTCCATGCTCTTGCGCCTTAAATTAGAACTGGGATGATCAAGGTCTTACTATATATAGAGTCTCCTAAGCTGTTCGGGATAGTGACTTTTTTTTAATTTCTTTCTTAGCCCAAAGAAACAGTGAATGGTAAGAGTGGTTCTCCGTTTTATTTCTGCTGAAATGCTGTAGGCAGAATTTATAGCAGAGCCAATTGTGATGTTTTGTCCAATTCCCATCTTCTTGCCATCATATAGTTGGATTTACCCTCATTTACCGCTTAACCCATTTTGGCATCATCCGTTTCATCGGCGTACTTAGTAGCTGCACAGACTTTTGAAGGCTGTGCCTCCAGTGTTCACTTGTGAGTTCCACAAAATCCTTTCAACTATCATGTTAAGGAAGTCACATGACAGCGTGTTAACATACAATGTTTAAACCTATTTTAACATCAAAGGTCTCGGTTAAGTCGTTACCGATCTTGACGGAGCAGGGAGCGTTCTCAATCCTCATTCTGTGCAAACGTTCGAATTTGGCAGAAAATTAGACATCACTCTAAATTTGACCTTAAAATCGATGAAAACATGGGTATCGATTTGGAATTGTTGAGCTTTGTCCAAGGTCCTTCCTGGTCTGAAACCGCACTGATAGAAAGCAATTAGGTTGTAGGCAAAGGAATTCAGACGTTGACACAATATGGCAGATCGGATCTTGTATCCGATGTTGAAGAAACTTATTCCTCTAAAGTTGACGCAGTTGAGGGAGTCTCCTTTTTTGTGGATCGAGCTGAAATTCCATTCATCAGGCATAAACTCTTGAGAAATGAGTTAGTGTAAGCCGGTAAGCCGTCCAGTCCAACTGCTTTGTTTGACTTTAGCTTAAATGTTGCCATCCTTTGGTTAGTTACTTCTACTTCAGAATTATCCAGCTTCTGTACTTAGGAGATTGCGTAGCAGTCAATGTATACATGAACAATATGACGCTTCACCCATTTTAGTCAATCTTAAGTCTTCCGCATAAACATCAGCTCGATCCTGTATCACTCATTACTAACTGACTTTTAACTAACGCGCATTGGTCAATATATTGTACTTGATTAGTTAGTTTGGTATGAAATCAAAAAGACATAAATCTAAGTGCTTTAGCTTATTCGCTACAGTGTCAATAAATGATGCAGAAAGAAGATCAGATGACCAAAGTCTCATTTGCTCCCTTAAATCTCGTACTGAACAAGTTTTATACTAAAATTTATGTGAAGCAAACAAGTAGAAACCGATGTTCGTCATTCTTTTGCCTTCCTTAATTATTTTCCAAAGTCAACTTGATCAACAGGTAAAAATCACAGCCTTTCCATCTCGAAAATCTACCTCACCACCAAATGAACAATCACTTTTTAAAATATGTATAAAACAAAAGCCATCCCTAGGAGTCACCTTTGAAAATCGAAGCGTCGTCGGTCGCTTGTTTTCCCTTGCAACTGACAAACTAAATTACTTGTTATGGCATTCTGCGTCACATTCTTCATAGTTTGGAATCCATACGCATACATGCACATATAATTTGGAGAACAAACCAAAAAGGACCGTTTTCGTCGCTTCAAAACAACACAAACTACAAATTCATTAAAATGCCGTAAAAATTTGTCGGCCGTATCCGTATCGGGTCTCGATTTTAGTTTTTAGACAAAACGTTCCATTTTTGTCTCTTGTTCTCTCTCTCTATGCCCTATAGTTCTATTTAGGGGACTACATCGGAATGCAGGTCGATCGTAATAGTAGAAACAGCAACAGAATGCATAGTCCCAGCCACCCCTAGGCCTATTTCGTTACACTAAGGTGAAAGTGAAAGTAGGGAAGCTGTACTCTGGTTCTGGGTACGAATTCATCTCTACAGTACTGATACCTACCTTCAATGCAAGCATGCAAGGACCGATTCAATTTTTTTTATGTTTTTAGTCGGTGACGACAGAAGTCAATTTACGCAGCCATACTTGTTCCTTGTTGTTTTTGTATACCTACCTAGAGTACCCTATGCCCTCAACCCTCGGTGTTGAATATTCTTTTCCCACTGCTGCAGCCGCAGTGTGAATCTTTTATAGAAAATAAAGTGGAATGACAGAAAAGTCAAAAATAGAAAGTGCCATGAATGCAGATGGGCGACAAATGTGTTCTACCACTCATCATGCCGCACTCGTACAACACACATCCTGGAAGGTGATTTCAAACTCATCGGTCCAGAGGGGTAGCACTCAAATAAGTGACAGCTTCTCTATTGGAATGTTGGTACTCCATTTGGAAAGTCGTCGTTTGGATGTCTCTCCTTCGTGTAGTGCTGCGGTTGTTTGGGAAAATCGAGAAAAAGTGCGCAGGATCTGGAAGAAATGCCACAATTCATATCACAGGGATGTTAGTGTCACAAATGAGGTTTAATCTGATTAACTGGGTAAACAAATAATGGAAAATCACTTTATCACCTTTTAACCGGTCTCTGTAAACACTGCAAGTAAATTTTTCTTTTTTAGATGACAGCTACTACCCCATCAATTAGATGAGGAGAGGGTGCTCGATCATTTGACAGATAAGAATGGTAAAATTATGACATGTACGCCTAAATTGTTTAGTGGACTTCTCTATTAGGTAGGTAGTAGGTACTCGTACTAAATGCACCACGGATGGGTGGTGGCTTGTCCTAATATTAAATTAGTTTTCACGTCGCTGCTGGATTAAAGGTACTTTAGCGACTTGATTTCGATTTATCACATGACACCCGATCAATTTTAGTTAAAAGTCATGTAAGGGGGAAAAGTGCTTTGGGTTTGGGTTTAGTTGAACTCGACACGAGATTGCTTTATGATATGAGTGGGTGGAGAGAGTTGACAGCTCATGGCGCCTCCATTGAATTTGGTTGTAATCAAGTCTAGAAATACCTAGATACATGTACATACCTACCATTATCTTTTGTAAGTGGATTGAGTTTTATCCAATTTTAGCATGTGTTTGCTACGAAGATTTTCGCATTTTTTTAAATCTAAATTTAGACTTTTCAGCAATCATAGGGCTTTAGATGTGAAAATAGAAACAGACTAAGTACCACACCTAGGTGGAATTTTATCTCTCCATGTCGAAATAATTTTAGACTATGATTGAGCACGTACATACCCAGATTAAGGAAAAGGTGAACTTTAAGTCAGCTTAATTCCTTATAAATTCTCCGGGAAGCTTTACAGGACTTAACTACATAAGCCCTTGTCTAAGTTTATTGAAACAAATAAATATGCTGTCAATATTTCAAGGCGGATCAGCAGCAATATTTGTTCAATTAGAAATCCTTAACCGAATGATCGAATTTTAATGGAGGAATAAGATTTGCTTCGATTATTTAAGGAAATGCCATTCGTAGAAGGAACATGATTGATCATCTGTTTTATAAGAACATTTAGCTTGGTGGATTAAGCTCATCATCTTCCACCCCAGCAATGAATATTGCAAGAAAAACTGCAGAAGATTACGAAAAGACAATCTATTTTTCAATGAGGTTCTGATCTGTCCTTCTACTGAAGGTCCATAACATCAGCATCTGCTTAGATTCTTACACGGCGCTGCAGACAAGAACTAGCAGGATCATAACTACGAATGTGTAGAGCAAAATCTCGGCTATACCTTGTTAACTTAGAGTATCAACGATTTGCTAAAGTTAATCGTTGTCCAGTTTAACTTAAGTGAACAAACATATATTGTAGATACCGCATCTAATTGCCCAAATTAAGTGAATTTATTGCAAAGCATACGCAAAACACTACCCTTCATATAATTATATCCGTTTTAGCGGAATATCGAATCCATCTGTGTCCTTGGGAGTTCCAAAATATGAATGCTGTCACATGTTGCTGATGAAATATTTTTGCATTTTCTAAAATTCGTTTCAACGAGAAAATTTCAAGGTTTGCGGACCAAAATTAATATAAATTAGTTTAAATAATATTTGATCCAATCTTGTATACTACATTTAAGCGGGCTATGTTGCAATGGGCAGTGCAAAGCCTAGGATTACCTTTTTTATACATGGCTTTACATTACCATGCTTACAGGTTTAAGTGATACTCATCTCAGACCGTAATCAGGGTTTTCCGTACACCGACACCTTTAAGCAATTGCTATAAATACTAGATAGAGTGAAAAGTGACCTCCTTGGGAATTAAAAAATGTTTTTTTTATATTATTCAATATAGTCCTCTTTTAGTTTGATACACTTATTCCAGCGATTTTCCAACTTCTTGATTCCGTCCGAAAAGTAATTTTCCGGAAGGTCTGCAAAATACTCCTCCGTGGCGTTGATGATTTCCTCGCGTGAGCTGAATTTTTTATTGATGAGCCATCTTTTGAGGTTTGTTAAGAGATAATGGTCCGAGAGATCCAAATCCAGTTACCAATCGGCGCGAAAAGTCCGCCCGATTCCGCATCAGCAAGTCCAAACACTCTTTCGAAGTGCTCTCGCGTTCGTGTTTTTGGTCAGGAGTGAGCATGCGCGGCACCCAGCAGCAGGATAACTTTTTCATATGCAGAACATTGCCCAAAATATGGCGTGTGCGCTCAGTACTAATCTTTGTGGTATCTGCTAGTTCACGCACCTTTACTTTCCGGTCAGCCAACACCATTTCATGTATTTTTTTGACATTGTCCTCCGTAACCGCATCGGAGGGCCTGCCGCTGTGGACTTGATCGGTAGTAGAGTTGCGGGCACCACGAAACTCTCGAAATCAATATTTGACGGTGTAATCTGACGGAGCATTAGCCCCATGATATTTATCCAACTTTTCTTTTGTTTCCTTCGCCGTTTTGCCTCTCAAAAAATAATGCTTTATGAGAGAACGAAAATCGTTTTTGTCCATACTCAACATGAT
Organism: Volucella zonaria; assembly: GCA_963966105.1. NCBI lineage: Eukaryota > Metazoa > Arthropoda > Insecta > Diptera > Syrphidae > Volucella > Volucella zonaria. The sequence goes on from OZ014530.1 coordinate 334,445,322, forward strand.
GCCAAACACGTCAACAACAATCAGCTGTCAAAACAAAACTGAAGACAGTATCGCACTGAAATTTGTCATGTCTGCCTAAATATGAACGGACTTCAAGGCACCATAACCTTTTTTGCAGTAGCAGCGCATTCTGGCGGTCAAGGATGTCACTTTTCACTCCATCTAGTATGTGCTGTTTGAGTTCACCCACTATTTCCTGTGGATCTTTAAAAAAAATTAACGATACGATCACAAAGATTGTACTCTATTTCTTCAAAGAGGCTAAAGTTTATCCTTATTGACGAGCCTTTAGATTTACCTGAACAAGCCTGCCCCGTGGGCTTTTTTCTTTTTACTTACGATTTTCAGCATTTCTTTCTACCTTATGGGTTGCTACTTTCGCTCTAATTATCCTTTGTATCTTTATCTCAACTATTGCATTGATTGTTGCGTGACACTACACGAAGAATGGGCTTGTTTTCCACCGATGAGCATATGAAATCTTTATTTCAATAAAACCAAAACAATTCCTACTTTCAACTCACCAAGGATGGGAACAGCCTTATTAACTCTCTCAAGTTCAGAACGATACTTTGGAATTATCAAACTTAGTTCAAAGGAAAACATTGCTGATCACACCAAAAAGGCGCGTGTCGTCTTTGAGTAACACATGGAGGTTTAAACCATATGTGTTGTCAGAAATGACTAACCTCAGTCCAGACAGTAGCTTTTGTGGGGGTCTTAAGATTACTAAGAATAGCATCGACAGCAGCGATATACTAGGTTATATTTCTATTCTATCTATTCTATTTCTATTGCAATAATGCGGCTGCTAGAACTGCACAAAGACTGAGGAGAGCAGAATTGTGATTACAAGCGCCATATGAGCATGTATCATATATCCTATACACATTGAGTGTCCCCAATCGTCAGCTTTGGCAAGGGATTCACTATCGGAATTCCTAACAGACCTGAATGGAAGAGTCAGGTTGCCACCGATAAGAAGGCACTAACTTTCTAGAAAGGTCGATCCAAAATTGAGGTCGACATGACATGAACTGGAGTTCACTGTGAAATAACACAACCAATCGTCCTTGCAAAACTATCAACGACTGCTGTGTTTTCGAAGCTGCATAGTTATGCATGCTGTAAGCTGGAGAAAACAATATTTTCGGAATCGGAATCGGCATATATTTTACAAGTGGTGTTGAATATCATTTGTGTAGCAAACGAAATTAGAATTTGTGTGAATAAGCAATGGAACGCTATACTTCTGAAGAACGATCAATGAATTTTTCTTTCCTCAATTGGATGAATTGGAACTGGAGGACATGTAGTTCCAGAAGAAAGGAGCAACGGCGCATACTGCACGAGCCACAACCGGCATTTTAAAACAAAGGGCCTAAAGGGTAATACATTATCGCCCACCGTACGTACTCAGATAGCCGCATTTCCTTAGAAAATATATTTTTTTGGTCTATGTAAATTCATTGAAGATGTAGGGGTTAATAAAACCACCATACCAACACATACTATTATGTATTGTATAGTATATACGCACAATGACAAGAAATCTATTGGCCGATCTACGACTTAAACTTTCGAAGAAAAGGCGCATGTTTTGTGTGTGGAATTAGTACTGAACACTTAGCTATTGGTGTTCATGCGAAGGACTCAGGATTCTACATATATAATGACTTCTGCAGAAGCTGCAGGGATGAAGAGAACATTTAATTTCTTTTGCTATTGCTTAGGAAAAAAAAAATTGGAATCTAGTAAGTCATTTATTTGACGAGCTGGGGACTTAAGAAAAATTCAACTAGGGAACATTCTTATGTTCAGCGGGTTCTCGGTAGGTTCCGGGGTAAAACCAATATTAGTCACATCTACCTATCTATCTATCTACCTACCTACCCTATTAGCTATCTGCGAAAGGCTGCTAAAATGGGTTTGGCAGTGAGTAAGCATAAAATTCGCGTTTCCAAGATAAGATATAAAAAATCGCTGTCTTGGGCAAAATGTCGACATCTGCTATTTTAAAGCTTCTTTGGTCTAAGGAGCTAATTAAATAGCAAAACCGCGTCCGGGGTGACACAGCTTTGTGCCCATAGAACACTTATTTATAATAAGCGCACCATCAAGGGATTTTCAGTATCCTTAAAATGTTCGCACACAGCGCGAGCGAAGCAAAGTTAAGGAGGAAAAAAAGAGATAGCATACATATGTACTCGTACACTGGTCTTAAATATTTGCAAGTTATAATGAGTTGAAAATAGAGAGCTTAGTAGGGCATTCCATAAGCGAGTTGTACGGCTTAGGAATGAATCACGATATTTCAGTGGGCTTGAGGGTATACTGATGAGCATTCATAGTTAGAAGGATGTTACGATTGAAGGTTTAAAAGGACGGAACGCTACTGTCAATTTCGATGGAGCACTGATGGTGAAAATAGCGATATTAGAAATCAATTGATTGTGCAATATTTACGTCACCTAAGAGTTTTAACGCTCTGTTTTGAATCCTATCTGGGAGTGCAGGAAGGTCTTAAAAGCACCTCACCAGATGTGGGCATTGTACTCCAATTTTGGGCGGATAAACTCTTTTTTTTTTTTTTTTTTTATAATTTACGCGCGCCAAAGGGGTTATGAATACCCTTACACTGTTGCCTGTGCGCGGGCGGAAAGGTAGAAGGAGGAGAAAGGAAAGTTTGTGATGTAGTGGTTTGAAACTCAGGTGTGTTTGGTTTCGATATTGACTCTCCAGGGGTGGGAGTCCGAATAGGACGGAGAGATTTTCTTCACTCGGAATGGTGAGGTTGTGAATTTTAACGGTTGTTTTTGTGTTTGAAAACCCTACAACAGCCAAATCTACATGTCAGTGTTATGCCTTCACACGCAGATTTTTCTGACTGAGTTCCAATTACACAAATGAAAGCTTGTCGTGGCTAGGATTCGAACCTTGACCCTCCGAGTGAGAAGCGATTGCTAGTACCACTACACCACGGCCACCCCGTAAAGTTATTTTTATATTGAGGCACGATCAGAGGGGTGAAGTATTTCTTACATCGCTTGGGGTAAACTAGATATTTCACAGTATTTTTGACTATATCGAATATGTGGTCGGCTGTCACACATACCGAGAATGCAAAATTTTTCAACGATGCAGTCATTCATATATAATGACTGGTTGTTTAAATTTCGCTTTAACGACAGCAGACAGCATTGTGTTTTGGAAGCATTAAATTCCACCACAAACAGTTCCCCATTTAGCGATAATGTTTATATCAGAATTTAATGAGTTTAAAATACGCTGCCATTCTCGTTCTACAGCCGAAGAACAGGGACGATATTCCTGGAATGAATATGAAAAGCATAGAGTGCTGTTCTTAGCAAAGGCATTTACATATTGGATTAGAAGTAGCAGACACAAGATTGTTGATGAAATTTAAACAGAGTGTCGGAGCCCTGGGGCACACCAGTATTTATTTTGTGAATATCAGTACTCTTGCTGCTATATGAGTGCGAAAGGGGACTCGTCACATTGAAGATTCGTGACACACAAGTACACATCTAGAAGTGTCGAATGGCCGCAAAGTATGTAGCAAGCAGATTGGCCTTGTCCAAAGGCTAACAGCTGGTATGTCATTATAAATGATTTGATGGAGAATGAGGCGGAATTTTTGATGTTTTTAAGAAACGACTAACAATTCTTACTACCTTTGGGACATTGTAGTTTTTTTTCTCAGTTTTTGATCGTATTGAAATTTCACACTCTTAAGAGAGACGTTGCAGTTATTCCTGGCTCGCTTGAATTTTGTTCGGTTTGCCTCTCCCGGATTGGTCTTGTAGGACTAAAAAACTGTTTTCTAACTCTGACAGCCTCTTTACAACTCTAGTCGTACTACGCGTTTTCTTTTGATTTGATTCTTTTTTTATATATAATTATCACGCGCTCAGGGGATTTGTGTACCTTTAAAATGTTTGTACACAGCGCGGGCGAAGAAAACTTAGGAAGGAAGAAAACAGAGGTACCGATGTACATTGGTCTTAAATGTTTGCAAGTTATAAGGACAAGGAAATCGAGATGTTCTTAATCCGATGATGGAAAAAGGATCTCACTCTAAAGCGAATAGTGTCTGTGATCAAATCATCAATAGCATCACGTCATTATCGTGGAAACATAACGACCACTTAAAGCCCCCAGAGAAGCTGTCCGCTCTAAGCGTTTTTTTCGTCTTGCCATACAGTTTCTTTTCTTTAGTTGTGCGATCAGCATACGAGAAATTAGCTGATATGACACAGTGGCCCGACGAACCTAGAGAGGACAGCACATCGACCTTGTACTTATAAGGGCGAGAAGTTAAAAACAAGTCCAGCCTCAAAGATCTCAAACGTCCTTCGGGTGTTGTTTGTCCAGATTGTCGAAGCTAGCCAGAATTGTGTATATTGAAATTGCCCGTAATAACGAGTTCAATATGAAGATACAGGGATTCAATTCTTTGTATGGAGTCAGACAGCCCATTAAACTCGTTAAAGGAAGTATTTCTGCTCAGTTTGGGACTTCTGTGAATAAAGCAGTAGCGGTTCACAGTAGATGCAATTTTTAGCTCATGTTCCACAATTGGAACAGGGATTACATTGTGGTGGAGTTTGGTAAGCTACATCACCACGCAAATGCCGAAACCGCGGTGAGAAAACAGTAATGGCACTAGTTAGTAGCCACCAAGAAAACACCAAGTCATCCAGATGTCAAATGCCTCTTCTCTTATTTTTCTGAACAACTATAATCCAGATGGGCGATGTAGCAAAGGAAGATCTGCACCTAAAGTGCTGTAAACAATCGGGGTACGAAGGAAGGGAATGGATTTTGAGAGGAGATTAAGGAGACCATTACCGGTTATTGTTTCCTAGATGCATAACTATCCCTACTCGTCGATTGATCGAATTCGCATATTATAATAACTTACCCATATGTGTCGTTCATTATAATAGAGAAGTATCTCCATGCAATTGCAATTCGAGATATTAGGCTTTTTGCAAAATGATCTATAATTAAAAGACAAAAACAATTAACTTCAAGCTAAGATTTTTTATTGTTCGTAAAAAGATCAAAGATATTAATAACCTTTACAGCTAAGGAAACAACAACAAAACAAATTAAGTATATTATGTTAAAAATTTTATTTTGGGGTTACTTCGCTGTTATAGTGACATTTTGAATCTTAATCATACACGATTTCGTCATCAGATGAACGTTCATCAGCATCATGTTTTGAACGTGTTGTTATTTCTAAGGGAAGGTTTTTATAAAAGTGATGATGAATTAGTGGAATGTATGGTAGAAAATCAAGCATATCTTTCTTCTTTGCCTCAGTCACAGGTCTTCTTGATGGATAGAGTGGGTCCTGCTGAATGTTGTTTAAATTTTTAATTTGTCGTCCTTTCGACTTTTTACTGAGATCAACTTCATAAAACGGTGTGTCTGTGTTAAATGTTTCATTAAATTTGAACTGTATAGGATGATTTTTTTCAAATATCGAGCCAACTAAATTCATTGCCACATTTTGTTTTTTTTCTGTTTGTAATGCATGCTTCTAATGCGCCTGTGCTTAAAAACTCTGCATGTTTTATTTCAGTGACTATAAAACGAGGTGTTTTGTGTTTGGCTGTTTTTAAGATGTCGATCCATTGCTCTGGGCTATAAATTTGTGCGTGGCGACGACTGACGTTCTCTATTATACTGAATTCTCCATCATTTGGAAGATAAGAATGTCCTGATACCAAGAATTTGTGGTCTGAGGTCATTATACTATAATAAGGGTCGTTTACAAGCTTCAAAAAAGAAAGAGCGGTTTTAATATTGCGGTTTTATCCAGTGCAAGAATCCGAGTACATAATTATATGTTTTTGTAGCGTCGCATGTGTTTTTAAATGTTTAGTTAGACAAAATGCAATATCTTGAGAACCTCTTCCGCCCTCAACTTCATCCCAGACATTCATGTATCCTGTTTCATTACTAAATCAATGTATTCCTAAGTTGTATAAATAAAGGTTCCTTTTGTAGTTAATTTCGAAAAAGGCAAGGCTTTATGAAGATCAAAAGTGAGAACGTATGCTTCTTCAATTTTTTTAGAATCATTTTGAAGGCCTTGTCTCGCTAATTCTGCTTTTTGCTGATGGATTTCTCTTTGGGTCTCCAACTCATTTTTCATAATTTCATTACTTGCACCTTCAATTTTCAAGTTCAGGTCATCACAAGTCTTACAAGTGTCTTGTCGCGGAGCCTTAAAGTGAAGATTAAACTTCGTATTAAATATTTTCATATAATATTTTAATTTTGTAGGTTCAGTTCCTTCCTTAATACATCTTTCTTCATATAGACCGCGCATTTTAGTGATAGTTAGATCAGGATTTAAATACTTTCTGTTGGGATTACTTTTCCGTGTATAATGGCTTTGGTAGGCAGGAAAGCTTTCAATGTGGGGAACAATATCCGAATAGTCCAATTTTCGTGAGCTCGTTGTGCCTCTTTTATCTTTAGATTGTGCTACATCATTTTTAGAAAGGCATCGATATAATCTTCCGTCGCTGATTTGGTATGTATTAAGAAAAAAATTCTTACATACATTTTGTAAGTTATTGGAACTTAGCAAATACTTGAACGATACGTTTTTTCTCGCTTGTGAACGATCTTTTGGCCGTCTTCTATTAACAATTTTTTTCTGCACTAATACAGTTACGTTAAGCTTATTATGTACATACATATAAGAATACATCTCCATAAAAGTCAATCAATTTAGATTTATTGCGCTATTGTACTGATTTGGGACTTACTTCACTATTGTAGTGAACAATTATTCATTAAAGTTCACTGTAAAAATAAAAAAACGATAATTAAGAAAAATTAATTGCCTTTTTGGAGTTGATTTGCTTTTACATTGAAAGATATAAGAAATTGTGTTACAATTAAGCAATAAAATCCATTTTTTTAAAAAGTGGAGTTACACCACTATTACAATGAGCGACACATATGTAGGGTGGACATATGCTTTTGAAGATTGTTTTCCTTTAGGTTCTAGGAGAGGGTGAAGAAGCTACTATTACAAATTGAACTATCATCCTTTTGTCCCAATTTTCGAAAAACTTAACACATACGAGTACTTTGTCATCATAAGTGTAGTCATACCCACTTGCGTGTTTAGCTATTTATAAAAAAAAAAGAAATCGCAGAATATCACTTTAAAACAATTATGCTGCCCGTCTACTTTATTCCTCCACACGCAAAGAGTCTTTTTAGTCCATTTAGAAAATTAGTTCCCAAACAAAGAGTTTCAAAACTAATTTCTTCCCTTCCTCAAAATGTTTCCCCCATTAAGGAAAGACAAAAAATATGTAAGTTGGAATAATAAGCATGAAAAAATGTATTTATTGTTGCTTAAAATATTTCATACTCCGTTACCAATACATTACGAATGACCGGTTTAGCTAATACAATTTAAATCAAAAAATATCCCAAGAATCAAGAAACTTAAAAGACAGAACTGACCTAAAACGAACTTGCAAATTCCGGGTATATAACGGTGAATTGGCAAAACAAAGCCAACTACCAAAACAACCTCTGTCCTCAAATTCTTAGCTTGCCCTTAGCATAATCGACGCTTTTAAACAAACATTTCCAACAACATGCCACCCAAATGATAGCCATTCAAAAGGCATACTTGTGTATCACCTCTTTACATAATATTGTTTAAATATTCATTATCGGTGGCCGCTAACCTTTTAAATTCCACAAAAAGAAATAATAAGAGAATACCAAAACTACAAATAAGAATCAGCATTCTATATGCCCTAAATTAATTCCAGTCTGCCTATCAGATAATCACAAACCTAAACAGTCTTCGTATTTTGACTCTAAATTATATTTTTTCCTTTATCAAAGCAAAAGCTACTCGTATATCAAGCGGATTGATGTCAAGTGATTTGGTGTTTTGATCGTGGCTCTGCCTCGATAAGTGATACTCCTAGTTCACTAACTGTGATTTAGCATATGGAATCGATAAAATTTCCCATAAATAAAAGTTGTGTCAAAACGAGCCGCCTTGCGTAGAACCATATTTATGACAGTAGCGAGAAAAGTTTGTTCAACTTATCAGCACAAAAGTATCTCAACGTTGCGCTAAGTTAGTTAACAGAATTTATTTTATCTGCCGAAGTAAAATATTCTATAAGCCAATCGACCTTGTGTCCACAATGCCTAATGCCACTTGTCAGCAAATTTATTGGCAAACCAATTGAACGTGATAGGTTTTTGATTTCTTTTTTTTTTGTTGAAATTTCTTTGCTCATAAATTATAAAGCCCTCGTATAGATATGTTATACTGTATCAGATATGACGTTAGACCCATCCCTGACGAACGCCGTGTACTCCATAATTTTGCAAACAAGCCATAGAGTACGAACTCGTAAAAGTGAAAATCGACACTTTGCACCTGAATATGGTTTCATTTTTGACAAGGCTTGTTAGTTGGCTTAATTTATGACATGCTCACCACGATTCTCAAAGCACGCGCGCATGCCAGCCGAAGATCTCGCCTCTTGTAATCGTAGAGTCATAAAATTCAACACTTTATACGAAAAAACTGATTATGATACTCTGGACCAGACCGCTTGTCGTCAGAACTGGGAATCTGAATTCGAATCCAAATCAGAATTGGAATCCTTGGGCACGATCGTAAAAATCAGTCTCCATATTTGGGAAATGAAAAAAAAAGTGAAAGTGACACTTTTATTGCTCCTTGAGTAGGAAAAGTAAAGTTTTTAAAATGATGTTGTTCCTCTTGTCTGGCTATTAACACTTGTATGCGGCGTCATCCCGGATGACCTTATGTTGCAGAAGATTTATAATTTTTCGGTTTCGATTAGTGTTCTTGGACGCACCCTCTAAAGCTGGCCACACCCGAGTGTGAGGAAGGTCGTAAAATTAATATTTACAGCTCCTAATTTACCATTAAGATGATTTGATCATGTACGCGGGATAGATAAAGGAATAATAGCAGTTTTATGGTTTTCAGAGGACTTGAAGTGAAATTGAAGTAGGAACCATAAATCAAAACGGGAGTAATAGATTTTTGATAGTTTTACTTCCAAGAAGTATATTAAAATAAGAGCGCGTAATTTGTTATAAAAGTTACGATTGAAAACAACATTGTTGATGGCTCGTTGACAATATGATAAATCAATTCTTGCCTAAATTGAGTCATGAGGTAATCTAACTACTATTTGCATTGTGGTCAATAGTTGTATGAAATAATTTAGGTCAATCAATACATTTGGCTTGGAAACCAAAACAATTTACATTCTACTTAGAAACAATAAGATGTTGCGTAAATATTTTACGCAGCCGATTTATCACTTAAAGAACTAAACCCTATTCGAGTTGATTTCTTTTTCAATCGATCTTAACTATTCCCTAACCAGCTGAAGTTTATACGAATATTTAGTAAATTAGCAGCTATTGATGTGGTTGTCGCCATTCAATTAAAGTCCGTGTGCTTGACTTGAGACATATTCCACGCTCTTCGATCCTGTGCGCCCTGTTTTCAATTGTCTAGACCAAGTGTTTTGATTCTGGTAACGCTGGAACCTGGATTTGTCATTCCTTGTTGTTTTGAACCTGGTGAAGTTCTGAGAGAAATTTCGCTGCAGTATTTTTTATTTATTTTATTGTTATTTTATTTCCATTGCTTGCAAACACATTAAGATACAATATCTTATAAAATAGTATAGGCTTGTTGATTTGATTTAAACATGAAAGCATAACATAAATTACAAAATTTAATGAATAACTCTTTTCAGTCGGTAAATTAATATTCTGAGTTACATACATCATTTAAAATAACGACTTGTTAAAATACATTGTTTTATTTCACAAAAAAAAACATTTTTCAAAAACGAACGGATAGCATTGATACAAAACTAGTGTTCAGTTATACGGCAAGAATATCTCGGATGCAAGAGCTGACGCGATCTCATTGATAAGGACATTTGTAATTTATCAAAAAGAGAGCTAGATCAATGTGCCTGCACTTGCACTCTTAATGTGCGATTCTGCATGAGGTTATTGAAAGATAGATTGGGAATATGTCTGGAAAAGCTAAATGCCCGGTCATATCTACAATTTCCGAACACTTCCCAACCGTATGTTCAGATTAGGACAATAGGTGTTTTAGTTAACATTAATCGTTGTTTTAAGGGTGTATAACGTTGTGGGACCCACAAGGTTCGAATTACACCGTACGCTTTACCAACAATAGCCTTAATATGCTTGTTCCAACTTGGTATCTTATCAAACACTAGTCCCGGATTTTTTGCAGACTTAACATACTCTATTGAGGGGTCTTGAAGTAGAAGTTGCGGAAAGTACGAAGTTTCTAAAGCCCTCTGGGATATTACTATATATTTTGACTTAAGGAGATTTAAGAAAAGCCCGTTTTCTGCTGACTACTGTGAGATTTTCCTTAAGCCTTCAATAAACCCACTCACACAGTCCTCGAGTAGATCAAGCGGGCAACTTTTATACAATTGAACACCGTCCGCATACATTTGGATAAACGACTATCTAAGTTATTGTTGGAAAAAGTTAATTTATGTGCAATGTGCAACAGAAGTGGACCGAAAAGAAAACTTCTGAATATGGGAAGGAATTCTGAAATAACGGGTGACAAGCTAGCAATGATACGAGGGCGGGTCAATAAGTCCGGATTAAAACACAGATTTTTTGATAAAAAAATAATTTTATTTTTCAACGTAGTCTCCCTTGAGCTCTATACACTTTGTCCAACGCTTCTCCAATTTTTTTATCCCTTCCAAAAAAAATGATTTGTCGAGGTCCTCAAAATAGGCCTTTGTTTGCGAGATGACTTCATCATTGGAGTCAAATCTTTTTCCACCAAGCCATTTCTGCAGGTTTGGGAACAAGAAGTAGTCGCTCGGAGCCAAATCTGGAGAATAGGGTAGATGAGGGAGCAATTCATAGCCCAATTCATGGATTTTTGCCATGGCAACTGCACATGTGTGCACCCTTGCATTGTCTTGGTGGAAAAGAACTTTTTTCTTGGCCAAATGAGGTCGTTTTTCTTTCAAATCGTCATTGAATCGGTCCAATAAGTTGGCATAATATTCCCCATTGATTGTTCTTCCCTTTTGAAGGTAGTCAATGTGGATTATCCCGCGTGCATCAAAAAAAACAGTCGCCATAACTTTATTGGCTGACAAACCCACCTTGGCCTTCTTTGGCGCCGATTCACCCTTAGAAACCCACTGTTTTGACTGTTGTTTGTTCTCTGGTGTGTTGTGATGGATCCATGTTTCGTCCACGGTTACAAAACGGCGCAAAAACTCCTCCATATTGCGATTAAACAACGCCAAACCTTCCTGTGAAGTTGTTACACGATTGCGTTTGTCGACTGTGAGCAAACGCGGCACCCATCTTGCGGAAAGCTTTCTCATGCCCAAGTGATCATTCAAAATTGAAACCACTGAGCCATGCGAGACCCCTACGGCTTCCACAATCTCTCGCACTTTCAATCTTCGGTCGGCCAACACCATATCGTGAATTTTTTCGATTGTTTCGGGTGTAGAGACCTCAACTGGGCGTCCAGGACGTTCGGCATCTTCAGTGCTTGTACGGCCACAACGAAATTCAGTAAACCACTTTTTTACCATTGAAATCGATGGTGCAGAGTCCCCATAGTATTTATCAAGCTTAGCCTTGGTCTCGGTAATGGTTTTTTTTCGCAAGAAATAATGCTTAATAAGCACATGAAATTCACTTTTTTCCATTTTCTCCTCAAATTAATGAGTAGTCTGATAAAAATAGCTGTCAAACACAAACTAACTGACGCAGCAAGTTTAAATTTTGACAGCAGTCAACTGACAGGAGCAGTGTTGCTGTTTCAGTAAAGAGGTCAGAAATTCAAAAAGTCACGGACTTATTGACCCGCCCTCGTAGTTTTTCCAATTGTTATGTTTCATCTGTTGTCAAAGTTAGCAATGACATCCAGCTGTCAAAATATGCAGTAAGGTTTGCCATGTCATCATCGTTTTACGCTTGCCGAACGTGCGGGAATTATTAAAAAATATTATCGAAATTCCTGCTCAGTTGTAAATCCGGAAGTTTCGTCGTGAGGTCGGTCGACATCATGGCTTCAGTGTACAGGCAATTCGTCGCATCGTGGAAAAGTTTGGGCGTGAGTACATTCTTTTGGATGGCTTACAACCAGACAGAGATTGATGCGAAATGAGGAAAACATAGCCGCCGTAGCGACCAGCATCGAAGAAGACACAGAAATGTCGATTCGGCACCGAATATTTTGCAGTTTGATTTGGGCCTACATCCGTATAAGATTGTGTTGACGCACGGATTGAAACCGAACGACCATAGACAACTCCGTGAGTTTGCTATGTGAGCGCCGGGAATGTTGGCCGGAGATCCCGATTTTGGCCAAAAAATCAACTTCTCGGACGAGGTCCATTTTTGGCTCAGCGGCTATGTCAACCAGCGAAATTGCTATTTCTGGAGCGAACACAATCCACAAGTGTTCGACCAAGCATCAATGCATCTACAAAGATTGACTGTGTGGTTCGGTTTATGGCATGGCGGCATCATCGGACCTTATCTCTTTCGAAATGAGGAAGGAGACACCGTTACCGTCAATAGTTTCAGGTATAGAGTAATATTAACCGCTCTGTGGTCAGAGCTCGACAATATCAATATATCCGAGCTGTGGTTCCAACGACACGGCGCTACATGCCATACAAACGACACAACGCTCAAAGTTGGGAAGGAGAAATTTGGCGACTGGGTCTTTTAACGGCGAGCGTTTATCAATTGGCCGCCGCGAGCCTGCGATTTGAGACCACTCGATTATTTTCACTGGGGCTAGGTCAAGTCCCAAGTCTATTGCCGGAATAACACTGCCAGTGAAGCCAAGGCGGCCATTTGAATGATATGCTACACATCACATATAATGACATGAACGTAGATTCAAAATAAAGCCAGAATCAATTTTATATCTCACACCATTGTAGTTTTATTAAAAAAAAATTTCCTATCGTTCTTATCTATTCATCTATTCTAGAGAAATCAAAGGCTATTGCCGTAGAGTTCATTGGATTCGTACCCAAATATCTATCTATATTTACTTGCATCGTAGATGCTCCTCCAAGAGTTGGCTCTGGTTCAGTGTGCGTTGCAATCAAAATTTTCAAGTGTGTTGTTGTTCTTTTTTCCGAATAACAATTGGCGTAAATTTTTCCACAATTGCCGTCCACCCTTTGGTTGATTTAATCGGTTTGCATAGGTAGCAGTAATTTTGGCGATGCGCATTCAATTTTGTAATCTTGGTTACGAAGCCACATGAGTTGCCAAATTTCTGCTGTAAACCATGGTCTTTGACCGAAGTTTAAAGTTTGTTAACAATCGGAACATGAGCGTTGAAGAGGGATTGTATGTTATAATTCAGGAGTTCTATTTGAAAATTTGAAGATGTCATTAAATAAATATTTTCCCTTTCGTCCTTTCGCTCGATATGGGTGAGCCACTAGTTTTTTGTTTATTTATCATCTCCTTCATTCAACCTCCTCGGGATCAACTTTTAAAAGATTGTTGCCATGTCAATTCACGGTTAACCACGGCTTAATCTTTTTTAGTGTTGTCCACCTTGTTATTTTGTGCTCAGCCAGAGGGTACCTGCTATTTTTTGCCGATTCTGAATAGCGGAGATTGAGCGTCTCTTTCTAGATAGCTAATTTTGGCTATGGCACACGTTATCGAGTGGGTAGATTCCTTCCGCGATCGAGTGACTTTGGGATGTTGGCACACTATAGCTCACATATGGATTGTAATAGTAAAAGACTACTACAACTAATTTCTGCCAATTCATGGTAGTCCTTAGACACAAATATATTCCTGTGAGAAATTCAAAATGGGTTGTTCCACTGCCAATACGTTGAAATCTGTTTATTTTATTTCATCTTGACAAAAAAGATTGCAAGCTGTCAGCAGAAACGCATATACTCGTAATTTGGAAAAATATATTACATTTTCGTATTGATCTTATTTTTGTCCTAAGACCCAAAATTAATTCGTACGCGAGCTTGGTAGCTGGATCACGGAAGAGAGAATGCCAAATTACGATAACGTATGCGGGAATACCAAATGTGTATTTCTAAGTGACGAGTAGCTCGACCACATGTGCGGTAACTTGCCCCAAAACTTTCGTATAAGTAGGAGAACTTGTTCACTGCCCAACACCTTCACCGAGGGTGTTCAATATTTGCTTTGCTTTTCTGCTTAACATCTAGGATTTGGTACGGTTGGACTGAAAAAACAGTATGTTGTAAAGTTAAGAGCTTAGCACCCGTTTGTTTTGTCGCACCGAAATAGCAACGATTTTCTATGGCAAGTCTTCACCGAATCTCCACTCGGTTGTCAATTGTGGAGTCTATGTGTACTGAGAGGTAGGTAAAGTCCTTAAGTACCTCAATGTCACTTTTGTCACTGTCAGTGACATTATTTCTTAGGTGATTTACAGATGCTTCTTTGTTCGTTGACAATGCGTACTTGTTTTTGCTCTCATTTACTTAAGAGTAAACCGTTCCGCTTGTTTGTAAAATCCTCCATGACATCATGCTGAGAGGGACGGATGATGTCGATGTTGTGTGCAGTATCACAGCAGCTATCAATAGATTTGCGTCTTCTATGTTGACACCTGCTCTGCGCACTAACTTTTCCAACACTGCGTTGAAGGGTCACATTGTGACCCGTTATTGTTGTACAGAAGAGTTGGTTACAATCTTCACATTTCGTCGTGTACTGTTCAGCATTTTGGGACCTAGCTGGTCATCACCTTATAGATCTCATGCTAAATTTCAACTTGCAATTCTTTGGTCCTTTGTAGAATTTATTTATGTGAAAATTTCTCAGGCCGGAAGCCACAGCAAAAAAGTATAAGACATTACGATGATATATTGAATAAGATATTATGAACGAAGTTTAGCAAGGATATACCCTAGAATCCACAGGGTCGCCTTATTTGTAGATTGTCCAGTCATCAACCACTCATATTTGAGTGATTTGGTGTATGTCCATCAGAAAAACATTACACCCGTATTTAGATAGCAACGCTGCTAAGCAATCAAAGTCGCCTACCTAATTGTCTTTAAGTTTTTAAATAGCTGCATAGATACTCTACCCAAACATAAGACGTCCATTCCCGGATAAGGGGAATAAGCAGATGATCTTAAACCTTTCGGAAAAGTCAAATCTAATGAAATGTGAGAATCGGAGCAAAAGTAATTCTAGATAGGACCATAATTCAGCTAGTTTGCATTCTCAATGTTGAGTAACCCTCGAGATAAATACCGTAAAAATGTAAGCTTCGAATCTAAGCCTCAACTATATAGAGAAATTTTCGTTTAACCATTGGTGGTACCAAACTTGATATGAGCAATGTATTCAGAAAAGCAAAAGCTGTGTTCCATACGTTGTGCAAGCTCTGGAACATTAATATTTTTTGCGTTCCTCTCCAATGTAAGAGCCAATTTATTGTCCCCCCAACGGCGGAAAAGACCTTGAAAAACTCTGAATTTAGCCAATGGCAGAAAAATTACAACACCATAGTAGCTAAAAGAGTCTATTCACTCATCAGTGGTTCTAGAGCACATTACTTTGATTTACATACATATATTGATGCATTCGTTTTGGAATTCGAAATATCTTATCTTTCAGATATGTTGAAATGAAAGTGCTTTGTTGCAGGTCTTACTCCTAAGCCTACCGACTTTCTAATTTAATGCGTAGAATTCACTACATCATAATTGACAGTTGGTTTACTAAATATATGGACGTATAATCTGTCTACTCGCAACTAAGCTTATTGTCTTTACGGAAACATGGAAACATTTGTCTCCCAACATATACCATACGCATCTTATTACTGAAAAAACTCATGTGGATGTGCATGACAATAGTGGAATGATTATAAAGGATGTCCCAAATTTCACCAATGACTTGAATTTTGAACTATTTGTGCAGTAAAATGTTGCCAACGAAAAAAATAGACAGCGTGATAGCTGAAAGTTCATGGTTACTAAAAGTCGGGCGCTACACGAAACAACAATCTCATTAATTCATTCATTTGGTTTAATTTTAAAAATAATTTCGCAATTTTCGTACAATATATGGTCAGAATTGTGATTTAACTTTGTTTTTAATTCTAATTAATTCAAAAATTCAGGAAGACCGGATCATTTAGTGATCTTAGAAACTCCAGAAATATCAATTCAATACCGTAGTCAAGAATTGGACATTTCGAGAAGCTCTCTTATGAAGGATTTGCATCCTTATTCATACAAAGTGCAATTGACTCAAGAACAGAAGGCTACTGGCCGTGCATTATGGAACAACTACAAGTGGATGTTGGTTTTGTAAACAAAATGTATTTCAGCGTTGAGGCTCATTTTCATTTTGATGACTTGTTAATTGTCAATATTTCCGAATTTGGGGTTCAATAAATCCACGAGTGATTGTTGAGAAAGAAATGCATCCATAACGTGTCACTTTTTGATGCGGAGGCTTCATCAGACCATTATTCTTTGAAAATGGACCTAATTAGGCAATAACAGTTAATGGGGTTCGCTATCGCGACACGATAATCCAGTTTTTTGTACCTAAATTGCATGATATCGATATGGACGATATGTGGTTTCAATAAGATGATACCATGCTGTATGGCATGCCCAATTTTCCGTTTTGGTGATCAGAATTGGACTACAAATCACACGATTTTACGGAGATGGACCTTTTTCTTTGGGTTTTTTTGAGGGTATATGTTTATGCCAACAATACCACTGTCACCCACCCTATGAAGGACCAAATTTAGCGCTATATCAAAGAAATTTAGCCACATTTATGCAAAAATGTGATGGAAAATGTTGACAAAAGAGTGTGAATGTAGCAGAAAAGCCGTGAAGGCTATTTACCTGATATGCTACTCATATTCTATGCGTACGTAATCCTATACTTTATGAATTAATAAACAATTACAATTGTTAATCAAAAACCCGTGTTTCCTATTAAAATTACTTCTTGAGTCAAAATTCACTCAATACCCTTTAGCACGGTCAGTACCTGCATAATTCAATTTATAAAATGATATGCGAAAATAAAAGGAACCACAGCTTTTTACTAATTCCGAGCTGCAAGAGAGTCATTAGAGCCGGTCTAATTATGAGGCTATTTTTAAAATTTTTTTACAATTCAACTTTATTGAGACATAATAAAATTTCGATCACTTAGGTATTGTATTCAAAAAGTATATAAATGTGGCCGACTTTAGCAAGTATGTCTGGCTATTTACAACTGAACAAAATGTATCTTTTACATTTACATGAGCAATCAGAATGTACAATTCTACCTAATTTCAATATTTATTAGTATATGGTTGCTCCCGACATATATTCTCAGTGATGCTCTTTTTGGTAAAACTATACTAAATAAAACATAAAACAACTTAAACTAAGAATACGAAATACTGGGTTTTACAGTTTCCAATCTCATTAATGATCTATAAAGTTAGTTTACAAATGAAAGAGATTGGATACTGTTTAATATCAGAGACCGGAGTCCATGAAACACTGAATGGTTGGTTATCCTCTAAGGTTACATGGAGATGCTTTCTCGTAAAAGGGAACGACTAAGCCTTCACTTGCCTCAGGTCTTAAAAGCTGTAACGATGCGGTATGTAAGAGATTAAACGGCGAAAGATAGTAATGATCGTTCACGCAGCTGTCAATATTGGAGTCTAACACGGTTCTCAAAAGTGGGTTGGGATGCTCTTTTATTCGATACAATTTCTTGAGTAGAAAAATTCTGCTTGATAAATCATCAGGCGGATCATTCTCGTTGTCTCGTAGAGCGTTTTATTAGAGAACCACTTTTTATCTGGTTTTCTAAATTTACTAAAGCGTAGTATTTTCCTTTCAAAACTCTCGATTTCCTTGGCAACTGTAGGTGAAATTGTAAACCAAGATGCAAAACCGTAGGTCAGAATTGGTCTAATGAGCCTTTTATATATCAATATCTTCGTGTTTTGCGAGAGTTGTTTTGAATTGAGCAGAGATTTTAGAACACCTGTTACCGTTTTTCTTTGGCTAAAGCTCTCCGGCAGAAGTCTATTTTGAAAATGAATACCTAGATATTTAGTTTCAACTCGCAGTGGAATGGGACTTCCATTAATTTGAAGTTCTAACCGTTTGCTTTCCTTGACTGCAAGATAGTGACCTTTTCCACTATCATTTCTAAAACATGTTAAGCCGCTTTTATGGGTATTTATTTTTAGTCCCCACTTCTCTAGATAGTTCTGTAAGATATTTATTTTATCCTTAATCTTTTTAAGGGCATCAATTGGTCTTATTCCACTGGCCAATATTGTGGTGTCGTCGGCGTAGAGAATAGCGCCAGGATCTTCTATCATAGGGTGCTTAAAATGAAAGTCGTTGAGGAACATATTAAAAAGAATTGGCCCAAGTACAGACCCTTGTGGTACACCTGAACGCACACTAAAATATTCCGAATTATGAGGCTATTACTCAATAGTACAGAAGTGTACAAGATAATGCGCTAGTTTTTTTTATGAATAGTGTTATTTATTTTATTGTAAAATTCATATTAAAAGGGGTTCCTCCGCCTTGAAAAAGCGATAAGACTAGCCTTCTTTCGTTACTTTTTTACTCTCCAGTATTTCAGTATTCTGTGTGAGCACAATGTAGACCTTATGCTCATAAACCAAGTTAATAAAAATATTGATACACCGTAAGGTCATGATGCATTTTAAAAGCAAAATCTTTTAACTGACATGTCTATACAAGGATACTTGTCTCTGCGAAATAGCCGCACCAATTATCTCAAAACTTTTTGATACAATTTACCGTCAGTAAAGCATAGGTACTGTCGAAAGTGCGACATATGAAAATTTGTAAAATAAATTCCGATATCTGTTCAGACACCTACAATTCCATGTTTTTTGTCAAATGAAATGCTGTTGTCAAAAAAGTCATTATTCATGAACGTCACCTACATTATTCGAATTTAAAAATTCTTCATTGTCTTATCTGAAAACGTCGGTTAGAATAATCAAATATTCTATGTCGCCAAAAAGGTTTCCAAATTTTGCGACCTTATTATGCCATATATACGCATTTAAAGGAATTTCTGGTTTGATTCTGATTTCAACCCAATTCAATTTTAGCCAAAAGGTGGACCATGCCGGTTTAGAATATAGAGGCCTTTTAACATTTATTTCTTTATTATTAGCAGAAATAAACCACATTGACGTCGTAATTGTTGTTTTAATATTTAAAAACGTGCGAACATATGTAACATATTTAAAAAAATTATAGTAAAATACCGAGATTCGTTCCGGTGAACAGGAAGGCAAGATATAATGCTCCACGCTACAGAGGTAATGGCAACTGTTAATGGATCTCATTTTCATACGACATTCTTTACTCGAGATCTTATTTAGCCACATTACAAGAGGGCTCGCGATATGTAAGTAAGTAGTCGAGAAAAATCTAGGACGATGGATTTCGATCAGATGTAAAATATCTCTTATTTGAACTAAAGATGTATGCAATTATCATTATTTAGAACCAGTCTACAGGATTTTTGACCCAGATTCAGCCTCATTTAGGGGCCCAGAGCCTTCAGTATCATTTGTGTCTGTACGACCGCATATGAATTCAGCGAACCAGCGACAAACCATCGTTTTCGACGGAGCAGATTCCTTATAACACTCTCCAACTTTCTTTCTATTTTTAAACGGTATTTTTTCCCATCAAATAACAGTGTTTTGTCAACGAAGGGAACTCGTTTTTTTTCCATGGTTTTGCAAATATCAAAATGTGCGTCACTAAAACTTCAATATTTCGATGACTAACGGACGAAATGTCGTCAAATTTTGACACGTATCACAGTCGCCATCTATGTATCACTTTCGGAACTTTTCGTACCACCTGTTAGAAGCCAATTCAGATATTCAGTTTTAGTACGACAATTCGTAACACTTTATCTCTAGCGCGTTTGTCCTATTATTGCTTTTGAAGAACGAAAATAAGAGAAGTCGTTCCGTACTCGTTAATGTGCTGCTTCAATATAAAATCTTGGAAGCAGTATATTTAAATTGAAAGGACTTTGGTGGTGTATTTTGGTGTACTCCAATTTTAAATTAAAATTTTCCGCCTAATCCCGCTGTGCATATTACATATCATTCAAACGTCATCGTACATACCGTGTACCATTTTATTATATTGTACATCTCAGGTACATTTAAAGATCTTAGCACCGGCTTTATAAGATCTCTGGGAACTCTTTGAACCGTTTTCCCAAGTCGATGAAGATGGTATGTAGATCTTTCGTAGCATCGCGATGTTTCCGCATCAATGTTTCTAAAGATATTCTGTCAACCTGTCTCCCAAAAATTCGCATCGACTGTCATTAATAATATTGCGTTATCGACAGTCTAGAACTCTGCAATATATAGGGTGATCATATAAGATTGATAGGAAAATAAAATAAAATAAAACAAACGGTGTGAGATATAAAATTGGTTCTGGCTTTATTTTGAAGCTACGTTCATGCCATTATGTGTGGAATAGCATATCATTCAAAAGGTCGCCTTGACTTCGCTGGCACTGTTTCAAGCGGTTGGTTCAATTTTTGATGACTCGCTCCGAATGCTGGCCTCGAGATCGTTCAAAGTGGTTGGCTTGTCAGCGTAGACTAAGAACTTGACGTAGCACTAGAGAAAATAATCGACTGGTCTTAAATCGCATGTTGGCGGCGGCCAATTGATAAACGCTCGTCGTTAAATGACCCAGTCGCCAAATTTCTCCTTCTCAACTTTGAGCGTTGCGCTTCTTGTATGGCATGTAGCGTCGTCTTATTGGAACCACCGCTCGGATATATCGATGTTGTCGAGTTCTAATTACAGAAAGTCGGTTAACATCGCTCTATACCTGAGACAATTGACGGTAACGGTGTCTTTTTCCTCATTTCGAAAGAAATAAGTTCCGATGATGACGCTATCCCATAAACCGCACCAAACACCAAATTTGTGGATTGTGTTCGCTCCAATAAAGGCAAATTTGCTTGTTGACATAGCCGCTGAGCCAAAAATGGACCTCGTCCGAAAAGGTGATTTTTGGCTAAAATCCGAATCTCCGGCTAACAATTCCGGCGCCCAATTAGCGAACTCATGGCGTTGTCTATGGTCGTCCGGCTTCAATTCTTGTGTCAGCACAATCTCATACGGATGTCGGCCCAAATCCAACAGCAAAATAAGCTGGGTTCACTAATCTCTGGCGATGCCCAATTTAGCTGATCGGAGCCGAATCGACATTTATGGGTGTTCTGCGATACTGTCCGCCACGGCGGCTATGTTTTCTTCATTTCGCACCAATTTCTATCTGGTTGGTGGCTTAAGATTGAAAAGAATGTACTCACGCTCAAACTTTGCGACGAATTGCCTGCACAGTGAAGTCATGCCGACGACCGACCTCACGACGAAATTCACATTGCGTATTTACAACTGATCCGGAATTTCGAAAATATTTTTTAATAATTTGCGAACGTTCAGCAAGCTTAAAACGATGCATGATGAAATAGCAAACCTTATTGAATAATTTGATAGCTGAATGTCATTGATAACTCTGACAGCTGCTGAAACACAACAATTGGAAGAACTCTCATAGCTATCTGGTCACCCGTTATTATATTTTGCCAATATGGGACATGCAATACGTAAGTTTCGCGGATCTGTAGTTGTTGCAATTCCTCGTATCACGTTTGTCTTTTTACAGTGGAACAACAAAGCTCTCTCTCCGCTCGTTAGGCATCAGATCGCCTCTCATAATTTTATTGAACAAAATCATGATGGATTTTTAGGAAGTTATGTGATCCCGCCCGATAGCATACATCCAGTTCATTCTTTGTAATGCATTATTTAACTTTGGCTTCTGGAGGATTTTTCGTAGAAACTGTCGCTTGTTCGGAGTGAACGACAGTCGAGGGAGTATCTGGGGTCATTCTTCATTAAGTAACACGTAAGCTTATTTTTTCCATCCACTGCAAATTTCGTTCCTCTTTGGCAGTTCTGACGATTGCTTGGTTACCAATTGTTTGCCCAAGCTTACTTAAAAACCTTTACCCGCTGTTTCGCGTTACTCCAGCATAGATCGTGGGTTTGTTGCCCACCGCTGCAGTATTTAAGTATTAAAATTATACCTACTACGTAATTTACATGATGTTAGTATATCTTCTCCTGATGAGTTTTTACGCTCCGAAACCGTTTTTGCCATGGCCATCTTCGTTTTAGCAGTTCGATTCGACGTCGTTTCCTTTTCGATCTCCTCCCAAAATATTTCTTTTTCTGATTGCTAGTAATATTCAAAGTTTCGTGTTCAATTATCAGCTTTACAGCCATTAGTCGGTTGATTATTTTTGATGCGGACCCTGTTTCCAGAACTTTCTAGTTCGAATCTTTTGACCATCATTGCTCCGACATTACAGCCAGCGATAAGTTATTTATTTTTTTCATATTGCTCGCTCCCAGAAAATCCCGCGCCGAGTTTTGACACGAAAATTTCTAGTCGTTTCAGAATCACTCCTTCGCTGTGCAGATGAAGTGCCCGTCGGGATAATATATTCATATTGTACATATATACCTATGTACTTATCTACGTTCACTTCCATGAGAGAATCATTATAAATTTGAAAATAAATATGTTTAGTTGTGGCGTTTATTATAATATTTTCTGATGAAAAAAAGGATTCTGCACTTGCACTATTACTTTTTGCGTAGCTACCTACTGTAAGAAATATTTTGATTTAACATCGTAACATATTCAATAATATGGGCTAGAGGGCCCAATCCAATGCGAGGGCCAGGGCTCAAAATGAGGAAACCTTCATACGCGTAAATATTGCACTTTAAAAAATGTTTAAACTATTATTGTTTTCAATACCTTCGCCCAACTCCACTCAGAACTCAACAGAATTTTTTTATCATTTTGTTTTAACATATTATCACTTCATCGACACCATCAATCCTTGCTCGGAAGATAAAACAAATTCCCGTGATTTTCCAACTAACCAGCAACATGTTGCTGAACTCCAATGTTTACACAAATCAATCATCCAACAGATGCATGGCCATAGGTCCAGCGCCAGAATCAGTTCAACACGACTCAGTGCCGTGGACCATTTTGTCATAAGTTGAAGTTGAAGATACAATTTTTTTATTCGCTTTTTCTCTCCCTCTAACTCAATCGGACAATAGTATGGTTGTAGAGGCAGCAAGTGCAATTTACGGGTTCAGCATCATCAAAAGAAATTACCCACCAGAGTTGTTTGGGTATATCACATCGGAATAAGCGAGATAGAGCGAGGAATTGAAAATGATTTATCGCCGACCTTGTTACATTAAGCCCTTCCACCATATGTCTATTTCACTTTCTCGGCCATTACAATTTTCGTAATGGGCAAATGCACTTTTTTTTTTCTTGTTCAACAGACTGCTTAGGGGAATTTTCATCGCATGAAAAACACCATGCGACTGAGTGAGAAGAGTATGAGTACTTCGATCTCATTCACACTGACTAAAATAGTTGGAGAATGATTTTGTAGCAACTACATGTTTCTGTGTGAGTTAACTTGCCCCTGAAACAGTTCATTTCAGTCCTTCAGGGGTAATTTCCCCTCACAATTATGGCTGAATGAATTATTATAGTAAATCGAAAAGTTGAGTGGAACTCGATTGAGTTAGTTATACAGGGGAAAAAAAAAGGACTCAAAGGAGCAAAATAGAATGAGATTCAGATTAATGTTTTTGCGAAAGGGAAGGTATGCATGTGTGTATATGTACGTCTGAAAGTGCAATTAAATTTTATTTCAAATAAATGTCAAATTTCCAAGGGAAACCATAAAATTTGAAAAATCCGCTGCGGTCGGATATATGTAGTTTTGTTGACAGATTTTTCGATTCTACTTTTGCACCACAAGATACCACGGATACCAATCAAGTGAGCATTTCAGCATCGTGAACTGACTGCTATTGCTATTTGGCGGTGGATAAGATTTGAAATGATTTACTTGAGTTATTGGACGACCGGGACTGGGACGGCCATCCTTAAGCGTATTAATTTTATTATGACGAGATTGTGGTTTTAATGGGAAATCGGATTGCATGGTGATTTGAACGGGTAGTGGTGGATGGTAAGATATTCGTGGATTGTAAAGAACAAGAGGAAGCAGACTGAGAATTAAGAAAATCTTATTTTCGAAGCGACGACATCTATAATATACCGTTTAGTGTTTATTTGCCGTTTCATCGGATACTGATTTGAAATCGTTCATACTTTGGATTATGTCTTTTTTTAGTAAACTTTCACTGAACAATTAAGAAAAATGCTCGCAGCAGAAACAGCATGTTCTATAACCCATCCTAAGATGATTCATAGGCATCCAATAAATCATCAGAAACTCTAGAATCAACGCCGAATTCAATTCACGTATTAAGCATTTGTAAATTCAAGTTCACTAATTTCACCGTCAAAACGTCCATTCCAATGGATATAACCAATTTGTTATAACAATCACCAAATTTGGAAATATGAGTAAAAACTCTAGACAACGCCATCGGCGGGTTTCACCATTGTGTTAACTACTTTGACCCGATTAGATCAGATTTTAAGCTGGCAAATTTGCTAGTTCTATATATAAGTCAAAATAAACTCAGACATTCATATCAGTTTCGCTGGTTTTAGTAAAAGTGTTTCTGTCAAAACGCCAGTATCTCACTTAAAAAAAAATCTATTACTGTACTAATTACCTATTTTCAATATTCTATCTTAGCTTTAACCGTCAAAGCTAATGGTATGAAGTAGTGTTAAATGTAATTGAATTTACTTAGCAATGATGAGTCTCATTTTCCAATTTAACTTAGGTTAGGACATTCTCAGTAGCGATGTTGCCGTTTGTGCGTCGGATGTCATATAAATTTAGCCCCGAAATGAGAGTGTCCATTGAAAGCAGATACGGATATCATCGCCCAATAGATCGAATGCGGCAGTGCTTTGAAAAATCTCAATTTTCTCAAACATTTTGTGGTTTTGCGTTGGGTTACGAGTATGTGCCTACGTGCTTATAGTTCTTCTTTATTTATTTATTTTCTTTGATTACAAATACATTAAGATACAATATCTTATAAGATAGTATGTTTGTTGATTTGATTTAAACAGGAAAACATAACATAAATTACAAAATTTGATGAATAATAATATTCGGACTTAGGACTTGGTTAATCCTTTATTATATTTACATTAGTATTTCGCTCGAATTAAAAAAAATTATAATAAAATAATAGTAAAGACAAAAGTACAATATAAAGTAAAAGCCAATATTTTGATGTTCTAAACAGAGAGGTGAGCCTTTAATTCTCTCTTGAAACATAGTTTATGCGATGCTTCTTCTAATATGACTTGATATCGAGTTCCACAATCTCATTGATAAAAAATTGGCGTAACGATATGAATATCTCTGATGCAAAAGATGTTGCGATCCTCTCATTGATAAGGACATTTGTAATTTATCAAAAAAGCAATTCGGTCGATGTGTCTGCATGATGTTGAAGAGCATTCTCAATGTGCGATACTGCATCTGGTTATTGAAAAATAATTTGGAATTTGTCTGGAAAAGGTAAATGTCGGGTCATATCTCCACAAGCCGTAAATATGTCGTTCAGTATTATTATGTGCAACACGAATTTTTTTTCTGCTGGAATAACTACAATTTCCGAACATTTCCCAACCTTATGCTGGTAATAATTGTTGTTTTAAGGGTATATAACGTTGTGTGACCCATAAGGTTCAAAGCACAACGTACGCTTTACCAACAATAGCACGAATATGCTTGTTCCAAATTGGTATCTTATCAAACACTAGTCCCAGATTTTTTGTAGACTCAACATACTCTATTGGGGAGTCTTGAAGTAGAAGTTTTTGAAGCCGTCTGGGATATTACTATGCATTTTGACTTAAGATGGTTTAAGAAGAGCCCGTTTTCTGCTACCATTGTACGATTTTCCAATAAATCCATCCACACAGTCCTCGATGAGACCAAGTGGTCAGAACATCGTCTGAATACATTTGGGTAAATGTCTCTGTTATTGCCGTAGAAAACTCATTTGCGTATGTACAATGGGAACAAAAGTGGACCGAGAATCGATCCCTGAGGAACACCTCTAAATGTGTGAAGGAATTCTGAAATACGATCATTACCCACCACAGCTTGATTTTTATTCCAAAGGTAGGAAGATATGATCTTAATGGAAGCCAGCGTTAAGAGTTTCCCTCACAAATTACCGTAATCTATTCCGTCAAAGATTTTTGAGGAGTCCAAAAGTACTAAGAAAGGAACTTTAAGCATATCTAAAGCTCTCCTTATATCTTCAATAACATTTATAAGTGCAGTTATACAGTAAACCGAGTTATTTGGGCAAGACAACATTTTGAGCATGAGGATAATTCTTAGTTTGCTATTATTTTGTATTTTTTGACATATAGACTATAAATATTAATCCTTTCCAATCCTAAACAAGAAGAACTCTTATAAATTTATCGGGCAACAGAATACGACTTTGCCAATACTTTAGTGTTTTTTTTTCTGAGGGCTAGGGTCCTCAAAAACTTAAGCTCAACGTTGTTTCTACTACAAGTCCTTTTATTGTAGTTTCAAGTAGAACCTCAGCGAGCTCATTCAGCTCTGGCACAAAAAGGTATATTTATTTAAATAATAGATTTATAAATAGGAAGACAATATTTCTAGTACATTTTACCTTAGTTCAGCCATACTTCATGTATGAACTCTTTCACTAAAATGGAAATTGAGACTGTTTGATTGACAATATTGTGTGATCTCACTTGTTCCACGTAATAACCTAAATACGTTTTTATTAATTTTACTTTTCAGAATGATCGCTACTAGCCATAGTGATGGGGATTATCAAAATTTATATCAAAGCAGCGCATACTTAAGGGAAGCTTTACGGCAAAAAGCAATCCTTTCTAATGTTAATATTAAATCTGTGAGTTCAATAATAGAGTTTCATCTACCTATATTGTGTTTGAATGTTGACCGAAAACTGAGAGTTTCATTTGCAAATAAAAAAGATATTTTCTTGTTAGACGAATCGACAAACCCTATGGCCCTGTCCCGTTTACCAGTCATTGTAATTGTTAAAAGATTTAGAATATATAGCACTGAAATTGGGAACTAATTCATTAAGTCCGACGAAGCTAAACATTTTATCGAAATATCGCTCATCTTTCGCGGATTTTAAATAACTAGGGATTATAGCCCAATTTGTGTCATGCAAAGGACTTGGGTTTTTGAGTTCTAAAATCGTGATGATACTTTTTAAGCTTCCCCAAAGATACATTTAAACTCTTCCAATGCATGTGACAGATCTGTAGTTTCAGAATGAGGTGCAATAGAAACTGCTTCATCTGTGTGTGCAGAATCTAGGTACATAATACGTATTTACATTTTACATTAGAAAATAATAATTTTTAATCTTCTTTTATAGAACTGCGTCCTTAAGGCTTATCTACTTATTTATTTAAAAAAGAAATACAATAAAACCCAATACGACACGGCCCACTTGACTTGAAGCCTATCAAGTTTGTGGCCTCTGTCACTCCGGCAGCTCTGTTACGCTTCTGTTTTTAACATACCATTGACACGATTAGACTTTAACAGTCGAATGGCAATGGTAGCAATAACTGTGTACTTGTTAGAACACCTTGTACGGCATCGCTTCCATTTTAACTTAAGGAGCAAGCAGTTGCTCGTACATCATACTGAAGATAGACCATTACACATGTATCTACATATTTCAACTCTGAACTCTCAAGCTCTGTAAAAATTTACCAAGTTGAGGACATTTAGAGCTAGAATTTGGCAGATATCAGAATTTGAATACATCTGGCTACCAGCATTTAAATAACTGCCTTTCAATTCAGTAAAAAGGTATTATGTAACGAATTTCTTAAATTTCATGAAACTATTGATAAAGCCTTTAGGTTCCAATTCCCAATCATTAAAGCGTTTGCAATAACATAGACTTACAAAATGGTATTAGACATATACATATGTGCATACGAGTATATGAGATATAAACATCTTAGCTTCGGGAATAGTGTTGTCAAAATGAAGCTAAGAAGATATTTTCAACTCCTATAACAAGTTAGATTCTGTTTATAAATCGAAATAATCCTGGCCGTAAGATTGTCACTAAGAAGCACCTTATTCTGGCTTAATGGAAATTATACTTTTCAACGCTAATAGATGTTGCAATATTAGTTAGGCTTGTGAATTATTATTAAATGCTAAGCATACCTACGAGTACGTTGCTTTTAGTATATGGTATAACATATTAAAAGAATTAAATCTATCTTTTTCGGTCAATGGTTTTATTTATGTATATTTTGCCCTTCTTATAAAACGAAATGATACGATCCTGTGTGAGGGGCATAAGTTGATAAATTGACAATTTGAGGCGTCATCTATGTGAAGAATTGTTTTTTTATGTACCTGACTATGCTGTAATTTAATCAATCTAACTGGGAAATTCACTGCGTAGTAGACCATGTGAAACCAAGTAGAACACTTACGAAAGCATTCAGTTTGTCAATTAAGTTCTTATCACAAGACACGATAGACATATTCCTTTGACTTATTAAATATCACAGATCAAAAAATCACTTTTCTACAATTTTGATAATAATATACGATTTATTGTTATTTAATCGAAACCATGTTCAAATGAGTTGAAGCATTTCTGTATTGCAGTATGGACCATGTTTCTGAAATTAAAAGGAATTAATGCATTGACAAATTGACACAGAGAGCGAATTTTGCCGATCCCGAATCACATCAGCAGGGTAAGATTGAAGGTCTTCTTCAAATGGTTTGGTCGATTGGAAATATGCCGACGCGATGTACATGATATATCATGTTTGCGGTGGGCAGGATTAAACTTATAACTTCTTGCCTTTAAGTGGAATAATGTCTCAAGAAATAAAAATTAAATCCTATGTGGAGTTTTTACACCTCAAATGCCAGCTATAATTTTTGTAGTCATCAAATACCATTCAGCTCCTATCGTAAAGTCTTATTAATCGAAAAATAAATAATTTCAATTTGGGCATAACGTATGCAATTCTAGGAACACAATTGCAAATCAATTAAACAATCTTTTCTGACCTCTATTCTACGACACCCATTCAGGTTACAGATGTTAACAGTTGTAATGGATTTTTCCATGATTTTGAAGAAAATTGGCGATATGTATTCATTTACATAACGCGCTTCTGACCAGTAAAGAGTTTTTTTCTTGAAACATGTTAGTAGCTTCACATCTTCTGCTTCAAGTATTCGTCCTAAGCGTTATGGTTTCCGCGAAAGCTCGCTCTAAAAAACGAGGCTTCCGGCTTCTGCCTCAATCTTATGAACTGGGACTTGGATATCCATTTAATTGGATTTTTATCCATTTGCCTAAAGCAACTCAACAATGAATCCAATCCGCTTTTTGGCATTTTGCACTACATGCTTATCTTAGTATAGTTTCATAGCCGCTCCCTATTAAATTTATCAGCCAATATTCGTAAAGTTGATGTCTTCAAAATAGATGAAATCATGGAAAATCGAAGAAAATACCTTCTATACAACTACTTTTTCGGCATGCAAAATCCAGGAAAAGTATTCTATGCGCTTCATGTAGCTTTATTAGATCCATTAATCGACCAATGCACTATAAAGATCGAACAGAAAAAAGCTACCACATACCACCTTCATACCGAGGAAAAAGTAGAGATCCTTAACTTAAACTAACGAGTCCAGGATTTGTCTTTTTTTCCTATGGGAACATGCATTCAGGCAAAAATGCAATTCATCACACTAATAGACCAAGTGCTTAGATGGGTCATCGTCACCTTCACATGAGCTGGTTTCACTAAAACATTTCAATTTACACATTGGTGTTTAGCAAACAGTTTATACTCTATTTGGGAAGTAAGAGGCTTTTTTTCTTATAAAAGACAGAAAACCCAACTTTCAGATCCTAGCCTAAATTGCAGGTACTATGTAGGTTTAGGTTCTGAGAAGTACTCATCTTAGGCTTGCTTAGCAAGTTAATCAATGATCGCATTTTTCCTCAATCTTTTCCGTGAACTACGACTCAGTCAAGAATCGGTAACCTTCTCCATCAGACCCTGTTCACCTTCGAAATGGTTATAGAGTTGAACAAGACTAGGTTTGTCCTACCCCTGATAATTCGCTTCTTCCATCTACAATACTATTCACACTACAGTTTATTGTCATTTCATTTTTAATTTTTTTTATTTTTCTGTCGGAACAGAACACTCAGAAAAAGAACTAGTCCATTGTACTCCTTGTAAGTTCCTTTTACTGAAATTTCTCAGTCTATCGAAGAAATATAAGTACACTTACTTACTTCAGAGATAAAGTGGCTGCAAGCATCCAACACATTAGTGCCCGGAACCTGCAGTTTGCGACCGTAGACAGGACATTCAGGGTGTAGTGGTCACTTTCACAGTAGGCATCGCAGGATGTATGTGTATCACTTACATAGGTCTAGGACGCTTAAGTGCTTAGCAAAAGCGTAATGCCTCGTCACGATGCCAGTAAGCAGGAAAGTGAGGGACAGCTGGAAAGTCGCTGATCTCTTAGAGACAAAGCGAAACATCCGATTAGTTGTCCAGAAACTTGTAGAGTTATCTCAGTTATGCTTATATAAGGTACAACTACCAACCGAAGACACAGGTTCGGGTCCTGAAAATTGCTTCTCTGAACCTTGCCTAGCAAATTTATTCCAAGAAAAGATGAATTAACTCCAAAGTTGAGGTATGATATATCCTTTATCGGTTTAAGAACTATTTGTGAAAATACGCGTGGGTATATTACATGCGATCCGGGCTCTGATTCAGGTCAAAGTCAATCCTGCGATAAACGAAGGTCGACTTAATATTTTCGATCTATCACATATTTGCTACGAAAAAATCCCCGTAAGTCCTTTGGAAGAGTATGAAGGAGAAATATTTAGTATGTTGGATTTTCTTTTCGTATATGTAGATACTTTAATGGGACTGTTAAATGATTTTTTCCTCCAAAAGTAAATCCGTTTGAAGAAGTTTTCTAAATTTCTTGAATTGTTATGAATTAATTTGAGTAAATCTTCGCGCAAAGTCTATTTTGATTTCAGCTCTTAAAGCCCTCAAAATTAATAGATTAACAATGGTGATTAAGAAAAAATTAATTATTATTGCAAAAACGAACAGAAATTTAGCGGGACTTAGATAAGATTTCGGCTTTATCGTAATACCTTCGTAATAAAATGCGCCTGTTTGAAATTCGGAAAACAAATATTTCGAAGCAAAGTATCCAAGTACTTTATCTTCAGATGATTTCCGCATTTTTTGTAGTTTTGGCCCTTTTGCAGACTTTTACTTTTAAACTTACTATTAGCCGACGATGGAAAAATTCGTCTCATTGCAATTGCCAATTACCTAGACCTCCTCATAAGACATAGCTGTGTATGTCTCTCTTGATTCCGATTCGAATTATGCACTAAACCGACGGAAATTGAAAAACCACCCATCGGAAAAATAATTCTTTAATTTCATATAAGATATTCATTGGCACGTTTCATAAACAAAAAAATAAGAATCGAACCCTAGCTACACATTGACCACAGAATCCGAAATTTAAGATTAAAAATGCAAACGCCTACCCGAACCGCCTCCTTCGATATCCCCTCGCTTATTTGGAATTATATTGCCAAAATACCAAATGAAGTGGGAAAATGTTTATTGGTTTTACGGCGTAAGCCACAGACAAGGTCATTTCGTGTTTCTCACTCGCTTTGGCAGCCTCCTGACTCCTGACTCAGGTCTCAGTCAGGTGCTTAGAGTCAGTTTTTTTTTCCTCGACAACATATCAACAAAACGAAAGGAAGGAAAAAATGTTAAAATAATGTTGCCTCTTACTGTTAATCCAATTAAGAAGTTCACTTCTAAATCCTTAGCATTTACTACGTTCAATGGCCTTCTGGTGTCCTGTCTCCTGTGCATGAGTACCATGAGTGTACATTAAGTCAACCGCGCTCTATAGTCCAAAAACAAGAAACAAACAAAACAATACGAGTAAAGAGCAGTTGTCGTGGCTGGTTACTGTTCCCTTCCTGTGCTGTTCTCTCAAGCCATGGATTGTAAAATGTCAAAATTGTACATTTTATTGTTTTTGTTTCTTTTTTCTACCTTCATACTGAATCCGAGGACGGCTGAGATTGCATACGAGTATAGTTTTGTGTACCTACCTGTTCGCGGTACATTTCTACCTAACTGATTCGAAAACTCAGACCTCTTAATCCTCAACAGTGACTTTGGAATTTATTATTATTTTGCAGCACCAAAAACAAAATAAAAAAAAAATAATAGGGAAGCAAAGCAAATCTTTGTCTCTCCGTCATAATCCGGTGAAAATATTTTGCAACGCAAAAACTTGTCCTAACCCACACATCGGAATGAAGGTATTGAGTAGAATTTTAATCTGTAAGCAGAGTGTAGGTGTTGATTTTAGGATCTGGCTGATTCAGAAGGACATATTGGGATATAAAATGTCAATTCATAGTTAAAGTTTACCTGCGTTATACTCGTAGTTATGCCCGTGCCTTTAGATTGTAATTACATATATTGTTTTCAGCTCGAAGTGAAGTGCAATTTTAATTATTTTGTAGAGATTGGAATGATTTTGAAAACAAGTAGCCCAGTAGGTAAACTGTCAATTCAGTATTTTTCTTCATGCAAAAATTCTGTAAATTTTACTTGATAATTTCCTCTACTTTTAGAATCGTTGTAAGGAGTTAGTATCTTCTCATATTAGAAGCATATTTCCTAACTCTTGCTGAACCTAAAATAATTCAGTAGAAGACGTTGAATATGCATTCTTCTAATTAAGCCATGTTTTGGTGAGTCTAATGTCATTTTCATATTTGTTACGGTAATTTTTTTATTTATATTTCTCGCACATATGGTATATCGTCCAAGACTCCGATCCTTATATTGTATTAGATCCGAAGGCATAATGTAACATTAAGAAAATTATAAAATATTTATGGTAAGTTTAAATGATCTTTTTCGGTCGCATAAAATTACGCAACATTCTCGTCTTTTTAACTACAACACAATAACTCGGTGTGCACTATAGTTATCATTTATTCCAATATCGTTGATGGCTGAACTCACATACGGCGTGATTCGTAAACAATTATCTACCAAATTCCTCATTCGGTTATTTAAAATCAGTTTCGACGAATTTTGCTTCGTTATTTACTATGTGCTGTTGCAGGTGAACAGGCAAAGAAGTTGTTTCGTATTCAGAAATGTTTTGCCTTTAATAGAAAATCTCGCCCAACACTGAAAAGCAACACTTTACACTGCCAAAGTGTACTCCAACATTTACTTCGAGTTCAGTTTGGCTATTTCTTTTCTTTTAATCATCTCCTCAATTTTTGGGATTCTAGCGCAGTCTTTGCCAGATCTTGTGAGACTTTATTTTGTTTCTCACATATACATATGTATTTGAACTGCCAGAAAGTTTAGCAACATTACACTGTTGAGTCCATAGCATCTGTTCGCAAATTTTCATTGAATATATTGCAATACATTAGGTTAAGCGGTCGGTAATTGCCACACTTAAACATTGTGTTGCCTTTGTATTTTCAAATCCTTATACAGTAGTGCAAAATTAATAAGGGCTTGAACTTATTCTAGTTTGGCTCAAAGTAACCACCTTCACTAATTGCTTGGAATTATGTTCTTATGATGCCGAATTTGATATTTTCGAAGTCATCTGAAAAGAAGTGAGACCACATATATGGTATACCTAGTATACAAAGGTTGATTTCTATAATATAACTACTACTAGGTGGGCCATAATGTATGACTCTACCGGAAAGTGACATAGATTTTACAAACATAATTAGAATTTTTGTGAACAAGCAATGGAACCCTACACTCCTGAAGAACGCGGAATAATTATCGCGATGTTTTTGATTCGTCAGTGATTTTGGTGCAACGTACATTCCGAGCCCATTTTCCTGACCCCCGGGCTGCCACTGGGCGTTCAATGCAGCGTTTAGCCGCGCGACTCTTAGAAATTGGAATAACACGAAACCGAGAAAGGCCTGGAAGTCATCGTACCTCTTGTTCGACCAAGAATATAGAGGCTCCATCGACATCGACCTGACGACATGCAGCACTGTTAGTTATTCTGTAGCGCATTTTGGTGAAAGACTTGAGGATGTTTCCTTAGAAAGTGCAGACAGTCCATCAGCTGATGGGTTTTGACCGTGAGTCGCTTCTAACCTACGCTCAAGCCCTCCTGAATCTCAACAACGTAGTGATGGATTTTGCGTCAAAAATAATCATGAGTGACGAGGCCCATTTCCACTTATGTGGATGTGTGAACAAACGAAATCCGTAGTTCTGGGATATTGAAAATCCGCGAGTATTGCACAAAGAGCCATAACGTTCATTCAGTGTCACTGCATAGTGTGATGTTTACGCGGGGGCACTGGCCAAACGGTCACTATAGATGGTGAGCAATGAATTTTTCATTCCTCAATTGGATGAATTAGAACTGGAGCACATACTGCACGAGCCACACCAGACATTCTAAAGTGGGCTTTTCCCAGCCGTCTGATACAGCATTTTGGGGATTTGCACTGGCCCGCAAGATCACTCGATTTGACCATCCTAGACTTCTTTCTATGGGGTTACTTAAAGTCACGGATTTATGTGAATATGCCACAAATTCTGGCAGCCCTCAAGGAGAACATCCCTCAAGAAAAGGAGAACCTATCGCTCGAAGTTCTGAAGAAAACCGTGGAAAATGCCATAAATGGTTATTAACAATGGCTGTGGCCACTTAAGCGATATCATTTTCAAAACATAATGAAAAAAAAACTTGAATGTCCAAATAAATATTTGAAAAAAACGTATTAACTTTTTTGTATTCTATTCCAAAGATATAGCCTAGGAAAATAGGGTCATTCGTTATGGCCCATCTTGTATAATCTTTGGTCTCTATACATTTTCTCCAGATACATACACGTATCTATGTTCGATTGAATAATAAATAAATAAATTGTTACCGCAAAAGTCCGGAGTGGATCAAGACCAACTCGCTTTGTTGTTCGTCTTGCAATTTTATGCATAATGGAAAATGACCTACGATTTGTTGCGGACTCTGAGCAGCAGGAGAATGAGAGGCTTTAACGTAGGCTGAGGATTTTCCTTTCGGATTTTTGCCGTTGCCCGGCGGAAAGCGTCAGAAAAGTAGAACAATTTATCCGGCTACAGTGGTTTGTTAGTATTGGTGGACTTTTGAACATAGACCCGAAGTACTCCGTCACGCTACCATAATACCAGCAACACATTCAGAACTAGACAATACTTTGAAATAAACAGGAAGTGAGTATAGCTCAAATTTACAACAGTAAGCTCATTCGTTTCATCCCTGATCACATCCTTTGAGTATCAGAATGATTTTAATAAGAACAAATCAATAAACATTTAAAAATTTATTTAATATGAAAATTTACTCCAATTCCAGCTGTTGAGTTGTGAAATCTAAATCAAGCGAAATAAAATGGCATTGACTTGAAATAGTCGTTTATTGCCAATTCCCGATTAACATCAAATGGGAGTTGAACTAATTCTGTATTTGCTTAAAGTTAACATTCTTACCAATAAGAATATGCCATTCCGAAACAGATTCGGATAATTCTATATTTGTGAAGGCCTCAGAGAAAGAAATCTCACGACAACAAATCGCATGCTTTATGCAGTCTAATGAATTCACCAGAATTTGGTGGCCATTAATGCTAAAATACTATAGAACGATTGTGTCACAAGGTGCTAGGCACTTTGTGTCGTCATTTTGAAATTATATATTCCCCAAATGAAGCTACTTCTGTTTACGAAAAAATCATTTATCATCGTCCGATACTGCTTACTTACAATCGGCCTTAAATAAACCGAAATTAAATTGAAGTACGGTCCGACCCAAAATCACTGTCAATTTATGTATTTATGTATTTACTCTGATGTTTCATAATCATCACATCAGCTTTAAACTTTAATATCCACCTCCGCCTTTGATTTGCGTATTTTGCCGCCCACATTATTACATGCATATTTCAATGTCGGAATTAATGTGGATGTCGATTTTAAAGTGCTTAAAGTTTTGGTTTTAGTAGAGTTTGTTTCAGGCCTGTTTGCTCTAAGTTCTGATCCCAACATCGGATTTACTCGCAGGTTCATTAGCCTGTGTGGAATCAAGGAAACATCGTCTACAACGAGTAGTCTAGGTGCTACAAGTACAATGCTTTGCAGAAAATATCGTTCATAACTATAAGAGAGACAGCGATTGCCAAGCCGTGCAATCCTGTCGAATACCCTAATTGGGAACCATTTTTTTCTGATATCTAGGACCTTAATTCAAGCTGTTAAAGGCTTTCTTAAAATTTACGATGAAAAGACGAAGCTAAGATCTAAACTCAATGCATTGTTCAGTAATTATTCTCAAGGTGTTAATTCGAGCGATGCAGGAGATCCTGCATATCAAGAGTTAAACATGATGTCCCTCAATTCTGCTCAGAATCATTCCGGCTATTAAAATAGTTTCATTACTGCTCCACCAGTTGTTGAACCCCATCAGGTAAACCATCATGGGCTTGGCCAACATTAAGAAAACAACGACTTGTATATTGCGAAATGCCAGTCGCAGTTCGAAACTGTTCGAAATTTCAGCACGAATTCGATGCAGAAGGCTAGCCCTATCTTGGAATCAAAATGCCACTGAATAAGTGATTTACCACTTTTTAGCTTCAAGATGCTAAAATAGACCTACTCATTCAGCCTGGCGGCTTGTGTATCGATATAATTCTGATACTGGCACACACGCCACACTTCGTAGCTCTTCATATGATATCGTATTGTTAGTTCATCAATAGAATTTGCTAAGGCAGCGTTAGTTAAAATACGCTCATCGATCCGACCCCGAATTTCTTTTGTACGCAAGGCGCTGCAGCTTTTCGGCCTCGGTCTGCGGATAATTGAATCCGCCACAAGCTTAAAAACATTTTCATTGCGTAGCAGTACACATTAACGTGCGCGAGGGCGTATTCTGAATATGTGGGTAAGTATTCAATTAGTTAGCTAACATTAGGTAATAACCTCTGTTTAGATATCTTATTGCACGCATTCCGGCTGCAAATGGCTTTGGTAACATTTCCACAATATCAGGAGATCGGTATATGTTCATACAAGGGCTGTTTGATGAGCACTCGAATTGGTAGATAGGTGATGCTACAGAGTCAAAATGAGTGTACCATAATTTAGTATAACCTCATTTGGCTCGGCTGTGAAAATTTCGTGACAACCCGACGCTTAGTGTTGTTTTGACACCTTTCCGTCTTCGCCTTTTTTGGAACACGTTCACTGGGTAAAATCCATTGTTTCGATGGTTCTTTTGTTTCTGGTGTATACCAATGAATCCATGTCTCATCGACGGTTACGAAATGACGCAGAAACTCGTCCGGATTTCGATTAAACAGGGCCAAGCACTTATTTGCTCTCCGGTGTGAGCAAACGCGATACCCATCGCGCGGACAGCTTTCTGATGCCCAAAATCTCGTGCAGAATATGGCTAATGCGTTCAGTTGAGATACATGCTATCTCAGCCAACTCACGAATTTTCACTCGGCGGTCCGCCAATACGAGATCATGGATTTTGTCCACGGTTTTCTCTGTGGTAACCGCTTTTAGGCCACCTGTGCGCGGTTCATCAAAAACCGACGTGCAGCCACGGCGAAACCCTGCGAACCAATGGTAAATGTTGTACGGGAAGGTGGATGTGTCCCATACACACCATCGATAATGGACTTAATTTTCTAGCAGGTTTTGCCACTCAAAAACAAAAATCGGATCACGGAGCGATACTGCTCTCTTTCCATGATCGCAAAAAACACTAACACGATGTTTTGAAACGGGTATCACGGGTGTGCTCATTTTGGCTCAGTATCGCCACCTATCCGCCAATCAAACAGCCCTCGTACATATAATCGACTTGGTTTGCTATCACAATGCACTTTTAAATATAATTCCACTTCATCGGTAATGGCCTTCGTGGATTCACTCTGTCCCATATTCGGCGGTTTAGACTGAATATGATTGATTAGACTGAAAATGGTTTTCTTTTACTGTCCAAGTTTTATTAAAGGATTCTTGGAACAGCAATACCCCACTCTCAACCGCAGCGAAATAGTTTTATTATTAAGCGTTGGCCCCTAAAAGAGAGTAAGCTTAAAGAATGTCTCGTAGGTTAAAAATAAAGCTCCATGTGGAATTAAATTCATAAGATTAATTAATCAGATGTTGAAAAGTTTCTATTAGATATGCAACAAGGACTATGTCGTCAGCTGGATATTTTCCAGAAACCTTTATATTTTCCGATGCATTCCCATACCACATCCTTACACCTACATATCAGTTTATAAAAAGAAAGAGTCTATTCATTCGAAAGATATATGACTTCTACAGCAATGTTGTGGCCAATGATTAAGCGTCCTAGCTTAAATGTTGCCTGACACACCTTTTGGAGGATTGGTATAAACGAGTTTAAATAAAGGCTAGAGCGCTAGATGTACATACAAATACTAGTAGTATTCCTTATATGGTACGTATGTACTGTAACGAGGATGATACGAGTATTCACAATGTATATATGTAACTCTTTAAGGTCATCACGTTGCTTGAAGAACAGGAAAAATGAATTGGTTATGCCCTTCGTTCTTGGTTATTATATCGGCAAACATTAGAAAACATTTGTTTTCAACACGGCGATGGCAACCATAGCAAAGCGAGCAATATCGTTTGGACTGGAATATTTTGCTTGCAAAGAATTAGTAAAGTCTTGCAGGACTTTGTTCTACATATTTCTGTTAAAAACCCGTAACTACTCTTGGCTTGTTTTGTGTTAGTGTCTGGTGATGAAAGACTTTTTTTATATTTTCCTATGAATTAACATACTCATAAGATAGCTAAGGAGCTATGTGAGCTATGATGATGGCCAGAAAAATGTTGCGTCATGGTAGATTTGTCGATATTCTTACTGAATTTTTCGATTTTAGCATCCAATTTCTGACATTTAATCTATTTTCAGATGTAATTTCACTTGTTACACCTCGATCAAGAACTTTAGAGCTTTCCTTGCGTCCATATATAATAATTCAATTCCGAAGAACTAACCCTAACATTTGGTGATTTAGAACCAAATTTACAGCTTTTAAACGTAAGGCTTAGTTGTTGCACGTTAGACCTCCTCGACATGCCGCTCATAGGATAAGAAATAAAAATATATTTAGTTCGCTACACCGGAAAATTCGGCTCAAAGGAAAAGCTATTGTATAATTAAACAAAATTATTCAATTGTTTTCGATATTTGTATTAAAAAGACTGATTAATGACAACTGGATTATATTTAGATGCAACCTTACTAAACTAATCCAACGAAAAAGAACATAAAATGCAAAACAGACAACTTGTCAAGAATTATTTGTTTAATCATTTTTCTACAGTTACAGTTTTGTATTTGATCCTGAGAATTAACTACCTACAAAAATCGATTATCGGATCAATGAAAGGATACCGTTTTTCTTTTATTTTATTATTCTCGCTCTTAAAGATATGACTTTCATAGATTGGGATAACTATAAAATATCAATCTGATAATACAGAAACGGAAAGCATTCAAATATTATGACTGCAGCTACCTGCATATCGTAACAAGAATTAATGTCCACACTTTCAAACATTCAATTCATTAAGCATTTTAATAATCAACATTTTTATCCACTATTAAATCGCGCCAAGATGGCCATCATACCTACTGGGTGGCGACATAAAAAAATCCATAATTTGATGGGACAGTTGCTTCGATTGAGAAAAAAGATATTCAAACTTCTCCCCTATCAGAACCAAATATCTCTTATTATTCATTAGTTGCTCATTCTCTATATTAAACTCGTAACTTTCATTGTATCTTATTACAAATAATAAAATTATTTTATTATTAATTATTAATTCAATAACGAGTTAACAACAATATCTGAGATAGTCGAATGGGTCGAATGGATAATAAAATAAAAATAAAAAAAAAAAGTAAAAACCCCATCGATTCCATAATTCCTATTAAAATCCAACTAAAAGAAATATTATGCAAATGTTGGTAACCCAATCTGCCGACGAGCAATCTCCCAGCTTACTTTGGTTTTCCATTTGAAAGCGTATTTGTAAAACCATCGACCGGCATTGGGTTTCAATAGAAATTAACATACACAGATACCTTTTAGCATTACAACAAATCTGACAATTTCTTCGATATTTCACCAATGACTTTTGCTGTAGCGATATGACGTTGATTACAAAAAAGACTGAAAGTCTGTTTCTATAACCAGGCATATGGTATGTACTCGTATGTCATTACTCGAACTCGATATATAAATATTGTATTGTATATATATTGTAGATGCATCCGACTTGGATCCGATGCCGTCGCAAAGTAAAGATGTAGAAGTGTAACATATTTAAGATTGATTCATAGCACCGACACTGCTGCATAATTTTGGATAAGACATTTCGAACGCTAACTGACAGGACTCAGACTCTTGACCTTATGTAACATAGATGAGTGGTATTAGATAATCGGACAGTCTGACATGTTTCCTTATCTGAACCGCGAAGGGTGGGTACATTTTTAGTCGATAATCCCGTTACGAAATTTGACACTTGTTCCTTATCAAAAACAAGTCAAAATTTAATCGATGATTTTCAATTTAAATGCACTTCACCTGCTGTAAAATAAAAGAATAATTTCTTAACTCTTAGCGGCAGTTTACTCGTATCTATAGAAAATTTCTCTGAAAGATAAATAATTTTTAACTAGTTCACGTGCCTTTCCGTTTCAATGTACCTACTCGTTCATATGTAGGTATTCCAAAATTAATTTCTAGTACGAATTTTGTGTGGGAATATAAATATAGGTACGAGTACATATGTATATATTTTTTTGTTTTTGGAAAATAGAAAGAAAATAAACATACACATCAAAACACTTGGGTAACAGCACACACTTCAATAATTTTCGAGGGTAATGGTGATGCCAAATTAATTGTAAATG
The DNA here is from genome assembly GCA_963966105.1 of Volucella zonaria. Lineage (NCBI taxonomy): Eukaryota > Metazoa > Arthropoda > Insecta > Diptera > Syrphidae > Volucella > Volucella zonaria. Next base: position 334,486,740 of record OZ014530.1, read on the forward strand.
AGTTTGGAAAGGAATAGTTTTGTTTTTGGAATTAATTTATGCTTATGACGTAGAAGGAAAGTGCTGTAGCCGATAATCAAAAACTCTGTACTTTTCGCGGCCTTTTGAATCTTAAATGGCATGAACCAAGTGGCAGAACGCAAATGATTCTTTGAAGAAGAACTTCTCCTTCTAAAATAAAAAAATAAAATTTTCTATTTTTAATTTAAGTATGAGTTTGTTCTTTTTTTTTTTGCAAATTTTCGACACATCACATTGTATTATGATGAGAAGATATTGCTGAGATTAGATCATACAATACATGAGACTTCTCTACGAGGCTGTGAAATTGGACTCGAATAACTGCTTTTAAATAACCACTTTTTTGCCCGAGTCAACCTTTAGTATTTAAATGTGATAAATCCATTTAATATCCATCAATATATTCAGTCATGTAATTCTTTATTAATTGTTTCTCTCGTGAATGGAATATCATGGGGTCATTTGAAAACGATTCTATCACCTTAAATGTCTCTGAAGTACTTCCCTGGATTTTGTCTGAGTTTTCGATGACTTCCATTCCTGAGAATTTTGTTATTTCGGTGGTTTTACGAATTGTCTAGCTATGTAGATATGCCTGTTCTTTTTCTCACTTCACGATATGCAACATTTTCAACATACATAAGTACATACTCGTATGCATTTGAAAACTTAAGCTTTATTCCACCGCGTCGCTTATCGGTCATGAGGCTCCGGAGCTTGTTAGCACACTGCTATTGGTGCCCACATCTCTGAAAATAATGAAATCGAGGTTGTTGAAAGGCAGAGATTTTGAATTTCGCTGATATTGCCTCCCAAAAAGATGGCTACCTCCAAAATTAATGTTTTTGCTTTCCGATTTATCACATAATTTTGAACGCAGTATGTTATCTGATGTACGATCACGCTGCTGTAACTGTTTTTTTTTTCGAACATAAGAGGTATTGTGGTGCTCTTAACAGGCAGGACTGACACATACTACCTTGATCAAGTTCCCGGAATGTAATGAGAAAAATTGGAAATACAAGTTTATTCATCTAAATCTATAGTATATTGTCCTCTTCAGAGTAATCCCCATCGACTGCTACACATTTATGGCAGCGCTTGATCCAATCCTCGAAACATTTTTTATATTCGGTTTTCGGTATGTCCATCAGTGCTTCCTGCGATTTTACCATTACTCGTACTTGCTCTCGGCTGCTGAAACGCGTTCCCCGTAGTGGTTTTTTAACTCGATTGAACAGAAGGAAGTCACAGGGAGCAAAATCAGGTGAATTCGGTGGTTGTTGGATGGTATTTGTTGCATTTTTCGTCAAAAAATTACGAATAATTATGGCACTGTGCGACGATGCGTTATCATTGTGCAACATCCACGAGTTTTCTGCCCACAATTCTGGTCTCTTTCAGCGAATTGCTTCACGCAAACGTCTCATAACGCCCAAATACTCGTAATACTCTTTGTTTACTGTCTGGCCTTCTGGCAACAATTTATAATGCACTACACCGTTGTAATCCATGAAAACCGTGAGCATTCCCTTCTTTTTTGACTGAAAACGACGTGGTTTTTTTGGTCTCGGCTCATTTGGTGAACGCCATTCATTTGTCTGATGTCTGGATTCCATGTCGTACTCATAAACCCATGGCCACGTCTCGTCTCCAGTAATGATCCTTTTTATGAATGTGGGATCGGATTCAGCCTCGCAAATCATCTCTTTTGCGACGTCAACACGGTCTCTTTTTTGCATGAGATTGAGGTCTTTTGGCACCAACTTTGCTGCTACACGACGGAAACCCAAATCATTAACCAAAATGTCTTGGATGGATCCATAGGCAATGTTCAAGTCCTCTGCTATCTCTCTGATGGTTAATTTGCGGTTATTGATCAACATTTCTTTTACTTCATCAATGTTTTTGTCGGTTTTCGATGTCGATGGTCTGCCACTGCGTTCATCATCTTCGATTGACTCACGACTACTTTTGAACCGCTCGCGCCGCTGGTAAACTACAGTTTTCTTTAGAGAATCGTTGCCGAAACACTTTTCCAACATTTCCAATGTTCGCGCACCATTAAATCAAAGATAGATGTACTCTTGGCTACGTAACTTTTGCAAATGTCCAGCTATGATGCTATAAGATTATTATTATTATCAAGGGAACGATAGAAATTAATTTGTAGGGTCCGGGATTTAACGCCGGGGTACTATGCCCATGTGGCGCGTTTTGTCAACAGCACGCGGAGTACTGAGTTCCCATGTGGTCATCCACCTACGCACTTACCGCGCCCAACACTGCTTGATTTCGGTGATCTAGTGGGAACCGATGCTTTCAGTGTGGCGAGGCCGTTGTCGTAACAAAAAAAAAAAAAAAAAAAAACTCAAATCGGAAACTTTTTGATCAAGGTGGTAGATGGCGACTCTAATAACATACATATCTACATATATGATTTTTAGTTAGTACCTTCAAACGATACGTGGCAAAATTTTATGACATTTCTACCATCAGTCATCGAGACGTTGAAGTTTTAGTGACGCACATTTTGATATTTTCAAGACCATGGAAAGAACGAGTCTCGTACTTTGAGAAGGCACCGCTTGAAAAATGTTATAAGGAATCTGTTCCGTCGAAAGCAGTCATTTGTCGCTAGTTTGCTGAATTTAAACGTGGTCGCATAGATACCTATTAATCCAGCATTAAATTGTAATAATTTTGCTTTGAAGGATCATATTTGCGGACTATAGTTGCAAGGTCGACAACTAGACTGTCAGTCTTCTATTGCGTGTTTGTATTCTTAGATATATATTTTTCGTCAGAGGATTTAAATCCATTAAGATGTATTTTGAATTCTATTTTAATAGAAACCACCTCATTCGATCTTCAAGTACCTACTGTATCAAGTTAGCTTAGGAACTACATATGTAGGTAGGTATACGAAAACAACCTTGGTGCATTATTGAGAGCGCAGCACAAGTAATTTCCACTTTTTTGCTGGTTCTAAATACTTCATATTGTATGAGTTTTGTTGATTATGTGGTAAGCAACCACCTAGACGTGTTCGGTAGAATTGATTTAGAAAAAGCTGGTCCATTGTGTACACTGAACCATTACTCATGTTACCATTTAGAGCTTTAAATAAATTTTAATTTAAGAATTGATAATGGTTGCTAGTTTATTAGCATGCTTATCAGTATTCCGAATAATTTTGGCTCTGCTGTTTTTATTGGGATGACAATTTACCTTAGGCGAGTCTGCCTGCGTAAAAACTTTATCATTACTCGAAGATCTCACCAGTTTTGTTTCTTTTCTGGCCAGTGGTCTATTTTTCCTAGATCAATTCTAATCTTAATAATGGAGTTTCGCCTATTTTTATAGCTGGCTGGCAGCTGGTATAAAGATGTATGTAGATATGTCGTGATCATAACATCGACATTATGGACTCTATAATGATTTACAAGCTGAAGGATCTGAAAATATTCCAGCTCATATGTAATTAAATTTATTTCTTGCAGATTTTCTGTGCGACACTGGCTTTAAGGCAGATATTCCCTCTCTAATCCTAAAATATATGAATATTTGCTTAATATAAAATATTCAAATCTAGAGCGGAGTGAATAGAAATGTAGTCCGTTCTTATTTGAATATTATTCCACATAAGAATTTTGACGTAATCCAAATTAAAATATAGGCAGTAGGCACTGTATATCACAAAAGGCCAATGAGATAAAATGTAGCATAGGTCCGAAAGCTGCGATGGAGCATAACCCAAGCTATGCGCATAGGCGCCACGTTTTGAAACTGCCAACTAACCTTACTCTATGATATTTCGCAAACTACGATATTATTTATTAGTATACCTCTAATATATGCAACGTAAAGCAGTCCAAGTTGAGAACATGTTTTATTAAAATAATTCCGGCGTCATAGCCTTTTTGAAATTTATTATATTTTTCACTTTTAAATTGAATTTCATCCAAATGCATCCGCTAAATAGATTTCGTAGGTGGGTGAGCACATGGGAACTCAGTACTCAGTTGACAAAACGCGCCATATGGACATATTACCCCGGCGTTAAATCCCGGACCCTACAAATTAATTTGTATCGTTCCTTTGATAATAGTAATAATAATAATAATAGATTTCTAAGAAACTTTTACAATACTGGATATATCTCTGACTTATAAAGGACTTGTTTTGAATGTACTACGTACTAAGCCATTGAATGCACTAAAAGGCATAAATATCCCAGTTTAGCCTGGATTCCAAAATAAGAAAGAAGGAAGGTTGTTTGGACGTTTAAAATCAAAGGAAAGTTATAGTTCTTTGAACCTCAGTCTCTTCAGTCTCTTGTTGCGGAGCGGTTAAAACTAATGTCAGCGGTTCAAATGTTTTCTAAGGTAGCAACATTTTTTCCAAAATCGCCCCAAATTTATACCGACTAATGTAAGTCACAAAACTTCGTTGTCATTTTATGATATAGCATTCCCACCATCGTCCTCAAAGACGTATTGCCCAACCACTCCCAACATCCCAAATTGCATATCATTCTTGATGCACTGTTTTCTCATAAATACCGCATGGATTTTTAACTTCCGAAATATGGCAGTTTTGTTGACTTATGTGTTGATTCACGTGGAAATGCCTCGTCACTAAAGACAACTTCATGGTTTTCCAACACACTATGGTACGGCATTACGCATGGGTTTTTGAGTTAGTTTGAGTCCTCCGACTTGTTTTAAAATTCTTCACTAACTGTTTGCTGAAATGGCTAGTAGCTGCGAAAGGCGGAAAATCGATTTGCCTGGATTGTTCCTACTACTTACCGATTTGAAGATTTTCTGTTTACTCTTAATTATCCAACAATTTGTTGCATTTTGAGGATTAAAAATTGCAGGCATTTAACGAACTGTTTCCGCTTAAAATAAGTAAAATTGTTTTTTGCTATTAAAATTTAACGTTCCATGAGTAGGTTGCAATGTATGTTTTCAGAAAAAATAAGTAAAAACAAAGATTTGTCATCGAAAATGGCTTTATTATTGATTAAAATATTCTCCATGAAGTTCAATACACTTTTGCATGCGCTTGAAACCAATTTTTGAATAACTTTTTCTACTCTGAACGCGGTAATTCCAAAACATGCGTTCTAAACCGCTTTTTGGAAAAACTTTAACCTCGCAATTTATTTTTGATTTGCGGGGATAAAAATAAATCATTGGGTGTAAAATCAAGGGTTTACGGCAGATGAACCATTAATTCCATATTTTGAGTGCGGAAAAAGTCACTTGTCGTGGTGGAGAATGATTCGTTTTCGACGTTTGCTTTTTCTTATTTCTCCAAAAATTTCTGGCTAACAAATGGTGGTGTACCATTCCAAATTGACCGCTCTGCGTTGCTCTAATGACATTGTGGGAACATATATGGTTTTCCGAGGAAATAGGCGACCATTTACTTTGAAGTGCTTCGTGTGCGAACAACTTTTGTTGGATTTGGCTCGCCTTGAAAGACTCATTCAGTCGACTGTTATTTAGTTTCGGACTCATGTGCATACATCCATGATTGCTAGCCTGTCACAATCTTATGGTACCGCGATCAAAATTTTGAACATTTCTGTGGACCAATCGACACGAGCCTTTTTTGAGCGATTGTGCGGTATGCAACGCGAAGCAATCTTTTTGACGGGCAAATGTTCATGCAATATTAAATGTATGCAAGTAGAACAAATTTCACAATAACACACATGACGATCCCGCACAGCATCCAATGTTTTCGGGCACAGCAACCAATTTTAAAAGACCTTCACGAAATTCGTTCTGGATCGAGCGACAACCAGCGATGGAAAACCAGCGAAATATGGTGGCCCAGTATGGCGCTTCATCAACACGATCAACACACTGTTGTTGAATTAATCCACGACGAAAATCATAAAAAATATACGGACGAAAATGTTCACAATTTGATTCCATTTGATTTTTGATTTTTGGCTGAGATGAATTTTTCAAGTCTCTGTAACAAACATAAATACATAGAACTAGTCTGACAAAGCACTCTGAGCACGTGTACCATTAAAAACGTCAAATTTTACGATGTTCATGTCAGATTTTGCAATATGTAGGTCGTAATTGCATTTTCGCTCATTTTGGAATACCCATTAGTAATACATAAAATGTAATAAGTGAAGGTTAGAAAACGCATTTTAATATCTAGTACCCCTCTCTTGCACAAGATGCGGAAATAATATGTATGCGTTCGAAATTTCATCAAAGTTCAAAGCTGCATGACATCGAATAGCGTTAAAAGCCCACGTATATCGTTGAGATCATATGATGGCCATGCTTGCGAATCTGTTATGTTACCTACCTTATGGATGATGACATGGGTTTGTGCGTATTTTCGCCAATTACTACGTAAAAGGGTTTGGGTTCAAAACTCAACACTAAAAAAACAGAAAAATTGATCTCCTTTTCTGATGTCACCACTCTTTTGGCGGCCAAATAAAAGCCTGTTGCGTTGTTTGAAATCAAAAATCGCTAGAACAAACCAGTGAATTGAAGAGACTGGGCCTTATTCCATCACAGAACGTTGCCTCAATAATTTATTTTATTTTTATACATATTAGATATTGTTGTGCCATCATACATGTACGAGCGTTGTTTGAAAAGTTTCCGATCGAACAATGATACAAGACATTTTTTCTCAAAAAAAAATTTTTTTTTCTACATAGTCTCCTTATAACTCTACACACTTCTCCCAGCGATGCTCCCATCTCTCTAACCCGTCCAAATAGTGCTTGGCGTTTTTCTCTGCAAATTAATTGTTCACGAAGGTGATTGCCTCCTCATTTGATGAAAATCTCTGTCCTCCGAGCGCAGTTTTTAGATGAGGGAACAAAAAAAATCGCTTGGGGCTAGATCTGGTGAATAAGGCGGATGGTCAAGCAGTACAAACCGTAATTCATGGATTTTCGCCATGGCAACCGCTGAGGTGCGAGACGGCGCGTTGTCTTGGTGAAACAGGATTTTCTTCTTCTGCAAATGTGGGCGTTTTTCCGCAATCTCTGCCTTCAGCTTGACAAGTAATGATGCGTAGTATGCTCCTGTAATGGTTTTTCCTTTTTGAAGATAATCGATTAAGATAACTCCTTTACTATCGTTTCGGGCGTATAATGGTGTATCCAAGTTTCATCCACAGCAATTAATCGGCGCCAAAACTTGGATTTATTGCGCCTAAACTGCACCAACAGAGCGTTGGAAATGTTCATACGAACACGTTTTTGGTCTAACGTAAGCAAACGCGGCACCCAACACCTTTCTCATGCCTAAATTTTGATTTAATATGTAACAAACACGTTCTTTGGACATTTTCATAACATCTACTATCTCTCTCACTTTATTTCGGCGGTCGTCTAACACCATTTGGTGAACTTTAGCAATGTTATCGTCAGTGGTTGCAGTTTTTGGACGTCCCTAACGTTCATCATCTGGCAAGCTCTTACGGCCACGTTTAAATTCAGCTGCCCAAAATTTCACTATGGTAAATGATGGTGCAGAGTCTCCATACACAGAGTCCAACTCATTTTTCATTTGCGTAGGCGTATTGCCTTTCAAAAACAAGCTCGATACCCAGTTTTTCCATTTTCACAAAAAACACTCACATCGACTCACTCAAACGACTGTCAACTAAAAACTGCGCTTCCAAAATGACTGAAACTTCGATAAGTGACTGTCAAAAGATGCACAATTAGCATTCAGTAGCTTTTATTGACGAGTGCCGCTATCTTTATGTTGCTTTTCAGACGACGCTCGTATATATAGCATTTGTTCGTTGTATAGCCAACATTGCATTCAAGAAAGCTATTTATCCGATACCGCTTCTTAAAAGGTATTGCTAGCTTCATTTGAAGAATAATTACAATACAATAATGTAACAGGAAGGCTTGAACTATTTAAAATAAATGTTTGAACAATGCCCGATCTTATGGAGCTCATTGAAAAACATTGCCACAGTGATTGAAAGGGATTTCATCAACTGGCTTATATAACGACAAAGGTGGTTAAATATTTTTAATCTACGATAGTAAGTCCTTGCTTAATGTACGTATAAGTGTTCATGTTTTCAATTTTAATTTAAACTTCTGGTAAATAACTAAAAGTTTCTGGTTTTTCTGTAACCAATTGGCATACATAAATATATTTTCATTAAAAACCAACATCCAATAAATTCCCCCTACATACATTGTACAAATATGAATAGTAAAAGCATAATTTCATTTCATGAAAATTAACTCAAACCGATTACAGAAATTCATATTAGCTTCAGCTTAAAATGTTCGTCACGTTTTGCTGTCATTTTTACTTAAAATGACTACCAAATCCTGCAACGAAGGTTGAACATAACATTAATTTAAGGAAAAATACAATTTATCGCACTTTAACTTCTCTTTAACTGAATATACACTGTTTGGATACTTTTTTATTTTATTTATCAACATATCTAACGCCGGCCGACCGGCCTTTTCTGACAACAAAATCAATAAAATCCCAAAAACTTTCACGTGTCCTACAAATCTGTAACTGACAGGCGGCCTCAATGACGACGATGACATGCAGTTTTGTTACCGTCGTCGCTGTCGGAATGTACATATAAAAAAAAAAAATCATATCCCAGTCTCTCGCTCTACCAACAAGAATTGGTAAACAGGGAGCATATAACAATTATTCATCCAGAATCAACAACCTTGTGCCCTGGCTTTGTGATTGTATTTGTATTATATATACACTCTCGTTTGTATGCAACAGAAAATTCAGAACAAATGATTTTAAAGTGTATCCTGGTTTTGTTGGTCGTACGTAGATACATAGGTATTTTGAAAATTCCAGTTTTGCAAACTTCAACTCATGAATTCATAAGGATAATAACTTGTCCCATCATTGATATCCTTTGAATCTGGCTTTTATTGTTTTGTCTCGAGTTTTTTTTTATCTCGTATGTGTACATATATACTCGTCTGTATGTGGCTTCCTAATATGTCATCACCCCAAACAAAAAGACGAAGACCAGGACTAGTACCATGGATACTGGCGACGAGAGGATTTAATGAACGAACGCGAAAGTGCAAAACGGTGCGCTGCTATTATTCATTTTCAGCGGCAAAATCCAACACCCTGGATAGCCAGAACAGCATCCATGGTCAATCGACTTTGCACAGCGATCCTGGCGGCATGCAAACACAAATACATACAGGCACACACAAATACTGAAAAAGTGTAGGGCCTAGAGAGATGCTAGTATATATGATATGTACTCGTATATCTAGGGTGAATAGCGGTAGAATCCTATGCGCTCTCGTCCCCATGGAGATGCTGTTGAATGGCTTAATGATAATGACTGACAGGGAATGACGGAACCACTTTTCTAGCTTATTTTCTTGTCATATTTTATCGACTTGATGTGGTTTCGGTTTTTTCGCTCAGTCTTTTGTTAAATTTTTGCTTTTTTTGGGAACGGGGGTTCACTGGAAGCTTTTTGTTTTTGGATAGAATGGTTGAAGACCCAACAGAGCCGACACCCTTTAACTTTATTTATGTTCCCCTTGTTCAAGTTCGGGGTTCGATTTTATTGATTTTTGAACTGCGGTGACATAGAATGATTGAGCGAAATATGTTATTTTGAGTAAACACAATTCTTTAGTAAAACAGTGTTTGAATTTTTGCGCTTAAAGGAGAGATTTTCTTTCTTCACAAAGGCTTTCTGCTAGTAGGTATTGGTGCTGAATTTATTTCAGGTGAACATTTAATTCGTTTCGTGTTCGATACCTTACTGCCAAAGTGATAAATTTTCAGTGTTCACGTGTACAAAATTTTTAACATAAATCGGGACTTTGATGCGAATGCCGAACCAACTTTTTCTTTCAATTAAAAGCTCGAGAGCATGCTCGTAACATTTGTGAAGTTTTTTTTATTTGCTTTATCAAATGTTCGCGAAAACCCTTTAATCACTTCAAGGAAGTTTATATACATATATCTTCATTAAGAATACAAAAATATGTTGCGCGTTCTTGATGGATATCTCAGTGACAGTCTGAGTAGGTGACAGAAGAATCAAAATCCTCGAATCCGACCTATCACCATATCATCACAACCGATTCATTATACTTTGAACTGAGCGGAGAATTAGTGTTTGAAATACATATAAAAACAAACATACTAAATTATCCCACATTCTGTTAAAAATTACAAGTATTCTGTTCATTAGTACAAAAGATATGGGTAAGTGGAAGGACCACATAATGGTGTCAGCAGACGACAGTGCGAAATAAGTCCTTACTCTCTTAAAAACACTAATACTTAGGGTTAGGGATAGAAAGGTTCAAATCTATTTTAAGGAGCAATACCAAACCAAAAGCATTTATTGATATTTGTTGATGAAATATATATTTCAATATCCAACAAGCTGTAATTTTATTTGGGACAATATTTGGCCACAATTTTAGTCCGTTTTCTTCTTGTATTGACAGTTGAAATGTGTAGCGCATAAAACTACATATTTCTCCCATTTATTTCTTGTGATACTGCCCCGCTTGTTGGGTTGCCTAAATTTGCGAGCCATAGAACCATTCTCTCTGCTGCTCTCTAATAGATAACTTTGTTAGTGAGCCCATGAGTTTGCTGATGTTTTTGCATTACTGTGATTCGGTAATACTTCTTTCAGGCTCTTCTTCGAACATTGATGGGAACTTAAGCCTCTATTGATTGTTGGACCTAACTTTCCGACTAACTTCGTTGAACAAGGCAAAACTAGATGATTTGATCAACTTGAAGTTTGTCTCCATCGGTTTCTGCGGTAACATTTTCACTTTCACTGCTCTCAGTTTTTCTTAGTATTTCTCAAAAATCATCCCATATTACGATGCATACGTTGAAGTATGTCGCTCTATTGTCATGTAAAGCAAACTATTAAGCTCATGCAGCATTTTTCTGGGGAGTTTTGCACGATTGTCATCGTCGATGTCGTCTTCGCAATTTCCTTGATGGTCAACGACAGTGTCTTCGTAGTTAGCTTCACTGGAATAACAATTTTTTGTATGTCAAAATGCATAACATAGACCGATAAATTGACCTTTTCAAATTTCTTCTGCGAGTGAATTCCGCGTTTGATCTTTGTCAACCCTCAATGCCCCCGAAAATCAGCTTAGATTGTTTTATATCAGCAGTAATTAACAAATACATCAACATAACAATTTTGCTTCAAGGCTTAGTAAATTCCAGCTCGCACAATCATATTGTATAATTCCACTTTTTCCATGCGATTAGTTTTACTTTCCCTACATTTGCTAGCTCTTGATATAACACTTCCTAGCACGTATCCGAAGTTTTCAAGATCATTTACAATGTGTGAAGGTGTCTGCCTGCAGCTTTGATGATGATTCAGAGTTTCAAAACATGCTTACAGCTGGATTTTTGTTTCTGTTCTTCGGAAGCTGCAGACATTTTCAGCCGATTTAGCTAAACCCCGCTTTTTCGTCTTGTAATTTTCGAGCTAGCTATTTGGTTTTTTTTTGTGACTGAATCTTTTTGAAACCAAGAAGCGAAACAACATGAATTTACACCTACCAAAAGCTATATTGAATTATTCGTCTGTCGCATGTTATTTAAATTATTCGCTGACGGTATTAGTTCATGTGGAATTCCTTGGCATTTATGAATTTACAAATGTCCGAATGTGAAAGTAACGAATAAACAGTGAAAATATCTAAGTGAACCAACTATGATATTTGCTGAGGATGTGTTACAGTTGATGTGAAACTTTTCTTCAACCAAAAAGTCTCTTTAGTTAACTATCTACTTCCAGTTACGGAATTCAAATTAGTTGAGATCTCTTTTCATTTAAGCTCCCCCTAAGACGAAAATCTCTGCTAAAAAATTTAATCTCTATCCGCTCTATATATACCAATATTTTTAAACGTCCAATTAAGTCGTTGCTGCTATAAACCATTTTTATCTCGTCGTCGAATACGCGCTTTTATAACCCGTCAGTGAAAACGAGAGTAATTTTTTCTTTATCCAAGGATATCATCACATGTTTTGGGTATTGTCTATGATTTAGGAACTATATAGTATGACCATAGCACTGTGGGATACGGCTTTGTTATATAGATAGTTTTCTTTAGCCTGAAGCTTGTGATAAGTATTTCAAATAATCTCTCGGCTTGGGAAGTAATAGGGCAACCATATTACATAGAGCCCTTACTACCTCAAATTTCAATGTTTGGTGTTTCTTCTTATTAGCAATATGTACTAGACTGTATTTTTAACCCCATTCACGGCTGAACCAATTTGCCCGCTTCTCGGTCTATATTTTCTAACTGATTTCTACCGATAATGCACATAAATTTCACCAGCGTGCGCAAGTATAAGCAATTGTACAGCAATTGTGAGAGCTTCGCAGTACCTACCTACTCTTTTAACTAATGTATTATGTTAAAAAAGTGATATTTCAGCATTTCGCTTTGTCTAAATCTTTCTACCTAAATTTGTCGAAGTTATCATTATCGGCCACTAATCTGGGGCATTCCCTTTTCTACATAGACGGACCAGTATGGCAATTCATTCCGCTAATTCTGGATAGCTTATGTCTTATGCCTATAGATGTTGCCATAAGTAGCGTTGAAAACAAGGGGAGAATAGTAAATATCGATTTATACTTGTTAAAATTTTATTACCATAATATTTTCCAGTTTGTTACAATTTAGGCTGATAAAAGCCAATAATATGTAAAGGGTGTTTCGGCAAGAGGTGTATGATGTACGCAAAGTTGGCATATGGTAACAGAATGTCACCTCTAAATTTGGGAAATTTACCACGGAAGGCTAAACCGCGGGAACGTTGAGGAAAATTCGTGCAAATTTTGCACGTAATCATGTCCCTTCCTATGTGCGCAACATAATCAAAAAACTCCAAAATGCGGGCTGAGTACAAGATGTGAAGACGTCGAAATGTGTTCACTCTGCACCCTCAATGGAAAATATCGCCGCAGTAAAGGAAAATGTCGAAAACTACCCAAACACGTCCATTCGCCACCATTCTTCGGAGCTTGACCCTTCCGCAGGCACAAGGCACCGAATTTTGACGAAAAATTTGACTCCTCATGTCTACAAGGTCGAACTAACGCAAGAGCTGAAGCCGCCCGACTACCAGCAGCGTCGTACGTTCTCGGATAGGGTCCTGGAAAACATACATGTTGACAATGATTTTAGGAAGAAAATCGTGTTTTCGGATGAGGCCCATTTCCACATTGGTGGCTACGTTAATAAGCTAAATTTGTAGTATATGGGGCACCTAAAATCCACGATGGATTCGGGAGATGCGAATGCATCCAGAGCGAGTAATTGTTTGATGCGGTTTGTGAACCAGAGGTGTTAAGACCGTACTTTTTTTGAAAATGAAACCGAAAAATTCATTATAGTCAATGGAGCGCGAAACCGACACATGATAAAGATTTTTTTGTGGATGGAGCTCGAAAATATGAGTACGAATGACCTCTACTTTCAACATGATGGTGGTAAGTCCCATACAAGTCGCGACACAAACGAGTTATTGCGCACGAATTTCCATGGCAGCATAATTTCGCGTTTCGGAGACACCCATTGGCCGCCAAGATTGCGCGACTTGACACCGTTAGACTTGTTTCTTTGAGCTATGTTAAATAACGCCACCCATCCTAAAACAATTCCAATGATGAATGCAAAGATTGAACCAGCCGTCGCCGAGATAGAGTCCTAATTTTGTGAAAGTGTGATTGAAAATTTCAAGAAAATGATGGGGCTCTGTAAGCATAGCTGACGTGGTCACTTGTAAGATATTGTCTACTTTATAAAGCAATAAAGGTTTCAGAGATATCTTAAAAACTGTTCGTTTTATTCAAAAAAACAAATCCTACACCTCTTGTTGAAATTCTCTTTATATAGCAGATTTCCGATTCCCTGTCAGATGTTGAGGTGGCTAGGTCTCTTGAGTTTATCCAATTGAGACCAGCATGTTAGCCTTCCTAACAGATCTAGCAAGCAATGGTGACAACAGATTCATGAAGCATAGATTTATTTAGCCAAATCTGATAAATAAGTTGATATATGCATATGCATTTCAACCAAAATTATGGCAAGATCTTGTTTTATTTACGAGTATTAGACGTTATGTTTAGTTTTTGTAGCAAAATCAAAAGATATAAAATAACAATTGCAACTGTATAAAATTCGGATAAGTTGTGGAAGAATGTTGTATATGTAGTTATTGGTGGGCTATTTGGATAATATTCTCACAAACAAAGCTGTATCGATAATAAGCAATTAATTCTTGCTAGACTAAATACATAATTCCGGGATTTTGTTATTAGCCAAGAGTTGGTTTTCCAAAACAAGAAATCGTTACACATCGCCAAAAAAACAAACGAATTGATTTTTTAATGTTTTTTTTAACATCAGTCTGTATATTTGGGGAATATGCTAACCCAGTAATTCGTAGTTTGGACTGCGACAGGGCTTTAGAAATGCTAATAATTTGTTCGACCGGAAGACAAATTGTTATTTTTTTTTTTAATTAAGAACTCGCTTAATTTATCGACTGCGCAATAAACACAAGGATTGCTATGTCATAAATTTATTTTTGCGTTATTGTCTCTTTAAGAATTCCGAATTTGTCTTAACCGTTTACGTAGAAAAAAATATTTCTACAATACTCCTCGCTACAACATATGCAAATAAGTCAAGTTGCCGTCGTTCTTTCGTGAGTAAGGAGCAATTATCCTCAAACATGAAGTAGAAATGCTGTAGTTTTGTTAAAATATGGAGAAATAAAGTGGTTTTCTGATTTGATCTTGTAGCTGAAAATAATCAATGTTTAACCCAGCACTATACTGAAACCAAGTGTTGTTGAAAAAAGATAGTTATTAGCATGATTTAAGTCACTTTCGCAATTCCAAAATTCAATATACCTACATGTGGTATGTGTGTATTTTTGTTCTATCACAAAAATTATACGAACTAGTCTTACAGACGAACTAAAATCTTCAAGAGACTTTTTTCACTAAGAATATAGAGTGTATTCTTTCACTTTTAATAAATGATTCAGTTAAAAGTACCTAATACCCATATTTTATCTCGAGGTTATTTAGTTTGTGCCTGCTTAACATTAAAAACGGCAAAATCTCTTTCCAAATTGTAAAAGATTTACAATTCCGTATAAGAAAATCTGTTTTCCCCGAGATAATATGCCCAAGATGAATTTCTTTTTGAAAAGATACATTTCTACTACACGTACTCACTTCTACTCAACGACGTGACTTGGAAAAATGACAAAATCTCAAAGTCCAGCAAATACATATTATAATTACTCTAATAGTCCAGCTGTCTTTCATGGATTAAATATCAATTTAACATTTATAGTTGCTTATTTATTTCTCCTCGTAGTTACCTTATTGGAAAGGCAAACTAAATTAATAGAGCCAATCACTTTAATTTCCCTCAAATCAATTTCTAGAAAACAAAAGCATCGTATCACATAAAAACATGAAACAATCGTTCTAATTTTTCTACATTCCATTTAATTTTTATTTCGCTCTGTAAGCAATATACATATGTGCATAGGTTCGTCTGATGATTCTACTATCATCAGCATCGGCGGGGTAGCACTAGCGCCGGCAACAAAAATTCGAATAAAACCGACAGTCGTAGGTATGTGAGAAGAAACAAAAACAAAAACAACAAATATCCATAAAACTGTAAAATGCATTACATTTGATTTACGACTCTAACACCTCCCGATTTTTGGGCAAAAGGAGCCCTCAATACACACTCGATTCACGGTTTATATTTTACACGTTCATCGGCAGTTTTTTTTAGTTTTTTTTTTTCGGCTGACAACATTATGATGTATCGGATGCATGTGCGCCCACTTGTCAAACTCGACAAAGTTTGTGTAAACAGAGGAGTTCCTATGCGCGCAATGAGGCGCTCAACTCGGCTCAGTTCAATTTGCTGCGAAGCGATAAACTCTTAAAATTGGGTGACACCTGGAAAATTGATAGTGTGTGCACAGTAGGCGACATAGGTAGTCACCTACACATATTCGTATGTGTAACTCTTCTTCCGGTTAATTCCCGCAGGTTTAATTGCATTGCACGATTGGTAAACAAACCAAAGCAAACAAAATAAAACAAAAGAGGAAAACAAAAATAAAACTGCCAAAGCTCATAACTCTTGTGGGCAAAGGTATAAAAAAAAGAACAAAATATTGACAAGGATTAGGCAATCATTAATCCTTGGGTGCAACTACAAATCGACCGGACGAAGATGGTGCCGGTGAAGGAACCGCATCTTGAGGAGAATTTTCTTTTACGAAAAAAAAAAAAATTTCCACAGTCAAAGATCCGCAGGTATGAACCAAATCTCTCTGGCATTTGACAGTAGCGCGGGCAATCAAAACCGAGCGAATCAAAAAGTCATATCGCACTCTCCCTTTCGTTCTGCTTGGCTATGATTGATGGTGTGGTCTCATTTCATGACAAAAGGGTCTAACCCTGCACAACTTGCACTCAACAAAAACGTACATACATCCAAATACACATATTCACACAACAAACGAATCAACACACAACTGCAGATCAAATAGTGCAATTTTTCATTTTCAGCCAACCCGTTAGCTTCTTTGCGTAGCCACTTCATGTATTCGCCCCAAAAGAAGACCTTTTAGCTCCACATAGCTCCACAGTGAACACAGTGAGCAACGTAGCCCCCCAAAGAAAAAGTGCGATGAAGACGAAGTTTCAAGTCCGATTGTATTGTAGAATGTGTAGAAGAAGAAATACTAAGAGCGAGAGAAGGAGAGAATTGTGGCAACACCACATCGGCAATAGCAACGGCGCTTACGCGCGCAAAACACCAACTACACACACTTGACACTCAAGTGACGTTTCGCGGAAACGAACTAACTCAAGAAAGAAAAATCTTCTCCATCTCTGCCTGACTGATAGAATGACAACCTTTTACTCTGAGCGAGACAGAGTGACTAGTATTTCTCTCCCAAAAGCCAACTCTAGAAATCCAGCCCCAAAAATACTTGAGAAAATTCTTTAGCCACCGTCGTCGGCAGCATGAGGTTTTTTTCTCCTCATTTTTCTTGATAGTGTTAGTAGTGGTGTTGGATTTGGGAAAAACGAGATGGAGGACAGATACTTTTTTATAGCAGAACTGTCAAAACAAAAAAGTGAAATGACAGTAAATTTTCAGCATATGGTTGTCTCTTTCGTTACGACAAAAACAAACCATAAAATTGACGGCAAACACGTGCACACATGTGAAATTGTGAACCTTTCCTAACGACATGAAATATGAGCAAAACACGAGAGCGAGAGAGCCGAATATCCATTGTTGTGTTGTTGCTTTTTGTTTTTTTCGCTCTGCTTTGGCTTGCTTAACTGGCAGTAGAAATTCTATAATGGCGATGATGAGAGCCGGGTTACACCTCTCGTACAAGTCACACACGGTGCGATGGACACAAATACCGAATATCAGTCAAAATTTTAAGTGTGTGTTGTAAATCATTTTTGGGTAACACCGTAGAACCGTATAACCGTACGCTCTTAGCAACTTGATTGTGTGTGCAATTTGAGTGTGCGTTGACAATCGGTTGAATGAATGAGAGATGATGATGATGACGATGGGGGATGGCTCCCAACCCACTTTTTATGAGCGGGAGCACTGTATATTTTGTGATTGTAAACTCAGCGAAAATTCATTATATCGTGATGGGCACATTTGGTAAGAGAAAATTTTCAAAAATTCACAAAACATACAAAATTTTATAATGCTTCAGATATTGGAAAAATATCCATCAAATTCAAATTAGTATCCGCATAATATGAACTTAGCGAAAATAGTAAAAAAATTGTCAAAAATAAGTGAAATTTTTGAAATATCTCTTATTGACGGGTTAAGCCAATGAAATGATATATATCCTACCGCACAGGTGTCTCTTTAACACAACGGTCACACATACGCACACATAAGCTTTTATTTGCTTATTGGAGTTTTTATTTTGTTTTTTTGAAGGAAGGCGTTACCTAAATGCGGCCCCACACACTATCAATTTTGCAACCTACAATCTACAAGGAGCGCTTGTCTCTCTAAAAAGAAGAAAAACAAAAAAAAAAAAAAACAGAATAGCAGGGAAAAACAAAAAAAAAAACGTTCAACACCAAACCATCATCACACCAGAGCATAGCACAGTACAGCAAAGCAAAGCAAAGCCGATGTCGTGTAGTCAGAGCACATATACTCAGTTCTCAGTTGTCGTTGTCGGAAGAGAAGGCGCATGCATCATTCTAGTGCTGATTGAGCGAAAATTCCACACCACGCCGAAAAATAACAAATGGGATTGGTTTTTAGTAGTACTTTATATCTATTGCTTTGCTGTGGCTCTGTGTACTAGTTAGTACTGGCACTGGCACAGTCACTGATACTGATACTAGTACTGGTATTGCCACCGCCACCGCCACCGTCACTGCCACTGCCACTGGCGCTGGCACTGGGTACTGCCACATTCACTGCATAGGGAAAATCAACACGCGCGCACCCTCGCATTCACTCACATACGCCATAAGTTAGGCATTTATCTCCCTCTATTGGCTGACAGAAGAGGCGTACTGTCAAATCAGTCATTCCTCCGCATCGAGATGGCTTGATGGTGTGTGCTCACAGTGCCTAACCATCCATCTCTTCCACTCCATGACGTCGTCGTCGTCTTCATCGTCTTCCAAGAGTCTTCTGGTTCAGGCTGAGTCTCCCCTACCCATACGAAAAAAAAGATGAAAAAAAAAAACAAAACAAAAAACAAAAACCCAATGAAATAGAGTAAGTACTACACACCAAGAGAGAGAATGTAAACACATCTATCTCTCTTTTTCATGCAGTGTGAAAAATAGCTTTGCCGAACCCAACAATGAATCTGTATGCGTAGAAATTGTGTCCGAGTGTGCGTTTGCCGTTCTGACAAACAACACAAAAGTGTTTCTCAACTTACCCCCGCCAAGTTTAGTTCACACATTGATTGACAAGCCCAGTGTGTATTTGCCTTCGAAACGCGTACGACGTGTGTAGAACACAACAATAAAATAGCAGTAATAATAATAATAAAAACTAAAAACCCCTCATAATCATTATTATTATTATTTGTTTCGTTGTTTCTTGGTTTGTGTTTTTTTTTACTACTCCATTCTTGTGTTTCGTACATCTGTGCTCTTGCGTATATACCCACGAAAGTCAAATTTATTAGTCCTCGGCTTGCATCGGCTATTATATTTGCTGTTTGATAAATTACACCTTGCACTCACTATACACAGTTATACGAGCGACGGCGATACGAGTACGACAACGAGTAATACGAGTTCGAAGTACGAGTACGAGCAAATTTTTTTAATTCGGTTTTTTTTCTTTCTTTATTAATGATGGCAAATTGAAAAATTTATTACAAAACAAAAATTCAAAAAAAAAAAAAAATAAATAAATAATAATAATAATAAATCACCATATGATTATTGCCACTGAATAGTTTAAACAAACGGATGGTTGCGCCAAAATTGATAAAGTAATAAATTTAAGAAAAGTAAAGAAAAAAAAAAGAAGGAAAATGCAACACAGTGAGATCGCGCATAGAGTATACCTAGAGTAGCCCAGCAACATTGCCTGCAACATTGGCAACGGCAGCACACCGTACAGCACGCCGTCATCGTCAGCAGTGCAACAGAGAGTAGTGCAACATTATCACCATCAACCTCAATAACAACAACAACAACAACAACCATTCATTAAATCAATTGGCAACAGTATTGATGCAGCACGGGAATTGTACGCATTCAATATCTTCACCTTCGTCGTCGTCGTTGTCGTCGTTGTCGTCGTTGTTGTCGTTGTCGTCGTCGTCGTCGTCGTAGTTGTTAGCGTTGTCGGTTCGCATCAATCCATAAATTCGGTTTCGCGGTTCAACGTCGGCGGCGGTCATCCACTTGATTTGATTTACTCTTGTGATATCCATAAGTCTTAATCCAGTGATTGTGTGTGTATACAAAAAAAAATAATTAATTTAAAATAAAAGAAATTTATTTGAATAAGATTGAAAAGTGCGCGAAACTAAAAAAAAATAAGACGAAACCAACAAATTAACTCACAATGCAATCAGCTCACTTATGACAGACGCCAATCGTTCGTAACTAAGTCAAGCAACAGATATTCAATCACAGAGCTCAACTATGGAACATGTCACGTTTAACAGATTTACTTGAGAACATCCCGCCAAATTGTGTCAGTCTGGTCAATAGTGTGCATCATTATTTTCGTGCAAAGCACAAGTTCTTGAGTTGTTGAAACGCGTTTGGGTTTAGTTTTTCCTCTCTGTTCAAAAAATAAACCAAAAAAAAAAAAACAAAACTAGCTGGAAACATCCTTCCAATTTTTCTATTCGTACTATCATAAGACTACTACTACTGTTCTACACACCGTTCGGTTTTATATTTTCCAATTAACAATTCGGTTTCGCGGTAAATAAAAAATTTTAACATAACAAACAAATATTTAAATATTTATAATATAATAAATAAAATAATGAAATCATTGTATACGATAATGCAACTTAAAGAAATATCCTTCTACAAGCATTAGAAAAGAAAACAAATAAAAAATTATAATCGTTGATCCTTCTATTTTTTTGATCTCAAATTTACATATATATACACGTGTATACTTTGACTATAAATCACCGTAAACGATAAAATTCAATTTTTCTGCACTTGAACTGTAAAACTAAAGATAAAATCACAAGTCCCCAAAATTAAGCAAAGCAAAGGATAACAAATGTGCCTATAATAATAATAATAACAAAAACAAAACAAAACAAAATAAAATAATAAAGAATATTGTATATGACCAAAAACCAAAATTTAAAACATAACAGAAAAAGCAAATTCAACTATTTTTGTGTGCAGAATTTTTTTTTTATTACTCTCTATCGCGCCAAAAATAAATACAAAAAATCGTTGTGAATGTTAGAAAATTGTTTTAAAACTTCATTTAGTGAATAAAATAAAATAAAAATAAATTATATATACAAAAGGGATACAAAAGAATTGTAATACAATAGCGCATAGTGAATATAAAGCAATTTAAGACGGCAGAAAGCGCTTGGCGGTAGTTTGGTTGCTTTTTGTTTGCGTAAAAGTCATCAATTTGTGCTTACAAAAGTGGCACAAGTCGGGCTGGACGTCGCTCCTAGAGCATTAATGGCTCAACCTAGGGTGAGTACAATAAACTTTCTATTTACATATATTCTTCATAAAACAATTGCTAGGTATGTTTGTGATTAAGAGCAGTCAAAGTGGTGCAATTCAAAATTTTGTGAAGAAAAATGAAAATGTTAGTTTCACGTCGGCGTTACAGTGGGCAACCGATTTTGTGTTTTTTTTTTTCTGAACTATTCAAGAAATATTTATGCTCTTCCCCAAATTTACCATCCTACCTACAAAGTCAGGAGAGCCAAAATAAAATGCCAAAAATTATTCAAGCAGTGAACAATTTAGGAAAAATGTGTGTAATGTTTCCAATTCTGTTGTACAATCCTTTTGGCATGTGTTCAAAGCTAGCAAATCATATTAAAATAGCCAATCGAGCATTTAATATCTTCCCCAGTCGTGGGTTTTGTGTTGTCTTTCCTTAAAGAGCAAAAATATGAATTGTATTTTCATGATGACAACGGCCATTTCATCGCATAAACGGCGACTACAAATTTTGCTTATGCTTACGATAGTCCTTTTCTATACGAAACTATTTTCATATTGGCACGTATTGGCATCACCATTTAATTTGTTCGTTTTCTATTTATTTTTTATTTGGAAAGGACTACAATTGAACAAAGTCCTAAGTGAACACGGTTCTATGCCTTCAAATAATCCAATGACAAAATTGGACGGCCTATTTTAGGAAAGTGAACAGTGTGGAAAAGTAAAGTTTTAATCATAAAACTCTCTTTAATTTAGACAATCGAAAATCTTTTCGAGTTAGGTGAATGCAATAGTTAGGTGATTTGATCCGCCATAAAAAAAAATATCTTTATGCCGTCGCTTTAATGGATACGAATATTCGCATGTTTTGTGCTTCCGTGTTTTCTTAATTTTTTTAACCGAAATGAACAGTAGCTTATCTAATTCAATTAAATTCAGTGCTGACATGAATCTCTTAGAACAAATTTAACGATTTAAAAGTCTTTTAGAGTATTTGAGTCCTCTGAACTCACTTCCTTATGGATCGTTAAGAAAAGTTCCTGCGTCGAATATCAGTCAGTACCTACCCATTTAAAAAAAAATTAATATATTATTTGAGAAAGAATAGTCTACTCATATTACCCTACATAAAAGCACACGTCAGAATTTGTGGCCCTGAAAAATCTAAAAATTTTCATTCTCGATGGATGAAACGTCAGCAATATTCGCCAAGTTTACAATGTCTTATTGTGACACTAAAATAATTCTTTGAATAAATGTAAGCTTGATGCACCCCGGTATCTATCGTCAAGATGTTATTGGACTTTTGAGCTGTTGTTTAGATTCTTGGTTTTGATCTGATTTCTTAGAAATAAGACAACTATGTACTTCCAACAAGAACTCCAAGCTTATCAGCCGAGCTGAGATATTTATATTTTTTCAATTGAAATATAGACTTATTCTATTAAACCTTATCATCTCATTAACAACATTCCATAGACACTTGGTGGCTGAGAGTCCGTATTAATAAAATTAGTGATGTTTTTTGAAATTCGAACAGCAAAAATCATTATCAGTGCTTATTCATTAATTAAAATGATTTGTTTTTAAAAATATCTAAGATATAAATACTTGATATAATTTCTTCCGAAGTGAACTAAAGAAAGTAACATAAACAATGTCCTGATACAAGTGTTAAAAGATAGGTGTTTTGAATTCAGAAAATTTAATTTGACTATTGCCACTTAAGATTCATGTAATTGATATCTGTCTACTTAATCTGTAGAGATTAACAAAGATCAAGATATAATTTTTGTATGCCGTCGCTTAACACGATTAATAAAAGATACACTTATTAGATAATACTTTTATTATCGTCTCCAATTAAAAAAACTGGTGAATTACTGCGTCCACAAAGTTGTTGTTATGGCGATCTACTTAAAATGACTAAAAATATCTCGCGTGTCACATATATGTTAGTGCTGGACAATTGCCATGTTTTTGGTCAGTTAAAACAAAATGGGAATATCCTGCTTCAAACCAATGTCCTGAATCAAAAAGCTTTCATTTGTAATATTCGATTCCACAAATTTCAATCTTCCGAGTTTTCTAATTGTCATGTTTTATTTTTATAAACATCTCGAATAATTTAAAATATATGACAAGTCAAAATACATCCGACTTGGCATAAATGCTCCAATCAATTTAGCACCTACCTTAGACATGCCACATAACATATTTATGTTAAACGATAAAGAAAATACAATATTTATTACAACAAACCTCACTGAGTTTTCATATTTAGTTAATGAGGCATTTAGAGATGCTTACTCACTCATCGCACATTACCATTCACCTTTTCTCAGTTTTGAATATTTCAAAAACAAAAAGACACTTTTTGGCGAATAGATTGCATGATTTATATTTCATTAGAGGAACAGCAGCATAAATTTAGTGATAATTATAAAGTCATCCATCAACAAATACGTAGGTACATGGGCTCTCGTTTTTGTCTTTGATTTAAAGTGACAACCACTAGTCAGCGATGAGAGTTATTAGATAGTATTATTTTATGTGTTTATCTTTGACCTAAAAAGCTTATACTAAAATTAGTACAAATCTAAAATCGTCGGCTCATAAAAAAATAAAATCGCCTTACGTTGTCGCTTAACATTTGACATACGATAAGAACTCTCGTCATCTGTGTTAAAAAAAAAGCATTAATATGATGTTTTGGTACGAGGACAGCCTTTATCTTAGGCAGATATGCCAAGGGTGATGACCATTAAAATAGGATTTATTAAATTTTTATGATACAAAAACATTATATTTTATACATTCTAAATGATGACCGAACATTTAAGAAAATACGTTATTTTAAAAATTGCGTTTTAAATGATTTATGCCAGTTTTGGCTTCGGTTTTGAAGGCAAGTCAGTATCTAAGAACTTAACATGTAGACTTGGACGTGATGGTTTCAACTCTAGTGTACAAAACTTTGAAAGGATACAAATTCTAAGATAGAATGCATATAGGTACTGTTTGCTGTACTAATATAGTGTTATATGATCTAAAGGAATTGAAAAATTCGATGATTCGCAGACTCAAGGCGCACCCTTTTTTAATTGTAAAGCCACGACGACTATGAATAGGCATTATGTCAGCGAAATCTTTCAATATATGTGGGTTTTTTTTTTTTTTTTAAATTCGATAACTATTTTTAATTTGAATTTCTATGAAAACCTCCATCAGTATCGTTTTGATGATTATATTGTGACACTTTACGTGAAAATTATTTATTTTTATTAAACTAATTTATCAAGTTGTATAACCCTCGAAATATCTCACCTAATAGACACTTAAAACTGTGTTTAGATAGCAGAATATTTTTCCACTTGCATTATATGATAGCTAACAAAAGTTAGTTAACTAACCGAAAAAGTTAACAACTGCTCATACTAAGTGTTAGCATAAAGATCTTTTAGCTTTTGGTTTACATAAATTATTCCATGGCTATTGTACATTTAACAACATCTGCGAAACTTATTAAGACACCTCATGTTCGACACAATAGCACCTTAAATGTTCACAAAAATTTCCATTAGAAAAAAAAAAATCCGCATCCACAGATGAATTAGCACACTTAATAAATACATTTTCGCATTAAAGCAATAATTTAACAGCTATCCGTATTTACAGAAACAAAAATGTAATAAATTTTCCATTTCAAGAAAAAGTTCAAAATTTCACATTTGTATATTAAATTGGTTGTAGAGAATTGTTTTCATTTGTTTTCTTATTTTTGTTGCAATTTGTGTTCAACTCACTTAACAATTAGCGAGTGTCTGCAATTTTTATTGCAACATATCAATTTTTAGAACCTACAAAAAAAAATAAATTACCTTGCGGATTACCACCTATTTAATGGGGGAAACCTTTTATATATACCCACTCATAGGTCGTATCTGTAGATATTTCAATATTAGGAAGGCCTAAAAAATTCTGTTTTTTTTGTATAGATGTATATTTTTTTGTAACCGCAGTACAATTTGTGTTTGCGGTTTCTGCTATATTCCAATTACGCTATATCAATGTACTTTGTATATAATGCAAAAAAAAGTGTCAAAACTCATGTATAAGAACTTATAGATACATAGAACATCGTATATATTACATGTTTGTTGTTTGTGTGTAAATTCTCGTTTGCGGTTTAATTTTCGATTGTATACAAATATTTTTTTAATTTCCTTTTTTTTTCCATTTGCATCTCATGTTGTTTTGCTGCAATTTTTGCAGTTTTTTTTGTTGCCTTCCAATTTTTCTGTTTGTTAAAACATACAGAACGGATGCATCTATATATCAGAGGTGTGCAATTCAATTTTATTGCTACAGCCAACCCATTTTACAATGCGGTTTTATTATTTACATGGTGGTTTGTCGTTTGTGTATATGCTTTTTTTTGTTTCGTCGACTCTTTTTTATTTTAGAGTCATTTTCATTTTTATTTTCATTTTACCAGCAGGAAATGCAATGGCAAACAATTTTCTCCCACATGAATTTGGTCAGATACATAGAGTGTGATCTATAGGTGTACTTGTACAACAAATGCGTTTGAAATGGCCACCCGGTGAAAAATGCGACAATTTTTATAATTTGATTATTTTATTCCCGCATAGGGAGTGATGGCAAAACCAAACAAAAAATTAAAATAAGCAAAAAAACAAATCTGCACAGCGTACGCAATTCAACTCCCTGTTGCGACAGATTTTGTGGTGTTAAATTCTGTTTTCCTCTTTTTTCTTTTAATATATTTAATTTACCATATTTTGCCTTTGGTTAACCGCAAATTAAAAATTAAAAAAAAAAAGTAGTAATTTAAGCCAAAAAGTGTGCAGAAAGTAGTATATATAGGCGACAATTCATAAGTATTTAAACACACGAGGTATGAGGTATCTATGTGTTAACAGAGGCTTAAGGAATTGTCCATTCCTTAGTTTTTGGAAGCAATAACCTATTTGTTTATTTATTATTTATTTTCCAAAGGATCGATACAAATAAATTTGTATTCCGGAATTTTACACCGGGGTACTATGCCCATTTGGCGTTCTGTGTCAAAAGCACGCGGTGTACCGAGTTCCCATGTGTTCCTCCATCTAGGTACTTACCGCGCCCAACACTGCTTGATTTCGGTGATATAGTGGGAACCAATGCTTTCAGTGTAGCGAGGCCGTTGAAAAGCAATAACGTATTACTTATTTATAAGCCTACGTCTGTTCTCTTTTGAAGACTTTTGACATGAGAAGACGTACTTTTTTTTTAAATAATCAAACACGGCAAAAGTTGTGAAAAATTAATACGTTAGAGTTCTTATCTATTGTGATTATGTCCCATTTCGTCCCTCGGATAAGTTTATAAGTAATTTTGATTTAAAAATGCTTCTTTAGTTATTACGAAATCTCCTGATGTCCTTTTAAAAATCACTATTTACCCTTAAGCATGATTCAATGATTTTTCTTTAACTAACTGAGATATGTCTAATCGTTGTTTATGAAAGATAACTTAATTTAAATAAGTCGCGCGTCCTGCTTAGCAGCAAATACTTACATCAATTCAAATTCCAATACAGCTGAGTACAAGTTGTACTATACCAAGAAACCGACGTCAAACCAATTGCGGCATTAAAGTCAGTCAGTAAATCTCTAAAGTAATTTTAATCTCCTGCAGTGTTGTCTCTAGTCCTACCTCCCAGGAATTCACTCAAAATCTCACACTACAATTTCGCTTCTATAGTATGTTTCAATCATCTAAATTTTTGTTGAATAATTTTCTTAGCAACTTGATCCAAACGCATTGGTCCCAACATATTCCCACTTTAACCATCACTGGGGTCTTGAAATCTAAAAAACTGCGACCACCTTTCGGCAACTTTTGTTTCATTTTCTTTCAGCTCCTACGTCCTTTTTGAAGCCCAAAAACATACTCACATTTGTAAGTATTATAAGACATATTTTGAAAGCGCTTCGCATATTCAAATCTCCTCGATTCATTCTATCAAATTTTAGCTCCCAATTTTTAACGAAAGTTTATATATAGTTACATACGAGTACAATACATATGGTATAGCGGTTATTACCTCATTATCATCTTAGATTTCATTCTCTTTGGATGTGGGAAACAAATAATTGGGCGGAATTTTTAATATGGATTGGTTGCTCCATTAGATCGAAGCTAGTTTCATTAGTTAGATGTACATTCTGTTAGAGAAGCATTTTTTCTTAAGGACATACTTTGGTCTTCCACTTTAGTATACCTTGCATCCTACGTCAGTGAGGTATATGTACTATGCTTTAAAAGGTCATCAATTATGCCTTGAATTGTATTATAGAATCACTTCTTGTTCTTCACTTATATATTTTTTTTTGAGAAGATCTGATCCGCCAATTGCGAGTGTACCACGACCCTAAAGACCGTCTGTTCCTCAAAATCACTATTAAGAGGCCAAGAGAGGCTCAGTTCTTTTGATGAAATTAAGAATCTCTGGTAGAGATTTTGAGAACTAATTTTTCTCTAAGGACGTATCGTCTCATTAAGGCCCTTAGAGCCATGCATTCACATAAAATGTGTTGCGTAGTTTCGCCGTATTCTATATAAATACGACATTCAGTTTCCTGAATAAGACCTCTTTTGCGTATGTCATACCGAAGGTGGCAGTGTCCGGTTAGAAATCCAACCAGTCTTCTCATGTCATCCTTTTTGAATTTTAGGGATTTGATTTGTTGTGTCACTTATATTACGGCTAATACGGTAAGCACCCGAATGGCAAACATTTTAACATATGGAAATGCATTGTGGGCGACAGAGTGTCGGCGGTAATGCTCAGCTTAGAATTAAAAATAATTCTATTTTACCACCATCGAGAGTGGATTATTGAAATTTTTGAAAATTTGATATTATGACTCAGAGAATGCACAAATAAATAACAGACGAATACGAAGTGAAGTAGGAAAAATATGTGAGTTGAGTCTTATTTTAGTTATTTATTGGGCTGTAAGCCTCCTGGTCGTCGCTGGCTGTATGGATAGCGGCCTCTTAGACTCGTCGCTCAGCGCCTTAGTGTTATATCCAGAGTTTTTGTTTCTTTTCGAATGAGAATGCCACGATCTTCTCCCTTTGATGATTGCTTTGACAATAGTCGACTTTTTCAAAATTTCCAACTTGAAGATCGCAATTGTGGGTTTTAGCTCCTAAGATAGAATAAATGGTGACTGATCTTGCCTATATTTTCACTGAAGTGATCCACATATTTTTGACTTCTACTTCTAACTAGGACACAGAAAATATTTTATTGAATAAATCATTTCCCCCATAAAATTAAAAGCAAGACGTGACAAGGAAAAGATAGAGTTAAGTCTTGACATTTGGATTTATCCTGATCTTATTCTTTTAAATGTGTAAGAGAATTACATAACTGGCAACATATTTTGCTCTTAGTTAGTTAGTTAGTTAGTTAAATGGATTATTTTATTTCACATATTACATTTTCTATAAAAATGTATATGGCTTAGTCTATAGGCCGTCTACCAGATGGTGCAGCCTAAGTAAAACAACAGCTGTCGGAAAAACATTCTAATATGTCATTTTAAACTTTCGAAAATCCGTAATAAGTCCTCTATCTATCAAGTATATCTATTGCATAAGTTCAGTTGACTCATATACATATGTTCATTGCTGTCAAAATTAAACATATTGAACTATTATGTTGTCTATTGTATTTATAACATTGAAGTGCATCTAGATAAATGGACGTATGATATATACTTTTTGTGCAATACTATAATGTAAGGCTTATGAGAAAGACAAGTTCTTCTTACTCACTAGTCTAGAATAAATCCAATCTCGAATCAGGTGTATCTTTTCAAGACACAAAAGATTATATCGTTTTTCGGAGTATAAAGCTGCTTTAGAAAATGTGCCGGACCCAGCCAGTTATTCTACCTTTCAGGATAACGTATACAGAACTTAGTCTAGTCATAATTACTGACACACTACTAAACCCTTGTGTTGAATACATTGATTTTGACTGCTATTTGACTTTTATTCACCATTGCACATTAATAACCAACAAATTTTTCAATAAAAATCATGTTGTTGTAATTGGCCTTCGCAAATGCAATTAGAGAAAGGATAGATCTTTTGGATCATGTGGAAACTTGGTAACACAAACTTACGTGTATCATACTGTGAAGTTGCTTGAGCATACATGACGCACTGTAAGAACTTCTACTTCTATCAAAGCTCAAATCAGACGAGAACCTCTCCAAAAACAGAAAATCTTGTTCCGGGTGGTCAAAATAT
Source organism: Volucella zonaria (assembly GCA_963966105.1). NCBI lineage: Eukaryota > Metazoa > Arthropoda > Insecta > Diptera > Syrphidae > Volucella > Volucella zonaria. Next base: position 334,516,404 of record OZ014530.1, read on the forward strand.
CACAAAAATCCATGTCTCGCATTATCAAAGAAGATGTGGCTTTACTGTATATAAAATCGATATTAGACGCATAGTCACAGTCACGTTGAAAACAAAATAAGTGGGCATCACTGAAAACTCGCAGCTAACGCTAACCTACGAACTAAACTTTTCACTCTCGACAAAATCTTCACCTTTCAAGAATCTTTCGAATTGTAGTAGATATGGTTAAGAGTAAACTTCTTCAAAACTTTGGAAAAAAATCATCAATTAATCGTTTTGGAAGACGTTGTCTGGTCTCTCAACCAAAGAATATTTGGCAACTAGCCTCGAATAAGATCCTTCTCAAGCTCACACACAAGAACAATTATTCAGACTTCATATCGCAGGCCAGCTGGTACTCTAGACCTTAAACGTTTGATTTCCAGCTATGGTCCACTTTACAGTGCACTGCGTCTTTAAGGTGAGTCTTTTTCTGAGTAAAGGACAATTGGTTCTTGCATATGCTGTCTGTTGTTTCGGCTAAAGTGTCTCGGGACGTGGGTTAAGGTAAATGGGGGCTATTTCGAGTAATTGGTTCTACGAATTGCCGGTATTGAATAAAACCATTGAAAAATATAAACTCTTTCATTTAGCATCAATTTTTCCCTGTCTGCAAAACTTATTTAATGGCTCTTGGGGAAAAACTAAAACCAATTCTCTATGAACTAGTGTTCTAACAACTTGTTGCATACCTTCAGCTCGAATATTTCATTTAACATTCAGTTACATTTAATATAAAATTTAGTATTGTTAAAATACGTTCGCAAAAATATATACACATATATATATGTATATAAATAAAGAAAATTATCTTCTGATGAAAATTGCCGTCGGTATCACAGGTGCAGTATCTTTCCCCACTTAATCACATCTGTAACAGGTTATCTGCTTCACTTCCATATTCTTTCGGCTCCCCTATCTCATGTTTTTTTTATAAGAAAAATTGCAATTCATGCCCTGTTATCAGAATACAAAAAAAAAACGAACATTCTTCAGAAGTGCAATTGAATAAATGTACGAGTGGGTATATAACAAAGTTACCGCTGTCAAGTGTTGTTTACTGTGGTAAATATTAACAAACTCTTATGTGAAGAAGTAATAAAGAAAAAATCCAAAGAAGATGAATGTGAAGTATAGTATAAAAAAAAACGAAAAGAAAACCGACTGATCAACTTAAAGTCCTCAAGTAATATTTGAATAAGGATTAATCCACTCAACAACGCGGTTCGATGTAATGATACTTTTGCGTGTGCACTTTCAGTTACAATCTGAATTCGAGAAAAAAAAAGAAATACAACTTCAACAATGTTTGTAACGAAATTACATATATTGCAGATAATATGATCATTGAGTATTTGTTAACTGATTTTTTATTATGTGCAAATTATGAGTACTTCATCTTTAGATGATTTGTAAGAGCTAGTCTCATTTTCTTGAGTCTGATGGAAGGATTCAGTGTGAGCTGACATATTCACATAGATAATTTCATGCAATTAATATATTTTTTCTCTAATGATTAAGTTATTTTCAATTTAACATTTGTCAATGTTCCAATGACGTCAATTAGCTGGCAGAACCTGAAAGAATTTCTCAAAACTCACAATTTTTTTTTTGTTACAAAAATACTGAAATCGTTTGTTCTGGTAACCTGATTTTTTTTTTGTTGTTGCTTAATTTCTATAAAAAAAGAAAATATAAAATAAAAATAATCTCTAAAGTAAAAATTTATTCCAACAAATCTTTGTCTTGAGTTCATTTATCATTTTGGCTCATCAACAGATTTGTTGTAGGTTTTTTTTTTTTTGGAAAGATGATTGGTGAATTTTATTTTTGTAAATGACAACAACCTGCATCTAAAGTGATGTATATGTATATTCTTGTTTAAAAAAAATAAAGCTTCTGGATTCCAATTATTACTAAGACGAGATACGTGCTAAAGGTGTTATTAGTGACGTAAACCACTAGCTATACTTAAGCTATTTTAAGGAAAAGGTCTGTATTTCTGGTTTCCAATAACTCCATCAAATTCATGCCATCGTTGATAATCTACCGACATTTTTAGTTAGACATCTGTCTGAATAAACTCTGTTTAAAAAAAAAATCAATGCCAATACTTGATTTGCCTAGTCCGATATGATACTATCACACAAACTCACTAGCAAGGAAGCAGAGTTAATAAAACTGCCAACACAATCACCCGCAACATTAATAAAAATAAATGACCCCAAAAACCCCCAAAAAGAAACAAAACAAAAATCTAACTCCTAACGCTTTAAGGAGTCATTGACGGGGCAACAGTAGCCAAAGCTCGTAGTGGTATCGTATCACAACCAAAAATTCACCAAACACACCATTGCCACCACACATAGGAGAGCATACGAGCACTCCGACATAACACAACTGTTTTTAGTCGTCATCCTTTCTCTCGAAAAGCGGCCATCCAAAAAAAAAAAAAAGCCTGCTGCATCCCAATATTTAGATATTAGAAAATAGATAGATACATCCATGTGTTGTATTTCATTCTAAAACTGCATCGATACGGATACCTACCTCTTGAATGCATTTTGTGTAGGATATTGTGTCCTATGTGTGAGATGGGGTAACCTACTAAATCCGTTTCGTCTCGCATTGAATTTCCGACCATAATAACTGCACACCAACGTACGGTTAGGGGACTTTGACCAGAAATGTGCAAACCAACAAGAGTTGGTAGCACTCGCACAATACCCCAGAACCATAAAGGTTTCGTGTCCGCATTTTGGCTTATGTACATGTTTGTATTTGTATGGCGATGCAACAAAACGTGAACAATTCACAATGGAGAGTTTTCGTTTTGAAAGTCGTCCCGCAACGTTTAAAACAAAAATATTCAAGTTCACGCAAAATTTTACAACAAGAACACTCGGTGCTTAGTTCTAGATAGGAAAATCTATGGATGTACAATGTATAAAATCGATTGTTAGTATCCCTATGGATACAATATATTGTATTTACAAACATATGTGCAGGCTACATATACTGAGTATAGATACACAAGGATACAAATCGTTTTAAAACGTGTCGCATGGTCAATGGCAACAAAATGGAGGCACAAAAACCGAAAAAAAAAAAATCTTGTAGAGAGACTAAGCAAAATAGATTGCTTGTATCTAGATACAAATTAGAATATTAATTGTTGTTATGGCGGCGCGGCGCACACAAAATATAGGTTGGATTCTATATTTTCGTTGTAAGTACGAACTAGATACATACAAATGTATATGTATGAGTTAAACATTCTACGCACACACCATGACAACTTGGGAGAATGCTTTATGATTTGTTTTGAGGCTGTCAAAATCAGACGCTTGGAATGTCATTTTGAAAGGAATTATTTTATGCAAATGGACATACAGGGACTTCAAGTTCTTGTGGAATTTAAACAGGACATATTTTAGATAAATTGATTGTAAGGGTGCCTATCTAAGGCACCTTTTGATATGGATGCACTTGGACTAGTGTTTTGTTTTTGTTTTTGTCCTTCCGTCTCTTTGAGTTGATAGAATATAAAAATATGTGTATCATTGCATTACGAAAAGAATTAGTTACAGAGTCAGAGTAAGGTGGATTACAGTCAACAAAGAGATCTATTAGATACACATATGTATATGATGATATGCCTTTTTCTGATAGCCGCATGCTAAGAAAAATGAATGAAAACCAACAGTATTGATACATATTTGGTCGCAAGTTCTAAATGAATGCCTTTGCATAAGTACACACCAAATATGTACCCCAATATTGATGTATCTGAATATCTATGTATATCGCGTTTTTTGTAAAGTAACTAAATCAAATTTTGTCATGCAACATTTCATAATGTCACAACATTCGTTGTTCCTTATTTTATGTACTCTAACTCGATAGTACTTTGCGTCGTGTTGGGTTTCCTTTATTTTCGCGAAAGGGGTGCTACTTGCCCTATCTATAAGCAACACTATGTGGCGCATTGTTTTTTGGTTTTCTGTTTCCTTGTTGGTATGTATGTGTCACTATATATATTTATTACAAGTCAGGGAGAATTTGAAACACCAAAGTTAACCGAAAACAACAGAAACGAAGCACACAAAAAAATGTAATAAATAAAAGTAATGGCCGCGCAGACAGAGATAGCATTACCAGGTTAACAACGTCATGGATATGGGGCTAGACGTACAAACATACCTACGCACATAAGGAAGAAAAAAAATACATATTTCTATACAGATGAAAACTCTGAACACCGCTTACGTATAAAAATATTTTCAGTCCAGTTTCAGTATGAAAAGAAAAAAAACCACAACAAAAACGAATCGAAACAAATTCACGATCATCAATCAAAATTTCGTTTCACTTGAGAGTCCTTATTTGTTTCCTTCTTTAGGTTTTGCTTTTCTTTTTTTGTCGTTCACATTTTCGGTGCTCTTCGAAATTCAGATTAAAGTTCATTTTTTAGAGTGTTATCGGCTTTAAAGAGAGATTTGAAGTTATATCCTTTTAAGAAGGATATTTTGGAAGAAAAACAACAATTTAAACAAAACGTTTAATTGAATTTTTGTGTTAAAGTAAGTGGATGCTCTTAAAGATAAAAAGCGGCGCATGCTTTGTATGTTCGGAAGTTTATGGATGGAATTTGCTGACAAACAAATTTGATTGCTGAAGAAGAGTTCGAATTTTCATTTTTAGTGAGGAAATATTCTTTTACAAGAAGTTGCTAACATACGTTGTATATAAATCAAGAAAATCAGAATATTGGCTTTTGAAAGAATCTCCTTACCCAAACCTATCAACTAAGTAGAACATAGAAAATTGTAGCAGCATTTTGCATACGATTTTCTTAACTGAAAGGCTCACGTTGAATAGCTAAAAGTTCACTTATTAATCTTTAAAAAGATATAATAGAAAGGAAATAAATCTATTGAAATCTAAAAGGTTTATTAATATGCCCTTAGAAGGATAATTTACTAAGGAGTTACCCCTTCAACAGAACCTTGATGGAGTAACATGAAAGCTTATGTACTGAAAAATTTAAATTTATTAACTGAAAATTGTTGCAAAAATATGTTGAACATTTATTGATTAAATGCAAAACCGGGAAGTACAAAACCTACGAGTATACTAACCTTAAAAAATAAAACTCTTGCTTAGTCGCGTCGGTGAAAACCGGTCATGCAAAATTTTGCTAAATTCTAAAACTGAACATCAGAGAATAAAAGAAGTCAAACCAACAAGTTATCATTCAATGCTGGTAATTATTTCTACAAAACCTTTGGCAGCATGCTTCAGGATGCTTTATAATAAATGGTATATATGTATATTAATTAAGCGAAACTAAAACATTAATTCCGGCAAATACTCGCAATATCTCCTCTCTTTCAACAAAACTTAACATAGAACGAAATTTCTGTCTGCAACGAAGCAATTTGTGTATGTAACGGTTAGATCTGCTGGATGCAAATATTAGCATAACCGCTTTAAACGACATCATTTGTATGACCTCAGTCATCGCATTCCAGTTTTTTTTTATTGTATACATGTTTATAGATATTTTGTACCTTGCATTCATAGATTAAACACAAATACAAACATTCAAATACCTTGCAACCAAATGACAATCGAAAAGCAGACAACAAAAAAAAAACAAAAAAAATTATACCAACTCAGAACCTATCACAGTTAATCTAAAGCATGTATCTAGAGGACACTCAACACTGGTACAATATAACAATAAGTATCTATCTATGATCTGGTGTGTGCAGGTGGGTTACCTACCTAAACACACCTGAGATACATTTATAAACAAAAAAAAAAAAGAGCTGAAAAAAGAAGAAAAATCAGAGCAACGCGCTAACACACAAAAACTGTTTTCTCTTCCAACTTCGAATAAAAGAAGAATAAAAGCCGCAGAGAACCTTAAGCCCACTACTCTAAAAGAAGACAAACACGAAAAAAAACAACACCGGTTGCAGCTCTAGCAGCCAGAATCAACCGACATCAGCAGCAGCAGCAGCAATCCCAACAACAGATACAAGAAACTCACAGATTCTCAGTACTTCGCGCGTGCATATTACGTATTCCCATCGGAGAGGAAATCCAAAAGCGAGCACTCTACACTGTCTACGGAGTGTTTATGCGCTGGCATTAAATAATCACCGTAGAAGTAGAAGTAATAGAGTAAAATCTGAAGGGCTCACAGGACAGTAGAGAGTAAGAAAATGAAAAGCAAAAACTAAAATCGAAGCCTCGTCTTCAGTTTATTGTTATATCATCATCCATCAGTAAGTCAGATTTTATCAGGAGAAATTTTCCATACAAAATTGTCAACAAAATGAAGGGTTACTCGACTAGAGTGTCAAGAATGTCAACACGTCAAAACAAAAGAAAAAAAAATGCACCTACGAAATTAGTCTCCTAAAAATCTTAAAAAAACTAACAAACATTTTTGAGAAAAATTAAAAATTCTAATCACGTAAGTAAGCAAGGTCATAACTTGGTAGCGGCACTGTCGAGTAAACACAAAAATTGGGTTCAAAAAAACCTTTAAAAGATAAGTCCTATGGTGCGTGTAGACAGTGGATTAACATATTCGTCGCGTTTTGTGCGTTTTTTTTATTTTTGTTTTTCTTCTCTGTTCAAAAATTTGTCAACGCACATGACTATATGCGGTAGTTTATGCAAATAACTTTCAAAATTAGTTTATATGTAATTCTATCTTCGATAAAAAAATCACTCGGAAAAAATTGGGGCATGTGGATATATATAAAACCACCTTGACCTACCCTAGAGTACTTTTCGAAAGCGTTTGTGTCAATTAACAAAGAACAAAATGATCTGTTCAAGTTCTAAAAGTTTTAAAAGAAAAACGAGGAATTTCAGAATTTATTAAAGTAAACACAGCTCACATCAAAAATTGGTTCTTCGAGCCGCATAACGAGAAATTCCTAAAAATATATGTATCTACGTATGTCGTTCACAGTGAATCTACGTGAGTGTAGATCTTATCAACACTAGCTAAGATCCAGTTTTAAACAAAAGCACAACATCGGCTCACCTTGTGGATAAAACCTTAATTTCTGAAATATCTACCGCATGCCAGAAATACTATTGAGTTAACAAAGAATTTTACAAAGGCGATACTAAGATAACTAACATACAAACTGTCAAAAGCACTTAGGTTGGTTTTATTTGAAATTCTCTTATATACCTTCTAGAAAGCATTGTTTTTAGCTAGACTTGATATGCAACACACCTTCTAAATGAATCAGCATTATAGCATAGATACGAATATAGTATATCGGTACACCACTTCACCTGTTATTAACCGCAATCATAGTACAAATGGTCATCGTAGTTATATATATTTTTTTAAGTAACAACAGCCTGTTCCCCTTCGTTTGCTAAACTAATTACTACAAACGTTCTTGGCAGATATATGCCAGCAATTATAATGTTGTATCTTTGTATCTTCTCATTTTCTTATGGGGTAAAACTGCTACAGAAAATGAGTATCCTTACTATACGAGTATATATGTATAAAAACAAAACACACTTTGACCGCTATTTTTCACACACATACACGTACCTAACCAAGGTTCTGCTGCAAATCTTTAATATTCATAATTTAATTAAGCAAAATTAAGAAAAAACACCACTCTTACATATAATATTAAATTTATATATATTTTTATTCTTTTTATTTAACAGTACGATGATGGCCTGCATGGCTATATGGATTCTGGCGCAGCAGCAGCAGCTATGTATGATCCACATGTTGGACATCGGCCGCCTGGATTACAAGGCCTACCACCGCATCATTCGCCACACATGAGTCATGCTGCAGCTGCGGCCACAGTTAGTATGCATGGCTATCACACAGGAGCTGGGGGACACGGTACACCTAGTCATGTATCACCGGTTGCTAATCATTTAATGGGTGCAATACCCGAAGTACATAAACGTGATAAGGATGCTATTTATGAGTATGTATTATAGGTTTTATTTTCTGGGTCTTAATTTTTGGCATTTTATTTTTATTTTTTTACCATAGAGAATAGATGAGTGCATTCGATTTTTTGAACAAACTCTTTCCCAAAGAGAACAATTTTTTTTTTCTTCAATGACCATGGCCTGTATTGGAAATAATCGTCGTTTGACTAGCTTCTACAGACAACGAGACAATTGCAAAAGAAAAAAAAATATATAATAGTAAGGAAAAAAAAAACTTGATTTTACCTATTTGGGGTGCACCAAACTGTTTAGTGTAACGTTGTTTAGCTGCTCTAAGTTGACTTTGCCGTTTGAACGATCTGAACACTTGTGTCATTGGGAAAAATTTGCATATTACCTTAAAGAAAATCTAAAGGTTGTAAGGGGATATTACGCAAAAATTCCATTATAGATACTGACAATAAGTCGTTTAGTTGTAAAAAGGAAAAATAAAAAAAGAACGTGGTAATGACAGGTTTCTTGTTAAAAGTTTTTGTTTGATTTTTTTTTTATCACAGTCACTATTGGGGAACAATTCTTTGACGCTAGTTATTTTTTGAGGTATAGCCTTTATATACATATATATGTACAAGCCTTTATATACATATATAGGCACACGTGTATAAATGTATATTTACAGTCTAGTTTTCATGTGGGTATCAGTTTAAAGAAAAACTGAATATAGCTGCGTTTGCGCTGCATGGTCGCGCTAAGTATTGGGCGATCTTCAAGTTCTGGAGTCACTTTTTGCCATTTGGTGTTTTTAAAAATTTTAAATTTGTGCGACTGGATAGTGTAAGAGCCACACTTATACAAATTCTGTTAAGCTTTCGTCATAAGATGTTATTTTAGACATTCTAGTGAATCACTGACTTTTTTGATTTTATCTTCAGACGCAAGCAACTCATAGCTGTTTGTGAGTTGATGATTGAAGAATCTTGCAGGACATCGTATAAAAGCCGTTATGGTTTAGAAGTACCACTTAAGTCCGGGCCAGGATTTTCAGAATCTGACTTGATGAGTAGTATCTTTTTTTTTGAGAGAGATTTTGATTCTTAATTTGGTTGGTTCATTATACAGCTGAACTGAGCTCTTTATGGACAAAGGGATTTGGAGCCTCCATATCACTTCATGTGGAAGAAATAATAGGATTCCTCTAAAGCAATCTTTTCCTGTAATTTCAAGAAAGTGAAGAAGGGTTTACACCACTAGCTAGCCACGATCACGCGGTACCTTCCGGTTCATTTTAATTCGAACAATCCAACATTTTTAGTAAGAAAGATTTTATGTTTACATCATTGTCGCACGATTCTTTGGTAGTAGGTAGTTCTAGACTTCTACAAAAGGAATCATGGCTGAATATATTAATTCATACTCTATTCAAAGAGTAGAGTTATAAATTTGTGGTTGTCTACTATCGTATCGAAGATGTGCGAAGATCAGATACATGTACATCATATACGAGCATATACACATGAATGCCATTTAAATCATATTTGAAAACTAAACTTCAAAAATAGGTGAAGAATAATCAAAGCTTTGAGGTTTGATACTTCTAGATCATATTTGAAATATGATATATGTGTATATACCTAAATCTACACCAAACCTAGTTTTGAAGTACCACCTCTATCCAAAAGGAGAATTTATTCAGAAAATTAAAGATACAAGTTTATCCATCTAAATCTATATTGTCCCCTTCAAAGTAATCCCCATTGACTGCAACACACTTATGCCAGCGCTTGATCCAATCCTCGAAACATTTTTTATATTCGGTTTTCGGTATGTCCATCAGTGCTTCCTGCGATTTTTCCGTTACTCCTACTTGCTCTCGTCTGCTGAAACGCGTTCCCCGTAGTGGTTTTTTAACTCGATTGAACAGAAGGAAGTCACAGGGAGCCAAATCAGGTGAATTCGGTATTCGGTGGCACTGTGCGACGGTGCGTTATCATGGTGCAAAATCCACGAGTTTTCTGGTCTCGCCAAATACTCGTAATACTCTTTGTTTACTGTCTGGCCTTCTGGCAAAAATTTATAATGCACTACACCGTTGTAATCGATGAAAACCGTGAGCATTGCCTTCTTTTTTGGCTGAAAACGACGTGGTTTTTTTGGTCTCGGCTCATTTGCTGAACGCCATTCACTTGCCTGACATCTGGATTGCGTGTCGTACTTATAAACCCACGTCTCGTCTCCAGTAATGATCCTTTTGATGAATGTGGGATCGGATTCAGCCTCGCAAATTATCTCTTTTGCAACGTCAACACGGTCTCTTTTTTGCATGAAATTGAGGTCTTTTGGCACACGACGGAAACCCAAATCGTTAACCAAAATGTCTTGGGCGGATCAATAGGCAATGTTCAAGTCCTCCGCTATATCGTTGATAGTTAATTTGCGGTTATTTACCAACATTTCTTTTACTTCATCAATGTTTTCGATGGTTTCCGATGTCGATGTTCTGCCACTGCCTTCATTTTCTTCGATTGACTCCTTTTGACCACTTTTGAGCCGCTCGTGCCACTGGTAAACGATCGTTTTCTTTAGAGAATCATTGCCGAAATACTTTTCCAATATTTCCAACGTTCGCGCACCATTAAATCCGGTTTTTACGCAAAATTTAATACAAGTTCGTTGCTGCAAATTTAAATCCATTTTTAAAATTGTAAAAAATCGCCAACACTCACAAAAATAGATGTACTCTTGGCTACATAACTTTTGCAAATTTTAAGCTATGATGCTGAGGTTTAGAGGAAATGTCAACAACAGATTTACCAACTTAACACAGAAAACAGAACTCAAATCGGAACAATCGGAACGCCACATGGTGGTGTGGTGCGGGAACATTTTGTTCAAGGTGGTATATGAGAAGATATCTTTTGAATAGCTTACCAGAAGACAAAGGAACTTCTTGTGTGCAGAAAAGAGTTTCGATACACCTGTGAGCAAAATTTGCAAAACTCTATCACTCTACATGTAATCAAAAATATATATCCGCTTTAAACCGTCTAACAGACAGCGTATTTTGGCGTTTTCCAGGATTTATCACTTAAGTGAGCCCAGCACTTGCTTAAAGCTTAAAGACATTTTTTTAAAAAAATATTAAAACTTTGTAACATACCAAGGTATGAAGCTTGTACATTAAAACAATTCCACATCTGTTATCTCTAGTCACTGATGGTTACGGTTCCCAATATACTAGATGAAGTGAAAAGCGACCTCCTTGGGAATAAAAAAAATTGTTTTTTTTAAATGTTTTTTTATATTATTCAATATAGTCCTCTTTTAGTTTGATATTCCAGCTATTTTCCAACTTCTTAATCCCGTCCGAAAAGTAATTTTCCGGAAGGTCTGCAAAATACTCCTCCGTGGCGTCGATGATTTACTCCATCTTTTGAGGTTTGGGAAGAGATAATAGTCCGATGGATCCAAATCCAGTTACCAATCGACGCCAAAAGTCCGCCCGACTCCGCATCAGCCAGTCCAAACACTCTTTCGAAGTGCTCTCGCGTTCGTGTTTTTGGTGTTTGCGCGGCACCCAGCGACAGGATAACTTTTTCATATGCAGAATATTGCCCAAAATATGGCATGTGCGCTCAGTACTAATCTCTGTGGTATCTGCTAGCTCGTGCACCCTCACTTTCCGGTCAGCCAACACCATTTCATGTATTTTTTGACATTGTCCTCTGTAACCTCATCGGAGGCCCTGCCGCTGCGGACTTGATCGGTAGTAGAGTTGTGGCCACCACGAAACTCTCGAAACCAATATTTAACGGTGTAATCTGACGGACCATTAGCCCCATAATATTTATCCAACTTTTCTTTTGTTTCCTTCGCCGTATAATATAAAATAAGGTTTTATGAGAAAACGAAAATCGTTTTTGTGCATACTCAACATGATGCCAAACACGTCAAAAACAATCAGCTGTCAAAACAAAACTAAAGACAGTATCGCACTGAAATTTGGCATGTCTGTCGAAATATGAACGGACTTCAAGGCATCATAACCATTTTTGCAGTAGCATTGCATTCTGGTGGTCAAGG